>OY751353.1:4323460-5615535 GCA_963564715.1 Catocala sponsa | reverse complement strand
AATAATGACGTTCATATGATAATAGATGGCACCACGTGTCTTTCGAATCATGATTGAATTATATTATTACAAGCAGAGCGGGGGACCCGTGACCATGGCTGCTGAAAAGCAACCGAAACGTCGGGGAAAGTGTAAAAATAAATCTAAATAGTATAATAGTATAGTAATAGTATAAATAGTTTTAATAGTTTCAATAATTTAATTAGCTTAAAAATTTGTAAAGTTTAATAGTAATAGTAGTGTAACAGTTTTTCAAAAAATTTTGTAACAGTGTCAAATAAACAACGCGATAAAATCCGTATATAGTAGTTTAATTTCAATGAATAACCTTCGCGTAAACAGAAGACAATATTATGTATATGCAAAATTTCAGGATGCCAACTACATGCAAAACAGCAGGTGGTTTCACATACCTATTAATTATAAATAATACAAATCTATTCCGTCACACTTAATGTACCCTCAAATAATTAAATTAAATAATTAAAATTAATTTAATTAAATAATTAAAATTAAACTATTTTAAATATCATCGCGCTATATTTGAAATCACAACATTTAGATATTTTTTAAACTATTAAATTATTAGAATTTACACTTGCCACGACGTTTCAGTTGCTTTCAGTAGCCATAATATAATAATATTCTATCACATACACACAACACCATCTAGCCCAAACTAATCAGAGCTTGTATTATGGGTACTAGACAATGGATAAACATACATATATACTTTTTTTTTTGTAAATACATGCATATTATACATATAAACACCCAGACCAAGACAAACATCCATGTTCATGCACACAAATGTTTGACTTGTGCGGGAATCGAACCCGCGACCTCAGGCGTAGCAGTCGGTTACACTAACCACTACGCCATCGAGGCCGTCCGAGCCATGGTCACGAAAAGATTAAGATGTCTCTATGTCTTGAAGTGTAGTGTATAGTATATACATTTTTTAAATGAAAATAGAAAATAGAACATGTGTGTGACTGTGTACGTATTTAATTGCGTGTATATATGTTCGCATGTATGTTAAACTTTACATCCTTTTATATTATTAACAATTTTTAAAATCTTTTCCTCGTCGCAATATGATATTTAAAAAAAAATATTTTAGGGATAACATACAATACATACTTATATTACAGGACATTTTTAATACAGGGCTGAGCAGCGATAGCTCGGTGGGGAGCTCAACAGACTGCAATGCAGAGGGTCTCGGGTTCGAACCCACATCGCGCACCTCTGACTTTCGGAAGTTATATGACTTTTCGAAATGTGTGTGTGTGTATTGATTGACAATAATTATCGCCTGCTCCGTGCCTCAGCGAGCACGTTAAGCCGTCGGTCCCGGCTGCCATGAACATCTATGGCAGTCGTTATTGCGAGAGTGTTGACACAAAAGATCCCACTGGGTCGAAGTGTCGCCGGTCTGCACTGACCGGCCCCTACATAAGATAAGATGATACAGGGCTGATATAATACTTATAATATCAGCCCTGTATTAAATTTGCCTTGGCCCTCTGCTAGGCACGGGACTGTTCTCAGTGTAAGAAGGATTAGACCATAACTAATATGTAATTGTAATCATCATAATATGTAAATGTTTAAGGCAGTGGTCCGACCGCCGACGATGAACGAGAAACGAGTAAAACTAGAAACTATAAACGAGTTGACGATCAGCGGGAAGCGAGTGTGTAGTTTCGATAGTTTTGTCGCCGGGCTATAAGCGAGTGTGCAAGTGCGACGAGCGATTACTCGCGCCACTCGCCCGCGGTCGCTCAGTCCTGTGCAAACCTGCGCGCGCAACCACAAATTTTGCATCCAAAATCGTATTTTTTCCCCTCTATTTTTTTCCGTTTTGTCAGAGTTGCCGCTGCCGTTACACAAACACTATCGTAAAATACATCGTCGTCGTCGTCTGAACCAGATAACAATGAGAGTTGCAATGATTTGTTGATATCCATACGTCTACTTTCAAAGCCGCACTGTTTAGAAATGATCATGAAAACAAATGATCAAGCGAGCGAGCATCGCTGAACGAGTATCGCTGAGCGAGTTTATTTTTGATAGCTCTTGTCGCTCAGCGACAAAACTAGTAAAGCGAGTCGTCACCGGCAGTCAGAGAGCAACTTTTAATATATGCATCTCTTTCGTTTACACGGAATATATATTATTTGTGCGTTTCTTGAGAGAGAAAATCACCGATAGTTAGTTGTTTTTTCGCCGGCGATCGGACCACTGCATAAATGGTCATAAAATTAAATTTATTTTTTGATCCAGTGTTAAAGTCACATTGGTTATTATTTTGATATACTTTATAGCTCTTATATATGACCACACCTTCCTGTCACACGCTATATATAACCATAAACACTTACTGTTAATTTTAGCATAAGGCATTAGCCCATTAAAGCGGCACGCGTGAATGCAGTGGGGCTAGACCCTAATACCCGAAGAGCTCAGTGAGCGTATGAGGACAGATCATATTCACTGAACTAACATCTTTTGAAGTCTTTGATCATCGGCGATGCAGTGAGCGTGTTCGGTTCTCGGATGTGTAACATTTGCACGCGTGCCCACTCGTTTGGAAATGTGGGCAATATGGTGTTTAGTTATGGTGCGAATTATTGAGAATGGATGTTTTGAATGACATGTCTATGTCTAAGCAAAACTGTTAGTCGTGACCGACGGTAGTTTTGTATTTAATGTTTGTTTGCAAGCAAAGTCTCGGCTTTGATTATTAGGTCTGGAAAAGTTTTAAATGGCAAGTACCGAAATAAGGTATTTACGTAAAGATAAAAGTAGCAAGGAAAATTTCGAAATTCAGGACTTGAAAATGTCGTTTAGAATAATTCATCTATATTATAAAGCTGAAGAGTTTGTTTGTTTGATTGAACGCGCTAATCATAGAAACTACTAATTCAAATTTTAAAATTAATTTAGTATTGGATAGCCTATTTATCGAGGAAGGCTATAGGCTATACAACATCACGCTACGACTCACGGGAGGGGCGCAGAAACGATAAACGCGAGTGAAACCGCGGCCACATCTAGATGGTAAAAAAAAACCCCAAAACTTTGTGTGACTTGGGAATCAAACCCTAGATCTTTTGCACAGTAGTTACCGCTACATCACCGTTAGTTGATTCAGCAAGTTTATAATATTAACCTATTGAGTCACGGCGGTACACCGGCGGCCAGGCACAATAGGTTTTCAATTATATCTGGTGTTCCAACAATTGGCAGGTTAATACAAAATTAAACGAAATCCTGACAACTAACTACAATATATTATTATCACCAACAAAAAATAGTTTCAACAAAAAATCTTTTATTATCCCACATCACGCAAATACTTATAAAACAAAATCTTCGCCCGCCTTTGTAAAATTAAAAAATTACTCAACCGGAAAGACGATCAAAGCCTCTTGTCTATGCTCGATGGAAAGTATAAGCCGATTAGTCTATGGTCGCTCAGTTGACCAATCACTGCTCGAGCTTACATGTTCTTTATTTAAAATTATGACGTTAAACTAGCCATTCGAGTTTCGCGTCTCGTTGGGTACACACGCTTTTGATCAAAGCGCAAATTACTCGCTCTATTAAAAAAATATGTGAAGGGGTTGGTCAGCTTATTATACAGCTTCGATGATTTGTTCAGGCTGAATTTCCGACCTAGTTGGTTTATGGTATTGATTTTTTTTTTTGTAACGCTATTATGGATGCTAGCAGCGGTCAAGCAAGCAACGGTCTCCCACAAGGCGATACTGCTATACCGTCGGTCTGTCACGAAGAGTTCTTGAGTTCGAGGCCAAGGCACACACCTTGGACTTCTCGAAGTTATAATTAACTAGCTTATGCCCGCGGCTTCGCTCGCGTAAATGTAGTAGTAGAGCCTCGCTGATTTCAGCATGAATGGGCCGGCTCGACCGGGGAAGGACTACCCTCTCACAGAATATCGACGTGAAATAGCATTATTCCTACAGTTGTGTTTCGTTTGGTGAGTGAGAGTGGCGGAGGCTCAATCACCCTCTTTCTCCCTTCCCGCTCCTTTTCCTTCCCACTTCCTTTCCTAAAGAGTCAGCAACGCGCAAGTGATGCCTATAGTGTCGCAGGCGTTTTTTTTTTATACCAGCATGGTTGCAAACATGCATACGGCCCACCTGATGGTAAGTGGTCACCGTAACCTATGGACGCCTGCAACACCAGAGGCGTCACTTGCGGGTTGCCGACCTTGTAAAAACCTTTTAGCACCCTTTATGAAAATCCCCATGCTGTATATGTGTCATGTGGAAAAACCTCGGTAGAAGTTATATTCAGAAGTATATAAATTAGTAGGTAGTAGATACTCGCTGGTTTCAGCATGAATGGGCCGGATCGACCGGGGTAGTACTACCCTCTCACAGAATACCGGCGTGAAGTAACGGTACTGTTGCGTTTCGTATCGGTGAGTGAGAGAGCCGGAGGCTCAGTTACCCCGATCCTTTTCCTATCCTTTCCTTTGTCCTTTCCCTCCTTCATTCCTTTTTAAAGGGCTGGCATTGCACTTGTAACTCCTTTGGGGTTGCGGGTGTCCATGGGCGGCGGTAATCGCTTACCATTAGGCGATCCGTCTGCTCGTTTGCCCCCTATGCCATAAAAAAAATAATAAAAAAAAAGATTTTACTTGGCCAGCCACCCATTACTGCAAGCTTATTGTCTTCTGTTTACGCGAATTTTATACATTGAAATTAAATTACTTTATACGGCTTTTATCGCGTTGTGTTTTATTAAAACACTTTTATTACATAATTTTGAAACTGTTAAACTACTATTGTTAAACTTGAAACTAAATAGTTTTAAGTTTCTACTTTCCCCGACGTTTCAGTTGCTTATTAGCAACCACGGCGAGACTAAAATGGTGGTTGTCTCAATGTCTTGGAGTGTAGTTATTTCAAAGTACCCGAATATTATTTAATTATTATTATTATCGATATCAGCAGTGATAGCCTAGTGGGAAACCGTTGGACTGCCACGCAGAGGTCTTGAGTTCGAACCCAAGGCGCGCATCTCTGACTTTTGGAAGTTAAATGCGTATTAAATAGTTGATTATCGCTTGCTTTAACGGTGAAGGAAGACATCGTGAGGAAACCTGCATGTCTGAGAGTACTCCATAATGTTCTCGAAGATATGTGAAGTCTGCCAACCCGCACTAGGCTAGCGTGGTGGACTATGGCCTAGCCCTTCTCACAGTGAGAAGAGGCCCATGCCCAGCAGTGGGACAGTTTAGTACAGGGCTGATATTATTATTATTATTAGGGGGGTAATGCCCATAATCCCCACGCTGGGCATGCGGGTTGGGGATCGCAGTTCAGTGGTGGATTTGTATTGATAGACAGGGCGCTATGGCGCTCTTTGGGGGAGGGCTATGTCCAGCAGTGGACTATTATAATAGCCTGATGATGATGATGATGATGATGATTATTAGTGTTTCTATTTATGCAGAATGAGTTCAAAGTATCATGAAGTCCAGCTGAGTATATCTAGTCCTACATCTAAATTCGTGGTAATTTGCTATAGTTTATAGCCTTAGTTCCCAAAGTGGTCGAGGTGGAGCCCCAGCGGTCCACAGGGGACTCAACAGTGTCTACGTTGCCGTGACAAAAATAGAGGTTCACAATTCGTAAGCAGGGGTCCACGAAAATTTATTTGCTTTCGATAATGAAGAACTAAAATGTTGGCTTGACTTCACCTATCAATGTAGGTAGATAATATTTTAAGAAGCTCAGCGACTGTTACTAGAGAATTACTAAAAAATAATTATCAATTTTTTTAATTGCATGTACTTGTGGGGTCCACCGGAACCAGGTAAATTTTGAAAGTGGTCTATGAGATAAATGTCTGGGAACCTCTGGTTTATAGGATAAACGACAATTTCGTACTTAAAGATCCAATATGAATATATCAAGCCAAAATTACTTATTTTAATAAAGCAATGTATGCATACATTAATAAAATTTAGATACCACAAAAATTCGCAATAAATAATTTTGATTAGATTTCAAATGAAACACATAATAATACAAAAATATAATTTATTAATTTAATTATAATATTAAAATTAGAATACGTTGATATTATAATAACATTTAATATTATTTATTAGTGACAACACAATTCTTATTATAATAATTATTATAGCATTAAAATTGTTTTTAAATAATGTACTACATAAATGCAAATATAGTTATTTATTTTGTATAAAAAAGATGCGATTATTTCAACTATGCAATGTCATATGAACTATACGCAAATGACATCGAAAAAATATTCAAATGATTCTAAAATAGTATGTATGTATTCGAATAACAATCTATGTGTTGTGACTTATTCGTGATCGAATATTCGTATTAAGATTAACATGACACATTAATTCGATTAAATTTTCAGATACAATCCTGTTTTACTTAAATTTTTTCCTATTTCATCACGATCACGCATAATTTATTATTAAGTATAGAATTAATAATAAATGAAGTGTAATCTTCACGAATAAAATATCGAACGATTTAAAGTTATACGACTTCGCAATCAAATGTCGACTTATTCGGTCCTACTGATTAATATTCGAATGACGGTCAAATATTCGAATCACGATTTGATGATTTGATTGATGAATAATAAATGTTTCGTTTTTTGTGACCAATCGCATTGCTGTCCTTTTTGTAATTGCTATTCCCGTATTCTGCAATGCTGTAGGTAAGGCAACTTGCCATTAGATGAGAAATTAGTTTAGCTTATTGCATCGAATCGATATTCGAATAATAATTTATAGAATTCGAATACATTTAAATCATTCTAATATTTAATCAATACTCGCATATCGCAATAATGGTCAAACACTATATTGGTCTAGGTTTCTCTTGTTGCCTGTTTCTTAATTATGACATTAATGTATTACAGTATCTATTAAATACAGATAATGATATTAAAAATAAAGCTATATTTATTTATACAAGATAATCGTAAAAATCGCCTTAACTGTGTAAATACAAAATATTACAGAATACTTATTATGTTATTCTAATAAGGACGAAGTTTAATTGTAGCAAAAAATGCTTTGAAAACCAATTCAGCTATTTCATTCATTTCTGCATATTTTCCCCACCATTTCTTTCACCCCACGGGATTGGGACAAAAAAGATCGGTCGCTAATCGGGGATCAATTAGCGAGCGATCCTTTTTGCCCCAATCCGGTCCAGTTCGACCCCATATTTCGATCCTGTCTACCCCATTTGATCCAGATTGCCCCTATTCGAACCAATACACCCCAATTCAATCTCATTCACCCCTATCCATCACCAATCGTCCCCATTCAGCTCTACACACCATTGTCCCGCTATAATCAAACTCCACCCTAAGGCTTTAGTCTAGCAAGTGTTATACATAGTTTTGTCCGTACATAAACCACACACAGTATTTAGATGCACATGGGGCACTAATATAACTAGCTCGTCATGGTTGTAGTATACTTGAAGGTCCGTAGCACGGGATATGATCTTCACTGTGTTGTGGACTTGAGAGATCCTGTGGGAAAACGAGGATTTAAATCATAATAATAAAATTATTGGAAAGAGTGGAACTCGTCATGCACCTTCGGATTGCCCACTCAAACTATTGCAATTAAAAACGTTCACAATAACGAACACCTCTGGATAGAGACAGCCACGTCGTGGGACCTGGGCGTATTCCAACTTGTAGTATTCTGCATCGAACACACTTTATGCGTCGACTTTTGTTTCGCCTCAGGGCGAGGCATCTTCAGAACCGTTTGGCAACGAATGATAATAAATAAATAAATTTTATTGCCAATAAGTACATAATATACAAGTTCTTATAATAAGTGAGAGCTTATCAAAAATTAAATAATGATGTAATAAAACCTGTTATGTCAGATTTTGCAAAGCGTCCTGCACTAGACAAAGCCTGTCACGCAGGAAAGCTTTAAATTACAATTTTCCAATATGGATAAATGACAATATTTAAATAATAAAACAATCAAATTAGAAAAATAAACATGCAACTATTAGAATTAATACAATTAACACGTTCACTGTGCATCTATGATGAGAGACTACCCCATAAGTGCAAACGCAAATTGTAGATAATATGATTGATGTTATTACAGCATTATTTTTAATTTTTTATATCCCTTTCATATAAAAAATATAGTTTTTATACACGTGTGATCTCGTAAATTCATGTCCCGCCCGTGTGGCATGCACGTATGATCTCGTAACTTCATGCCCCACCCGTGGCTCATGCACGTACGATGAGCAACTCGATATGCTCCACCGGTGGGGCATGCACAGTGAACGTGTTAAAACAATTAAATACAGCATGAATGAGCCCGTTGTATTGAACTGTTAAGTTCACTCACCAGAAATGGTTACCAGCATGGGTGCTGTCCACAATAGGCTTCGGGTCTTCCTTCTCGTTAACCAGAACATAATATCCGCCTGTGTAGATCTTGATACCTTCTTTGTGGCGAATTACTGCAAATCTGTTAAATCAAAATTATATTGGTGCCAATTCTGTTGTCACAAAATTCTCTTAACTTAACTAAAATCACTAAAACTTTTTTTAGTACTGTCACTTTTAACGATTTCAGAATACGAAATGTCATTTGAGAGGACTAAACTAAATTTTAGTGATTTTTAGTTAAGCTTAGAGAATTTTGTGACAACAGAATTGGTACCATTGTCTTATAACAACAGCAGGTTAAGATATCTCCTTAATATTATCCTAACTAATATTAAAATTCGAATGTGAGTTTGTTTGATTGTTACGCTTTCACGACTTAAACTACTTGAACGATTATGATGAAATTTCGTATACAAGTTGTCAGGGGTACAGAAAAGTTCATTGCAAACCTTTCATCCAGAAAAAAGTACTGTTACTTACCTGACCTATCCTACATTTACACGAACGAAGCCGCGGGCAAAATCTAATATTATAATATAATATTATACCACATACACACAACACCATCTAGCCCAAACTAAGCAGAGCTTGTACTTTGGGTACTAGACAATGGATAAACATATATATATATTTTTTTTTTTTGTAAATACATAATATGTATGTACATATTATACATAGAAACACCTAGACCAAGACAAACATCCATGTTCATCCACACAAATGTTTGACTTGTGCGGATATCGAACCCGCGACTTCAGGCGCGGCAGTCGGTTACACCAACCACTACGCCATCGAGGCCGATAATATAATAATATTAGTCCTGTATTAAACTGTCCCACTGCTGGGCACGGGCCTCTTCTAAGTATGAGAAGGGTTAGGCCATAGTCTACCACGCTCGCTCAGTGCGGGTTGGCACACGTCACATATCTTCGAGAACATTATGTAGAACTCTCAGACATGCAGGTTTTCTCACGATATTTTCCTTCACCGTTAAACCACCTTAATTAATATTATAAAGTAACCAGCTTTTGCCCGCGGCTCCGCTCGCGTTAATTTAGAATTTGACAATCAATTCGGGTTGTACTCTGCTTGTAATAATATAATTCAATCATGATTCGAAAGACACGTGGCGCCATCTATTATCATAAGAACGTTATTGTTGTTTTCTCAGGAACAGTAATTTTTTTCGGGTTGAAAGGTAGCTTATGTCCGTTTCTGTACACCTGACAATGTATATACGAAATTTTAGAAATGATTTTTTTTTTTTTTTTTAATTTTAGAAATGAATTTTAGAAATTCGGTTCAGTGGTTTACGCGTGAAAAGGTAACAAACAAACTCATTTTCGCTTTTATAATATTAGTTAGGATTAGGATTAGGATTATTGGTATTATTGTTAGCAGCGATAGCTTAGTGGGAAACCGTTGAACTGCCACGCAGAGGTCTAGAGTTCGATCCCAAGGCACGCAGCTCTGACTTTTCGAAGTTATGTGCGTATTAAATAGTTAATTATCGCTCGCTTTAACGGTGAAGGAAAACGTCGTGAGGAAACCTGCATGTCTAAGAGTTCTCAATAATGTTCTCAAAGATATGTGAAGTCTGCCAACCCCCACTAGGCCAGCGTGGTGGACTATGGTCTAATCCTTCTCACACTGAGAAGAGGCCCGTGCCCAGCAGTGGGACAGTTTAATACAGGGCTGCTATTATTATTATTGTTAGATACTTTTTAGCACCCATGTTCACGGGAAGACTAAGATGGTAGTTGTCTCAATCCTTACTTCCGTACTAATATTATAAATTCGAAAGTAACTCTATCTGTCTATCTGTCTGTCTGTCTGTCTGTTACCTTTTCACGGCTAAACGACTCAACCAATTTAGATGAAATTTGGTACAGATATAGTTTAAAACCTGGCGAAGGACATAAGCTACTTTTTATTGATGTAGGTACCACGCGGGCGGAGCTGCGCGCAAAAGCTAGTATCTTATAGTTTAGATATTGAAATTCCCAATAAAAACATAATCTAAGACATTAAAATGACCACTTCATTTATTTCATTTTATTTATTTATTCAAGAACAATTTTAACATTGTGTGTGAATATACAATATTAGGTAGACAATAAATTAAATAAATTAAACTATCTTATTCGCCCCGTGAACATGTAACATGAAAGGATAGCTTAAACCTTAGATAAAGAGAATGATGATTCGCGCGGTTGCGGTTTTGTCGAAGAACTCCGTGGTAGGTTTAGTCGGTATTACTGGGAGGTCCATTATCATCATTACCATCTTTCTTTTACCGAGGTGACTCCGACATAACCCCTCCGCCCGCCCCCGCGGAGGGGTATGCGTCAAAGCATTCTACGTAAAAAAAAGAAAATGTACATTACCGTGGCTGCTCACTGCAATCAGCTAGGATCACCGTGTCAGAACATTTGGATTCCATTAAGTTAACAGCGCCACCAAACAGCATCTGCACGAAGTTCTCTTGTAAGCGGCACTCGCCTGCAACGGAAAGTTTTTATTCATTTCAACTTATATTAGATCAAAGTTTGGTTTTATTAGAATGCGCAGAGTTATTGAGAACCGCCAGACTATGAAGTGAGCAAAAGTAATATGTCTTCATATTTTAGAAGCGTAATTAAGTTAATAGAAAGATAAGAAAGATATTTTTATTATATAACAAAATAGCTGACCCACGCAACTTCGTCTGCGTCACATAAGAGAATTTTGCTCGTTTTTGCAAAATTTTTATTGATGTACAGCTTCTATTGGTTGCAACGTGATGTTATATAGCCTATAGCCTTCCTCAATAAATGGGCTATCCAACACTAAAATAAATTTGCAATTTAAATCAATAGTTCATGAGTAGTTCATAAGTAATCTCATGAACTAATGATTTGAATTGCAATCGCCAATGCGCGTTCAACCAAACAAACAAACTCTACAGCTTTATTATTTTAAGTCTAGATTTTTTTGCAATTTATGTATTTATATAAAGGCATAATTACGAATTTTATGGAAGGAAATACAGAGGCAATGAGAAAGAGAGGAAGATCAAGAAGAAAGTATACAGATCAACTGAAAGATAAAGCAACTATAACACGGTAGATTGGTTCCGCGTTGTAGGAAAACGCGTTGTAGGAGTATTCCCGTATAACGCGTTTTTACGACCCCGTATAACGCGTTGCGTATAAATTATTCATGTATATTTTTCTCACTAAAGGGGGTTTAAATCGAATATCAAAAAACTATATTATGAACTAAATATGTACGTTTTATTAAAATCAAACTAAACTAAGAACGTTTTAAATAAAAAACTTATGAATATGAACTAAAAAAAAACAGTTAATTTCAAATAAATTAACAATTTTATTACATGTTTATTCGCTGTCATTATAAATTTCACAGTACAAGAATATAATGTTGGACATTCCCGCGTTATATGGAGGAATTCACGAGTTATACGGGGGATCGAAATCGCGTAATATGAAAATGGGTAGAAGAGTACCGTGTTATAAGGGGGATTACCATGAATAAACATATTTTAATTTTGATTTTCAGGGAAGTCTTAGCAGTACTTACGGTACAAGCCGAGGGTTTTCATGATCTGTATATCGGTCCAGCTGTCCAGCAGCCAAGCGAAGTTATCAGACTTGAACTGCATCTCAACACCTTTGTTCACGCTCACTGAAGCCAGTCCATTACGCTCCTGAAACATGTCCCTGTTTAATAACCTATACTAATATTATAAAGATGGAAGATTGGATTTTTTGTTTACTTGTTTGTAAGGTTTTAACTCAAAAACAAATAAACCGATTTTAAAAATTCTTTCACGATTGGAAAGCTATATTATTACCAAGTAACATAGGCTGTATTTTATTTTGAAAAAGGTACTATTACTAATATAACCTAACGTACTTTTACGTGAGCGAAGTCGCGGGCAAAAGCTAGTAATCGAATCGAATCAGCTGATCGACGCAGAGGGCTGGTCTTTATTTCGCGAAGGGGTAAGGATTTTCATTCAACGTGGCAATACTGCCAGTCTTCTGGGCACACTTTCTGGGCTGACAGTCGCCTGTGATACGGAGGAATTCTATGAAGCCTATTAGAGAGTTTTACTTTTAAGTTTTTTATTTCTGTTTTATGATATTTTAGGTATAATTTAGTTTAAAAGAAGTGCTCAAACTCAATATAGATGGAAATTATTAGAATACTAGCTTTTGCCCGCGGCATCGCTCGCGTTAATTTAGAATTTGACAATCAATTCGGGTTATACTCTGCTTGTAATAATATAATTCAATCATGATTCGAAAGAAACGTGGCGCCATCTATTATGATAAGAACGTTTTTGTTGACTTCCTCGGGAACAGTAATTTTTTTCGGGATGAAAGGTAACCTATGTTCGTTTCCTGTATACCTGACAATGTATATGCAAAATTACAGGATGATCGGTTCAGTGGTTTAGCCGTGAAAAGGTAACAAACAAACAAACTCATCTTCGCTTTTATAATATTAGTTAGGATTAGGATTAGGATTTAGAAACTGTTACACTACTATTACAATTAAACTTTACTAGTTTTTAAGCTAATTATATTATTGAAACTATTATTATTCGTTTTTATTATTTGTTTCTCTTTTAAGGGTATTTTACTAACGTAAGTAGTTAGGAAAATACCCGACTTACACAGAGACATGGATTCAACGTGCAGAGGTCCTTCGAGAGTTTTAATATAGAGTGGAATAGGTACTTATCGAGACACTAGCCGCGGCAGCTGAAGGAGGCTATTGCTACATATATAAGAACTTTATCCTAACTTCCTAAGTAATATTATAAAAGCGAAAATGAGGTTGTTTGTTTGTTACCTCTTCAGGCCTAAATCACTAAACCGATCATCCTGAAATTTTGCATTTACGTTGACAGGTGTATAGAAATGGACATAGGCTACCTTTCATCCCGAAAAAAATTAGTGTTCCCGAGGAAAACAATAATATGGTTCTCATGATAATAGATAGCGTGTCTTTCGAATCATGATTGAATTATATTATTACAAGCAGAGTACAACCGAAATTGATTGTCAAATTCTAAATTGACGCGAGCGAAGCCGCGGGCAAAAGCTAGTTATGTAATAAAGTGTCAAATAAACAACGCGTTAAAATCCGTATATAGTAGTTTAATTTCAATAAAAAAGAAGTCAAATATAATATTACTAGTTTTCACCCGCGGCTTCGCTCGCGTAAATGTAGGTTAGGTTAGGTTTGCAACAGTTATTTTTTCTGGATGAAAGGTACCCTATGTCCTATTCTGTACCCCTGACAAAAACGCAAAATTTCACGTTGATCGGTTAAGTAGTTAAGGCGTGAAAGCTTAACAAACAAACAAACTCATTTTCGCATTTATAATATTAGTTAGGATTACTGCAAAACGATATAGAACTGGAACCAAAAGAGGCAGCCAAAGATCTGCAAAGATTTCTTCAACTATGTTTATTTTCTTTTGCAAAAAAAAAGGCACCTAGTCTTTACAAAATAAAATCGAGCACAAGGCATATCCAGAAACGGACCAACTATACATGTTGCACACAAATAATACAACATGTAACATAATAAATGCACATCCTGAAAATACATTGTTCAAAATCGGCTACTGAATCAATTTCAGCAATTTTTAATATAGGTAATTTTTTGTCCCTAAAATAATTAAAACTAATAAAATTATAGTTACCCATTTATTAAACAGCTGAATTAAACGAAAATGTATCATAATTCAAGGCAATAAGGTTTTTGATACAATAAAGGCACTAATGTTAGTTTTATTGTAATACCCATACTACCGCGCACAATAAGGAGAACTAATTCGTTAAATTAAAATATTCAAGTACATAAAAGTAAAATTTTAATGATTATATTATTATTACGATTTAATAATCTAATTGGGGTGTTTGAAGTTGTGCGTTATATATGTGACATGTTGTATATTAATAAGTTTTAGAAAATGAGTTGTTATTGCTGCCTCGATGGCGTAGTGGTTAGTATAACCGACTGCCACACTTGAGGTCGCGGGTTCGTTTCCCGCACAAGTCAAACATTAGTGTGCATGAACATGAATGTTTGTCTTGGTCTCGGTGTTTCTATGTATAATATGTATGTATTTACAAAAAAATAGTATATAATTATGTATGTTTATCCATTGTCTAGTATCCATAGTACAAGCTCTGCTTAGTTTGGGCTAGATGGTGTTGTGTGTGTGTGATAGAATATTATATTATTAGGTTTGCTTCGCTGTTGCATTGCGTTGTACCTGTAATAATAGTTGTAACTGATGATTATATAAATAAATAAATTTATGTTTCATGTGGGAATCGAACCGACAACACTTGACGCAGTGACAGTCAGGCGGGGATCCAGCCCTCACAAAAGGTTGTGGTCACAGCCACCCGAAAATCGGCCAAGTGCGAGTCGGAGTACGATCTCGCTCACGAACAATCATGACTCATGAACGACTTTTGAATTTGATTATTTCCTTTTTTCCGCGCATCAGGACTTTGGCCTTAGGAATGAAAATAATCATTGGAGGAAGTCAGACCCGATTTCGTCCAATTAAATAGTCAAACAGTTACGATTAAATTCCAAACCAATTACAATTAATAAATTATATTTTTTTCTTCTTTTCTAGTAGCCAGTAAGTCAATACAGGGACACTAGACTGGGTAAATAGGTACCTTGATGCTGTCTCAGGAGTCGTATAGCGTTTATTATCATCAGCCTATCAATCTCAATAGACCGTGAAAGTGTGACGTCACAAGTCTATTAGGGTTGTGAGCATGCCCATCGTGCCCACAACGGTGGATCCGCCCTTGGTGATAGTAGCGATCCGACTAATACGCATGTACCTACACGAGATATAAATTTGTCGAACCCACAACACTTATCGCAATGGCTGTAGCGAGGCGACCACTTAAACCACTAAACCATCCATCTTTACATAAACGCAACAGAGAATCTATGATTTATATCTTTGGTTTCAGAGTCAAGTTAAGCATAATACCCGACATGCAATATTTTACTCCACAAGTGGACAAATTGAGCCCAAATCTGCGCAATTTATCTAAAGATGTTGGCGGTGAGACTGGACCATTTATCAAATAAATCACTTCGTAATTGTCTCCTCATAAATTTGAATAACGAATAGCCGTTGTAAAAAATTGACAGTCTTTTAACTGTCACTTATATAATTTCGCCTGCACCTTCGCTCGCGTAAGTGGGTAGGTTAGGTTAGTACAGTACTTTTTCCTGGATGAAAGGACTGGAGTTAGGTTATATGTCCCAACACACAGCTCACGCTAGTTTGGGAATAAGGGTTCACACATTAATTGTTACCAACTTTTTGATACAATAAAGAATTAATATTATTAATATGTCCTTTTCTGTTTCCCTGACAAAGTGAATGCGAAATTTCATGATGATCGGTCGAGTAGTTAGGGCGTGAAACCGTAACAGACAAATAAACAAACAATCTCACTTTTGCATATATAATATACTAGACTAGACTAGATGTTCCCGCGGTTTCACTCGCGTTTATCGTTACTGCGCCGCCCCCGTGGGTCGTAGCGTGATGTTATATAGCCTATAGCCTTCCTCGATAAATAGGCTATCCAACATTAAAAGAATTTTCAAATCGAACCAGCAGTTCCTGAGATTAGCGCGTTCAAAGAAACAAACTCTTCAGCTTTATAATATTAGTATAGATATACTAGACTAGATTGTGCCTGCGGCTTCGCTCGCGTAAATGGTTAGGTTAGGTTAGCAACAGTACTTTTTTCTAAATAAAAAGTAACCTTTGTCCTTTTCTGTTCCCCTGACAACGTGTATGCGTAATTTCATGATGGTCGAGTAGTTAAAACGTGAAACAAACAAACAAACCCACATTCGCATTTATAATATTGGTTAGGATACATACATAGTCTATATTCCCGAAGTGATAAACAAAGGTGTATTACACCTACATTTTGCCAACGACGGGTTTAGGTCCGGTTTAATCCGTGGTGACTTCGATCAAATATACCATAGATGCACATTCTCATACAAAAACCGCGTCAATATGTGGCACTGACCAGTACTACTTATTTATAAGTGTCTGCATTTATGCAATCCAGGAAATAAACCAGAATAACCATTGAACGCCCACTGAGAAACATTTTCTAATAGTTTAGTTAAAACGCGTCAATGTAAAGCGTCCTAAGTGTGTTACTCGCGATACGCAAGCGTACTAAGTATATGGTACGGTCTCCACCGTAGTAGTGGTGTCGATTCGCTCTCGCTTACGGGTAGCGCACGCAAGAGTGAGTGGGACAGGTGCATAATATAGCGCATACGACTGATTTATGCACAGTTTTGTTGGGGCTGTTTTTCGAGCGACGATCGTGCATCTATGGTATATTTGATTGATGCGTGGTAATACTAGAAATTGCATGACGAAAAATCCAATAATACGTTTTCCGACACGGTAAGCGAACCCGGCTTTACATTTTGTTTAGTTAGAGGTTTATTCTGATCTTATGACCTAATTGCTGTGGAGGAACGAGGTGTGATGTCCCTCCAACATAAAGGGAGGATTCTCCAACCAGGCTGGTTGATCGTGCCTGGCGGGCCGCGGCCCGACGGTTGATGTCGGGAGCCTGTATATATACTTAGTCGCTGTGTAAACTCCACTCGTGCGATGCAGAATAGGATGACGTCATTTAAGCGCTCGTTGTATGTTGCGCCATTTGTTAGATATAGGCGGAATTTCTTCGTCTGTGCGGAATCGCCACATTGCCTTCAATGCATTTTTTTTAAGGAAACCCATTAATAATGATTTTAAAAAAAGTTTTCGTAAACTTTCTCTTGAGCTATGCTGCGAGGAACTTCACAAACATTCAAACAACGGTCTCAAAAACACACAGACTTGACGCAACTATTTGTGGATAACATAATTTTTTAGGTCGTGTAAGAATCGAACTCATAGCATTCGGCGTAGTGGCAGTGGCGAGATGACCATAAAAACCAGTCATCAGTGTAGTGTACCAACCATCCGTGCAGTCGAGTAAACATGGCCTATGGTAATAACTTACCATCAAGTTGCAGGTATCTTCTCATAGGCTTAACCCTTTGCCTGAACCTAGCAACTAAACTAAATGTAGTAACTTAGTAAACTCACTAACCTATATATTTTAACGTTCATAAATGTTACTTTATGACCTCAATGAATAAATTATATTTTTTTTTTCTTATCACATACACACAACACCATCTAGCCCAAACTAAGCAGAGCTTGGGTACTAGACAAAGGATAAACATACATATATACTTTTTTTTGTAAATACATGCATATTATACATACACGCAGACCAAGACAAACATCCATGTTCATGCACACAAATGTTTGACTTGTGCGGGAATAGAACCCGCGACCTCAGGCGTAGCAGTCGGTTACACTAACCACTACGCCATCGAGGCCGTCAAAGTTGACTCAGGTATACTTATTTGTAGCAGGAGTACCTACACATTAGACTGATGTTTTTTTTTTATTACTTAATATAGCGATAGCTCAGTGGGGAGACCAACAGACTGCAATGCAGAGGGTCTCGGGTTCGTACCCACGTCGCGCACCTCTGACTTTCGGAAGTTATATGACTGTTCGAAATCATGTGCGTAGGTATTGATTGAAAATTTATCGCCTGCTCCGTGCCTCGAAGAGCACGTTAAGCAGTCGCTCCCGGCTGCCATGAACATTTATGGCAGTCGTTATTGGAAAGTTAGTGCCCTATAATATCCTGACTCTGGTCTTAGGGTATCGTTAGCCTTCGGGTTACGGAGGTTAGATGGCAGTCGCTCCGTGTGAAAACTGATATCCAGTCAAATCCGGTTAGACTAGAAAGCCGACCCCAAGTAACTTGGGAATAATAAAGGCTAAGGAGAAGACTTAATAGTCTTGCGTTTGACTGCGATCTCACCTGTTGTAAAGTGACGATGCAGTCGACGATGGAGGACGCTTGCCTAGAAGATACCTATTCACTCATGACTTGAAGACACCCAGCTTGTACTCATCATTGATATAATTTATGATAGTGATACCTTAATAACTGCAGTCATGTTGAGAGGTTCCTTGCTGTAACTTCTCACCAGTTGTCCCAACGCCGTCTGAGTTACCAGCTCTGACTCTAAGATACCCATGTCTGATAACTGCAACAAAGCCGACAAAATTAATGCCGTTCTGTTCACGTTAATTTTATACGTATTTTAATTAAGCCAAATACATTTTGTGATACTTATTATTTACTAGATTTTGACAATTGCTTCGCTCGTATAAATGTATGTTAATAACAGTATTTTTTCTGGATGAAAGGTACTCTATATCCTTTTCTGGTTTCCGACAACGTGTTTGCGAAATTTCATGCTGGTCTGTCGGGAAGTTAAGGCGTGAAAGCGTAACAAACAAACAAACTCACATTCGAATTTATAATATTAGTTAGGATTATTTCGCAGAGACTATTTTGAACAGCTTTTATCACGAAAATTGATGATCTTCCTTCCGCTGAGCTGCACATCAAGTTAAGTGGTTCTTCATAATAAGAACCACGTAGGAAGCCTTTGAGAACCACGCCCTGATTTCTATTAATTGTATAGCTTGCTTTAAGTTTGTTATATACTCATTGTTAATAAAAGTGTTAATTGCTCTAGTATCTTTGAATCATCTCTGCTTAAAGTAACCTCAAGACACCACGCCCCTACAGCGTGGCTTGTCGTCTTCCTAACTAAACCCATAAGGTCCTTATAAATAAATAAATAAATAAAAAAGTGTTAGTAATTCTATAAAGATGGTATACTCACATTGCTTCCAAGGATCTTAACCTCGAAGAATCGTTCCAACTTCCCATATAAATTCTGAGGGACTCCCTTATATTTAAGAGTCAGTTCGCTGGCAGGTCCTGACTCGAAGCAATCAGTTTTATTCCCAGAGTAAGTCAGGGTCAGGTGACCTTCGTAAGAGGCAGGATGTATCGATATATCCTGGTCTGATGCTGCGTGGCTAACGTCTTGTTCACGGAGGCATACCTGAAGAGAGAATAGGTTTGTGGAGTTACTGTAGGTATTTTGACTTTTGCTGTACTGGAGAAGCATAGGTTAGGAAGCTAACTAATTTGGGTCAGTGCTATAATTGGGTATACACTTTTAACTGTCTCTGCAGCAATGCTAAGTTTTTAACTCAAGTTCGAATCCCACAGGACAGTATATTATTTAACACACAAGAGCAAATATAGTAACCAGAAGAACTCGTTTTGTGAAAACAGCAAAAATTGATTGCATCCTCCACCATCCCACTGGGGGGGACAAAGACACGACACAGAGGCGCACGTGGTAACACGCACGCTGCCTCTTGGAGCCGGTGTTGATCGGGTGGCGAGCAGGCCCACCACCCTCAGGTCAAACTTCAGGGTGGCTGGAGGTCACCTCGCGCCCTCCGGCGCCCAGTTCTGCGGTTGGGGAGAGGGTTTAAGCGCTCCCTCTTCCGCTCCGCCGCCTCCTTGATGGAAATTACTTCCTCACAAAAGGAGGCGACGGCGTTTCACGATCTCTCACTCCGGACCATAGTTTGAACTACGGTCGGGAGTGAGAGGGAGGATTCATAGGCTACTTACCATATTTTTTTTTATTTGGTCCGCTCCCGCACTGCCAATGATTCCTGTGTCAGAAACATTCAAGCAACGGACACAAAGAACACCCAGACTCGGAACATCCATTTGTGGATCACACAAATTTTTGTCTCGTGTGGGATTCGAACCCACAACACTCAAGGCAGTGGCAGTGGCCAGGCGATTACTTAAACCACTACACCATCCGTGCAGTCAAAAGTACCTACCGTCCACTCTCTCCTCGTGGTATTGTCAGTGCTAGGCTGCAGTCCATGGATGGTGAGCTGAAGGTTCATATTACCACCAGCATTCTCCACCTTGGTGACGGCATCCATCTCGAAGAACACACGCTTTGGGTCTTGGCTGCAAGTCAATATTGATTTTATTTATTTATTGCCATTGGTGGCTGACGAGCAAGTGGCCAACCTGATGGAAAGTGGTAACCACTGCTCATGGACTTCAGCAATGTCAGGACACAGCAAAGCTGCTGCCTACCGTGAAAGAAGAACTCTCTTTGAAGAAGGACATATCATAGCGCTCAGAAAACACCGATGACGGGGCTTAGCTGCAAGTCAATTGAAACATTGAATAGTTTTATAAAAAAAAACGGACCATAAACGTACACCGTAGGTATGCTTTCCAAGTACTAAGAAAACTATTCATTCTATAAAAATCCTTAGAAGAATATGTGAGAATCGTAAAAGTCATTTCCCGAACAAGGAATATGTCTTTAGAGATATCCTCCGAGTTAACAAGTTATTTTGTCAAATCCTGTACACTACTTTAGTAGTGAATAGCTCTCAATAGAAATGCCAGATAGGCCCCAGTGACCCGATTTGAATGGCGTTTGAAAGCAACTGAATTTTCTATCAATTTAATATGTAGTAACATCACGATTTCTATCAGTAAGGGTTGTAGCAGAGATGATTTATGAAGCTATATTATTTTAATGTGTGCAAAACCTGTATGTCTTTCGGCTAAGATGGTAATGATAATGATTATTTTAATAAATAATTTTAAATAACTACATTGTACACTGAATTGATAGACAATCGAAAAATAAAATATATCCTTGTCAAAAACCAATGGACTGCCATACACAGGTAGTTCAAAGTCAAAGTCAAAAATGATTTATTCATTTAGGTCACCAAGTAACACTAATGAACGTCAGAATATATGTATAGGTCAGAGATTTACGAAGTTACTGAAGCTATATTTATATGAGTTGCTAGGTTCGGGCTAAGGGGTTTGCCTATGAGAAGAAACTTGCAAGAAAGCAACCAAACCAACCAACAAACTGTAATTAGTTTATGTTCGGTTCCAAGACTATGACTTTTCGCGCAGCTTCGCTCGCGTAAATGTAGGCTAGGACTTTTTTCTGGATGAAAGGTACCCTATGTCCTTTTCTGTTTCTGGCCCGAGACCGGTCTGTGTGGAAATACTTGGGGGATGCCGATTTCCAGCAATGGATGTCTTTCGGCTGATACGATGATACGTAAAAGAATAGAAACTTTGTTGATAATAGAAAACTTACCTGAAGTAACTAAGCAACAAACTCAAGTCAAACTTGGTGGTGTCCTCATCGACGCTCATTTGGTTCACTTGGATCTTTAGCCTCAGGACATCATTGTGGGTCTTCATCAGATGCTGCGGAGGTAAGATCAGACCACAAGAGCCCGATGGTGGAGATGTGAAGAGGAGAATGCTGTTTAGGATTATCAAGGAAGGCTGGACGGAGGTTAGAAAGCTGTTAACAAAAATTAGAGGTTAAGAATTTTTAGCATAACAAAGCTGATGATGATGAGTTTACGTTCTTTGAAATAAATCTGAAATCCTTTGTAGGAAGTAGGACCTGTGCCTTATTCTTTCCCAGACATAGCTACGGTCTCTGCTTAAAACCGTCATTCGTAAAGACCTGGGTTGAGGCTGGGAATTACCACTTTACAAAAGATTGTGGTCTTTCGGCTTTCGGTTGCCAGACATCTTAAGGAGGCGCTGTGTTCTCAACAGTGGCTTTTTTTTAAAAGCCACAGCACCGTGCCTCTTCTAGAAAAGACAGCTTTTACAATAGGCATAGATCCTGCGGCAAACTCTACTTAACATATAAACAACACACAAACAATTTTTAAAATACGGACAATAATTTGTGGATAACACATATTATGCCCCTTTTCACACTGAAAAGAGGCCCATGCCCAACAGTGGGACTGTTTGTATACAGGGCAGGCTATTGGCGAAGCATGTAAGGGAACATATCTGTCATCTGTACTCCTTAACTTAGCAACACATTAAATTCTCTTTTAACGTATGCTAATTGTTATTTAAAGGATAGTCACTGTTTTGTCATCGCATAGGACAAAAATTACGGAAACCTTGCTGTCAAGCAGGGTTGCCAACCATACGAGGTTTCTCGTACAAATACGAGATTTGCGGTATCCCTTACTAGGTACGAAGACACTGTCAGCCTCGTACAGTTATGTACGAGATTTTGATATAGTGAAAATAATAACATGATTTCACATTGTCAACATTTTGTAGCATATATGAGAGGCAATAATACGCAGACAATTAAAAAGTTTGATCAAATCTCTACGGGCTGACCTTTTATGTTTTTTTAGAAATTCTCGGTACTGAACCTAGCCTGGTAGGCAGGCTGGCCCTTTATTTTAGTAATTTTCTACCGAATAATAGAATGTACGAGGTTTGAGATCCAAATTACGAGGTTTTTGCCTGCTTCTGTACGAGAAATAAAGTTCTAAGGTTGACAACTCTGCTGCAATACAACGTACCCTTAGCATGACTGGAAACTGGAACACAACAAAATCTTATTTGTTCTAGAAGATAGGAGATCTTCTGCAAGGTTTTTTAGGACCAGCCAGTTCCAGTTTTAACGAAATTCACAGTTTAGCCAAGGGTCCCTCTACCTTACTTTTCATATATGGGATCATCCGCACATTTTATTCTGACATTGTCAGTTTTTCAGATTTACCTTTTCTGATCTCTATTATATAGAAAGGCATACTTACTCATAATGGTTAGCTTTCGACGTGAACAGCTTGTCTACTACTTCAGCTCCAGTGATGGGTCTCTCGCAGTCGAAGAAGACACTGCTATCGTCTATAGCCTGAGAAATAAATTTTTAAGTAATTAAAGAAATAATAATTGCTTTCAGACCATCACGGCGACGAATCTCATGGAGACTGGCCATCTACGCAAGAGATATTATAGTGTACAAGTGTGTTTGCAAACACAAGTGGACTCCATATTAAAAAAAGTTTGAGTGTAGCCCACGAAACGTTAATTGAAGTTTGAGTATTTGTGTCTGAATTTTTGTAAAAAATGTTTCCGTGATACGAGAATAATCCCAAATACAATGTGGTCTTTACAAAAACAAGCAATAAGAAAAACAAGTTCAGTAATTTTTGTTTCAGAACACAGAAGTTCAGAATCGATGGTAGTATCCCTTACCATGAGACAGGTCCAATGTTTGTTAAAGAAAAGCCTCATGATACCTCATAATTAATCTATTGATTACTTGGTCTACTAGGTATAGGTAGTTGGTCTACTGGGTATTTCATAATTACTCGGTCTACTAGGTACTTTGTCTACTGTGTAATTGGTCTACTGCATAAGTATCCAGTAGACCAACTACTCCGTTGATCTACTGAACCAACTGGGTAGTCGGTCCGAAGAAACCGAGTTCTTAGTAAATTAATTTGTGTGTGTGTGTGATCTACTGGGAAATTTGTTTACTAGGAACTCGGTCTACTAGGCTTAGTCTACTGGCTATTTGGGCTACTAGAAGTTGGCCACAAGGAATTTCTCGCAATAAGAACCCTGTCGACCAAGGGCTTAATTTTGATCTACTGGTTCCCAAGAAGTAGACGTACCGTGGAACTCTTGTCACTAGCAGTGACAGTGTATGTCGTCTTCGACTCAGGAGTATCCACACCAATCTGTGCTCGTGAATGCATGGCTACTCCACCTTGCTGGGCACCAGGGTTCGGCCAGGTTAGTCTGCAAGAGAATAGCAATTATGCAGTCTTTGGTTTTTTTTTGACGTGGGAAAATGCTCCTGATGCATACCCCCTCACCACAAGGGAAGCCGAGAGGGTTATGTCGGGCTCTCCTGAAACTTCGGGCCTACCGACTAAAACCATCACGATGTACCACCTCGCTGCTTTGTACATATGGTTAAAATAAACCAGAGTTCTGTCTATCAGGTATTAAACTTACTTTATCTTGCAGCTTAGCCCGCATTTTCGATTAACGGCTATAGACTTAGTCTCTATTACGTAGTGCTTCAAATATACCCAGCGAAATATATGTATGCATAATATACATCTGCTGGATTTATTTCTTCATAAGTATTGCGTTGAGGCTAAGTACAGCTCCTTTTTACTTCTCGAATTAACTCCTAAGGTTTTGTAAGCAGAAATGGTGAAAGAATTAATATTTTAAACAATTTATTACTATAGCATAGTGATTATTTCTCTTTTTCTGTTACAAATTGATTTGATGTTTAGCTACTTATTTTTATATTTAGATCCTATTCTATTCCGACCAGAATGTAGTACTTACTCTAAAGATTGGTCATCAATGGAGAAGGAGACATTGAACTTCATGGGCAAGTGTCCAACTATGGATTGTTGAATGCGAGCTGAATGTAGCGACTGCGCTAGTGGGCCGTCAGTGGATAGCGTTGTCACTGAAGTGCCTTGGTACCTAAAAAAAGTAGATTTACTTAATTAAATATGGAGCGGCTGTAGCCTAATGGATGAGAGACTGGGTTTGTGATCATGGATCAGATAGCTGGCAGGATCAACTAGGTACAAGTAATTTGCCCAGAAGTCTGACAGCATTGCTATTCAACGTGGCAATGCTGCCAGTAAATTTTAATTTAATACACACTACCAATAATATATTTGTTAAATCTTACTAATCAGCTTAAATTGCAAAATAAAATCTATTTACAAAGACTATTGAAATGATATTATACGACGATTTTAAATAAACATAACGAATAATCATGAAGCGTTGTAGTATTTTTACGCATCAAATGGCAAATGGCAACGTGCCTAGATTTTGGTTTTGAGGACATTAGTACTACCAAAACATAATAATGGAAGTAAAACCATTTACCTTATATGTAGGTCATTCTTCCACGTCAAATCTTCAGTAGACGGCGCAGTCAGGTTTCCGCGTATAGATGTAAACGACAAAATAGCCGATTGGAGTCGGATCGGTGTTCCTGTTTGTGTAATAACAAAATTAATTCTCTTTCGATCCGTGCAACCAGAATGTATTATTCCTACTTACAATTTACCTGCATCATGAAAAATGAATTGCAATATCTATATTTCCCCGAAAGTACCTAGTAGAGGAGGCAGATGTCTACTAATACTACACCCATATTTCTTCTGCTAAATTTAAGTTCTTAGACGTGTGTCAACTGTGTTTATTTCTCGGTTTTTAGTGAACCTTGCCAAAAATGCGAACATCATCAATGTAGCCAAATACACATTATTAAGGATAACTCGAAAACGAATGGTCAAATCTTGATTAAAATTAAATGGGACCACACGGAAAGCACCAGCTTTCAAATAAAAAAATAATCATCAAAATCGGTTCACACAATCGAAAGTTACGAGGCAAAAAAATTTAAAAAAAAAATATTTAAAAAATGCATTCGAATTGAGAACCTCCTCCTTTTTTTTGAAGTCGGTTAAAAGCTTTACGACGTAGGATTTGAACCTGGCAGTCATTTGATAGTTTTGAGACATACTTTTCACGTCCCATTCAAAGAACCTTGCAATAAAAGAGGAAGAATATAGACAAGCTGGCACATTTTAACTTTTATTTAAACTGCGTATTAGGCTATTACCTGTTCAGCATCTTTGTGGAAGATATTAAATAAATAGCTAATTATTAGACCATAAAATATGGAATTTATTAATATTTTACAATATGACAATGATAAGAGGCAATGGATCGCTTTTTCCATGAATATAATAGCACTACCAAAGACATTAGAAGACATTCGACTTGGAGTGCTACCAATAAGAATGTACTGATGCCCACAGTCCAGCACAAGCTGTTCTGCTTTGAAGTAAGTGGAACTAATTGCTTACCAATTAGCTTGCAACGAGATACAATGAAAAAAGTTTCAGCTTCCAAACGCCATTATTTGCCATGCCTCTGCAATATATGTATATAGTGGACAGAAACTTTATAATAATATAATATAATAATATTCTATCACATACACACAACACCATCTAGCTCAAACTAAGCAGAGCTTGTACTATGCGTACTAGACAATGGACAAACATACATATTATACATAGAAACACCCAGACAAAGACAAACATCCATGTTCATGCACACAAATGTTTGACTTGTGCGGGAATCGAACCCGTGACCTTAGGCGTGGCAGGCGGTTACACTAACGACTACGCCATCGAGGCCGACATCTTGACCTCATGACTTTTCCAGCAATAAAACCCATACATTGTAATACACGGCAATATTTTGCCTAGGTACCTAGCTAAGCCAGTATAATTATTATAGCCGAACTATAATTTGAAATATTGCTATTATTTTAAATATTTAAAAAAATATGAAAATATTTATTATACAATCACCATAACTCTAGCTTAAAGGTAATAGAGTCTTGCTGATTTCAGCATTAATGTGCCGGCTCGACCGGGAAAGGACTACTCTCACAGAATATCGACGTGAAATTATATATTCCTACTGTTGTGTTTCGTTCGGTGAGTGAGAGCGCCGGAAGCCCAATCACCATCTTTCCCCCTACACGCTTCTTCTCCTTCCCACTTCCTTTCCTAAAGGATCGGCAATGCGCAAGTGATGCCCCTGGTGTTGCAGGCGTCCATAGGCTACGGTGACCACGTACCATCAGGTGGGCCGTATGCTTGTTTGCCACCTTAGTCGTATAAAAAAACCTCACAAACTAAGATACAAGTGGAACAAACACTTACCCATCTCACTAGGAATATGGACGTCTGTTTGGAATGGGTAGTACACAATCTGTTGGTTGATATGACTGCCGAAACGAAGGAAGTCCTCAATGTATGCCACTAAAAATAATTATAATATATTTACTATTTATAATCGCACTTTCTGTCTCTCTCAACTTAAAAATTTGTTCCATAATTTCTTTATAATTTAAGTATTTTAGTACTTATGTGTTTAAAGTTACAGTTCTTAAATTATAACTATCAGAATGTTAATAAATTCGTGATCACTGATTAATTATTATATTTATATTGCTCAAAACGTCATCACTACATATTATATAAACAAAATTTTAACAAAAAAGAAAACCGACTTCAAATAAGAATATTCTAAAACTTAAAATGCACTAAAAAGTTAATAAATAATTGCATATTCTTGTGAATAATTTTATTATTGTTATTTTTGGAGTCGGTGTCAGCCGCCAGCGCCGCGTGCTGCGTCTATGTGTGTAATTGTGCATGCCAATGTTATGTTATGATTATAGTAAGACATCTCATGTTTAATTAGTTACAAACCTACCTTGGCTGACACCGACTCCAATAATAAGAATAATTTAATTATTCACAAGAATATGCAATTATTTATTAACTTTTTAGTGCATTTTAAGTTTAAGAATATTCTTATTTGAAGTCGGTTTTCTTTTTTGTTAAAATTTTGTTTATTTCTCAGTTTTTAGTGAACCTTGGCAAATATGAGAACATCATCAATGTAGCCAAATAAGCATTATTAAGTATAACTCGAAAACGAATGGTCAAATCTTGATCAAAATTAAATGAGACCGCACGGGAAGCACCAGATTTCAAATAAAAAAAGAATCATCAAAATCGGTTCACCCAGTCGAAAGTAACGAGGTAACAAACATAAAAAAATTAAAAAAAATACAGACGAATTGAATACCTCCTCCTTTTTTTGAAGTCGGTAAAAACAAGGTCCCCCGCCACGTCTGTCTGTCTGTCTGAACGGATTTTCATGCGGGTTTCACCAGAGACTGGTTCACGAGGAAGGTTTAGGTGTATAATTTGTTAAGGTTTTGTGTAAATAGGTTGAAATATTATGACGATGTAACAAAACATACCCGTGAAAAGCCGGGGAATGTCGCTAGTTAATAATAAATAATAATTTACCAATCAATATTCATAAATAGTGCAATAACTATCAATATTTCCAATTTGAATCTTTCATCGCACTTACTAATATTATAAAGCTGAAGAGTTTGTTTGTTTGTTTAAACGCGCTAATTTCAGGAACTACTGGTTCGATTTGAAAAATTCTTTTCGTGTTGGATAGCCTATTTATCGAGGAAGGCTATAGGCTATATAACATCACGCTACGACCTACGGGGGAGCGCAGTAAACATAAACGCGGGTGAAACCGCGGGAACATCTAGTCATATACCTACTACAATTGTAAAGATCTTCTGAAAACAATAATATCACGCTTAAATATATTACTTACAATCTTCTCCATTCCAACTCTCAAACCTCGATTGGTTCATATGAGTCGCGAATACTGTTTTATCATGAATTTTAACCACCATGTCGATGTGTACCTGCAAGAGAAACATCTATATAAAATACGTATATCACACTAGTTCTTGAATGGCTAAATGAATATCCCCTCAACTGTCGAGCGGTCATACGTTTATCCACAAAAAATGAGTCACTAAAAAAAACAGACAATCGTATGTCCGCTCCACACTTGACCCGTTAATGAGTCAAGAGTCGAGCGGACATACATTTGTCCGTTTGTGTATTGTTTGCACAATGAATTTTTTATTTTTCCCGTATTTCCCCTTGACGCTCAAGAAGATATGAATGCATCTGAACTGCTGAAATCACAGACACAATAGAGAAATGTTGCCTCAGCCAAGAACAGAACTTGGATAATTACTTGCACACCGCAGCAGTACAGATCAGTATTAAATTGTGGTTTCAGTGCCACTGTCAGTACGCCCAGTGTTATGGGTACGCTCCTCACATAAGACCAAAAGTTGTGGGATTGTGGATCACACAGACTTTGAATAGTCCGTTGTGTCCGTTGTTTCAATATGACGTCACCCGCGATATAACAATTACTAATAGTGCGGTATTTTATTTGCTTGTTTATTTTTATTTGAAAGAAGAAAGAAAGAAAATACATTTATTTGCAACAGATTATGCACTACATAGTTACATATTTCAGACACAGTTAATTACAAAAAAAAATAAAAGAACAAATCTTACTGCAAATTGGTCGCAACTCAGCAAAATGCTAGTTTTGAAAAAACTAGCGCTGGTCTTCCGCTGCGACCATGTTTGTAAATAATATACTTAACACAACACAAAGATGACAAACGATATAAAATAATAATAATAATAGCGTCCACGGTACCAATATGACAACAATACAATTTTTTTTTTTTGCACCCCAGTTAAATCTAACAACTTAATTATCTCAAAAATACACATTAATGTTAGCGAATGTAACTTCACTACATAGTTATATAGCACTTGTGTCATGCAGCGGTGTTTCCTGGCCTTTTTGGTGATCAAATAAAAATCGCCGTCCCCGGAGAATAAAATGATAACTACAAAAATGCAACTTTACAGGAAAAATAAAAAACAGGTTTTCGTCGATTGCTCCTTAAATACTGGACGTATACAAATGAGTGTAAGCTTTTAAAGAAGGTTATTTTTTGTTTGTTCTAAATGTTTTAGTGAAATAAGCCTAAGAGTAAAAATAGAGATATTATTTCAAAAATAAAAGGTTAGTCAAAATTAATCATCATCTAAGTTGTATAACGTCGATTATCATTTTATTCTTCGTACAGCCTGACCAGAGTCAAATATTGTACTCTTCACTTATCATTTTATTCAATAAGGTGTTATGGAGCAAGTGATACTGATAATACTTGAATATCTTCTTATTCTCGTAAATATTGTCAAAATGAAACTGATAAGGACTTTGAATTGTGCTTCCTAATGAAACAATGACATGGTAATCAACATTAATTTATTTCAAAATAATAGTAAAAAAAACAACAGTATTTTCTTAATTTACTCTTATTAGTCTTTTGGAATTGGTATTAATTAAAATTAGCCTTATGATCACATAGTTTGTTAATTAGATAATAATATAGTTCTAAAAAAATATTATATAATATAATCTTTAACACAATTTGTAATCAATAAAACAGCCTCATTGTGACAATTACCACATAAAATCGGTATCTTATAATGAATTTTCAAAAATAAAATATGGTTTGGTGCTTAGTCTTCTTCATTGTCGTTATTGCTTCCAGAACAGCTACTGCCATAAATCAAGGACTCGTAAAAACCACAATAATAACTTGGAATATCTCCTGCCTTACAGAGGCTCATAAGATCATCGTATAAAGCTTTGCTGATCGGAACAGGCTCAGTATACAACGTTTGGAGTTCGGGCACATTGCTAGGACTTGGGCTTGGTATCTGTCTAGTACCCCGCTTGCTTCTTATTCTTCTGACAGGCTCTGTATTTAATTGGGAATAGTCGGAATCAAAGTTGTATTTATATTTTAAAATTGATGGACTTGAATGTGAGGCATGCACTTCCATGATTTGAGTCCATGATATTTTTTGGCTCTCCTCATTTTTTAACCAGTTCTTATTCTCTATTAAATCCTTTATATTGTAAAACTCTGTTTGCGTCATCTCTTTAACTTGATATTTTTTTCCATGAACTTTCGCGTTCATAATAATTGTGTACATCTGATCAGGCGTGTATACAACTCTGTGTTTTAATTCCCGTTCAATGTTGGAATGCATGGAATCTCCCTCACTCTGGCCATGACCGGTTTCAAAGAATCTATGTGTAATATTCAATTGAAGCTTCTGTGCAGCAAAAATATATAGAGCAAATATAAATCTGTTTTTATTTTGTCCGCAACATCCGTCGGAGTAAAATGATATGTTCTGGATGTCTCTTTGTTTTTCATTAAGTAGAAATTGCCATAAGCAACTACCAATCTCGTTTGCACCCCTTTTAGCAATCTGACCATGCCAAACATAACAATAACCTTTACCCTGAGTAGCATCATATACAGTGAAATTATAAATGGGATACTTCCTTTTGTAGTGAAACGTTCCAACCTCAGATTGTGGGATGCTCAAAACCTTTTCCAAATCGAAGATTGCTACGGTTGTTTCTGAAGGATCAACTGATTCTTTTTCTTCTTTTTTAATTTGCCGTACCCTTTCTTTGTTTTTTTTATGTGTATCATATTTTTCTTGCAATAATTCTTGAGTTTTTGAATCAGCCTGTCGATAACGAGTACACTGAGAGCACTGATCTTTTTTTGGTTTATAAAATGAATAATTAAACTTGGTGTTGAATATTGTCTCGTATTGACGTTTAGTTGCCACAAGACCGTCGAATCTTTGTTGTTCACACCAAGCTGTGTAAAGGCGATACATTTTGGATATATTAAGTAGTTCTGAGAGGTATTTCCTTGTAGAATCTTTTCTAACGTAATGAGACTCAACTGTGGGGAACAATTCAATGTGCTTTATGATGCTTTCTTCTGTCAAAATGGGCATTTTACGTGGCCTATTTTCATGTCGCCCTCGTTTGTCTATAAAATTTTCTTCAGGTTTGGATTTTTCTAGTGCTGTATAAACAGTTTGATGTGAAATACTTAAAGTATTAATGAAAAAGGTTTTGCACACTTGAATTTTGTTTGAATCTATTATAAAGAAGTATTTTATCGATTGAGTTCGGGTGCGTTTTCACTCTACGGTGATACGCTTAACATCTTCGACTAATGTATGATTTACGATATATTGCCACTGTCTCTCGTGATCTCCTATTTTATAATATTGCTGAATTATGTACTCTCTTTGCTCATGGGTTATCATTTCACCACATTTCTTTGTGCACTTACAACTAGCTTTCAAAACTTTTTTGTCAAATATTTTCTTGGATCTGCAGCCTATATAGGATTCACCAGAATTTTTCAATTTTTTACTTCTTACATCTTGATTTTTGTTTAAATTTCGTTTACGTTTTCTTGTATTTTTTCCCTGTTGTGTCGATTCTTGAACTGTACTAAATGTTTGCATTTCGGTTTGGTCTTCTCCATCATGGTCTTCATTATGATTAAGACTCTGACGGTCCGCTATGTTGCTGTTTTGTTTTGTTTGTGTTAGATTTTGAGGACTAGGTGTTATGCTTTCATTGATAATAATCGTTTTCTCCGACAACGTACAATCTGAAATATTTTCGGGTTGTAATGTTTCATCCAAATCAAAGAGAGACGGTGCTGATGATTCTTTTTTACCTTCGCTACGAGTATATGATGTTGACGGCTGATTATCATTTTGAAACAATTCATTGAGGCATCTCTTTGATGATAGCTTTGTTTCGTACCTCGAAGATCCATCATTTTTATGTGTCGAAGTTGGTGTCAAATCCAAATTATATTTTGTGTGTACTTCAAGAGTGTCTTTCAACGTATTAGCTTCATATATGACTGAAGGGGATGCTATGAAATCTATTGTGTTTAAAACTAAAGATATGTTGGAAATAGTTGATGGTGTTCTTACTATTTTCTCGGTGGCTGTTTCTATGTAATCTGAGTTGCCTCCAATACTTGAACTTTCGCTTTGCTGTAAAATGTTCATTCTTTCTGGGCTCGGCAAATACTCAGATGCATCCGGCGAGAAATCTTCATTTATTTCATTTTCGTTTTCCTCGCAGTAAAATGCTTTTTTCGATTTTCGTAAAACATACTTATGAGTTTTAGTAATATCTGCTTCAGATATCGTAGAAGCCACGTCGTTATTTTCTCCCTGATGTTGTTCTAAAAATAAAAATAGTATGATAGTAAATTAATAACAGTATCTAGATGACGCTAAATTATTGCACTCACATTTGCGAAACTAAAATTATTTAACCCTAGAGTACTAACCATCGCCTGAGAGGCCGCGTTAAGTTGATTTTTTAAGAATATTTCCAAATTACGTTTATGTATCGTAGCGTGCGTTCGCGCCAAAACAGTACACCCAGCGACGCGGTGGAGAACGATTGCGCGTCCAGCGGGGAATACTCAGTTATCGAGTTATTGACCTCACGATCGCCTGGGAGGCGATCATTAGTGTTAAAGGTAAGTTTTTACACATGCCGTTTTTTAGTTTTTTGCAATTTTCTCTTTATTTATAAGTTTCATGAAACTGAAAATTGGTCATTTTGTTTCCCAGATGAATCTGGGCGAGAACCAAATAACAAATTATTTAGAAAACGAAGATTCGGACAGTGAAATCGAAGATTTATTAGAAGTTGAGGACTACGATTCAGACGACAGTGTGGCCGATCCTACTTTTTTACCCACGTGCCAGCTTGAAGATGATCTTCAAAATATTGAAGAACCGACTATAAAAAAAGGCAAACGAAGTATGTGTAACTTTTGCCTGGCCAAGAAAAGAAGAATGAGCGTTTATTACTGTGCTAAGTGTACCAAAAATTATTGCTTAGAACATTGATCTCCAAACTGCTGTAATTGTGATAAACAAATATAGTCTGATTTTAATTTACTCTCAAGCCAAGTATATTATAAATAGAATAGTATTTTTATTTTTATGTGATAAGACACGATAACATTTTTTAATTTAGATAACAAATTGGAAGCTATATGTGATTTATTTATTTTTTATTATTATTATTCTAAAGGCTGTTTAAGCAAGGGTAATGTTAGAGTTAAGGTTGATTTTAAGACTGAAATTATAATTTTAAGGAAAATGTGCCATTAAATTTAAGGAAAGGAGATCCATTTATGTTATTTTGTTAAATATAATTCAAATTTTAATAAATATATTATTCTAAAATCTTGTATCATTTATGAAGTAGCCTGCTAAGCGATTATTAGTATTAAGTGGTTAAAAAATAAGGTTAGTACTCTAGGGTTAATGACATCATATTGAAGTATAAAAATTGGCTCACGCTTCATTAAAATTGATGAATGTACAGGATAATAATAAGCAAATTAATAATAGGGGGTGAAGGGTATCGTAGGTGGCATCGTAGTTACTATAAATCCTCGAATTAATTATTGTGTATAAAAAAAACTAAAAAAAACTATTCTTAACGGGTAAGCTCCTGGCCTGCATCTCACCTGATGGTAAGTGGAAGCGAGCTTCACCCAGAATTCTCAACCACAGAGGAACTGGCTATCTTACCTCTAACTGCCGAAACACAACAATGCTGTAAACATTGTTGTTATGGCGACAGACTTAGATAAGATGGTGGTATAGCTAGACAAGCGGACTTAGAACAAGCCCTTCCACAAACCAAACCGAGTTGAAAATGGGAATCGAACCCAGGACCTCTGGGTCTGAGACAGGTAGTCTAACCACTAGACCACAGAGGCGGTTTTGTAGTAGGCATTGCGCTTATGAATTAAGTCAATAAAAAAATCTCACAGGTAGGTAGGGTATTAAAATATGAGGAGAATATAATTACGTAATTGTATTTAATCTAAAACTTAATAAATATTTTTAAATAAATTGACTAGGTACTTACTATCATTAAAATGATTTGGCTCTTCTTCAATCTGTTTAACATTATTCATAATGGCGTTTAAACGCGCGTTCCTAGTTTGTTTGTTCATTATTACTGTAGATAATTATTATTATTAAGCTATTACACTTCACTTAGAAAAATAATATCAAAAAACTTAGCACTACAATGTTTACGCAATGACGCATAGAAGCACACTGAACAATTTATCACAATGTAAATAAACATTACAATTACGCGGGAATCCCCGGCTAATTTGTATCTGCCGTTGCAATCGCGTTTGCGTGAAATCTAAGTGAGCGAAGAGGATGACAATATGTCTTACTGTTTACAACCACAACATTCATATTACTAACACATCTTATACAAAGCCACTGGATGGTTTTGAACGAGAATAAAATGATAACTGCATTTATCATTATCTAGTCGAATATTTTTTTACGAGAACATAATTCTATGACTGTTTGTCATACTAACAAGTGCGAATACATTTTGATAAAATTATATTAACACTTTATTCTCGTAATTTAAGACTTGGTTTAAAACTTTGAATACTATTGTATTATTTTGTAACTTCGTAAATAACTATATAAAAATTAGGAAAAAAATTGAGCGGGTGTATTAGCAACCACAGATCCCAAAAATGACATAACACTAAAACTAAGATAATGGTAGTTATCATTTTATTCTCCGGGGACGGCGATTAATGTCTTTAATGTTGTTCTAAAACGTTGAATATTTCTACAGAGCGTAGTGATTCCAATAGATTCTTTTTTTTTTGTTAACCGACCAAGGCAACACCTTTTACCATGAGGGTAGTGCTGGTTACATCTGGTGTTTAGTTCATAATATTAAGTGGACTGTATGGTCGTCTAAAATTTGAACGAATGCTTATCAAACTTATGCTGTATCACGCAGCGATAGCTCAGTGGGGAGACCAACAGACTGCAATGCAGAGGGTCTCGGGTTTGAACCCACGTCGCGCACCTCTGACTTTCGGAAGTTATATGACTTTTCGAAATTATGTGCGTATTGATTGACAATTATCGCCTGCTCCGTGCCTCGGAGAGCACGTTAAGCCGTCGGTCCCGGCTGCCATGAACATCTATGGCAGTCATTATTGGGAGAGTGTCGTCACAAAAGATCCCATTGGTTCGAAGTGTCGCCAGTCTGCACTGACTGGCCCCCACATAAGATAAAATAAGATATGCTGTATCACCAGGTTTTGAGAAGCATTGGGTTTTGACACTCGTGAACTTGCAAGAAAAGCTGAACTTCCTTGGAACCTTCCACAACGAATTTAATCAGTAAGTATAAAGAAGGAGTTGGTGAAAAATTCCACTAGCGCCTTAGGAAACCCGGAGATAAGATCCTAATGGTTTGACACCTTAACCACCATCATGCAATTTCGTATACACGTTATCAAGGGTACAGAAAAGGACACAGGGTACCTTTCATCCAGAAAAATGTACTGTTCCCTAAAGAAACAAACTTATTGACAAAATCTTCATTAGGGCTGCCTGTCCATTGAAGCGGAGGGAGGCTGCGGAGCGAAGAAACAGAGAAATATTAACCAATAGGATTGCATAAAATCTCTGCTCCGCTTCAGTATGCAATCCTATTGGTTAATATTTCTGCGTTTCATCGCTCCACAGCCTCGCTCCATTTCAATGTACAGGCAGCTTAAAGCGAACCAAGCGGCCAAAAGCTAGTAATGTATTAAGACTTGAAACGTAAAGCATCATGGACACGAATATTAAGGGCGCCATTTTATCCTTACCTTATCTGGTATCTTCACAGACCAGACCCTTAACTGCCTGAGGATCTGCGCCAAGTCTTCCACCTTCAGATCCTTAGCGTTGAAATGATGCAGTTTTTTGAACACGCTCATCGCTATTCCTTCCACTAATAAGTAGATCTGGGAACCAAGGAAAATAATACAAAATAAATAAAAAAATTATATAAATATTTCGAGTTTTTAACTTAAATAAAATAATCGTCTCATTGAAATTAAACTACTATATACGGATTTTATCGCGTTGTTTATTTGACACTTTATTACATAATTTAGAAACTGTTACACTATACTACTACAGCCATGGCTGCTGAAATGCAACCGAAACGTCGGGGAAAGTGTAAACATAAATATAAATAGTATAATAGTATAGTAATAGTGTTAATAGTTTCAATAATTTAATTAGCTTAAAATTAGTAATATTTAATAGTAATAGTAGTGTAACAGTTTCTAAATTATGTAATAAAGTGTCAAATAAACAACGCGATAAAATCCGTATAAAGTAGTTTAATTTCAATGAATAACATTCGCGTAAACAGAAGACAATATTATAATCGTCTCGTATTTTGTAGTTTCATACTGCGAATACTTTAATATTTTATTTTCTAATTAGCGAAAGGAATTGGACATCATTCGAACATATTCGTTTCGGTAATTAAAGAACTACGTCTATGTAAATTGGGAATCAACATAACGACGCTAAAGTTCTATCAAAACGTAAGTAAACCTCGGCAACTTTTAGGGGAGACTGACCATTTATATATGGAAGTTGGTCTAAGTGCTGGCCAACACTGAGACAAAGTGCATAATGTGCCTTAGACTAATACTAGTCTTTAACCCAAAGCACATCAAAATCTATCCGAGGAGTAACTAGAAAAAAATATTTTTGTATGGATTTTTAACTGAGCAAATATCATAATTAATTGCATATAGAAATGGATATAGAATGGTATCTATATACAGTTATGTAGATTTTCCACTAATCCCTTATGTTGGTATTATTGACTGGCATAGTGTTAGAGCTGGAATGACGATAAATAGTTACTACATGTCCAAGCCCAATCACACCCTTTCCCCCATTCCCGCTCCTTCTCCTTGCCACTTCCTTTTCTAAAGGGTCGGCAACACGCAAGTGATGCCTCTGGTGTTGCAGGCGTCCATAAGCTACGGTGACCACTTACCAACAAGTATGCTTGTTTGCCACATTAGTTGTAATAAAAAAAATAAAAAAAATATGATCACACTGAAACTATTTGCTGCAAACTATTTGCTTCAAACAGTTTGCTATTATTTACCAACAGTCCAAAACCAACAACAAAAGGGTTAAAACTGTCTATTATTTATTATATACAAACTGTACGATATAGACCATATTATTTACCCCAACCATTGCTACACAGCATTTTTCACGAACGATTCGACCAAAATAGTGACATTATATTTGCTGCAAACCATTTGCCACAAACTGTTTGTAACAAACTATTTGCCACAAACCATTTGCCACAAACTATATGACACTAACTACTGACTAGAAAATGTTCAATCTAAAAATCGCTTATTAATTTTAGACGTCACTCACATCAGCTTTATAAGGTCTTCTGCCACCAGTACACAGCTTAGTCCCTATAAAGGTAGGTAGTACTCCTTCAGAGTCTCCAATACTCAAGATCTGGAGGGACGGTGCACCATCCTCCTCTTGAGCACTGATGATGTAGTTATTTGTCGCCCAGTACAGTGGATCTGGGTTCGATACCTGGTTCACCACAAATGGTACGTAGAATGACCTGAAAAGTCAATTTTATTATAGCTGTCTCATTGGTCCCATAGTTGAAGTCCGCGCCTATTCGTGAGGTTTCGAGCATAAGTTTACGCTTGTACCCATGATACGATGATAGGATTGGGTAACGTTGTTTTTTTTCATTAAGGTATTTTTTAGAACTGGAACGGCGTCTAAAAATTTGGTCGGCATACGGCAATACGGCCACTATTATTATAGGATAAGAATTAAGGCAATACAGGCACTTATGTAAGACTTGATACAAATTCTGATGATATTATTCTGCATTGGTCTCTATAACCTCGGTTGATACCTTTTTCATGTTGTGAATAATTGCACAAAAATATAACACCTAACCCCATGACAACTGTCTGTAGATAGAACAAATTGTTGCCTGACGGCGTTCAGGCGCAATTCGTTTAGCACATCAAGCCGTTTCTTTGCCATTTATTTTGAGAGTATCGATGGTTTCTGCATGTCGTATTTTCTTAAATTTATTGTTTTGCGCATATAAAAATGAGCGCTCTTTTTTTCAGAATATTTAGAAAGAAAGAAAGTTTATTTATTTCGAGAAAAGCTACATAAAAAGTGAAAATATATTATCTTCTCTTTAGCCTTTATTATTCCTAAGTCACTTGGGGTCGGCTTTCTAGTCTAACCGGATTTGACTGGATATCAGTTTATACACGGAACGACTGCTATCTGACCTCCGCAACCCGAAGGCTAACGATACCCTAAGGCTAGACTAGTGTCAGGATATTAGAGGGCACTGACTTCCCAATAACGATTGCCATAGATGTTCATGGCAGCCGGGACCGACGGCTTAACGTGCTCTCCGAAGCACGGAGCAGGCGATAATTGTCAATCAATATGCACATAATTTCGAAAAGTCATATAACTGCCGAAAGTTAGAGGTGCGCGACGTGGATTCGAACTCGAGACCCTCTGCATTGCAGTATGTTGGTCTCCCCACTGAGCTATCGCTGCTATAATATACAATAAATAAATTTTGAAAGTAGGGCTTAGATCAGCTTAAGCCAAGCTAAGGAATCCTGGCGCTGGTTTTTAATTAGATTCATTTGACACAACGAGTGCTAATATTATGTATTTAAAAACTAAAGAATAACAGAGTCTCGTCATTTATATAACATTTTATATAAACCATAACTCAGACCACTAACAATACTTACGTAACTCGGTATCCAGAAAAATACTTATTCGCCTCCAAGTTCTTAAGAGTCGCAAACCAGAACCGCTTGAGCTGGTTGTTGCCACAGTTGCTGATATAGTTGTGTACTGACATGAAGTCTGACTCTCTTACATTTGAGGAGCTAAGGAACGTGTGGAGTGCGATGATACGTAGTTGTATGTGTTCCGTCGCATTCGTGATGATGGGCAACGTGGTTTCCAGAACCTGGCAAAAAAATAACACAGTTATATTTCATCTTTAACGTATCGAGTGGCAGTGGCACACCGGCGGCTTGACAAGGTTTTCTGTCTGGTATGCTAACAAATCTATACTAATATTATAAAGCTGAAGAGTTTGTTTGTTTGGTAGAACGCGCTAATATCAGGAACTACTGGTTCGAATTGAAAAAATATTTTAGTGTTGGATAGCCCATTTATCGAGGAAGGCTATGAGCTACATATCATCACACTACGACCAATAGGAGCGGAGCATCAATGAAAAATGTTGCAAATACGGGGAAAGGTCTCTTATGTGAAGCAGACGAAGTTGCGCAAGTCAGTACTCTGATAAAAGGGGCAATGCGGAGACGCAGCATGAATGCGATTGCTGTACATGCGGATTTGGTTCCCGGGTTAGGTCAACGAAAAGGTATTGGGGCAACGCTCAGTGATAACCCAAAGTTGGAAGTTAACGATGTTTCACACTTCGGTAAATCGGCAAGCGCGCAAAGCAGTTGGTCCTGCGTCAGACCTCTCTCCGGTCATTTTGTGTGTGTGATTTCAGACAGGCATGTGCTTACTTACCACTTAGTTTACGTTTAGATGGCAACTTGGTTGATTCCTTGGTATTACTTCTCCGTTACCAGGAAAACACAGCAATGCCTATAAGCATTGCTTGCCTACTGCTACCATCAAGTGGACAGCTGGCTCCTTTACCACCAAGAGCAAAAATAACCTAAAGCTTTAATATAGTTCTACATACTACATATGGATCTTCAATCCTTGGGTTCCTTGCCAGAGCAGCCCAGACTCTCTCATGACGATCTCTGCCGGTCTCCATATGTATTATTCTAGTGTAGGCCTCCGCGGAGTAGCCTATGTTACATAGACCCTGAAGCCAGATCATTCGGTCTAAGTATTGGGGACAATCTGGAAAAGATATTAAATTGTTAGTAACTAGACGGTTTCGAGATGCGAAGTAACTGTTGGGTTTCGTGGTGTAAATTTTTGATCCTAAGCTTCCTGGATTCAATATCCAGGTTTTTGTTTTTTTTTATTATTTTGCTCGTCAAAATGACCATACTCCACCTGATGGTAAGCAGTCGTGTGGTCTAAGAGCAGTGGCCTCCACACCGCCCTCATAGCAGCCGAGGCGATGTTGAGGTCTCTACTTTGACGGCCTGTGAAGGTGCTTTTTCACGCCCCGCTTAAAGGACCCAGGATTGAAGGAAGAAGGAAACACGTGCCTTGGCAGAGAATTCCATGCCTTGGTCGTTCGGCAGAGGTATGAGGACCCAAACTTGTTGGTACGCGCTCTAATCAACTCTACCGTGTAAGGATGGCATCTGAGCCCAGCACGCGTTGTTCTGGATAGGAAAGGGGAGGGCGGGATAAGGTGGAATAACTCTTCAGAAAACTGTTATTGAGATTCTGCTAAGTGGCTATCAATAGCAGCATTGGTTATAGATATGTGACCAGCAAATGGCGATAAGTTCGTCTCCTACCACTACTATTGTGTAACCTAATGCTGTCACTCTTCGAACGACAAGCTATTTCAAAGCAAAAGACCATGTCAATCTGTCGCTGCAATGCTACGTGAAGGAAGTATAAACCAACAAATAGACCATCGCATCTATAATATTAATAAGAAAGTTTGTTTTATGTTTTTTTATACAACTTAGGTGGCAAACAAGCATATGGACATAACAATAACTGATGTCGTAAATAATATAGGGCAATAAAAAGGACCGCCCATTATTTATTACGACATTAATTTTATTAATACGTTATTTTTTCTAATTAGTAAAAAATTAAAATTATCTCGCGTGGTTAACATATGACTATCTGAAACCATTTCACGAAAAATCGGTACATTAATTTCTCCAAAAAAATAATTCAAATAAAAAAATATGGTCAGGTTTATTCTATACCACCAGTATAATGCGTGGTTAAAAGGAATTACACGATTTCAAAATCACCCTGTATAAAAATCCTAGGCCATACTCACCACTATACATCCTGAAGTATTTCACAACAATATTGTCAAAGTAATCCTGCTTCACTTGTGAAGTAGCCATGGTCTTGTGCACCAGCGTCCCAAAGCTCAGGATCCCTGCATGACGGATATCTACTGGAAAGTCCAGCCCCAACTTGCTGAATACTTCCAATTCTTCCAGCAACGCTTGTGTAGGAGCTGCCACGTTGAACGGGAGCTTCCGAATTAGAGAGAGGAGGGCTGCATCTTCTACTTTTTCCTGTTGAATAAGCGAGGGAATTTGGCGTCAACTGCTTGACAGGTTGTAACAGTATAACGTGGTCATACTTTACAAGGCTTAAAACATAATTGAAAATTGTGCTCTGAAAATATATAATTAAAGGTTCATCCAACCATTTAGAAGTTATAAAAATATGACTGTCTCGTTGGTGCAGCAGTATTGAATGCGAATGCTGTACATGTGGTCTCTGGTTATATCTCAGGTCGGGCACTGTTATTAGATTTTTCTGTTAAGAAATGTCAGTAGCATCACGGAGTCTAAAAATATTCCCGTCAAAGGAAAATAAGCTTGATACTTTTATAAAGGACTTTAATACACAGCTGAAGAAATCTTTACTACTTAATATTATAAAGCTGAAGAGTTTGTTTGTTTGTTTGAACGCGCTAATCTCAGGAACAACTGGTTCGATTTGAAAAATTATTTTAGTGTTGGATAGCTTATTTATCGAGGAAGGCTATAGGTTATATAACATCACGCTACGACCCACGCGGGCGGCGCAGTAACGATAAACGCGGGTGAAACCGCGGAAACATCTAGTGTAGGAATAATTATACAACTGCCAGCCATACATAATAAAGTTTTTGTATGCATGTTTTATACACAAACTACCAATATATTCGAAGGCCAGGTTACGAGCACCTTAAACTGGCGAGCGAGAGAATGTGATGAAAGTCAATGAAGCCAGGGAAGTGTGTCAGGATTGTAACTAATGGAAATCCATAGTGTTTTATTTATTTTTTACTTACGTATTGTTCTGGTTTTTATTTTGTACTTTTGTTTTTTTTTCTTCATGTTTTGAGTGTGCTTTTTAGTGTGCCAAAATAAAAATATTTCTTTCTTTTCTTTCTAGTCTCTGCCTACCGCTTAGGGAAACAGGCGTAAATTTATGCATTCGAATAAATTTAAATCACTTATCCATTCGAATGAGTATCGTTAATTGTACATCGCTATTTGGATGTAGACAAAAATGAATGTGATCCACTAATAGTTGCTCAGAGTTGGGGCATTCTTTGTATACGTTGTTTAAATATTAATAACTAGATGTTCCCGCGGTTTCAACCGCGTTTATCGTTACTACGCCGCCCCCGTGGTTCGTAGCGTGATGTTATATAGCCTTCCTCGATAAATAGGCTATCCAACACTAAAAGAATTTTTCAAATCGAACCAGTATTCCTGAGATTAGCGCATTCAAACAAACAAACAAACAAACTCTTCAGCTTTATAATATTAGTATAGATGTACCCCGCAACACAGAAATTATTTCTAGTAAGATAGTGTTTCTTAAAAAAACAAGTTATTATGGCATTTGCATAAAAAGTTTTTGCGTTGGCCGGGCTATCCAAAAACATTACAACCACATATTGCAGTAAATATACCGTCTCCTACACTAACCTTTTCTTCCAATACCAGGTATTTGATGAACCTGACAGAGCCATCACTCCTGGCATGAGGCAGTACTTCCAAAAATATGTTCCTAGCTGTCTCCAGCTCATAACTGGTACCCAGAACCAGGTCATCGAAGAGTCTGATCAAGGTGTCGTAGTTCAGGCGTGATATCGTGCTGAAAGTTAAAAAACAGGTAAATGAAAAGCAGTAGGTATGATAGCCTGGTGGGAGACGGTTGGATGACCACGCAGAGGTTTCGAGTAGAACCCAAAGCATGCACCTCAGAATTTTCGAAGTTATGAAATGAAAATGAAATGAAATGAAATGAAAAGATTTTTATTTTTGTACCATCATGACATGCATCATCAATTATTATAGAATGCGGGTATAACATAAAGTAAATTAAAATATGGAAGTAAAAAGAAATTTTAAAAACAAATAAAATGTTTATGTGCAGATGCACGTCCCATCCGACGGTACAAAAACAACGGTGATGCGCTCAGCATAATGCTGTGGCACTTGCATTGCTGCAAGCACTACACAGCGCTGATTTTCAGCGAACACCATAATTATTGACGTTTGGTCCACCAATAATGCACTCAAAATAAAGAAATAATAATACATAAATAGATAGCCACGAGAGAAAATATGGCATAATATATACTAATTTATTAAAAGAATACATTGAAAAAGTAGGTAATAGATAAGTAAGTATAAAGTAAATAAATACTAGTTATGAATATTTACTTATATGTAATTGTGTAAAAAAAAATAAGAACGACGCTCATGACGTAATGAGAATCATAAGATGGCCTCATGTCTGAAAAGATGTTTCTGGCACTATATATTTATTTGTCTAAAATGCAGATACATCATACCCGTATATTATATTGTAGTCTTGGCATCACACATAATTATAAGATTAAGAGATCTGTGAAGTGTGTATTGTGAACGTTGTATGAGATTACTTGATTCGTGCATGATGATAAAAGTGATAATAGCTCCTAAAGTTCCCTGCTAATGCTATTTACAAGCATTTGATTATGCTTAACCTAAGAAGATTTCCTAAGAAAAGCCGCAGAAAAGGTATGATATGCAATACATTTATATTTTCCATCTTGTGAATTAGGTTATCTTATCTTATCTTAATCGGAGGCCAGTCAGTATAGACCGGCGGCACTTTGACCCAGTGGGATCTTTTGTGTCAGCCCCGAGATCTATCCTTTCGCTATCTCCCTATGAATGTACTGCATCAGTCGCAGGGTACACTTCAGAGGGAGAAAAATTGGCCTGAAGTCTTCAGGGTTCGGATATGCCAATCCCATCAGACCCATCCTTAGTCCAGCCAACGCGTCACATTAAAAAAAAAGTATATAAGTATGTTTATCCATTGTCTAGTACCTATAGTACAAGCTCTGCTTAGTTTGGGCTAGATGGTGTTGTGTGTATGTGGTAGAATATTATTATTATTATTAATGGTCCTGAAGATGCACGTGTCAACGCATATTTTGTGCTTGATGCGCAATACTGTAAATTGGAGTACGCCCGGGTCCCACGTCGTCACTGACCCTATCTAAAGGAGTTCGGTATTGTCAACCTTTTTCTTTTATTACAATGGACACCGAAAAGTAACGTCTACTTCGACTCAATATACAACATATTTTATGTGAAGTCTGCAAACCCGGATTATGTCAGCCTGGTAGACCCTTGTCAAACTGAGAAGAGGTTCGAGCCTAGTGGTGAGACAACTAATTTCTAATTTACAGAGTTAGTATATATTATGTATGTTTGTTCATTGTCTAGTACTCATAGTACAAGCTCTGCTTAGTTTGGGCTAGGTGGTGTTGTGTATATGTGATAGAATATTATTATTATTAGCCAGCCAAACGCCTTATAATCTGTACACTATAACCAATGCCTTAGCATATTTTAATTCATTATCTTATCTTATATGGAGGCCAGTTAGTGCAGACCGGCGACACTTCGATCGAGTGGGATCTTTTGTGTCGACACTCTCCCAATAACGACTACCATAGATGTTCGTGGCAGCCGGGGCCAACGGCTTAACGTGCTCTCCGAGGCACGGAGCAGGCGATAATTGTCAATCAATACGCACATAATTTCTAAAAGTCATATAACTTCCGAAAGTCAGAGGTGCGCGACGTGGGTTCGAACCCGTGACCCTCTGCATTGCTGTCTATTGGTCTCCCCACTGAGCTATCGCTGCTCAATTCATTATATTACTATATGAAACAAAGAACACTTACTTCAAAAGATCAATGAAATCCAAGCTGTGTATTAGAGAAGCATTCCTCACTATGTTGTCCGCATCGATGCCTTTTCGTGCTATTTTTAGAAGCATCTGGAAACAATTACATCGATTTTATTTATAAGCGACTACAAAGTGCCATGGCCTTAAGTCCGCTATTATTGATTCATTGTTTTAAGTTCAGACAGCGAACTACGATATTGACGACAACATTTTGTGATAGTTTTATAGGCTCTTAATGAATGCATCGATTTTAAAGCTGTTGAAATAATTTATTGTTATTTTAAAATGTGTAGTATTATTTTAAATGTAAATCACAATTTCAATTTCAATGCTTTATAATATTGCTCTCCATATGTATTACATGTTGTTACAAACAATAAAAGATCAAATATGGATCTTATTGGGGACGACACATTTTGCATGTCTTATAGTTGAATATCGTGAAAGAACAATCATTTTGTTAGCTAATAAGATCTGGAAATGTATATCCATATTCGCAAATGAATAAATTAATATTCATTATGATTTTTCTATCAAACGCTAAACTATAAGTATCCAAAGTGGTCCAGGTGGACCCCCAGGGGTCCACGAGAGACTCGACGGAGGTCTACGATGGCGTGACAAAAAAATGGGCCTGCACAATTAGTAAGCGGGGGTCCACGAAAATTTTGGCTTGCACAGCGACTGTTACTTGTAAAAACTTGCATAATACATATTCAATACCAGTGGTTTTTCGATTTTTGGGTAGAGGATTACTAATGCAGGGGTCCACCGGAACCAGCAAAATTTTGAAAGTGGTCTATGCAGTGCCGGATTAACCACGTAGCAAGAGTAGCAATTGCTACGAGCCCCGGGCGAAAGGGGGCCCCGCATATTTAAGCCCACTCATCTCTGCCTGAGCGTAATTTTTTGAGTGAAACTTATTACTTAAGATGTGGTATATTGAATTTATTTGATGTCACAAAAACGTGAAATGTTACAACTTTTCCTACTAAGACAATCCACGTCAGACAATCGGTAACCGACTATTTCCTTGGCGTATATAAAACACAGAATTTCATACGGTAAACGCACAAGTTCTACCAAAAGTCGCTCGTATAAATGTGCAGAATATCAGTCGGCCCAATAATCAGCTCTACAAAAAGTCTGACGTATGCAAGCACTCTTACTCGAAAGAATTTGCTACGGGCCCCGCGCTTGCTTAATCCGGCACTGGGTCTATGAGAAAAAATATTTGGAAACCTCTGCGTTAAACAATGCTAAAATAGCGATTGCCACTGCTACGCTGATTGTTTAGTGTTCGATCCCCACACAAGACAAAAACTTGTGTGATCCACAAATAATTTTGCCGAGTCTAGGTGTTCTCCGTGTCCGTTCTTTATAAAGTTCGGCGGCAGCGGCGTGGCGATCACTCAAACCTAGGCCCTCCGTACAGACATACGGTGGAGCTTTGATTTAAATCTTTCAAAAGTCAAAAATCAAAAATCATTTATTCATTTAGATCACAAAGTAACACTTATGAACGTCAAAGTATATAGGTTAGTGAGTTTACTAAGTTACCGGCCTCGTTTGCCGGCCTCGGTGGCGTAGTGGTTAGTGTAACCGACTGCCACGCCTGAGGTCGCGGGTTCGATTCCCGCACAAGTCAAACATTTGTGTGCATGAACATGGATGTTTGTCTTGGTCTGGGTGTTTCTATGTATAATATGTATGTATTTACAAAAAAAAAAGGATATATGTATGTTTATCCACTGTCTAGTACCCATAGTACAAGCTCTGCTTAGTTTGGGCTAGATGGTGTTGTGTGTATGTGGTAGAATATTATTATTATTACTGAAGCTACATTTAGGTTAGTTGCTAGGTTCAGGCAAAGGGTAGAGCCTATGAGAAGAAACCTGCAAGAAACTCACGGCCACTCTTTTAAATCGCCAGTTAAATATAATTTCAGTATTTTACAACTCAGATTAACAAGGTGTTACAGCCATTATGCCATGTTCAAAGTGCGTTCTCACCTCATAAGTGGTGTTTTTAAGAAGACCCTGTGTGACATTTCTGATGCCGTTGGAAGGGTCTCTATAATCGCTCGCGACGTATTGTATAGAGGTCTGGTACAAGTTGATCTTCTCAACGCTCTTGGCTGGAGTGTCATAATCATATGCGAGGGATAGTCTGAAATACAAGTTGGATAGATTTATTACGTGACTAGGAAATAGCGCTTGGCGATGAATAATTTAAATCATTCGAACATCGATCAAATATACCATAGATGCACGATCGTCGCTCGAAAAACGGCCTCAACAAAACTGTGCATAAATCAGTCGTATGCGCTATATTATGCACCTGTCCCACTCACTCTTGCGTGCGCTGCCCGTAAGCGAGAGCGAATCGACACCACTTCTACGGTGGAGACCGTACCATATACTTAGTACGCTTGCGTATCGCGAGTTAGAGAGTTAGAGCGAGAACACACTTAGGACGCTTTACATTGACGCGTTTTAACTAAACTATTACAAAATATTTCTCAGTGGGCGTTCAATGGTTATTCCGGTTTATTTCCTGGAGTACATAATAAATGCAGACACTTATAAGTAAGTAGTACTGGTCAGTGCCACATATTGACGCGGTTCTTGTATGAGAATGTGCATCTATGGTATATTTGATCGAAGCATTCGAATTTTAAATCGTGTCATTCGAATCTGTACGGTCTCACCACCGTACATATGTATATTTTACCAAATCAGCAACATACGCGGCAACTCGATTTGCGTTTTATTAGTTTACTGACAAGCAACCAGCCAACAAATGAAAGAGTAGTAGAGAGTCTTCACGTGTACTCTGACAAGCAATAACAACCTATCAATCAACAATCACAAGAAAGACAGTGTAAGTGCTTAGCGAGCTCTTACAGGATCATTCATTATTCGAATGGTTTAATTGTTGATGCTGTCCTAGTCCCTATTTATATCCTTCCGGAACTTGAAGTCTTTGAGTAGTAGAGGCTCGCTGATTTCAGCATGAATGGGCCGGCACGACCGGGGAAGGACTACCCTCTCACAGAATATCGACGTGAAATAGCAGTAGTACTGTTGTGTTTCGTTCGGCGAGTGAGAGTGCCGGAGGCCCAATCACCCCCTTTCCCCCATCCCGCTCCCTTTCCTTCCCACGTGCTTTCCTAGAGGGTCAGCAACACGCAAGTGATGTCTCTGGTATTGCAGGCGTCCATAAGCTACGGTGACCACTTACCATCAGGTGGGCCGTATACTTGTTTGCCACCTTAGTCGTATAAAAAGAAAAAAAACTTGAGCACTAGGTCCGACTCCATAGGGCCTGTGGGTACCCCAATAATACTTTCGGTAGAACTGAACCCCATAATAATCTCGCTTTGGACTTTAGGTAGTAGTTATTTACTGCCACCGTGGCGTAGCGATAGTGAATGCGATCGTGTGCTCATATGAGGTCTCGGGTTCTAATCCCGGGTCGAACAACAAAAAGTTATTGGGTTTTTCCGTTAAGATATCTCAATAGCAGCCCGGAGTTAGGCAGTTGGCAGTGTTAGACACTCTCGTGCATCGGAAAGCACGTTAAGCCGTTGGTCCTACGCCCGATCTCTCTCTGGTCGCGTCGGATTACCGTCCCATCGAATCATGAGAGTTAGGGAACAGAGAGTACACTTGAGTTTGCGCATACACTTGTGCACTATAATATCTCCTGCGTAGATGGCCAGTCTCTGTTAAGACTGGCCGCCGTGGCCGAAATCGGTCTGGAGGTGTAGTAGCCACATTTAACTGTGTTAAAAGTGGCTAAAGGATATATTCGTTAGTTTTTATTTACTATTGTAGAGAAAAATATTGTTAACCTTTTATATATTTATGATAGAAGAGACAGCCTAGTGGGAAACCGTTGGACTGTCAACTGTTCGACTTCGATCCCAAGCACGCATGCACGCCCCTCTGACTTTGTGAGTTTGTGTGCTTATAATTAAATAGTAAATATCGCTCGCTTTACTGGTGAAAAAAAACATCCTGAGGAAACTATCTAACATTTCTTCATTATATTCTCAAAAATATTTTAAGTCTGCCAACCCGCACTGGGCCAGTGTGGTGGACTATGGCCGAAACTTTTCTCACACAGAAGAAGCCTGCCAGCAGTGAGACGGTTTAATACAGGACTGATATGATGACTAGACACTTACCGAGTGTTAACAGCAAGTATGTGATCATGAGTCTTGTACTGGTAGCTGGCCTGCAGCTCCATCGAGATTATACCCTTATAGTCATCAATCTCGTATGTCCGCTCTGCTGAGGACACGGAGTCTATCTGGCAGAGGAGAAGACCAAATTAAAATTAAGGATATCTACATAATATTGTCTTCTGTTTACGCGAATGTTATACATTGAAATTAAACTACTTTATACGGATTTTATGGCGTTGTTTACTGGCACACCCTGGTAGGTTTAGTCGGTAGTACCCGGGATGTCCCATTTGTTCCCGGGTGAGCCTAACATAACCTCTCACATGCATATTACATCCACTCACACACACACACTCACCTACACAATTCATTTTAATTTGTTGCGACAAATATTTTCTTTCATTTGTAAATACCACATATATTACTATAAACTTAACTATAAGTCTCAGGAAAATCCTAATATTAATAACAAAGTAATACTTACCCATATTTTCTGTATCAAATAGCAGAATTAGCGCATTACGTCGCAATAAACTCCCCCCAGGGCAGTTTTACCCCTGGGAGGAAAAAAAAACATAACCTCTCCGCTTTTCAGCAGAGAGATAGGCGTCAATACATTTACCCAAGTAAAAAAAGGATTATATATGTATGCAAATAACTAAAAGCTCCTCATCTCCGCACACTGGTGTACTAACCACAGCTCTGCCATTGTACTCCGGTGACCAGGGCACCGAACTCCAGCTACTCCGACTGCTGGCCGTGGGCACCTTCAGACTGGTGTACTTCTTCACCATGTTGCCTTGAGACAGGTAGAACATAGCGCAGATATCGTCTAGGCACGGCTGGAACAAGAGTTTTACTCATATCAGTGCATGATGTCATGGGTTTGATTCCCATATTATTAGTAGGAGTAGTATTTTCAATAGTTTTAATGGTTACAATAACATTTTGCCATGTGCATTCTAAAAGTGTAAAATAGAACCAGACTTTAACAAAGAAGCTACATTCTTAAAATTCTCTCCACTAATTTACTGTGCCCGACAGGTTCCATAATGATTTAATTTGTTTAATTTCTAATGGCTTGGTACGCGACGATGGGAAGAGACCGGACGGAATGTCATTGTTGCCTTGGAAGATGCGCAGGCCTTTGGTGTGGGACGCAACGTGCGTTGACACCCTTGCGCCATCACATCTTCCAAGCACTGAGGGATGTGCCGGCGCTGCTGCTGCAACCGCAGAAACCCTCAAACGGCGCAAATATAGTAATTTAGTCGGAAATTACATTTTTGAGCCGTTTGGGGTGGAAACCCTAGGCTCATGGGGTCCGAGCGCTCGTATTTTGTACAGGGAGATCGCAAAACGCCTGATCGACGTTTCGGGTGATCAGAAGGCTGGTCGTTTTTTGGCCCAAAGAATCAGCATTGCCATTCAACGTGGCAATGCTGCCAGTCTTCTGGGCACGTTACCAGGTGACAGCGATGCTGAAGAATTCTACGATGCCTAAACCTTTTCTGTAAATATTTAGTAGTATAAATATTTATGTTTTTGTAATTATGTTACCTTCTTTAATACGTTTGTAAATATATATTAGGTTAATTCATTTTAAAATTAATAATGTAAATATTTGAAGCACCGAAAGAAGTATGAAATTTGTTTATAAGTTCATCTTTGTATAACATTATGGAACGTAATCAAATATTGAGTATTAGTTTGTCCCGCGGCTTCGCTAGTGTTAATGTAGATTTATGTTAAGACTAGCTGACCGGCGCAACTTCGTCTGCTTCATCTATACTAATATTATAAAGCTGAAGAGTTTGTTTGTTTGAACGCGGTAATCTCAGGAACTATTACTGCTGGTTCAAATTAAAAAATTCTTCTAATGTTAGATAGCCTATTTATCGAGGAAGGCTATAGGCTATATAACATCACGCTACGACCCACGGGAGCGGCGCAGTAACGACAAACGCGGGTGAAACCGCGGGAACATCTAGTATAAGATAAGATAATTTACCCCGTTTTCGCAACATTTTTCATTGCTGCTCCGTTCCTATTGGTCAAAGCGTGATGTTATATAGCCTATAGCCTTCCTCGATAAATGGGCTATCCAACAATAAAATAATTTTTCATTTCAAACCAGTAGTTCCTGTGATTAGCGCGTTCAAACAAACAAACTCTTCAGCTTTATAATATTAGCATAGACAGATTTTTACTGGTCTTTATGTTATTCTGATGTAAAACAATAATACTGTAAAGTTTAATCAAAATCCGTTCAGTTGTTTTTGCGTGAAAGAGTAACAAATATACATCTATCCATCCATCCTCACAAATTTCATATCTATACTAATGTTATAAAGCTAAAGAATTTATTTGTTTGTTTGAACGCGCTAATCTCAGAAACTACTGGTTCGATTTGAAAAATTCTTGTAGTGTTGGATAGCCTATTTATCAAGGAAGGCTATATAACATCACGCTACGACCTATGGGGACGGCGCAGTAACGATGAACGCGGGTGAAGCCGCGGGAACATCTAGTTTATAATATTCATAGGATATGATTGAATATATTCTCACTCACCTCGTTAATAGAATAAGTTCCGCTGTTCTTAGTTAGCTGAAAGTTGATGGAAATAGCTCTCTTGAGGTTGACAGACCAAGCAGGCTCTTCATGCCCCACGTATATCGACTTTATATAACCATTATCCTGGAAAAACAATGTGTAAATTAATTAAAATAACGTAAAATACGTATATAACTCATATTCTTACAGTTATCTTCTCCCTAGCCTTTATTATTCCCAAGTCACTTGGGGTCGGCTTTCTAGTCTAACCGGATTAGACTGGATATCAGTTTTTACACGGAGCGGCTGCCGCCTGACCTTCGCAACCCGAAGGCTAACAATACCCTATCTTCTTATCTTGTGTGTGGGGGCCAGTGAGTACAGACCGGCGACACTTCGACCCAGTGGGATCTTTTGTATCAGTAACAATACCCTAACTTCCCAATAACGACTACCCAATAACGACTGCCATAGATGTTCATGGCAGCCGGGACCGACGGCTTAACGTGCCCTCCGAGGCACGGAGCAGGCGATAATTGTCAATCATAATCATCAATATTCTTACAGTTATGCCACTGTAATATCTAAAATGAATTCACCTATAATCATTAGTTAAATAATTTGTAAGACTCAATGTTTCTCACATGTGTATATGATATTGTTGTAACTGTTGGTGAATCTACTTTGCACCTTACATCAGAGATTTATTTTGTTTATAAGCGACAGTTACAATAATCTATATATTAATACGTGAAGCAAAACCTTTGTACCCCTTTTTACGAAAATTGCGCGGACGGAAGAGTATTTGGCACAGCTAAAGTTTATATGGAGAAAGAGTAGCGAATCCTAATATTTTTATAAAATATGCATAAGAAATACATTAAATTAATGAAAAAACACTACACGCACACAGGCATGCATTTGACACACGCAGTCCAATCGCGTTCGTAGTATTTCGACATTGTTCGTCTGACGTCGTACAATTCTTAGTAACTATGGTTACTAAGAATTGTACGACGTCGTACAATTCTTAGTAACCTTATTTATATGTAATAGAGAAAAACAGAAAATAAAATAGCAAGCTTAGGAATTTTGGTCGAATTTTGTTCACTAGGCGACCGCTAGTACAAATAAAATACCAATAATTGTAATAAAATATTCTCAAAAATGCTTTGGGCATCGTTGAATTCGTCAGCATCGCTGTTAGCTAGTAACGTGCCCAGAAGACTGGCAGCATTACCATTCAAGCACTGCTGATTCTTTGGGCCAAGAAAAGACCAGCGAACGGCGCGAACTCTCTATACAAGGTCCGAGCCCTCGGACTCCATTAGCGTAACGTTTCCAACTCAAACGGCTCAAAATTTTACTGCCAATTATCTTATCTCATCTTATGTGAGGGCCAGTCAGTGCAGACCGGCGACACTTCGACCCAGTGGGATCGTTTGTGTCGACACTCTCCCAATAACGACTGCCATAGATGTTCATGGCAGCCGGGACCGACGGCTTAACGTGTTCTCCGAGGCACGGAGCAGGCGATAATTATCAATCAATACACACATAATTTCGAAAAGTCATATAACTTCTGAAAGTCAGAGGTGCGCGACGTGGGTTCGAACTCGAGACCTTCTGCATTGCAGTCTGTTGGTCTTCCCACTGAGCTATCGCTGCTCTACTGCCGATTAAATTACAATATTGTGCTGCTTGAGGGTAAAACTTAATAAATAAATATCCATGAATAGGGACACAGAGGGCACCAACATTTTTCCAGTCATGATTTAGGTCTCTTGGGGCGAGCTTATATACGGCAAGCATCTACCATCTTCAGTGGCATACTTCATAGTGCTACTCGCAACTTCTTAATTAGAAATCCCAATAATACTTTGCCCGATTCGGCTATCGAACCCGAGGCTTCACGCCCATTATATAGGACAATTTCAGCATATTCAAAAGTCTTTTTACGGTTGAGCACGTATTTTAATTTGTGACGGTAAATGGCAATTGTATCACCCTCTATTTCAAGGACCTAAAGGCACACTACGAAATATTGATGTAATAGACCTCTACCAGTACTTGCAAACATATACAGATGTGAGTCTACGTATGTATGTATAACGAAACTAAAAAGATTTGTTAGTCCTCACCTGATAATCCAATTCCCATGGCTCTTCTAAATACTTTTCATCCGAAATTCCTTTACCGCTCGAGTCTGATGGATAAACGGTACCCTGCAGAATAAAAATCCAGTTTTATAAAAACATCAGAGATCTACCATGAAACGTACATGCCAAAGTCGCAGGTCAACTGTTCTTATCGTGAAACAAATTCAATCTGAAAAGAGGCTGGCTGGCTAGCAAAAATCTTTTAAGACTGCACCGAGCGAAATGTGCCAAAACAGGCGGTCACAGTTAAGTTGATAAAATCAACACTCTTTGTTTAATACAAATATAAAATATACATTTACAATGACTGTGTTTACAATTACACCGTGTAAAAAACTTAAAATAATTAATATTATCGCCTACAAAATTACATAAATTTGCAAAAACGAAAGCTCGTGTTACGTGATTTTTAAATTATAACAGTAGAAATCTATCCTATTTTACAGCTTAAACAAAACATAAATAGTTATATTTCAGTTTGTCCGTCCTAAATATTTAAGTTATTGGTTGAGAATAAAGATACATATTTATCAAAAAAGCATTTCAAATCCTCCATACAATTTTACTATGGCGGTCGCGCACCGATTTGAATATCGAGCTCTGTCATTCAGTCCAACTGCGTCTTACGCTCGGCGCAGTCTTAAGCCTGAGCTCTCGCTTATACTGGAACAGTCTGACCCCGTACCTCAGCAAGCATATAAAGCCGTTGGTCCTGTGCCTGATCTCTATCCGGTCGTATCGGTGCCGTCCCATCGGATCATGTGAGTTAGGGAACAGAGAGTGCACTTATTTTATTTTTTTAAGTTAAAACTTCTGTAGGCGCGTTGAGCACTTCCTGGGTGAACAAAAATCATAGGACACGCGTCATCGTCACCGAACGCTTTCCATTTTTGAATTATTTTAGCATATTAACAATATCTCAGAAATGGTGCGTCCTACGCAAAAAAAAACGAAATGTTAACCCTTTTAATAACCCCTAAGAGAGTATTAGTGTACCAATTGGGATTTGAACCACCTGACTCGACGTCATTGCAGTGGCGAGGTGACTACTATTGCTATCGCAACAAGACTGACTTAAATTACTACACCATTCGGTATAGGTACACCCACTTACCTTCAAAGCTTCCAAGAACAGCCTCGCTCTGGTGAAGTTATCATAAACTTGGATATGCAGGTTAGCGTCCAACTGCCAGTAGGTGGCTCTCTGGCGAGGAGTCCAGGTCCCAGTGGAGACATTACTCTTCAACGTGAAGATGTAGTTCCTCTGTTCCCGAGGGAAGAGTAGACGGAGACCAGTTTGGAAGGGAGTAGATATTGATATAGTTACTGGAACATAAATTTGATTTTGTTTCTCTTCTGTTCTCAATTGTCTTCAAAATGTTGCGTTGGCGTACACATGTAAAAAATAGTATTAAAAGTACTCACAGATAAAAATTAAAAACTGCTTCAGATACATTTTGGACACGCCCTGAAAATAAAATAATTATTACATTAGATATGGAGCGGTGCTATATACACCCACAACCCGCAGGTTTTACAGAATAATAAAACCTCGGCCTAGATGTAAAGGTCGGTGTAACCGATTGCCACGCCTGAAGTCGCAGGTTCGATTCCCGCACAAGTCATTTTGAAACAAACAAGTCAAATATTTGTATGCTTTGATATGGTTTTTTGTCTTAGTCTAGATGTTTTTATGTATAATATGTATGTATTTACAAAAAAAAGTTTAAATATGTATGTTTATGCATTGTCTAGTACCCATTGTACAAGCTCTGCTTAGTTCGGGCTAGATGGTGTTGTATGTATGTGATAGAATCATCATCAGTCTATAATAGTCCACTGCTGGACATAGCCCTCCCCCAAAGAGAGCCATAGCGCCCTGTCTCCAGCTTGCCGCATCCAGCATCTGCCTGCAGTCTTTCGCCGATCGTCATCCCACCTAGTCGGAGGGAGTCCTACACTACATTTGCCGAGTCGCGGACTCCACTCAAGAACACGCTTACCCCAGCGGTTGCCGCTTCTTCGCGCGATATGGATATGTGATAGAATGTTATTATTTAAATTATTTATTCTTCAGGAACGTTTGGCAACGAATAAGCTCGAATAGGATCATTCGTTTTCAACGGGTCTGAAGATGCCTCGCGCTGAGACGAAACATGTGTCGACACATATTTTGTAAGTTGGAGCACGCCTGGATCCCACGTCGTGGTTGTCCTTATTCACAGGAGTTCGTTCTCGGCGTCCAGGTGTTTCTTGTCACAAATCCCGTGGGCTGTCTGTCTATCTGTCTTAGTTTCAGAGAGCCCACGGGATCTGTGACAAGAAACACCTGGACGCCGAGCTTCAACATGTCAAGCAAGTACTGCAAGACAACAAGCTCCAACAGCCGCGTCGCTGTCATAGATCCCAAGAAAAGCCAGCCACAGTCGAGCGCCAGCCTGCCATACTGCCTTATGTAAAGGGTGTCACGGACAAGATTGGCTACATCTTGAAGCGAGCTTCAATCAACACATACTTCAAGCCGCCAACGAAGATAAGTCAGTTTTTACCATCTGTCAAGTGCCAACTACCTTTACAAGATGCAGGGGTCTATAAAATAGATTGTGACTGCGGACTCTCATACATTGGTCAAACCAAGAGAAGCATAGGCACCCGCATAAAAGAACACATAGCTGATGTAAAACACCAACGCTCGTTGAAGTCTGCTGTGTGTGAACATGTGCAACAGGGGACCAACCACTACCTGAGATTTGACAAACCTCAGATGCTCACTAAAGAACACCGATTCCTACCAAGGATGCTTCGCGAGGCTATTGAAATCAAAAAACATCCTAATTTCAATAGAGAAGATGGTTAGAATGTACCACCAGCTTGAAATCCAGTAATTCAAATAGTCAAACCCAAGAAGAAGCAAACCATAGCTAGACTTCATGATACTATGAGCTCATTCTGCGTAAATAGAAACACCCATGATTAAATTATGCTCGGGTACTTTGAAATAACTACACTGGAACATTGAGACAACTGCCATCTTTGTCTCCCCGTGACCATGGCTGCTGAAAAGCAACTGAAACGTCGGGGAAAGTATAAACACAAATATAAATAGTATAATAGTATAGTAATAGTATAAATAGTTTTAATAGTTTCAATAATTTAATTAGCTTAAACATTAGTAAAGTTTAATAGTAATAGTAGTGTAACAGTTTTCAAAATTTTGTAATAAACTGACAAATAAACAACGCGATAAAATCCGTATTATAGTAGTTTAATTTTAATGAATAACATTCGCGTAAACAGAAGACAATATTAAATAGCTTTTACTCACAATAGATGACTTTATTCTATAGTAACGGGTGACCGGATAATCCAGGACATGGTCTATCTATGTGCTAAATTTCGTCCAAATTCGTTCAGCAGTTTACGAGTGATTGAATTACAAACAATCACACATCATCACAAACTTTCACATTTATAATATTAGTAAGATTATAAAAAACTAGCTTCTGATACGACTTTACCCACCTGAATCCTATAAGAACACATACCGGGATTAAAAGTACCATATACACTAATCCAGGATATGACCTATCTATCTGCAAAGTTTCATTTAATTCCGTTTAACAGTTCACGCGTGATAGTGTAACAAACATACAAACATGTTCACAAACATTTAATAAATCCAAATAGGAAGTATTTTATATACTAATCCAGGATATGGCCTATCTGTCTGCAAAGTTTCATCCAAATCCATTTAACAGTTTACGAGAAATTGAGTAACAAACATGTTAACAAACTTTCACCATGTAGCAATAGTTAGTACTAGACTTTGAGCGCGGCTTCGCTCGCGTTATTGTAGATTTATGTTAAGATAGATTTTTTAGTAGCCCATATTATGTTATTTTGATGTATAAACAATAATACTGAAAAGTTTTATCAAAATCCGTCCAGTAGTTTTTGCGTGAAAGAGTAACAAACATCTATCCTCACAAACTTTCATATTTATAAAATTTGTAGAAAGAAGGATGAGTACGAATATTTATAACAAGCTTCTGGAAACGACTTTGCTTGTGTGAATCCCACAGACGCACATACCGAGATTAAAATTATCCTATACTAGCTGTTGCCCGCGGCTACGCTCGCGTTAATTTAGAATTTGACAATCAATTCGGGTTGTACTCTGCTTGTAATAATATAATTCAATCATGATTCGAAAGACACGTAGCGCCATCTATTATCATAAGAACGTTATTGTTATTTTCCTCGGGAACAGTATTTTTTTTCGGGATGAAAGGTAGCTTATGTCCGTTTCTGTACATCTGACAATGTATATGCAAAATTTCAGAATGATCGGTTCAGTGGTTTAGGCGTGAAAAGGTAACAAACAAACAAACTCATTTTCACTTTTATAATATTAGTTAGGATACTAATCCAGGATATGGTCTATCTATGTTCAAAGTTTCATTCAAATCTGTTCAACAATTTACGAGTAGCTGAGTAACAAACATGATCACAAACTTTCACCTTGTAATTAATGACTAGCGATCCGCCCTGGCTTCGTACGGTTAGTACAAAACCTTAACAAATTATACACCTAAACCTTCCTCATGAATCACTCTGTATATTGCTGAAAACCGCATGAAAATCCTTTGAATAGTTTTTAAGTTTATTTCGAACAGACAGACAGACGCGGCGGGGGATTTCGTTTTAGAATATGTAGCGACTTATACATATACTAATCCAGGATATGGCCTATCGATCTGCAAAGTTTCATCTAAATCCGTTCATCAGTTTACGTGAAATTGATTAACAAACATGTTCACAAACTTCCACCTTGTAACAATAGTTTTATTAATAACTTGTTGCGACCCGCAGCTTTACCCGCGTGGGACTATCAGGATAAAAACGTATTAGTCCAGGTCTCCAGCTACCTACATACCAAGTTTCATCGCAATCGGTTCAGTAGTTTTTGCTTGAAGGTAACAAACATCCATCCATCCTCACATGCTTTAGCACTCATAATAATATTTAGTTTTATTAATAATAATGTAGGTACTCACAGTTAATAATTTCACTTATACATAAACCCTTTCACTTTAGTCAGAGTTAATTATAAATAATAATTATTTTAGTGTTATTATCACCGGCTGTGTCAAGTCGATGAACAACTCCCACTAAATGAGCTTGGACTCACTACAGTGGGAAAAGTGTATAAGTATGATAATTTAAAATCTTTATAATATTATCTTACGTTTACGCGATCTTCTTCTTTCGCGATTTTATCGTGTTAAAATCCGTAATCAGTGGGGAGACAAATAGACTGCAATGCAGAGGGTCTCGGGTTCGAACCCACGTCGCGCACGTCTGGCTTTTGAAAGTTATATGACATTTCGGAATTATGTGTGTATTGATTGACAGTTATCGCCTACTCCGTGCCTCGGAGAGCACGTTAAGCTGTTGGTTCCCGCTGCCATGAACATCTATGACAGTCGTTATTGGGAAGTCAGTGCCCTCTAATATCCTGACACTGGTCTAGCCTTCGGGTTGCGGAGGTCAGGTGGCAGTCGCTCCGTGTAAAAATTGATATCCAGTCAAATCCGGTTAGACTAGAAAAAGCCGACCGCAAGTGACTTGGGAATAATAAAGGCTAGGAAGAAGTAAATCCGTATAAAGTAGTAAATTTATAACTTCTTTTTAAAAAGTCAACGCCCATATTCGGGGGACTTTACAAACATTCAAACAACGGACACCCAAACTCGGCACAACCATTTATGGACCACACAAATTACTGTCCTGTTTGGGATTCGAAACCACAATACTCGGCGTTGTGGTAGTATTGAGCCGACCACTTAAAACACTACCTACGCCATCTGTGCAGACAATTTATATATGACTAGATGTGCCCGCGGTTACATAGTGCGGGAGAAGGCTTTCAAAAAAAATATATAACATCTTCGCCAATGCGAGATTAGAAACTAAGACCTCGCTGATTTCAGCATAAATGGGCCGGCTCGACCGGGGAAGGACTACCCCTCTCACAGAATATCGACGTGAAATAGCAGTATTCCTACTGTTGTGTTTCGTTCGGTGAGTGAGAGTGCCGGAGGCCCCATCACCCCTTTCCTGCTCCTTCTCCTTCCCACTTCCTTTCCTAAAGCGTCGGCAACGCGCAAGTGATGCCTCTGGTGTTGTAGGCGTCCATAGGCTACGGTGAACACTTACCATCAGGTGGGCCGTATGCTTACTTGCCACTCTAGATGTATAAAAAAAACAGTTGAAATCACTTCACCACCAAAACGAAATATTAAATAATTTTCTGTTTTTATACTTATGTCACTTCTCTACACATTTGTTATCGAACCGCGTTGATAAGTCATTTGACCTCTGATCCTGTGAATGAATCTCTCGTTAACGAGCGGCCAGTATAACTATACCCCTGAGACCCTAACACTGGCCCCTGAATTCAAACAAATGTCCAGGATAAGAGGGGAGAGGTAGCTCTACAATTTTGGTCGATATCTGACTCTAATTTCTTAAACTTGCATACAACGCAAGGCCACTAAATGTTGTTTAAAAATGTTTGCGAGGTAGTTTTTTATATTACTCACGGGCATATATCCCCCAAGGGGTGTACAGAGAGTGTATAACACCTACATTTCACTAGCTATGTTGTAGTTCCCACATAATGGGGCCTATTATCGTCTGCCAGATGCGTTTCCAGACTTCACGCTAATATATAAAACATATTTCGCATTCTTAATAAAACGGCGACTCAACACGAAATTTGGAAGTTCGGCAATTTCAACTTTAATTGTGTGACCATTCTATTCTAATATTATAATTGTGTTAAGTAATTGCAATAGAGTTCAAATTTGTTTAACCCAAAATTCTCAGATAAGTCTCTGTATTATTAAGAGTGCGATTTGTATACAGTTGGTCCATAGACTCAGGGCTTGTACTTACACGTCTAGATAGCATTTATCTGTAAGATAAAAGTCTCGCCATCTCTCTTCTTTAACCTAACATGAGTGAGACAGCATGTGATTTATCTTTCGGATAACTTTTACTTGTCAGTGGTAGGAATGCCCGTTAGACTCGTATTTCTTCGAACTAGCGGTCGCCTAGTGCTCGAAATTCGACCAAAGTTAGCCTGTAAAATATTGCAGGTACTGATATATTATGTCATTATATATTGATATATGTAACCATAGTTACGCGCTTCGACTGCGTGTGTCAAATTCATGGTTGTGTGCGTGTAGTCTTTTTTCATTAATATAATGTATTTCTAATGCATATTTTATAACAATATTAGGATTCGTCACTCCTTCTTCGTATAAACTTTAGCTGTGCCAAATTTCATACTCCTCCGTCCGCGCAATTTTCGTAAAAAGGGGTACAAAGTTTTTACTTCACGTATTAATATATATATAAGTAGGCATATTATATCTACATTTCACCAGCTGTTTCAGGTTGAACGTAATAGGGGCGAGCCTACTGCCTACCGGCCGCACGACGAGTACTGCTAACATCTCTGGGCAGAGGCCCCCAAATACCAGCTCGACCCACTTGACTCCCTACAAAGACGGGCAATTCGAATCGCCGATGTTCCCAATCTCAGAAAGATTGAAGTCGTTGGAGCAACGGACAGACATTGGGTCTCTCTGCGTGTTCTACCGACTCTTTCACGGGGAGTGCTCTGAAGAAATGTTTGATTTGGCACCAGCGGCCCGTTTCTATCACCGTACCACTCGACAACGAAGCAGGGTTCATCCATATCACCTGGAAGCGTTCAAATTCAAGACGGTACTCTTTCAGCGATCATTTCTCCCACGTACGTGCAAGCTCTGGAATGAACTACCAGCTTCGGTGTTTCCCGAGCGCTATGATATGTCTTTCAAACGAGGTTTAAAGAGAGTTCTTCTTTCACGGTAGGCAGCGGCTTTGCTGTGTCCTGACATTGCTGAAGTCCATAAGCAGCGGTTACCAGTTTCCATCAGGTGAGCCATTTGCTCGTCTGCCACGAAAGGCAATAAAAAAAATTCTTAAAACATGTTGCTATTAAAGCTATACTAATATTATAAGGCTGAAGAATTTGTTTGTTTGTTTGTTTGAACGAGCTAATCTCAGGAACTACTGGTGCGAATTGAAAAATTATTTTAGTGTTGGATAGCCTATTTTTCGAGGAAGGCTATAAGCTATATAACATCACGCTACAATCCACAAGGGCGGCGTAGTAACGATAAACGCGGGTGAAACCGCGGGAACATCTAGTATTAGATATATATTGCTAATATATACGCTTAGACCACAATTGCCTCGAGGGTGTAAGCACAGGTTTATTATATCCACATTTCGCCATGGTTTCGGTCCTGTTAAATAGGGACGGCTCTATTGCCGCGGGCACATTTAAAACAAACATCAACAAAATATCGAACGCCTAATCTATACTCATATTATAAAGCTGAAGAGTTTGTTTGTTTGGTTGAACACGCTAGTCTCTGGAACTACTGCTTCGAATTGAAAAATTCTTTTAGTGTTGAATAGCCCATTTATCGAGGAAGGCTATAAGCTATATAATAATAATAATATTCTATCACATACACACAACACCATCTAGCTCAAACTAAGCAGAGCTTGTACTATGGGTACTAGACAATGGATAAACATACATATATACTTTTTTTTTTGCAAATACGAACATGTTATAGCGGCTAGTGTAACCGACTGCCACGCCTGAGGTCGCGGGTTCGATTCCCGCACAAGTCAAACATTTGTGTGCATGAACATGGATGTTTGTCTTGGTCTGGGTGTTTCTATGTATAATATGTATGTATTTACAAAAAAAAAGTATATATGTATGTTTATCCATTGTCTAGTACCCATAGTACAAGCTCTGCTTAGTTTGGGCTAGATGGTGTTGTGTGTATGTGATAGAATATTATATTATATTATTATTATACATAGAAACACCCAGACCAAGACAAACTTCCATGTTCATGCACACAAATGTTTGACTTGTGCGGGAATTGAACACACTCACACGTAGCAGTCGGTTATACTGACCACTACGCCATCGACCATCACGCTACGACCAATAGGAGCGGAGCAGCAACAAAAAATGTTGTAAAAACGGGAAAAATCTCTCTTATATGAAGCAGGCGAAGTTGCGCGGGTCTATAGTGTATGTTTAAGGCCGGGACTCCACCAAAGCAGAGATGTGTGCGGTGTGCTGTGTGAGAAGAGATGTTTTTCAGCCGGGCCGGCTCTGCTGGCGCGCGCGCGGTGCTCTGCGGGTTGCTGGCGGGCGAGAGGGGGGACGGTGACATCGCTCACGCACGCCGCTCACATCTCTCGTCTCCACTGTGCGTCGTCCGCGCACAGCTCACATCTCCGCTTCCATCGCGCCATACAAATATTACACATCTCCGCACAGCGATCTCCACTGAAGCTGAGTGGAGAGGAGATGTCGTCATAGTCATAGAACAACGACGGTTTTGATAATTTCCATTTTTTATATTTTTTCATAAAATGACATTATAAGTCGTGCTTTACAAGCCAATAATTTTTTTTTACAAATATTATTTAAGACCACCCAGATACAGAGTTGGAATATTGACGGATTTGATTTCTAAACACAGTAAAATGACGTATTAACAATTTCGGCAGTGTACAGCGTTGAACCCTGCCCCCCGCGCCCCGCACGCGTGCGGCGTATGATTACTACCGCTGATGTTTTAGGTCAGGTCACGCGTGTCAATAGTACGTTAATTTATTAAGTTAACGTATTTTTATTTCGTCTTATTTGTTATGTTTAATGTTCAGAATAGAGTTTATTTATTGAACTAAAGTTAATTATGTCGTCGAAAAGTTCCCTACAGATATTAGCCTTATTAAACACCGCGAATAAAAATGTCAATAATCAACAAATTGACGAATTTTCTACAAATGAGACCTAAAAACACTTTTCTCATACAACAGGTACGTTATTATTGCCTCTTTCAATATTTTATTTCGAATTTTATACGCTATTTTAGGTGACATTCGTTTTTTATTAAATTTCCGCTGTACAACGACGATGGGTCAAATCAGTCGTTGTTCGTGGAAATCTGAAGTAGCCAGTTTGTGCATCGCGATTTATTAGTAAATATTAATTTTATTACTACTACTATTTTGTACAGCGTTTTTGATAATTAACGCACTCAGTTTATTTTTCGGTGTCGAAAATTAAAATCCAACATTGTTCTACGTACTTATAATGAACGCATGATACAAACCGTCATTTTTTTACGGATAAGTGCACGTCGGATGCGCACAACCGCCGTTTTTCTTTGGGCAGATTTTCTTATACGTCATTGTTTTGTTATTATTTCACAATTGCAATCAAATTTTTATTATCTGATTTTATCTACGCTTTTTATACTTTTAAACATAATTAATTCAAATTATAAAATTTTATTTTACAATCGAAAAACACCGTTTTTCGCCATTATCACTAGGAGCTGATGCAATGCTATCGTCTGAAGAAATGCAAGGTGTGTGGGCTGACGTATTTTCAAGAAATGATTACCAGGAAGAATCGGTCACGGTTACTGATCTCCAAGACAAATCCCCTGCAACGACTCCCGTACACGATGTTATTACTGAAGATGCCTATATGCCTACCGACCCAATGACACCCGAAAATATCAGTAATTGCCCACAATCACTGCATTCTCAGCATGATCAAGAGTCTCCAATGCCATTGACTCTCATTTTCAGTAATGTACTAGATGAACTACACCTACAGTTAGTCATAATAATAATATTGAAGAGCCTTAGCTGCAATTGGCAGTACAAGATACGCCAGTCCCATCCCCTGTTAATAGACATGCAAAATGTGTTTGCTGTTTACACGAACCTGATGAGTATGCCTGTCCATCTTCAGTAGATACTCTAGGTACGGACTCTAATCACCCGTCTCTAGAACCCAGTCCCATGCTGAAGAATAGAAGGAAAAAAAGAGTTCGTAACATCCCCTTCTCTCTACGACTAGACTAGTTTATGATATAGCGTTTTGGGAATTACGTTTAAGAGAGCAGCAATGGCTGTATGTTGCTAACTACACCACGAAACAACACAAAGCTAGGACATTCCGGCGGAAACTAAAACACCGAAGAGAGTTCACTTATAAATATTTCTTACCAAAAAAAACAATGACAATGTCGGTGGATTAAGTACGATGGTAGCACGGCTATAGAACAAGACTTGAGAGAACGCCATTATAATCACAGAAAACTGATTAATGAAGAAATGCTACTATCTGTGTGTGCTCACGTTAATTCGTTTGTGCCAGTTGAGTCGCACTAATGTCGAAAGTCGTCAAAAAGACTGTACTTGGAGGGTAGTCAGGTATTGCTCGAATGCTTAAAATGTATAAGGAGTGGCCTGACTTAGAGAAATATTCAAACAAAGCTACAACTCTTGGACAGTACCGAGATATTGTAAACAGACAGTTTAATCTTACTTTTCATTTCCCAAAAAAAGACACTTGTGACCAATGCCATATATTTATACAAAGTAAAAAAGTCTCATGATATATGTTCAAGAAAGCCACCCCAATAAAATACAATACAAGTATAGTTTAGATGATGAATCCATGACTTTGATAACACGCAAAGAGACAAGAAACCGTGCATTTATTCTTAAAAAAACATATTTTGAACCGATCGCCATTTCTAAAGACAAATATAAAGATCTAATGAATCTGTGCGAAACTGGGATTATAACCACCAAATATTACGAATATTTCAAAGCTCTGACACATGGCCATACTACCGTATCTGAAACTTATGATGATTCTGAATAAAACTGCATAATTAAAAGAAAATGTATAATGATACCCAAATATTTTAAGAGTAACGTTTGAGACTGATTATACTGATATACTCCAATGTTATATGAGTATCGTTTGAGACTAATTATACTGTACTGAAACTAATAAGCAATAATGTTCCTCATTATATTTTTTTAAATATTAACTACCGTTTGATTAAGATTTTTCTTTGGTTTCTTACAAATCTTGTGATTTTTAAAACGATTGATGTCTTACTTTAGTGTCATAAATTTGATTTTTGTGTTTTTAAAGTTTATCTGATTAATATAAGTTAAAATAAATAAAAAAATGTAAGCCAAATAATACATATTTTTCATTTACTAACCTATCAATTTGAAACCGTCACTAAATTTTGTTAGGGATTTCCTAAAACATCGACGGAAGTTACTTTGCGTCATGTGAAATAAGATGAAAATCCGCAAAACAACGACGTATGATAACATACGACACATGAGTGTTCATAGAACAATGATGCATGTGATATTTTATTAAATTGAGTAATATTAGGAATCTATCTTGTAGGACATATTATAAATATACAGAAACAGAACAACATATGCAAATTTCAAGCAGATCGCATTAGCGGTTTTTAAAATATACCCTAAAACCCTATTGATAAACTGTTATGTGGCGTACTGTAAAGTTACTGTTTTGCAGAACCGTCTTTGTTCTACGACTATGACGATGTGTCAATAACACAATGCTATTGGTTGTTTAAAAAACATCTCCTCTCCGCTCGTCTCGTCTCCTCTTTGGTGGAGCCCCGGCCTAAAAAGCCAACTCTCACACTACGTATCAATCTCTGTTTCTAAAATCAATAAATAAACGCAGACTCTGAACAATCATCATCACACAAATTATTGTCCCGTATGGGAACCGAACCCACAACACACAGCAATAGCGGCGGGCAGACCACTTAACTACGCTATACATGCCATCAAACTACAGATTTAAAAACCTATTTCGTAAAACCCCATGAATGATACCTTTAGTATATAATTTTCAACCCGCATGCGTACAATACTTTGACAAGAACATTTTACAAATTACACAATGGTGCCAATTCTGTTGTCACAAAATTCTCTAAACTTAACTTAAAATCACTAAAATTTATTTTAGTCCTGTCACTTTTAATGATTTCAGAATACGAAATGTCGTTTGATAGAACTAAACAAAATTTTTGTGATTTTTAGTTAAGTTTAGAGAATTTTGTGACAACAGAATTGGCACCAATATAATATATATTCTAGCTAATATTTTAAACGAGATTTTGTCCGCGTCTCCGCTTGCGTAAATGTAGATTATATCAATCTTCTATTCATCTTTTTCCTGGATGAATGGTACCCTATGTCCTTTTCTGTACCCCTGACAAAGTGTTTGCGGAGTTTCATGATGTGAAATACATAGGTATATAAAAATCATATTTTTTAGTCTCACATGGCAGACTAGAATGAGTAAAAGTACTTTTTCCTGGATGAAAGGTACCCTATGTCCTTTTCTGTTCCCCTGGTAACGAGTATGCAAAATTTCATGATGATCGGTCCAGCAGTTAGGCGTGAAAGCGTAACAAACAAACTCACATTCGCATCCTAACTTGATATAAATACGAATGTGAGTTGGTTTTTCTGTTACACTTTTACGACTTAACCGAAGAATCCATTTTGATGAAATTAGGCAAGGATGTAGATTGTATCCTGGAAGGACTTTCTCTAACTTTTATCTTGGAATTTGATCCTACAGCATTCAGGCGGGAAAATCCATGGGCAGAAACGAGTATATAATAATAAACACATACGGACAAACAGTGATTTATATTATATATTAGCTGACCCGCGCAACTGCGCCTGCTTCACATAAGAGAATTTTCCCCGTTTCTGTAACATTTTTCTACTCCGCTCCTATTAGTCGTAGCGTGATGTTATATAAATGGGCTATCCAACACTAAAATATTTTTTTAATTTGAACCAATAGTTCCTGAAATTAGCGCGTTCAAACAAACAAACAAACTCTTCAGCTTTATAATATTAATATAGACTAGATGTGCCCGCGGTTTCACCCACGTTTGTCGTAGCGCCGTGGGTCGTAGCGTGATTTTATATAGTCTATAGCCTTCATCGATAAATGGGCTATCCAACACTAAAATAATTTTTCAATTCGGACCAGTAGTTCCTGAAATTAGCGCGTTCAAACAAACAGACTCTTCAGCTTTATAATATTAGTATAGATTAGTTGTTTTAGTATGATGAAATTCTTGGTTATATATAGAACAAATATTTCATATAACGCATACTGTAAAAATGTTCCGGTGCGTTTTGTGTTCCTTGATTATCATAGTTTTGTTTATTAATGGTATGTTTAAAATTCATTATATTCTACTAATATTATAAGTCGGCCTCGATACCGTAGTGGTAAGTGTAACCGACTGCCACGCCTGAGGACGCGGGTTCGATGCCCGCAAAAGTCAAACATTTGTGTGTATGAACATGGGTGTTTGTCTTGGTCTAGGTGTTTCTATGTATAATATGTATGTATTTACAAAAAAAAAGTATATATGTATGTTAATCCATTGTCTAGTACCCATAGTACAAGCTCTGCTTAGTTTGGACTAGATGGTGTTGTGTGTATGTGGTAGAATATTAGGTGGCTAGATTTTGCCCGCGGCTTCGCTCGCATAAATGTAGGATATGTCAATTTTCTATCCCTTGGCAAGAGTACTTTTTCTGGATGAAAGGTATCCTATGTCCTTTTCTGTCCCCCTGACAACGTATATGCGAAATTTCATGATGACCAGTCGAGCAGTTAAGGAGTAAAAGCGAGCGTAACAAACAAACAAAACTCAAATTCGCATTAATAATATTATTAAAGATTTTATAGAGTTCTTTTGAAAGACAACAAAATTTCATAAATCTAGTTATGTTTTCTTTTTTATTTATTCTTGGTGTGGACTAAGAATTATGCCTAAGAAGTAAAAGATTGTGATGCAGCAGCGATAGCTCAGTGGGGAGACCAACAGACTGCAATGCAGAGGGTCTCGGGTTCAACCCACGTCGCGCACCTCTGACTTTCGGAAGTTATATGACATTTCGAAATTATGTGCGTATTGATTGACAATTATCGCCTGCTCCGTACCTCGGAAAGCACGTTAATCCGTTGCTCCCGGCTGCCATGAACATCTATGGCAGTCGTTATTGGGAGAGTGTCGACACAAAAGATCCCAATGGGTCGAAGTGTCGCCGGTCTGCACTGACTGGCCCTCGCATAAGATAAGATAAAAGATTGTGATGATTCATGAGTGCTAAATTACATGTAAACTGTTAAAACTTCTTGTTTCTTACGAACTACGTTAATCATTTCAGATGTATCATCTGGGAAAATCTCAAGACAAAAGAGGTTAGTACACAATAAAATTGTATATTGGATACTGCCTCCGTAGCGCAGCGATAGTGAATGCGACTGCATGAGGTCTCGGGTTCGAATCCCGGGTCGAGCCAACAAATAGTTATCGGGTTTTCTGTTAAGAATTCCCAATAGCAGCCCGGAGTTAGAAAGTTGGCGGTGTTAGACACCCTCGTGCCTCGGAAAGCACGTAAAGCTGTTGGTCCTGCGTCTGATCTCCCTCCGGTCGTGTCGGATTACCGTCCCATCGGATCATGAGAGTGAGGGAACAGAGTGCTCTTGTGTTTGCGCACACGCTTATGCACTATAATATCTCTTGCGCAGATGGCCAGCCGCGCCGTGACCGAAATTCGGTCTGGAGGACATTATTATTATAATGAATATTAAAGAAAGTCCCGAGTTATATTTGTGCTAACGTTTGTAGGAAATAGAGAGGATCTGGATTGGATTCCTAGGTAGAGCAAAGTGTCATTAGATTTTAATGTTAAGAAGAGTCTGAAAATGTGTGTGTGACGGACAATAGGCGAAATATAGCTGTAATATATAATATATATAATAATATCAGCCCTGTATTAAACTGTCCCACTGCTGGGCACGGGCCTCTTCTCACTGTGAGAAGGGTTAGGCCGTAGTCCACCACGCTGGCCTAGTGCGGGTTGGCAGACTTCACGTTCGTCACGCACCTCTGGGGTGAGGCTATGGACAAGCACGGCGAGTCTTTGGCTATCAGCCTTGACATAGCCAAAGCTTTCGACAGAGTCTGGCACCGGTCTCTTCTTTACAAGCTTCCGGCCTATGGCTTGCCCCCTCAACTGTGCACCTGGATTGCAAGTTTCCTGCAGAAGCGTCGTATTCGGGTCCTTTGCGACGGTCGCGCTTCAAAATTTATGCAGGTCAATGCAGGAGTGCCTCAGGGTTCTGTCTTATCCCCTACGCTCTTTCTTCTGCATATCAATGATATGTTGAATCTCGGCAACATACATTGTTATGCGGACGACAGTACCGTGCATGGGCGATATCTCGGACATCCTGGGGCCAAACAGGCTGAGGTTGAGGGGAAAAGGCAGAATCTTGTCGTTGAACTTGACCGGACCTTGGACCGCATCTATGAATGGGGTGCCAAGAACTTGGTCGAGTTCAACGCCAAGAAGACCCAGGCATGCGCGTTCTCTACAAAAAAGTCTCCGTTCCTTCCCCTCCCTTCTCTGAAGAACACTCCACTGGTGATACGTGACAGTCTCTCCATCTTAGGTATAGATCTTTGCCGCTCCCTTAATCAGAAAACCTATATCGAGAGCGTCATTAAGCAAGCTTCGCGAAAACTCGGAGTTCTGAACAGGGTGAGGCGGTTCTTCACGCCTGGGCAACTGTGCCTATTGTATAAGGCACAAGTGCGCCCTTGCGTGGAGTACTGTTCTCATCTTTGGGATGGCTCCGCGCAGTACTTGCTGGACGCTCTCGACCGGTTACAGCGGCGGGCTGTCCGTATCATCGGAGATCCAGAGGTCACGAGTTCACTGGAACCTCTGCAACTCCGTAGAGACATTGCCTCATTGGCATGTTTCTACAGAATATACCACGGGGAGTGCTCTGAAGAGTTATTCCACCTTATCCCGCCCTCCCCTTTCCTATCCAGAACAACGCGTGCTGGGCTCAGATGCCATCCTTACACGGTAGAGTCGATTAGAGCGCGTACCAAAAAGTTTGGGTCCTCATATCTCTGCCGAACGACCAAGGCATGGAATTCTCTGCCAAGGCACGTGTTTCCTTCTTCCTTCAATCCTGGGTTCTTTAAGCGGGGCGTGAAAAAGCATCTTCTCAGGCCGTCAAAGTAGAGACCTCAACATCGCCTCTGCTACTGTCTAGGCCACTGCTCTTAGACCACACGACTGCTTACCATCAGGTGGAGTGTGGTCATTTTGACGAGCAAAATAAAAAAAAATAAAAAATAAAAAAAAACATATGTTTGAGAACATTATGGAGAACTCTCAGATATGCAGGTTTCCTCACGATGTTTTCCTTCACCGTTAAAGCAAGCGATAATTAACTATTTAATACGCACATAACTTCGAAAAGTCAGACATGCGCGCCTTGGGTTCGAACTCGAGACCTCTGCGTGGCAGTCCAACGGTTTTCCACTAGGCTATCGCTGCTTTTATTTATATATTATTAAATTCGCTGTAATTTATTTATATATTATTTATTTTAGACACGCCAACAGTATATATGTATATACAACGTAGATGTTCCCGCGGTTTCACCCGCGTTTATCGTTACTGCGCCGCCCCGTGGGTCGTAGCGTGATGTTATATAGCCTTCCTCAATAAATAGGCTATCCAACGCTAAAATATTTTTTTAAATCGAATCAGTAGTTCCTGAGATTAGCGCGTTCAAACAAACAAACAAACTCTTCAGCTTTATAATATTAGTATAGATTACACATTTAAAACTAGCTCTTATACATACACTAATATAGGCATGTACACTATACACCAACATGTTGACTAAACATTTAGGTAAGAAGCTAAAATTGTCAAAATCAAAGTCAAAGTCAAAAATAATTTATTCACTTAGGTCACAAAGTAACACTTATGAACGTCAAAGGTGTTAGTGAGTTTGTTACATTTACTGAATTTACATTTATGTTAGTTGCAAGGTTCAGGGCAAAGGGAGCCTATGAGAAGATACCTGCAAGGTCACTCTTTTAAATCACCATTAAATTATAATTTCAGTATTTTACAACTCATTTATGTACCAGGTGTTGCAGTCATTATGCCATATGTCACTGTCCATATAAAACTAAATTCTAAAAATAAAGGACAAGTTAATAATATTAGGTAAGAAGCATTTCAGGTTTGAAATAATATTTATCTGTAGTCATTTGTAATAGACAGTAGTATGGCATGAGGACGCCATACACCTACACTATACATCACATACAATAAACAAAACGAAATTAAAATATCCTAATCCTAATCCTAACTAATATTATAAAAGCGCAAATGAGTTTGTTTGTTTGTTTGTTACCTTTTCACGCCTAAACCATTGAACCGATCATCCTGAAATTTTGCATATACGTTGACAGGTGTACAGAAACGGACATAGGCTACCTTTCATTCTGAAAAAAATTACTGATCCCGAGGAAAAATATAATAAAGTTCTTATGATAATAGATGGCGCCACGTGTCTTTCGAATCATGATTGAATTATATTATTACAAGCAGAGTACAACCCGAATTGATTGTCAAATTCTAAATTAACGCGAGCAAAGCCGCGGGCAAAAGCTAGTATAATATGAAGAAACAAAAATAAGAATTGTAACAGGTACACTTTTGCCTAGCCCTTCGGGAATATAGATAACGACTATTTTTTTTTAAAGACATCCCGTACTTGCAATAATTCCTGTGGCAAAGACTTTAGAAACATCCAAACAATGGACACAAAGTACATCTAGACTCGGTACAACCATTTGTGGATCACACAATATAAGAAACAGAAGACAGAAACGGCCTCGATGGCGTAGTGATTAGTGTAACCGACTGCCACGCCTGAGGTCGCGGGTTAGATTCCCGCACAAGTTAATTAAACATTTGTGTGCATGAACATGGATGTTTGTCTTGGTCTGGGTGTTTCTATGTATAATATGTATGTATGTACAAAAAAAAGCATAATGTATGTTTATAAATCCATTGTCTAGTACCCATAGTACAAGCTCTGCTTAGTTTGGGCTAGATGGTGTTCTGTGTATGTGATAGAATATTATATTGTTGGTTGCGGAATGCGACGTAAACAAGTAACGTCACGAATCATCCGATCGAGCGTGCTATAAAAGCGCGCTCGGCGCGCAATGACTCACTTTGACATCGAGCGGCGGACGGAACGGACGTACTGTGTGATCGCTGTTGGATGATATCAATTATCTCTTACTTTATTTGTTAATGCATTTCTTGAATAAGTCATTAGTCAATGATTATTTAAAGGTTAAAGTGCGTCTGTTATTTTTTTAAGCTGTTTCACATTTGATTCCTAACAATATTATATATCTAACCGCGGACACAACGAAAACCCAGACTCAAAACAACAATATGTAGAACACAGACAAGCCCCAGTTTAGGTTTAAACCCACAACACCCGCTTTATTAGTCTACCTATCACTCAAAACTTCTTTCAGGTGTATAGTTATCCAGAAGCAGTCTGGCGGCCGTGCAGACAGTGGTGAGGGTACTGATGATGAAGACTACGACTATAAGAGACCTCAACCGAAAGACCCTGGACCGGACAGACTTCAAGCTGCCAGAATTGAGAAGACTGGAGTCAAGAATAAAGGAGATGTAGAGGTTAGTGTTTCATTGGAGAAGTTCTTAAGAAGTGAAGCAGTGATAGACTAATGCGAGACCGTTGGACTGACACGCTGAGGTCTTGAGATGATTTCGAAGCAATTTAAATAGTTAATTATCAATATAGGATATTTATATCTTCTTCTCCCTAGCCTTTATTATTCCCAAGTCACTTGGGGTCGGCTTTCTAGTCTAACCGGATTTGATTGGATGTCAGTTTTTATACGAAGCGACTGCTATCTGACCTCCGCAACCCGAAGGCTAACGATACCCTAAGGCTAGACCAGTGTCAGGATATTAGAGGGCACTGACTTCCCAATAACGACTGCTATAGGTGTTCATGGCAGCCGGGACCTACGGCTTAACGTGCTCTCCGAGGTACGGAGCAGGCGATAATTGTCAAACAATACGCACATAATTTTGAAAAGTCATATAACTTCCGAAAGTCAGAGGTGCGTGACGTGGGTTCGAACCTGAGACCCTCTGCATTGCAGTCTGTTGGTCTCCCCACTGAGCTATCGCTATATAATATATACTAGCTATATATATCCAAAAATCTAGGCAGAAGTATATTACAAACACATATTGCGAATATTTAGAATCTCTCATCACAGAGGGCAAACCTATTGCCCTCTAACCGACACCTTACAGAACCCCGTACTGCTAAAAACTAAGGTGGCAGACAAGCATACGTCCCACCTGATGGTAAGTGGTCACCGTAGCCATAGATGCCTGCGACACCAGAGGCATCACTTGCGCCTTGCCGACCCTTTAGAAAAGTAAGTGGGAAGGAGAAGGAGCGTGATGGGGGAAAAAGGGTGATTGGGCCTCCGGCACTCTCACTCACCGAACGAAACAAAACAGTAGGAATAATTTGAATTTGAAATTTGAATTTGAATTTGAATTACTATTTCACGTAAAAATTTCTGAACAGCATAATACTAAACTTCTTTACACGGATATTTTTAAATAAACAACTCGATGAAATCCGTATAGTACATATACGCCAGGAAAATACTAACACACTTCACACGGGAATCAAATTCAAAACCTCTTACCTACAAACATAAGCGTATTAGTTCCCACAGGACAAATGAAGCATAAATCCTTTTATGAACAAAAATAAACCGACCCATCTCCCCCTGGCCTCAATACGGTAGCTTAACCACATTGCACATGCACAACTAGATGACCATCGAGGTTCATTAGTCTCAAAAGAGTTAACAGCCCTTAAATAATTTATAATCTTCAAGGGTGAAATGTTTAAAAAGTGTAGTGACCTAAATTTGAGTTATTTTCACCCCTTGTTATCTATATATTAATACGTGAAGCAAAAACTTTGTACCCCTTTTTACGAAAATTACGCGGGCGGAGGAGTATGAAATTTGGCACAGTTAAAGTTTATATGGAGAAGGAGTAACGAATCCTAATATTTATATAAAATATGCATTAGAAATACATTAAATTATTGAAAAAACACTACACGCACACAACCATGCATTTGACACACGCAGTCGAAGCGCGTAACTATGGTTACATATATCAATATATAATGACATATATCAGCAATATCTTACAGACAAACTTTGGTCGAATTTCGAGCACTAGGCGACCGCTAGTAAATATTATTAGTGCCACAAATACTTTTTTTCTGCACGACTACTTTTGCCCGCGGCTTCCCTCGGGAACAATACTTTTACTGGATAAAAGGTACTCTATTTCCTTTCATGTAACCCTGACAACGTGAATCCGCAATTTCATGATGATCGGTCGAGCAGTTAACGCGTGAAAGTATTTTGTTATTCCTTTATTTGTTTGTTATAAATATGCCCGCGGTTTCACCCGCGTTTATGATTACTGCGCCGCCTCCGTGGGCCGTAGCGTGATGTTATATAACCTGTAGCCTTCCTCGATAAATGAGCTATTCAACACTAAAATTAAAATACCAACAGACTGCAATGCAGGGGGTCTCTGGTTCGAATCCACGTCGCGCACCTCTGACTTTCGGAAGTTATATGACTTTTCGAAAATATGTGCGTATTGATTGACAACTATCGCCTGCTCCGTGCCTCGGAGAGCACGTTAAGCTGGCGGTCCCAGCTGCCATGAACATCTATGGCAGTCGTTGTTGGGAAGTCAGTGCCCTCTAATATCCTGACACTGGCCTAGCCTTAGGGTATCGTTAGCCTTTGGGTTGCGGAGATCAAATGGCAGTCGCTCCGTGGAAAAACTGATATCCAGTCAAATCCGGTTAGACTAGAAAGCCGACCTCAAGTGACTTGGGAATAATAAAGGCTAGGGAGAAGAAGAATTGCAAACACATTCATTGTTATGATAAATGTATATTTTATATTTGTTTTAAACAAAAAGTGTTGATTTTATTCACATAACTGTGACCGCCTGTTTTGGCACATTTCGCGCAGGCGCAGTCTTAACCGTTCATGTATTTAAACAGAAGAACCATTACGTATTCAACGTGTTGCAATGTCAGTTAACTTTAACTGTCATGTTAACTAGATGACAAATTCAACTAATTAATCAACGAGTTTACGAACGAAAATTTACGGTGAGATACAGGAGTTTGACCGTCGACACCCCTACACGGCTATCACTTGCTGCCACATCGCCTCAAAAGCCGTAAAAGCTTTCAACGCCACAGACGTAGACTGTGAGCAAAAAAGAATCCCCCACCCTCACATTATATAACACCACCTGGTCAAACCCTGCCATGGGTAGTATGGAAGTCTCTAAATAGACTTCAAAGTCAAAGTCAAAGTCCAAGTCAAAAATCATTTATTCATTTAGGTCACAAAGTAACACTTATGAACGTCAAAGTATATAGGTTAGTGAGTTTACTAAGTTACTGAAGCTACATTTAGGTTAGTTGCTAGGTTCAGGCAAAGGGTAGAGCCTATGAGAAGAAACCTGCAAGAAACTCACGGCCACTCTTTTAAATCGTCAGTTAAATATAATTTCAGTATTTTACAACTCAGATTAACACGGTGTTACAGCCATTATGCCATATACTACTGACTATAAAAGCTAAAGATAATAACAATAATAACTTAATAATATTATAGGGAGGAAATAATTTGAGCTAAGATATATTATTTAATATAAATCTAAAATAGACAGTAGGATGGCATGATGGCGCATACACTTACACTTTACTATGCAAAGGCTTAAATTGACTTATAAGTAATACAGATCTTTGAATCCTGTATGCAACAAGCAACTAGCTCCATGAGTTTTTGTCATTTAAGTAGTCGTTGACTGAATAATAACCCTTTCGAATAAGTTGTTTTTAACAGCGTTTTTAAATTGAAACAATGGTAAATTAATTATGTTAATAGGTAATTCTTGCTTCGCACCCACGTTGGCCGTTGTATAACAAACTTGTGTAGTTAAGAGTTCAGAGCCCAATCATCCGATTTCCCCCATCCCGCTCCTTCTCCTTCCCACTTCCTTTCCTAAAGGGCCGGCAGCGCGCAAGTGATGCCTTTGGTGATGTAGGCGTCCATAGGCTACGGTGACCACTTACCATCAGGTGGGCCGTATGCTAGTTTGCCACCTTAGTCGTATAAAAAAACTTACAAACTAAGATACAAGTGGATAGAAATATGGACGTGTGAATGCGACGCGTTGGCTGGATTTAGGATGGGTCTGATGGGATTGGCATATCCAAACCCTGAAGACTTCAGGCTTCTCCCTCTGAATTGTTCACTGCGGCTAATGCAGTACATTCATAAGGAGATAGCTGGGGGATAAATCTTGGGGCTGACACAAAAGATCCCACTGGGTCGAAGTGTCGCCGGTCTGTACTGACTGGCCCCCACACACAAGGTAAGATAAGATACCATCAGGTGTGCCGTATGCTTGTTTGCCACCTTAGCTGTAAAAAAGAAAAAGAAAAGAAAAAGATACCCCAGCCTTGCTCAGTGTGACTGTGGCGAGCCGGAGCAGACAATGGCACATTTGTTAGTATGCCCTTTTTCCTGACCATTTGCACATTATCAGAGCTTTGTGGAGCGACTCCTAACGCAATTACAATGGCCGAATATTATGCAAATAACATTTAGTTCAAACTAGAACCACGAAGAAGAACGGCCTCGATGGCGTAGTGGTTAGTGTAACCGACTGCCACGCCTTAGGTCGCGGGTTCGATTTCCACACAAGTCAAACATTTGTGTGCATGAACATGGATGTTTGTCTTGGTCAAATTCAAATTCAAATTCGAATTCATACTTTATTCATAAACAATTTTCACATTGTGTTTGAACTATATATAGGAGAAATGTGTTCTGTATGGCAATAAGAATTTTTAATCATTTACCAAAGGGCCTCAAGACATAGCCTACTTCGGTATTCCAACGCAGACTGTTTAATATATTAATAGGGAAACAATATTATTCTATAAACAAATATTTGGAGGACAAAATCATATTTGCAATGTAATTATAAAATATTTAATTTTAATTACTTAAATTCAATCATTATTTTTATTTAAATTTATATTAATCTTATTTATTGCAATTATCGTGACACTTCTTATGTATGTAATATTAACAATAGGTACGACATTCTTATCTGGATCCATTTAATCTAAATGACATGTTTTATAATTATATAATTAGTACTAGTTATTGGTATCAAATAAATGACATTTTCAAGGTATATGGGCATAAGCATGAAGCATTACTTGACATTTCCATGTATTGTTAATTTAATGGACCAGCTATTTTCTTTCTTTTTGTTTTTTAATATAATATTAGACATGTAATAATATAACAATCATTTATTGTATATTATTATGTATTTTGCACGCCACATGTGGCAGAATATGCTGTACATTTTTATAAAACGACCATCCTGTATACTTGACCATATTCTTGCAAATAAAGTTATGATTATTATTATGATTATGATTATGCATAGTTACAAAAAAAAATACAGTAACATATTATAATTATTCCAATTCCATGACATTAAACATTACACATACACTTAATGGTCTGGGTGTTTCTATGTATAAATTATGTATGTATTTACAAAAAAAAGTATATATGTATGTTTATCCATAGTACAAGCTCTGCTTAGTTTGGGCTAAATGGTGTTGTGTGTATGTGTAGAATATTATTATTATTCTCTTTATTACTTATTTTTTCTAATAATTACATTTTTAAATATAAATATAAGAATATGGACGATACAACGTTCCGCATCGCTTCTTGCCTTCGTTTAGGTGCTCCATGTGTTTCTCCGCATCGATGTCACTGTGGGGAAGCCGTCGATGGCCTTGGCCACCATGGCCTATCATGTAGCAGGAGTGCCGGTCGTTTTTCGCGGCACGCCAATCTTAACGACATTATCCGTCGTGCTCTTGTCACCGCCGGCGTGCCAGCTCATCTCGAACCTAATGGCTTGGCGCGTGACGATGGGAAGAGACCGGACGGTATGTCATTGATGCCTTGGAAGATGGGTAGGCCCTTGGTGTGAGACGCAACGTGTGTCGACACCCTTGCGCCATCACATCTTCCCAGCACGGCGGGTTGTGCTGGTGCTGCTGCTGCATCTGCGGAGACTCTCAAACGGCGCAAATACAAAAACCTGGTAGGGGATTATGTTTTTGAGCCGTTTGGGGTCGAAACGCTAGGGTCATGGGGTCCCAGTGCTCGTGCGCTCTACAGAGACATAGCAAAAAGGTTAGTCGACGCTTCCCGTGACCAGAGGGCTGGGCTTTATTTTGCAGAAAGAATAAGCATTGCCATTCAACGTGGCAATGCTGCCAGTCTTCTGGGCACACTACCGGTACAATTTTATGACGCCTATTAGAGGGTTTTAGTTTTCTTTTTCTTTGTTTTATAATATTTTAGGAATAAGTCATTTTTAAAGAATTGTGATTATATGTACATATTAAAATTTTATCATTGATTGATCAATGTCAACAACTAATATTCTGTATATTGAACTATAATATAAGAATTATACATATTTAAAAATATAAAAACTGAAATGACCCACCGGTATCGGGTGCAGGGACCAAGCTATCGGTGGTTAGGACTCCAGAGAAAGGAACCTCCGCACTATGCGCGCCGTGTCGAGCAATACTGCCTTCTGAATCGAGGACTTGACCCAGCTATTCAACGCGAGCCTCTTAAGATGGTGGTCGAGGCTCTTAGTATTATTATTACATTAACCTCTCCACTAATCCAGTTATCAAAAATACAAAAAAGCTATTCAGACAACAGAAGACTATCATAACGAAATTGATGTTTTAAGTAGTCTGGTTAAGCTCCGGTAAAAAGCAGCGATAGCCTAGTGGGAAACCGTTGCACTGCCACCCAGAGGTCTCGAGTTCGATCCCAAGGCGCGCATCTCTGACTTTTCGAAGTTATGTCCGTATTAAATAGTTAATTATCGCTCGCTTTAACGGTGAAGAGAACATTGTGAGGAAACCTGCATGTCTGAGAGTTCTCCATAATGTTCTCGAAGATATGTGAAGTCTGCCAATCCGCACTGGGCCAGCGTGGTGGACTATGGCCTAACCCTTCTCACACTGAAAAGAGGCCCGTGCCCAGCAGTGGAACAGTAATATAGGGCTGATATTATTATTATAAGTTCCGGCGTCCTAGCGTTGGTTTAGAGGTTAACGAGAAAACCGTCAACGCCCTATCGCTATATCACGGAACCAGCATTCCATAAATCTTGAGTATTTAAGTATTTTCATACTAAATACCTACTACAAAAATTTAAGATTAATGTGAATGTATCGCACAATATATTCGGACAGTAGCGCATTATATAAAGTCGATGTGAACGAAACCATATCGCGATCTAACTCGATCTTAACGCCATCTATCGAGAACGAGCTCAATTATTGCGTCCATTATTTTTTACTAGTTTTTGCACGCCACTTCGTACGCGTGGATCGATTTTTCTAAAGGAATAAGATGAAAATATCTTCTGTCTCTTTCTCAGATTTTCTGACTATTCCTTGTTGTTACAGCTTCTAGACAAGCGTATCAAAAATTTCTTATAATTATTATTCTATTTCTAGGCGGCGTCTCGAAGTCAAAGTCAAAGATCATTTATTCATTTAAGTCACAAAGCAATACTTATGAACGTCAAAATATTAGGTGTAAGAGACGGTGTACCGAAACCTGAAATAGTAAATTCAGACCATTATTCTGAGTTAAAATTGTTGGATTTTTTTCAACAATTACAATTGCTTTTCTCAAATTTTTAATTTTTCTGCCTGTCACATTTTTCTACAATACAGCAATGTAATTAAATGGTCGTGATTTAAATAGATCAGCTGTTTTTATGCGCGCGGAACGCAGAGTTCATTCGTCGAGTGCGATGTATTGGTAGCAATCCATTGCGTACCGCGTAATAATGTTAATCTACATAACATTTTAATCTTGCGATTTTTTATTAATTGAAGTTTGCGTCGTGATAAGTACTTATACAAAGACGTCTTGCTAAAGTTTTCGGTACGTCATCCCTTACACCCAGTATATAGGTTAGTGAGTTTACTAAATTTCTATCTACATTTTCAGACCATATCCCCGCAGTTTCAGTACAAGGCACCACCAATGCTCATGTTCAAAAGACTAAAATTGAAGGACCGAATAAGAAACATGTTTCAGTAAGAAACGAATCAGTAACAGAAATGTCGGCAACTAGAGTTCAAGTTATTTACTTGGAAGATGATGTTTACTTACTTATGTAATTACTTAAGTTATTAAGTACGCATGCACGTACGCCCGCACCCTCACGATTCACTCGCGCACACACACACACACACCCATACTCACACACACCCACACTCACATACACGCACACACACACATGCATACAAACGCACAATGCACATATATGGTACTACCTCTAAATTCACTCGTAAATTAACAAATTTTTTTTTTTTTTATGTCATCTCTATTCTGTGTATCTTGCTTATTGTAACAATTTTGTATAATTTGTTTTTGGGAAGGACTGTTTCCCAACATACAGCTCACATTTGGGAATCAGGGCTGATACTGTAAATGTATAAACTTTTTGTTGCAATAAAGCATTTATTATTATTATTTGTTTCTCATTTACGGGTATATTCCTAATACGTTAGGAGGATCATGCATACTATGCAAAAACGGGTATGAAAGTAACGAACTAATAGATATAAAACATGAACTTGGTACTGAGAAACATTTTGAAATTTGTGGCATAGAAATAAAAAATGTCAAAATCATAGTGCTTTGCATTTATAGAACACCTAACTCGGATATAAGTATTTTCTTTAATAATCTAAGCAAAACACTGAAAAAATTGCAACATAAAAAATATAGAATCATTATTTGTGGTGATTTTAATATAGATTTACAGATTGTTGACAAAAATAGTAAGACATTTAAAGATATTATTTATAATTATGGAATGAAATATCATATAAATGAGCCAACTAGACTTAATAAATGCATAGATAATATTATTAGTAACATTGATAATGCGACAGGTAAAACTTATAATTTGTGTCTCTCTGACCATAATACAGCACAAGTTGTCACAATTAATCAGCAAATTAACAATATGGGGAAAAACTATTATTATATGTTGATAAACGATTTACGTATGGATAATATTGACAAATTTGTTCGTCATGTTGGATGTCTATCTTTTAATGAAATATTTAAATTATCTAGTGCCGAAATAGCTTTTGATGAATTCCATGACATGATAACTCTATTATATAAGTTATGTTTTCCAATTATAAGAATAAAAAAGTTACTACATAATAATAAAAAAGCTAAATGGATAACTAAAGGTATTAAAAACAGCAGCAAAACTAAACGATTGTTAAGATATAAATACTATCTGAACAAAAATAGGGAGAATAGGAACCAATACACAGTGTATTCAAAACTATTACGGAAGTGTATGAATCAACTTCAAACCTTGTGTAATGCAAAGCTTCTCATGTGTTCTCACAATAAAGCTAAAACTACGTGGACTGTTATAAAACGCAATATGGGTAACGCTACCTCTAGGCAATTCATAACAAATATAATAGATAATTTGACTACATTAACTTCTGGACATGACATCTCTAATAAATTTAATAATTATTTTATTGACATTACAAATAACATTTCATCTAATAAATTAATTGACGCTTCTGACATTTATAAGATAAAATCAAATGACCACAGTATATTTTTAGAACCTACCAGCCCTGCCGAAGTTCTGAATATAATTAAAGCGCTTAAAAATACTAAATCATCCGGCTATGATAATATCACAACAGATCTCATAAAAGATATATCACAATATATTTCATCACCACTTGCTCATATAATAAATCTTTCACTAGAACAGGGCTGCTTTCCAAACAGGTTAAAGTTAGCTTTAATTAAACCTTTATACAAAAAAGGCACAAAAACCGATGTTGGAAATTACAGACCGATAGCACTTACTCCAATTCTATCAAAAATATTTGAAAGGGTGATGTTCAATAGGGTATTAAAGTTTTTTGAAAAATATAATGTTTTGATTGAACAACAATATGGATTTCGGCGAAATAAATCGACCTCTCTAGCAGTATTCAGTCTGGTTAAGACAGTTATAGAAAATATAAATAAAAACAAATCTTCATGTGCCTTATTATTAGACTTGAGTAAGGCTTTTGACCTAGTTGATCACAAACGGCTAATGATAAAATTAGAAACATACGGCATCAGAGGCCCAGCCAAAGATTGGTTTCAATCGTACTTATATAATAGGAAACAGATTACCAGAATAACAAAAATGAATAAAGGTACTAACACATTAGAAAATTATGATTCTGAGCCTCGTATAAACCACACTGGTGTACCACAAGGAAGCATTTTAGGTCCGTTACTCTTCCTTGTATATATTAATGACCTACCGCAATCCATTAATCTTAAATGTGTCCTATTTGCAGATGACACCACTATTATTGTTGAGCATGATAAAAATCAAAATCCTAGTACAGAAATTAATAAAGCTTTAACTGATGTTATGAGATGGTTAGATGTTAATAAATTAAAAATTAATATCCCTAAAACCAATATTATTCATTTTAGGACATGGAAAAGTAAACCTTTACAACTTAATGTTGTTATAGACAGTAATATTATAGACCAACAATGTAGTGCAAAATTTCTTGGCGTAATAATCGATGAACATTTTACTTGGCACAAGCACATTGAACAAATCTGTACAAAAATAAATCAATTTGTATTTGCCTTAAGAAAAGTAAAGGACATTACATCTCGAGACATTTCTTTAGTAGTCTATCACGCATATGTCTGTTCAATAATCCGCTACGGTATAGTTGTTTGGGGAAACTCTAGTGAGATAAACAGAATATTTGTGGCTCAGAAACGATGCATACGTACAATATTTAATTTGGATTGGTGTGATTCCTGCAGACCAATATTCAAAGCTCACAACCTTCTTACTGTACCGTGCATCTATATATACGAAATTGCCAAGTTTGTAAAATGTAACTCCATGCTTTTTAACAGAAGGGACAATACTAACAAACGAAAAATAAATCACCTAGATTTTGAAATACCCATACCTAAACTAGAACTTTTTAGAAAAAGCTGCGTTTATATGGCTCCCTTAATTTACAATTGTCTGCCACACTCGATAACCCTTCAACCTTATGGGAAGTTCTGCACTGAATTGCGTACTTGGTTGATAAGTGAATGTTTTTATACTGTTGAGGAGTACCTAAAAAAATACTCATGTAAATTTTATAATCTGGAACGTTCATCGAGGTTTAGATAATATTGTGTCCTCGCTTATATTTTTTTTTGAGTTGTTTATAATTCTATAAGTTCTTTATAATTTTAATTGTGATTGACTTTAATTTACTGTTGCATGCTGTGTAACGGCCAAATATGTGAAACAATTATTGATATGTAACACCTTTGTATTGACCATATTTGACGCAATAAATGATATTATTATTATTATTATTATTATTAGGAAAATATCCGGCCCTTTGGGAGGCTTACACAGAGACATGAGTCCAACGTGAAGAGGCCCTTCGAGAGTTTTAATCAAAGGTGGGATGGAACACCTACAGCGGCACTAGCCGCAGCAGGCGTAGGACTATTGCTACGTATGGATTCTAATATATGGGCTATGGGTATGGGTGTTTGATGGACTGGTATAATGGTAACTATATATGATAAAACGGCGTCTGCCCTGAATACTCTTATAGCATCAATCGAATGGACAGACGGTGACTCGCCAACTCACTAGATGGGTTGGCCCCCTGAATAGCCACTATAGGCATACAAGCCAGCAGCAGAGGGCAACACCGGTGCGAGCGGCTAGGGGTGTCGAGCGGTGCGGCGCCGGTTTCACCATCACGGGTCTCGTGAAAACGGAGACCCGGGGCGGGTTTCCCAATAGTTATGCCCTTGAAAATGACACTTCCACCCCCAAGCATGTAGCTCTAGCGGCCTCCCTCTGACCGGCTGACCAAGGCAAGCCAGAGTTGAGAGTCCTACGGGCGCTCTTGAAGTTCCACCCCAGCCAACCAGTAACGGCAAGCTGGAGACGAGGCCCTCACCGACTCTCTGAGGCAGTTCAAGACCGCAGTGTCGCCACTCACATTCAGCTCGCCACAAGCTGCCCTGCGGTTTGTGCGCTTTTATTTAACCTGGTGATACACTTTTTGTTTATATCACAAGACGAAGGTGGTAGTTTAAAAGCTAGTATACTATGCCCTCCGGTATCGCGTTAGTCTCATGAGGAGATAACGACAGTCTCAGAGGGGTTTATTATTATTAAAAATTATAAAGTAAATATTGTGAAACTAAAGTTAATAATAAAAGTTTTTGGTAATTACTGTGTAATAAGTAATAAGCTATGCTCAGCAAAGCCATTAATGGCTTCCTAATGCTAGATTGATTATAATAAACTATTATACAAGGTTATTTAAAAAATACCTACTAATAATCTTTATTCTGCTGGCTCGGCTACAGTACTTTTTTTCTGTATGAATGGTATGTCCGTGTCCTTTTCTGTACCCCTGACAACGAGTATGCGTAATTTTATGATGATTCATCGAGTAGTTAAGGCGTGAAAGCGTAACAAACAAACTCACATTCGCATTTATAATATTAGTTAAGACTTTACAGCTTTCGTTCTTGTTCTTTTCTTTTCGTGTGGTCAGTGGGCAACCTGTTATCAAGAGTTGTTCAAGCCGCCCGTAGGCCTCTGACATGACTTAACGACTGCTATCAATTTGACTTTTTACGTGCCCTCCGAAGCACGGAGACGCTCAGATGAAATACCACTAAGCGATCACCCATCTATAGACTGACCGCACCCAACGTTGCTTAACCTCGCTAATCGTTTACCGATCAGTGAGTGCAACTGGCTATGAGTGCCTCAACCACTTTGTTCTACCACTTAACATAATTAATTACTTGATCATTAATTGTTTACTCTAATCGTACGATTAAGACTTAAGACTACACGAGATCGCAAAAGAAAAAAGAAAGCAACGGCGTAACCAAAAACCACACAGCTTTGTGCTTGCAATTTTAGACTTGTTAAAAGTGTTTATCCTTACTTCCTTACTAATATTATAAATGCGAAAGTAACTCTGTCTGTCTGTGGGTCTGTCTGTCTGCCTGTAACTTTTTCACGCTCAATCCGCTGAAGCGATATAGATGAAATTTAAAATGGACATAGCCTGAAACTCTGGGAAGGCCATAGGCTATATTATTATAACATCATGGTACCGCTCACGGTAGCGGCACAGTAACCACAAATACCACTAACACGGGTGAGACCGCGGGCACAGCTAGTGGAAAATTATTCAGAAAACAAGAGTTGTTAAGTATGATGTAACGAAAACGCGGATTAAAGTTTATTAGTATTTTTCATTTAACACTGTATATCTTGGATCAACATGTTTATAGCCAAGACTTGCTTTCAGTTTGTACTGGCTTTTGCCCGCGGCTTTGCTCGCGTTAATTTAGAATTTGAGAATCAATTCGGGTCGTATTCTGCTTGTAATAATATAATTCAATCATGATTTGAAAGACACGTGGTGCCATCTATTATCATAAGAAAGTTATTATTGTTTTCCTCGGGAACAGTAACTTTTTCGGGATGAAAGGTAGCCTATGTCCGTTTCTGTACACTTGTCAACGTATATGCAAAATTTCAGGATGATCGGTTCAGTGGTTTAGGCGTGAAAAGGTAACAAACAAACAAACTCATTTTCGCTTTTATAATATTAGTTAAGTTAGGATAGAAAGTTAGGAAGTTAGGATTAGGATAACGTCACTGATTATGCAAAAAGTGAGCTCACACATAAAATAGAGAACGATATTATATGTACCTACAATTGTCAAAGCGTTGATACTCCTATACCATTTTTTTATATAACTTGAAACAAGCATACAGCCCACCTGGTGGTAAGTGGTCATCGTAGCGTATCACGCCTGCAACACCAGTGGCATCGCTTGCACGTTGCCGACCCTGTAAAAACCTCTCAACACCCTTTTTGAAGAACAACATACTGTAGTCCTTGTGAGAAAACCTCGGCAGGCAGTTCATTCCACAACCTGAGCGTCCGCGGGAGAAAATTCCTTTGGAACCGCTTCATGCAGCACCAATTAGGTTGTAAGGTGTGAGGATGAAATCCCTGACGATGGCGAGAAGTGCGATGATAAACCTATTCATTAGAAATATCATTGTGTGTCGGTTGACAACTTAATGTCCAGAAAAGTGACTACATTATTTAAGAGCATCTATATAATTATGATTAAAATCTTTTTTTTAAATGAGTTTTCAAAATGTTTTTTTTTAATGAAAAAGTGTTTTTCTTATGAAGTAATAAACTATAAAGTATATATAAACAATTGAGTACCGAGTTCTTTAATTAGATATAAAGAGTGATATCACAATATGTCTACTTCTACGTGTAATTATATTCACGGTCATGTATTTTATCAGTGAAAACTTTTAATTGGCCATCACCTTATTTTTATTATGTTAATAATGTATTTTAGCTGTAAGTTTTCCTAAAATGTTAAAATAAAATAAATAAAATAAATAAATATATAATATTTATATTAAAATGAAGGCAGCGATAGCTCAGTGGGGAGACCAACAGACTGCAATGCAGAGGGTCTCGGGTTCGAATCCACGTCACGCACCTCTCATTTTCGGAAGTTATATGACTTTTCGAAATTATGTGCGTATTGATTGACAATTATCGCGTGCTCAGTGCCTCGGAGAGCACGTTAAGCCGTCGGTCCCGGCTGCCATGAACATCTATGGCAGTCGTTATTGTGAAGTCAGTGCCCTCTAATATCCTGACACTGATCTAGCCTTAGGGTATCGTTAGCCTTCGGGTTGCGGAGTTTAGATGGCAGTCGCTCCGTGTAAAAACTGATATCCAGTCAAATCTGGTTAGACTAGAAAAACGACCCCAAGTGACTTGGGAATAATAAAGGCTAGGGAGAATAAGACTTATATTAAAATTAAACACACAAAATACATTGTTATATATTTTATTAATAATAAATCAAATGCAATTACAAATTGTTTATTTACAAGCGCAAGTTGTGTTCATAATTCTGTGTTACTTGTTTCTTTAACTATTGCAGTCTATATCTATTCGATGATTTGAAGTTACCTAAACAAAATCGTGATATTCAAACTAAAACTACATAGGAGCATTAAACTGCTTTATACGGATTTTATCTTTTTTTTTATGCATCTAAGGTGGCAAACAAGCATACCACCTGATGGTAAGTGGTCACCGTAGTATATGGACACCTGCAACAGCAAAAACATCACTAGCGCGTTGCCGACCCTTTAGGAAAGGAAGTTGGAAGGAGAAGGAGCGGAAAGGGGGTAAGGGTGTGATTGGGCCTCCGGTGCTATCGCGTTTTTATCAACACTTATTACATAACGCGGCTTCGTCTGCGTATAATGTAGCCTATGTTACTCGGTGATAATATAGCTTTTTAATGGTGAAAGAATGTTTAAAATCGGTTAAGTAGCTTTTGAATTACAAACAATAAAAGAATATCAAACATTATATTAGTATAGGTTTTGAAAATATTACACTACTAGCTTTTGCCCGCGGCTTCGCTCACGTTAATTTAGAATTTGACAATCAATTCGGGTTGTACTCTGCTTGTAATAATATAATTCAATCATGATTCGAAAGACACATGGCGCCATCTATTACCATAAGAACGTTATTATTGATTTCCTCGGGAACAGTATTTTTTTTCGGGATGAAAGTTAGCCTATGTCTGTTTCTGTACACCTGACAACGTATATGCAAAATTTCAGAATGATCAGTTCAGTGGTTTAGGCGTAAAAGGTAACAAACAAACAAACTCATTTTCGCTTTTATAATATTAGTTAGGAAGTTAGGATTAGGATTACTGAACCTTCAATACTATTAAATCTATTTATATTTAAATTTACACTTTACCTTGAAAATGGCTGCTAAAAAGCAACTGAAATTAATGGAATTTATTTTAATGTATTGTCTTTTTAAACGTATGTACTTAATATTTTCTTAAATACTTGTTTATATTAGGTATATATCTAATATTCAGACACCATTTTAATATATTTTTAATGAATTACATAAATAAAGAAACGTTAGGGAAAGTGTAAATTGAAATATAGTACACCTGGAACATAAATGAGTTATATAATACTAAAAATATAATTTGATGGCGATTTAAAAGAGTGGCCTTGAGTTTCTTGCAGGTATTTTTTCATAGGCTCAACCTTTTCCCTGAACCTTGCAACTAACATAAATGTAAATTCAGTAAATGTAACAAACTCACTAACACCTTTGACGTTCATAAGTGTTACCTACTTTGTGACCTAAGGGAATAAATGATTTTTGACTTTGACTTTGACTTAGTTTTAATAATTTTAAATAGCATTATAGGTTCAGTAGTAGTGTAATATTTTCAAAATAACCACTACATATTATAAAACAAAGTCTCCCGCCGCATCTGTCTGGCTGTTCGCGATAAACTCAAAAACTACTGAACGGATTTTATGCGGTTTTCATTAATAGACAGAGTGATTCATGAGGAAGGTTTAGGTGTATAGTTTGTTAAGGTTTTGTTCTATCCGTGCGAAGCTGGAGCGGGTCACTAGTGTATTAACACGTTCCCTGTCCGATGAACGACATATGATACATAACAATAGATTTTCTATTGTGTCTATAACGGGACAGCGAATGGGTTAAAAATGTTGATAAACAACGTGTTAAAATCCGTATAAATTACCTAGTTTAATTTCAATGTAACATTCGCGTAAACGTAAGACAATATTACAAGGGGGTTTGGTTCACTTTGGTAACTTAAATAGTACTTAGGTACTAGACGAGATATCTCAACAAAATATTTTGTAATACGAGCAAAAGTAAATGCTATCTAAGGGTCAATTCAAATCAGGCGGAAAAATGCTCGAGCATCTTTTAAGTGGTAATTCAATATCAACCTTATTCCATTTAGACAACGCTTAAAATAGTATGCAACTATTTACTGGATAAGATTTTAATTTTGCATATTATTTTTAGGTATATCTAAATGGAATAAGGTTGATATTGAATTGCCACTTAAAAGATGCTCGAGCATTTTTACGCCTGATCTGAATTGACCCTTAGAGAGCATTATAGACCCTAAGGCGTTAATTATAATAATAATAATGTCCTCCAGACCGAATTTCCGTCACGGCGGTCAATCTTAACGAGAATGGCCATCTGCGCAGGAGATATTATAGTGCACAAGTATGTGCAAGCACAAGTGCACTCTCTGTTCCCTTACTCTCATGATCTGATGGGACGACAATCCTACACGACTAGAGAGGTCAGATGCAAGACTAACGGGTTGTGCTGTCCGAGGCATGAGGGAGTGTAACTTCAACTTTCTAACTCCGGGCTGCTATAAAGATTACTTAACAGATAATCAATAACTTTTCACTAACGCTGCGCCATGGCAGGAGTTGGCGGTGTTAGACACTTCCGTGCCTCGGAAAGCACGTAAAGCCGTTGGTTCAGCGTCTGATCTCTCTCCGGTCGTGTCGGATTACCGTCCCATCGGATCATGCTAGAATCGAGTTAGGGAACAGAGAGTGCACTCGTGTTTGCGCACACACTTGTGCACTATAATATCTCCTGCGCAGATGGCCAGTCGTTAAAAACAAGTTTAGCCTCTGCTTTGCCTGCTTCGCGCCTCCGTCTTATGTCGTTTATTTACGCCTAACACGATTTTTACAACGACACATTTGAGTGGAAAATGTTATGTTTAAAACATGCCATCATGTGTATTACGCTACTGCTTACTTAATATTGCACTTAAGACGATTAACACACGGCACCGCGGTAGGCGGTGAAGCGGATCTCATGTCGCATTGGCCTCTACTAAATCCGTTGATGCCTAAAACACGTACACCGCCCGACCGCGCGGTCGAGCGGTGCTCTCACCGCCACCGGAGAGGCGGCGCCTCACACACGGGACGCCGCATAACCGCGCGAATCATCGTTGGTGCAGGACGTCTTGCAATTTAAAAATGATCAAACTGGTCAAAACCCCGTTAAATCCATCCGCGCGGACAGGCGCGTAAACCGCCTTACCGCGCGGAACATCGCTACAAAATCTGCTTTAACGAGACCGCCCTCCGCGGTGGTGAGCGGTGCCGTGTGATAATCGCCTAAACGTGTCGTTCCAGTAATCGCTTGGCTCAGACTAACTGAGTTATAGAGCATGCACTTAAACTGGTGATACAAATATTTTAGTTGAGATGTCTCGTCAAGTCCGTAGTAACCTCTCAACCAATCCAGTTATGAAAAATATGAAAATACAAAAAAAAAATTCAAACAAAAGAAGACAATCATAACAAAATTGACGTTTTAAATAGTCTGGTTGAGCTGGGATGCTGGCGTCCTACCGTTGTTTGAGAGGTTAACTCAAAGAATGACCGAAATTAATAACTAATCAGTATGTATATCTGTATAATAATATCAGCCCTGTATTAAACTGTCCCACTGCTGGGCACGGGCCTTTTCTGACTGTGAGAAGGGTTATATATCTGTAGATTGAAGAAAAAAGATTAATATACCTACTATTTTTTGGATGAATGATATCTTTGCGTCGCAGGTGCTTTGGAAGTATTGAAACAATGAGTTTGACTTTTAAAGACAACTCCCGGAAAGAATAATTCCTGTATCGCGGGGGACTTTACAAACATTCAAACAACGGAGACAGAGAACACCGAGACTTGGAACAACCATTTGTGAATCACACAAATGTCTATCCCGTGTGTCAAACCCACAACGTGTTAGGATACGGATTGGAATGTGAGTCATTGCGTTATAAAATATATTCGACTCTAAAATCGTTAAGGCTATCGTAACACAGGCCGTCGCGACCATTTTGTTAGTAGAGCATTTAAAAGGCATTATGTAATCTGCCATTTAGAATTTTTTTGTTTAATGGCGTAGGGTGATAAGCGAGCAGACGCTTCGCCTGATGGTAAGCGATTACCGCCGCCCATGGACACCCGCAACCCCAAAGGAGTTACAAGTGCGTTGCCAGCCCTTTAAAAGAATGAAGGAGGAAAAGGACAAAGGAAAGGATAGGAAAAGGATCGGGGTATCTGGGCCTCCGGCTCTCTCACTCACCGATACGAAACGCAACAGTACGGGTACCGTTACTTCACGCCGGTATTCTGTGAGAGGGTAGTACTACCCCGGTCGATCCGGCCCATTCATGCTGAAACCAGCGAGGATCAGTAGACCTTAAAATTCAAGACCTCTTGTACTACATTTATACAAAAAAGTTTACAGTTGTACTGCATAGATGGTGTACTGGTTTACGTCACCTTGCCATTACCACTACGTCTAGCGTTGTTTGCTGCCTCCGTGGCGCAGCGGTAGTGAATGCGACTGCTGTGCATGAGGTCTCGGGTTCGAAACCTGGGTCGGGCCAACAAAAAGTTATTGAGTTTTTCTGTTAAGAAATCTCAATACGAGCCCGGAGTTGGGAAGTTGGCGGTGTTAGATACCCCCGTGGATCGAAAAGCACGTAAAGCCGTTGGTCCTGCGCCTGATCATTCTCCAGTCGTGTCGGATTATCCGTCCCATCGGATCATGAGGGTTAGGGAACAGAGAGTGCACTTTTGTTTGCGCACACACTTGTGCACCATAGCATCTCCTGCGCAGATGGCCAGTGTCCGTTAAGATTGGCCGCCATGACCGAAATTCGGTTCGACATTATTATATTAGCGTTGTTTGAATCCATCAAGAACCAAAAAGAAATTTAATTCATGTTCCGAGTCTGATTGTTCTTTGTGTCTGTTCTTTGAATATTTGTACACTCCCTTAAGTAGCTATAGAGAAAATATTTTTAGTACGGGCGTTGTCTTTATTCTAAACAAGCAATCGAACTGCTATATATATACATATGTATAGGTAATTAAAAATTTCGACAAATTTTGGAACAAACTGGTCGCGGCAGCCATTGTACAAACTCCTTTATACATTCAATTTACATACCAAACACTTATATTACTTAAAATTACGTAAAAAATACTTTAAAACGACCTACAGTATATTTAACTAGCGAATTTTTAACATTTTTAAAATATATTTCTTATATCAATCTAGGCCTAGATTTGAAAGTGATAGTGACTTGTGAAAATACAGATTATCTAATTAAATCATAATATTATCATAATATTACCGCCACTCGGCAAACGTAGTGTAGGACGCCCTCCGACCAGGTGGGATGACGATCTGCGAAAGACTGCAGGCAGATGCTGGATGCGGCAAGCTGAAGACAGGGCGCTATGGCGCTCTTTGGGGGAGGGCTATGTCCAGCAGTGGGCTATTATAGCCTGATGATGATGATGATGATTATCAGACTAAACGTAAAATCTTACTACCCTTTTAAAATTTTCATGTTGTACACGGTAATATACTAGAGTTCCTATAGCTGCTGTCGAAATGACTACAGAGATCAAAACGATTTTAAAAATAGCATTTCCGGTTATAAACTTTACCATTGTTAGGTCCGTTATCTATGGAAGTATCTATAAATAGATTTTACCATGGGAAGTATTAGGCCATAGTCCAACTCCAAGTTCAAAAACGTTAATATTTCTTCAAAACAGATTAAAAGAATTAATAATAATAATTTGTCTGTCAATGGTCACCTTAACAATACTAATAGCAAATACACGCATGTAAAGTAAAGAACATTGTAAGGATACACATAATTTTGTACAATGCTATTAATTAAGAGATCATCAAAGCACACGGCACGTAACATAATGTTTGATACCTAAAAAGGCTCTGCTGAACGTAACTATGTACGTACATGATACATTTCGTATAAAAACTACATTAAATACGGTACGGGGCATATTAAACCTCGCAATGTATTATACATTTTACGTATGTGTAATGTGGGTGAAGCCACCGGCAAAATCAATGCTAATAAGACATAAATTTAATAAATTAAAAATTTCCAAGTCACTCATCACATTCCAATATCATAATATATTTGGCAGTATTAAAAAAACATTGTCCCTTTATATGTGTTCAAACATTTCTAATAAAAATAATTCGCGGAATAAAATATGTTAAATGAACTTTCATTTAATATCTAATTTTACTTCAACTATTCATGAAATTTCATTTTACATATATTATTTATTATATTTATGTTTTATTAACCTATTATATTTGTAAAACAAATAAGGCATATAAAATATATCAAATTAAATTAGCAAGAGTAATTTTTTACACATAAAAAGGGACGTTTTTATTTATATAAAAACATAGACAATATGATTTTAGCTACGAATTGTTTTTGGGATAGATTAAATTAATTATAAATTTGGCACGTTTCTCGAACTACATATGGACTAAAAGGGTAGTGCCTTTGCTTTCAGTTCAAAGATGATTGGCCAAAATATATCTATTTGCCTTATGCAAGTGGATATATTTTGGCCAACCATCTTTCTAGAACAAAATATAAATAAATAGATATGCCTAATAATGCAAGAGATAGCCAACAACCAACAACAAAAGGATTTGGAATTCCAAAGTGAAGGTAATGGAACATACCAATAGACAAAGATATTTAAAAAAATATATTCTTTGAAAAAGGCTTACGTTTGACAAAATCAAAGATCCTAAAAGATAAATCAAATTTCCAATATATATAAATTAGATGTTTCTTTCTCAATATGACCTTATTTAATACAAATTGTAGCTAAAAACACATTGTTCAGTATCAACTTCAATAAATACATAATATTAAATATTTACACAAATAAGAACACAGTTTATTTTGTATTTACTTTTTGTCTTACAACATAACTATATCTACGTGTCGTATCTTTGCATTTTCTTGTTTAAATTCGTTGCCGGTACAAAAAGTTTCTTATGTCATCGGTCGTGAACACGTAATTGGTTTTAATGTACTGCATTTATTGTTAATTTTGTTAGTTAATAATAAATACAATGTGACAATCATGTAACAGAAAGTGACGTAACCCATGCTGTCACGGTAATACGCTTAACAGCACTTCTCTGTAACAAAATACGCAGTGCACTTTAAATACATTATCAATCAATATTTTTCTGACTACCACAAGTATTGGAGAATTATTTATCCAAAAAAACGGTTAATAATAATAACAAATACTATATGACACATACTGTGCCTTTCACTAATGTTAAAAGTTAATAGTTTAAAATAAAATAAGTCATAATAAACAATCTATGCCACAGACTGAATAGAACTGATTGAACTTTTGATTGCATTACGTTAACACTGCCAAACGAAAAGATTGTTGTGTTGATAAATAAATAAATAAATTTTGTCTTTTGTAAAAACACATTATCTTCAGTCTACTTGTGGTGGTAAGTGTTACCAGTATTGTTCTCGCCTATTTGATGACTTCATATCAAGCATAAAGCCAGAATTTTACTAAACTTGTGACATTTGTTAATCTTTAGAAGCAACATAAATGTCACAAGTATCACAGATATTTAAAATTTTATGCTTAAACGTGGATAGTTTTATCTCTTTATGATTCTTAAATAATCTCATCCCTGATAATTAAAATCCTGGTGTGTGCCACCGTGGTTTAAAAGGTTGATTGACGTAATACTATTGTTTCAATGTTTAAACTGTCACTAGGTGACGCTGTTTTACATTTAGTCACAATCGCCTTTCCCTATCTAAGCTGAACCTGGGACGGATGCTAGTATAAACAGCAGACAAGCTTCTTTTAGATATTTATCACGGATTTTTGACAAATGGTAACCTGTTAATGTTGTTATTGATAAAATTAATTACTTTTCTTCCTGTGTTCTTTCTTTTTCTTTCTTTATTACTGTGTCTATAAAACACACTCTGACTTTATGTACGATACAAACAACTCCTGAAATAGTTCAGTAAAGGAATCTCCTTAAGAAACCAAGACATGAAGTTCAAATTAGACGAAGATCAGACAAAGCATTCAATAGGTTTATAGATTTGTGACAGGCGTTGCTCGGTGTCAGTCTGCTATACATCTATATATAAACTGACGCTAAACAAGGTGTTATACACTTACATTTCACCAACTTTTTAGTTCTTACATTATAAAAGACAAGATTATCCTCCATACACATTCAAAAGTTTTCAAACCGGGTACTTAATTACACTGTTCCAGACCCGTACCAGACTTAAAATGGGCTAAGCGTAAACTTAATCACGACACTTTATTTTACCTTAAACCAGAATTTCTCCAAATCACCACCTATCTCAAAGTTCCAACGTACTTCAAAGCACTGCATCTTCTTCTAAACACTAACTTCCACGGGCAGATGCTCTTCATAATATCAAAGGTTACCTTAGAGAGTCAGGTCAGGTCTACATATATGTATAATTACTGCTACGCAACTATCTGCACATGTTTCTTCTCACGAGGCTCTTTCAGCACGTACGATGTGGTTCTTCTTAGAGAACCCACGGAATCTGCAAAAAAATGAAACACTAAGTCAAGCCTGTAAGGAGTACTAAATTCACATTTCACCAACTAGGTTTTAGATACGATCGAATAGGTGGCAAAACAGTCAAAACCTTATAGAATTCTTTAACCTTTAAGATGTAAAAGAAGTAAAAAGGAGGAGAAAAGGAATAACTAAATATCGATTAACAATCAATCCTGCCATAGCTTTCGATCACACGAGAATATTCTGTACCTAATGTTAGGTATTCCAAAGTCTGACTTGTCTTGCTTTGAACAGGGCTGATAAGTCTATTGTGTTGTATCTCTATCAAAGTCTTGTTTGTATACATGACAATGAAGTGGCCTAGCCTTTACCTTTCAGCACGGCACCTATTTACGTTAGGGATGCCTTCGATGATATAATTGAGCAGAAGCACCTCTATCGCAGTTTCTCATTCAGGCTGCTGCGGGTTTAAACGTAGTTCCCTAAATTTGTCAAGGTACTTACTATAGTGCGTGGGCGGGCGCGGGTGCCTGGCGAGCGTGGCGGTGTGCAGCCTGGCGGGCGAGGCGGGCGCGGACGCGGCGCCGCGCCCGCGGCCGCGCTACGACCACCGCAACTCTTTTAACTCCACGCTGCTACTGCGGGAGTGCTGCGGAACAAAATACTCTTATGAGTATTTACACGAGTACTTATACAAGTATAGGACGTACTACACTATAGATATCTACAGATATTTTTGCGTACTCGCATACTCGGTGACTCGTATACTCGGTTACTCGTATACCCAGTTACTCGTATACTCGGTTACTCGGATACTCGGTTACTCGGATACTTCGTTAGTGGCATACTCGGTTACTCGTATACTAGGTTACTCGGATACTCGGATACTCGGTTACTCGGATACTCAGTTTCTCGGATACTCAGTTAGTAGCATACTCGGTTACTCGTATTCTCGTGTTCTCGTATACTCCGTTACATGTATATTTGTTAAATCATGTACTGCTCTACCAGCGACTAGTATAACAGCTGTTTAATCGTATTTTTACATACAAGAGAATACAAGTAGACGAGTATGCGAATTATTCATATTGTAGTTTTCGCATGCATTTGTTCATTCGTTTATTTATCTATTTGAATAGTTAATTTGTAAATATATGCTAAGTACATTATTATTAATCTTTCTTGTGATTAAACGCTGAAAGTACAAATATTTTGAACGGCAAAAAGGCAGATATTTTATTACCGCATGCAAAGTGAAGATTCATAAACGTCCTAACTGGTACGTTTTTCTATTAGTCCAAAAACGAAATTGCTTTAACAGAAACACTTGCAAGAGATTTAAAGCATAAGTAAGTCGAAAATATTAACACATCATCTAAATAAGTAACTAACAATTTTTGAAATTAAATAGATTTGATTTGCATTAAATTCTAATTTCCTGCTACTTGTAAATTCAATATCTTTGATAATATATTCAATTTATTATAATGTAATCAATAACATTTTACTATTATATGAATATTACATAACACTTTGTTGGTAGGTATTTGCCAAAAAACTTATGGTATATCCACAATAGTACTTTTCCTGATTTACATGCATTTATAGTCATTTATGATGTACATACTTTTTTTTAATTCTTTACCCAGAAAATGTTTTTGCTGACAAAGTGCCTTGAAGATGCCTCGCGTAGAGACAAAACACGTGTCGGATCATAAAATTATTTATGTTTGAAGCAGTGTACCAAGCTGGACAGTGCCCAGATTCCATGACGTTGCTGTCTATCAACAGTTAAATTCGCTATTGCCAACCGGTTTTCATTGTTATCCTTTCGATCTGCTATCTAAGAGTCGATTGTGCTTTTCTGTTTCTAAATAATTATTACTACCTTTACTAGGCAAGGTTATCAATACCGAAGGCTTCTAACTGTACTTTATAAGAACTAACCTCATATCTCGTAGAGGGTGGCACATGCGTGGCTGGAGAACACCTTGAGCAGCCAGGTCTTAACACTGTTCTACTGGATGAACCGCCTCGCATGGCTGTTCTTAGTTCCTGTAGATAAAATATGAGGTAATTTACAACAATAAATTAGGAATACGGTCAAATGGAAAATTAGGTACAGAGAGGTAATGTAACAAATACATTAGTATCCAGTATTTAGTTTGTATTTTCTTAACTATGTAGCCTCGCCTATTCGTTAATTATTTAATTAGTAGTATTAATTTATATTCTGTATTTGTCAATCTACTTAGTTGACTATTTGGCAGATTTTTACTTAGCCTTATTTCAGGTTACTACATAGTCTATGTACACAATTAGTATATAAGTGTAATTCTTCAAGAAAATCTTTTTTAATCTACGCAAAAATCTATTTGCCTATAACTCGCATTCTACCCATGTGCCAAAATTCATATTCGTCACATGTTCTTAAAGCTTTTTAACAATTTATGCCTAGATTTTTCTGACTACAATACAATTAATAATAATAATATTCTACCACATACACACAACACCATCTAGCCCAAACTAAGCAGAGCTTGTACTATAGGTACTAGACAATTGATAAACATACATATATACTTTTTGTTTTGTTAATACATACATATTATACATAGAAACACCCAGACCAAGACAAACATCCATGTCCATGCACACAAATGTTTGACTTGTGCGGGAATCAAACCCGCGACCTCAGGCGTGGCAGTCGGTTACACTAACCACTACGCCACCGAGGCCGACATTGTTATTACGTCTAGTTTTCTAACTACTTGTATTACAAAATTACTCGAATATGAAATCCAAAAAGAATAAGATAATAATGACGACTCGATGGCGTAGTGGTTAGTGTAACCGACTGCCACGCCTGAGGTCGCGGGTTCGATTCCCGCACAAGTCAAACATTAGTGTGCATGAACATGGGTGTTTGTCTTGGTCTGGGTGTTTCTATGTATAATATGTATGTATTTACAAAAAAATAAGTATATATGTATGTTTATCCATTGTCTAGTACCCATAGTACAAGCTCTGCTTAGTTTGGGCTAGATGGTGTTGTGTGTATGTGATAGAATATTATTATTATTATTATTATTATAATGGTAGAGGCCTCACCTGCCCCATCTCACTGCAGAGCGACTGTCGACCCTGAGTCGCATTCTTCTTTGTGTTCCAGCAAAACTCTAAGATTGCTACTACAATGGCTAACGCTAGGCCGCAAAGAAGAGTTACGAATACTCCACCTGAAAAGTCGAAATAAAGAGAAGATTACTGCCGTGATACAAGAGCAGGCCGCATAGTGACATTCAGCACCCTTTTGTTTTGGATTTGGTGATTGTGATAAGGTTCATTTTGGTGTTTTTAAATAAAAGGACGTATGTGTCGTTGCAAGTTTGATATTGAGCGACTGACCTGTTTAGCGGGGGTCACTTCTAATATAATTAAATTAACATAAAATACAAAATGAACGGATGAATCCGCCCACAACAGAATTTATTACGGATACTTAAAAATAATTACACTTCAAGATTTGAAACAGCCACCATCTTAGTCTCCACGTGACTGAAAAGCAACCGAAACGTCGGGAAAAGTATAAATCTCAATAGTTTAATAAGTTAAATAGCTTAAATAATAGTAAAGTTAAATAGAAATAATTATGAAATAATAGTGTTTTAAAATAAACAACGAAATTAAATACGTATAAAGTAGTTTAATTTCAATTCTAAAACACAGGTTTAAATACAAACAATAGGGCGCTTTTGCAAGGCAGTCATCTCCTCGCAACCACTCAGTTAGGTTATAGTTCAATAAGTACTCGTATTTATGTTATTTTCCGTTTTCTTATTAATAAAACAAAGACTGAACTCGAAATTTGGAGGTTAAGTAATTTGAACTCTAAATTACACAGTAATAGAATTCACCAATGTGAATTCTATTACTGTGTAATTTAGAGTTCAAATTACTTAACCTCCAAATTTTTATATTGCCTAACTGCCAATTTTCGAGTTAAATCTCTGTTTTATAAAGTGTGCGATGTACTCGTATCTGGTACCAGTAAATATATATCCATATTTATTAAGTTATTTAATTTGACTGCCCAAGAGTACACTTCTGATAACCCCATACTTACCAATATTTTGCACCCCCAAAGGATTCGCCTTACTATCCTTTCCATCCCTGTTGCAAACATCGCCAGTATTCTTCCACCACTTGTCATACAGGATCTGTATCACTCCCTTTTCTTGCAGTTCGAGGATTGCCAGCGAGATCTTGTCCCTCCATGGACTGCCTTTCCATGTGGCTATACCGTAGCCCTGAAGGGGATACATACATAGAATTATGCCTCCATATTTCTAAAGGAGGACGCGGCAGTGTATTTACACCTACATTAGACACACACACACACACACACACACACACACATACACATATAAGCAGGCAGCCAGGCTGCTCAATATTTATAACTAACGTCTATTTGTATAAGCTTTGATTCAAATATAGATCGTCGATCGTCGGATCGGACGGGAATCCGACATGACCGGAGAGATCAGGCGCAGGACCACCGGCTTCACCTATTTTCCGAGACATGGGGGTGTCTAACACCACCAAATTCCTAACTCTGGACTGCTATTGAGATTTCTTAACAGATAAAAGAAATAAGGTTTTGTTGCTTGACCCAGGATTCAAACTTGAGACCTCATGGACAGCAGTCGCATTCACTACTGTCTACCCACCTGATGTCATAAAAATAGCATATTTCCAAGTGCTTCTACTAAAAAATCCTAACTAAAAATGCAATAATAGTATATTCAATCAAGGCTAACGTACCAACGACGCAGTCAACAATAAGTCATGTAAATTCATTAGTTACTTAATAACTGAGGCTACTTCAGGCTTGAAACTTACCTTCGAATCCAAAAGCCCTCCAATCTGAGTCAAATTACAATCCCTCTGGACTCTATGGTCCAGCATAGTGGACTCCATGAGGAACGCGTAGTTCCCCGCAAGGACTCTCCTCACTCCCTCCTCGTAAGAGGAGACCAGCGCCGGAGGGGAGGCCGCAGACATTTGCAGCCACATCTTTTGGTACATGTCGATGTTTGACTCCTAGAAAATAAACGACAGCTGGTTAGGTAAGGTAGGGTTAGTTGCAACGGCTCAACAAGTCTACATAGCCAAAAGAAGTAACGATACATAACAAAAGATGTCGTTGTACACAATTAGACATTTCGCCATCCAGTCCTGAATCTCGCAAACAAAGTTTAGGTGCTACTATAATATCTTATCTTATGTGGGGGGCCAGTCAGTGCAGATCGGCGACACTTCGAGCCAGTGGGATCTTTTGTGTCTACACTCTCCCGATAACGGCTGCCATAGATGTTCATGGCAGCCGGGACCAATTGCTTAACGTACTCTCCGAGGCACGGAGCAGGCGATAATTGTCAATCAATACGCACATAATTTCGAAAAGTCATATAACTTCCGAAAGTCAGAGGTGCGCGACGTGGGTTCGAACCCGAGACTCTCTGCATTGCAGTCTGTTGGTCTCCCCACTGAGCTATCGCTACTACTATAATAACTTAAAGATAGAATAAAAGCCTTTGCAGAATAGCTTGGCAAGACACCCGGAGACTTGAGCCGCCAGGAGTCTTACCTTACTATTCTTTATTTTTTGGGTCCTAATCATGGGGTGAGCTACAGTAATAGAAGTAACACTGTAACTGTATTTCGCCAGGTGAGTAAGGGTAACGGAGCTACATGGTGCGATTCTTAAGAGCTTTAGAAGCTTGGTCTTTGAAAGACTCTCTAAAACCATACTTTTAACAGTAGGAGGATTCTGCTGACAAAACAGTGATGTTTTCTTTTGCAGCACAACTGCTCTCGGTTGGTACAAATACAACTTAGACTTTACAGAGCATGCAAAGCAAATAATCACTTTGCCAACCCTGCAAATAAATATCACAGCGTTACACAAAGAAAACATGCCTCGTGCGATTTCCAGACCCTAGAAACTGGACTGCACGGATACCGTAGTGGTTAAAGACATCATTATGTCACTACCACTACGCCGGGTGTCCGATTTGCAAAAAATCGTTAATTCATTTAGATCACTACGTAACACTTATGAACGTCAAAGTTTATGAGTTTACTATCGTATTATGTTACCAATTTTATATTTAATTAGGTTAGTTCCTGTCTTCATGCGAAGGGTTGAGCTTATGAGAAGACACCTATGAGGAGACACCTGCAAGCAACTCATGGCTACTCTTATAGATCATATAAATGTTTTTTCTAGTCTGGGTGTACTTTATGTTTGTTCACTCCTGGAAGAAGAATCACTCCTGGAGCGAAGATTTTCTTTAAAAAAATACCTGATATGGCAATTATCCTTAGAGCCGCGACAGTCTTTAAAAACCTGATAAGGTACTTACCCTGAAGAAAGACATAGTGGACCCTCCATTCAAAGTGCCATACTGTATGCTGTTCTGCGCAGCCAAATCTGCAGCGCTCTGTATTGGCAGCACTGTTCGTTCCACCGTGAGGAACGCAGCCAAGTTCGCAGTGTACGAAGACAGGATGATGAGAGTGAAGAACCACCAGATACCCCCAACTATGCGGGTTGAAGTTGCCTGTGAACCAATTCAACTATAGTTAGTTAATTTTTTCTGTTAGTTGTTGGCCTCAGATGGCTTTGACAACGGATTATGGGTACTAAAAAATAAATCACTCAACCGATTTAGATTAAATTTGGTTCAGATATAGTTTAAAGCCTCGGGAAGGACATAGGCTACTTTATTAACCCATTCAATGCGGCAACAAATTTTTCTCTCACTAGCCAGAATCGGCTCATATTTAACGTAAACGTCGATCGGCGTCAGCCGCACTTGATGAAATAAAAAAAAACAAAATATCTAAAAACTACTCATATCGGGCATTTCATTAGTAAATTCCAAACACATTTGTTGTTTTATTAATATAATATCTTTAAATTTGGGTAAAATATAAAACAACTATACATGACGCCGATCGGCGTCCTCCGAATCTGAGTATGAAAAAATAAGACACCGATCGGCGTCCGCCGCATTGAATGAGTTAATGCAGGTACCATGCGACCGGAGCCGCACGCAAAAGCTATATATCACCGAATAGGTAGACAGAGGTGAATTATACACTTATTTTGTCAGCTATAATTTTAGGTTCCACGTAATAGTTAATTAGGTTAGCTTGTAGTTAACCGAGTATTTACCTAGACTCCATGCTGCTATTTAGACTTTCATGGTAGAAACATCCATGAGAATTTCGACGGGATTCAAGCCCAAGACCTCATGCTACCATTTTTATTCATCTACATATTTATAGAATCGCGTTTCTATGTAACCAAATTATTGTTCTCATTTCTTGTTACATAAATGCCTTGGTGTAAGGATATAAACGCGATCACGTTCCTGATACTTTCAGTCCTTTCTGAATACGAACAAAAGAAACATCATTGTTTTGTCTATTTGTGTGACAATAGCGAGCAATAATCTAAAGTTATATGACTTGCATTTTATTTACAAACCCGACACGTAGTATTTTCGATCATAATAATTCACCAAGCTAATGCACCAGATAAAATCGGATGACATATTTTTTCTTTTGGCGTTGTCTTTCCAAAAAGTTATCGTCAAATTGCCATGCGACTTACCTTAGGATTCAAGCCAGACCCTTGCCTCAGAAAGGTTCCGGTGATAAACCAGAAAGAGTTGCACACGCTGAACTGATTCGTCAGCAGCTTTGTCTCATGACCGCATATGTGAGTACTGGTAGACCTGGAAATAGCCAAGAACAATAACAGACAAAGGCAGGCGAGTGATATTTACAATCTCTTCGCAGTCACGCCTTAACTACTCGACCGAGCATCATGGAATTTCGTATACACGTTGTCAGATATGCAGACAAGGACATAGAGTACGATTCATCAAAAAATGGTACTATTTCCGAGGGTAAAAATTTACGTAACCTATATTTACACGAGCGAATCCGCAGCCAAAATCTAGTATTATCTAAAGACCTTACCATGAGTCTTAAGAAAAAGAATGTACAAAGTAAAGAAAGAAAAGAAAGAAAGAAAGAAATATTTTATTTTAATGTAACATTGCAACACACAATCAAAACTATTTCATAACAAAAATGTGTAACAGTAATAATATAGTTAAAGAGAAAATTATAAATAATTTAAAATAAATAATAAAACTTATATACCAACATTATTATAAATAATATAGAATACACATAATATATATATGGAGTCCTTGCTGTTCAATGTGCGTCGCAGTGTTCATTAAAAAGAGATGTTGCTCAGCATGATGCCGCACCGCATGCGAGTTGCGATACAGCGCTGATTTTCAGCAACACCTCAATAGTGATTATGGGCCTAATAAATAATACAGTTCAAATGAATACCACCAAACCACAAACAAAACCCAAAAAAAAAAGTTTCCTTTATTATTACAGATAAAGAAATAGATTGCAGATAAATTAAATAAATATACCTACATGTCAATATTTTTATTATTGTAGTTAAAAACTATAGATGTGCCTGAAAATATGAGTAAGATTTAAATACTTGGCGATCTTAAATTAGGAGTCTATTTGTCGATTTAATAAATATTTTTTATAATTTGTCTTAAATATTAAGTTTGTTTTAAATTTTCGCACGAATACTGGATATAATATGGGACAATGTGTGGTGGAATAAAATGATAGGATTCAGAACTATTCTGTGTTACGCCGGTGTTCTCCTATAAGAGTCGAACTTCGCCGGATGAGCTGGCTTGAATTGTTAACTAATGAACGATAAAAGAGCCACCTGTCTCTCTTTTAAAAAAGTATGATGTTATACCATTGTCTAAATATATTAAATCTCATAATAAATTATATAAAACTTACCACTCATAAGGTGAAAACCTGGCCATTACGAAAAGTGTGAAGGAGACCAGGATGTAGGCAGCCAGGACATACAGCCATATCTCTATGGCTAGGGGATTGAGGAAGCTGAACAGTCTTGTTGGTTGAGAAGTTGGTACCTGGAAGAGAAATCAGAAAATATTCATTAAGTACAAAAAGCTACACAAATAAACGTAAAAGTCTCGGTGATTTAGTAATTATGGAGTTTACTGAAGAGACAAATATGTTAGTTGCTATATTCAGGCAAAAGGTTGACTCTATTAGGAGATACCTGCAAGAATATACCACCACATAGAAGGAACCTCATAAAGAAATTAAAAATACTAAATAAATCTAATTAAGCATTACTTGGCAAAATCCATTGTAATAAAATAATTGCGGAGTAACGCACTATCGGATTGCCCATCACAACCACTTAAATACAAAAAGCTTGACAGCACCGAACTCATCTGATAGTGCAAGCATCTTTAATGGCAATGAATAAGCCCATTCGTTGTCAAACTGCCTAAATATGCTTCGCGCAAAGACGAGACACGTGTCAGCGTATCCTTAGGATTCGCAGCCGAATACTGCAAGTTGGAGTACGCCTGGATCCCATGACGCATCGGTTCACCATCAGAATGCTTGGTATTGTAAATCCTTTTATCTATTGTATGTAAGAAACCGAGAGCCCTCTCATTCGTGAATACACACACTCACATATCTACACCCACCCACACATATACACACACACACCCGCACAGACACACGCACACGCACACACACAGACACACACATACACACACACACACACACACACACACACACACACACACACACACACACACACACACACACACACACACACACACACACACACCCTCACACACGCATACACACCCTCACACACACTGAATTAATATAGATTCTGTATCGTAACAAAATTGTAAGTGCTATGTATGCTTCGGAGGAATACTGACTCCCACAATACAGGTTATTACCTAGTTTGGGAAGCAGCGGTTTCAACATTTTGTTATTAATTTGCCAGTTTGTATGTACCTTTTAAGAATCTATGTACATTGTGCCTTATCTTATGGAAAGAAATTAAAAAAAAAAATTGTAAAATTATTAAATAATACTGCTAATTAAACTTTATTTATTTTCAATTAAAAATGTCGAATGAACAATCATTCGACATTTTCATATTTACATTCCTAACTATTGCTGAAAGGAACGTAATTAAAAATTAGGTTCCTTTCAGCAATAGTTAGGAAGCAGGGCAAACAAAACTAGTCAATCCTATGTAAAAAGAGGGGTACGAAAGTTAAAAGAAAATAGTCATAATCTAGAATTATTTATTCATTTAGGTCCCAAAGTAATACTTATGAACGTTAAAATCTATTGATAGGTAGGTAGTTTACTAAGTTACTGAAGCTACATTTAGGTCAGTTGCTAAGTTCAGTAAGCCTATGAGAAGATACCTGCAAGAAACTCACTCTAACATTCAACTGACCTTAAACAATATACCGATGCCGAGGTTCATGAAGGGTTTAGTGAAGTCTATAACAGCCTCTCTTGCGTAGTTGATAGTCATCGACGCCACCGCTAAGTCTGCTTTCTGTGAAGACACAAAATTCTTTATTCTATACATACTCTACATTAGGCATAATATCCTTGTTTTGTGACATATTGCGAATATTGAAAAACATTAATAATGAGACAAAAGACAGAAGTTAGAAGTTGTATCTGAGGCTTCGACAAAACGCATCGCGGCCTTTGCGAATTTAGTTATTTATTAGCTACAAACACCCATATCCGGAGTAAATATTTAAAGATCACATAATTTCTTATCTCGTTAAGGGACCGAACCCATAAAACTCGACGTCCTAGCACTAGCATTGTGTTCAGCATTTATAACAGATCGAAAGCAGAAGAGGTCCCGAAACTCTTCCTTGAGGTACTCTTAATCTATTAGCTTCATATTTAAATCAATACTTTCTTTCATTCTATACAAATTGTTTGCGCCTTTTAAGCAATTATTACTTAATAATTCAAGACCAACAGGTCTTAAATCACAAACTGTAGACAATTAAAAAACAATTATTCGTTAATTTTTAATTAGTTGTTAGTTAGTTTTAATGAGTGTTATTAAACAGTAAATTGTTTTATTGAGGCTAACTAAATCTTCCATCTCAAAAACCCAAAGTGACTGATGGCATCCAAGACAAAGAGTTTCATGGTCAACAAAATCAAAAGCGCTTAACATATTATAAAATATTATACGGACAAAACCAGCTTTCTGTTGTATAGATTCTATCACAGTGTTTACCAAAGAAAATGTTTATAAAGTGGATATGCTTTTTAAAAACTTAGTTTGAAAAATCAGTATCCTGCTATTTGATTCTAAGGCTTCTTTCACATCGTTTACCAAAGAAGACATAAATCAAGTAAGCATGCTTTTCAGCAACGTAGTTTCAGTAGATGGTAAATAACGAAGACCTCGGCAAACTTATACAAAATAAACAAACTTAATTTGGTACTAACTGTTCATAAAAACATTTTAATTTTTCCCCTTAATCATGCTTGAAAGTCAGCGTAAGATTGAATCAAGCAAAACATATCAGGAAAACACTAATCCTGACATTATATTAGGATCATATCATCCAAGAAAACAGTGCAAGACCATGTACAGTCTACTTACCCTATCCATCAACTCCCTAACGATGCCGTTCCATTGTCCCGTATCAGGGTCTCTCGCGCCATACATATTATCTGGTACCAGTCGTAGCCTGTAGTGAAACCCTGCCCTGGCCGCCACGCGGGCTAGCAGATCTATGCAGAACCCCTCGAAGCGAGCGTTGCCTTGGAGATTCCAGCCTTCTTTTACCATCACATAGGGTTTCTCCTGGAAAATGTAGTAATAGGTTTACCAGATGCTCATAGTAAACCTAACTAATATTATAAATGCGAATGTGAGTTTGTTTGTTTGTTTGTTACGCTTTCACGCCTTAACTACTCGAGCGATCGTCATGAAATTTCTCATACACGTTCTCAGGGATACAAAAAAAGATATAGGATACCTTTTTATCCAGAAAATAGTAATGTTACTAACCCAGTTAATGATATCAATGTCGTGTAAACATTCATATACATGTACAAACAGACAGTTAAATTATATTTATTTGTATGGATAAAAAAAGAAACACTACATACCTCAACAGTAACCACAGTCAAGGTTACATTAGGAGGAGGATTCCTCCTATAAGCTGCTGGGTCTGTGATTGCCAGACCTTCACTCGGAGACCAGGTCCCAGACACCACCATGCCGCCTTTCTCGCCGCCTGTGAGCCTCATCAACTGTAGGTGGAAGTTTGTTCGGATTCCATTCTTGAACTCTATTGGACCTGTTAGGCCGTGGGCTTGGATCTGTGGACAGAGAAAGAAAATTGGATAGACACTATATCAGTGTGTGACAAAGAGATGTGGTCATATTTAAGAGATGTAACGACGGAGCACGAAGTCCGCTAGCTACTAAAGACGCGCCGCTTGTCATATAGTACATGCGTTTCAGTGACAACTACACACGTGATACTAATATTCTATTTTATTTTATGCGACAATCAAACAGTATTTATAACTACTATGTAACGGTCGCCTAGTGTTCGAAATTCGACCAAAGTTTGCCTGTAAGATATTGCTGATATATGTCATTATATATTGATATATGTAACCATAGTTACGCGCTTCGACTACGTGTGTCAAATGCATGGTTGTGTGCGTGTAGTATTTTTTCATTAATTTAATGTATTTCTAATGCATATTTTATATAAATATTAGCATTCGTCCCTCCTTCTCCATATAAAGTTTAACTGTGCCAAATTTCATACTCCTTCATTCGCCCAATTTTCGTAAAACGGGGTGCAAAGTTTTTGCTTCACGTATCACGTCGATCGAAAAACGGCCCCAACAAAACTGTGCATAAATCAGTCGTATGCGCTATATTTATGCACCAATCCCACTCACTCTTGCGTGCGCTGCCCGTAAGGGAGAGCGAATCGACACCACTACTACGGTGGAGACCGTACCATATACTTAGTACGCTTGCGTATCGCGAGTAACACACTTAGGACGCTTTACATTGACGCGTTTTAACTAAACTATTACAAAATGTTTCTCAGTGGGCGTTCAATGGTTATTCCGGATTATTTCCTGGATTGCATAATAAATACAGACGCTTATAAGTAAGTAGTACTGGTCAGTGCCACATATTGACGCGGTTTTTGTATGACAATGTGCATCTATGGTATATTTGATCGAAGGAGATGGAGATCAAATGAGTCAGCTATTGTGGCAGTATAGACTACAGCGCAGGCATTCTCGCAGGCCTACGAATAATATTGTAATATTCTTAGTAGCTGATGGTCTACTCACCGTATTAATATTATCATACACAGCCCTCCCATGACTCCATGGCGTATCTTTGTCACAGGATACGTTTCCTGGGTGTACGTTCTCTGTGATGGCCAGCGCTTGACAGAGGACCTGGACAGCATCGTAGAGTAGAGCTGGTTCCGTCTGCAAAATAATAATGATGATTAGTCAATGCGGTGATCAGGATTGTTACCATAGTTTCTTAATACCACAAGCCATAGAGTTCTCAATAACGATGTCGGAGATACGTGAACTATTCCAACATGCTCACCAATTGCAAGGACTTCACATGAAGGGTTTACCTTTCTCATACCTCAGTATGCGAACCTTTACGCACTAGGAATAAATTCTATTTTATTTTTTTATACTACTATGGTGGCAAACAAGCATACGGCCCACCTGATGGTAAGTGGTCACCGTAGCTTATGGACGCCTGCAATACCAGAGGCATCAGTTGCGCGTTGCCGACCCTTTAGGAAAAAAAGGGAAGTGGGAAGGAGAAGGAGCGAGAAGGGGGAAAGAGGGTGATTGGTCCTCCGGCACACTCACTCACCAATCGAAACACAACAGTAGGAACACCGCAATTTCACGTCGATATTCTGTGAAAGAGTAGTACTTCCCCGGTCGAGCTGGCCCATTCTGCTGAGAATCAGCGAAGCTCTACTACTCATAAAACCTAACCTCCTATGTCACGGGGCACTTTACAAACATTCCAACAATGTCCAACACAAAAAACATCCAACTCGACTTGGATACCATTTATGGATCACACAAATTTTCATCGCATGTGGGATTCGACATTATACATTTTTCCTCACGATGGATTCTTTCACCGTTAAAGCGAGCGATAATTAACTATTTAATACGCACATAACTTCGAAACTGGTGATGAAACTCGAGACCTATGCCAGTTCAACGGTTTCCCACTAGGCTATTGCTACCTGGTTTGAAGTGAACCCCAGAGTAAAGTACAATTATCTCCTTGATTTAGTGATACCTACCTTTATATGTCCCCCACTGATGATAGAAGCTCCAATAGGATGGAACTTCTCCATGACCTGGAGAGATTCCTTGACCTTATCAGAGTCTCTATCCACCAGCCTCCAGCCACTCATGTTCACCCGGTTGTAATAGAAGTCCTCCAGATCGAAGAGTTCCATATCCTGGAAACCAGGAGTGTTCTGATTGGACTGGTGGTAGCAGATGTAAATGATATTTTAAATGACAAAATATAACAAAAAAGTGTGGTCATATAAGATCGTTGCCAAACTGGTCCGAACATGCCTCGTGCTGTAACAAAATACATACATACATACATAGATTCACGCCTGTTTCCCAGAGGGGTAGGCAGAGACTACGGATTTCCATTTGCTACGATCCTGACACACTTCTCTGGCTTCATTCACTTTAATCACATTCCTCATACACGCCCGTCGGTTCAAGGAGCTCTTAACCTGGCCTTTGTCCAGAACGCCTCCGATCTGATCGAGAAACCTTCGCCTAGGTTTTCTCTTGCGACTGTTCCATACACACTAGCCTTATAAACTTTCTTAGTCAGTCTTTCCTCGTCCATATTACGTATTGACGTATATTTAGTGCTCGAACCAGAATACTGCAAGTTGAAGTACACCCGGATCCCACGAGGTGGCTGTCATTAACCAGAGGAGTTTGGTATTGTCAACATTTCTCTATTGCAATAGTTGTGGTGGACAATCCAAATGTGGTATCCTTTCTTTGAATAATTGCATTGTAACGTATTAATGATAAATAGTATCATGACCTAAAAAACCTAAAAAAGATCTAGACAGCTTATAACGTCTGCAAGTATTTAATTAAGCTTTTGATTTTGTTATGCAGACATTTCAGGACATTTCCATACATAATATTTGTCTTCTGTTTACCCGAATGTTATTCATTGAAATTAAACTACTATATACGGATTTTATCGCGTTGTTTATTTGACACTTTATTACAAAATTTAGAAACTGTTACACTACTACTACTATTAAACTTTACTAATTTTTAAGCTAATTAAATTATTGAAACTATTAAAACTATTTATACTTTTACTATACTTTTATATTGTTTATATTTATGTTTACACTTTCCCCGAAGTTTCGGTTGCTTTTCAGCAGCCATAAAATAAATAAAATCCGTATATAGTAATTTAATTTCAATAATTTTCCATACATGTTAAAATTACCATTGATACTCATCACCTTTTATTGGCTTTAGTCATGACCATCTATCTATAATTAATTGAAAACAACTCATCTGCCTAATGTGTTTTTCCAGTCGCAAGTTTAAAATAGACTAGTTTCCGACCAGGTGGGATGACGATCTCCGAAAGACTGCAGGCAGATGCTGGATGCGGCAAGCTGAAGACAGGGCGCTATGGCGCTCTTTCTATATCCAGCAGTGGACTATTATAGCCTGATGATGATGATGATGATGAAGTTTAAAATATTATACCAGTATTCAAATTATGATAATTTTATACAACTTTGACCTTAACATGAACACACTTAATTGACACACGCTAAACAAAGAAAGAACATGTATTCATATTTTATATTCACAAACATGCATATGAAATATACGAGGGGTAACACAGTAACTGCGTTTCGCCCGCTACACCGGCGTTCCGGAAACGCATACTTAGCCGTCCCATTCCTTTTCCTTCATTCCATGTTAGATCTCCAATGTAGGGGAAGGAAGGGGATAGTTAAATATGGGAAGTCATACAGAAAGAAGTATTTGATTCTGCTTCTAAGAGGGTCTTCGATCTTGAGGTCCCAAAGGTCTTTTTGGTTGCATTTTGGCAAGTTTCTTCATCCACGAACTTCTTGAGGTCTGAAGATAGATCGTGGCGGTGAGTGTGAACTATACCGAATTTGAAAGAGTTTCTACTTTAAAAATCGCTATGGTCCCGCCTCACAACCACGAAGCGATCCAATGACACTGAAATTATCTGAAAATCTGTAAGAAGATGGGTTATTACGAAGATTTAAATCATAGATGCCAACACTTACTGACTGCTTGCGCATTTTAACTGACAAAGATATTTAAAAGAAGAATATACTGCACCAATCCGTATATTAGATCAGGATAAGAAAATGATGATACAATTTCACATATTAATTTACTTTAAATGAAATAAGACGGTACGGCGTCAGCCAGACCAACAAGTAAAAGAATGAGAATACTTACAAATGAAGTAAATACGTAATGATAGTCTTCATTGTTCATTTGTAGTTGCAGAATCTGAAATACAAGACATTGGTCATGAGTTTCTTGCTTGTGTCTTGTCATGAGAGCTCTACCCCTCGAACAAGCATTTTTCAACGCAAAATGTTCATTTCCTTCTATTATTTGATAATAATAATTTATTATTAATATATTAGTAAATTACTATGTCCAAGAAGTGTAACACATTTTATGGAAACAAATATTTTTAACTCTGACTTGGCATAAGGCTAGTGTGAATGGAACAGTCGCAAGAGTAAAACCTAGGCGAACGTTTCTCGATCAGATCGGAGGTGTTCTGGACAAAGGCCAGGTTAAGAGCTCCTTGAACCGACGGGCGTGTATGAGGAATGTGATGAAAGTGAATGAAGCCAGAGAAGTGTGTCAGGATCGTAGCAAATGGAAATCCGTAGTCTCTGCCCACCCCTCTGGGAAACAGTCGTGAATCTATGTATGTATATATACATACATACATACATAGATTAACGCCTGCCTGACTGACTTGGCATGCATAAACAGCATGTAACACACAGAAAGGTTTGGTCATATTTTACACAAAAATAATTATAAAATTATGACAATTTTAAATATTTATTATTTAAATATCGTTACAAACGCATTACGTCACTATGAATATTTTGGCTGATCAATTTATCAGCTGTAAGTGTTGTTTAAGTATCGACTGGAATGTGCTGATATCCAAAAGTCAATAAATAGAAAATGCTATATCTTAGTGAAAATAATGTATATGGATTTATTTGTCGCAATTTTCTATTGTACAGGGGCTATGTTAAATAAGGCTCAAATATGACCACACCTTTCTGTTACACACTGTATACAAAGACCTACGCCTGTATATACCTGAAAGCGTAAGCTTTTTGCCACCAGACTACTTAAGTTCTGCTCTGCTTAAGTTGGTGTCCTCGCTGCCGGTCGTGATCAAAGCCAATGTCGAAAGTGAGAGGAATTGGGTAGCGGTCGACGCCTTCTGCGAGGACGTCATTTCGCAGAAGGAAGCAGCGGAGCGGACCCGTGAGGAGAGTGTCCTTGCGAATTCAGTCAGGTCGTAATGTAGGCCGCGAGCGGAAGAACAGGGATTTCCTGCCCGCAGCCCATTGAGTCAGAGCTACGACCTCTGTCGTGCCGGAGCGTCCCCCAGGAGTTGTCGCCCGCAGGCAATTCATGCCTGCGTTGAGCACTGCTTGATAGGTCGCTGTAGTAGTGTCAGTTCTAGCGACCCACCAGTCAAGGCAGAAGTAGGCACCCCGTGGTAGGTATAGTCAGTGGTATCCGGTATTATACAGTCTTTTTGCTGGTCTATTTCCACTAGTCTACTGGTCTACTCACCGCTCTGGCCAGCTGTCGTATCCTCCTAGGATCCGTGTCCACTAAGATATGGTCAACTTGCTGCGCTTTCAACTGTGCAAGAGCTAGCCGGTACTCTTTAGGATCGTGGCATCGAACTGCGTACATATCCCGGCCGTCTTTTGCTATATCCAAAAGGTTTATTTCACCTGAAATGTAAAATAGTTAATTTATTATTATACTTATTAAAAAAGAAATAGTAGGACTCCAGAGACAGGAACCTCTTCACAATGCATGCCGTGTGTAAAAGCACTGCCTTCTGCATTAAACCGGACTATTGACAGCAATGACTTTATTATTATGTTTCTCTTATCACAGGTGTTTTCTAACATATTATATATAAAAATATCTGGCTCTTTGGAAAACTTACACGGAGACATGGGTCCAACGTGAAGAGGCTCTTTAAGAGTTTCAATCTGGAGTGGAGTCAAGCAGTTTTATTATTATTATGTTAATTAGGCGTGAAAGCGTAACAAACAAACTCACATTCGCATTTATAATATTAGTTCGGGGTTGTAAAGGGATCTCGAAAATTAGGCTGCTCTAGGATTGGACGGCAATACCACCATATCCATTATTTCTAAAGTTCAGATCATACAAATATATTATACCATCTCTTTAGTATCAAGAAGAAGTCCGACCTTTTTATTTAAATTATGCTTAACTACTCAACCGAATACCATGAAATTTCACATACATATTGTCAGGGGTACAGAAAAGAACCTTACCTTAAGGTAAGAAAAAATCAACAGTCATGGTTACGGGGAGATCCTCTTGACCATGACTGCTAAAAAGCAACCGAAACGTAAAAAAATCAATAGTCATGGTTACGGGGAGATCCTCTTGACCAGGACTGCTAAAAAGCAACCGAAACGTAAAAAAATCAACAATCATGGTTACGGGGAGATCCTCTTGACCATGACTGCTAAAAAGCAACCGAAACGTAAGAAAATCAACAGTCATGGTTACGGGGAGATCCTCTTGACCATGACTGCTAAAAAGCAACCGAAACGTAAAAAAATCAACAGTCATGGTTACGGGGAGATCCTCTTGACCAGGACTGCTAAAAAGCAACCGAAACGTAAAAAAATCAACAGTCATGGTTACGGGGAGATCCTCTTGACCAGGACTGCTAAAAAGCAACCGAAACGTAAAAAAATCAACAATCATGGTTACGGGGAGATCCTCTTGACCATGACTGCTAAAAAGCAACCGAAACGTAAAAAAATCAACAGTCATGGTTACGGGGAGATCCTCTTGACCAGGACTGCTAAAAAGCAACCGAAACGTAAAAAAATCAACAGTCATGGTTACGGGGAGATCCTCTTGACCATGACTGCTAAAAAGCAACCGAAACGTAAAAAAATCAACAGTCATGGTTACGGGGAGATCCTCTTGACCAGGACTGCTAAAAAGCAACCGAAACGTAAAAAAATCAACAGTCATGGTTACGGGGAGATCCTCTTGACCATGACTGCTAAAAAGCAACCGAAACGTAAAAAAATCAACAGTCATGGTTACGGGGAGATCCTCTTGACCATGACTGCTAAAAAGCAACCGAAATATAAAAAAATCAACAGTCATGGTTACGGGGAGATCCTCTTGACCAGGACTGCTAAAAAGCAACCAAAACGTAAAAAAATCAACAATCATGGTTACGGGGAGATCCTCTTGACCATGACTGCTAAAAAGCCACCGAAACGTAAAAAAATCAACAGTCATGGTTACGGGGAGATCCTCTTGACCATGACTGCTAAAAAGCCACCGAAACGTAAAAAAATCAACAGTCATGGTTACGGGGAGATCCTCTTGACCAGGACTGCTAAAAAGCAACCGAAACGTAAAAAAATCAACAGTCATGGTTACGAGGAGATCCTCTTGACCATGACTGCTAAAAAGCAACCGAAACGTAAAAAAATCAACAGTCATGGTTACGGGGAGATCCTCTTGACCATGACTGCTAAAAAGCAACCGAAACGTCGGGAAAACGGTAATAAAATCCGAAAATAGTAGTTTAATATCAACGTATAACATTCGCGTAAGACAATATAATACTATGCGCTATGGCGCTCTTTGGGGGAGGGCTATGTGCAGCAGTGGACTATTATAGCCTGATGATGATGATGATGATGAAGACAATATAATTCCGCTTACGTTGGAGTGGCCATCAAATTGACACTCACCATAACCATAATCTTCATAGATGATCCCCATCCTGGTCCAGTTGAGGTAGCTCAGGAACTCAGAGAACGCCTTTGTAATCAGTTCTTTGGGTGGATACAAGTTTATTGTAAACGTGTGATTAGCTGGAAATTGGAAAAAGAAGATAGAGTTAGAGAAGGAGATACAGGGAAAATTTTAATATTTTTTTTTGTATTGCTGCTTGTGTTATTTTTCTATACTAATATAAATAAGAGAAGAGATTTGATTTTTTATTTGTTTGTTTGTTGTTATTAACTGAAAAACCACACAACTGATTTTAATTATTCTGTCACCATTAGAAAACTATATTATCACCGAGTAACATAGGCAATATTTTATTTTTTTAAATAGTATTGTTACTAATATGACCTAACCTTTTTTTTTTTTTTTTGGTACCCAGGAAAAATGCTTGATTTTGTTTTTTGTGGTACCCAGGAAAAAACCTAACCTAATTTTACGCGTGTGAAACCGCGGGCAAAGGCTAGTCTTTTAAATAAAAATACATCTAAAGACCACAGGAACTACTCACATTGATCATTGAAGTAAGGTCCAACGGTAAGGTGTGGCGCGTGCAGACTCCTGGTCATCGCGTCCAGGGTGGCTGCAAGCTGAGGTCCTGCGCCACTGAACAGGGCTACTGCACCCGATTTGATCTGAGTACACGCTGGAACAAGCAAAAAGGATACTTGATTTTATGACTCACTTAAATATAGTATAATGTTTTGTGTGTTTAATGTAGAGGTCGCTATGTCTACACAGACCAAGAAGTACCGGCACACCATACTAGATGGCGCTGTACAATCCATAATCACGCAAACAAAGTTTTCTTAGCGACTTACTATATTATAATATGCAAGTTCCCGGTATTAAGAACAAGGCCGCGGCCCGCCAGGCACGATCACCAAGCTTGCAGTTATGATTGCCTGGTCGTGAATTCTCAGATTCGAATCCCGGGTCGAGTAATACTTGATAATAATACTTGTCGGCCTCGATGGCGTAGTGGTTAGTTAGTATAACCGACTGCCACGCCTGAGGTCGCGGGTTCGATTCCCGCACAAGTCAAACATTTGTGTGCATGAACATGGGTGTTTGTCTTGGTCTGGGTGTTTCTATGTATAATATGTATGTATTTACAAAAAAAACTAGTATCCATTGTCTAGTACCCATAGTACAAGCTCTGCTTAGTTTGGGCTAGATGGTGTTGTGTGTATGTGATAGAATATTATATTATATTATTATTAGAATATTATATTATTATATTATTATTATTATACTTTAATCATTATTAGAGTTTGTAGGAGCTGGATGAGTAAAGCCCTCTGGCCCCTTTTACAAGCAGACAATAGGGTTCAACTTCGACTCATTAATCTCGAGACCTAAATGGTGTCGTTTTTAATTCCCGAGTCAAGCAATATGTTACTGAACTTGCAGCACAGAGCTCTGATCTGTCTCTAATAACACCAAGAGCCCTTCTTCTACGTACAACCTATTTATTTACGAGGGGAGGTCCAAAAGTTTGCGGAATGGCGGGGTTGGCGAGGGTGAGTTTACTTATCCATGTAGGCGCTAATTGAGTGACTGATTGTTAGTATATATACCGAGTTTCAGCCAAATCGGGTCATTAGCTTTTGAGTTTTCAACGAGTAAATAAGTCAATCGGGAAGAAACTAGCCACTATGGAGAAGTGTCCGTGCACACAAGCCATGTTGCGACGGCTGCCATTCACCGGTGCGGTTTTGAAAAACTGCGCCACCCACCCAACAGCCTAGACCTGGCCCCAAGCGATCATTTTGGAAAAAAAAATGAAGAAAGAACTGCGTGGAAAAAATTTTGTGACGATGATGAAGTGAAGTCGGTAATTTCGGCCTATTTAGACGCCCAAGACAAATCTTATTTTTTCGACGGTATTAATAAGTTATTTGACAGATGTAATAAATGTATTAGGGTTAAGGGAGAATACATTGAAAAGGAAAAATAGTTTGATGTTTCATTTCATTATCCTTCCCTGTCATTCCGCGAACTTTTGGACCTCCCCTCGTATATTTATTAGTTTATTTGCATCAAATGTGGTACAGAAGATATTACATTTATTTTATTGTATAAATATACATATCGCAGAATTATTAGGATACAACATAATAATTATAAATATACAAATATGATTTATGTGTGCTGTATCTTAATAACGATTTTATTTCGCATGGCATAGACGCATAGCTTAAAGACTAACATACATACAATTTGTTATATTATAATATTCTATCACATACACACAACACTATCTAGCCCAAACTAAGCAGAGCTTGTACTATGGGTTCTAGACAATGGATAAAGATACATACTACATACTTTTTTTTTTTGTAAATTCATACATATTATACATAGAAACACCCAGACCAAGACAAACATCCATGTTCATGCACACAAATATTTGACTTGTGCGGGAATCGAACCCGCGACCTCATGCGTGGCAGTCGGTTACACTAACCACTACGCCATCGAGGCCGTCGTATAATTCTTTAAAGTGTCATACTTGAAAAATACTTGAAACTACTGCCTAAAAACATACTTGACGTGTAAATATGGATATTCACTGCATATTATCTCAATTCAAAAAGGCAGAAGTGCCATCCACAAATAAGTACAGCAATAGCACAATCCTAACTAATATTATACATTTGAATGTGTGTTTGTTACTCTTTCACGCCTTAACTACTCGACCGATCATTATCAAATTTCGCTTGCACGTTTACAGGGGAACAAGAAAGGACATAGGGTACTTCATCTCGATAAGTACTGTTATCTTGGGGGAATGCTTTGACGCATACCTCTCCGCTAAAAAGGAGAGCGGAGAGGTTATGTCGGGCTCACCCGGGAAAAGATGGAACGTCCCGGGTACTACCGACTAAACCCACCACGGTGTACCAACTCGCTGCCTTGAATGGTGGGTGAGTCGCTGGAACTGAAACTACATCAGCGACACTGTTACTAACCTAACCTAACCTTTTTTTTTTTGGTACCCAGGAAAAATGCTTGATGCACTATCCGCCGGCTAGGGGACGGCACCGGCGGGGCGTGTGGGACTCCCCAAACTGGTATACCCACTAAAAAACCTGGGGTGTTCCCTCTCTCACCAAATGGAGGGGCCTGTTGGGAGCTCTTAAAAGAATTGAGTCATCCATAGCAGGCCCCTAACCTAACCTACATTTAAGAAAGCGAAGTCACGGGAAATATCCACTTAAAATAATTCAACTCAAAATGGAAACGCTACCATCGTTGAATATCACAAATAAATTTCCGTTTCCCGCGAAAAATAAATATACCAATAAACTCCCAGAGTTGGGATTATTCGACGGCTCATATTTTGCACAAGCATCCTTGACGTCATATCCGGTCTGTTCTCGACCGCAATATTGCGTTTCCGGTCCCATTTATAGTTTCCGCGCGCGAAGGAAACTTGTTAAAGGAAGTTATTGGTGTGAAAAGTTTTTTGATATTTTCGAATGATATATTAATGATTCGTCGGTAATATGGTATTGCGTTTATATTTGTGGTGAGGTCCTGAATACGATGCTCGAGTCTGGCAACGTGTTGTTTAATGATATTTTTAAATAACTATAGAGTTGCGCTGCTTCGCTTGTGTTAGTGTAGTTTTTGACAATAAATTTCTATCGCTTGGGCACAACACTTTTTTTCTAGATGACATACCTCCAGAAAAAAGTATTCTGTCGTTAAGGGGCACAGAAATGTATAATATTCTAAGTCCCTGACAGTGTGTTTGCGAAATTTTATCATGATCGCTGGAGTAGTTAAGGCATGAAAACGTAACAAGCAAACAAACTCACATGCGCATTGATAATATTAGTAAGTGAGTAAGGATTCTCAGTAAGTCAGACTGTCTCTTTGTGCAGCGGTAGAGAATGCGACTAGGTAGTCTGCATGACTTCTCGTGTGCGATTCCCGGGTGAAACATAATTTTATTGAGATTTACTGTCATATATCGAGAACATTCAGAAACGATTTGTTAAATTTCTATGTTGTCGACAAAAAAATCCGTTTCACTTAAATAATTATATAAATCTGTGTAAAAGACACCATCTACTACCTCTTAAATAACGTCGTGATATTTATTAATAATTGTCCAGAGCTCCTATCTAAAATAGGATTTAAAGTGCCGCGTAGGGCAGTGCGTTTCAATCCCCCCATACATGTACCACATGCCTCTTCCAACTACAAGCAAAACAGCTATTTGGTGCGAGCAAGCAGGAACCTTAACAAAATGTGTAAAACACGTGGCTCCATCTATTATCATAAGAACGTTATTGTTGTTTTCCTCGGGAACATTATTTTTTCTGGATGAAAGGTATCCTATGTCCGTTTCTGTACACCTGACAACGTATATGCAAAATTTCAGGATGATCGGTTCAGTGGTTTAGGCGTGAAAAGGTAACAAACAAACTCATTTTCGCTTTTATAATATTAGTTAGGTTTAGGATTAGGATTAGGATTAAGATAGGATAGGATTATGGAGTGCAATAAAGATATTTTATTGAATGTATTGAATGTGCCTAGACACCGCACAACAGCGTTTAGGGGAAGTTATACATACGCGGCCACGAAATGTTGGAATGACTTGCCTCCACCAATGCGAAAATTTAAAACAAACTTAATATTTAAGACAAATTATAAAAAATATTTATTAAATCGACAAATAGACTCCTAATTTAAGATCGCCAAGTATTTAAATCTTACTCATATTTTCAGGCACATCTATAGTTTTTAACTACAATAATAAAAATATTGACATGTAGGTATATTTATTTAATTTATCTGCAATCTATTTCTTTATCTGTAATAATAAAGGAAACTTTTTTTTTGGGTTTTGTTTGTGGTTTGGTGGTATTCATTTGAACTGTATTATTTATTACGCTCATAATCACTATTGAGGTGTTGCTGAAAATCAGCGCTGTATCGCAACTCGCATGCGGTGCGGCATTATGCTGAGCAACATCTCTTTTTAACGAACACTGCGACGCACATTGAACAGCAAGGACTCCATATATATATTATGTGTATTCTATATTATTTATATGTAATAATGTTGCTATATAAGTTTTATTATTTATTTTAAATTATTTATAATTTTCTCTTACTGTTACACATTTTTGTTATGAAATAGTTTTGATTGTGTGTTGCAATGTTACATTAAAATAAAATATTTCTTTCTATCTTTCTTTCAATATTGAGTATTAGGATAATAATTGAACCAAAGACGTCCAATCGGACTATGAGAGTGAGGGGACAGAGAGAGCACTTGTGCTTGCGCACATACTTGTGCACTATATCTCCATTACGACTAGCCACCGTGACCGCAATTCGGTTTGCAGAACCATTTTTATTTGGATAATTGAACCGAAGTATTCGTGCCAAATGGCTTTTGATTACGTAAATGTCCGAGCTCAAAGCAAAACTAATGTATATATAATTAAAATTAATAGCTCACCGGTTACGTTATACGTAGAAACAATCCGTGTAATTGTGACATATATGATGCTGCTGTGATTCATTTAAGTCACAAAGTAACCCATTAGAATGTTACAAATTTCATTTAGTAAGAAGTCTGGTTTTGGAAAGTAATAAAGCGAAGACAACAGTGAAATATTGTGTTATCTATGCACATCGATCAAATATACCATAGATGCACGATCGTCGCTCGAAAAACGGCCCCAACAAAACTGTGCATATATCAGTCGTATGCGCTATATTATGCACCTGTCCCACTCACTCTTGCGTGCGCTGCCCGTAAGTGAGAGCGAATCGACACCACTACTACGGTGGAGACCGTACCATATACTTAGTACGCTTGCGTATCGCGAGTAACACACTTAGGACGCTTTACATTGACGCGTTTTAACTAAACTATTCAAAAATGCTTCTCAGTGGGCGTTCAATGGTTATTCCGGTTTATTTCCTGGATTACATAATAAATGCAGACACTTATAAGTAATTAGTACTGGTCAGTGCCACAATAGATGCACATTCTCATACATAAACCGCGTCAATATGTCATATTGACGCGGTTTATGTATGAGAATGTGCATCTATGGTATCTTTGATCGAAGTCTATGCACATTAAAATTGTAACTGGTCGATGTCTGATAAGAGATATCCTAACTAATATTATAAATGCGAATGTGAGTTTGTTTGTTACGCTTTCACGCCTTAACTACTTGACCGATTATCATGAAATTTCGCATACACGTTGTCAGGGGAACAGAACAGAACAAGACAAAGAATACCTTTCAACCAGAAGAAAATATTGTCACTAACCTAACCGACATTTATGCAAACGAAGCCACTGGCAAAATCTAACTTATACTAATATTATAAAGCTGAAGAGTTTGTTTGGTTGAACGCGATAATCTCAAGAACTAATGGTTCGAATTGAAAAAAAATAAAATAAGAACTAACTATGGCTAAAATGCCATAACATTTACGGGAGCACAACTGTATAACAAAATTCCCGATGACATTAAGAAAGCAAAGTCGATAAGTGTCTTCAAAAGAAAGGTGCTTGAGCTTATTAATGACGACCATTCCATTTTGGCTTGATTTTTTATAGTTTGTATTTTTTTTTTCTTTATAAAACATTCCAAGCGTTTAACTTGGACCACCGCACAAATTATTCATAGTTGTGGGTATCACATAGTTATAATATTACCTTTTGTTCTGTGTTTTTGTTTTGATACCTACATAATATAATATGTATTGTGTTAACGGCCTAATTAGTGTAATGCATTTGTTTGTATTTTCTTATGTAAGCGACATGTAATTGTCTTTAATAAGAAATAAAGAAATATTGAACCGAATTCTTTTAGTTTTGGATAGTCTATTTATCGAGGAAGGCTATAGGCTATATAACATCAGGCTACAATCCACGGCAGCGACGCAGTAACCATAAACGCTGGTGAAACCGCGGGCATTGCTAGTTTTTAATAAAAGTGATCGCGAATACTATATTTATAATTCAGGTGTCATGTTGACATTGTATGTTAGATGACAACTTAACGTTCAGAAAGGTGACCATATTTGAACGTTTGAGAGTGCGTCTATGGTTTAAGTCCCACTGCTGGGCACGGGCCTCTTGTTAGTGTAAGTTAAGTCCACCACGCAGACTAAGTGCGTGTTGGCAGACCTAATATACCTTCTAGTACATTATGAAAATCTCTTAGATATTCAAATTTTACTTACGATGTTTTCCTTCAAGTTAAAGCTAGCGATAATTTACTATTTAATCTATACTAATATTATAAAGCTGAAGAGTTTGTTTGTTTGAATGCGCTAATCTCAGGAAATACTGGTCCGAATTGAAAAATTCTTTTAGTGTTGGATAGCTCATTTATCGAGGAAGGCTATAGGCTATATAACATCACGCTACGACCCACTGAGGAGGTGCAATAATCATAAACGCGGGTGAAACTGCGGGTGCATCTAGTACGTATATAACTTCAAAAACTCATAATGTTTGAGGTCAAACTAAAAACCTCTGTGTGGCAGTCCAACGGTCTCCTTCGCTTTTCCACTTTCTTTGATCCACTTATGCCAAAATCTCTTACCTCTTTTATAAGACTTGAAGGTGTCCCTCGCAGGAGAATACTGTATGTCGTAGACAAGGGTGCTGTTTGGCAGTAATGTCCTCTCCTTATTGATCCGGTACACAGCGTATTTGAAAGCTAACTCCGTACTACCTCCTCTCGCATCCTCCGTGAAGACTGCCCCTGGAACATAATACATACATACATTGATTCACGCCTGTTTCCCAGAGTGGTAGGCAGAGACTACGGATTTCCATTTGCTACGGTCTTGACACACTTCTCTGGCTTCATTCAATTTCATCACACTCCTCATACACGCCCGTCGGTTCAAGAAAATAATAAATAATATTAAATAATAATAATATTATATAATATTGAATATAATATGATAACAATATTAGTCTTGTCTATACAATGTCCCACTGCTGGGCATAGGCCTTTGTTTTCGAAAGAAAACGGTTAAGCCAAAGTACATATAATAATATATTCTACCACATACACACAACACCATCTAGCCCAAACTAAGCAGAGCTTGTACTATGGGTACTAAACAATGGATAAACATACATATATACTTTTTTTTTTGTAAATACATACATATTATACATAGAAACACCCAGACCAAGACATCACACATCCATGTTCATGCACACAAATGTTTTAATTTTGCGGGAATCGAACCCGCGACCTCAGGCGTGGCAGTCGGTTACACTAAACACTACGCCATCGGGGCCGTAACATACATCACAGTAGCCCAGGGCGTGTTGACATTTTTGAGAGCATTATGGAGAAGTTTCCTCACGATGATCTTCTTCGCCGTTGACCACTGTATGCAGTCCAACGGTTTGCCACTAGTCGAGTTTGGTAGACCAACATAGCCATTGCACATTTAAAAAGGTTATGTCTAGACGCTGGTGTCCGACTGTCGACTTAGGAATTAAGTAGTTTGATGTAGTAGAGCCTCGCTGATTTCAGCATGAATGGGCCGGCTCGACCAGGGAAGGACAACCCTCTCATAGAATATCGGCGTGAAATAGCAGTATTCCTACTGTTATGTTTCGTTCGGTGAGTGACAGTGCCGGATGCCCAATCACCCTCTTTCCCCCATCCCGCTCCTTATCCTTCCCACTTCCTTTCCTAAAGGGTCGGCAACGCGCAAGTGATGCCTCTGGTGTTGCAGGCGTCCATAGGCTACGGTGACCACTTACCATCAGGTGGGCCGTATGCTTGTTTGCCACATTAGTTATATAAAAAAAAAAAAAAGTATCTCATGAGGCCATCAAAATAAGGAATTACAGATCGCAAAGATAGCGATTGGGATTCTATACTACAAAATTATAAAAAATATATATAATCCTGTTTTTAAAGATGTATTAGTAAGTCAAATAAATGGAATTAATCACAATCATTTATTTGTATGAACCGAACATAAGATATTTGATTGTATCCGTGCAATTTATATTCATAACTAGCTGTTACCTGCGACTTCGTCCGCGTAGATTTTAACTAAAAAGTGTTTGTCTCCGCGAAACCCTATTTTTTTTCGCAAATCAAAGTAGCCTATATTACTCCTTATAACATCAGCTATCTGCCAGTGAAAGGCTCGTCAAAATCGGTTCAGCCGTTTCGGAGATTACCCGGAAAAAACAGACAGATAGACAAAAATTTAAAAAATAGATGTGTTCGTATATACTTTCATATGCATTAGATAAAAAGCTGTTATTTTGACATTACAAACAGACACTTCAATTTTATTTATTTGTATAGATTGTATAGATTATATTGGTTGGCAGGCATATTGGTTTAAATGACCTCCTTGCCACTGTCACTATTACGAGTGTTGAGCGTTCAAATCCCACATAGGACAAACATTTGTGTGACCCACAAATGGTTTTTCTAAGGCTTGATTTCCTCCTCTGCTGACGTCGGTGGCGCGTACAGTCGGTCGCGTATGAACACAGTAAAGCCACGCACTGCAAAACCGATCGCTGTACGGAACAGTCGCTTTCGCTGAACGCGCATTCATCTGTACGACTGAGCGGTCAGCGGCGCACTGAGCGCGGTCCTATTGTTCCGTAGCGCGTCAGTCGACCGACATACGCGCCGCTGACGAGCGAGACCGATGCGCGTCGTACGCGGCGCGTAGTAAATATTCTGCCGCTGACGACAGCGTTGCAGTGCGGTGCTTCATAGAAATAGTGTATATTCGTACGCTCGACCGATGTCGGCGACCGACGTCAGCGTAGGAGGTAATCAAGCCTAAGCGTTCCTGCACACGATGCCGTCACCGCGCCGTCGCCGCGCCGACGCCGCACAATTACACTGTAGATACGAATCGCACGAAGCCCGCCACCACGCCGCCGCCGCGCCGCCACCGCGTACGAACGTGCACGTGCGTAACGGCCGGTAATGGAATGAATCAAACAGACAAGTAGGGGAACGCGCGCGGTGACGGCGCGGCGGCGTCGCGGTGGCGGGCTTCGCGCGACTCGTATCTACAGTGTAATTGTGCGGCGTCGGCGCGGCGACGGCGCGGTGACGGCGCTGCGACGGCGCGGTGACGGCATCGTGTGCAGGATCGCTAAGTCTAGGTGTTCTATGTGTCCGTTGCGTTGTTTAGACGTTTGTAAAGCCTACCGCGTCATAGGAATTATTCCTAGTGCGAGAGTTGTCTGTCTATAATTTGATAGTGTGTTTCACGTCAGCCACGTGTTGCTCTAACACGTATATGCTCACATCTGTCTTTGTCATACTTACCAATCTTAACGACGGGGGATAGTGCCGCCACAGCGTTCAGCATTAGGAAAATCCATCGCCAGCCTGGCCACATCGTGCTTCATCATCAGTCGTTGACGAACCCCACACCACCTGCAAATAAAACAAAACACGTTAAGTACCTTAGAATAATGCTTGCAGTCAGCTTGTGACCACGGCCGGTGTAGCCTGGTCGAAAGGTCAAGCATTACAAGGTAAACATTATGCATGATAGCGGTAATACCCGTTACGTATTATATATACCTTAGAATATTTCTTCATACTAGAAAAAACAGCTACCGACCAAGAGATGGCGCTATACTCAGTTACACATTTCACATGAACTAAAATCGCACTAACGAAGTTTGCAGTATGAGTTACTATTATATACGCTCCTAAAATCAAACGTCGGTCTGTACGCCAGCAGGCACGATTTCTAAATCTGGTTGGAGGTTCCATCCTTTGTGTAGCAGAAATATCTCACGGGTCGTTCCTCTAGTTTATTCTCTTTGCTCTATCCACGTAAAAGGTTTAACTTATGTTGAACTAGCTGTTACCTGCGACTTCGTCCGCGTAGATTTTAACTAAAAAGTGTTTGTCACCGCGACACCCTATATTTTTCTAAAATCAAAGTAGCCTATGTTACTCCTTATAATATGAGCTATCTGCCAGTGAAAGTCCCGTCAAAATCGGTTCAGTCGTTTTGAAGATTAGCCGGAACAACCAGACAGACAGACAGACAAAAATTTTAAAAATAGATGTTTTCGGATAGGTACCTTACATACTTTCATATGCATTAGATAAAAAGCTGTTATTTTGACATTACAAACAGACACTTCAATTTTATTTATTTGTATAGATGTATAGATTAAAATAATTGAGAAGAGCCATGCATCTTCGGATTGCCCAACCCAACCGTTGCATTAGAAAAAGTTGACAATACCGGACTCCTCTGATTAGATACAGCCGTGGGATCCAAGGGTACTCCAACTAGCAGTATTCCGCTTCGAGCACAAAATATGCGTCGACACGTGTTTCATCTCAGCGCGAGGCATCTTTAGGACAGTTCTGATTACTGATGCTAATGCAATAGTTGTGGTGGACAACTTACTCAATTTATTTAAGTTTAACAGAAAGAATTTCTTGAAAGATAAACGATAAACCTTTTGTCTGACTCGAAAAACGAACCCAGAGTCTCACGCACAGCAGCCTCATTCTATCACTACTCCACCAAAGCAAGTGGGACCAAAATCAAAGTAATGAACAAACGAATTTCCATTTTATTTCTCGAACATTCTACTAAAGGTCACACTGAAGAATATCGCCTTGAATGGATAATTCATTTAATTGCCGTCCCAATACGTATCGGCGGCGATAGATGGAGGCGTCGTAATCAATTCCGGAAAGGGATCGTGCTTGGCAACTGAGAGATTGACATAGAATATATAGGTACAGAACACCCTTTCTATAAAATGCGCGAAAAGAAACGTATGTTAGTAAATATTATAAATGCGAATGTGAGTTTGTTTGTAACGCTTTAACGCCTTAAATACTCGACCGATCGTGGTGAAATTTCGCACATACACGTTGTCAGGGGTAAAGAAAAGGACGGAGGGTACCCGTTATCTAGGACAAGATACTGTTCCCGAACGAATGCGATGTTCTAGTTTATAAAAAATTCATGTAATATTAAAAAAAATAATGGTCATGATTATTTTAAGGTAAGTGCATCATCAAATTTTAATTATATTTAAAATAAATGACTCTTGCGTATTGAATGCGCGGACAGCGTTGTGGTATAGCAGAGGTTCCCAGACGTTCAGTTTTTTCTCATAGACCACTTTCAAAATTTAGCTGGTTCCGGTGGTATCCTGCAGCTACATTTCTACAAATCTCTACGGGCTGACTTTTGAAATTCTCGCCACGGTAGGCGGGCTGGCCTTTCTTTTTTTAGTATTTCTCTGCTGAAAAATCGGTAAGTTCGAGACCATGCAAGTTATGGAATACGCAAGTTTTTAAAAGTAACAGTCGCTGAGCTTCTCAAAATATTATCTGCCTACATTGATAGGTGAAGTCAAGCCAACATTTTAGTTCTTCACTATCGAAAGCAAATAAATTTTCGTGAACCCCCGCTTACGAATTGTGAACCCCATTTTTTGTCACGCCACCGTAGACCTCCGTCGAGTCTCCCGTGGACCCCTGGGGGACCTGGACCACTTTGGGAACAAAGCTGGTATAGATTACTTCGCCCTTGCCGATCCGCCGAGTGTTGTCAGTTCCGTCTCCACAAAAGACGAACACTTGTTTACAAAAAGCCGTTGCGAATCTGGGCTTTTTATGACTTCATTGTTTCAAATTATCTTACGTAGTGATAATACAAAGCAAGTAAAAAAACTAAAAGTTGTGATAAGTCATTCTTCGATGCTGGTAAACTTTACTATATAAAGGAAATGATGGAGTAAAGAGGTAAGAAAAGGGAATAAAAGCACTGGCATTCTCACTTACTGAACGAATCGCAACTAATACAAAACTTTGTCTTCTGTTTACGCGAATGTTATTCATTGACATTAAACTACTATATACGGATTTACCACCAGCTTGGGATCCAGTAATTCAAATAGTCAAACCCAAGAAGAAGCAAACCACAGCTAGATACTTTTAGCTCATTCTGCGTGAATAGAAACACCCATGATTAAATTATGTTCAGGTACTTTGAAATAACTACACTGAAACATTGAGACAACTACCATCTTAGTCTCCGTGACCATGGCTGTTGACAAGCAACCGAAACGTCGGAGAAAGTGTAAACATAAATATAAATAGTATAATAGTATAGTAATAGTATAAATAGTTTAAATAATTTAATTAGCTTAAAAATTAGTAAAGTTTAATAGTAATAGTAGTGTAACAGTTTTCAAACTTTTGTAATAAAGTGTCAAATAAACAACGCGATAAAATCCATATATAGTAGTTTAATTTCAATTATACAAAACTACTAAAGAAATGCGCAAAAATCTAGTTCTGTATATAGCAATGTTTAATCAAAACAAGTGCATGGCAATTTAAGCATTTGACTGCTGGTTTTCTGTAGCTATTTCTTCTGTGACCTTGGGCCTCCGTTGTACTTGACCTTTATAGTCCCTCGCCGCCAGGGTGAATGTCAATTAGTGCAATAAAAAGCTAAACATTTACATCCAGTGGTAGTTTTTACGGTGAAGCATAATACGAATAGATTTTCAGGGAAAGTTATTTTGTGTTCTGGGATTTAAAAGTAATTTACATGTTATTCCAGGCTCCACTCAAATAAGTAAAAGAAGAAAATAAATTTATTTGTATCGTGTGCACTCTTAGGGCCCATGCAGCGTGCCGGCGATGTCGCGCGACTTCGGTCGCACCGACTCGCAGCGACTTGATTGAACGTGTATAACTAAACGGCTTAGTGCAGTGTGCTCGCGACTGACGACAAATACACGTTCAATCAAGTCGCTGCGAGTCGGTGCGACCGAAGTCGCGCGACATCGCCGGCACGCTGCATGAACCCTTAGGGCGCGTTCCCACTATGTCGTGACAATTAATTTATCATTGGACGACTGTCGTCTCTAGGTGTTCTCATTATATCGACTGTTTATCGTCACTGTGTCGTCGCAATATTTTATCGTCGAACGTATAAACGACGAGACGATATTTTTATCGTGGCTACGATGGATAGTTGCAACAATGACACACGATTTGCCGTCATGATTAGTCGTGACGTTATTTTATCGTTTTACGACTATCGTGCTAGCAGTTCCCATTGACTTGACAATCTGTCGTCACTGCGAAAAAAAGTCGTGAACGATAGTTAATTGTGTCGTCCTATATGTGAACACCGTTATTTAAATACACAAGCCACGACGCTTTAAACGACACGATAATCTATCGTCACGACATAGTGGGAACGCGCCCTTAGGGTCAATTCCCACTGAAAGAGCAGCAGCGCGCAGCGGCCGTTAGAGCAAGTGAATAAGTGCGGCGCCGCGAGAGGCAGCGCAGAGTTGTGCATATGACGTCATTTTCTGAATCGCGGTGTTAAGATTTTCCGTCGCAGTATGTAAATAAATTTTACTAAAAAGAAATAAACCGCCTCCATAAATGTTGAAATAATACATACATACATACATACATACATAGATTCACGCCTGTTTCCCAGAGGGGTAGGCAGAGACTACGGATTTCCATTTGCTACGATCCTGACACACTTCTCTGGCTTCATTCACTTTCATCACATGCCTCATACACGCCCGTTGGTTCAAGGAGCTCTTAACCTGGCCTTTGTCCAGAACGCCTCCGATCTGATCGAGAAACGTTCGCCTAGGTTTTCCTCTTGCGACTGTTCCATTCACACTAGCCTTATAAACTTTCTTAGTCAGTCTTTCCTCGTCCATTCTTTCTACATGTCCAAACCAGCTTAACATACCCTTTTCTATTCTTGTAACTATATCCACTTTCATGCCGCATCTCTCTCTAATCACACTATTTCTTATTCTATCTTTCAGAGTCACACCACATATGCTTCTCAACGCTCTTATTTCTACAGCATTTATTCTGCTTTCATGCTTCTTTTGCCATACCCAACTTTCACTTCCATACATAAGTGTGGGCACTAATAATCCTCTATGAACAGCCAAACGTGCCTTTTCGGATACATTTCGACTGTTCATAAAAGCGCGTAGAACTCCATTCACTTTGTTGCCAGCAATCGTTCTCCTTTCAATATCTCCGTCATGTTTACCATCCCTTGTAAACAAAGTACCCAAATATACAAACTCTTTCACTTGCTCCACTTTTTCTCCATCAATCATAATATTAAACATCGTCACGCACTCTTCCTTTTCAAATACCATTACTTTCGTCTTGCTTACATTTATTTTCATTCCTTTACTCTCAAAAGCACCATGCATAATAGTTACCATCGCCTGTAACTCTTCCGCTGATGACGCAAGTATTACTTGGTCATCGGCATAAAGAAGACATTTGACAAGTAACTCATTCATTCTTAATCCCCATTCACAATCTTTTAAACAATTTTCAATTTTGGAAATCGGTGTGGTACACCGATTTCCGAATTTATTCCGACATGAAAGAGTCGCGCGCGCGCCGCCGCGAGTCTGTTAGCTGCGCCGCGGTCGGCCGCACGTTAGTTAGCTGCACCGCGGTCGGCCACACGGCGCCTCTTTTGACTAGCCGCTAGAAGGCTCGTGCAGCCTCGCGGCGCCGCGCTACCCTTGCCTGCGAATAACCACGAACTTTTTAATCACGTTGATAAGATTCAAAATGTTTTTTAATATTTTGCCTCAAAAAGGCGCTGGCGGCCGCTGTTCTTTCAGTGAGAATTGACCCTTATTGTTAACAATTTGACAGCATGGATGGAATGGTGATCTCGCCACTGCCATTGGGCCGAGTGTTTTCTGTTCGATCCCACACGGGACAAAAATCTTTCCATATTTAATCATAGATGTTCCCGCGGTTTCACCCGCGTTTAACGTTACTGCGCCGCCCCCGTGAGTCGTAGGATGATGTTATATAGCCTATAGCCTTCCTCGATAAATAGGCTATCCAACACTAAAATAATTTTTCAAATCGAACCAGTAGTTCCTGAGATTCGCGCGTTCAAACAAACAAACAAACTCTTCAGCTTTATAATATTAATATAGATTATAATTATATTTGTATATATTTTATTTAAATTGTATGATATATTTAGGTATGTATATATTATATAAATATCGTTACTTTTATGTTATTCTTTAGTTTAAAAACATGTATATTTATAATGATACTAGCTTTTGCCCGCGGCTTCGCTCGTGTTAATTTAGAATTTGACAATCAATTCGGGTTGTACTCTGCTTGTAATAATATAATTCAAACATGATTTGAAAGATACGTGGCGCCATCTATTATCATAAGAACGTTATTGTTGTTTTCCTCCCGGACAGTAATTTTTTCGCGATGAAAGGTAGCCTATGTCCATTTCTGTACACCTGACGATGTATATGCAAAATTTCAGAATGATCGGTTCAGTGGTTTAGGCGTGAAAAGGTAACAAACAAACAAACAAACTCATTTGCGCTTTTATAATACTAGCTTTTGCGCGCGGCTCCGCCCGCGTGGTACCTACATCAATAAAAACTAGCCTATATCCTTCCCCAGGTTTTAAACTATATCTGTACTAAATTTCATCTAAATCGGTGGAGTGAATTAGCCGTTAAAAGGTAACAGACGGACAGACAGATAGACAGACAGAGTTACTTTCGAATTTATAATATTAGTAAGGATTAGTTAGGAAGTTAGGATTGTATACGTAGGTATGCACCTACTTCTTTTTATCTTTGCATCACCCTACGGTTGACTGGTAGAGAATGGCTTTGGCATTAAGTCCGCCAATATAGGTTCTGTAAGATTTTAAATAATTAAATATATATCCAAAATTTTTGTGAAGTTTCAGACCGACTACTCAAAATTAATATTCATTCTGCTTATACAATCATTCGTTATTGCCTCTTCGTTCCTAAATTCACACATGCCCTCCGATCCTCTCAATTTTGGAAGCATTTAATACTTTTGGAAAAAATCGACGATACTATTCGGCATACACTTAGTAAAATTTTAAATTTGGCCATGAACGACCGAGTGTGGCTCCAGGCAACCCTACCAGTTCGCTTGGGTGGCCTCGGCGTTCGCAAAATTAGTGATGTCAGTTTACCGGCGTTCCTGTCTTCGGTCCACTGCACTGAAGAATTGACCAGGAAAATTTTAGCTCCCACACTGGTTAATTCTGAAGTGTCGTGCAAGTCCGACGCAGTAAACGCTTGGAAAATGATCTGTCCAAGCTCTGATTTGCCATCCGATCTATTCTCTCAGAGTCGGTGGGATGGGCCGCTCTGCAACATGGTGAGAGAACATCTCATAAACACATCTCTTAATGTTGCTGAGCGTGCCCGTTTATTGGCTGTGGGGGAGTGGGAATCGGGTCTTTGGCTCCAAGCACTCCCTTCGTCCAACATAGGCACTATGTTGGACGATACAACGTTCCGCATCGCTTCTTGCCTTCGTTTAGGTGCTCCATGTGTTTCTCCGCATCGATGTCACTGTGGGGAAGCCGTCGATGGCCTTGGCCACCATGGCCTATCATGTAGCAGGAGTGCCGGTCGTTTTTCGCGGCACGCCAATCTTAACGACATTATCCGTCGTGCTCTTGTCACCGCCGGCGTGCCAGCTCATCTCGAACCTAATGGCTTGGCGCGTGACGATGGGAAGAGACCGGACGGTATGTCATTGATGCCTTGGAAGATGGGTAGGCCCTTGGTGTGGGACGCAACGTGTGTCGACACCCTTGCGCCATCACATCTTCCCAGCACGGCGGGTTGTGCTGGTGCTGCTGCTGCATCTGCGGAGACTCTCAAACGGCGCAAATACAAAAACCTGGTAGGGGATTATGTTTTTGAGCCGTTTGGGGTCGAAACGCTAGGGTCATGGGGTCCCAGTGCTCGTGCGCTCTACAGAGACATAGCAAAAAGGTTAGTCGACGCTTCCCGTGACCAGAGGGCTGGGCTTTATTTTGCAGAAAGAATAAGCATTGCCATTCAACGTGGCAATGCTGCCAGTCTTCTGGGCACACTACCGGTCGACTGTGATGCGGAGGAATTTTATGACGCCTATTAGAGGGTTTTAGTTTTCTTTTTCTTTGTTTTATAATATTTTAGGAATAAGTCATTTTTAAAGAATTGTGATTATATGTACATATTAAAATTTTATCATTTATTAGTTATTAAAGGTATCAAAGAAAATATCATAATATTATTTATGTACTTTTGGATTAATTAAATATATCGTCTTTTCTGTCATTTAATAATTGCTCCTACTACCAGCTTTGAAACGCTTGTATATTATATATTTACTAGAGGTCGCCTAGTGCTCGAAATTCGACCAAAGTTTGCCTGTAAGATATTGCTGATATATGTCATTATATATTGATATATGTAACCATAGTTACGCGCTTCGACTGCGTGTGTCAAATGCATGGTTGTGTGCGTGTAGTGTTTTTTCATTAATTTAATGTATTTATAATATAATGCATATTTTATAAAAAAATTAGGAGCCGCCCCTCCTTCTCCATATAAACTTTAACTGTGCCAAATATCATACTCCTCCGTCTGCGCAATTTTCGTAAAAAGGGGTACAAAGTTTTTGCTTCACGTATTTATTTATTTATATATTAGGAAGACCAACAGCTTTGAAATACATAGTAGTGAAAATAAATATGCAACAGAGAGCCAATGATAGGTCTCCACGACTAACTCTTAAATAACAATGCGTGGACAGCAATTATTTTATCACTTAAACATCTAACATATTATAATATATAGATGAGCAGATTAACTTATTAACGGAACTATTTGACTTAAATTAAATGTCAAGTACACTATGACTTCTTTGCTGTATTCTCGGTAGGGTTATCGAGAATACAGGCGTGAGCTGTGTATACTACATTTTATTTACTTCAACCTCACCTCTCGATTGTTGCATATGAGGGCTTTATTCAATAATAAACTCATCTTGTGGGTCCATAACATCGTCCTCGAGCCCCGAGGATAGTTAGTCGTACATATATACTATAGTTATATACATCTGAAAGGCCGAGGCGATCGTGGAAGTATGCCTGAGTCACGATTATAATGTTCTACAAGGTTATTATTACACTTCTTATCTTATCTTATGTCAGTGCAGACCGGCGATACTTTGACCCAGTGGGATCTTTTGTGTCGACACTCTCCCAATAACGACTGCCATAGATGTTCATGGCAGCCGGGACCGACGGCTTAACGTGCTCTCCGAGGCACGAAGCAGGCGATAATTGTCAATACATAATTTCGAAAAGTCATATAACTTCCGAAAGTCAGAGGTGCGCGAAGTGGGTTCGAACCCGAAACCCTCTGCATTGCAGTCTGTTGGTCTCCCCACTGAGCTATCGCTGCTCTTATTATTACACTAGTTTTGATCGCGGCTTTGCTCGTGTTTTTTTTTTGCCCGTCAATATGACCACGCTCCGCCTGATGGTAAGCAGTCGTGTGGTCTAAGAGCAGTGGCCTCCACACCGCCCTCATAGCAGCCGAGGCGATGTTGAGGTGTATACTTTGTTAAGTAGATTTTGTCAATACTTATTTGTCGGCCTCGATGGCGTAGTGGTTAGTGTAACCGACTGCCATGCCTGAGGTCGCTGGTTCAATTCCCGCATAAGTCAAACATTTGTGTGTATCAACATGGATGTTTGTCTTGGTCTGGGTATTTCTATGTCTAATATATATGTATTTACAAAAGAAAAAGTATGTATATATGTACATATGTTTATCCATTGTCTAGTACCCATAGTACAAGCTCTGCTTAGTTTGGGCTAGATGATGTTGTGTGTATATGATAGAATATTGTATTATATTATTACTTTTTCAAGTGAAACTTCTTTATCGACGTATGGGAGAAATTTTGTAGCAGTGTAAAAAAAAAACGTCACGTTTTTCGGTTACGCGCCATGTTGCTTTTTTTATCAAAGTTTAGTATAGTGACGTAAAGAATATAATGTAATATATTTATAATAATAACAACAATATATTACTTTTGAAGTTTGGTTTGAAATAAGAATAACAATATATTAATTTGAAAGTGATAAAATAAAAAGACTTATTCAAATTTAAGTGAATTTACAAGAAAAGTGAGAGTGATTATATATTTCGTTTTATAAATTCAACACGTATGAGCATGATTTTAATATTTATTTGAGGTTAACCTCACTTTTTGATTGTAAGTATCAGTGAATGTATATAAATCTGTTAAAATTAGCAAGTATTAATAAATATGACTGTAAATCTAGTGAACATTATTAATTCTAAAAACAATAAAAAAATATAAATTAAATTATAATTTAAAAATAAAACAAAACACGATTAGAAAATAAAAATATGTATACGTACATCATTTTTAATTATTCGTTTTTAATGATTTATTTATTCATTTTTAATTTTATAAAAGATTAACTGTCATCATATAATTGTATTAATTTGAAAAGATAATTCCAATTATTTATTCATAACTTGTGTAATTGATTAAGTCATTAAATATCTGCTTTGAATTATTTTTATTAAGTTATGAAATAAATATTAATATTAAAGTTAGTTAAATAATTTTTGTTAACTAATTAACAAATTTTTTGAGTAAATAATGGCAGAGTCCGAAAACTCTATTGAGTATCCAAATGCAATAAGAACAATGATAAAATAAATTACTCATTAATTGTATGCATGTCTATAATAATAAAATAGCTTTAATTTAATACGGAAAAAATTGTATTTCTTAAGGCTTAAGCCTTATCTACCCCATTTTCGTGCAGTTGCAAATAGTAGAAAAATGATATGTCGTAAAGAAGTTTCACTTCTTACCTGTGTACTCTGGTACACACACACATTTTTTTAATACCACGGGAACAGTACTTCACACAAACTTTTATTTAGGTAATTTATTTTTCTCCCATATCACAATCGAACACAAAAGTACAATGTTGTCAATAAAAGTAGACTAGTTTCCAAGCTAGGCAAAAACTTGTGTTATGGGTAATCAGGCTAGCATTCCACGGAAAAGTCGTACTCTAGAAATAGTGGAAAATAGTATTCAACACTAGACATAAAAAGTCAAAATAAACACAGTCAATCATTATACTATAAAATTAATTGTCTACTCAAGGAATGAAATCATAGTTTTAATATTTCTACACCAGCAATGATAGCATGTGTGAATCAATTTTGAATATATATGACCCTAATGACCCTAATGTACCATAAATGCTATTCTATTCTATTCTATTATATTCTAAGTGAAGTTAAAGTTAGTATTGAAATGATGTTCCCACGGTTTCACCCGCGTTTATCGTTACTGCGCCGCCCATGTGGGTCGTAGCATGATGTTATATAGCCTATAGCCTTCCTCGATAAATAGGCTATCCAACACTAAAATAATTTTTCAAATCGAACCAGTAGTTTCTGAGATTAGCGAGTTCAAACAAACAAAGAAACTCTTTAGCTTTATAATATTAGTATAGATACACACTCATGTTCGCATTTATAATATCAGTTAGGATTAAATATCCGATTAAAATGGCAGCACCATCAAATACCTATTCATGTTTGGCAGTTTGAGATAACTATTTTGGCAGCTTCAGCGTGTAACAGCAGCCAACTGTTACTATCATAAATTAATTAATTTGGAGCTCTTAAGATCAATGTTACATTAATAATCTATACTAGTCTATACTTATAGATATATACTGTCACGTAATCGACTCGCGGCGCACGGCTGCGTGCGCGGCGAGCGAGATGGTGGCATCACTAGTCCCCCTCCGAGCGGCGGCGGCCTGTATATAGTGGATCGCGTCCTGGGGCAGGCTCCTTCCTTCCGCTGAGCTGCACATCAAGTTAAGTGGTTCTTCCTAATAAGAACCACGTAGGAAGCCTTTGAGAACCACGCCCTGATTTCTATTAATTGTGTAGCTTGCTTTAAGTGTGTTATATACTCATTGTTAATAAAAGTGTTAATTGCTCTAGTATCTTTGAATCATCTCTGCTTAAAGTAACCTCAAGACACCACGCCCCTACAGCGTGGCCTGTCGTTAACCTAACTAAAACCCTAAAGGTTACAATACATACATATATACATAGATTCACGCCTGTTTCCCAGAGGGGTTGGCAGAGACTATGGATTTCCATTTGCTACGATCCTGACACACTTCTCTGGCTTCATTCACTTTCATCACATCCCTCATACACGCCCGTCGGTTCAAGGAGCTTTTAACGTGGCCTTTGGCATTTATAGATATACATATATAATATGTCGGAGGAAGCTATGAATCGGGTTGATTGTTATTTGCACGTATAGAAATAGAAATAGAAATAGTTTATTTGTTCTTTAAAAAGTAATATACATCAAAACATTATGTTTGGAGCCTCCTTTTAGACAAACAATGTCTGTATTAGGAGCCTCCGCTCTTCCATAACATGTAGAACAAAAACAAAAATAATAGTAAGAATATGATAACATGCATATTATTTAAATTAAGTATAGTAGTAGTTGGTGTGGTGTGGTGTGGTGTGGTGTGGTGTGGTGTGGTGTGGTGTGGTGTGGTGTGGTGTGGTGTGGTGTGGTGTGGTGTGGTGTGGTGTGGTGTGGTGTGGTGTGGTGTGGTGTGGTGTGGTGTGGTGTGGTGTGGTGTGGTGTGGTGTGGTGTGGTGTGGTGTGGTGTGGTGTGGTGTGGTGTGGTGTGGTGTGGTGTGGTGTGGTGTGGTGTGGTGTGGTGTGGTGTGGTGTGGTGTGGTGTGGTGTGGTGTGGTGTGGTGTGGTGTGGTGTGGTGTGGTGTGGTGTGGTGTGGTGTGGTGTGGTGTGGTGTGGTGTGGTGTGGTGTGGTGTGGTGTGGTGTGGTGTGGTGTGGTGTGGTGTGGTGTGGTGTGGTGTGGTGTGGTGTGGTGTGGTGTGGTGTGGTGTGGTGTGGTGTGGTGTGGTGTGGTGTGGTGTGGTGTGGTGTGGTGTGGTGTGGTGTGGTGTGGTGTGGTGTGGTGTGGTGTGGTGTGGTGTGGTGTGGTGTGGTGTGGTGTGGTGTGGTGTGGTGTGGTGTGGTGTCTACGTTTTAATTACTTTTAAAATTCTTAATTTAATATAATTTAATTTGTTAAATTACTCTATAGCTCATAAACATTATTAATCTAATAAAAGTTATGAATATTGTAATTCACGTAACGACCAATCAGAGCCGAGCGCGTGCTTGAGTGGGGTCGAGGCGCCATCTTTACTTTAGGAAGGCCGACAGTTATTGAGACACATTTGAGCGATAGCGACTGATCGAGTCGGAACGTTGAGTTGTGAGTTGTGTAAAAAGAAGTAAGATCAGTGCCCTGAACCCACTGCTGGGTCTTTACCTTTTATTTTTCATTCGACATTATTGTGAAGTGAAAATATTGTTTATTCTAAATAAAAATAGTGTAAAACCGGCATAGTTGTGTTTTGTGCTCGCATATTACCCAGATGACGCCCGCTAAACCGGCAACCACCAATGACGTTGCCATAGAGAACAATACTTCTCCGACATATATATGTATGTATATATAGCTCAGTGGGGAGACCAAGATACTGCAATGCAGAGGGTCTCGGATTCGAACCCACGTCGCGCACCTCTGACTTTCGGAAGTTATATGACTTTTCGAAATTATGTGCGTATTGATTGACAATTATCGTCTGCTCCGTGCCTCGAGCAGCACGTTAAGCCGTCGGTCCCGGCTGCCATGAACATCTTTGGCAGTCGTTATTGGGAAGTCAGTGCCCTCTAATATCCTGACACTGGTCTAGCTTTAGGATATCGTTAGCCTTCGGGTTGCGGAGGTTAGATGGCAGTCGCTCCGTGTAAAAACTGATATCCAGTCAAATCCGGTTAGACTAGAAAGCCGACCCCAAGTGACTTGGGAATAATAAAGGCTAGGGAGAAGACTAGTCTATACTTACATTATAAAGGGGAAAGATTTAATTTTTTGTTTGTAAGGATTTAAATACTCAACTACTCAACCGATTTTAAAAATTCTTGGTCCATTGGAAATCTATATTATCACCGAGTAACATAGTCTGCATATTAAAAAAGACGACTGTTTCTAACATACCTTTACGCAAGCGAAGCCGCGGACAAAGGTTACCCATGCGTGGCGCAGCGGTAGTGAATGCGACTGCTGTGAATGAGGTTTTGAATTCGAATCCCGGGTCGAGCCTACAAAAATTTATTGGGTTTTCTGTTAAGAAATCTCAATAGCAGCCCGGAGTTAGGAAGTTGGTTTACCTACATACCCGCGCTTCGGCACGCACGTAAAGCTGTTGGTCCTTCGCCTGATGTCTCTCCGGTCGTGTCTGTGACGTCACGTCGGATCATGAGAGTTAGGGAACAGAGAGTGCACTTGTGTTTGCGCACACACTTGTGCACTATAAGTAATATCTCCTGCGCAAAAGGCCAGTTTCTGTTAAGATTAGCCGCCGTGACCGAAATTCGGTCTGGAGGGCATTATTTCAGACTATTGTCCATAAATGTTAGTCATACGAATTCCTTAAAACTATGTTAGTAACAAATATAATAATAAACCTAATTTAAAAATCTGCGTCCCCCTCCTGGTGCACTCGATCCATACATGTGCGTAGGCGTCCAGTGCCACAGGAACGGGCTGTCCAGTCTGCTTGCAATAATGCTAAGGATGCTGTTAGCGCTCCCCCGCAACCAAGACATCAGGGATGCAGTTCTTTTTCTTAAAATAGCTTATTATTATTATACGGTGCGTAAGCTCTGCACAAATGAACTAACAGAGGAAGGAATACCGGTCTTTACAGACTAAAAATCAAATCTTTCTTCTTTATAATCTATACTACCTATTATATAAAGCTGAGGCGCTCATAGCCAGTTACACTCACTGATCGGTAAACGATTAGCGAGGTTTAGCAACGTTGGGTGCGGTCAGTCTACAGATGGGTGACCGCTTAGTGGTATTTCATCTGAGCGTCTCCGTGCTTCGGAGGGCACGTAAAAAATCGATCCCGGTTGCTGTCAAATTGACAGCAGTCGTTAAGCCATGTCAGAGGCCTGGGCGGCTTGAACAACTCTTGACAACAAGTTGGCCATTAACCACACGAAAAGAAAAAGATTACACAGGTCTGCAATGGTTTTCCTCTCTGAGATCTGATTAACGTTTTCTATAGTTTCTAATGTGCTGATTACGAGAAAAATAATAAAAAAATTCTATCACGTCAGGATTCTTTGATATTGAATATTTAAGATTTTAACTAAAAATGTCTGAGCGCATACATTTTAAAATCTATAAAACGTCACTTAATTACTTCAGCTTAATTTTTATTGCATTTAATTAGTTTAAGACGACATAGAAATGAATGCAAATCAGTAATTTGTTAATTACTACATAATAAGTGTAAGTAATTCGCATTAACCATTTCGAAAACGGGTCATTTTGGCTTCATTTAGTAATGAGCTCATTAATACACGATGTTTAGGTGATATTGCCTAATTGTTGTTAATGTTGTTCAAAAAGGGTATAATGAAGAAAACAAAAGGTTTTTTTTGTATAAGTACCTACTCTGAATTAGAAAACTAACAGTCGAAGTGCGCATCTTGCAACCTAAACTTTAAAATGTCGTCGCGAAGTTGTTTAAACTCTTCGAATTGTTTTTGTTATATTTGCGGGAAATTCATGGTGATAAAACAACGAAACAACATTACAGACTATGTGAAAAATATTTACAAAAGTTATTTTGGACATTCTATAAGTAACCAAGACAAAACTTGGACACCTCAAAAAGTTTGTTTGACTTGTTTACTTGAACTTCGCAAGTGGTCAAAAGGACAGAAAAATAGCTAGAAATTTAAGGAAGTGGTAAAAAACTTTTTGGGGAACAATAAAAGCTCGGACTATAAAGAAATAGTAGCCAAAATGATAACGAATTTTGGTGTAATGGGTTGTAATATGAGCGTTAAACTTCATTTTCTGAATTCGCACATTGATTACTTCCCAGAAAATCTAGGAGCCGTTAGCGAAGAACAAGGTGAAAGATTTCACCAAGATTTAAAAGAGCTTGAAGTCCGGTATCAAGGAAGATGGAATGTCAGCATGATGGCGGACTATTGTTGGTTGTTGAAGCGTGATGATCCAAACCGGAAATATAAGCGAAAATCGCACAACAGAAGCTTCCAGGAAAAAAGGACCAGGTTCCACAAATAAAATTTAAGTGTATTTTAACCCAGCAATAAGTTGTTATTACGTGTTAATAGTTTTTTAAGTTAAAAATTAAGTACTTTTTTAAATATATAATTTTTTAAGTGAAAACTTGTCTTTTTTCTCAATTTTCTATCTGTAGCTTTTTTGAAAAATCAGGAGGTGATGGAGAAAAACTAAGTACATATTCGTAATCAGCGCATCAAAATACTCCAGAATCAGCTATCAAATTCCAGAGAGGAAGTTATGACCTTCATTTTGCAGGCCTGTGTTATAAAGCGGAAGAGTTTGTTTGGTTGAACGCGCTAATCTCAGGAACTATCAGTTCGAATAAAAATAATATTTTAGTGTTGGATAGCCTATTTATCGAGGAAGTCTATTCTTCTATAGACTATATAACATCACGCTACGACCTATAGGTGCGAAGCATCAATGAAAAACGAATTCTCTTATGTGAAGCAAACGAACTTGCGCGAGTCAACTACCTAATATTAGTATAGATAAACAGACCACTTACCTCAAATCCATCAGACTATTCTCTCAATTCAATCAATTAGATTATCCCAATCCGCGTATATCGAATCAATTGACAAAGCGATATTGAAGACAAAGCGCTGTTGCCATTGAGATAATAGGCTACAATAACAATCATAGATGACGTTTAATTAATAATTATACAAACAATTAGGGACAGCGTTGACGGACGGAGTGGCGGCGAAGAGAATAATTCAGTAACAATTTAAATTCAACCTAAAGTGCTTCAGAATACGACTGTATTTTGTACAACGAAATAAAATGACCGCGCTTTGAGTCGCTCGCCGTCATTTTACAGACACATTACAAACTCACATTCTCATTTATAATATTAGCTACCCAGTGTTTTCATACATACATACATACATAGATTCACGCCTGTTTCCCAGAGGGGTAGGCAGAGACTACGGATTTCCATTTGCTACGGTCCTGACACACTTCTCTGGCTTCATTCACTTTCATCACATTCCTCATACACGCCCGTCGGTTCAAGGTATTTTCAGTGTTTACAAGTAATTTTTTATTTGTTTAAACATTTGGTGTTCGAAACATTTTGAGTTTCACATTAGTCATAAAATCGTCTATAATAATAATAATAATAATAATTAGAGTATTCAGGGCAGACGCCGTTTTATCATCCATAGTTACCAATACACCAGTCCATCAAACACCCATACCCATAGCCCATATATTTGAATCCATACGTAGCAATAGTCCTACGCCTGCTGCGGCTAGTGCCGCTGTAGGTGTTCCATCCCACATTTGATTAAAACTCTCGAAGGGCCTCTTCACGTTGGACCCATGTCTCCGTGTAAGCCTCCCAAAGGGCCGGGTATTTTCCTAACGTATTAGGAATATATCCGTGAAAGAGAAACAAATAATAATAATAATAATAATTTATTTGTTAAAATTTAAACAACTTACTATTTCATATACTTAACCCTTTATACAAAAATCATTTAAATTTTAGTTGTATGGATGTTGGTATAGTACAAAGTATACTCAGTGACCCAACCTCTGAAAAAGCATTAATGTTTTGTGAATTGGCCAACTGTCCACATTAATTGTAATATTAGTAAGTTAATGTATTAGTCCATTGAAATGTTACATGAGCTTTGCAGTTTTTAGAGGACACAGTTTTATTTTTGGGACATGTGTGGGGGTCAATAGAAGCTTAACCCCAAGTTTGTGGGGTTGCCGCCCTTGTCCCCCGGCCGCCATCTTGGAAAAAGGGGTGTAAACACCTTTTTCGCGATATCTCGGAAACTATGCGTCCTACAAAAAATTCGTAAAGACATAATTTGTAGCAAATCGCTTTGCCTACAAATATGCTCATATAACTTTTTGCCCTAAATTTAAAATTAAAGAAGCAAAGTGAGAAAATTTCTATAAAAAAATTATTTTTACTCTATAACTTTTTTTTATACATTTTACAAAAAATTACCTCAGACCAATCTTGTAGATGGTCTTTTGAGGAAAATTTTCCTCTATAATTTTTTTTTAATTTCATTCATTTAAGACGCTGTTACAGCGCTCCAAAGTTGACCGGGTTCGTCAATGCTCATGAGAATCCGGTCAAAATGAAATGTTTAACTTAGTTTTATGATCTTTTTTTTATTGTATATAATATGAGGATGACATTGTAATCTTTGACACATGTCTCAAAAATAAAATTGCGTCCTCTAAAAAATGCAATATTAGGTCCTTAAATTGTAACATTTCAATGGACTAGTTTATATCGTTTATGTGATGCTGTAACCTGATAATTTTATAATGGGACTGACATATAATTACTTTATATAAGTCCCCAAACAAATAAAGCAAAAAAAAAAAGAAACGCTTTATACACTTTTACTCTTTCATATATATAAAATATAATATTTATACCCACACTTTTCACTTATCAGCTCGAACCAGAACGAGCTCAATGGTTTATAACGCACTATTAACCCTAGAGATTTCCATTAAAATATCACATCATAAAAGTACTTCGAATTCAGAGGCGGTTGCTTAAAAATATACATTTTATGGCACTCAGGAGACCTATATTAAATTGATTTTAGCTGTACCTGGGTGTGAGAAAAATGCTTTTATATAACGAGGGATATTTAATAAAGGTGTATGTATTTACGAAGGATATTTCTTTTTATTATTTCGTGTGGTTAGTGGCCAACCTGTCGTCAAGTGTTGTTTAAGCCGCCCGTAGGCCTCTGACATGGCTTAACGACTGCTGTCAATTTGACAACAACCGGGACCGACTTTTTACGTGCCCTCCGAAGCACGGAGACGCTCAGATGAAATACCACTAAGCGCTCACCTATCTATAGACTGACCGCACCCAACGTTGCTTAATCTCGCTAATCGCTTACCGATCAGTGAGTGCAACTGGCTATGAGCGCCGGATTTATAATATACTTATCCTAATCCTAACTAATATTATAAAAGCGAAAATAAGTTTGTTTGTTACCTTTTCACGCCTAAACCACTGAACCGATCACTCTGAAATTTTGCATATACATTGTCAGGTGTACAGAAACAGACATAGGCTACCTTTCATCCCGAAAAAAATTACTAATCCCGAGAAAAACAATAATAACGTTCTTATGATAATAGATGGCGCCACGTGTCTTTCGAATCATGATTGAATTATATTATTACAAGCAGAGTACAACCCGAATTGATTGTCAAATATTGTCTTCTGTTTACGCGAATGTTATTCATTGAAATTAAACTACTATATACGGATTTTATCGCGTTGTTTATTTGACACTGCTACAAAATTTTTTGAAAAACTGTTACACTACTATAATCACTATTAAACTTTACAAATTTTTAAGCTAATTAAATTATTGAAACTATTAAAACTATTTATACTATTACTATACTATTATACTATTTAGATTTATTTTTACACTTTCCCCGACGTTTCGGTTGCTTTTCAGCAGCCATGGTCACGGGGAGACTAAGATGGTAGTTGTCTCAATGTTCCAGCTGTGGTTTGCTTCTTGATAGCTAGACTTCATGATACTTTGAGCTCATTCTGCGTAAATAGAAACACCCATGATTAAATTATGTTCGGGTACTTTGAAATAACTACACTGGAACATTGAGACAACTACCATCTTAGTCTCCCCGTGACCATGGCTGCTGAAAAGCAACCGAAACGTCGGGGAAAGTGTAAAAATAAATCTAAATAGTATAATAGTATAGTAATAGTATAAATAGTTTTAATAGTTTCAATAATTTAATTAGCTTAAAAATTTGTAAAGTTTAATAGTGATTATAGTAGTGTAACAGTTTTTCAAAAAATTTTGTAATAGTGTCAAATAAACAACGCGATAAAATCCGTATATAGTAGTTTAATTTCAATGATTGTCAAATTCTAAATTAACGCGAGCGAAGCCGCGGGCAAAAGCTAGTTAATTATAAATGCGAATGTTGACTGCACGGATGGACTTCGATCAAATATACCATAGATGCTCATTCTCATACAAAAACCGCGTCAATATGTGGCACTGACCAGTACTACTTACTTACAAGTGTCTGCATTTATTATGCAATCCAGGAAATAATCCGGAATAACCATTGAACGCCCACTGAGAAACATTTAGTAATAGTTTAGTTAGATGGCGTAGTGGTTAGTGTAACCGACTGCCACGCCTGAGGTCGCGGGTTCGATTCCCGCACAAGTCAAACATTTGTGTGCATGAACATGGATGTTTGTCTTGGTCTGGGTGTTTCTATGAATAATATGTATGTATTTACAAAAAAAAAAATGTATATATGTATGTTTATCCATTGTCTAGAACCCACAGTACAAGCTCTGCTTAGTTTGGGCTAGATGGTGTTGTGTGTACGTGGTAGAATATTATATTATATTATTATTATATTAATGTAAAGCGTCCTAAGTGTGTTACTCGCGATACGCAAGCGTACTATGTATATGGTACGGTCTCCACCGTAGTAGTGGTGTCGATTCGCTCTCGCTTACGGGCAGCGCACGCAAGAGTGAGTGGGACAGGTGCATAATATAGCGCATACGACTGATTTATGCACAGTTTTGTTGGGGCCGTTTTTCGAGCGACGATCGTGCATCTATGGTATATTTGATTGATGCGGATGGAGCAGTAGTTTAAGTAGTCACCTCGCTATTACCACCACGCCTATAGGCTATAGGTACCAAGGCTATATACTGGGTGTAAGGTTCGGCGTACCGAAAACTTTAGCAAGACGTCTTTCTATAAGTACTTATCACGACGAAAACTTCAATTAATAAAAAAACTAAAGATTTAAATGTAATGTAGATTAATATTATTACGCGGTACGCAATGGATTGCTACCAATACATCGCACTCGACGAATGAACTCTGCGTTCCACGCGCATAAAAACAGCTGATCTATTTAAATCACGACCATTTAATTACATTGCTGTATTGTAGAAAAATGTGACATTTTATTATGTTATGATTCAAAGTCAGAAAAATGAAAAATTGCAGAAAAGCAATTGTGATTGTTGAAAAAAATTCCAAAGATTTTTAACTCAGAATAATGGTCTGAATCTACTATTTCAGTTTTCGGTACACCGTCCCTTACACCCAGTATAGGCTATATAACATCACGCTACTATCAATAGAAGCAAAGCATAAATGAAAAATGTTGAAAAATCTTTTTCTATTTATACTAATAGTAGCTTTTGCCCGCGGCTTCACTCGCGTTAATTTAGAATTTGACAATCAATTCGGGTTGTACTCTGCTTGTAATAATATAATTTAATCATGATTCGAAAGATACGTGGCGCCATCTATTATCATAAGAACGTTATTGTTGTTTTTCTCGGGAACAGTAATTTTTTCGCGATGAAAGGTAGTCTATGTTCGTTTCTGTACACCTGACAACGTATATGCAAAATTTCAGGATAATCAGTTCAGTGGTTTAGGTGTGAAAAGGTAACAAACAAACAAACAAACTCATTTTCGCTTTTATAATATTAGTTAGGATTAGGATTATAAAGCTGAAGAGTTTGTTTGATTGAACGTGCTATAAGGAACTACTGGTCCGAATTGAAAATCTTTTAGTGTTGGATAGCCCATTTATCGAAGAACATCACGCTACAACCAATAGGAGCGGAGCATAAATGAAAAATGTTGCGAAAACGGGGCAAATTCTCTTATGTGAAGCAGACGAAGTTGCGCGGGTCAGCTAGTCGACGATAAAAAGAGAAAAGCTTAATAATTTTTAGTAAAAATATACCAATACACGCCCAACCCATTAGCCTCCATAAAAATCCACAAAAATATCTCAATTTCGGTTCATCCATTAGCACTTTTAACCTCTTTATATTGAAGTTATCAAACTTTATGTATTCAAAATGGACGGTATAACCATCTGTATTAGATAAAATCCAATTTTGGATTAAACAAAACTAATTTTGGAGAAGAATTTGATTGTTCTTAGTCGATCGTAAGTTCGTTACTGTTTCGAGTGATGGAAATATAACAGATGTTCTTATAACAAAGGTATAATAATTTATAGGAATGGTAACATTTATATAAGATAATGTATCTATTTTATTAATTTAAACGATTCTTTAGCAGAAGCAATTTATTTTAACAGAATAAAAAAAGGTGAACCTTAGCTTGTTCCTGGAGTTGCATAAGCTATATTTTATTGACGCGCCACGCAAGTGGTACCTTACATATGAAGGGTACAGGGAAAGAAAGATCAATATCCAATTTTGCCAATTATTAGTTAACAATGCCATCTAGTACAAAATTCATTAAGCTGTTTGAGAAACCAAAAACAGTAGAAAGAAAACTTGTACACATGCGACTCAAAAAACGTCAGTAAGTATGATTGTATTTAAAAAGATCATTATCTTTGGACTATAACCCTTTTACCGCGTTTTTATGGCAGCTGTCAACATCAAGTCAACGAATTTTTGTCGTGCGTGTGCATTTGCGTTAAGGTTTAAACGAATGCACATAATGTGCAAATGAATAAAAGTAAGTTATTTGTACAATAAAAAATAATATCTTAATAAATAATTCAATTAACTTCTAATATTGCCAATTGACGACGATGCGGAGGAATATTATGACGCTTTTTGATTTTGTTGTTTTATTTTTCTCTTTAGTTAATATGTCTTGTAAATAATTTGTGTATATATTATGTTATTTATTTGTTTATTTGATGTGCAATAAATAACAACTTCTAATTATATAGAAAATATGAATGCATAAAAATGTAAAGAGGATCACAGTCTAGTGACTTTGATCTTTCTATGCAGTAATCGTTAGTTTGGAAAATTGTTTTTTCAAATAATTCTAATGTAGCTTTAATAAAAAAGTTCATGTTGATATAATTTTGTAACGCATATAATGTAGTATTAAAAGATACTTCATAATGTTTTTAAATAAATACTTTGAGACAGTTAAATAAGTTTTATCAATTATCTCAAGGCAAACCTCAAGTGACAATGATCTTTCTTTCTCTGAACCCTTCATATGTATGTATAGAATCTACTCGAAACTGATAATAAAGAGGAAATATTTGTATGTTTGTTATCGAAAATCTTAGAAATTACCGAATTTAATAATTGTCCCACCATTAGAAAGCTACTTTATCCAGAAAACACGTAGGCTATATAACATTACGCTACGAGCCACAGGAGCGGAGCAGTAATCATAAATGCGAGTGAAACCGCGGATGACAGCTAGTTATTTACAAAGTCAAAACAAACAAAGTAGGCCACAAGTAACCGAAAGGGGGAAGGCTTCTAACTTGGCAAAGTAATTTGCGTGTTTTAAAGGTCATTCAAGTGGTAAATTGAATATCGGACGGTTTTAGGCCATTACATTATGAGCTGCGGGTAGCCAAATATTCGGCAATTGCGAGATAGTTCTTTTTTATGACTACCCTTCATATTATTAAACTATTGCATCGCAGCGGCACACCGGCGGCCAGGCACATTAGGATTTCAATTATGAATGGCATTCTAAGAATAAACAGTTGCAGACCCTGTTGCTGAGAATTTCTTGACAGAATTAATCAATACCACTGCTCGGAGAATCGAACACGCATAGCAGACAAAATTGCTACGTGCTCCGTCGAAGCAGTTTTAATTTATTAATAAATGAAGATATGTTTTGAAAGAAAGAAAAGAAAGAAAGAAAGGAGATATTCTTTATTGCCTCAAAGAATATTTTAAGTACAGTATTAATCAGCATTTTTACCTTTAAATTACTGTAATTTCGCTCAGTCTAGCAACACTCCACTAAACTTGACAAGGACGCGGAGCGTGATATGTATACTTTTGGCAGCATTTTTTTAAGGCGTAGGTAGGTACGCGCGGCGTAGCGCGGCGCGGCATCGGTGAACCTTTATAAACTTAGTAATACCTAGGTATTATGATTAATAAGTTGTCGGTGTTGCCATGAGTAGTCTATTAATATATTATTTTAAATAAATTAAATTTACTAGGGTAATTTTTTTTATCGATTTTTATAAAACTCATAATAAGCTACTGTATAACACATTTAAAGATCGGACAGGGTTTATTATATACACTGTATATATTTATCTTATATATTGTACATAAATATATGGCTGTTAGATCTGCCAGTTTTTCGCACAGATGTCTTAAAATACGCACCGGTGCCGCGGTGGTCTGTGCTGCTAGGATGCTGAATGTAGTTGCACAACGTCTAGATATATTTTGCTGTACGTTGGCGGAATTTGAGAGGGTGACGTTACAATATCTGTCACAAAATGTATAGTTACTATTATAATGTACTAGCTTTTGCCCGCGGCTTCGCTCGCGTTAATTTAGAATTTGACAATCAATTCGGGATGTACTCTGCTTGTGTAATAATATAATTCAATCATGATTCGAAAGACACGTGGCGCCATCTATTATCATAAGGACGTTATTATTGTTTTCCTCGGGAATAGTATTTTTTTTCGGGATGAAAGGTAGCCTATGTCCGTTTCTGTACACCTGTCAACGTATATGCAAAATTTCAGGATGATCGGTTCAGTGGTTTAGGCGTGAAAAGGTAACAAACAAACAAACAAACTCATTTTCGCTTTTATAATATTAGTTAGGAAGTTAGGATTAGGATAGTTAGGATTAATGACCACTATGTCGCAATAGGTTTTCCTGTAATGACATAATACATGATTTGTTTTATAAATAAATAAACATTAAATAGAAAATCTTAAGTCTATATACAATTAAATTAATTAATAAAAGAACCTTTAATTCATTATTCATTCCTCTAATTCATATATCACAATTCAAATTCCAATATGGCCACCGTACCTTCATTGAGTTGTGAGGGTATTCCAACAATTGTTCAATACAAAGAGGCCCTGATTCATTGGAGCTAGAATAATTGTGCCGGTATTGAGCGTAGCTTCATCGAGCCACAATGGATGTTCCCAATACGTGTGGCAGGAAGGTGTGGTCGTATTAAATGGATGTAAATTGGATGCTGTGAGTAAATTCTCAAAATTCTTAAGAAATATCTAAATTTATGATATCCATACTATCCTAATCCTAACTTCCTAATCCTAATCCTATCCTAACTAATATTATAAAAGCGAAAATGAGTTTGTTTGTTACTTTTTCACGCCTAAACCACTGAACCGATCATCCTGAAATTTTGCATATACATTGACAAGTGTACAGAAACGGACATAAGACATCCCGAAAAAAATACTATTCCCGAGGAAAACAATAATAACGTTCTTATGATAATAGATGGCGCCACGTGTCTTTCGAATTATGATTGAATTATATTATTACAAGCAGAGTACAACCCGAAACGATTGTCAAATTCTAAATTAACGCAAGCGAAGCCGCGGGCAATAGCTAGTAATATTATAAATGCGAATGTGAGTTTGTTTGTTACGCTTTCACGCCTTAACTACTCGATGAATCATCATAAAACTTCGCATACACGTTGTCAGGGGTACTTACTGAAACGGACATACGGAATAGAAAATAGACATAGCCTACATTCACACGAGCGGAGCCGAGGTCAAAACCTAATTGTTGATAAAGTAATATATGGGAAAGGTTAATAGTAATTAACATAAATGACATAGAAAATATATAAATATAATATACTGTTAGTTGCGGAATGCGACGTAAACAAGTAACGTCACGATCCATCCGATCGAGCGTGCTATATAAGCACGCTCGGCGCGCAATGACTCACTTTGACATCGAGCGGCGAACGGAACGGACGTGCTGAGTGATCGCTGTTGGGTGATATCAATTATTTCTTACTTTATTTGTTAATGCATTTCCTGAATAAGTCAATGATTATTTAAAGGTTAAAGTGCGTCTGTTATTTTTTTAAGCTGTTTCACATCAGAGTCCTAACAATACAATATTCTATCACATACACACACCACCATCTAGCCCTAACTAAGCAGAGCTTGTACTATGAGTACTAGACAATGGATAATCATACATATCATATACTTTTTTTTGTAAATGCTTACATATTATACATAGAAACACTCAGACCAAGACAAACATCCATATCCATACATGCACACAAACGTTTGACTTGTGCGGGAATCCAACCCGCGACCTCAGACGTGGCAGTCGGTTACACTAACCACTACGCCATCGAGACCGCCAAATAATGGAAACCTGTATGTCTGAACGTTCCCTATAATGTTTTCAAAGATATGAGAAGAGTACCAAGCCACACCGGCCAGCGTAGTAGACTATGCCATTATGCAGTGCCGGATTAACCACGTAGCAAGAGTAGCAATTGCTACGGGCCCCGCATATTTAAACCCACTCATCTCTGCCTAAGCGTAATTTTTTGAGTGAAACTTATTACTTAAGAGGTGGTACCTATATTGAATTCACTTGATGTCACAAAAACGTGAAATGTTACAACTTTTCCTACTAAGACAATCCACGTCAGACAATCGGTAACCGACTATTTCCATGGCGTAAATAAAACACCGAATTTCATACGGTAAACGCACAAGTTCTACAAAAAGTCGCTCGTGTAAATGTGTAAAATTTCAGTTGGCCCAATAATCAGCTCTACAAAATGTCTGACGTATGCAAGCACTCTTACCCGAAAGAATTTGCTACGGGCCCCGCGCTTGCTTAATCCGGCACTGCCATTATGCCTTGTGTGATAAGGCTTATATTGAGGAGAGGCCGTGCCACGGAGTGGGATAGCTTATATACAAGACAAATTAGAGCTAGAATTGTCTTTTAAAAATGAAATGAGAAAATTATTTGGCTTTATAAATACACTAGATGTTCCCGCGGTTTCACCCGCGTTTATCGTTACTGCGCCGCCCCCGTGGGTCGTAGCGTGATGTTATAATATAGCCTGCCTCGATAAATAGGCTATAGAACACAAAAAAAAATTCAGGTCGAACCAGTAGTTCCTGAGATTAGCGCGTTCAAACAAACTCTTCAGCTTTATAATATTAGTATAGATTTAAAAGTGACAGACATGTCTAAATAATAAATAAATAAAATGTTCGAAAATGGGATGAAATTTTATTTTAAGCCGGGAATCACTATTCCCGGCTTAAAATTAAATTTCATCCATGCACACAGGTTATTTTTAGACGTAATACACATTATGTTCCTAAAATATGTTTCTATTATACACTGTATATTAAAACACGAACAAAGGCGCATCTACTCATTAGTTTAAAAGTCTGATGTAACCAAATACACCACACGTAAGGTTTCCGAACGAAATTGTAAATTGTACAGATAAGGCAACGACAGCAGTGTTGCCAGCTGGAAAAATATACGATGACCTAAATTACTACGCGATACTGTAGATTATTTTTTGTGGTAGGAACGGTTCGGTTTTCTTACGGCTGTTTTTTTTACCACTATCGAACGATCGAGAGCAGATGTGTGTAGTAAAAAGTGGGGTATTTTTCCAACCATTTGATTAGTTAAGGACCAGGCAAAGAATCCGAAAAGTTACGTATAATTTTTTACTCCATAATCAAAGAAGCATAATATCGTCTTGGAATTCGAGCATTTTCCAACAAACATATACTTTTAAATTTTTAACCTCTATCGAACGATCGAGAGCAAGATGTGTGGAGTAAAAAGTGGGTTATTTTTCCAACTATTTGATTAGTTAAGGGCCAGGCAAAGAATCCGAAAAGTTACGTAATATTTTTTACTCCTTACTCAAAGAAACATAATATCGTCTTGGAATTCGAGCATGTTTTAACAAACATACTTTTTTGTAAGCAGCGATATCCTAGTGGGAAACCGTTGAACTGCCACGCAGAGGTCTCGAGTTTGAACTCAAGGCGCGCATCTCTGACTTTTCGAAGTTATAATTTTATTATGCGTATTAAATAGTTAAATATCGTTTGCTTTAACGGTGAAGGAAAACATCGTGAGGAAACCTGCATGTCTGAGAGTTCTCCATTATGTTCTTGAAGATATGTGAAGTCTGCCAACCCGCACTGGGCCAGCGTGGTGAACTCTGGCCTAACCCTTCTTAGTTCTCACAGTGAGAAGAGGCCCGTGCCCAGCAGTGGGACAGTTTAATACAGGGCTGATATTATTATTATACTTTTTTAGTTTTCAACACTATTAACGTATTGAGTCGCAGCGGCACACCAGCGGCCACAATAGAAAATTCTCTTATGTGAAGCAGGCGAAGTTTCGCGGGTCAGCTAGTCGGATTATAAGAGTGAGAGGATAGAGAGAGCACTTGTGTTTGTGCACTTAAATATCTACTGCGTTGAAGGTTGGTCTCCGTTAAGATTGATCGCTTTGACCGAAATTTGGTCTTGAGGATCTCATTAAAAAGAGTGTGGGCGTGTGTGAGTCAGTGTGTATAAACTATACATAAACAATTATTAGATATTTGGTGTCTTGATATATTACTTTATAGAAATTGATCCTCACAGATGACACTGATATATGATATAATCTTCTTCTTTTCGTGTGGTTAGTGGTCAACCTGTTATCAAGAGTTGTTCAAGCTGCCCGTAGGCCTCTGACATGGCTTAACGACTGCTATCAATTTGACAACAACCGGGACCAACTTTTTACGTGCCCTCCGAAGCACGGAGACGCTCAGATGAAATACCACTAAGCGGTCACCCATCTATAGACTGGCCGCACCCAACGTTGCTTAACCTCGCTAATCGTTTACCGACCAGTGAGTGCTACTGGCTATGGCTATATAATAACACAACACATGTGTTTTCAAGGTTTCGGTTAAGGCTTCGGTTCCAGAAAAATATATAAATTTTTTTTATTGCCGTTAGTGGCAGACAAGCAAGTGGGCCACCTGATGGAAAGTAGTAACCGCTGCTCATGTACTTCAGCAATCTCAGGACACAGCAAAGCTGCTGCCTACCGTGAAAGAAGAACTCTCTTTAAACCTCGTTTGAAGAAGGACATATCATAGCGCTCGGGAAACACCGAAGCAGGCAGCTCATTCCAGAGCTTGCACGTACGTTTTAAAAACCTGTTGATACTATTCTAGTTTCATCAAAATCGGTCCCATCACTTCTTTGCGTATTTTTCGCTAATATATAATACGTGACGAAAAAGTTTTGTACCTCTTATAAGCGCTTGCGCGCACGAAAGAGGGTTTATATAGAGAAGTAGTATAGAAAGCTAAAACTTAACCTAACTATCCTGACTATAATATTACTAGATGTTCCGCGGTTTCACCCGCGTTTATCGTTACTGCGCCGCCCCCGTGGGTCGCAGCCTGATGTTATATAGCCTATAGCCTTCCTCGATAAATATGCTATCCAACACTAAAATCATTTTCAAATCGAACCAGTAGTTCCTGAGACTAGCGCTTTCAAACAAACAAACAAACTCCTCAGCTTTATAATATTAGTATAGATATCAAACAATAATAATAATAATTATATATATCCTGTATACTGTCCCATTTCAAAAATCAAAGCATTCCAATAAAAATAACACTTACAAAAATCACATCATAAAAAATCCCAAACTTATTATAATGTAAGCCTGTTATCCGTACAATACTCTACAAAAATGAGAACACTTGGACCCTTGGTCCCTTCCGGAACGGACCTCGCTAAGCTATTTTTGACAACCTTCGGAGTAGGGTCCAAGGTCAAAAGTATCATCAATAATGGCAGTTTTGAAATTCCAATGCAAATTAGCATTGAGGAAGTGAAGGTACTTACTGCTCGTAATGTTGTATTGATCATAATATTTATGGGTAAAGCCAGGCTTTTTGGAAATGATAGGTGTCATGAGTGGCAACGTTGCAAATAACAAGCATACGGCCCACCTGATGGTAAGTGGTCACCGTAGCCTATGGACACCTGCAACACCAGAGGAATCACATGTGCGTTGCCGACCATTTAGGAAACGAAGTGGGAAGGAGAAGGAGCGGGAATGGGAGAAAGGGGGTGATTGGGCCTCCGGCACTGTCAAAGTGAGTATAAAACTTTGAGGATTTTAAATGTAATTGATTAACTTGGGCTTAATTTATTTATTTATGGACAACCAACAAAACATACACTAATTGAAAAATCGTTATAAAACAAAAAATGCGGATAGATAATATAGTGCTGCCTTACTTACAGGCTGCCACGGCATGCATTAACAAAAAAATAATTGCATAATATATTTATCAATGCTCGTTTTTTTAAGTTACAAAAGTGAAATTAAATATTTAATTTCCAAACACTCAATAATAGCTGGACCGATTTTAAACTTCTTTCACCATTAGATAGCTACTTTATCCAGCAGTACCATAGGCTATATAACATCACGCTACGAGCTAAGGGTGCGGAGCAGCAATCATAAAGGTGGGTGAAAGCACAGAGTACGGCCAGTTAAAGATACAGAATTATCACGCTCAGTTATATTGAAAACTAGCTGTTACCTGCGACTTCGTCCGCGTAGATTTTAACTAAAAAGTATTTGTCTCTGCGGAACCCTATTTTTTCTAATATCAAAGTAGCCTAAGTTACTCCTTATAACATCAGCTATCTGCCAGTGAAAGTCCCGTCAAAATCGGTTCAGCCGTTTCGGAGAATAGCCAGAACAAACAGACAGACAGACAGACAGACAAAAATTTTAAAAATAGATATTTACGTATAGGTACCTTATTTACTTACATATGCATTAGATAAAAAGCTGTTATTTTGACATTACAAACAGACACTTCAGTTTTATTTATTTGTATATAGATTTTACTCTCCCGTTGTCTAACATGTAAATATAAAGTGTAAGATCACTCTTGTCCACGCTGGCCCTGTGCGGGAGGTCTTCACATATCTTCGAAAACATTGCGGCAACCATAACATATCTTCGAGAACACTATGTAGAACTCTCAGACACACAGGTTTCCTCACAATGTTTTCCTTCACCGTTACATCGAGCGATGATTAACTATTTAATACGCACATACATTCGACTAGTCAAGAGGTTTAGGATCAAACTCGAGGCCTCTGCGTGGCAGTCCAATGGTCCACCGCTAGTCTATCGATGCTATAACAGTATATTAGCATAAAAGAAAAATATAAATTATCTAATTAAAAGAAATACTGTCGTAACTTAGTCGACGTAATGGCTCCCAACACGGGACTTTGGAGAAGTAATCAAAAGTAATTAACTTGTAACTTTCAACACTACCGAAAACTTCTATAAGAAACATCTTGATAATGTTTTATAATTCTTGTCTTAAATTTAATTTATTGTAACTTTTGACATTTATAAATCAGAAGGGCCTATTTATCTGTCTCTATCTTTATCTTAAAAAAGACAACTGAACAACTCTTTGTATGAATAATTCCTATGTCGCGAGAGACTTTACAATCATTGAAACATCGGACACGATCACGTGTCCGATGTTTGAATGGTTGTAACTGTTAGACATGGAACATTTCTCGCACATTTTTCAATTTTGTTTGCCATGTAATTATCTACATACGAAAAGCATTTTTTAAAGGGTAGTATTTAACTGCACAGCAAAAAAATATTAATGGCACAGCAAAATATGCTTACCAAAAATACTAATTGCACACCAAAATATATTTAAAGAGATCAAACTAAGTCGACGGAGCTCCTATTTTTGGGTGGGTTTAAGAAGGAACCTAACATAACCTAACCCTTCCGAGACGGAATGCAGTGATTTGAGGCATATAGGTGCTCGTTATGATATATTTTAGTAAGCACATTTTGCTGCGCAATTACTATTTTTGGTGGTCATTATATTTAATCCCTTTTTTAAATACGTCCACAATACAAAAATTTCAAAATATTCAAAAGTGGTGATTTTCGTTCGCAGTTTTTTTTTTTTTTTTTTTTTTTATAATACATACACACAACACCATCTAGCCCAAACTAAGCAGAGCTTGTACTATGGGTACTAAACAATGGATAAACATTTCATATATACTTTTTTTATTGTTTTATAAATACATACATATTATACCTACAGTCAACCAATTGCAAGCCTTATTGGATGAAGATGATACTGAACCTCGTACGTAAATCGTAGTATTTAGCGTAGCATTCATAAACTGCCAGTAAAGTGGAAAATGTTAAAATAGCACTGAGATTATTTTGATTAAAATAAATTTCATAATTTTCAAACAACAGACCTGTCATTTTTACAAAAATTTCCGGTTTTATATTTCTACACCTAGTAACTTTAGCAAACTTACTAACCAATAGACGTTGACATTCATAAGTTTTACTTTGTGACCTAAATGATTTAGAGTGATCGTGAGGTCCCAAGTAGTAGTCATAGTAGCAGGACAGAATCTGGAAAGGTGTCTTGTAGGCGGTTAAAGCTGGCTTTCCTATTACGTGAGCCTACTACAGTACATTATAAAGCATAATTAAAGGAAGTATGTGCTGGGCCTCTTGTATGCGAAAGTGTTGAGGCGCTTGTGATGGTGCATCATTGGGCATCGGGAATCTGATGCTGCTGTTGTGGAACTGTTTGACCTGTCGTCTGCGGTACGCGGCGGCCTTGATTACTTCCACTTTGATAACCTGGATAAAGTGGGCACAAGCTCTATGCCTGGCTCCCATGTCACAGTAGCACAGAGCGTCAGCACCTCCGACACTAAGGTCACGGTACTCGCAGTACATGTAGTGGACACCAGAATGTGATTCATAACGCAACCAGATACCAAAGTTCTTGATCTTGCCATCCTTACACGGTAGAGTCGACTAGAGCGTATACCAACAAGTTTGGGTCCTCATAACTTTGCCGAACGACCAAGGCATGGAATTCTCTGCCAAGGCACGTGTTTCCTTCTTCCTTCAATCCTGGGTCCTTTAAGCGGGGCGTGAAAAGCATCTTCTCAGGCCGTCAAAGTAGAGAACTCAACATCGCCTCGGCTGCTATGAGGACGGTGTGGAGGCCACTGTTCTTACACCACACGACTGCTTACCAGGCGGAGAGTGGTCATTTTGACGAGCTAAATAAAAAAAATAAAAAATCTTCTCCCTAGCCTTTATTATTCCCAAGTCACTTGGGGTCGGCTTTCTAGTCTAACCGGATTTGACTGGATACCAGTTTTTACACGTAGCGACTGCCATCTGACCTCCGTAACCCGAAGGCTAACGATACCCTAAGGCTAGGCTAGTGTCAGGATATAAGAGGGCACTGACTTCCCAATAACGACTGCCACAGATGTTCATGGCAGCCGGGACTGACGGCTTAACGTGCTCTCCGAGACACGGAGCAGGCGATAATTGTCGATCAATACGCACATAATTTCGAAAAGTCATATAACTGCCGAAAGTCAGAGGTGCGCGACGTAGGTGCGAACCCGAGACCCTCTGCATTGCAGTCTGTTGGTTTCCCCACAGAGATAACGCTAAAAATAAAAAAGAATTAAAAAAAGAATCTTCTCAAGGCTATTTACTGGGATTGGCTTGATAGAGATAATGTCACCAGTATTAGTTAGGTGCTTATGTTATTCCAATGTATGTATGATGCATACACAGATTCTGCGTATCTTGAAAGGGACAGGCAGAGATGTATAGCACTTATATTTTACCAATATTTTCCTTTACCGAACCTATCCCAAACATAAGCACAAACTCACACCACGGTACCAACAAAACAGATGATATTACATAAAAATACAAGAAAATATTATAATTAGATTCCACAAAAGGCGAAAAGCGCCGTATTAGATGGTGGGCAAATTTTTATTAGGGAAAATTGCGTAGATTAAATAGCTATGAATAAAATTACCATGGTGATGTGTGAATGGAACTGCGAATGTACAAATGGCGGTGTAAAACGCAAAACCGTTTTTGAAAAGTATAATATAATAATATCAGCTCTGTATATTATATTATCTTATGTGGGGGCCAGTCAGTGCATACCGGCGACACTTCGACCCAGTGGGATCTTTTGTGTCTACACTCTCCCAATAACGACTGCCATAGATCTTCATGGCAGCCGGGACCTAGCGTGCTTTCCGAGGCACGGAGCAGGCGATAATTGTCAGTCAATACGCACATAATTTCGAAAAGTCAAATAACTTCCAAAAGTCAGAAGTGCGCGACGTGGGTTCGAACCCGAGACCCTCTGCATTGCAGTCTGTTGGTCTCCCCACTGAGCTATCGCTGCTCTATCAGCTCTGTATATAACTGTCATAATGCTGGGCACGAGCCTCTTCTCAGCGTGAGAAGGGATTCCCCTCACAAATGAACAGTAGGGATAAAATTACACTGAAAATGGGTAGGGTAGTAGGTATTGTGTAGTGGCCTGCCGGTTCAAACGGCGCGACGGGCCGAAACGTCGGCAGGGTCGCGATTGCATGTGAAAATGATTCGCGTGGCTCCACTGACTCTGGTTATGAGGATGTCGCCATCTTTCTTCGGTTAGTCTAACGTAATCTCTGCGTCGCCCCGCGGAGAGGAACGCGTCAATGCATTCCCCCCCACGAAAAAAAATGTGTGTGAAGGCATAGGCCATAGTCCATCACGCTGGACTACTGCGTGTTGGTAGATTTCACGTCTTCGAGAACATTATGGGAACTCTCAGACATGCAGGTTTCCTCACGATGTTTTCCTTCACTATTAAAGCGAGCGATCCTCCCTTCATCTAGACTTAATTTCTGTCACGGCGGCCAATCAGAACAGAGTCCAGCCCTGCAGGAGTTATAGTGCACAAGCACAAGTGCTGTCTCTATTCCCTCACTCTCATAATCGGATGGGGCGTCTCCTACACGACTGGAGAGAGATCAGACGCAGAATCAACAGGCTTACTTTTTTTCTGAAGCACGGAGTGTGTAAAACCGCCTATTTGCTATTCAGACTGCTATTGAAAAATACGACACAAAGGTCTACAGACTGCTATGTCAAGATTCGAAGTTTACTAAGCAAACATCGTTCCCAAGCATGATGCTTACACCAAAATCGATAATGATCATTAAATCGAAAGAAAGCTCTCTACTTAGCATGACTGTTTACGATTCCATCCATAGACAAAGGGAGTACGAACAAGCGATTAAAAATTCAAATACGTAGAGATCAAAACAGGGTTCGGGTAACATTGCCCCATAAAGTTCGAATTAAAAGCATTGTTAATGAGCATACCTTTACGTTCACGTATATTTAATTATTTATGGATATGAGATTGATTTGGATGTCAAAGGTTCAATTTTCAGGCTAAACAAAGATTATGTGCCTGAATGAGCTATATAATAAATATTTGTAGTTTATGTGGTCGCCTCGCCACTGCCTGCACCAAGTGTTGTGGGTTCGAACCCCACACGGGACAAAATTTTGTGTTAATAACTTTTAACTTTCGCGTTGCCTGATATATACATATAATATGTAATGGGTATTAACGAGATCATGCATAATGTTTACCTTTTTTAGGCTTGTCGCAGCACCAGTCAGCTTGTGACCACGGCCGATGTAACCTGGTCGAAACGTCAAGAATAAAAAAGTAAACATTATGTTAATACCCGTTATATATATATGAAGTCGCAATATTTGTTAAAACAAATCCTCATTTGTTTCCCAGTCTATCCGATGTTGTTCTACGAATAGTCGCAAAAATAATTAATTTATGCATAAGAAGAGCTAAAACTACCCTCATGTGGAACAGTATATTCTGTTTAGCTCCAAAACTCTATAATAAGCTACCGGAGGAATATAAACAATTAATTTTAAAACACTTTAGAAAAAAGCTAAATATTTTTTTGTATAATAAATGCTACTACTCTATCAAAGATTTTCTAAATGACACGTTTTGTTAAATTTTATACTTAGATTTTGTTTTTGTGTTTATGTTTTTCTTATAATATTTTTGTACGCCGATTGTATTGGCAAGACACAGTTTGTACTTTCATTTGTTTTTTGTAAGATCTTTTTTATAAACCTGTGTCTAACAAATAAAAATAATTTGAATTTGAATTATATATTATATTTTATATATATAGGTATATATATATAAAATGTTGTGTGATCCACAAATGGTTGTTCCAAGTCTGGTTCTTCTTGTCTGTTGTTTAAATGTTTGTAAAGTCCCCCGCAACGCAGAATTTAATCCTAGTGCGTACAAGTCTTTCAAAAAACACGAACCTGATTGACTGCGCCACAGTTTTGTAGTTTCTAACGAGTATTTTTAAAAACAAGAAATAAGTTTCTTCTTCACAGTATATGATATCTCCACAATACACAGTATATCTTCACAGAATAAGGTACCTTTCTACAGGGTGGCGCAAAAGTAATGACCCTATTTGGTTCAGCTACAACTTCGTTTCTAAATTAGAAAACTAGAATTAGTTTTTTAAATATATATATTTGTGCCATGAAATTTAGTTGCATTATGATTTAAATATGATGTCTATTAAATATTGACCTCCAGAGTTGAAGCACATTTGAGCCCTATTTATGACATTTTCCATAACTAACCGTAACACTTCCTGCGATATGTTTCGTATTTCTTGGTGTATTTTTTCTTTTAAAGCTGCCACAGTCCGTGGTTTGTTCACATACACCCGAGATTTCAAATAACCCCAAAGAAAGAAGTCTGGACAGGTGAGGTCGGGTGATCTAGCAGGCTAAGGCAAATTGCCAAAACGAGAGATAACACGACCTGGAAAAGCATCCCTAATTGAGTCCATAGTATCGCGCGCTGTGTGTGCCGTGGCGCCGTCTTGTTGGAACCAGGTGTGCTCCAGCCCCATTTCATTCAAATTGGGAATCAAGAGCTCACGTAACATGGTTCTGTAGCGCTCACCAGTGACAGTTACCGCATTGCCTGCAGCGTCTTCAAGAAAATAGAGCCCGATCACTCTTTCTGCACAGACGCCACACCATACAGTAACTTTTAGTGGATGTAAAGGTGTTTGTTGGATAATGCGCGGATTTTCAGTGCCCCAGAAGAGAGTATTCTGCTTATTGACATGCCCCGAGAGATGGAAATGCGCTTCGTCACTCGTAATCAATTTTGAAGAAAAATTATCCTCTTCAAGGTTAAGGTTTATGACGCGCTGGCTGTACACTAGACGATCTCGGTGATCAGTAGGCAGCAGCTGATGAGTCATCTGAGTTTTATACGGCAACATCTTCAATTCTTTGACTAAAATACGCTGCAGAGTCCGCCTGGAGATCCCCAATTGCGTGGCACGTCGCCTCGTTGATGTTTCTGGACACTCTTCCACATTTTCGCGCACAGCCTCAATATTTTCGGCTGAACGGCCTGTTCTTGGTCTGCCAGATTTACGTCTATCCAATGTTGAGCCAGTTGCTTCGAGGCGTGTGGCAAAGCGTCGAATAGTGCGACCAACCGGTGCCGGACGGTGGGGAAATCGTCGACGAAATTCACGTTGTGTTTTTATCACTGATGAATTATTCCGTAAAAACATTGACACGATTATTCTATGTTCTTGGGGAGTAAAGTGGTCCATGATTATTTTTAGTGAATTTTACATTTGATTACTAAAAAATTTTCAATATCAGAATGACAGGGGATGTCATAAAAAAAAATATAAGGTATTTCTATAGTGCCAATACTTTTGCGCCACCCAGTACAAAGGATAACTCTGTAGATAGTATATAAATTCCCACATAAAGAGGTATCTACTCACTACTCTGTTGTGTGTAGTAGTGGTCATATTTTAGAACTCTTCTTCTTCTCCCTAGCCTTTATTACTCCCAAGTCACTTGGGGTCGGCTTTCTAGCCTAACCGGATTTGACTGGATATCAGTTTTTACATGGAGCGACTGCCATCTGACCTCCGCAACCCGAAGGCTAACGATACCCTAAGGCTAGACCAGTGTCAGGATATTATAGGGCACTGACTTCCCAATAACGACTACCATAGATGTTCATGGCAGCCGGGACCGACGGCTTAACGTGCTCTCCGAGGCACGGAGCAGGCGATAATTGTCAATCAATACGCACATAATTTCGAAACGTCATATATCTTCCGAAAGTTAGAGGTGTGTGACGTGGGTTCGAACCCGAGACCCCCTGCATTGCAGTCCGTTGCTCTCCCCACTGAGCTATCGCTGCCTGGTCATATTTTAGAACTAATATATATTCGAAAATTTTTTTTAATGCAGATAGTTCTTTTTCCCTGTGCAGCTTTGTATAAAAAAGAAATTGGTACACCTCAGTAAACATAATGTATGTGGATTTATGACCACACCTTTCTGTTACACGCTTTATATCATCAACAGGTCCATTAAAACCGGGTTACTACAATAAATACCTGTGATGTCACAATATCACACTTTGCTACACTGAGCTATTGTCATAATAAGTTAATTAGGCAAACAAAAGATGCTCCCTTTCAAATTCGCTTCCATTTAGAACTCGGGTTAGTTCTGAGCGGGCGAATGTTTGTCCAAATAATAATATCAGCGAGCGAAACACGGGCATCAAAATATTTGAAGGAAAGGTTTAGCAGATATAGGCTCGGTATCCACTAAAGCAGAGAGGAGAGGAGACGAGAGGAGATGTGTTTTGATAAACCAATCAAAGGAGATATGCAACAAACCCATACAACTTCGGCCTCGCATGGACAAAAATAAAACTGTATGTTTTCCGAAGAACTATTAGTATTCTATAGCCTTGTGTAATTTAAATATGCTATCTAGTTTGGTTTCAGATATATAAGGCATCCAAAATGAACAGAATTGTTCCGGTGATACTTTGGCACAAAGCAAATTTTTCAAAATTAATGTATTAATTATACTTGTTTCTGTCTAAAAACCTAAAATAAGTTTATATAGCTGGTTTACAGAGCTCACTAGGGTAAAACTAGTTACTTTACTGAAATCAGGTTGCGGTGCTCGCTCTGCAATGCAAGCACCCATCAAATAACTATAGTTACTATTCATTTATTGTTAAAGCTTAATTAATAGTCCAAGAAATAAAGGCTAGAGTAAACAATAGTATATTTTGGTATTAGTTTATTAGTCTCCAACCACTACATTACCTTCATTATGACTAAACATACTATCAAGGTGTGGTGCAGGAGATGCTACATTATTATGAAACCTTTCCCAACATAAATACCATATGATGGACATTATATGTGCACAGCAGTCTACTTTATTTCTGCCTACTATGCAGTTACAGTAATGCTGTATAATAGCATTTCTACCTCTTAGAGGGTTATCAATTAAAATGTACACATAGTATACTTTACGGCTTACATGCCTGGATTGTATTTTATCTCTTAAAATCCAGGCATTTGTACTTTATAGCTCTCTCATAACATTGTCCCATCACGAATGATAAATGACAATGAAGATCGAGTGTCCAACGAAAAGTGTTGTCACTACCACATATTGAATAATGCCATTACATTGAATTGGTCAATCTATTGATTAGTACAATAAATCACAACATTAATAAATTGATACTATTGCATCCCTGTTTAATGCAAATAATATGTGGAGTTTTACTAAGACAAGTAATATCGTTACTTGTGTTAGTAAAAACTTAATTTAATATAAATAATAATGTTTCATAATAATTTCACTTCTTATAAAAAATACCTTTTGTTCAACACTGGCAATGTTGTCCCAAACCACAATGGTTTACTGAATCAATAAAATGTAAAAAAAATTAAATCCTTTTTACCGCTAGGTACGGTTAAAAGAAAACGCTGGCGACAAATAAAATATTATGAGACATTTTTACCATAAATTATATTCTTGTCCACTAAGGCCGTAATTTGCACACCTCCTTTCGTTAATTCCATATCTCCTCTCCGCTTAGCTTCGGTGGAAATGGATTAAGCGGAGAGGAGAGGAGATATTTCATTTTTCTAGAGAAGTTTGTGCCGCGAGCGAGCAAGCGGCACAGCAGAGCGGACATGTTTGTAGCCCGACGACCGAAGGCGTCATTCGATTAGCTGGTTTCGAGCTGTCACAACTCACATCTCTGCTACACACAGCTCACATTTCCTCTTTGCTACGCATCTCCTCTCCGCTTTGGTGGAAACAACCTGCCAGTTTCGCAGATCTTCTCCTCTCGTCTCCTCTCCTCTCCTCTCTGCTTTGGTAGATACTGGGCCATATTGCTGTCGCGATATGCCCGCACGAAATATCAATGTGCAAAAGCGATAGCACAGACCATTTATATAGGCTGTTTGCACTCATTTGGTTAACGGTTGGCAGCAGCTTGATTGTTTCCTTGGAGTTGCTTCTGTGATACCAAGATCATCATCATCATCATCATCATCATCATCATCAGGCTATAATAGTCCACTGCTGGACATAGCCCTCCCCCAAAGAGCGCCATAGCGCCCTGTCTTCAGCTTGCCGCATCCAGCATCTGCCTGCAGTCTTTCGCAAATCGTCATCCCACCTGGTCGGAGGGCGTCCTACACTACGCCAAGATAACACAACCATAAACATGATCAAAGGTTACCCATCACCTTCAGTTAGGCGACTACCTCGTCTGCCACCAACGACAATAATAAAAATCAAGATTATTTTATTAGGTCACAGTAGCAAGATTAAGCTAATAGAGAAACTATTGGACTGCAACTCAGAGGTCTTGAGCTAAATCCCACAGCATGTATCTCTGACTTTTCGAAGGTCGAAAAGAACGACTCAAATATATCCACTCCGTAAAGCCTGACTCGTGTTCGCAAAAAAACAATGCTTGTAATGGTAGTCTTACATACATACATAGATTCAAGCCTGTTTCCCAGAGGGGTAGGCAGAGACTACGGATTTCCATTTGCTACGATCCTGACACACTTTTCTGGCTTTATTCACTTTCATCACATTCTTCATACACGCCCGTCGGTTCAAGGAGCTCTTAACCTGGCCTTTGTCCAGAACGCCTCCGATCTGATCGGGAAACGCTCGCCTAGGTTTTCCTCTTGCGACTGTTCCATTCACACTAGCCTTATAAACTTTATTAGTCTTAATGGCAGTCTTAAAGTCTTCTATTATTATTTTTACTTTGAGCGAAAATCGGTATATTAAAACATTCGCTCCAAACAAAATGTTTGTATGTTCGCGTAGTGAAAACCCATTTTAACACACCCTTACATAACAATCATCCCTTAAAATAGAAAGGGTAAACTAACCCCAAATTGTGGTCACGGGTGGAAATAATGCACAATGAAAGATTATGATGGTCATAGACCTTTTCCACAGTAGAAAAGTGGCATACATATAGATATTTATATAAGTGGAAAGTACCCTGGCGAGAAAAAGACCATTTCTGTTTTTTCTTTCCTATAAACCTGGAATTCATAATACTGTCTTCTGTTTACACGAATATTATTTATTGAAATTACTATTGAAATTACTACAATATACGGATTTTATCGCGTTGTTTATTTGACACTTTATAACATAACTAGCTTTTGCCCGCGGCTCCGCTCGCGTTAATTTAGAATTTGACAATCAATTCGGGTTGTACTCTGCTTGTAATAATAATTATAATTCAACCATGATTCGAAAGACACGTGGCGCCATCTATTATCATAAGAACGTTATTGTTGTATTCCTCGGGAACAGTAATTTTTTTCGGGATGAAAGGTAGCCTATGTCCGTTTCTGTACACCTGAATGTATATGAAAAATTTCAGAATGATCGGTTCAGTGGTTTAGGCGTGAAAAGGTAACAAACAAACAAACTCATTTTCGCTTTTATTATATTAGTTAGGATTTTGAAACTGGTACACTACTATTACTATTAAACTTTACTAATGTTTAAGCTAATTAAATTATTATAACTATTAAAACTATTTATATTTTTATGATTACGCTTTTACGACGTTTCGGTTACTTTTTAGCAGCCATAGTCACGGGGAGACTAAGATGGTAGTTGTCTCAATGTTTTCAACCCTGGTTTTCTATAAGTGGAAAGTACCCGGGCGAGAAAAGACCATTTCTGTTTTTCTTAGTCTTAGAATACCAGATCTGTTAAGTCTTAGAATACCAGACATCATGTGTGCCCCCGCGGTTTGAAAGGTAGGTTTGACTAGTATCCTTGTTAACTCCTCCAGCTAAGCTAGAATGCTTGTGTTAGGAGTGGGTTCACGTCGGTAGTGCAATGGGTGGGACTCGAGCCCGTGACCTCTCGGTCGAAGGTCCAATGCCGTATCCATTGGGCTATCGCCGCTTTTACTTGTTTTATATGCTTGTTTGCTACCTTTTTGTGTAAAAAGCTAGGACGTAAAATTCGTAGTTGATGAAATGTAAGCAAAATGCATCTATGTATATCTATTGTCTACCTCTTGGTGTATCCTTACTAATATTATAAATGCGAAAATGAGTTTGTTTGTTTGTTACGCTTTCACGCCTTAATTACTCAACCGATCAACATGAAATTTTGCATACACGTTGTCAGGGGTACAGAATAGGACATAGGGTACCTTTCATCCAGAAAAAAAGAACTCTTCCAAACCTAACCTAACCTAATCTACATTTACGTGAGCGAAGCCGCGGGTGAAAACTAGTATGTATATAAAACCGATTTCTTTTTTATTTATTTGATGATTATTTTATTAAATTGTCTCCGTGGCGATAGTAAATGTATCTGCTGTGCTGTGCTGAGGTCTCGCTTGTTGCAACGACGAAGGAAAACATCGTGAGGAAACCTGCATGTCTGAGAGTTCTCCATAATGTTCTCGAAGATATGTGAAGTATGCCAACCTACACTGGGCCTGGACCTAGACAGTGGCCTAACCCTTCTCAAACTGAGAAGAGGCCCGTGCCCAGCAGTAGGTCAGTTTACAAACAGGGCTGATTTTAATATTATGGTCACGGGTAGACTAAGATCTTTATGTCTTGAAATGAAAGAATGCACGGATGGCGTAGTGGTTTAAGTGGTTGCCTCGCCACTGACACAGCGTTGAGTGTTGTGGGTTCGAATCGAAGAGAATTGACCAAATGTTGTGTACAGATGTAACTGGATGACAGATTTACTAATACTAGCGGTCGCCTAGTGCTTGAAATTCGACCGAGTCAAATGCATGGTTGTGTGCGTGTAGTGTTTTTCCATTAATTTAATGTATTTCTAATGCATATTTTATAAAAATATTAGGATTCGCCTCTCCTTCTCCATATAAACTTTAACTGTGCCTTTCATACACCTCCGTCCGCGCAATTTTCGTAAAAAGGGGTACAAAGTTTTTGCTTCACGTATTAATATAGATTATAAAGCTGAAGAGTTTGTTTGTTTGTTTGAACGCGCTAATCTCAGGAACTACTGGTCCGAATTGAAAAAATATTTTAGTGTTGGACAGCTCATTTATCGAGGAAGCCTATAGGCTATAAATATAACATCACACTACGACCCCACGGGAGCGGCGCAGTAATCGTAAACGCGGGTGAAACCGCGGGCACATCTAGTTTGTAATATGCTAATCTGTTATGTTTTAGTACCTATTGAATAAAATAAAATAAAAATATCATTTTCTATTAAGGTATTTATTTGGAATTAAAAAGAAAACAAATATAAATTAATAAATTCTCTGTATCGTTGTTTTAGCAAACAATTAAAAATATAGGACATCTGTCAAAACATTATTGTATGTGTATTAAGTATAAGCTATCCCCACTATTAGACAAATGTATTATGTAGAAAACGGAAAATCTATGCTATATGCCACCACACTGACCTCTAATGAGAACTCTAGGGCATATAGGCTTCCACACAATGTTGTCCTTTGCCACAAAAGCTAACGAAATTAATATGAAAAAAAATACGCCTGCAACGAAAATTTACAAAAATGCTATCACTTTGAGCTATATTTAATCTATAATACTTATTTCACTTCTTAGTTTTACTATATGTGTGTCATTTTACTACAATAACGGAATATTATGATAAAAATCAACAATTCACTTTTAGCAAAAAAATCGGTCGCGTTATAATTCGGACAAAAATGTCGCGCGTACATAGATTTCTTATTAGTTATTTTACCTACCGACACGGGTACCAAGTCAAAGATAATTCCTTGAAACCCCTATTTAATCTTTAGTAATCACAGTAAATAATTATATTATACCTCTTTGTTTAGTAGTGACCATAGATGTTACGCGTAACGAATAATTCAGCTATCTTATCTAGCAAACAAAAGAATATTATTAAAAAAGCTTACCATTAAAATATATACACGCCACCTTGCTGACATGAAACCATTTCACTAACATTCAAGACAAATTTTATCTAAAAACGCCGTTCACAAGCACACAGAAGAAATCCTCCCCATTTTCTTTTTATATTCCACAGAATGTCACATTTTTTTCGCGGTTATTCCGTTCGAAAACATCCTTTTTTTTACTTGTGATTTTACATCAGTCTATTCTGCCGCGTTTGAGCGAGCGGGAGCTTCGGTTATACGGAACTTACTGATTATTTCATGGCACCAACATATACATAGTTATGTAAAACAACTTAATTTTGTTGAAGCTGTATGATTTATATCTTATTTCGTAGATATAAGGTTGATTTTGCAGTGGTGGAAATAATGGGGTGGCAGCTGGCAACATCTTTACCCCATCCCTTTTTATAATGTTAGGGATGGGAAAGTAGGTTTTGAAGTTGTGTGAATTGATGCTGTTGATCGTTATTCCGCTATAATATAGCAAACTGCTTTTGCTATTTTTAATTTTGTGCGTATAGCTTAGTATTATTGTTTTGATTATATTTGCATGAAATCTAAATCTCTTATATCGATGGCCTAGAAGACAAATGTGCTATTTACAAAATTTTGATAATGTAACATTTTAATGCCAAATATATTAAATGAGCATGCTCTACTGATCCCACTCATCCAAATAACATAATTCCGTCTCTTTCTGTCTAAACTGTATGTGTACATTCATAGCAAGTGATGTCATTTTGAAGCCAAAACAAGTAATGGCAGTTATTTACCATCAGTTTAAACTACAAGAAATGCTAAATAGATTTATAACATTTCGCTTGTGTTTACCATGATTGACAAATAAGCGAAATATTTTTATTACTTTTGTCATTTTGTAACTTTCGATTCCCACTTACACATTTAACGAACTTACACGTTTGATTTGTTTGGTAATAAAGAAACTTTTATACTTATTCTTTTTTTAATACATCGGCAGTAAATTATTCAATAAACCCTAAATTAAATACAATACACGAAAGTGTTAAGTGAACAATATAATATAAAGTTTGTGTACAAACGTACTAAGTGATGCTCTTTTTTGCTATTTTGGTATTTTTATAGAATATTTTAGATTTTTATGTTCAAATTTATGACAAGTAAGTATAAAGACAAATACCCTAACTAAGTATAGGAAGTTTATACACAATTTCAATGTACAGTTTTAAGTTATAGTATCTAGAAATTATGAATCAATAAAAACAGTCCTCCTGAAAAATTGGTAGGTCTGTAATTAACATGTTTGTCTTCTAGACCATCGATATGTATATATTTCTTTGGCCTTGTGTCGATCAGTATACTTGCGAACGTGAGATCCTGGGCTCAATTCTCAGATCAAGCAACGGTTCTAGTATCGTATCATTCTCAGTAGTGATATCGAGTCTACGAGTATCCCCGATAGCTGTTAATAGACTCGCTCCTACTACGTGGGAATTAAATACATAAGAGACGAAAGTGTGCGGTAAACCTCTGGTAGGCCCTTTTGGGGTATACAGATGTGAAGATATATAAGAGCGTGAAATGACTTGCTGTCTAATCAAGCCTTCGTAGTAAACCATTTAACAGTTAAAATCGTACAGTCATCGTCTTGAATACTTCAAAATTGTTTCGCTGACCGATAGACGCCAAGTGCTTGATTGATTATTCTTATACAGCTTATTAAACAATAGAATAGATTGTCCTCAATTATTGTCTAAAATTAATACCTCTGCTCCAAGTAGACTACCGCAATCGGGTGTCTACAAGCTGCTCAGTGTCCGTAGATACAAAACTAACATAAGTCTTCACCTTTAACAAGAAGAGCCAAATCATACAATAGTCTTCAGCGACTGGCAGATTTAGATATACCTATTTAGTGACAAGTTAAAAATAAGATTTAAGAATAAAATCACTAAATACCTGGGTTCCAGGCTTCGGTAATTATGATACTATACTAGGCTAAGTATGATTTTCCATTTTTAGTATAACTTTTGTATTTCTTCTTTCTTTTTAATTTTAAGCTTTAGAGCTTATTATTTAATTTTTGTGGCGAACGTTTTATTTTTGTTAGATGTGGTTGCCTGTAAGTGAATGAGCACAAGGCATGTCTGTAAATTATTATTTAGATGTAAGAAATTTGTATCATTTATTGGCGATCCAAATAAATAAATAAACAATTTTAAATAGGCTGTAATAATCAAGCATAAACGTGATAAAAATTAATGAAGCGAGAGATTATGTGTTGTGTTTGTTGCGAATAGAAATCCATTGACAGGCGTGAGTCTATTTTAGGTAAACTAAAAACTATGATTATAATATTATTTGAACCAAATATAATTATCTGAGAATTGAATAACCTGATAATGATAATATCCGAATCTGATAATATCTGAATAACACATCCAAGTCCGTTCAGCCATCGTAGAGATTATGTTGCACAAACGCACATACATATGATTTTAATATATGTAATGTATAGATTGCGGATTAATATGTTAATATTACATTAATAAGTTATAGGTATGATGTATGTACGTCAATAAAATACAATAAATAATAGGTACGTCGTAATAGAAGAAAAGAAAGAAAGATCATGACAAAAATAGAAAGATAAAGCATATCTACACAGACGATTGAAGCAAATAGTATGTATGTGTATAACATGAAGTAGCTAACAGTAAACGTGATTTTATCAATACTACCAGCTATTTTAAGAACGTCAATCACTATACGACCCTCGCACAATGTTGCCAGATTACAAAAATTATATTCCACTAATTATAATGTTGCTATATAAATATACGTATATATTACATTCCTTTATGCTACGATCGCGTCTTTGTCTGGATTTTCATTAAATAATTGAAGGAAATAGTCAGTTTTCATTTGGCTTTTTATCTTCAGTTTAAAATAAGCAATATACTACTAATGGCGAGATTCAGGATCTAGTGTCAGCAGTCGCAACTGCTACCACTAGCGTAGTGGGGCGGCTGGGGCGGCCCGCCCTGGGTGGCACTTTTAGGGGGTGGCAAAATTTCACAATAAATAATAATAATATCCTGAAATATTTGAACTGTGCAATACACAATATTGATCCCTGCTGAAAAATTCTTTAGAATCACTGAAAATTATAATCGTTTAAATTGAAACACCTAAATTAATAATTAATAATTCTAGTGTGAATGAAAAGTCGCAAGAAGAAAACCTAGGCGAACGTTTCTCGATCAGATCGGAGGCGTTCTGGACAAAGACCAGGTTAAGAGCACCTTGAACCGACGGGCGTGTATGAAGAATGTGATGAATAGAATGAAGCCAGAGAAGTGCAAATGGAAATCCGTCGTCTCTGCCAACCCCTCTGGGAAACAGGTGTGAATCTGTGTATGTAAATTAGCCAAAAAAATCCGCTCCGGGCGGCTGACACCCACGCTACACCACTGAGTGTCAGCCCTACATTAAACTGTCCTAATGCTGGGCCAGGGTCTCTTCTAAGTGTGAGAAATGTAAGGCTATAGTTAACCACGCTGGCACACATTATGGAGAACTCTCAGACATGCAGGTTGCCTCACGATGTTTTCCTTCACCGTTAAAGCGATCGCTAATTAACTATTAACAGGTCCCTGTCCGATGAATCACATATGATACATAACAATAGATTTTTTATTGTGTCTATCACGGGACAGCGAATGGGTTAAGACTGCGTCGAGCGTAAGAAGCGGTTGGACTGAATGACAGAGCTCGATATTCAAATCGGCGCGCGGCCGCCATAGTAAAATTGTATGGAGGATTTGTAGTGCTTTTTTGATAAATATGTATCTTTATTGTCAACCAATAACTTAAATATTTGAGACGGATAAATTGTAATATAACTATTCATGTTTCGTTTAAGCTGTAAAATAGGATAGACTTCTACTGTTATAATCTAAAAAAAATCACTTAATACGAGCTTACGTTTCTGCATTTTTCGTGCAAATTTGCATAATTTTGTAGGCGAAAACATTAATTATTTAAACTTTTTAACACGGAGTAATTGTAAACACATTCATTGTTATGGTAAATGTATATTTTATATTTGTATTAAACAAAGTGTTGATTTTATCAACTTAACTGTGACCGCCTGTTTGGGCACATTTCGCTCGGCGCAGTCTTAAATACATACCCCCAGAAAGTCAAGCGTACCTTGGGATCGGACTCGAGACATCTGCGTGGCTATCCAGCGGTCTTCCACTAGGCTAACGCTCCTTATTTCTTCTGCAGAGCCGCACATTATCGGGAAATAAAAGCTGTCCAGCTACTCTGGCTCGCACAAAGAATGGGACACACAAAGAATGGGAGAGGATCGAGCTGCCAGAAGAGCATATCTCAGGCAACTCTCCAAGCATCGTCTGGTGGGTGGACGCTTGGAAGATGAAATAGCTAAAGACCTGAAACAGATGAATTTTCCCGATTGGTCTACCTTGGCACAAAATAGGAAGGAATCGTGGTCTTTTATATAAGCCAAGGTCTACTTTGGGTTGCTAAGCCAACGATGGAAGTAAGTGCTGAAACCTAGTGTTAATTGTAACTGGAATAATAACTCTTACAGAAGATCACAGTCTTTAAACCTTCCGTTGTAAGTCAGCTGCTGCCATGGATACGGGGGACTAAGAGTGGTCGTATCATTGTCTTAAAGTGTCGTTATTTCAAAGTATGGCTGCTGAAAAGCAACCGAAACGTCGGGAAAAGTGAAAATCTAAACGATTTAATCAATATATAATTATTATCAGACATATTGTCTTTGATGAAAATCGCGAGCGGTTTCCTAGACTGTCCAGAATTATTATCTTTCATTTTTATAAAACCGCTAACGGGCTAGCGTAAAAGGGGCACATTAAGGGAGGTGCCTCATTAGTGCGTTGCATTGCGTCGTTGCACGCGACGATTCAACGGATCGACGTACGAGAGATGAAGCGGGGGTCAGGCTGCTGCGCTGCGCTATCAGAGCTTCGGTTCGACGACGGAAAAAGTTCCGATCCATTCTGGAATAAAGACTAAAATCAGTTGCGTGCGTCCCCTTCGGCCGCCATCGTAACCGTAGTTTCGTAACTAGTTTCGATGACGGCTTTTTTTTTACTTGTACGTAACCAGTTTCGATCAAGGAATTATTTATCTTCGTACGAAAGTTGTAATGAGTGACATATTTTCTCACTAATAGTTTTGTTCTTTATACGAAACCGGAAACGGGAGTTATGAGGTAACAGATAATATGCAACAGAATTGAGTACCAGTTCTAATTATAATTATTGTTTATTAATTCCTCATTACCATTATAATTTTGAAGTAAAATTATTAAATAAACAAATAAATAATAATCGTCCGTGTATTTACGGATTACGAAAACATGTGTCACTACCCCAGTACAACCCGTGGGTGTCGTACAAAGGCGATTAAGGGAGTAATCATAAGCAGACAAAAGCATTGCGAGAAAAGGGAAATTCGAAACCAAGCCCTATACCAATCCGTCTGGCCAGCGTGGTATAGTAGGCTAAATTCCCTCCAAAATGTTGGAAGAGACCCGTGCCCAGCAGTGATACGTATATGGGTTGTTGAGAAACGAATAATTTAAAAATGATGGAGTTCTGGAAAAGGTATATTTAAAAGAAGAACAAATAGAATAAGAACATCACATAACACAACAAAGTACAATAACGCGCTAGTTACCTACAGCTAAAAAGTAAATGCATATGGACAAATTAGCTCTATACAGTGGCCCACGGTGATTTGCCCGTTCTTCAAATCATTAATTGACGCGTCAATTTCAGTGTCAATTTCAATATAACGTTTGCTTTTCTTGCTTTGAGATTTAAAGATGTTACTAATTTTGGTTTCCTTTATTACAATTTCCAGTAAATGAGCTACTGTATTATTTTTTTTACCGATGTATCGGTTGATGCGGCTATGCCAACCTTCTAAATTATTGGTTGTCCTTAATTGCTCTTTGCTACAGCAACAATTTTTGATAAAGCTTAGTCCACATCGGCCGTCTAACCACTGACCCTTAAAATACTTATTGAAGTTTTCAATATCCTGACCGGGTGGACTTTTACGCATAATATACTCAAATCCACTCTGTAAAAATTCTGGCGGTAAACGTGCAAGTCCTGCACATCGTGATACATGCCGCTTTTTGACTGGCGTTGTAATTTTTAATTTACGAGATTTTCGATAAAGACATCTATTGAAATGGAAGTAACATCCCTTGATCTCAATTTCTCTATATACTTTTTTAACTGCCATCATTGCAGCCATTTCATAATCCATTGTTATTTTTGCTGGTTTCCAATCATTAAATAGTGATTCGATCAGTCTAAAGACAATTTCATATGTTTTCAGACTTTTATCAGGTAGCAAGCAATAAATAATTGGCGTTACAGATTTATTGTTTTCGTTGTAGCCGTGTATGGTATACAATTGTTTAAATGCTTTTGGGCAGGACTGAAATGTGCCATCACCTAATATTTGTTTAAAGTTTTTAATTATTGGTCTAGCATTTTTATGCCAAAACATAAGTATTCTTTTATCATCTTCGGGATCATTTTAATCTGCTAAAAGAAAGTGTTGAAACTTTTTGGGAACCTCAACTTCATTTCCAGATGAAAAACGAACTTTAGGCACACCTAATATTTTGTTTCTATTACTAAATAGACCAGTTTTTCTACTTTCAAAAGAAGGAATTTCCTCCATTAAATGAATCCCATCATTTTCCAGATTATAAACCATTACGTCATACTGCTTCTGAATAGACTCAAAATTTGTTCCAGTTATGTCTTTAAGTGTGTCCATATCTTTCAGAATTCTATTCCGTGCAACATTCTGTTTACAGTCAATAATGTGTAATTTTGTTTTCACGATTTCATTTTTAGGGTTTAGAGTAAGACTCCCTCCACAGTCGATGTTATTATTGAAACAAAGCCAAAATGTATTACCATTTCTGTAGAACTTCTTTCTATGATATCGGCGCCCATCATGGAGTAACGAAGTTCCTCCTCTTCGCGTAGAAATAAATTCAATGTCTCTTAAAGACATTTTAAAATACTTTACCAAGCCGGGTTATAAATTGATATTAATATGCAGAACTTGAAAATACGTGCAACGTAGATAATCCCTTTGGATTTGAGCTACTGAACTAGATTATAATTATGTACGATGTAAATTATATTATCGCATTTGATTAATACGATGACATTTGATCTTTTCTTCATATAAATAATATAGCATAATAAGTGGCCATAAAATTATTTTCAAGAATTCGTAAGAGGTTGCATATCCGGTTTCACAATAATAATGTTTATTTTTGCATCGCAACTTGGTTTCGTATAAGTATAAAAAAATGCTCCATCGTAACTAATTTCGTACGAAGATAAATAATTCCTTGATTGAAACTGGTTACGTACAAGTAAAAAAAAGCCGTCATCGAAACTATGTAGTTACGAAACTACGGTTACGATGGCGGCCGAAGGGCGTGCGTCGCCCTTTTGCGCTGCGATATCGTGCGATACGTACCTGTGCCGCTGGTCTGTTTGTCTGGTCATCCGATGGTACAATGGGGAAGGAGGAATCAAATTATATGGTCACCTCCGAGTGTTATGTGTTCGATCCCTACACAGGCTAAAAGTTATGTGATCCACAAATATTTCTTCTGAGACTAGGTGTTACTTGTGACCTTTGTTTGAATGTATGAAAAGAACTCTTTTAAAAATAAATCTATGAACCATCTACGGCATAGATAACTGCTTTCTACGGCGTAGACAGTATGCAGTTCTACGCAAAAGCTACGAAAAAGCTGCTACAGCAATAGAAAACACAAAAGGTAAGGAAAATTTATGATCAACTCTTGCCAGGCTCTCTCCCCTGCTTTCTCCCTAGAAAGGATGACGTCAATATCTTGATAATGTCCTCAATACCTACCAAATTCGGTCACGACGGCCAGTCGTAACTGAGACTAGTCATCTTAGTTTATATTATTATTCTGATTTTATTTATTTATTATCTTTGATTATAGTAATAGATAATTTATATCTGCGAGTCACTAAAGGGCCCAGTTGAAAACCGTGGGACAGTTTAATACAGGGCTGATATAATTATTATTATTTCCATTATTTAAAACATAATCTTAATTTTTTTTTAATTTTTATGTACATTGAAATTAAACAAAATTATACGGATTTTATCGCGTTGTTTATTTTTTATAAAACACTATTATTACATAATTTTGAAACTTTAAACTACTATTGTTAAACACTTTTACTAGTTACTGTTTAATTCAATTTAAGCTAGTTAAATTATACAACTATTTAGATTTAATTTGACACTGTTCCCGACGTTTCAGTTGCTTTTCAGGAGTCATGGTCACAGAGAACTGCTAAACACAAACAAAAGAATGAAAAACGCGATAAAATCCATATAACTTTGTTTAATTTCAATATATAACATTCGAGTAAATGTAAGCAGGCATGAGTGGCAGTGGGCTGGTCACATCTGTCGCAGAACCGATGATCGTTGGAGCAGACGGGTTCTCGAATGGAGACCACGACTCGGCAAGCGTAGTGTAGGACGCCCTCCGGCCAGATGGACCGATGACCTGAAAAAGGTGGCTGGAGGTGACTGGATGGCGAAAACGGGAGATCGGGCCTTGTGGCGCACCCTGGGGGAGGCTTATATCCAGCAGTGGACTGCAATAGGCTGAAATGATGATGATGATGATGATGAGTAAATGTAAGACAATATTATATTTTCAAATATATGTAGGAGTGTGCGCAAAAATAGCGACATAGCTGACTTCGCCGACTTCAGTAGGGTTCTCTGGTAGTGGGTTCAAGGCGTTAATTATAAACTGCAACTATACACTTCTCACAGTCACTTTATTTTACATTAATTACCAGAGGTAGTTACACTAAATAGTTTTAGAGTAGCAATATTACCACTTATTACAATTTGAGCCTAAAGAACCAGTAATTCCGTTCGGACGGTCCGATCTGCTTCGTAGCTTGCCAACGAATGCTTTTTGACGTTCGTTTCACTTCTAAATATAACTATCACCAGTGCCGGATTAAGCAAGCGCGGGGCCCGTAGCAAATTCTTTCGGATAAGAGTGCTTGCATACGTCAGACTTTTTGTAGAGCTGATTATTGGGTCGACTGAAATTTTATACATTTACACGAGCGACTTTTTGTAGAACTTGTGCGTTTACCGTATGAAATTCGGTGTTTTATTTACGCCAAGGAAATAGTCGGTTCCCGATAGTCTGACGTGGATTGTCTTAGTTGGAAAAGTAGTAACATTTCACGTTTTTGTGACATCAAGTAAATTCAATATACCACATCTTAAGTAATAAGTTACACTCAAAAAATTACGCTCAGGCAGAGATGAGTGGGTTTAAATATGCGGGGCCCCCTTTCGCGCCGGACCCGTAGCAATTGCTACTCTTGCTACGTGGTTAATCCGGCACTGACTATCACCCCACCAAACGGTTGGGCTCACGTGACTTGTCGACGACACGACGTTTTCCACTCTCGCTCGTACAATGAAGTCAATTGGGTGTCTTACTATTGCTAAATTATCGTAGTTGCCGACATATATAACAAATATTTATTATTATTATTAGTATCCACGTAAAAAGGGGGCTAAATTATTGCCGTCATTCGGACACAGTACCAAACTTTATGCTCACAATAAGAATTTCTTAACATAAAATCCCAATCACTCTTTACCCGATCCAGTAATCAAACCGAAGACTTCCTGCAGCAATAACATTTACTACCGCTATCCCCCTAAAACAATGTCTAGCCCACATAGCTCATTTATACTAAACTAGCTGTCCTGACAGACGTTGTCCTATACACACGAAAAAAAAAAATCTAAACCATCCTCGAATCCACTTGAACACACACAAAAAAATTCATTCAAATCGGTCCAGCCGTTTAGGAGGAGTTCACTGTCAACACACGTACAGAAGAATTATATATACCTATAAAGATTAATTAGCCCTTTTAACAACCGTCACGTTAATTTTAACCCTTTGACAAACAAACAAACTCACCCCTTCTCGCAACATCATTAAGTTAGGGGGTTGACACGTCTAATGAAGGGGAGAAAGTTAAAATTATCTACCATTAAAAGTATAAAATTGTCAAAAATAATTCTTTGAAATCTTCTCAAGTTTCTGTCTTGGGAGTTTGTATAATGTTGTGGTATTTTAATACTAACTAATATTATAAATGCGAATGTGAGTTTGTTTGTTTGTTACGCTTTCACGCCTTAACTACTCGACCAATCATCATGAAATTTCACACAAAAAAAGTCATTTTTTTTTACGTGGGGAATGCATTGACGCTTTCCTCACCGCAAGGCGACAGAAAGGTTATGTCGGACTCACGGGGGAAAAGATATCCCGGTAATACCGACTAAACCTACCACGGTGTTCCTCTACATAACCAGAGTCGGCGGGGCCACGCAAATCACTTTAACATGCAATTGCGACCCCGCCGAGGTTTCGACCCGCTGTATGAAACGGCAGGCCACTACACAAGTAGACCTACCCTATCTAAGAATATTTTTTTCACTACTGCCCCCTTGTGGGGTAACCAAGACAATACCAGAACCATGTCATATAAATGGCATACTCTGATACAGATACTTGCCCTATAGAAAATACAATCCTAATCCTAACTAATATTATAAAAGCGAAAATGAGTTTGTTTGTTTGTTACTTTTTCACGCCTAAACCACTGAACAGATCATTCTGAAATTTTGCATATACGTTGTCAGGTGTACAGAAACGGACATAGGCTATCTTTCATCCCGAATAAAATTACTGTTCCCGAGGAAAACAACAATAACGTTCTTATGATAATAGATGGCGCCACGTGTCTTTCGAATCATGATTGAATTATATTATTACAAGCAGAGTACAACCCGAATTGATTGTCAAATTCTAAATTAACGCGAGCGAAGCCGCGGACAAAAGCTAGAAATTAATAAAGCCTAAACTAGCAATCGAAGCCACTAACGCGTTTTCAAATCCAAACGTAAGTTAAAAAGTCTGGCTCTTGATAAAATGGTAGCCATGACACTTAGGCCTAGCGCGCACTGCCTTGCGTTTTTTAACACATAATCTGTGAAGTATATAGTGTCATAGAAGAGCGCGCATTGCGGTGGAATAATCGCAATGGGTAAAGTCGTCGTTGACCTCTCGTGCGATGAATCTACCGCACATATTTTTGTATCGCATAGAGATCTCAAGAAATGCCGCGCACTGCGGTGGAAAAAACGCACTGAGACACTCAGTCAGTTGCTGTTGGGACGCGACACAGATATATCGTTACCTGGCGTTTCTCCGGTGATGGCGAAAAACTTTTTTGGATACGAAAGTAGATCATTATATCTTACGAAAAAAAGCTCGTGATGAAACCAATACCGTTTGGGTACCCTTTTTTACGCAATCTATACAAATAAATAAAATTGAAGTGTCTGTTTGTAATGTCAAAATAACAGCTTTTCATCTAAGGCATATGAAAGTATATAAGGTACCTATACGAAAACACAATTATTTTTAAAATTTTTGTCTGTCTGTCTGTTTGTTCCGGGTAATCTCCGAAACGGCTGAACCGATTTTGACGGGACTTTCACTGGCAGATAGCTGATGTTATAAGGAGTAACTTAGGCTACTTTGATTTTAGAAAAAAAATAGGGTTCCGCGGAGACAAACACTTTTTAGTTAAAATCTACGCGGACGAAGTCGCGGGTAACAACTAGTAATAAATATACAGATTGCAACTCTTGTATCGTAGACCATAACGATGACGTGTATGCACCACAGCTGGAGTTCGAATTACAAAACATGCGTTTTTTTCGCTGCAATGCGTGAATGTGTATATTCTACCGCACGGTAGAATAAACGCACCGCGTTCCACCGCAAGGCAGTGCGCGCTAGGCCTTAATCCACTTATCTAAACACAACATGCGATAAGTAATAACAATTAAAACCTAAATAATATTTGTCTATGGTCTCTTTGTTATCACATACTAACTTTTGTCCGCAGCTTCGCTCATTTGGGAACAGTACTTTTTCCTGGATGTAAGGTACCCTACGTCCATTTCTATACCCCTGACAATGTGTATACGAAATTTCATGATGATCGGCCGAGTAGTTAAGGCGTGAAAGCGTAACAAATAAACTCACATTCGCATTTATAATATTACTAGATTTTGCTCGCGGCTTCACTCGCGTAAACGTAGGTTAGGTTAGATTAGTAACAGTATCTACTTTTTGCTGAATAAAATAATAATATGTCGTTTTCTGTTCCCCTGACAACGTGTACCTATGTGATATTTCATGATGATCAGTCCACTAGTTATGACGTCAAAGCGTAACAAACAAACTCACAGTCGCAGTTATAATATTAGTTAGGACTAGCTGTTACCTGCGACTTCGTCCGCGTAGATTTTAACTAAAAAGTGTTTGTCTCCGCGGCACCCTATTTTTTTTCTACAATCAAAGTACTCCTTATAACATCAGATATCTGCCAGTGAAAGTCCCGTCAAAATCGGTTCAGTCGTTTCGGAGATTAGCCGGAACAAACAGACAGACAGACAGACAAAAATTTTAAAAATAGATGTGTTCGCATAGGTACCTTATATACTTTCATATGCATTAGATAAAAAGCTGTTATTTTGACATTACAAACAGACACTTCAATTTTATTTATTTGTATGTACCTATGTAGGTATGTATAGAATAGGATAATAAACAGAAGATATAAGTAATTTAATTTAATGTAAGCACTTTTATATAACCAATTGTGCTTTTAACCATCCCGTATTTTTGGTATAATATATTTAAATGGCGGGATTAATTGGGGTCCAGTGTTTGTTGAAAACCTACATCAAATATTTATGAAGTACTAACTTTTGCCCGCGGCTTCGCTCGCGTTAATTTAGAATTTGACAATCAATTCGGATTGTATGTACTCTGGTTGTAATAATATAATTCAATCATGATTCGAAAGACACGTGGCGCCATCTATTATTATAAGAACGTTATTGTTGTTTTCCTCGGGAACAGTAATTTCTTTCGGGATGAAAGGTAGCCTATGTCCGTTTCTGTACACGTGACAATGTATATGCAAAATTTCAGAATAATCGGTCCAGTGGTTTAGGCGTGAAAAGGTAACAAACAAACTCATTTTCGCTTTTATAATATTAGTTAGGATTAGGATAGGATGTTAGAGCCAGTATGAGATCGTAAAAAGAAAAATGCAAAGTATTGTATTGCCAACACGCGTTCCAGTTCAAATGTGTTTCTGTAATAACTGAACATGGTTATTCCTCTAATATTATAAATTCGAAAGTAAATCTGTCCGTCTGTTTGTCTGTAACCTTTTCACGGCTAATCCACTCAATCGATTTGGATGAAATTTGGTACAATGTAAAGATAGTTTAAAACATGGGAAAAGACATAGGCTACTTTTTATTCATGTAGGTACCACGCGGGCGGAGCGGCGCGCAAAAGCTAGTATTATATATTCGAAAGGAACCCTGTCTGTCTGTTACTAATACACGACTAAACCACTCAACCGATTTGGAATATATGGTTGAAATTTAATACAGAGGTAGTTTTAAACGTAGGAAAGCACATAGGCTACTTTTTATTGATGTAGGTACCACGCGCCACGCGGGCGGAGCAATATGCGCAAAAGCTAGTATACTTATATAGAGTTGGGCGTAATCAACTACTTTTGTAATCGGATTAATAATCGGATTGAAAATAATCATGATTACTTTTTTTTTTTTTTTTTTAATCTTTATGTGATTACTTTTAATCAGATTGAATTAATCATGGTTACTTATAATTAAGACTACACATGTAATCTTTAATCTTGATGACAGTAGTTAGTAATCAAAATTCTGTGGCAGAGAAGCAATACACGCCATGTACCATGAACAGCCAAATTTTGAAATTTCAGCTTCCTTTAAATACCAAAGAGAAAATTTAAATACCTAGCACTTTACTCAACCCGGCGATCAGACTCGCAATTGAGCGTTAATATAAGCACAAAATTACGTCACAGTGCCGGTAAGGTAATTTTATCTTATCCTAGCAGTCGCCCGAGGTTTCAATCACGATTATGATTGCTACTCCGCTCCGTCGATCTTGCTCGATGCTATATTATAGCTTATAATAATAATAGCCATTACGACTTTGTACTGAGACAGTATATCTGGTAGACGCCGTTTTTATCCATAGTTTTTATTATACCAGCTCATGAAACACCCATCCCTATAGCCCAGATTTATTAGGTTCCATAATTATGTAGGAATAGTCACTTATATAATAGGATAAATGGAATATTACACTTGCCGCGGCTAAGTCTCAGTAAGTGTACCTACCTACCATCTTTCTCTAAAATAAAACTCTCGAAGGACCTCTGCAGGTTGCAACCATGTCCTCATGTGTATAAGCGTCCCAAAGAGCTGGGATTTCTCTAAGATACTAGGGAAATACTCGTGGAAAAATAATAAATAATAATAATAATACCCTCCAGACCGAATTTCGGTCACGGCAGCCAATCTTAACAGAGCCTAGCCATCTGCGCAGGCGATATTATAATGCACAAGTATGTGCGTAAACACAAAATATGTTCCATAACTCAAATGATCCGATGCTAAGCCGATCTGACACAACTGGAGAAATCAGGCCTAGGACCAACGGCTTTACCTGCTGTATATTCGTGCTAGATAAAGTAGCTTCTTGATGAAATTATTATTATAATCGGTTAGTTTCAGATCTACAAACAAATCTTTCCCTTATAATTATAATGTTGATAGGTATAGAAAATAATAAATTTAACTAAGTAATCAATAATTAATTTTTAATTAGAAAGATATTCTAACTACGTGAATATTTTCTTATTTTATTTTATAGCTATGCCACAGATTATAATATAATACTATACTAGTAGCTATGCTAAAAATGTAGATTATTTTGAACAATAAAATCCCGAAACGCATCTGTCATTAGAAAATATTTTTATGTCAAACTAACCTATAAAGTTCGTAACGATAGTTTCGAATAAATTATTGAAGAAATAGCATTTATTTACAACAGAACTACTGCAAAGTATTTAAATTACTATTTAACTGACATTAAACTGCTTCCAAAATGAATGCGGCGCGTAAATTATGTACAACACACCACAGTTATGTCAGCCGAAATTTGTATCGAAAATTTAGATTTTCAGCAATAAATTACGACTCAACATCACAACCTCAGGTGCAGGAAGAAAAATATGACTTTGAAGACCTTAACGTCATAGAACGCACGGAGCGGCGTAAGCCGAAAATCCAGCCATTTATGAAAGATGTTTTTACTTCGGTATTCAACCGAGAACTACTCGCTTATCCAGAGATTATAAACAAAGAGGAAAATGATAACTTAGAAACACGGCTTCAGGCACTGAACAGTGTATTTTCCGACCCAAAGAAAACTGTAGAAGACCGGAAAGACATCTTAAAAAAGACTAAAATGTATGCCGCTCCAGTCAGTTGGACAAGAAATGGTTTAGCTGCAAATCACACTGAAAGTTTAATGTATCTGGAGGCTATTTCTAAGGATTTCCAGTTAGGCCAGGAGCTGAGTGACCACTGGGTGGGACTGCAAGCGCTACAGCAGGGTCTGACGCAAGAAAATTACTCTATGATTGTCGATGATTTGATATCAGGTGACAATACTATTTCGTTGGCTATTAAAGAGAGGATAGCTGAGAGGCTGACGCAGGCTGACTTTAGGACTGAAGCGGAGATGGATGGTGAAGGTTTGTATCATATTGACATTTTCTTTAGAAATAATATTTTTCATTTTCTATCAAATTTATTTGCAAAACATAGTTTCAAGTTCCTGTTATTAAATATTACTGTTTAAGTACATGGGACCTAATATGGTAGTTAGTCCAGTACTATGGAATGATCCTTTAACTATGTTCAAGGCAAAGTCCTAGACTATGCTGCTATTAAATACTTCATAGCTGACTTGAAAATGTAACCTAAAAAATAAATCACCTATCAGATTTTGAGTTTATATGTATATAGAGGATAATCTCACGAATACACCTTTATGAAAAATATTTTTCCATACCCTGCTTGGGTTCAACATAATATATAGCCAATATATTATGTTCAACCCAAGCAGGGTAGACCGCTAATTTTACAATATATACATAGATTCACAACTGATACCCAGAAGGGTAGGCAGAGACTACGGATTTCCATTTGCGATGATCCTGACACACTTCTCTGGCTTGATTCACTTTCATCATATTCCTCATACGCGCTCGCTGGTTTAAGGTGCAGTTAACCTGGCCTATGTCTAGAACGTCTCCAATCTGATCGAGAAACATTCCTCTTGTTACAGTTCCATTCACATCAGCCTTATAAACTTTCTTAGTCAGTCTTTTCTTGTCCATTCTTTTCTTTAATTTTACAATACTAGTAAAATATACATTCTATGTAAAATAATGTTAGTTTCTGACCTAAATGAATAAATGATTTTTGACTTTAACTTTGATTTTGACCATGCATTATAATCTTGCAGGCATATGGCGTATATCTGGTGAGAAGGTATGCCACTACCACAATGGATACCTGCTGGTACTCTGCTCCATAGAAGCAGCCCGATTACAGACGTTCCTCGTTCACCCTAACGCTCAAGGAGTGAGCTCTAACGGGTCCTTCGTAACTTTCTTTAAGACACCTGGTGAGTCTATCATTTCTATTTTAGCGTGTGGTGCTACAATGCTTAAGTTTGACTAGTTACAGGTGCAAAAATGGTATCAAACTTGAGACCCCCAATGTTCTGCCACACTGTCTATCCAGTTAGTCCATTGCACTAAGGCTGGTGTTTTTTATCTATTCATTTTATGTTGATGAATGATATTTTAAAATAGATTATGTTAGTTTCATAGTAATGTATATCTTATCTTATGTGGAGGCCAGTCAGTGCAGACTGGCGACACTTCGACCCAGTGGGATCTTTTGTGTCAACACTCTCCCAATAATGACTGCCATAGATGTTCATGGCAGCCGGGACCGACGGCTTAACGTGCTCTCCAAGGCACGGAGCAGGCGATAATTGTCAATCAATACGCACATAATTTCGAAAAGTCATATAACTTCCGAAAGTCAGAGGTGCGCGACGTGGGTTCGAACCCGAGACCCTCTGCATTGCAGTCTGTTGGTCTCCCCACTGAGCTATCGCTGCTCACTAGTAATGTATATAAAAACAATTGTTGTATAGAATATTCAGTAATCAATCATTGCATTTATATTGTCAATTTACTATACAACATTATTAATGGTAATTGTCACATAGCTGACCAACAGTCGCCACAAAGAAAACTCATGACACAAGCAACAGTTTTGAGTTCCAGTACTCTAACTTCAGTACGAGATAATTCATGATAGTCCCCACACAATAGAACTTTGCAAGAGTCACAAGCTACAGATGATTTTATTTTTCTCATTTGGTATCGTACTGCTTTTGGTACACTTTTCTTGAAGTAAATTGTAGATTGTGGGTAGTGATGTTCCGGATATCGGTATCCGCGGATATCCGCGGGAGGAAAAAGATCCGTATTGTATCCATATCTGTTACATTTTTGACGGATCTTTTACTTTATTAATTTTTAATACATAGATTGAATTCTATATGTAGGTGATTAGGTAGCAATAAAATACCAAGTACTTATTACATTTCAATCAAACTATTTTTATTTCTAAAAATTAAAAATTAGGCATCAACATTTATCATAGTGAATTAACATATGATACAATACTGCACGTAACTTAAAGGAACTAAATCAACTATCTAATATATGTTTAAACACTATAGTATAGGAAGTTATTATAAAATATTAATTAAACTCAATTGATCTCATTACAAAGATGTTATGAGATCAATTGAGTTTAAATCTTTTTAACATATTTTATTAAGAAAGTTATAAGATCACTTTTATAACAAAACTTAAATCTTAAGGTCATGCGCACCGACACCGATTGAGTAAGAAAGTTAAGATCCGTATCCGTATCCGCGGATCTACATTTTTTATTGTCTGGCACATCACTAATTGTGGGGTACAGCCCACCCAGCAGTGGAGCAGTTTATAGAGGACTAATATTATTATCATATATTTTAGGCACTCCGCTTGACCAGATATCTGATGGAGCCCTAGCCCACACACTCGGCGTCTCCCGGCTCCATGCAGCTGCGTTATGCCGCAGTAGACTTACTAGCGCAGTCTTCAACGTCGTGGAATATATCAGACCCAGGATTTTTGCTGGTAAGACAACACATGTACAGTCAGTATAATAACATGCATCTGTCATTACATTATACTAGATGTGCCCGCGGTTTGACCCGCGTTTATGATTACTGCGCCGCCCCCGTGGGTCGTAGCGTGATGTTATATAGCCTATAGCCTTCCTCGATAAATGAGCTATCCAACACAAAACTAATTATTCACTTCGGACCAGTAGTTCCTGAGATTAGTGCGTTCAAACAAACAAACTCTTTAGCTTTATAATATTAGTAGATTATTTATTTATTTAAAACCATACAAGCTTACAGTATAACACCATGGCGCTTGTACATTATGTCATATAGGGTCTTTACAGTATTATTTCATTATAATACAAATTAATAATATCTATACAAATAAATAAAATTGAAGTGTCTGTTTGTAATGTCAAAATAACAGCTTTTTATCTAATGCATCTTATCTTATCTTATGTGTGGGGGCCAGTCAGTGCAGACCGGCGACACTTCGACCCAGTGGGATCTTTTGTGTCGGCCCCAAGATTTAACCCTTAGCTATCTCCTTATGAATGTAATGCATAAGCTGCAGTGTACAATTCAGAGGGAGAAGCCTGAAGTCTTCAGGGCTTGGATATGCCACCCCCATCAGACCCGTCCTCAGTCCAGCCAACGCGTCGCATTCACACAATAGGTGCGATATGGACTCGTCCTATTCACCACAGGCTCTGCAGATCAAATTGTGTGCCAATCTCAATCTGCACAGGAAGTCTTTGGTGCCAAAATGGCCAGTGCACGCTCCTGTGAGCAGGCGCATTTGGCTCTTGCTATATCCACAGAACATCCCGGTGAAGCCTGTGGCTCCGTTTGCAATGAACTTCTTGGAGTGTTCCAGACCCCTAAGGGCCATCCACTCCAACCTGTGTTTGTCATTGCCATGTGCATTCAAAGCTGTCTTGACGGTGCTCTCAGAGAGTCCCACGAATGGCTCGGGGCCCACAAACAGCTGCTCCGAGCCCTTTCTGGCTAACTCATCAGCCTCCTCATTGCCCTGCACCCCTGCATGTCCCGGAACCCAGACCAGTCTGACTGTGTTCTTCCTGCCTAGTTTGTTGAGGATCTTAACACAGTTCAGGACCAGTCTGGAGTCCACCCTACACGAGTCCAGAGCTTTGAGAGCAGCTTGACTGTCACTGAGAATATACACAGTCTTGTCAGTGACACCACTGTTGAAATTCTCCTGAGCACAGGCAATTATAGCGTAGGTTTCCGCTTGGAAGACCGTTGCATATTTGCCCATGCTTTGGCTCACCTTACAGTCACTGGCATAGATACCAGCGCCTGATCCTGTTTCCATTTTGGAACCATCGGTGTACCAGATGAGACAACCCTCGTCAGGGGATTGTAGACCTTGTCTCCATTCATCCCTCGTGGGGACCTTTATTTTAAAATTCTTTTTGAATATGTGCAATGGTTGCATTTTGTCGCATCCCATGCTCATAATCCTTTTGAGATCCTTTGAAGTCTCCAGTTTTGTGTGTCGAGTTACCGGCATGTTGACGCTCCACAGCCCATGCACAGATAGTCTATATAGCGCCTTTACCGCCTCTGACTCCACAACAATGTGTAGCGGCGTTAGATCCAGCAGGACCTCTAACGCTGCCATTGGCGTAGTCGGGAACGCCCCTGTTATAGCCATCCAGGTCAATCGCTGTACCTTCGACAGCGCGTTCCTGTATGCAGCTAGTTTGGTTCTTGGCCACCAGACAATGCTCCCATACGTGAGTATGGGTTTTATCATCATCGTGTTTAGCCACTTGATGACCTTGGGCTTTAGCCCCCAGGTCTTCCCATAAGTAGAGCGAATCATGCCGAAGACCCGCTGGACCTTCACTATGACTTTTTCTACATGAGGTTTCCACGTTAGTTTGCTATCTAAGGTCATGCCTAGATACTTCACCTCCGTGGACCATTGTAACTGCGTACCATACATGGAGAGAGTTCCCAAACCTGTGAGATCCCTCTTCCTAGTAAATAGCACGACAGTAGTTTTCCCTGGGTTGATAGATAAATGATTGCTACTGCACCATTTTTCCACCATAACCAGGGCCTTCTGCATGAGACTGGATACCGTACTCGGAAACTTTCCATTGACGAGTATCACGTTAAGTACGGACCTTTGTTGAGTTGTTCTAGGAGTGAATTGACTACCAAGCACCATAAGAGTGGTGAGAGTACTCCACCCTGAGGGCAGCCCTTGGTTGTCGTTGCATACATTTCATCACCTAACAACTCAGACCTAATAATTCTACCCCTGAGCATACAATCGATCCACTTGCAAATGGTTGGCTCTATGCCGTGATTTGCCGATGCCACACTGATGGCATCAAAGGTGGTCCGATCGAAGGCTCCCTCAATATCCAGGAATGCGGCAATGCACACTTCCCGGTTATCTAATGCATGTTCTGCCTTATTTACCACAAAATGTAGTGCCGTCTCAGTGGATTTACCCGACTGGTAGGCACCTGTGGAGGGGGAATTTCCATAATGCTCCCTCCCTGACATGTCTATCTACTAACTTCTCCAGGGCTTTCAGGAATAACGACTCGAGACTAATAGGTCTGTATGCCTTGGCCTCTTCATAGTCTTCCTTGCCCGGTTTCGGTATGTAGATGACTTTAACACGCCTCCATATCTTTGGAATGTATCCAAAACCTATGCAGACTCTGTATAATCTGCACAAATGCGGAACAAAGAGTGCAGCTCTCTGTTGTAGGATGATGGGATAAACCATGTCTGGACCAGGTGACTTAAATGGTTGAAAACCAGTTAGAGCCCAGCCGACCTTCCCTTCATCCACTACCTTCCTAGCAGTGTCCCAATCTGCTTTGGTTGTACGATAGCTAAGTTCAACCAAGCTGATAGGGTCCTCCTGCTCCTTTTCTATTATCTTACAGTCTGGAAAGTGTGTGTTTAGCATCATTGCTAGTGTCTCCTTACCAGACCCTGTTCGCTGCCCATTGACATCCTTAATGGTTGTCAATGGGTGTGCTCTGACAGTCGATAAAGCTTTGGAGAGCCTCATTCCTTCAGGAATCGTACTGATGTTTTCACAGTGTGCTCTCCAAGCCTTCCGTTTGGCTTTCCGCACAGCTTTGTTGTAGTTGGTCAAACAACGAGCGTAACCGCTGTAGTCCCTACTGGTCCTAGCATTGTTAAACGCTCGTCTGGCTTCTAGCCGCAGCTTGACCAACTCTGGCGTCCACCATGGTACCCTCTTGGGCTTAATTTCCCTCTCAGGGCAATTACTTGTCCAGGCCGTATTCACAGTCTGGACCAATTCGTCTGCTGTAAACTCGATGTCTAATATCTAATGCATAAGAAAGTATATAAGGTACCTATACTAAAACATCTATTTTTAAAATTTTTGTGTCTGTCAGTTTGTTTCGGCTAATCTCCGAAAAGGCTGAACCTATTTAGACGGGACTTTCACTGGCAGATAGCTGATGTTATGAGGAGTAACTTAGGCTACTTTGATTTTAGAAAAAAAATAGGGTTCCGCAGAGACAAACACTTTTTAGTTAAAATCTACACGGACGAAGTCGCAGGTAACAGCTAGTACAAAATAATAATAGAATACAAAAAAGCAATCAGTAAGACAATCATAGCCTAGTGGGAAATCGTTGCACTGCCACGCAGAGGTCTCGGGTTCGAACCCAAGGCGCGCATCTCCGACTTTTCGAAGTTTGTGTGCTTTTGAATTTGTTCGGGGTTATGACGTCACACTTTTGTACCGGTAAGTGACGAAACACAAAATTTAACCGCGTTGTATCTTCGTTGTTATTAGTTTGTGGGACAAAAGAAAAATACGTGTCCAATATTTTGTGCTAATCTAAAAGACGGATAAAATCTTTTTTTTAGTCGTCGTGCCTATTTATGAACGGGTAGTCGATTAATCGTCGAAATTCGACCGTATTACACCCAGCCTTTATTATTCCCAAGTCACTTGGGGTCGGCTTTCTAGTCTAACCGGATTTAACTGGATATCAGTTTTTACACGGAGCGACTGCCATCTGACCTCCGCAACCGGCTAACGATACCCTAAAGCTAGACCAGTGTCAGGATATTAGAGGGCACTGACTTCTTATAACGACTGCCATAGATGTTCATGGCAGCCGGGACCGACGGCTTAACGAGCTCTCCGAGGCACGGAGCAGGCGATAATTGTCAATCAATACGCACATAATTTCGAAAAGTCATATAACTTCCGAAAGTCAGAGATGCGCGACGAGACCCTGTGCATTGCAGTCTGTTGGTCTCCCCACTGAGCTATCGCTGCTGACCGTATTACATAAATAAAAATAAAATTATAATATTTTTTATACTAACACTATAACGTCAATGAAACTCACTATACACTGAAACTACTAGCCATCTGTGCAGTCGCCTTCGCTGAAACTGTTTTCTTTTTGTTTTTTTTTATAACTAAGGTGGCAAGCAAGCATACGGCCCACCTGATGGTAAGTGGTCACCGTAGCCTATGGATGCCTGCAACACCAGAGGCATCACTTGCGCGTTGCCAACCCTTTAGGAAAGGAAGTGGGAACGAGAAGGAACGGGAAGGGGGAAAGTGGGTGATTGGGCTTCCGGCACTCTCACTCACCGAACGAAACACAACAGTAGGAATACTGATATTTCACGTCGATATTCTGTGAGAGGGTAGTCCTTCCCCGGTCCAGCCGGCCCATTCGACGGCTTCGATGGCGTAGTGGTTAGTGTAACCAACTGCCACGCCTGAGGTTGCGGGTTCGATTCCCGCACAAGTCAAACATTTGTGTGCCTAGACATGGATGTTTATCTTGGTATTTCTATGTATAATATGTATGTACATATTTACAAAAAAAAAGTATAGTTTATCCATTGTCTAGTACGCATAGTACAAGCTCTGCTTAGTTTGGGCTAGATGGTGTTGTGTGTATGTGATAGAATATTATTATTATTTATGCTGAAATCAGCGAGGCTCTACTACTCTCGAAAATCTCTGTGTGGATAAGCATTTTTTTTTTCTTTCTTTCCAGGTAAACCCCTAGCAGAATTATCCACAATCCGTTCCACCATAGGTGATGCGTTACTAGACATATACGCGAGCGAAAGTGCGGAGTACTTCACCGCCGGACTTTTGGATGGGTACGCGGAACCAGATGCTGAATTGGAGATGGCCATGTGCAGGTAAAATATATCCTTACTTCCTTACTAATATTATAAATTCGAAAGTAACTCTGTCTGTTAACTTTTCACAGCTAAACCACTCAACCAATATAGATAAGGTACAGATATATTTTAAAACCTGGGGAAGGACATAGGCTACTTTTTATTGATTTAGGTACCACGCGGGCGGAGCCGCGCGCAAAAGCTAGTCTAAAATATATCTAAACAAACAAACTCTTCAGCTTTATAATATTAGTAATATTATAAAGCTGAAGAGTTTGTTTGTTTGAACGCGCTAATCTCAGGAACTACTGGTTCGATTTGAAAAATTATTTTAGTGTTGGATAGCCTATTTATCGAGGAAGGCTATATAACATTACGTTACGACTCACGGGGGCGGCGCAGTAGCGACGAACGCGGGTGAAACCGCGGGAACATCTAGTTAAATATATGTACTAGATTTAGCCCGCGATTTCGCTCGCGTAAATGTAGGTTAGGTTGACACCCTAATCACCTAGCGGTATGAAATATACTTTACGTCCTATTCTAATACCTACCAAATATACATAAAAAAATGCATCAATATTGGTTTAGTCGTTTCAGAGGAGTGCGATCACAAACACCGTGACATGAGATTTTTATATATAGATATATACGTATTTATAATAAGCTTCCAGATGTTTTCAAACCCTTAATCTTAAAATATGTTTAAAAATAAATTGTGCCTATTTCTTAAAGACAAGTGCTAACTCAATTTACGACTGAATGATATTTTTATAATACTAATTATAATTTTGTATGTCTGTCAAAATTAAAATTGTTAAGTAAATCTATACAAATATATAAATTTTAAGTGTCTGTTTGTAATGTCAAAATTTCAGCATTCTTACTAAATGCATATGAACGTATATAAACGGTGCACATATATCAATAAACAATTATTAAAATTTTTGTCTGTCTGTCCGTTTGTGCCGGCTAATCTCTGAAACGGCTGGACCGATTTTGATGTGACTTTCACTGGCAGATAGCTGATGTTATAAGGAGTAATTTAGCCTACTTACTACTTTTATTTTAGATCGCGGATGAAGTCGCGGTTAACTGCTAGTTGTTAAGAAATATTTGGCGTTTCAAAAGAGTGGTCATGAGTTTCTTGGCTGTTTCTTCTCATGAAATCTTTACAAACAGCCTTTTTCAATGCTAGATTTTTATTTCCTTATACTTCTTTCATTATTTACCCATTTTTATGAAAGTAAAGATCCTGCTATTTGTCGTAGAAACTTCATGGCCAACCACGGTCTGACTACCATGCTGAAGTTGATGTCAATCCCAGCGTTGGACAAAGAGGAGGAATGCAAACAACTCCTGGATGATATGAGACACTTGGCTTCCAGAGGAGAGAGTCTGGACAGCATCAATATGTTTATAGGTAAGATTTTTTAATACATTCTGATGCTGGACGTTCTGTGCTAAGATGTTGATAAGATGGCCCGAGGACCGAACTTCAGACCTCATGCATAGAAGACTCATTCATAATCGCAGCGAAGCTTTAAATACACATTCTAAAATGCAAACTTACATAATTACATAAGGACATCTTTTCTTTTTTTTTTTCTTTTTTTTTTCTTCTTTTCTTTATTTTAGGAGCTTTGTCACAATGTGACTATGTCGCTCCATCATAGTCGCCGGATGTATTATTACAAACTTTTCATAATTTTGTTATACATATTATATAAGGACCTAGCTAGCTCTGAAACAGGTGTAGATAATACACTATTGCATCTACCAATATCACATAAGGACATCTTGATTGAACAGCCTAACTGCCTACCCGGAATCGAACTTGGTACATCAAGCACAGCAATCGCATTATCTATCACTGCGCAAACCAAAGCTTAAAATACATCTTTCAAAATTCTACTAGACGAATTTGACAGAAATTCCTCAATATCACTTTGCCTACCCGGTCATCAAACTTAAGACCTCATGCACAACAGACGCATTCACAAACCCCGCGAAGTTTAAAATAAAAATTCTGACATACATTCATACACAAAATTCAAAATTAAACACTCAGATCTTAACAGAAAACCTCAATATCACAATACCTACTCGGGAATCGAACTTTGACCTCAACACACAGCAGTCTCTTCCACTAGACTTCTCTTCCGCTTCCTTTAAAAGTAGTAGAGCCTCACTGATTTCAGCATGAATGTGCCGGCTCGACCGGGGAAGGACTACCCTCTCACAGAATATCGACGTGAAATAACAGTATTCCTACTGTTGAGTTTCGTTCGGTGAGTGAGAGTGCCGGAGGCCCAATCACCCACTTTCCCCCTTCCCGTTCCTTCTCGTTCCCACTTCCTTTCCTAAAGGGTCGGCAACGCGCAAGTGATGCCTCTGGTGTTGCAGGCGTCCATAAGCTACGGTGACCACTTACCATCAGGTGGGCCGTATGCTTGTTTATAAAAGTATAAAAAGGAAGAAAATACCGCTGAGCAACTGACGCATTAAATAAAATGTTTCATATTTCAGCTTTAAATGGCATCCATCACGCTGGTAAAACTATGTCAGAAGAAGTCAAACAAATAAGGAATCCATTGATGCATCCCTCGTTCATATTCAAGAAGGTTCTGGCCAATAGACATCAGGTAAGGAGACAGAATAATTCTTTAGCGTGAGAGAACTACAGTATATTCTAACTAATATTATAAATTGAAATTAAACTACTATATACGAATTTTAAATAGTGTGATTAGAGAGAGATGCGGCATGAAAGTGGATATAGTGACAAGAATAGAAAAGGGTATGTTAAGCTGGTTTGGACATGTAGAAAGAAAGGACGAGGAAAGACTGACTAAGAAAGTTTATAAGGCACAGTCGCAAGAGGAAAACCTAGGCGAACGTTTCTCGATCAGATCGGAGGCGTTCTGGACAAAGGCCAGGTTAAGAGCTCCTTGAACCGATGGGCGTGTATGAGGAATGTGATGAAAGTGAATGAAGCCAGAGAAGTGTGTCAGGCTCGTAGCAAATGGAAATCCGTAGTCTCTGCCTACCCCTCTGGGAAACAGGCGTGAATCTATGTATGTATACGAATTTTATCGCGTTGTTTATTTGACACTATTACAAAATATCATGATCATGATACTTTGAGCTCATTCTGCGTAAATAGAAACACCCATGACTAAATTATGTTCGGGTACTTTGAAATAACTACACTGGAACATTGAGACAACTACCATCTTAGTCTAGTCAGCCATGGTCACGGACCATGGCTGCTGGAAAGCAACCGAAACGTCGGGGAAAATTTAAACACAAATATAAATAGTATAATAGTATAGTAATAGTATAAATAGCTTTAATAGTTTCAATAATTTAATTAGCTTAAAAATTAGTAAAGTTTAATAGTAATAGTAGTGTAACAGATTTCAAAATTTTGTAATAAAGTGTCAAATAAACAACGCGATAAAATCCGTATATAGTAGTTTAATTTAAATGAATAACATTCGCGTAAACAGAAGACAATATTATAATATTATAAATGCGATCGTGAGTTGGTTTGTTACGCTTTCACGCTTTAAGACTGCGCTGAGCGTAAGACAGATAATGACAGAGCTCGTGTGGCGCATATTCAAATCGGCGCGCGGCCGCCATAGTAAAATTGTATGGAGGATTTGAAGTCCTTTTTTACCCTAAGGCTAGACCAGTGTCAGAATATTAGAGGGCACTGACTGCCCAATAACGACTGCCATAGATGTTCGTAGCAGCCGGGACCGACGGCTTAACGTGCTCTCCGAGGCACGGAGCAGGCGATAATTGTCAATCAATACGCACATAATTTCGAAAAGTCATATAACTTCCGAAAGTCAGAGGTGCGCGACGTGGGTTCGAAACCGAGACCCTCTGCATTGCAGTCTGTTGGTCTCCCCACTGAGCTATCGCTGCTCGAAGCAACATTTAGATTAGTTGTTAGGTTCAGGCAAAGGGTTGAGCCTATGAGAAGATACCTGCAAGAAACTCATGACCACTCTTTTAAATCGCTAATTAAATATAATTTCAGTATTTTACAACTCATATTAAGGTGTTGCAGCCATTATGCCATATATTACCGACTATATAAATCTAAAGCTTATAACAATAATTTTAAATAAATAATTACTGAATAATGTAAAGGAGATGAAATAATAAGGATTTAGTATTTAGAATTATTTAATACTAGCTTGTGCCCGCGGCTTCGCTCGCGTTAATTTAGAATTTAACAATCAATTCGGGTTGTACTCTGCTTGTAATAATATAATTCAATCATGATTCGCAAGACACGTGGCGCCATCTATTATCATAAGAACGTTATTATTGTTTTCCTCAGGAACAGTAGTTTGTTTCGGGATGAGAGGTAGCCTATGTCCGTTTCTATACACTTGACAACGTATATGCGAAATTTCAGGATTATCGGTTCAGTGGTTTAGGCGTGAAAAGGTAACAAACAAACAAACTCATTTTCGCTTTTACAATATTAGGAAATTAGGTTTAATCTGTAATAGATAGTAGGATGTGGTTTCTATTAGATATGGTATAATAAAAGTTTCATCATCATCATCATCATCATCATGTCAGCCAAAAGACGTCCACTGCTGGACATAGGCCTCCCCCAAGGTTTTCCACACAGACCGGTCTTGGGCCACCCGCATCCAACCGCTTCCCGCGACCTTTACCAGGTCGTCGGTCCACCTTGTGACCCCTATAAAAGTTTATATTAATTTAATTACAGGAGCGAGATGACCCTAAACTGAACCTTCACTTGTCTGAACACCTGCACCCTTCGCTGAAGCTACCTTCTGAACAACTGGAGTACTGCGTTTTAAGGATGAGGTTCGCATGTGAAACTCTCATGGCCAGACATGGCGTCAAAGTTGGCACAGCATACACGTAGGTAGACTTATTTAGTAAACTGACCGGTAGCCTAAGTTACTCCTTATAACATTAGCTATCTGCCAGTGAAAGTCCCGTCAAAATCGGTCCAGCTGTTTCAGAGATGAGCCCGCACAGAGAAAAATTTAAGAAATAGATTTTTTGCTATAAGTACCGTATATACCTACTTTCATATGCATTTAGTAAAAAACTGTTATTTTGACATTACAAACAGACACTTCAATTTTATTTATTTTAGAGTTCGAAAAACTCTTATACAACAGCTTTGTCTGTCCGTCCGTTTGTCTTTCTGTTATACAACTTTCAACTCAAGAACCGTAAGAGCTAGAGACTCGCGGTCAACGCCATTCAACTCAGCATAGTCGATATACCCCTGGAATGACTATGACCTTTGACCTCTGACCTCAGGGTCACGTGATCTCTGACATCAAAGTGACCTTTGACATCTGATATCACGTGGCCTTTGACCTCAATGTCACGTCGCCTTTGCCTATGCAAAGGTCACGTGATACCACGTGAAAATGGTTCAAGTCATATTACTTGAACCATTTTTTCGAACTCTAAGATTTACGACAATTCATTGCCGTTTCTCACTTGTGTATAAATAAATCGATTGCAGAGATGGTGTAGTGGTTTAAGTGGTCGCCTCGCCACTGCGCCGAGTGTTGTGGGTTTGAATCCCACACGGGACAAAAAATTTTGTGATCCGCAAATGGCTTTTCTGAGTCTGGGTGTTATTTGTGTCTGTTGTTTGAATGATATAAAAATTTCAATAGATATAAAAAGATTGTATCAGGTGTGCTTAGTGCCGAAAAGTTCTAAATCTAGTTACAATATAAAATTACAGTTATTAAGTAAAAACCTACTTACAATTATTATTATCCGCTTGTATCCTACGCTAACGAATTTAAGATTTTAATAATGTTTTTTGTTTTGCACGAGTAATCTGCTCTAATATGTACATGTTGTGTACACTACTTTAGGATTAATGTCCGGTTTATATAAAAGGTGCGTACGGACAGCGCGTACACTGATACGCGTAGTCGGTTACGCGTGTCCTGGAACGCCATGTTCGTACTTGCAGCTACGCGTACACTCTCTCGACCGACCGACCGGTTACAGCGGCGGGCTGTCCGTATCATCGGAGATCCAGAGGTCACGAGTTCACTGGAACCTCTGCAACTCCGTAGAGACATTGCCTCATTGGCATGTTTCTACAGAATATACCACGGGGAGTGCTCTGAAGAGTTATTCCACCTTATCCCGCCCTCCCCTTTCCTATCCAGAACAACGCGTGCTGGGCTCAGATGCCATCCTTACACGGTAGAGTCGATTAGAGCGCGTACCAAAAAGTTTGGGTCCTCATATCTCTGCCGAACGACCAAGGCATGGAGTTCTCTGCCAAGGCACGTGTTTCCTTCTTCCTTCAATCCTGGGTTCTTTAAGCGGGGCGTGAAAAAGCATCTTCTCAGGCCGTCAAAGTAGAGACCTCAACATCGCCTCGGCTACTGTGGGGGCGATGTGGAGGCCACTGCTCTTAGACCACACGACTGCTTACCATCAGGTGGAGTGTGGTCATTTTGACGAGTAAAATAAAAAAAAAAAAAAAAAATACAAACTCTTGGGGAACGCGTGCCGCGCGAGCCGCCGTCAGTCGGTTTCTCGTCGCGCGTCAAAGTGGATGCGCACTCGGATACGCTATATTTGGACGTCAAAATGGATAGACACGCGTGTTCACCGAGTTTCAATTTTTTTATTTTGCTCGTCAAAATGACCACACTCCACCTGATGGTAAGCAGTCGTGTGGTCTAAGGAGCAGTGGCCTCCGCATCGCCCCCACAGTAGCCGAGGCGATGTTGAGGTCTCTACTTTAAAATTAATATATTGTCAGATTGATTGAACTTTATGAATTTCACCGGGTTTTGTGGGATAGCACACTAATTAACTATCGAAATAACGATTTACGCGAAGATGCATGGAAGGTGTACCGGACGGGCGAACTCGGGGCTTCGTTACTATATGATGATGGTTACAAAACAACCGTCGAGTCGCTGACGTCCTGTACACGATGTGTAGACTGTACTATATGGCGATGACTGGTTACTATGTCGGAGGCTCTGAAAGGCGTGTTGTTGCGGGTTCGATGTGCGGGTCAGGATCAGGACTTTAAATGAATAGAAACAAGCTTCATAGTTCAGTTGGTTGAAGGCTTCTGGCTGGCTCCGTTCGGTTCTTGAGGCTTGAAGATGAGGTTTCTTGAGCACCTGCGGTCGATCGATACTGTACCGCTTAAGTACCTCTAATCTTTACCGTAACGAGAGCCGGCCAGAAACCTCGGTCAACAAGTTTATTTTTAAGTATATATTGTACATATTTCTGCTTATAACTACGGAACTATACTAGCTAGCGTGATGATACAAAAACTGCCGCGTAGGGCACGATAAGACCTACCTATTGATATCTGTTTTATCTATCGGATGTTAGGTCTAGATATAGTTATTCTAGGTTTTAGGCTAAAAATCTATTTTGCGGTAACATTTATATCAAAAAAAGTGTAATAACTTTTTAACTATACTATGTAGGAATATGATTCCTTCAGTATGTTGTAGTGCTTTTAGTAGTGTACAAAATAAAACACACAAGTGAAACCTTTTATTAAAACCTTAAGACCTAGGAACCCTAACATACCTAACTTGAGGTAAAAATGCATTTTATTGGCAATATTTATGCTTTAAACATGATATTCTTATAAACTATATAAAAGAAACATAATATTATGTTATTTACACTATTTATCTACACTTTTTAAGTCTACATATGACGTAATTCGGCACTATTGTAACGATAAACTTTATTGATACGTCACACTTATGTATATTCACACTCACAATAACACGATTCAAGTCAATATTAACGTTGTCGCGAACAGAAGGCAATTTCAAAATTGATATCTTGCATAAGCCTATTTCCACACTGTAATCTTTCACGATACAATTTTTTCATCCACCATCTAGGTTTCCGTTTGTTTCTCTTTTTCTTATTTAAAATGTGTTGAATAATGAGTAATGCCGTAGCAGTGGTGGTGCACGCTACCGCTATGCTTCTTGGAGTCATGGCGGATGACTGGCGGGGTATGCGTAGCGCTATGGATCGATTGACCTCGCGTTTAGGTTCGCGGCGGTCCGTACAGGAGCTGTACGCGTGGACAGCGTATTCAGACTACGCGTAACACAGAAACGCGCTGTTCGTACGCACCTTTATATGTTCACTATTACTACTTACCATGTTAAGGGTCCGTTCACACAGACCGGCTCGGAGAGGAGAGCAGATTTTTATCACGTTGGAAACAGAGTTTTGAGTAATTGTAGTAAGGTTTATTTTTGCATGTGCACTTCTTTTGTCATTAAGAATGTTTGAACGCGCTTCGTGTGAAATAATAAGAGGAGCCGACCGGTTCCGATTACGTGCTCTTTCTCGCTCGCGCAGCCGATCGGTGAAATAGTTGGCGGCTCCGCTCCGGCCAATTCCAAGCGTATACGATCCGGTTTGTGTGAAAAGAAAAAAGCGGGCCGATGCTCTCCGAGCCGGTCTGTGTGAACGGACCCTAAGACTGTAATCTGTTTGTGTACCTATTATAAATAAATAAATGCAAATGGATAGCGTTGTGGTTGGTCTCTCGTCTCGTCTGTCGTCTCGACACTGATCGCGCCGAATGACGTCAGTTCGATGCGGGACTACGTTTGTATCGAGTCTAGGTGTGCTTCGTGTCCGTTGTTTGAATGTTTGTAAAGTCACCCGCGATACAGAAATTATTCCTAGAGGGGAAATGTCTTTTTTTTTTTTTAAAGTTAATGGTAACCATAAAAATCGCTTTTAGCAATTGTGACAGGATTGAGAGCGCCTACTGGTGAGCCTGAAAACAATAGACCCCATTTGCTAGTATATTTCTTTCTTTTTTATACAACTAAATTTGCAAACCCTGATGGTAAGTGGTCACCGTAGCCTATAGACGCCTGCAACACCAGAGGCATCACTTGCGCGTTGCCGACCCTTTAGGAATGGAAGTGAGAAGGAGCGGGAAGCGGGAAGGAGGGTGATTGGGCCTCCGGCACTCTCACTCATCGAGCGAAAGACAACAGTAGGAATACTAGTATTTCACGTCGATATTCTGTGAGAGGGTAGTCCTTCCCCGGTCGAGCCGGCCCATTCATGCTGGAATCAGCGAGGCTCTACTACCTAAAAACTAATCTTTATAAAAAAGGGAATGTTTACCCTTTCTGGGAATCATACCCGAGACCTCAAAACAGCAGTCCCATGCACTACCATTGCGCCACCGAGACAGATCGATGGCGTAGTGGTCAGTGTAACCGACTGCCACGCCTGAGGTCGCGGGTTTGATTCCCGCACAAGTCAAACATTTATGTGCATGGACATGAATGTTTGTCTTGGTCTGGGTGTTTCTATGTATAATATGTATGTATGTACAATAAAAAAAGTATATATGTATGTTTATCAATTGTCTAGTACCCATAATACAAGCTTTGCTTAGTTTGGGCTAGATGGTGTTGTGTATGTGGTAGAATATAATATTATATTATTAAATAGTTTTCACCCGCGGCTTCGCTCGCGTAAATGTAGGTTAGTTTAGGTTAGGTTTGCAACAGTTCGTTTTTTTGGATGAAAAGTACCCTATGTACTATTCTGTACCCCCTGACAACGTGAATGCAAAATTTCATCTTAATCGGTTGAGTAATTAAGGCGTGAAAGCGTAACAAACAAACAAACTCATTTTCGCATTTATAATATTAGTAAGGATGATATCATAGTATGTATAACATAATGATAATTTAATTTTACTTCAACAGGGAACTGAACCGGCTAGCTGAGGCTGCGACTGAAATCCTTATGATGTCCGCAGTACTAGCAAGAGCTTCCAGGTGAGATTACAACAAAATCAGCTGATTTTATCACCATAACTAACTTTCACCCGCGTCTTCGTTCGCGAACAGTACTTTTTCCTGGATAAAACGTACCTACCCTAACCCTAGGTCCTTTTCTGTTCCCCTGACAACGTGTATGCGAAATTTCATGATAATCGGTCGAGTAGTTAAAGCGTGACAGCGTAACAAACAAACTCACATTCCTTTATAATATCAAGTTAGGATATACAGCCGTGATGGTAAAAAAGCCTATCCTAGTACTGTTATCTTATCTTATGTGGGGGCCAGTCTATGCAGACCGGCGACACTGCGACCCAGTGGGATCTTTTGTGTCGACACTCTCCCAATAACGACTGCCATAGATGTTCATGGCAGCCGGGACCGACGGCTTAACGTGCTCTCCGAGGCACAGAGCAGGCGATAATTGTGAATCAATACGCACATAATTTCGAAAAGTCATATAACTTCCGAAAGTCAGACGTGCGCGACGTGGGTTCGAACCCGAGACCCTCTGCATTGCAGTCTGTTGGTCTCCCCACTGAGCTATCGCTGCTCTTTGCTGGTACTGTTACTAACATAACCTGAATTTACGCTAACAAAGCCGTGGCCTAAACTTAGTAATTGTATAAAAGAAAGATGTTCCCGCGGTTTCACTCGCGTTTATCGTTACTGCGCCGCCCCCGTGGATTGTAGCGTGATGTAATATAGCCTATATATAATATCAGCCCTGTATTAAACTGTCCCACTGCTGAGCACGGGCCTCTTCTCACTGTGAGAAGGGTTAGACCATAGTCCACCACGCTGGCCTAGTGCGGGTTGGCAGACTTCACATATCTTCGAGAACATTATGGAGCTCTCAGACATGCACGTTTCCTCACGATGTTTTCCTTCACCGTTAAAGCAAGCGATAATCAACTATTTAATACGCATTTAACTTCGAAAAGTCAGAGATTCGCGCCTTGGGTTCGAACTCGAGACCTCTGCGTGGCTGTCCAACGGTTTACCACTAGGCTACCGCTGCATTATATAGCCTATAGCCTCGATAAATGGGCTATCCAACACTAAAATAACTTTTTCAAATCGAACCAGTAATTCCTGAGATTAGCGCGTTCAAACAAACAAACTCTTCAGCTTTTTAATATTAGGAAAAGAATTAAGCTATACATTTTGATATTTTTTCCAGGTCATACTGTATAGGACTCCGAAACGCCGAAATAGAAATGAAACTGTCCGCTTGCTTCGTGGAGAAGACGAGGGATCGCGTGAGGAAACTCATCAAAGAAATTGATGATGGAGAATATTTGAACTTAGACCACTTCACCGTTCAATTTGGTCGGAAAGTACTGGATACTAACACTACACTTGTCGAAAAACCTGTTGCAAGGACTTTCTGGTAGAAAGGTAAGAAGCTTCTAGAAGGAAGTGAAAGGAAAATTATTTGTTCCCATTTTTATATACCTGCTCAAATTGTGAATGTACGTAAAATAATTTTCAATAAGTAGGATTTTACTGATTTTTTTCAAGCTGAAGACAAGGCGCTATGCCGCTTTTTGGGGGAGGGCTATGTCCAGCAGTGGACTATTATAGCCTGATGATGATGATGATGATGATGAGGATTTTACTAAATAGCAAAAGAAGTCTATATAAGAATGCAAATATAAAAGCAAATATTCGTGCTGTAGATAAATACAGGAATCAAAATTATTCTAATTGATTTAATCGAATACGATGCGTTTTTATTCGAATATGTTATATATAGATAGCAGATATAAAAAGCACATACATACAAAATAGATTCACGCCTGTTTCCCAGAGGGGTAGGCAGAGACTACGGATTTCCATTTGCTACGATCCTGACACACTTCTCTGGCTTCATTCACTTTCATCACATTCCTCATACACGCCCGTCGGTTCAAGGTTCGAAGGTCGGTCGGTTCGAATATAAAAAGCATTGATCCAATAATATAGCTATCAAAACTATTTAAAATCGTTCAAATAATCGACATATTCGAATAGGATTCAGTTTTTTATTCGAATATGTCCTAAAATGCAGATGTAAGAATCGTTAATCCAATAATACAGGTACAAAAATTATTCGAAAATATTCTAATGAATATACCTATCTCCAAAAGATTGAGCATGTATAAAAATTATGGGATGCCGATGTAGTCTAAATTATATTTTAATTGTTATTTTGTAAATAAAACTAGTTATTATTATTATGGTGTTTTATTAACTAACCCGTCAACTGTCGAGCGGACATAAGCTGTCCGCAAAAATGAGTCATCAAAATAAAAAATAAAAAAACTACAAATGTATTTCCGCTGCACACTTGACTCGTTATTAATGAGTTAAGTGTCGAACGCACATACATTTGTCCGGTTGTGTATTGTTTGCACAATGAATTTTTAATTATTTTTTACGTATTTCCCCTAGACGTTCAAGAAGCTAATTAATAAATATTAGGCGCCGGCCACACTGCGGCCGTCAGCGGTCAGAGTTCCGTGTTCTGCGTTCACTGTGATGTATGCGGTGTCTTAGATTCGTACAGACATAAAAGCAGTCAGACCGCGCCGGTCAAAGAGAACGCACGTTCTGTCGGAGTTCAATTTTTTTTTTAAAAGCGGTCACGATTTTCTACGAAATTGAAAAGTTTATTGAATTAGTGCGAGACAAACGTACTGAACTCTAGATTTCTCGACCGCTCGCAGTGTGGGCGACTGTGAACGCTGAACGCAGACCGCCGGGGCAATGTGTTCGGCGCCTAAGTAATTATGAAGTGCACAAGCAATACAACAATATATGAAATTAGAATATAATAATATTAACATAATTCAAAAATAAGTTAGAAATGATCAGTAACTTAACTAAACTCATAAACTTAGACGTTCATAAGTGTTACTTTGTTACCTAGATGAAGTCGCCTCGAGGTAAGCCAGTTTCGTTGAGCTGGTCTAACTTGACGAACAATCAGATGTACTTGTACTCGAAAGAGTAATAGGTAAATTGAACGTTGAAGCACTAATACACTCAGAATAAATGAATTTTGATTTTAACATGCAAATAATTTACAATTGATGTTCATAAGTGTAACATTGTGACCTAAATGATTTCCGACTTTGACATGCAAAATATTTACAGAAAATTAATAGTTACATTTTGTATTTAAGAGAATATTAACTAATCTAAGGCATATAATCTTTAGGAAAAACACTTATATAAGAAACTCCCTTTTCGGCAGCCGGCCTAAAACTATCGCCGAAAGTTACATTTTTGGCAATGTTACCCTTCTTGGCTACTTTGCCCCGTCGCCTCAACTTTGCTACTGATTCCGCCACCTTAGTCTCCAATGTCTTTTTAGTCCCGAACGCCACCTTTTCTGGCCTAATATTGACATTCTGGACTTTGTTCTTCTCTTTTCGTTTGTAGTAGAATACTTCCCAGGCCAAAGTGATCATTGCTAGGCCGAGGCCGAAAAGCGTTGCGATGAATACTCCTCCTGAAAAAGTAATTGTAACATAATAACTTAGTTGGCTATGTTTTATACATTATTTTACACACAAGAACAAAGAGCAATCAAAAGAAATATTTTTGTACAAACAGTATCAAAATTGCTTGCAAAATAAGTAAGTAATTAATACTATAAAACGTAGTAGAGCCTCGCTGATTTCAGCATGAATGTGCCGGCTCGACCGGGGAACGACTACCCTCTCACAGAATATCGACGTGAAATACCAGTATTCCTACTGTTGTGTTTCGTTCGGTGAGTGAGAGTACCGGAGGCCCAATCACCACCTAACACTCTTCCCGCTCCTTCTCCTTCCCACTTCCTTTCCTAAACGGTTGGCAACGCGCTAGTGATGCATCTGGTGTTGCAGGCGTCCATAGGCTACGGTGACCACTTACCATCAGGCCGTATGATAGTTTGCCAATATAGGTGTATAAAAAAAAAACTTTAGGAATGGAAGAAGAGAAAACGGAAGTGGGAAGGTGAAGAGGGTGATTGGGTCTCCGGCACTCTCACTCGCCGAACGAAACACAACAGTAGGAATACTGCTATTTCACGTCGATATTCTGTGAGAGGGTAGACCTTCCCCGGATGAGAGAATGTATACATAGTCACTCTTATTTCCCTGAAATGGTAGGCAGAGACGAAATACACCTATATTTCGCGGGCTTTCATTATAGGTCCATGTAATAAGAGCCTATAGCCGTCCAGACACAGTTCCATACACCGTGCTAGTACAGAAAATTTCTCGATAAAATAACACTATACCCAACCGGGACTCCAACCCGAGACTTTCTGCTGTCGGGTTATTCCCAGTTGCCCCCACTATCAACGCCACCACTGGTGACAAATGGGATTTCTTTCCACATTTTATGGAAAGAAATCCCATTTGTCACCAGTGGTGGCGTTGATAGTGGGGGCAACTGGGAATAACCCCTGCTGTCACTACCGCTGCGTTTACAAGTCAGTGTTTCCAATAAAATAATATTGATGCCTTACCTAAACTTTCCAAGGTTATGCCTTCAGACTCATCAGCGTCAGGACAGGCTTGTCTGGCAGACTCGTTCCAGTATCTGCAAATATAACACCAAATCTATAAGACCACGACGGTCAAGTTTTTCTCGGCTCTTTCTACATTCTACCATCGGAATAGCAGGCAAGCCGATTTTTAATTTTAGGTATATTATAAAATTTTAATGTAATAATGTAAATTGGTATAATCAAGGAACATTGATTCATGTCAATGTTTCTTGATTATGCCAGTTTTAGGGTGTGTTTCAAAGGCAGTCTATAATATAATCCCTTGGTAATTTAAGGGGACTGCCTTTAAACACTTAGCCTAACCACTGCCAATTGAAACCTAGTTTTAAAAGCCAAGTATTTAAGTCATAGCACTCAAGTACCACCGTAGTAGATAGTTCATTCCAAAGCTTGCACGTGGAAGAAATGGGCTCTAAAACTTAGGTAGATTTTTTAATGATCCTCCCACTGCTTAGGCGTATGGATGTACGTCGGGAAATGAGCGTGCCTTAGACAGCTCCGGGACCATACTGGAGATATGGGAGGCGGCTTCTCCGTCGGCTTCAGCGAAGTTTTCGTTTGGAAGTGGTGAGCGGCTTTATTGCTCCGGTACCTATCTGGAGAATAGGTAGTGTCACTTGGGCACGAGGTAGCTTGCTAACGAGAACCGGATCTCTGAGGTTAGGATGGAGAGTCGAGATTTGGGGACAAGACCTGTCTATAACTGGTCCCGGAAGGTGCTCTTGGGCAATGGAAGGTACAGGGACTCCACCTAATATAGCCTTTAAGGTTGGTGTAGAGGAACGCTATATCATAAACTGGACTAGTCGTAGAGAAAAGGGGGATGATACTACCACTCCAGGTTTATTTCTTGTGTTTGTTTACAAACATTCAAACAACGGACACAAAAACACACTGTCTCGGAATAACCATTTGTGGATCCCACTTTTTGTCGTAGGATTCGAACCCGCAACACTCCGCGCAGCAGCAGTGGCGAGGCGACCACCACGCCACCCGTGCAGTCTGGCAGAATACTCTAAAAAGCGTAGCCTTTTGTTGTTTCGTCAAAATCACGTGCAATCAATCTACACGTGCGGGTGAGAAATGATTGCTAAAAGAAAACGTTTCCAAATGCAAGAAATGGACTCTTCTACATTTATCTTCACTTACTTAGAAGCCAGCTGTTCTAGGAACCGTTCTTTCTGCAGCTCCAGTAGCGCCCTGGACAAGTCTTCCTGAAGCCTAGACCCTTGCTGCACAGCGATAGCGTAAGGCTGTTCAGCGAAGACCTCTCCCACTTCAGTCAGATTGCAGTTTCTAGTTACTTCGTATCTGGAATCATACATAAATATTCTCACACTGAAATCCCCGAAAGAATAGATAGAGATCTAAAAATAGACCTCTACCTACCCCGTCGGGGATTTCAATATTTCGCCAACTACGGATTTAGGTAATCAATATTAAACTAAAAGTAGGTATTAACATAATTATTATAAGTTAACAAAATCTTTGAAATTAAACTACTATATACGGATTTTATCGCGTTGTTTATTTGACACTATTACAAAATTTTTAAAAACTGTTACACTACTACTACTATTAATCCTTACTAATTTTTAAGCTAATTAAATTATTAAAACTATTTATATTTATGTTTACACTTTCCCCGACGTTTCGGTTGCTTTTCAGCAGCCATGGTCACGGGGAGACTAAGATGGTAGTTGTCTCAATGTTCCAGTGTAGTTATTTCAAAGTACCCGAACATAATTTAATCATGGGTGTTTCTATTTACGCAGAATGAGCTCAAAGTATCATGAAGTCTAGCTGTGGTTTGCTTCTTCTTGGGTTTGACTATTTGAATTACTGGATCCCAAGCTGGTGGTACATTACAACCATCTTCTCTATTGAAATTAGGATGTTTTTGATTTCAATAGCCTCGCGAAGCATCCTTGGTAGGAATCGGTGTTCTTTAGCGAGCATCTGTTGTTTGTCAAATCTCAGGTAGTGGTTGGTCCCCTGTTGCACATGTTCACACACAGCAGACTTCAACGAGCGTTTGTGTTTTACATCAGCTATGTGTTCTTTCATGCGGGTGCCTATTCTTCTCTTGGCTTGACCTATGTATGAGAGTCCGCAGTCACAATATAACAATATCTTGCTCGCAACTTCGCTCGCTAAACTAGATTTTGTCGATAAATTTCAGTTTTTTCTAGATGATATGTACCCTATGTGCTCTTGTGTACCTCAGGCAACGTGTAAATTTCATGATGATCGGTCGAGTAGTTAAGGAGTGAAAGTGTAACAAACATGATGAAATGAAATACAATCATCATTATATTTCGCACACACGTTGTCACGAGTATATAGAACAGCATAGGATACTTTTATACAGAAGAAAGTACTGTAACTAACGTAACCTAACCCAAACTAAACTATATTTACGTTAGCGAAGGCGCGGGCAAAATCTAGTTGATTTATATTTTCAAAAGATAGAGCAATTCAAAATCTCTAAAGTGTATGTGGCGACTCCACACTGACGAAGAAGTTCCGCCTACATCTAACAGATGGCGCTATATTCAATAAGCGCTTAAAAAGACGTCATACAATGCTGAATCGCACTAGCAGAGTTTACAAAGCGACTAATAAAAATATTATTATTCTTTGTGCGAGTTTTTGGATGATAAGTTTACAGATAGTTAGTGGAAAACATTTCAGTAGGGTAAATATTGTACAGCATGTAGCATAAAAATATTGTAAAACATTTCTCATAAATTATATTACCAGTATCTGTAAATTATAATATGTAATGTTTCTGACTACAGCGATAATGTGTTAAAACTTTTTTTTTACTTTATGCATGATATATAAAATTAAAACATAAAATTTACATGCCGATATTGGCTAAATGTGGCAAGGACAATATTATGTCATATATTTAAGAACTTTATGTACTTATGTTCTGCAAATAAATAAATCAATCAATCAAAACTATATAAGTATATACAAGTTCCCGACATCAACAGTCGGGCCGCATTCCGCCAGGCACGATCACCCAGCCTGATCGGAGTATCCTCCTATTGTGTTGGAGCGACATCACACCCTGTTCCTCCACATGTATATCAATATGTCTGATTATACCTCTGTTATTGCATGTTATTGTATTTTCAGTTACGGTAACAGTTTATCATCAACTGGACATATTATTTGCTATCTTTGTTTCCACATCTGTTATATTAAACTCACTTTATTTCAGCCGAATCATGTATGAAGGCGAAATCCGCATCGGTGTGTTCGTTCACTTGTTGAAACCCTGTCTTTGCATCAGGAACGGGACCTGGAATATGCTTTATATTATGTCTATTGTTTAACAGGCAAGCTATCAATTCTTTCTCTCTGTCTGTCTTTCTCTCTATCTCACTCAATCTCTGTCACCCTCTACCTCAATATGTCTTCCTATCTGTCTCTGTCACCTTTATACTTCCCTCCACTCCTCTCTGTCTCTATATTAAAAGTGAGGGAGGAGATAGAGAGGGAAGAGACCCTCTCTCTGCCTCTCTCCATCTCCCCCTCACTATCTCTATCTCAGCCTACACTCTATCTCCCACCACGCTCTTTTACTCGCTGTCTCTTTATCTCCCCCCTTGCTTACATCCCGTTCTATCTACCGTCAATTCACTACGCCCTACGTTTTCACAAACTCTACATCTGTCCTATCACTGACTTTCTCTCTTACTCACTCATCATTCCCTTGCACTGTCTCTCTCTCTCTCTCTTCTGCCCATCCCCGCTCGCTTCTCTGCCTCCTTTTTATATAGCTCCATAGGTAAAAGCTGTACTCCCAGCAGGGTATGTCTTTCAGTCAGGGTGAGTCTTTGCCTTATGCGCGGACAGTTCAGCGTACTACTATCCTCCTTACCTGAAGCATTGATAGCCAGCAGTATGTGTCCGTACTGTTCCCTGATGGGGTAGTCCCACACACGGTACTGCGCCTGATCTGAGGTGGCATTAAGGGTAATTTCTTTCCATACCCTGCAATAATAAAAATAGAATAGATATAAACGACTACTTATGAAAAATTTCAGAGGCTGAAACATCCAAACCAAATATTCTATAGTCATTTTAATAATAAACCAAAGACAACGCATATAATTATAGACTATCGATTAAATTTACATGTCATTGTGTATTTACATTAACTTCAAATCTTTCTAACCGTGATTTTAGTAAATATAAGATCTTTTAATTACCTACTTACTATACCTACATATGTTTTTACGACAGGCAAACTTGGAATCATTCCTGTATCGCGGGGAACTTACAAACATTCAAAAAACAGACGCAAAGAACACCTACCCTCGGCACAATCATTCAAATCAAATCAATTTATTCATTTGGGTCACAAAGTAACACAAATGAACGTCAAGGTTACACTAACTAAACCATAATAAGAATTTTCATTGACCTGTCGCCACGTTCAGCAAAGCAAGGGCGTAGAACCAATGAGAAGAACGGTCAAGAAAATACGACCACTCATTTATGGATCACGCAAATTTTTGTCTCGAGTGGGTATCGAACCCACAACACTTAGCGTAGGTAGCGGCAGACCACTTAAACCACTTCGCCATCTTGGAACCCTTGGCATTGCAGGAATATTTACTAAACTTACCTATAAAGAGTATCCTCAGCGAATTTCATGTTTATAAAATACTGATGGACGGAGGAGCCTTCTACCACCGTGTAGTTGATCCTGGACTGACGAGCCAACTGCTCCAGGGACGAAACTGGGGTCTGAAAATATTAATTATATCACCTCTGTCTTAAACTGTCTCACTGCTAGGCATGGGCCTCTTATTAGTGTGAGAAGGGTTAGGCTATAGTCCACCATGCTGGCCCAGTAAGAGTTGGCAGACTGACACATAGAACTCTCAGACATGCAGGTTTCCTCACGATGTTTTCCTTCACCGTTAAAGCAAGCGATAATTAACTATTTAATACGCACATAACTTCGAAATGTTATTGATACGCACTTTGGAATAGAACTTGAGACCTCTGCATTGCATTCCAACGGAATCCCACTAGGCTATCGCTGTTAATTACCTTATACTTTACTTATGAATGATAATCAGTATAATCGTATAAATTAACGCTAAAATCACCTGCATTCTCTCCACTGTAAGGAACGCCGCCAGGTTCGCAGTGAAGGTAGCCAGCATTAGCACCACGAACAGCCAGTAGGCGGCCACCAGGGTTCTACCTGACAGAGCCTTGGGAGCTTCGCCCCCGCCTTGAGGAGTGAACGATGTTAGGGCGAACCAGAAGCTTTCCTTGAGGGTAAATTCTCTGTAAAGAATAAAATAATTATCAAACTAGTTTTTACTCGCGGCTTTGCTCGCTCCGCTCGCGTGGTACATACGTCAATAAAAAGTAGCCCATGTGCTTCCCTACGTTTTAACCTATATCTGTACCAAATTTCATCTAAATCGGTTGAGTGGTTTAGCCGTGAAAAGGTAACAGACAGACAGACAGATAGACAGACAGAGTTACTTTCGAATTTATAATATTAGTAAGGATTATAAAGCTGAAGCGTTTGTTTATTTGTTTGTTTGAACGCGCTAATCTCATGAACTACTGGTCCGAATTTAAAAATTCTTTTAGTGTTAGATAGCTTTTATTTATCGAGGAAGTCTATAGGCTATATAACATAACGCTATCACCGAAGGGTGCGGCGCAATACCCATAAATACAGGTGAAACCACAGGCACAGCTAGTTACGTAATAAAAGTGTTAATAAACAACGCTATAAAATACATTTAATTTCAATGTTTAATATTTGCGTAAACATAAAACAATATTATTACCCGAGACTTCTGATAAACCCACCGGCATGGATACGGATAAGCATCAGGGTTATTCCTCGCGGAGTATGGCGAGTACTTATCCAGCAACCAGATCATGAACCCAGTGAGGACCAGTGCCGCCACGATGCTCAACCACACCTCCGTGCGAAGAACGGTCATGAACTTGAAGAGAGACGTCTTTCGGATGGGTTTGCGTATCACTGGGAAGAATATCATAACTTTCAAGTCGATTTTTGGTTATAGCGTCCAGATTTGAAGGAGACTAGTTATCTGTACAGGAGATGTTATAGCGTAAAAGTGTGTGTAAACAAATAATAATAATAATATTCTACCACATACACACAACACCATCTAGCCCAAACTAAGCAGAGCTTGTACTATGGGTACTAGCCAATGGATAAACATACATATATACTTATTTTTTTGTAAATACATACCTACATATTATACATAGAAACACCCAGACCAAGACAAACACCCATGTTCATGCACACAAATGTTTGACTTGTGCGGGAATCGAACCCGCGACCTCAGACGTGGCAGTCGGTTACACTAACCACTACGCCATCGAGTCGTCTCTGGAAATGCACTCTCTATTCTCTTACTCTCGTTGTCCAATGGGACACTAATCCCACACGACCGGAAAGAGATCAGGTGACCCGAATGCCTTTACTACAAATCTCGGGATATCAACTTCCTAACCCCAGCGCTCAAGAAATCCGAGAATCCGTGAAGAGATTCGCCAACAAAATTACATTTTTGTTACCAGCCCGACGCAGTTTAATCATTTAAAACTACCTATGTAGGAACTAGCTTTCGCCTGTGAAAGCTTTACAGAGGAACTTTACAGGGCAAACGCACTATGCAATACGGGATTAAGAATTTTTCCATATATTTAATAGTTTTAATTTATTTTTGAGGCGTTACCTCCAGGTAGTGTTGCGAAAGCGTTTTGAAGATATAATATAATGTAAATTAGTGTCCCATGCTACTGTAGATAGAACGACTTCAAAGAAAAATGTAATTGGGTTAAGGAGTGCCAAAATTCGGTCAGTGACCCTTTGAGAATGCAGTATTTGTGAGTTTACATACCAATAAGAATCCCAGTCTGCTCAAAATACGGTGCAACGAAGTCAATTACTTCTTCTCTTTCTGCCGTCATAGTCAATGCGGAGATGGCGATATCGGTCTCCTGCAAATGCAGTGTTAATTAAACACCTTGGAAGAAAAGAGTACGGACAATTTTTCCTAACTAGCAGCTAATAAATACTTAGCTACCAATTAAATATTTGAGATTAGTTAGTCATAACTAAGACCATGACATTCATAATAACATTCTACCACATACACACAACACCATCTAGCCCAAACTAAGCTTCTACTATGGGTACTAGACAATGGATAAACATACACATATACTTTTTTTTTGTACATCCATACATATTATACATAGAAACACCCAGACCAAGACAAACATCCATGTCCATGCACACAAATGTTTGACTTGTGCGGGAATCGAACCCGCGACCTCAGGCGTGGCAGTCGGTTACACTAACCACTACGCCATCAAGGCCGACTATAAATCTAAGTCATGTTTCATTTTAACTCCTTCCAGTAGAAGTAAAATAGAATAGAATAGAAAGCATTGGACTTGCGATCGAGAGATTGTGGGTTCGAATCCCGCTAATTGCACTAACGTTAAGAACATAAGCATTCTAGCTTAGCTGAAGGGGTAATTTTTTTTTTTGTGGAGTAAGAGTCTAACGAGCAGACGGATTGCCTGATGGTAAGCGATTACCACCACCCATGGACACCTGCAATATCAGAGGAGTTACAAGTGCGTTGCCGGCCTTTTAAAAAGGAGTACGCTCTTTTCTTGAAGTACTTACTTATCGTGTCGATGGCAACACATTTTATATAATTTTATATAATTTTCGACCAGTTTTCGGCAACGCGGATTGCATTTGGTTTAGCCTGGTACAGGTCATCCAGTGTGCACGATTCTGGGCTCACGGGGCACGATTATCTTCTTGAAGTGTTGTAGGTCGTATTGGACCGGAAATACTGCAAGTGACTGTTCATTCCAAAGTTTTGTTGTGCGAGGCAGAAAATTCCTCGAGAATTGCACAATTGTGGACTGCCAACTATGTAAATGATGGGAATGAAAAAGCTGTCGCGTAGGACGATGGTGAAAAGAGGCGGCAGGGATCAGTCCGAGGGTAACAAAAACACTAGTGATTTGTAACACAAACTGCTGGTAATCTTTAAAAAAATACGGCGATATAACAGTACCTACATAGTATAATACACTTAATGAAACCGAGCCAAGTCGCGGGACAACACTACTTATAATAATATAATAATAATAACATTCTATCACATACACACAACACCATCTAGCCCAAACTAATCAGAGCTTGTACTATGGGTACTAGATAATAGATAAACATACATAGTTGTAAATACATACATATTATACATAGAAACATCCGGACTAAGACAAACATCCATCTTCATGCACACAAATGTCTGACTTGTGCGGGAATCGAACCCGCGACCTCAGGCGTAGCAGTCGGTTACACCACTACGCCATCGAGGCTAGGTATATTACTGCTTACCCCTCTCATGAGATCTCCTACGACTCCATCCCAAGTACCATTCGGCAGCTTCCTACCGAAATCTCCACTTTTCGGACTGACGATTTCGTAGTCAAAAGACATTGTCTGCAAAAATATTAACAAAACGCTTATAACAGAATTCTACATACATTACATAGTCTGAGTATTACACCCATATTTCGGCATTTTGGATTTATGCCACCAATTCTGTGAGGCAACCAGACACTGATGACCTTGTATAACACATTCTACATAATTAGGCTCACTCGTAAAGGTCGCAGCCGACTTATACAACACCGCTCCCACACGGCAAAATAATGTTAATAGAAATTTGAGCTTTAGGGCGTCCTCTGTAGACATAATTTATATTGATACCACAAATTAGCAAACAGCTCGCTGTAAGCGAGCTTAGCGCCATCGTCCCACTCGATAGTTGAAGCCACGCTTACCGCGCGCATCAAGCGGGCGGCCTGCGCGATGTACGCTCGCACGCGCGGATAGTACTAGCTAGTCAACTGGTAGCTGTAAGCGCGTGGAGAGCTGCTTGCCTGCTAGCTGTCGGCGCGTGGACAGCGAGTAGTGAGCCTCTCCATTTGGCTTAGCTGTGCGAGAGCGGTGTTGGAGCGGTGTTGTATAAGTCGGCTGCGACCTTTAATTTCCAATGGAAAGCTGAGGTGAATTACACCTTCATTTCGCCACTTGGATTTAGGTCCTATGTAACAGGGGGCAAGCCCCCTGCCATCTATATCCTAACGGCCTATGTAGCAAAAAATCAACGGGTTGCACTCCGCGAGTGCCGGCAGAAGTGAAAACTTGAATATTAACGTTGTGCATTTTTGATATTTTGGAATGGTTAGGGAATAATTGTGCACGAATTGCTTTAATTATCAGTATAAAAGTACTATAATTTATGTGGTAAAATACAATATTAATTTATTGCGCTATTGTACAGAAACATGACAATTCTCCCTCCGTCTTATGAATTTTCGATCAGGTCACGTGTCCTGACGCGAGTTTGACAATTCTCCCTCCGTCTTACGAATTTTCGATCAGGTCATGTGTCCTGACGCGAGTTTGACAATTTTTACCCATCACAAAAAAGTACACAACGCCGCTAAAGAAGTTTTCACTTCAATAAACATATTAGACCATCCTATTTGGGATGAATCCGTCAAGAATCCTGCAAGTCTGATGATTTTAGGTCCCATATAATCGGTGAACCTATTGCTATCTACCGCGCACAATTCCTGACTTCCTGCTGCTACTGAGAGTTTTTTGACAAAATATCCTAACGTGAGACTTCCCAATACTTGTCTGGGAAATCGAAACCAAGAACACATGCACACCAGTAGCATTTATTACTACTGCACTACCGAGGTAGTGTCCGTTCTTACCTCAGATAATCTATGAATGAGGTCCACGCAGTACCCTTCGAATAGAGGCTGACCATCATCATTGTACATCTGTTCTCCTGTCTGAGGGTCCAGCTTCGATAAGGTCCAAGGTACAGCCTGCAACATATTACAGCTGATTCAACCACTTTTACTAGTAAATAATTAACTACAATCCTACAGACCGAATATAAAATAAAACTTTTATATAAATGCACGCACATACACACGCACACACACAGACACACACATGCACACAAACATGCGCACACACACACGCACACACATATTCTTACACTTACACTACATAAGCAATCGCTTACCAGTGTAATAGCACTGAAGTCTAATGTAACTTATTTTTTAAATTATTTCTAACCTTATTGTTTTTTTATTTTTGTGATATTACTTATTATTTCATTTTTTCCCCTTTTGTTTATGATATTTTAATGACATAAAATGAACTTTTAAATAACGGGAAGGCACTGGCTCCTGCAACACAGTTTTTACTAGTGCAGGGGTGAGAGAATTCTAAATTATTGTAGTTTAATTTGTGTCAATAAAGAATTATTATTATTATTATTATAAATTGTTCCACTGCTGGGCACCTTGGGACCTTCTCCGTTTTACGAAGATTTAGGCTTACGCTGGGTTGGCAGACTTCACACATTGTCGAGAACATTATGGAGAACTCTCAAACATACAGGTTTCCTCACGATGCTTCCCTTCACCGTTAAAGCGAGCGACAACTAACTATTTAATACGCATATACTTCGAAACATCAGAGGTGCGTGCTTCCAGACCTCTGCGTGGCACTCCAACGGTCTCCCAACAAGCTTAAGAGGAAACAGTAAGGGCGAGAGAATTGAAAAATGGGTATTTGTTAAATATATTGCTGTCGCGTAGTGCCATGTATAGTATCATGAGCGGGATAGAGACAACTACAGCTTGGACCGAAATTACTTATAAAAGTACACAAAATCAACGTTTCGAAGTCCCCTGATTCCTTCTCCAAAATTTGACCGATTTAACTATATTTTGTATTAAAAATTAACTAAAGATTTTGGCCGTGTTACTATGTTTTCCTTATTTTATATACTTAATCTAGTCAAATTTGTTTTCTGGATGTTTGAACACAGCGGAAAATCTGGTAAATTTTTGAGATTTTTGAAGGCTCATGTCTCTTTTAATAAGTAATTTATGAAACAAAGGAAAATGTAGGGACATGCCAATAGAGCCCATACATTTTTTGAAAAAAAATTCTTGCTCTACTGGCATTATCCAGGGAAGAAACAGGGGACTACGTTTGTATGGAAAAATGGCCCTTGTGTTTCCTGTTAACGCTGGTTCTAGGCATGTAAGAACTGCATGATAATCTTACCGGAGCTGTTCCGATCCTGAAGAACATCTTCAGTGGTTCTAACTCCACATCGGGCAGTAGTTTGTACTGCTCGCTGGCTGACCAGCTGGCTATGGCCTGCGTGCCGGCGTCTGGCTTGTACGTGGATAGTATGAAGTGGGTACGGAGGAACAGGCCTGATCTGATGGAAAGAAAGACAGGTAGGCACATAAATTTTCCTATAAATCTATACCAATATTATAAAGCTGAAGAGTTTGTTTGTTTGTTTGGTTGAACGCACTAATTTCAGGAACTACTGGTCCGAATTGAAAAATTATTTCAGTGTTGGATAGCTCATTTATCGAGGAAGGCTATAGGCTATATAACATACGCTACGACCCACGGGGGTCGCTCAGTAATTATAAACGCGGGTGAAACCGCGTGCACATCTAATAATAAATAAACTTATACTTATATTCAAATACATACTTCTCTATCCTTACTAATATTACAAATGTGAATGTGAGTTTGTTTGTTTTTATCCCCATTTCAACAGCTATGATTGAGGTCCTACATATTAGGTTAGAAGCATAGAAGCGAGCGTTTTGCATTTCATTTCTTTTTATTTTAATTTGTTACTAGATTATGCCCGCGGCTGCGCTCGCGTAAATGTATAGGTCGGTTTTTTAGGAAGGTAGTCAAGTCAAAGTCAAAAATCAATTACGCATTTAGGTCACAAAGTAACACTTAAGAACGTCAAAATATTTAAGTTGACTAAGTAAAGTTTCATATGACTATCTGAAACCATTTCATGAAAAAAACGGTACATTCATTTTCTTTTTTAATATTTCTATTAAAAGAAATATGGTCAGGGTTATTCTATACCATATGTGCAGATTGAGATTGACACACGATTCGATCTGCAGAGCCTGTGGTGAACAGGACGAGTCCATATCGCACCTACTGTGTGAATGCGACGCGTTAGCTAGACTGAGGATGGGTCTGATGGGGTTGGCACATCCAAACCCTGAAGACTTCAGGCTTCTCCCTCTGAATTGTACACTGCGGCTAATTCAGTACATTCATAAGGAGATAGCTAAGGGATGAATCTTGGGACTGACACAAAAGATCCCACTGGGTCGAAGTGTCGCCGGACTGTACTGACTGGCCCCCACACACAAGATAAGATAAGATTCTATACCACCAGTAGAATGTCATTTCAAAATCACCCTGTATATATATAAATTATTTACTTACTTAGCAAAGCTAACAGCAATTGCCGTTGCAAAACACTTTTCGACACGTACTGCGGTAAAAATGGCAATGAAATGGTTATCACAAAAGCCAATACTTCTCTCATCACTACACAAACACATGCTTCTTCCATGAACCAAAGGGCCAGTAAAGGCGCGGTCAAACAGCCGGCGTGCGCGGGGCGTGCGCGTGTCCCACCGTGTTGTAATGTACTGAACTATATGAAAGCGTTCACACAGCCAGCGGTAGAGCGGGCGCGCGGCGTGCGCGGGGCGTGCGCGGTGTGGGCGCGCGGCCGGTGCGCGTATAACGCATGCGTGATATAAAGCTTTCAATCCACGGCGGTCGAGATCGACCTGTATATATCGCTACAAGCCAATTGAAAATAGTATGAAATTAAAATAAAAAATAAAACATCTTACCTATTAGCATCCCAATAGAACACGGTATCGTTGCTGATCTCCGAGTCCTCAGCGAACTGTCTGAGTATCCTCTCTCTGGTGCTGTTCAGAGAGGGCTCAGGGTCATCGCAGTCGATGGTGCTAGTGGTGGCAGAGAGGTCCCGGTCGAGCTTCGAGTAGACCTCCGAGAGGTAAGCCAGGAGGGCATTGAGGACTTGTTGCTTTTTCTGGAAATAAAGAAAATGACAAATAATTTTCTTTTTATTTCTTTTCTAGATTTTGCCCGCGGCTGTGCTGGCGTAAATGTACATAGGTTATGTCCATTTTCTATCCCCCGAGAATCCCCGGTATGACCATTTCTGTACCTTTGACAACGTGTATGCGAAATTTTATGATTATCGGTCGAGTAGTTAAGGTGTGAAAGCGTTACAAACAAACTTACATTCGCATTTATAATATTATGCCGGATAAATGAAAGTCAACAATGGCCTAAGGACTGAGGCTAGGGGCTATTACTGGCATTGCGCCGCGTGTTGTGGGTTCGATTTCCACACAGGACAAAAAATTGTGTGACCCACAAGTAATCCTAATCCTAACTTCCTAACTAATATTATAAAAGCGAAAATGAGTTTGTTGTTTGTTACCTTTTCACGCCTAAACCACTGAACCGGTCATTCTAAAATTTTGCATATACATTTTCAGGTGTACAGAAACTGACACAGGCTACCTTTCATCCCGAAAAAAATTACTGTTCCCGAGGCAAACAACAATAACGTTCTTATGATAATAGATGGCGCCACGTGTCTTTTGAATCATGATTGAATTATATTATTAGAAGCAGAGTACAACCCGAATTGATTGTCAAATTCTAAATTAACGCGAGCGAAGCCGCGGGAAAAAGCTAGTATAATATAAATAATAGTTGTTTCGAGTCAAGTAGTACTTGGTGCCCATTATTCAAATATTTGTAAAGTCCCCCGCGACACAGGAATTATTCCTAATGTAGCAGTTATCTAAAAAAGATAAGGACATTTATGTGTACCACGATCGTCACCAAAGATAAGGACATTTATGTGTACCACGATCGTCACAAAAGATAAGGACATTTATGTGTACCACGATCGTCACAAAAGATCAACACACATTTATGTGTACCACGATCGTCACAAAAGATAAGGACATTTATGTGTACCACGATCGTCACAAAAGATAAGGACATTTATGTGTACCACGATCGTCACAAAAGATAAGGACATTTATGTGTACCACGATCGTCACAAATGGTGTTGAGTTCAGCATTTGCCAGACCGCTAGGCCTGTAGTGTAATGGCTCTGAGTTTTCAACTGACTGGACTCCAAGTCAACACGCGGATGCACCACTAATCAATATTTACAAATTATTTTACCCCACAGAAGATTTATACCTGAAAATCCTGTGGACAGCTGCAGTCTTCCATCCTCAATACCCTACAGCAGTCTGCAGCATCAGCCTGCAGTATCATCGTTGGCAACACCAGCTCACTCACTTCTAAAGTCGAGAAGTCTGTGAGGATAAGGACCCAACGAAAACTACGACGGACCAGCTTTTCCTTTACAGCCTAGAGACAAAAGCATTTTTCAGAAGACAGCATAAAATTCTTTTGTTAAAGTGTTAAACAAACATACAGCCGGATTTAAATTAAACTACTTTATACGGATTTTATCGTCTTTTTGTTGGAAAACACTAATTTACAAATACGAATGCGAGTTTGTTTGTTTGTTACGCTTTCACGCCTTAGCTACTCGACTAAGCATCATGAAAATTTGTATGCACATTGTCTGGGGAATAGAAAAGGACATAGGGTACCATTCATCCAGAGAAAAATTAAGGTGCCGAAGGATCAAAAATTGACATAATCTACATTTACGCCAGCGAAGCCGCGGGCGAAATCTAGTCCTTACTAATATTATAAATTCGAAAGTAACTCTGTCTATCTGTCTGTCTGTCTGTCTGTTACCCTTTCACGGCTAAACCACTCAACCGATTTAGATGAAATTTGGTACAGATATAGTTTAAAACCTGGGGAAGGACATAGGCTACTTTTTATTGATGTAGGTATCACGCGGGCGGAGCCGCGCGCAAAAGGTAGTATTAAATAATTTTTAAACTATAAAGCTACTTCTGTTAAATTTTACTATTATTTTAAGTTATTTAAATTATTAAACTTGTAATGAATATATTTGTTGTCCATCTAGTTTTGCCATTATCCAGACGCACACAATAAAATATTGGAGGAGCAAAGTCCTACAGATATTGCTATTGAAGAGTTCGGGTACCCCAGGCCCTGGAGTCAATTATTCTTTATACAGTTTGAGTCATTATCCAGGAGGAGGAAGCTCAATGCTACAGTTTAGCAGAGGGTACCCTCTCCCCCTCTCCCCCCAATAGCAATCCATTGGAGAGGCATGGGTACCCCTAAATCCTATGGACTCGGTGCCCAGCGGTAGTAACAAAGTTATTTAGAACCAACCTACAATAGTCAAAAAGGTTTACCAAAAGAACAACCTACAATAATTATTTTGCATTCTCACCCTTTTATAAGTTTCCATGACGAACCCATTCTCTCCTACGATGATGAAGAAGCTCGGTTCAGGTCGCATGCTCTTCAGAGCGCGAGCGGAGTCTCTCGTGAGACCCGCGTGAACCCACACACGAATGTTGGATACTCCTAGTAGCTCGTATAGAGTTCTGTCCACGTCTAGATGTAAAAAGAAAATATAACAATCATTTTTTTTTTAAACTAGCTGTTGCCGGCGACCTAGTGCTCATGCAACTTAAGAAAAAAAAATTTTGAAAAACTATAACCCGACTACGTAAAAAAGGGGTCTAAAAAGGTAGAAACATGAAAATAATTCAGATAGAAATGCATAGGTACTTGCAAAAATGGTCAAGGTAGAGCCGTGGTCATTCATAAGTCGATTGATATTCGAATAATATTAGTAACAACAAACAAATCGATATTCAAATGAAATTTCGAATCATTGGATACCAACTCACCGCTCTCGCTCTCCAATATAATCGCGGCATCAGTCACATTTCTTGACTCCAGGTGATTGTCTATCGCCTTCACCAGCTGCTGCGAGCCCAGCAATGTCCTGATCAGAGGAACTCCTGCATCTGCTGCCAACTCCTCAGCCATAGCCCATGGTGACCAGGATAAGTCAATGATCATTGATACACCTTTAGAAAGCGCTGAGCATACTGAAATAATTTGTTAATTAATAGGTTTTGATCATTATCAATCTTAGACTTCGTTCTTTTGGCTTTATAAACATAGCATGCTTTAAAACAAGCAGATATATGATACCAATGTAATACCTGCTACATCTTGATTTCTACCAACTTTGATGTACGAGTAAATTTTATTTGTATTTATTTATAAGACAACTTACAAAACATACACTAATAAAGGGTTTACAAACTGTTTTAAAAATATGTGCCGAGTGTTGTTTCACTTACAAGTTGCCACGGCATTATTTGGGACAGTTTCATACAACTTTATTTTATCAAACTAATGTACATAAAAACTAACACTAAACTTAATACTAACACAAAACCAAGGAAAAACAAATTATCAAAAATTGTACAGATAACATATGTGAGAAAAACAACATGATAGTTATATACATTCAAAAGACACATTAAGTTTACACAGTCCATATACAAATACAAAAAAAATACAAATATATTTATTTTTATATCTCATTAGTAGACCCGCGCAAGTTCGTCTAATAATTTTGCCTGTTTTTGCAACACTTTTCATTGGTGCTCATCTCCTATTGGTCGTAGCGTAATGTTATATAGCCTACGGCTTTCCTCAATAAATGGGCTATCGAACTGTAAAAGAATTTTTCAATTCGAACCAGTAGTTCCTGAGATTAGCGCGTTCAACCAAACAAATAAACAAACAATAACAAACAAACTCTTTAGCTTTATAATATTAGTATAGATTTAATTTCATTAATATTTCTTTTTATCTTTTAAATATACATATATTATGAGACGAGTCCGGGATGCCGTGCTACTTCAGAAAAATTCTATAGAAAATCTTATATGACATTGCCTGACTCGGACTTCGAACTCGAGATCTCATGTACAGCAGTCCTATTCACTACCGCTACGTCACCAGGTACTCCAAGTACTGTAGCCGGGGCTTTTGGGACTTCACAACGCACACGGTATTATCATATATGAGCAGCGATAGCTCAGTGGAGAGACTAACAGACTGCAATGCAGAGGGTCTCGGGTTCGAACCCACCTCGCGCACCTCTGATTTTCGGAAGTTACATGACTTTTCGAAATTATGTGCGTATTGATTGACAATAATTAACGCCTGCTCCGTGCCTCGGAGAGCTCGTTAAGCCGTCGGTCCCGGCTGCCATGAACATCTATGGCAGTCGTTATTGGGAGAGTGTCGACACAAAAGATCCCACTGGGTCGAAGTGTCGCCGGTCTGCACCGACTGGTCTCCACATAAGATAAGATAAGATAACATATATGCTTCTTTTTTAAATATATCATTAGCTATAGCTAAAACAGCTGCTTACACATTCTATAACTTTCCTCTTCATTCTCTCTGTCTAGAGATACGATGGCGTCATCCAGCTTGACATCTGGTCTTCCATCTTCAGCCACCTTCATGCCCTTCCCGATAGTTTGAGCTAGATCCTGTTCTTGAACTTCTATGATGAATACTGAAAGAAGACTTTTTATGTAATGGTTCGAGCCTTGGACTTCGGTAACGCAAGGAATAGTACGTTAAAAGGTTGATGAGGTAGGAGGAAAATAAAACGCTAGCTTTCATCCGTGGCTTCGCTTAAACGTTGTATGTCTTAATATTGTGAAAGACTTTTTGAAATTTTTCAGTAGTTGCTAAGATTCCAGCCTTCAAGCAACTTTATATAATTATTTCTATATTAATTTATTATTATAATTAAAATCTAAACCTACATAGGTAGTATTATAAAAAGAGGGTGCTATTTTGTGACTGTGTGTGTGTGTATGAGGAGGGTAATCGCCGAAAATACTGCAACTATTTAATATTGTTTTACTATTTCAAACATAGATTTTAAGAAAGTTTAGATGTATCTGGAAGGTAATCACCGAAACCAGTGCAAAAAATCCAGATGAAAGTAGGCTCTATTTACCTATAGAGCAAAGTCGGGCGGGCCGCTAGTATTTATCTATACAAAGAAATTAAATTGTCTGTTTGTAATGTCAAAATAACAGCTTTTTACTAAACACATATGAAAGTATATACGGTAGGCACTTATGTATAATTATCAAAAATTCAATTATTAAAAAGTTTGTCTCTTTGTCGGTTTGTTCCTGCTAATCTTTGAAACGGCTGAACCGATTTTGACAGAACTTTCATTGGCAGATAGTTGATGTAATAAGGATTAATGTAGGCCAGTTTTGTTTTGTTATATTGCACGCGGATGAAGTCGCGGGTTACAACTTTTATTAAGTAAAAAGCTAGGCAGGCAGTTCAATCCTGTTACCTGATTACAGAAAAGAAGAACTAAAAGAAGGAATAAAGAGAAGAAATATAAGAAAGATATATACTTACCAAAACGCAGACTCAACTCCGAAATGATGCATCCCAAATTGATCAACAAGATCAACAAAAATAAATACCAAGACGCCATTTTTAATATCGACAAGTACCGCAGTCACAAGTCTTGATTTTATTTATTAAGATGGCGGATATGTATTCTTGCAACAAATATGGTATCAGTACAGTTAAAATAACATAAAATATGATTCTTAGTTTCTCCAACATTACTGGATTGTTGTCATTCTTTTTTTGCGCGAAGATTGTTAGCTGATCTGTTAGCTGTAAAAAAAAAAATTATTTAATTCATGTGTACATAGATAAAATTTAAGATATTAAATATTCAACAAGAAACCCTATTAGGGCGCAGCAAACAATTTTAATTTTAAATCCTAGTTCTTTAATTTTTCACAAACTCATATTATTAAACACAAATTAAAAATTCCTGATGTCTCAATTACAATTTGTAATAAGTAAGCTGACGACTCGATGGCGTAGTGGTTAGTGTAACCGACTGCCACGCCTGAGGTCGCGGGTTCGGTTCCCGCACAAGTCAAACATTTGTGTGCATGAACATGGATGTTTGTCTTGGTCTGGGTGTTTCTATGTATAATATGTATGTATTTACAAAAAAATAAAGTATATATGTATGTTTATCCATTGTCTAGTACCCATAGTACAAGCTCTGCTTAGTTTGGGCTAGATGGTGTTGTGTGTATGTGGTAGAATATTATTATTATTATTTCAAATAATTATTTGTGATTGAAAGTGAGGTAATGTTAAACGAAAATAAAATATAAAAATGCATTTTTTATATTTCAGTAGTATATTTGAGCTTCTCTTCGAGAAAATGTACAGATTGTAGTATTTTTTTGTAAGACGTAATTATGTAGTTATTTTTGTTAAGTTTTTTCGTATTTCTCTTTTCTTTTATTGCCATTGGCGGCAGACGAGCAAGCTGCCCACCTGATGGAAAGTGGTAACCGCTGCTCATGTACTTCAGCAATGTCAGGACACAGCAAAGCCGCTGCCTACCGTGAAAGAAGAACTCTCTTTAAACCTCGTTTGAAGGACATATCATAGCGCTCGAGAAACACCGAAGCAGGCAGTTTATTCCAGAGCTTTCTCGTACGTGGGAGAAATGAATATGGTTATACAAAATTTGACCATGCCGTTACTATAATAACAATATAATATTATAATAATAATAATATTCTATCACATACACACAACACCATCTAGCCCAAACTAAGCAGAGCTTGTACTATGGGTACTAGACAAGGGATAAACATACATATATACTTTTTTTTTTGTAAATACATACATATTACACATAGAAACACCCAGACGAAGACAAACATTCATATTCATGCACACAAATGATTGACTTGTGCGGGAATCGAACCCGCGACCGCAGGCGTGGCAGTCGGTTACACTAACCACTACGCCATCGAGGCCAATAAATAAATTATTAGTATAATTATTTTACAGTTATAGTTTTATTTTATTTTATTTATAAAGTTCACCAACAATTGATTACACTGGTACAAGATGTGATACATTCATAAAACTCATTACTAGCGTAACAATCTCTTACAGGTAAACACAGCATGTATAATTTTTATATCTTAAGTTTACAATTACCAGTTCAAAGACAAATCAATCAATACAAGAAAAATATGTAGACAGAATTAAAAATAAATAAATACACAAACAAACAAACAAATCAACCAACCAACCTTAATACAGAGAGAGCATTAGGTGTTTTGATAGTTTGAAATAGTTAGTTACATTCTTCGATCAAATATATCATAGATGCACATTCTCATACAAAAACCGCGTCAATATGTGGCACTGACCAGTACTACTTACTTTTTTTTTTTTTTTTATCTTTTATTGTTTAGGGACTTTTATCTGTTTAGGATATGTCAGTCCCATCAAGCCTTAAACTTAAATATACACATATAACTTATATCTAAATAAAATTAACAGGAATAGACACTCAAACACTGCATACAATTAAGAGCCATCATATTTGTACAAGGCTAGATCATAAATAAGTTTAGCTTCACTGGATGTTGGTATAGACAAAATACTTTGTATTATACCAACATCCAGCCTATTAATGTTAAGCTCCCGTATCATACTATTACTACTTACTTATAAGTGTCTGCATTTATTGTGCAATCCAGGAAATTAACCGGAATAACCATTGAACGCCCACTGAGAAACATTTTCTAATAGTTTAGTTAAAACGCGTCAATGTAAAGCGTCCTAAGTGTGTTACTCGCGATACGCAAGCGTACTAAGTATATGGTACGGTCTCCACCGAAGTAGTGGTGTCGATTCGCTCTCGCTTACGGGCAGCGCACGCAAGAGTGAGTGGGACAGGTGCATAATATAGCGCAAACGACTGATTTATGCACAGTTTTGTTGGGGTCGTTTTTCGAGCGACGATCGTGCATCTATGGTATATTTGATCGATGGTTACATTACATTAGTACATAATAATATTATTATTTATCGGAAACCCTCACGTTTAAAAGCATTAACTAAGCACACACTTAAATATTTTTATTTTATTAACTTTGAAGTTTTAGTTTTATTAACTATTGTTTATATTTTTTAAAGTATTTTTTAATATTTATTGTGTAATAACCAGTGATCGGAGTAGGTAGATTGATTTTTGGTACTTGTATCATAAATGCACACAGAAAGAATAACATGGATATGCCATTTTCCCGGAAAGTAATTCCGGTATTTCCGGATTCAATTAAATATTGTTAATGTTGGTAGTGATATTATTCCTACTCAATTCAAAATTTAAAGGAAGGTATCAAAACTAAATTAATTCATTATTTATCTGTTGAATAATAAAAACAATCGAATTCCGATCGAAGCTTTAATTTTTATTTTTTTATTTTTAGCCTTTTATGGCTAGAACTTTTATAGATAGACATAAATTGTTGCACTTAAATTTAAATATTTTCATAGGGGTCATGGTAATTTGCATTAAGGGTAGAATAAATGACGGGGCCCCATAGAGGGCCAATGCCTGCTGGGGTCGTGAGACTGTTCTAAGGATGCACCACGACTCTGAAACGTAAAGGGCATACGAAGGAACAGGTTGATTTTAGTCAGATTTTAGGACCAAAAAAAAAGGGGTAGAATAAAGAAAAAAGATAAAAATCAACATTGTTTATTGTTAAATATGTACATTTTACATTTATTCACATTTTTAATCTTCATCGATTACAATGTCAGCATCCTGGTAATCCTGATCTTTACAATTAAAATATATAACTATGAGTTTCTCTATATTTTCTATTTTCAACCTATTTCTTTTAACATCTAAAGTCCATTTATAAATGGAAAAAGACCGTTCTACATCTGACGATGTCAAAGGAGCAAATTTTAAAAAAGGTATTAAATTATGTGCTTCATTTTTTTCAATGGCCTCACTATATTCTCTAAGTGTGTCTAAATCTGGGTTTCGTTCCATAACACGTTCTATTTTATTTTTTATATTTTCTGAATTGCACTGATTTATAGCATCTCTGACGTTGTCAAATGCTAAAAGTGAATCTGTCAACGATAAATTATGCTTTTGCAATTCTTTTAAAGACAAATGAATTATAAAATAATTGTCTTTAATGTAATTTAAATCTTCTTTGAAATTTTCTTTTTCTATAATATTTTTTGCCTCTCGAATAGATACCGCATCAGAGCTGCTTAAACAAGATAATACTTCTTTTATTTTTTCAAAGTTTTGAGCGTAATAAAATGCTGCCTCTAACCAAGTGCCCCATCTTGTAACAACTGGTTGGGGAGCTAGCGGCAAATCTGGATATTTTTCTTTTAAAATTTTGACTCTACTTGGGGCTTTCAAAAATACCTTTTTAACATTTGCTATTAAAATGTTAACATCGTGATATTCTAACCTAATTTGCTCAGATACGCGATGAAGAGAGTGCGCCAAACATGTTACGTGCTTCATTTCAGGTAAGTATTGTTTTAAATTTCGTCCTGCAGACAGCATATATGCAACGCTATCAGTGCAGAGGACAAGAATGTTACCTACCTTCGATTCAAAAGAATCTTCCCAAAAGTTTTCCAAACATTCTAACACAAATTGCGTGATTGTTTGTCCATTAACTACAGTTAGCATTTTACATGCTACCAAATAAGGTCTAGTCAAATTGCTAGGATGTAATGGTTTTATTAAAAAATGGACTATATAGCGACCTAAAAAGTCTGTCGTTTCATCTAATGATATCCATAGTTTCTCATTTTTATAATTTTGCCGAATCGAATTGATTTTATTCTTAAAAAACTTGTCCAAGTAAACTTTCCGTAACTGTGATTCATCTGGCAGAGTACGATTAGTACACGTACAACAACAGGTACTACACATATATTTTTTAAAGAAATCTTGAAAAGTAGTATTTTTCATCTGAGACCACGGAATATTGCACAAAATGAGAAATTTTATAAGATCGAAATAAAATTCCTCTTCGGGCCGCTTAAACTTTCCCTGGTGTACTGCTCCTTCGATATGTCTTTTAACGTTTCCTTTATTTATGGTTTTCAAATGGCTTTCACATTTTGAACAGTATATTGTACCACTAGCGTGATCGTAAAGTAGTTCGGGATGACCGGATATCCATTTTTCTACAGTTTCAGCCTTGACGTTTGCCATATCTGAACTTTGTTTTAGAGATGGAACCTCGTATATATCACCTAAAACAAAGACATGAAAAAATTACATTTTATTTAGTTTATTTAGTTTATTTACTCCGTTTGTTTTATTTTTCGTGGATCAAATTTAGTCATTGAAATTTCACCCTCTTCCTGTCAACCGATTGATCTAAAATTTGGTATTCGCCTTTGATTCTGGTGACAATACAATTATGTATATTCAATATTATTGTCAATCCAAAATGGCTGCCGCTACAAGATGGCGGACAACTTATTTTTTTTTTCAATCCCATCAATATGGGTATCAAATGAAAGGGCTTGTTACGTAGAATATTTTGTAGAGAAGTAGATAAGGCCTATAGTAATTTATTTTACCAATACATTGCAAGAGGACACAGGGCATTCAAATTATATACGGATTCCAGTAAAATGTCGGTTAATAGTGGAGTTAGCTGAATTGCGACTACATTACTAGAATATCATAATTTTGTTTCGCACTAAGCTCACTGGTTCATACTCTATTAAAGATTTAACAATATTAAGACTCATGGTATGTTCAGCAGGTTAAGCGAACAAACACAATACTAAAAATATTCTTATAGTACATCCAAACATGCTTTATACTCCTTGTAACTAGTAAAATATTACTTACCAAAGCTTGGTTTAAATATGTAGATCCAATTCAATAGTGAAAAATCTGAGTCCGTATATTCGAGCCAAATCGTGGTTTAGAGCAGATTCCAGAAGTCAGTATGTACACAAGCCAGGGTCAAGTAACGTTTTCACAACACAGTAACAACTGTGTGCCGTTAAAAAAAATATGAAGAATAATAAAGAATAATATTGCTCATTTTATTACAATTCCTACCTTTTTTTTGAGGATGGCAAATCATCAAATTACTCCTTCCACTCTGGCAGAATAAAATTCCTACATAAGTTCCGGTTTTTTTTAATAATCCACCAATTCCGGAGGAATGTCCATATTCATATATACGTTTCGGATCAATGACCCCATTTCAATTTACCTACTCCGATCACTGGTAATAACCTTTTCTTTTTATGGAATATTGAACTTAACCTCTAAGACTTACCAAAGTCGTAGAACAGTTATTATTTAAGCGTAGGTTTCACAGAAGTGACTGTAATTGTATACGATTATGGATAATCTTGAAGGAAAAGCAAACAGCAACTTAAACAAAGGCTAACACTGGTCTATGCGATGGTTATTTCGGTGGGAATACGCTTGTGGACAAAACTGTTATGAAAGCTTCTAATTATTTGCCAAATTAAGGAAAAAGTTTGGTACTAAGTACCTAAAGGAAACTGGTTACACACGGAACGCAGCATAGGTAAGTATCCTATCCTAACTCCTAACTAATATTATAAAAGCGAAAATGAGTTTGTTTGTTTGTTATCTTTTCACGCCTAAACCACTGAATCGATCATCCTGAAATTTTGCATATACGTTGTCAGGTGTACAGAAACGGACATAGGCTACCTTTCATCTCGAAAAAAATTACTGTTCCCGAGGAAAACAACAATAACGTTCTTATGATAATAGATAGCGCCACGTGTCTTTTGAATCATGATTGAATTATATTATTATACAAGCAGAGTACAACCCGAATTGATTGTCAAATTCTAAATTAACGCGAACGAAGCCGCGGGCAAAAGCTAGTAATTTTATAAGTTTGACTACTAAAGTTTAATTTAAGTTTTCAGCACGCCAGTCAATATGCCAAATGGCTTTCGAATCCTACGTTGGACAATTATCTGTGTAATTACAAACAATGATTGTTGTCTTTTTAACTGTCTACGTGGCGCAGCGGTAGTGAATGCGACTGCTGTGCATGAGGTCTCGGGTTCGAATCCCGGGTCGGGCCAACAAAAAATTATTGGGTTTTTCTGTTAAGAAATCTCAATACGAGCCCGGAGTTAGAAAGTTGGCCTCGGCCGGATCATGAGGGTTAGGGAACAGAGAGTGCACTTATGTTTGCGCACACACTTGTGCACTTTAATATCTTCTGCGCAGATGACCAGGCCGTCGTGACCGAAACCTACTTAGTACCCGTGTTTTATTAACAACTAGCTGTTACCTGCGACTTCGTCCGCGTAGATTTTAACTAAAAAGTTTTTGTCTCCGCGGAACCCAATTTTTTTTCTAAAATCAATGTAGCCAAGTTACTCCTTATAACATCAGCTATCTGCCAGTGAAAGTCCCGTCAAAATCGGTTCAGCCGTTTCGGAGATTAGCCGGAACAAACAGACAGACAGACAGACAAAATTTAAAAAAATAGTTGTTATCGTATAGGTACCTTATATACTTTCATATGCATTGGATAAAAAGCTATTATTTTGACATTACAAACAGACACTTCAATTTTATTTATTTGTATAGATTCGTAATTCCTGCGTCGTGGGGCAGTTTACAAACATACAAACTGCAGCCAGATAGAACGTCCAGATTTGGACTTCCTTACCCGTGTAAAATTCGAAACCACAACAAGCAGCTTTAGTGGTAGTGGTCAGTCAGTTCTTCCTTCAATCCTGGGTTCTTTAAGCGGGGCGTGAAAAAGCATCTTCTCAGGCCGTCAAAGTAGAGACCTCAACATCGCCTCGGCTACTGTGGGGGCGATGTGGAGGCCACTGCTCTTAGACCACACGACTGCTTACCATCAGGTGGAGTGTGGTCATTTTGACGAGCTAAATAAAAAAAAACAAAAAAAAAAAAAAAAAATACTTGCGTATTTGAGTGGGTCACTGGGGTCCCTGCAATTGATCTATAACACAGGCTAACCCTAGCGCCGATCCAAGTCTCTCACAAAGGTACGTACGTGTATTTTAATAATAATAATAATAATTTATTTGCGTAAAATGTGGTAGTAACAAATGTAGGTGGTAAGTACATAATTATAGGCGCTGAGCACATTTCGCTATATTTAAATAGCATGCAAATTTTTATGGGTGTTATTTAAATGGTTAGCATAGTATTGGTATTTTTGTGAGCAGAAATAGCTAATTGATCAGCAACTCATGGCCAGCAAACTTTAAAGAGATCAAACTAAGTCGACGGAGCCCCGCTTCGCAGGGCTCCTATTTTTGGGTGGGTTTAACCTAACACTTCCGAGACGGAAAGCAGTGATTTGAGGCGTATAGATGCTCGTTATGCTGTGCAATATTTGCTGACCAATTAGTATTTTTGATGATCATTATATTTAATCTCAATTTTTATACATTTACACTTTTAGTAAATAGGAACACTTATCAAGACCACAGTACTTTATATGTATAATGCAAATCATAAATCACTATAATAATATATTTTATAATCCTAAAATATAAATCAATTTTAAACAGAACAGAAACATAAACTTATCTTATCTTATGTGGGGGCCAGTCAGTGCAGACCGGCGACACTTCGACCCAGTGGGATCTTTTGTGTCGACACTCTCCCAATAACGACTGCCATAGATGTTCATAGCAGCCGGGACCGACGGCTTAACGTGCTCTCCGAGGCACAGAGCAGGTGATATAATTGTCAATCAATACGCACATAATTTCGAAAAGTCATATAACATCCGAAAGTCAGAGGTGCGCGACGTGGGTTCGAACTCGAGACCCTCTGCATTGCAGTCTGTTGGTCTCCCCACTGAGCTATCGCTGCTATTAACATAAACTTAAATCTATACTAATATTATAAAGCTGAAGAGTTTGTTTGTTTGTTTACTTGAACGCGCTAATCTCAGGAACTACTGGTCCGATTTGAAAAATTATTTCAGTGTTAGATAGCCTATTTATCGAGGAAGGCTATAGGCTATATATCATCACGCTAAGATCAATAGGAGCGGAGCATCAATGAAGAATGTTTCAAAATCGGCGAGTATCTTTTCCTTTTGAGAGCTTCCGCTGCGTGCGCTGCGTAAACAGTTAAAGTTTCGCAAAAATCATGTATGACAGAATTGTTCCCCTTTAAAAGTTCTAAAAAAAAGTCCGCGACAGCATATGTCTATCTTTTAAGGTTGGGTCACTATAACCATTTTTATGCTAACGAAATTTGTTCTAAAATAATGCATTATTTGCGAAGGTGTTTTTATAAACATGATATTAATCCTTATCCAAATAAATACGTTATTCATCACAAGTATTTAATTTAAAACAAAATTGCCCTTTACATCATTCGATTTCAATGAATATCTTAGGAGATATAGCAGTTTTAAAATAACATCGCAGCAAAATAATTACCCATTACAGACATAGTACAAACGATGTTTCTCCTTGTTTATTCTGCGCGATTACTACTGGTTCGCTTTGAAAAATTCTTTAAGTGTTGGATAGCCTATTTATCGAGGAAGGCTATAGGCTATATAACATCACGCTACGACCCACGGGAGCGGCGAAGTAACGATAAACGCGGGTGAAACCGCGGGAACATCTAGTAGGTATATAAAATTATTTTATTATTTTTGGATTATGTTAATTATTTAATTATCTCTCTATTTATATCTTTGACATAATATTGAAGGACTTTCATATGAACATTTTCCTGTTCATATATATTTAATGTTAGTGTCTTTGCCATCTTGGCATATTTTGGAGTATGTTGCTTAATCTCTTTTCAAACTAGTATCTATAAACTATGAATGTGATGTGACGACGATTATAAAAAGATTATAATGATAATATCCCGTTCCCGACATAATATACAATCCAGTCAAATATAAAACAGTTTCAATACAACATTTGTGTGTGAGTGTACCCAATATATTATTAACAGCAAATCGTTCGCGTTGCGGGCTCGTTGTGATTTAACGAGCGTGAGACGAAACACCTGCCGGCTTCAGCACGCTAACTTACTGTAGGGCTGGCAACATTATTGCTTAATAACTGTTTTTGGACGTTTATACAGTTTGACAGCCCTAAAAAAAATAAAGTTTTCTTAATGGGCATGACCAGCCTAAGAGGTTTCTAAAAGTCGGAGCCAAAGAGTATAAATATACTACTGTTACAGATCCAGGAATTAGAAAGCAAATTTAAAAATAAATAACATTCAGTTACTTACTCGTACTTGTTTGTTCGTTTGGTTGTACGCGCTAATCTCAGGAACTACCGGTCCGAATTGAAAATTTTTTTAGTGTTGGATAGCCCATTTATCGAGAAAGGCTACAGGCTATATATCATCACGCTACAACCAATAGGAACGGAGCATCAATGAAAAATGTTGCAAAAACTGGGCAAATTATCTTATGTGAAGCAGACAAAGTTGCGCGGATCAGCTAGTTTTATTTTATAACTAGCTGACCCACGATTGTCGATTAAGGCCCGGTAGGTAATATTTAAGAAAAAACTCGTTTTACTTACGGACATGTCAAAATTGAACTGTCCGTAGACAAAACGCCTTATCTATACCTACTAACATATATACTGATATTATATTCTCTGACATTCCCGAAGTTACACGCAAGATACGTAGGCCGCATCCGTTTGAAATTATACTGGCCACTATTGCCACAGGAGAGACTAGATGTGTTTTTTTCTTTTTTTTTTTTTTTTGCTCGTCAAAATGACCACACTCCACCTGATGTTAAGCAGTCGTGTGGTCTAAGAGCAGTGGCCTCCACATCGCACCCACAGTAGCCGAGGCGATGTTGAGGTCTCTACTTTGACGGCCTGAGAAGATGCTTTTTCACGCCCCGCTTAAAGAACCCAGGATTGAAGGAAGAAGGAAACACGTACCTTGGCAGAGAATTCCATGCGTATACCTATATATGTGTATACCTTTTAAATTGAAGCCTTTTTATTACTTTGCCATCCGTGCAAACTACGAAATAATATCCTAACTACACTCGCGAGCAAAAAAATCGACTCACTCTATACATTTGCACTAAAAGAGCTCTAGCACTAAAATTAAAACCTAAATTTCATTTTAGGTCTTAAATTCTTTAGTCCTAAGTCTTAGCTTTAAAATGAGTACAAATTGTCCTAACTTGCGCTCGTTTATGTAATGAAAATATGCTGATTAACTTTTAGTGTGTTAAAATTTAAAATTACAAAGGAAAAATCAAAAAGAAAAGACAGCTTTTAATCAAAAAAATATTTTTTATTCTTCAAAAAAGTTCTTTTAGTACATAGTGTTACCACCCCTAGACCTTATAACGGCTTCTAAGCGGTTCTTCATTGACTCAATGAGGTGCTTCACTCTCTCTTGCGGTATGTCATCCAATTCTTCAGATAACGCTACCCGAAGCTAAGCTATTGATGTTGGTGCAGGATATCTAGCCCGGACTTTTCCCTTGAGTTCATCCCACAAGTGTTCAATAGGATTCAAGTCCGGACTACGAGATGGCCAGTCCATAACAGGCACGTTAACTTCATTTAAGTACTGGCGAACGACAGCTGCACTGTGTGGACGGGCATTATCTTGCATCAGGATGAAGTTTTCCCCGACAAAACCAGCATATGGGATGACGTGGTCTCCTAAGATTTCATTAATATACCGTTCCGCAGTCAATCCTCCGGCATGGCGGCCAGTTTCAATGAAAACCAGTTCGGTTTTTGCTTCCATTGAAATGCCTGCCCACACCATGCAAGAACCTCCTCCAAAGGCAACAGTTTCTTCTATGCAGCATTGTGAGTATCGCTCTCCTGGTCTTCTGTAGACTCTTCTCCTTCTATCGCTACCATTCAGACATACTCTGCTTTCATCAGAGAAGAGAACAGAGCTCCATTGCTCTTCAGTCCAATCAACGTGTTCTCTAGCGAAACGAAGGCGAGCTGCTCGATGGGCTGAGATCAATTTCGGTCCCTTTGCTGGTATTTTTGGAGTTAGGGTGGCTGTCTTAAGTCGTCTTCTCACTGTCTACGAGCTGACAGCTACTCCACGTGTTTCCCTGAGCTCTTGTTGGACTTGAACCCCGGTGAGGGAGCCATTTCTCAACGAAGCGGTGACAATGAAACGATCGTCCCTCTCCGAAGTGCTTCGTTTTCTACCAGAACCTCTTCGCCGGTTAAAGCCACCAGTCTCCTGGTGTCTTCGGTAAATTCTTGAAACCGCTGACTGGCTCATTTGTAGAGTACGAGCAACTTGACGTTGGCTAAGGCCTTGTTCCAATAGCGCGACTGCTTGAGCCGCTGTTTCTGCTGTAGTGTCCATTTGATAGAAATATTCTTGATTGGAGATTGCGGATATGTACCGGTCGACGTTTTAAGGTCAACTGATAAGGGTGAAAGGGGTAGGTTGCCTTTTATACCTCCTAGAGTCAGGCAACAACCACTGGTGTAAATGAGCACATAATGTTACATTTTTCTGTCCAGAGCTGTTGTCAGTTGTTTTTTAGAAAAGAATACTGCCGTTATTGTTTTTTTTAAGGTTAGACCTTAAACTTTAAGAATTTAAGACCTAAAATTAAATTTAGGTTTTAATTTTAGTGCTAGAGCTCTTTTAGTGCGAATGTATAGAGTGAGTCGATTTTTTTGCTTGCGGGAGTATATCTATACTAATATTATAAAGCTGAAGAGTTTGTTTGTTTGTTTGAACGCGCTAATCTCAGGAACTACTGGTTCGATTTGAAAAATTCTTTTAGTGTTGGATAGCGTATTTATCGAGGAAGGCTATAGGCTATATAACATCACGCTACGTCCCACTGGGGCGGCGCAGCAACGATAAACGCGGGTGAAACCACGGGAACAACTAGTTTCTTAAATATGGGAACCGGACCTCATTTACATTGCTTAACTTCAACTTTACCTTTAACTGCCTGTGTGGCTCAGCGGTATTAAATGCGACTAGAAGATATGATACAAACTCAAAATAAGTTTTTTTTAATTGTATAAAAATAAATATAACTACCTTATCTTATGTGGGGGCCAGTCAGTGCAGACCGGCGACACTTCGACCCAGTGGGATCTTTTGTGTCGACACTCCCTCAATAACGACTGCCATAGATGTTCATGGCAGCCGGGACCAACGGCTTAACGGGCTTTCCGAGGCACGGAGCAGGCGATAATTGTAAATCAATACGCACCTAATTTCGAAAAGTCATATAACTTCCGAAAGTCAGAGTCAGTGCTGTCGTTTTGGAAATACAAGATGTCCACCAATACACCCTATCTTTTAAACAGCGGATCGACCAATTCTACTATTAGCATAAACGACCAATTTCGACTAATTCACTACGTAAAAAGATTTCCGGTCTGCTATGGTGGCTGAGCCAAGATAAGCCATAATAGGGACTAATGGAATAGACCAAGTTTTACATGAGCCATATGGAGAACTTTCAGACATGTAGGTTTCCTCACGATATTTGCCTTCACCAATAAATCTATACTAATATTATAAAGCTGAAGAGTTTGTTTGTTTGAACGCGCTAATCTCAGGAACTACTGGTTCGATTTGAAAAATTATTTTAGTGTTAAATAGCCTATTTGTCGAGGAAGGCTATAAGCTATATAACACCACGCTACGACCCACGGGGCGGCGCAATAACGATAACGATAAACGCGGGTGAAACCGCGGGGACATCTAGTAACTAAATTAACTAATAAACATATAGGTACCTAATTAGTAGGTACCTACACACAACTTCGAAAAGTCAGAAGTGCGTGCCTTGGGTTCGAACCAATGGTCACCCACTATTCTATCGCTGCTATCGTCTATAGCAAATCGATTGTACCAAATAGTGCCTTCATGACGTGCACGAATAACTTCGAAAATTTTTCGAACCAATGAATAACTTTTATTAGTGCTCCTTATTCATTCGAATTATACTCAAGAACATTCGTAAGCAACCCGGCTCCTACGCAGCGTGGGCAAGAAAACAGGAGACAGGAGGTATAGGTTAGGTAGGTACCTACTTCTATATGTATGTTAGTGTGGGTTGACCGACGACCTGATGTGTCGCAGGAAGTTGTTGGATCGGGTGGCCCGAGATACCGGTCTGTGTCGAAAACCTTGGGAGAGGCCTATATCCATCAGTGAACGTCGTTCGGCTACGATGATTATAACACTAGTTCTTAGGGGGCCACGTGTTTAGAACGTGGTCGACTAGGAAAGTAAGTTGCGGAGATAAATTAAAATATATAATTCGCAATTACACGATCTTTAATACATCTCAGTGCGCGTTCCCACTATGTCGTGACGATAGATTATCGTGTCGTGGCTTGTGTATTTAAATAGAGGTGTTCACATACAGGACGACACGATTAACTATCGTCCACAACATTTTTTTGCAGTGACGACAGATTGTCAAGTCAATGGCAACTGCTAGCACGTTAGTCGTAAAACGATAAAATAACGTCACGACTAATCATGACGGCAAATCGTGTAATTGTTGCAACTATCCATCGTAGTCACGATAAAAATATCGTCTCGTCGTTTATACGTTCCACGATAAAATATTGCGATGACACAGTGACGATAAACAGTCGATATAATGAGAACAGCTAGAGACGACAGTCGTCCAACGATAAATTAATCGTCACGACATAATGGGAACGCGCCCTCAGGCGTGATTCTAACAGAAAAGGCTTCGGTGCGAGGTCCGGCTGGAGCACAGTGGAACACTTAATTTGCGGAGCATCGGCAGGCGAAAGATCTCGATCCAGAGCGTGGCCGTGGTTTTATTTGCAGCCACGCGGGGGGGGGTGGGGGGGGGGGTCCGCTTCCACGCCGCTGTAAGCGAGCCACTGCCGAGGCACGCCTGATCCGCGTGACAACACATTCAAATAAAATTCGATTGCTATTTTAATTTGTGCACATCATTTTTACCGGATATTCGAATAGAAGGAAAATAAAAGTCATACATATTTTTTTTATAACTTTAATTTAATCTTAAGTTTATTCGTTCTCCTGGCTGCGGAGGCGGGCCGCGGCGTTGGTGACCCTAATGCTGAGTTGCTGAGCGCGCTCAACGATGGTCTTGCGCTTCTTCGAGGATACACCATGGGCGATCTCTGCGCAGTACTTCCTGTTCTGCATCATGAGAATCTCCAGCTCACGGACATTGTGGACCAGGACCTGAGGAAAAAAAACAAAAATAAACTATAGGATTCTCTGTTACAATGTTAATATTTTGATGTATGGTGGGGAAAAGAATGGTGCATTCATATTTCTGGCTTATATGATAGGTCTACATACGTAACACATGCCTGTGTATCGCAAAGGGCTTGGCAATAATTTAGGTGGATACATGGAAGATTTCTTCAAAAATAATGTTTTATGAGTACTAACCGAGTAAGTAATAATTCTAATTACTGAAAATATATATGGTATAATTTTAGGTAGTTTATCATCGCCAAAAACAAATTAAAATTATAAAAGCTATTTAATTACTGTTAATGAAAAAAGTTTATGCCAATTTAAATATTATTTCTGGATTTATTTATCATGCAGCAAACTAGAATATTAAAATAAATAATATAAATAGAGATCATACCATTCTATTACACACAACAATAATTAAACTAAAATGTATCTATCACTATGACCAAGCAGCGATGATCGTCAACTTGGAATAGGTGTTGATAGAATTGTTTTAGCAAGGTAACAAATTGTAATTATCATATAGAATGCATAACACAGAGTGCCCTTGCAGAAAAATAATACATAGTCACACATCCATATCCCACTCCTCGCATGTCTTATGCACACATGGTGTTCATAAGCACGGAGGACGTTCCTTTCACTTTTTTTTGCTAACATTCAACAGATTAAGAGGGAAGGCAAAGGAAAAGTGAATTACAATCAAATTTTACCAACTATGGTTTTCAGACTATTCAATTATGGTCTAGTAGACATGCACTTTATTTTGTTGCTATGTAAGCCAATTCTTGAACAAAATTGTGATTGTGGATCCCACATAATAGGATGTAACTTATCAACTACCGGGCAGTTACAGAATGCTGCTATATAGAATTACTTGACAGAACAACCCAATAATACAGGCTGATCCCAGCATCAAATCCTTATGAGTAAGTCATCTTACTCATAAGGATTTGATTTGATGCTGGGATCAGCCTGTCTTAAACAGTTAGTTGGATACACAACAACTTCACAACCAAAGCAGTAAATAAAATCATAATGTATGTTATTGTTGTTGTTTGGATGAATTTAATTCAATAGCAGTAAAACAAATATTTAAATATTAAGTTAATATGTACAAAAATCTTTATCATGTTAGCTCACTCATCAGCCCTAAGTTAAGAGATCCTAAACACATCCATCCAGATCAGACCCATTCGTTTATGTTAATGTGAGCAAGCCCTCAAAATTTTTTCTCATATGTGAAAAGGCACTTATTGAGAGCACTGGTAGCGCAACACTAAATGTTTAAATCATGTTATCAAAATTCAATACCAACCTTACGGAAGCCATTGGGTAGCATGTGACGGGTCTTCTTGTTTGAACCGTAACCAATGTTGGGCATCAAGTACTGGCCCTTGAAACGCCTGCGCACCCTGTTGTCAATACCTGCAAGTAAATAAGCATTTTATTAATAAACATGAAATAATACAAGACTGATGACTGCACACATGGTGTAGAGGTTTCAAGTGGTTTGAATTCCATACAGGCAAAAAAAATTATGATCATTGAAATATTGTTAAGAATCTGGGTATTTATTGTGTCTATGTTGTAGTTCCCCATGACAGTAATCATTGCTAATAAATTAATTTAAAAAGAAGGTATGCTTTTATGCTAGTAGTAAGTGGAGATGTTGTTATGTTCAATTACATTATTTTGTACCTAATACTTTGACATTTATCAATGTTTTTGTAATAAGAGGCTACTCCTGCAGTAAGAACTCCTGAACAAACATTCTAACAATGCAACGCACACTCCGACTAATAACTATTTGTAAAAGGCATCATCAAACCCGCTCACATAAGTACCACTTACACCACTACACCATCAGTGCAGTCATATTGTATAGTAGACGAAACCACATGAGAGATGAATACATGTGGGATGCATTTTAAAATGTATCTATCACTATGACCAAGCAGCGATGATCATCAACTTGGAATAGGTGTTGATAGAATTGTTCTAGCAAGGTAACAAATTGTAATTATCATATAGAATGCATAACACAGAGTGCCCTTGCAGAAAAATAATAAATTAGGTAAGAAAAAAATTACAAAATAAACAATTTCTAACCTATAGGATTTATTTATTTGTCTTTGGTAAACTAAGCGCTTTTAATTTTCATTTTCGATGTTTAAATTTTAGTGTATAGGTTATGATTAGCAAGAAAAGGCGCGGGCTGCAATTCTACTTTCAAAGGTACGGTTCGGTAAAGACAGTGTTGATAGGCAAAAAGGGCGTTTGGAGCCTCCTTTTCTCAGCAGTAAATAATAAACGCGAAAGCTATTGCCAAATTATAATCTCCTTGACTTGTATGCATGAATGAGTCAAGATTTGAGTTGGTATTCACGGCAATCACTAGATATGGTCTGATCATAACCTAGCCGCACATTGCATTTATAGTCATTAAATCGGCATTTAGTGGAATTACAACGCTTAATCTATTTGGAATTTCATAAATAATGCCATAATAACATGACAAATACTCAAAATAAGGTTATTATCATCATAGATGAAGTTACTGAAGGAACACGCTGTACTCACCTCTGGGTTTACGCCAGTTACGCTTAAGTTTGTCATAGCGATCCGATTGATGGCGGATAAATCTTTTCGTCCTCTTTTTGACGATTGTTGGCCTGTATACAGGTCTGATTGCCATTTTGAATGTTTCTTATTGAAACGCGGCTGTGAACCACGCGGTGACACGGCCGCACGAAAAGGAAGAAGGAATAGACAAGTCAAGACATTCCTAGAGTTGCGGTTTGTTTTCATCGGGTAATCTGTGGCTGGGAAAAGAAAATATTGTTGAGCATTATATTATTGTCTATGGTTTTTTAGAGTTGAAGATGAAATTCTTCTACTTGCATTTTAAATGCTACTGCAACATAATAAACTTTTCCTCGCTCAAATCTATTTTGGGTTAGTTTTCTTTCTAACTTCACATAGATGTTACAAGCTGATATTTAGATAGCTTGATATATTTCAATAACCAAATTTTATGTACCATAATAGTTTTGGTGCAACGTGCTCATTTCAGTAACTCGGCAGAAATTAGTGAAATTACAGATTACATAAGATTTACGCGATGCATGAAAATGAATTGTTGCATACAAATTTAATATTTACACAATATTGCTAACTGCACGGATGGCGTAATGGTTCAAGTTTCGCCATTAACACTATGCCGAGTGGACTGCTTAGATTATCCGAGATCCGCAAGTGGCTGTTCTGTTTAAGCGTTCTTTGAATGTTTGTTATGTCCCCTGCGATATGTACAAAAATTTTTCGTAGTGCGGGAATTGAAAAACAAAAGTAATCTATTTATATTACATTTACATATCTTAATGTATATACTTGAATATAATTTAAAGTCAAAATAAGGGTCAACTTGAATTATTGAGCGACCAAATAACCGAGCTTGCTCGAACATGTTCTTTGCCGCCACTCACACCTAGTGTAAAATACGCACAATGGTGCCAATTCTGTTGTAACAAAATTCTCTAAGCTCAACTAAAATAACTAAAATTTAGTTTAGTCCTCTCAAATGACATTTCGTATTCTGAAATCGTTAAAAGTGACAGGACAAAAAAAATTTTAGTGATTTTTAGTTAAGTTTAGAGAATTTTGTGACAACAGAATTGGCACTATTGGCTCAAACAGTCGCGCCCTTATGTATTACTTTACTCTTTGGAGTGCGACCAGTTTCACATAAAATCGAATAGTATCGCGGATATCCATCCGCATGCTTTAGCTTGCTCATTAAGTCAGTGCGATTTCTCGTCATCAACTTTAACAATGTTTCATTCTTGCTACGTGTACTCTCTAGGCTCTCCAGTCCTGTTATACGGTATCTAAACGGAACGGGGAGGCCTTTCATCGGTCGACGCTGCGGACGAACACGCTTTTTTAAAAGCGTGTGACACATATTTTAAACTAAGTATCCGCGCCGCTGCCTGTTGGCCGCTGGACTAGATTACTTACTTATACAGCATAATATACTTCTTGAATACGATCTTGGGCTTGATTTTAATGGAAAATGTTTTATATTTATTTTATTACTCTCAAAAAGGAGATTTCGAAATGCACTATCATTTATGAGAACTGCTGGCATTTTAGTACTAAGCGCACATCTTTATTTATTCTAGAGAGATAAGAGAACTCCCATTACATAAATTCAAAGTAGACTCAAGTCATGGGTTCTACGAAAAAGCTTTTACAATGTTAAAAAAATTATTAGAAAAAGAAAAATGTATGAATGTTATTGACATTTTAAGTTTTGTACATACCTTGTAGAAATAAGCGTAAATATAGTGGTTATATAAGTAATTTAGGAAAAATATGCGATGTTTGTTCGAACCGTCTTAACTCGTAACAATTTGATTGTATACCTTATCTCAAGCAAATAAAGTTTCTATCCCTTCATTATTACCATGATATTTGATTTGTCGATTACTATTTGTGTTATTAATAATGAATAATAAACATTTATTTACCACTTGAGAAAAATCACATTTTAAAATTTCCTTATTACTACATAGTACTAAATACGGGTTACTGGTAAAAGAATAAAGAAAATTTTACTAATAAACTTGACACTAGGTGTGGCCTTTTAAGTGTATTAATTAACTATTATATTTAACTCGTAACTTCGAAGGTACATCAATAATATAATAACTATCGGTAAGAAATTATTATTTGGGCTTAGTAATTGAGAATACAATCAGAAGTCATATAAGCGTTTGTTTTCTTTACTAGTTACTCTGCTTTTACGTCTGAATTCACTATGTGAATGATCCTCTAAGATTAAGCTTTCAATTTTGTGTACCTTAAAAGCCTCCCAATGACGTCACACCGACAAGATATTATATTTTGTGTTTTTTCTAATCTTTTTCCTGAACATATATGTATAAGTTGACGATCTTTTAATTATTCGAAATAAGACAAACGGCCTTCGATTAGTAATAATAATTATTTATCGAAGCAAACGGCACGGTAATTTCATATTATTAACATAATATAAAATAACTGCACTATTCCCTTGCTTAATAATTGCATATTAGTCTCTTCTGTTGATTGTCTATTTATGAGAAAGAGAATAATAGATTATGCAAGATTGAAAAGGGTTTACTGACAATTAAATGTTATTTAAATTCAGCGTAACATAATTATGTTAAAAATTATCGAGAAATAAATAAATGCATATCACATTTTATTTTTGCCAAGATCTTTTTTGTCTGTGTTAACCTATAAACAATATTTTATGACAGCTACCTGCACGCTGAGAACAAACCAATTTCTCTATGCCACAGACGCCAAATGTCGCCATCGATCAATGACATTTTGTGTAGTTGAATTTATTGATATAAAGCGTTAATGTAAATAATAAACAATATCATCATAAAAGTCGGCTTCCAGTCGATATGTATGCCAAGGGCAAGGGCTCTACAGTGCCTTCGGACGCTCAGGCTCGCGAGAAATTAGCACTCTATGTGTATGAGTACCTGCTACACGTCGGTGCGACCAAAGCCGCGCAAACATTCCTGTCTGAAATACGATGGGAGAAGAATATAACACTCGGCGAGCCGCCCGGGTTCCTGCACTCGTGGTGGTGCGTGTTCTGGGACCTGTATTGTGCTGCACCAGAGAGGCGAGATACGTGTGAGCATTCCTCGGAAGCAAAAGCATTTCACGACTACGGATTTGTCAATTCTGGATATGGAGTCAACGGAATCGGCCACAACGCCGGCCCGGCGCCGCCTAACGACGGTACGTGTGCTAAATACGCGAATACTCGCACGTTAAACAGTAAATTTCACATTTTACAGCATGTTTTAGGGCAACATATTTCTTATCTGTCTATGTAAATATCATTTAAATTTTCACATTGGGTGGTCTAGTTTCTGCGTGTTATTGCACTTGGGTCAGTGTACCCAGTAAATTTCGCATTGTGAATGTGATTTATGAATATTTATTTGTGAAAATTGCAATATGTCTAACCAAAAAATTGTGCATGATGTATGGAATATGTTTTGTCTCTGTCTGGTTTACTATAAAAACAAATATGTGTGACTGATAACACAGATATTAGTTTTATAACATTCTAATCATAGTGTAACTATACTTTTTTAGATCTTGGTTGTATTTTAAACAGTTCAAAAACCAAGGAGTTTCAATGATAAATTTATAGGTGTGTACAGAAAACTTTCTAAAAAATGTTGACATAGAAATTTATCAATACATGCAATCGCTTACAAGCAGGTTACTAAGTGATGATAAAAACTAATGTAAGAAATAAAAATAGTATTTCGGTACTAAATGGTATGTGTATGTATCAAATATAGATTAAATATTTTCAATAGATTCAAGAGAGAAAATCTACTAACTGAATAAAATAAAAAAGAAATTATGACAATTTGTGAAACTTATAATTAGTCTATTACTAATAGTTTGCAATCACTACTGATTGTAGAACACTTATCTGATTCTTAAATTGAGCATAGTTTTGTAGGTTTTTTGGTTTTGAAAGTTTAAATGGCAGTGAAAGTAAAGTCAACTGTGGCTAATAAATGGTATTGAGCCAGCCTTCTTATGTGGAACATGAACAAAAATGGTCTGATATGTATGGTATATGTTTCTGCCTATGCATTCAGAGAAATACAGGTGGTAGTAGTACTTCTATATATAAGCAAAAGCCTGGCTTGCATTAATAAAAACATTATCTCAGCCAAAAAGATATCCACTGCTGGACATAGGCCTCTCCCGAGGTTTTCCACACAGACCGTCTTGGACCAACTGCTTCTTGCAACCCTTACTGGGTCATTGGTCTACTGGCCTACCCGTGCTGCGTCTTCCGGTGCATTAATAGAATAACTAACTATGTTAAGAGAGGATAATTATTTAGCAAGAGACTCGGTTTCATATTAACCTGTCTTGAATGCCAGATATAATTAATAAATTATTGTGTCTAGCTGCCGGTGTGCTGCTGTGACTCAATAGGTTATGATTATAGAATTACCATTTTAGAGAAAATTGGGCCCTTGGTTTAACACACTTTAATAGAAAGGCCAGAATTGACTGCATGCCTCAGCACCATTTGTTGTAGGTTCAATCCCCAAATTGAAAAATTTGTATGGTCTACACATTATTGTTGTTTTGAGTATAGGTAATAGTAGTTTGGAAATCCATAGTCTCTGCCTACCTCTGGGAAACAGGCGTGAATCTATGTATGTATGTAAATCGCTATTGAAGAGACATCATTTTATTTTGCTGTATTAGTTTACATATCCTGCCTTAGTGGCGCTTTGTTATACTATCAAGCTTGATGCTTGAATTTATCTTTATTTCTAAGAATATTCTATGAAGTACTATATGTGAATATGCTTTCATAAGCTCATCAACAGCATGCAAATGAAATTTATTGTTATGCCAGAAATGCCTTATTTTTGAATTTTAGGTATACTGACATAAACACACATGATGCTGTTGCATTCAGATTAATTTAAGTTATCTCTCCTCTTTTATAATAGAATAGATATTTATTTCCATAGAAAGTAGATTTCCCTTTCAAAATAGAAGTAGCGCACCGGTGGCCAGATCCAATAGATATTGAATTGTGTCTGTTATTCTAAAACTTGGCAGACTACCATCATAATTTTAGATAGTAGTCTGCCAAGTTTTAGAATAACAGACACAATTCAATATCCATTGGATCTGGCCACCGCGGCACCAGTGTGCTACTTCTATTTTGAAAGGTTAATAAATATATAATCCCATCCTTGTACAACCTACCTTAAATTAGGGATACAAAGTTTAGGAGCACAAACTATTAATTTTAATTTGATACTAAAATCATTATTAACAATCACAAATATGAATGAGCCAAAATTATTAATGAATTATAATTAGGAATTATTGAACATGTAAATTATAAATAACTAACTTTTGCCTGTGGCTTCATTTGGGAATAGTATCTGATGTCCTTTACTCTTCTTCTTTATACTTGAGAGCTCTGCTCTTGCCAGTGGAGTATACACCATCTTTCTCGATTTCAGCCAATACCTTGACTTCCTTATACAACATGAGCGTCGCCTTTTATTTTATTTGATCTGTGAATGACCTTCTGGGTCTGTCCCTTCCTCTCTTGCCTTCCACTTTTCCTGTCCTTTACTCGACCAAACAAAATGTATGCAAAATTGCATGATGATCAATTAAGTTGTGAAGATGTGAAATTGTAACAAACACACTCATATTCACGTGTATAATTTAGTTAGGTTAATAAAATTTGTTATTTAAAAATTCTTCTATTGAATAAATAAATATTTCTAAATTGGAGTTTCTGAAAAACTTTCCAACCCACACTCGGGTCAAAATCGAGTTATTATTAGCAAATTAGTCACGGGGTTACTATTTACCAGCTGGAACAATTTGGTAGCTCTACTATCACTCTAAATATGAAATGATGACTTAGTAGCCCAACCCACATGTATGAAGAAGCAATACAGGATTGAACTTCAATCACGATTATCTCAAAATGTTAACTTTGTGGGTTGGAACGTTTTTCAGAAAGTATGTCCACTTAATGTTGTTAGTTAAACTAATACAGTGGACTTCCGGTAATCCCGCACACTTTGTTTTGACCGAACTGGGAGTCAAACACGGGACATCATGCACAGCATTCTGCCAAAATATTATATGTCTGTCCTTTTTTCTGTTTCCAGGCATGGGCGGCGGCGGTATGCCACCAGGATTCTTTCCGAACTCTCCATTACGGCCGTCACCGCCTGCCCCACATCCAGGGTCGCAGCCCTCGCCCCACGGACCTCAGCCACAACTGATGGGTACCGGACAACCGTTCATAGGCCCCTGGTACTCCGGCGGTGGACCTCGCGGCGCAGTCAGGATGGGCATGGGCAATGATTTCAATGGACCTCCAGGTATTTATATCATATTCCTTTAGAATAACTGACAAATCTTAAAATTCCAGACAGGGTTGGGTTGGAAAGACAGGTCTCTTCTCATTTTGAGAAGGGTTAGGCCATACTCCACCACGCTAGCCCAGTATGGGTTGGCAGACTTGACACATCTTCGAGAACATTATGGAGAACTCTCAGACATGTAGGTTTCCTTACGATGTTTTGAGCGATAATTAAGTATTTAATACATACATAACTTCGATAAGCCCGGGGTGCGGGCTGTGGTATCGAACTCCAGACCTCTGCGTGCCAGTCCAATGGTCTCTCACTAGGCTATCGGTACTACCCTAGGTTATGGCTATCCAGGTATTACCATGTTATTCTTTTAGGAGACCACATGCATGCAATATTAATTCATTTATTTAAATAACATAAGCTATATACAGTAATCACCCTTATAACACGGTACTCTTTTACCCATTTTCATATTACGCGATTTCGATCCCCCGTATAACACCGGAATTCCTCCATATAACGCGGGAATGTCCAACATTATATTCTTGTACTGTGAAATTTATAATGACAGCGAATAAACATGTAATAAAATTGTTAATTTATTTGAAATTAACTGTTTTTTTTTTAGTTCATATGCATAAGTTTTTTATTTAAAACGTTCTTAGTTTAGTTTGATTTTAATAAAACGTACATATTTCGTTCATAATATAGATTTTTCTTAATATTCGATTTAAACCCCCTTTAGTGAGAAAATATAAACATTAATGTGGTAGAATATTATTATTATTATTATTATACGCAACGCGTTATACGGGGTCGTAAAAACGCGTTATACGGGAATACTCCTACAACGCGTTTTCCTACAACGCGGAACCAATCTACCGTGTTATAAGCGGGATTACTGTATATATGAACTCTATAAAGGAAGGCGATTATAATTGAAATGGGGTATTAATATTGCTCTCATAAAAAATAATAAAAATAGTTTCAAACTCGTACCTATAAACAATCTATACTAATATTATAAAGCTGAAGAGTTTGTTTATTTGTTTGTTTGAACGCGCTAATCTCATAAACTACTGGTTCGAATAGAAAAAATATTTTTTTGTTGGATAACTTATTTATCGACACTACTACACATGGGGGCGGCGCAGTAATCATAAACGCGGGTGAAACCGCGGGCACATCTAGTACCGAGATAAAGTGATTAGTACCTATCCAAACGCCAGTAGTACATTGACCCCTAGATAACGTGGCCGACCGAGTGATTTGTACGCATGCGAAATTGAATTCCTAAGTACCTAACACAAAGATTCCAATTTTCCCTTCATACTTGGGGGGCTTAGGACCAGCGAAACACTTCGAATCAAAAAATAATTACCTACTAAAAACGTACTCGATTATCTTTAAAAACTGGTAAACCAAAATAAAAACAATAGTAAAAAAGTGTTTTGGCATATTTAAAAAATTAGAATCAAGCCGAGTATGTACAACAATAATTAATAAATTACTAATCAATTATTTACAATAGTAATTAACTAAAGCATACTTCAAAAATTTTTCAAAATGTGCGCCATTCTGTGCTATGCACAGCTGAGCACAGCGACGTAAATTTCCACGTAAACGCAACAGCACTATCTAATTTTCCTTCACTTTTCGAAAGCCGATCTAATTGGTATTTTTAGTTCATCTGCACTATCAATCTCACTTTCTCTGTTTATGTACACAAGCCGGTTGATTTCCCCCTACAAATAAAAGTCTAACGCAGTTAAGTCCGGCGACCGTGGTGACCAAGGAATAGGTCCCCCACGGCCCACCCATTTTTCACCAGATTTGTTTATCGAGGTAAGCACGCACTTGCCTCTCATAATGCGGTGGTGCGCCGTCTTGCTGAAAATGCAGTTCCGATAACAACGAGAGTGGCAAGTCATCAAGCATTTCCTCAATTACTGTCTGTAACATCTGCAAGTACGTCACACCCGTTAGTCGACCTTCAATAAAATATGGGCCAAGCACTTTACCCCCCCTCCCCCCCACATTGCCAGCCCACACATTGACACTAAACCTCACGTGGTAAGTCTTTTATTGTCTTATGTGGATTTACATGAGCTCACCAATGCTCGTTGCGCAGATTGTAAAGGCCGACTCGTGTAAATAGGGCTTCGTCTGTCCACAGGCTATTTTTATCTAAATTAACTAAGAGCCATTGACAAAATTGCACGCGAGGGGCGTAGTCTTGTTGACCTATGCCTTGAACACGTTGAAAATGGTGCGCGTGTTGCATATCGCGTTTTAAAATGTTCCACACAGTTTTGTGGTGGACATTGAATCGTCGAGCGGCTTCCCTCGTACTCGCCCGAGGCTCTGCTTCAAAGTAACTTAGGATATCTCTGTCACGCCCTCGTCCTTGGGCGTGACTCGGTACTTGAAATGAGCCACAGTCAAGTAACCGTTGTGTAGCTTGCAGAATTGTTGCGTGGGAAGGTAGTCGCCAGTTCGGATATCTTTCAGCATAGGACTAACAACAAATGACAATGACAAAAACTCATGGAGCTAGTTGCTTGTTGCATACAGGATTCAAAGATCTGTATTACTTATAAGTCAATTTAAGCCTTTGCATAGTCACAAAGTGTAAGTGTATGCGCCATCATGCCATCTTACTGTCTATTTTAGATTTATATTAAATAATATATCTTAGCTCAAATTATTTCCTATCTATAATATTATTAAGTTATTATTGTTATTATCTTTAGTTTTTTATAGTCAGTAGTATATGGCATAATGGCTGTAATACCCTGTTAATCTGAGTTGTAAAATACTGAAATTATATTTAACTGGCGATTTAAAAGAATGGCCGTGAGTTTCTTGTAGGTTTCTTCTCATAGGCTCTACCCTTTGCCTGAACCTAGCAACTAACCTAAATGTAGCTTCAGTAACTTAGTAAACTCACTAACCTATATAATTTGACGTTCATAAGTGTTACTTTGTGACCTAAATGAATAAATGATTTTTGACTTTGACTTGACCTTCGAGTTCTTGCAATATTATCTCCGCACGATGCCATTAATCGCACCATGTCGGTATACTCGCGATTAGTAAATCGTTGTGACATTTTAAATAACAAATCAAAACAATAATTTTTATTTATGTACGCAAAGCTGTCGAGCGAAATTGAGCGGAAATAACACACTAATATTGATGCGCACCCGCGATCAACTAAATTCAATAATTTAGGAAATTGCCAATGCATCGTCGATCGGGGCGGGGATAGGTTTGGCCGTGCGCGTGCGTTCATTGGTCGGCCGGCGGCGGCGCCCGGTCAACAAGAGTGGGAATATTATTATTTGTTTCGCACACTGCGCCGCCCGCCGCCGCAGAGGGACCTAAATCACCTGATTTTGTTTCGATACTCGAGTTCATCGGCGTCTTAAAAAATAAACATATTATGATGAAAAATTAAGTGTCGTTTTTTATAGATTTAGGTAGAGTATCATGGTCTGATTCAATGCCTTCAGTTATTCTACTAATTAAATCGCTTTCCTGTGTATATGAACTCTGGTATACTTAGTTAAGTCATTTATTTTTATTTATTTCACAGTTTTTATTTTTTGTTATTGTTTTCTCCTGTTCATATTCTTGTATAAAGGGACAATCTACAGATCCAGTCAATTTTGTAAAACCGTCTTGTAACAAATATGTCATAAAATTAACGGTGGGGCGCTTGGTGAGCTGTAATACAGGTTTTTTTTAAACCTACTTCAGGCACCAGTCCCTCACAAGTTTGTTTACAATGTGCTATTTACACTGTTGGCTGTACTCAAGTCTTCAAACTATTGTGAAGAGAGAATAAATGATTTTATTATTTATTATAATGATGTGTCTGTGCAGGTCAGGGCATGATGGGCAACTCTCTGGAGCGTGGCGCGGGCGGCGCGGGCGGGCTGCTAGGTGGGCCGCGCATGACTCCTCCGCGCCCGCAGGGCATGGGGCCCATGAGCCCTGGGGCCTACGCTGCGGGCATGCGCGGCCCTCCGCCACAGGGACCAGGTAATCCTACTGTACAAACAATTACATGATCAATGTATGAGCACTTGTCTGCTCATACACTTAATAACTACATTAAGTAAATGATATGCTTCAATTCTTGATAATGTTTATTGCAACACAAAAAATTGTTCACTATATCTAATATAGGTAATAAAACTAAAGCTAATTTATTAAGTACTAGCTTTTGCCCGCGGCTTCGCTCGCGTTAATTTTGAATTTGACAATCAATTCGAGTTATACTCTGCTTGTAATAATATAATTATGGCATATAACCATAGTTGGTGAAATATGGGTGTCACCTCTGCCTACCCCTTCGGGGATATAGCCGTGAAGGGAACACCCAAAAAATACTCCGAAATATTTTATTCCGAATTTCGATGTTCTGATTTTCAAAAGTCCTAATTTCATAATACCTAAGAATTATAACGTCTATTATTAAACATCCCGAAATTTGTTTTACCGAAAGCCGTGAATGCGATTTGTTTGTTTGCCGATTGTCATAAGTTCGAAGAACGGTCTCAGTCCAAAAAAACGACATTCCTGTTTTTAATATTCCTTCTGATAATTCCAGCGAGTTAAAATATATACTGATACCATCGTTATGGTTAACACCCCGATTCAGAGCAATCTGACTCGGATAGGTTAGGTTAGAAGGCTAAGTCGGACTCTGCTCCCGCCTGGTTAATTCTTTTATAACCATCCAGAAATAGGGCTCTTATTCCTCAGAGCGAGGTTACGTCGAGCTAATTGTACTTCTCAGGCGAGCAATTATGTGTTTATTTGTATTGCTATTGGTTTTTATTTCGGAATTCTAACTAATCGGTATTTTAATCATCGAAATTCGTATTTTTGATGTTTCGACTTATCATTAAGTCGGACTTTTCGTTATTCGATCTATTGAAATTCGGTGTTTTGAGAATAGTAATTATAAACGTTAGGAATATTGAAATTTTGGAATTATAAAAATAGGATTAATGATAAATCGGAGTTGTTTTATTAGGAATTTTAAACCATTCGGAATAATGAAAATCGGTATTTTGGAATTCGTATTTGTGACTTGACAGTCACAAATACAAACTTTATTCGTCAGAATAAAGTTAAAGTATTTATGTAGTGTACTCAGGCGTGAGACTATGTATGTATTTAACTCTATTTCAGTTTTTAGCATCGCAGACTTCAGAGATAAGGGGAGGGATTGGTATTTTACTTTCTGTAATATTTGCGTCACAAATCTAGTAAAGTCTTATATCCATCCAATATTTAAGTGCTATGCACTTGTCGGTGTAGCAATTTTCATATTTTTCGGTTCATATGTATGACTTTCTTCTTAACAAGAAATACCTAAAAAGTAATGAAAATATGTTTGAATCATTTTGTTAGCGTTAGTAGCTGTTGATATAAGCAGTAGTCACAGACGGGCAGATTAAGTAGTATCATAACGGTTCTGTTAAAAACGTTTTATAAAGGAACCTTAATAAAATGTTAGGTCTAGTACACATTACAAAGCATATTATTTGGTGTTTTTATATCTTCAGAACCTTAAAAATAGGAGGATACAAACCATTAAAAAAACTTTTTCTTTGACACTTTCTTAGTATCTTTAGGGCCTTAGAATTCAGAGGCTCCAAACCCATTTTTAAGTATTTTTGACTGGTACTCTTGAAGAATTCATAGACTTCAAAACTTTTTAACAACAGGTGATCTTTATACACCATCCTTACATGTAATGACTATAGTTGTATTGTGGGTATATACTATTCTTGTATAAAAAATAAATAGAACCACTAGCTTTTGTGCGCGGCTCCGCCCACGTGGTACCTACATCAATAAAAGGTAGCCTATGTCCTTCCCCAGGTTTTAAACTATATCTGTACCAAATTTCATCTAAATCAGTTAAGTGGTTTAGCCGTGAAAAGGTAACAGACAGACATATAGACAGACAGAGTTACTTTCGAATTTATAATATTAATAAGGATAACATTTTAAAAATGACTGAATGTCATTAGATGTTTAAGTGATAAAATAGTTGCTGTCCACGCATTGTTATTTAAGAGTTAGTCGTGGAGACCTATCATTGGCTCTCTGTTGCATATTTATTTTCACTACTATGTATTTCAAAGCTGTTGGTCTTCCTAATACATAAATAAATGAATAAATGTCTGGATCATTTTAAAGGCCACTGACACTGCGCCGAGTGTTGTGAATTCAAACTCAACACGAGACAAAAATTTGTGTGTCCCACAAATAGTTGTTCCCGGGTCTGGGTCCAGCCTAACTAGGCTGAACTAGGCTTTACAAACATGTGTTTGTAAAGTCGTCCGCGACACAGGAGTAGAGTATTTGTCTATGTTAAATTATGTACGAAAAGAATCCTTTCAGTGAAAACTAAATGAGTTGCAAAATAAGGGAGTTATGAATATTTGAAATTTGAATATGAGTAAACTTTGGGGTGTAGTGGAGATATCTTACTATCTCTCTCATAGTGGATACGACATAACGTATTGTGTAACCTTTTTCTGTCATTGTCAAATTACCTTACTATCAGATTTGAATCATTTGTATCTAATTTATTTATTCATATATTTCAAAAAATTCTTGTGTATTGGAGTTTGGGTAATGTAACTATTTTACACATTCACATTTCCCCCGGAGAGGCCGCGGGAAATGTTAAACGGAGAGGTTATGTCGGGCACACCCCGGGAAAGATAAAACGTTCCGGGTACTACAGATTAAACCTACCATGGTGTGCCAACATGCTGCCTTGAATTAATATTTTATTTATCGATCGCAAACAAATGATTACACATTTCTTTTATCTTAACAATAATCTACAGACATGCCTAGTGCTTATTTACTTACAGGCAACCACATCTAACAGAAATCTAACTTTCATCATTTGAATGGTAGGTGGATCGCTGTAACTGAAACTACATCAGCGAATACCCTATTATTCCAGTAACTGGACTCTTGAAAATGTTTTTAATTTGTTGTTAATATTGATCGTTGATGTGTAGGTATGCCTCCGATGGGTATGGGGCCTCGCGGCGCGTGGGCCGGGGGAAGCGGCGGCGGGGGAGGAGGGGGCTCTGCCCCTCTGAACTACAGCGGGGGCTCGCCCGGCGCATACGGGGCTCCGCCGGGGTCCAACGGGCCTCCCGGGCCTCCAACGCCGATCATGCCAAGCCCGCAAGACTCGTCCAATTCTGGTGAGTGTCACGAGTGGATTAAGGTGGCGGGATGATTGGTCAGGATTGGGTGAATACGGGTTACGGAAGATTTTTTATTTAAACATTAATTTTACATTTTTCTTATTGTTTTTATAGATTTGTCGTTAGGCATTATATTTGTTTTTTTTTTCTTGGATTTGGGGTCTAAATTTGCAAAAAGGTGGTAATAAAATATAAAACTATTTGATGAGTAGTAGCGCATAGAATTTTCACTGCCAAACGATTATAATCGACTGAGCTTCTATTAAAATATTGTCGAAAAAATGTATTAACACAAAAGACTACTTAACTAGTTTCTTGAAAAGATCTCACATTATTTAGTGACCCATAATAATGTTTATATTAAGAGTTTCATAAAAAAATAACGTTCGTTTAAAAATATACAGATTATTTAAACTCTCAAAACTTGCTCCGATAATATGGCGTCGAGTCGTCAGCTGACGTAACACGTTTGTAAATAAACATTGGACAGCAAGCGATGACAGAAGACGTTTACAAACGAGTGACTTCAATATAAATGTGGGCAATAAAAACTAAGTACATGGTTCTAACTAAAAATAAATTAAGTTTGTTTTGGAATTTTTGGTAAGATAACGCGTAGCCAGTAGAGTCGATAATAGCTTGGCAGTGAAAAATACTCTGCTTTGAGCCTTTATACAGGATTAAATAAAAAAATACTAATAACCTTTTACCCATGTCTTCTTTACATCATAGTTAACAACTTTTGTTCTACCAAGTTTTGATAAAACTCAATACTTAATTTCCAAAAAACATAATTTAACAAGTTCAATATTGCATTTGCTCCGGTTCTCGCACAACGCCGTCTAAACGGTGTATTGTTTGGTTACTTCGCTACTTTCTTTTTCGACCGCGTGTAGTCTTAATCGTGCGATTAGAGCAACCAATTTCAAGATTTGTAGTTTTTTATGAAAATATGAATAATGAATGATGATGTAAGTGATCTAATTAGTCCATCTTTTAAGTTAGCAACAAAATAAGGGACATCCTTTCGTTTTAACAAAACAATAAAAATTTACTAAGATATAACGCATTAAAGTTCGGAAGTGGGGCTTGTGACGTCACAAGCTTGTAAAATTTGTACCGGCAAGTGACGTAACACGAAATTTAAACGCGTTGTATCTTCATTGTTATTAGTTTGTGGGACAAAAGAAAAATACGTGTCAAATATTTCTTGCTAATCTAAAGACGGACTAGAATTTTATTTTTTGTAATTATGGCTATTATGAAAAGGGGGTCGAACAAAAGTTGTTAAGTGCTGTATAAATGAGTCACGGGTGAAAGGTTTACTATTTTTCGATTAACCCTGTATATTTACACCGGCTTTTAACTCCAGATATAGAAAATAAAATATTTTTTTAATTTTTGATATATTTTTTCGGTTGACATCAACGGATTTTCAAGTTTTCCTTTTTAATTAAAAAAATCTCTGTACCCGTAAGCTTCAAGTGTTAACAAGTGCGAAAGTTGTTTGACATACTTTTTTATTTACTTGTACTTTTTTTTGGCGACGTCATTCGATATTCGCCGTCATTCGTTTTTCGCCGTCATTCGCAGCTGCCGCATATAACTTTGGGTAAAGCGCACAACCCGACAAATATATTATTTTTTTAACAAGGCCTAGAGTTTTTTTAACCAGACATGTGAGGTTGCCAGGCTGTCGCCATGTTGCCAGGTATTTAATTGACGCACTACCTCTTTAGTTGATTAAATGAGCATATATTAAAAAAACGCCGGTTTTGAAAATCGGATATCGGATTTAGAAGCTGTCTACTTTTTCGGCCCCATCGGTCTACTGACACAGATTCAGTACTGCTACTGAGAATTATTGACAGTAAACCCTGTAAGTAGCACTTTGACCTACTCGTGAATCAAATCTACACCATACTTGCCCATTGCGAGTTGGTAGACATATCTTCGAGAACATTATGGATAACTGTTGCAAGTATCCTTAGTATGTTTATATTTAACGTTGAATGCATTGTTTAAATGGTCAGTGGCAGTGCGACGAATGTTTTTGGTTCCATACCAATATGGCCAGAAATTTTGGTTATCCACAAATAATTGCTCAGAGTCTTGGTCCGAGTCTCAAATAATTGCTCCGAGTTTCTCGGTGATATTTTATATAAAAAGGATAATTTACAACCTAATTCGCATGTATAATGTGTGTTGCTTGTCACGAGATCGAACACGAGATATTTGTGTGGCAACCTGACGCTTCCCATGCATTACTTTATTATTATTAATATATGCTCATTTTAAAACCCAATGCTATCTCAACACGACTAAAAGATAAGCATACCCTATATCTATCCATTTAAGATGTAAAAAGAAACTAAAATAGATACATTTCTACTTCTTTTTCGTTCTGCTTGCTTCGTTCTCGCATAACCTTGTTTCGTCCACGCTTAAAGGTGCTGATAGACTTAAGCATTCTAGCTAATGTTACATTACAGAAAAATAAACGGGAGCTTTTTAGCGAGCATACTAGAGAGAGGACAGTAAATTTGCTTCGAAATTATATCGTTCGATAGAATGATCGTGAAAATGTTCGTAGCGATGTTTGGCTCTATGCTTGGCTCTGTTCCTTGTTTAGTTCGACAAAAAGTTAATAACAGTTTATCCAAAAAACTACAAATAACGCTTTATCCAAAAAACCAAACTAAAAAGTAGAAAATATATTTTTTTATAATTCAAAGTAAGGATAAAGTGATGATGATGTTTTCTAAGATATTTTGATGACCCCACCCCACGCTTTTTTACATTAAAATGATTTCTTTTATTAATCACTCTATCCTTATTTCGAATAATAAAATAAAATATTTTCTACTTTAGAGTTTGGTTTTTTAAATAAAGCGTGTTTTTTTTAGTTTTGGAACTATTTTTTTTTCTATATTATTGTATTGTCATCGGTCCTCGATAAGTCTATGTTTTAAATGAAATCTGACCGTTTGAAGTGGGTCAAAATCAAGTCCAAAGGAGTCTGTTACAAACAAACTAACAAACATACAGGTGAAGCTAATAAAAGCGTGTTTAAAACGGCGAATGTTCTATGTTCTGTTACAAGTAAATGCTCAAGCCTATCAGCATCTTAAAACTTCTGTATTATGCTTCTACATTCTTTATTTTTTGTAAGTCTTCTTCTTGTATGTTCTTTGTCTGTATAAATTCTGCTTAGTATAAGAATATGTTTCTCATGTAGAAAAACATTGAACTGGCATTATTTTAATGCTATGTGTGGCTGGAATATACTGACTTGGAATCATAGCCATATAAACAAATATATGTACATATTTTGCATATGGCTGTCTATAGAATTATGTTTGGAATAGGAGAAGAATTCAAAAGTTTTTGAGCTGGCCGGGCTATTGTAAAAAGCTTTGCAGCCGCATATAGCAGTAAAATGATTCTGTTTAAAAGCTCCCTTAAATAAAATATTAAAAATGGTGATAATTGTAAATCAAAAATTTATTTAATGTGTCTATCGATCGTTTGGGTACCGGTTTCGAATACATATAATAAAAAATCCTGTTGATAATTATCAAATATTTATCAAGTAAAATAAATATTGTAAATAATTGTTAAAATACTTAGGTAATTATTGTGATAATTATCACTTATAATTATTTGATATCGTCAAATGTCCGTGTATATTTAATTTAATATTTATTTTATTTACTTACATTTTTTTCTATTTGAGAAACGTGTAGAAATTGACATTAGAAGTCTTTTAGTTATAATATTTAGTAAAAAGTAGAAATATAGTTATGATATTTAAAATAAAACTAAATAAATCAATTAGGAATTAAAAATAATTAGTTACTTAAAGATAACAGTTCATAATTAAATAAAGATGGCTTCTAAATTCAATTTCAAAAATAAATAATTTCACGTGGGCTGTTTAGTATAAGATATATCATAGACAAAATTGTTTAGCCTAATCTTTTAAGATAAAACTGATAAATAAATTTCGATTTTTAAATACCGGTATTCGTTGTTTTTCTTACTACCTTCTTTTAAATAATAATAAATAAATCTTGCTGCTACCTTAAATAATTTTGTCTATGCTTTACGTATATTGAAGTAAAGACAGTTAAAAAGATCAGTCACGCATTTGTAATTAATGCGCGGTAGGGGGAGACAACATGTACACACTGATGAAGCCGGTCGGCGCGGGAGCCCTAGGGGAGTTCCCGCTCGCGGGAGAGCACGGGCCCGCACCGCAGCACCTGCCGCAGCCGCCCGCCGCCGAAGGTGCGCAAAAACGCGAAAGTTTAAAAAAATGTTTTTCCATTAGCGCTCGTGTCCATAAAGGGGCTCTGACACTTGCGTTTTGCGAAAACAATTTAAATAAAAACGGTTGCGGTGGGTGTGCGGCGCAGTTCCGTCTCTTTACGTTCAAAAACCATTTACCTATTTATTTTTTTATTTTAATATGTATACGCCGAACCGGCGTGTCAGAGCCCTGTATTTTTTGTTTCTGATAATTGGTATTGGCAGATACCGGATTTTGTTTTTATATTCCAACACTAACCAGTCTTTATGGGTTTTTCGTCGGTGCGTATGATATTGTTATAAGAAAAACAAAATTATAAATGAGTTAACGAATAGATTTATTAAATATTAAGAAAGAAATTAACATGCACTAATTAAATTATATAACATGGCTGTACTTTTTTGCCTCAAATGTATTCTGGCGTTAAGGTACATGCTCTAAGGGAAATCAGTTACAAGCTACTGCTACTAGTTAGCCCGCGATAAGTACGGTTTCCAGACCCCTTAAGGAGACCCTGTGCTGTCAACAGGAGATCAGTAATATTTGTCCCTTACGCTAGCTTCACACCTATTTGAGTTGCGCCTAAAAGGCTTTATACAATATAATTTTGTTAACGTGTGGGCTAAGACATTCGCTACTTCGCTAATTAACAAGACTACTAGCCTAACCAACCACAGCAATTTACATTCGTATGACTGTTTTGATCTGCCTTGCCGAAACGGAGCGTTACTTGTTTATAAATTGAACATTGCTGTCTTGTTAAAGACCATAAAAATTAACTATTATTTGAGCCAAATACACAAAGATTTACCCTTGTACTTAAAAGGGGCAGGCGTGGGCAAAAACTACGTATTACAGTTTATATAATAATATCATATGCACCGATGACAAACAATTTTAATAAAATATTGTCTTACGTTTACGCGAATGTTATACATTGAAATTAAACTACTTTATAAGGATTTTATTGCAGATTATTTAATAAATACTGCTTTTAATTTATTTATAATAACAATTCCCTAAAGTTGTGATTGCATTTCAGCAACCATGATTAAGGAGAGCGTTCCTGTAGCCACAGTTCAAGCTAATAGTTTGAAAGGAGTATTTTTATTTTTAAACAAATTAAACTAAAATGCGTATAAAGTAGTTTAAATTATATTTTGATATATCAATATTTTATTAGATTTTAAGAGAATGAATGAAGAATGAAGCAAGTTTAGTGAATTTAGTTACGAGCATGAGATATATATATATATATATATATATATATATATATATATATATATATATATATATATATATATATATATATATATATGGGTATTACACATTATAATAGGTACTGTTGTGATACAAAAGGTCGCAAAATGGCTACCCGAGCCCTCTGCGTGGTAGTTCGCACTAAGCTGACGCTGCTATTTTTAATCAATATGATATCTTAGTCAAGAAATTACTGTGCGTACCTTAAGGAACTACACTCAGCATGCAATCGTAAGATGGGCTACTTATTTCCCGGACTATATACAGTCTCTCTCTATGGTTGGTTCCTCATGTCTGAGGATCGTGATCATCGTTGGATAATCCACCTATGGATCGAACGATTTGCCTCCATCGGTTTCTGTTCATGGCACTTCTGACCACCGAGCTGAGTTTGGTTGAAGATAAGAGCTTTGCTTGATCGGTCCATCAGGTTGGGGACCGTCCTCGAGCTCTCTTGCCCTCCGTGTTCCCAACTACGATCAGCTTTTCGAGGTTCTCATCTCCTCTCCGTACTACTATACTATATACAGCATACAGTAGCAAGTGTAAATTAGTACTTTCAATGGTAGCACGGAGTCTAGAAAAGCGCTTGGGCTTGATAATGTGTATGATGCTCGAGCAATGGGCTTGCTCCCTACATAGGATGCCTAAAAAAAGTGAAACGTGGGTGAAACCCTAGTACAACCTCTTTAAAGATATATTACTGGTTAAACATACACAGTCCTACACCTGTATCCACGAAGTGATAAATATACGTATAATACACTCATATTTCGTCAGCTTTGGTTCTAGACCGTTTGCTGGGCATGGTTTCAGATTTTGTGCTGCTACTGAAAATGTTTTAACAGAATAACTAACTAATTTTCCACCTCATACCCATGATACTGTTCGATAATAAACATAGTGTATGTACTAAAAAGGACTGGCGGTAACCTTTCTTTCTAATAGATATAATTTTGTATAGGTCATCATAAGAACTTTGTGGAAAACGTTATAATATTGCAGCTTTATATATGATCGGTTAGTCTAGTAGTAATATTGCAATGCTGTTTGGCTTATACGCTTTGACCATACGTAATTCCATATGACAAATGCTTGTTTCCTTCTAGAGCCCCACTTGTCATATTGTACTATTGTGCGTGTTAGTGACAACTGCACAGCGATAATAATTTGACACTTATATTTTCAAATATGTTGACTGCGCTTGGCGCCGTCTGACCTTCACCACCAGTATTATTACTTTTGTCTCTTGTAGAAGCGTGGCGTGCAGAATTCTGTGCTGTGATAAAACGACTATCACAAGATATTTGCACGGATATAGAATGTACGAAAATTGTTTGGAGACCTCTATTGATGAACAAACATTTCAAGAAATACATTCTGTTACTTAAAAAAAGTCATCAGAAAGCGCACACAAAATCAAAATCAAAGCTAAACATTCCTAATTGTTTTGTCCATAGATTTTGTTTGAAAAACATATTTAAGTACTGGCCTTTGACCGTGACTTTGCGCGCAAAATTCATTCACTCGTGGTTCTATTCAAGTAAATCACGCTGCATTATATCTCCAAATCTACGGAAAATAATCAGAGGCTAAGAATTTAACATAGAACTCTAAATTAAAGTAGAACGTAGTAAAGCAAGTTAGCTATTGTTTTGCTATCTACCACCACGAATACATGGATACAGATAATCGGCTGAAAACTACTGTCGACTTGAACCGAAGTTACGCCTTCAAGTCTATCTGTTATCTCGTCGTGTATGATGATTGATGCTTCTGTATCTCATGATTCTGTGCTATTGTCCTTTAGGGCAGAACCAAGGATCTACAGAACACGATTCTTAAGCTAAATGAATACCGAAGTAGAAATGCCCTTTGACTTTTGCCCTATAGTTTGTTGGTATTGTCGCAGGCTTGGGTGGCGTCGATGGCATGAAGTCTTCTCCCGGAGGCGTCGGCGGCGGGGGACCAGGCACGCCCCGGGAGGACTCAGGATCAGGCATGGGAGACTACAATCTAAGTGAGTATCTATAGTATTTTAGACCTTAAGCTATAGATTTTGTAGGTCATAGATAGATCTGGCACTGAATGTAAAGTTGGTTAGGACCATTTCTTTTAGAAGTATTATGTAGCATCCACCTATTATAGAGACAAGCTTGGGTTTTAGACGGCCTATATTGTTTTATTTCGAACTGTATACCTGAGGTTTCTCTGGATTCCAAAAGAAAGAATGGATGAAAAGTGCGGATGGGTCGAAAATTCTTTGATCAGGAGCCTCTTTCTCACAATGTAGACATTTTTGTTCAATTGACCTATGTCAACATAAATTGATGTAATTATATAATATTTCATACAATTTTAAAATACATCTGCTATTTTATTTCGACATCGGTGTATCAGATAAAAATTTCCTCTTCGTACGCTTTAGCACTCAGATGTTCTAAATATAGGCCAAATAAAAAAATTCCTATGTTTAAGAGTGTCTATGAAGAACGCGATGAGAGAAATAAAACCAAGTGTCCGGTTAAGAACCGCAAGCACGAACTGTACCTATCCCTCTTAGAAACAAAAGTGTATTCACGTTATTAGTGTTTTATATGTACTTAAGAGTTACGTTTATATATACCTGAAGGATCACTATGAGGTTCTATGTAAAAACCCCGACCGGACCCAAATATCGAAACTGGGACCGTATAATCAGCCGTAATCACAAGCAAAAGCTTGAGACCACATCTCCAAAGACAGTCTTTATAGGAAATTATGTAATTTCAAATCTTTACATATGTAGTAGTACTAGTGTTACTAAAACGTGGCGCTTGACTGCCTGCCTAGCATCTGTCGATTTTGTCATTTCGGTGTCGAACCCTACGGGAGCCTATATCCATCAGCAAACAGGGCTACCACGTAGGGGTCCGACACAACACCCAATAAACCACTCCATTTCTTTAAGATTCACCAGAAAAGACCGGGAGGAATCCATCTTATCCTTGTTATTTGAATTACAGGTCCTTTTCAATTCTGAGATTTATCCCAAAGAAAGGTCCCACGACGATTTCCAGACGATTATATTACAGTAAGTTAAATGAATACTCGGGTGGATGCTGCATGGAAAGAAATGGGGTGGTGGTGTTCTAAGCTTAAGTAACAACTCGGTTGAATTATAATATGGTGATATTTATTCTAATTTAGACTTATTAGCTATATGCTAAGACATGGTTACACGGGAATCGCTTCGTTGACATGTAAAACAAAGTCATAAAGTAGAACCCCGCATAGGCGATCCCGGCAAACTGTTTCATCTATCCGCCATATAAATTAATATAGTAGTTTTTATTGGTCGGCAAAATGCGGCAGCCAGCCAAAGTTTTTAAATGTTACTTAGGTTGCATACAAGTATATGGCCTACTTGGTCAGTGGCTAAATTAGCATATAGAAGCTTTGAACGCCAGGTATGCCACTGGCGCGTTATAGAAGTAATGGCTGTGTTGTCAATGTAAGAAGCGAAATTACTGGTACTCTACTGATAGCGCAGTGACTCCTCTGGAGACTGGAAACCAGCGCAGGGAGACAAGGTTGTTTGGCCGTAATCATCTGTAGAGCGTAGGTCTTCCAATTCAAATGTAAATCCCTGTTGAAGCGGCGATCCCTTTGTACCCAATCCAATAACCAACTCTCATTCAACGCTCATGGCGTCAGTCATCATAACTGATCGCGAACAATACATTTTCTATTGTGTCTGCTATATGGATTGAAAATGTTAAGATTGCTTATAGAATAGAATAGAATAGAATATTTTTATTTGCATAAAATGTAGGTACATAAGTTGGAATATTATATAATTGGAGCCATATACATTTTGTCAATCTGTGGCATATATCTTTTACTTACACATAGGATAGAAATCATGACAAGTCTTACTTGTGTAAATTAGCTTAACAACAAGTATATTATATCTCCATATTTATAGAAAATATTATTGGACTTCACTTATGCATATGGACTAATAACTTTAGCGGTCATAAGTGTTACTTTGTGACTTTAATATAAAACACACTTCATGTCTGCGGTTGTACATGTCAGACTCCACAAGGGCTAAACCAATTTGTATATGATTTCCAGCCAAATATTGAGATAGACCTGGGCTAACATTTAGTGTTGGTTTCTTTTAAATCAATTAATATTAAAGAAATGACTAATTTAATAAATATATGTTATAATAAAATAGGTATTTTTGTTTATCGCAGGCTCAGATAACACAGAATAACTAGGTGCCATAGACCATAGTGCATAGTCATCATATATATTTCAATCGAGTTGTATGTCTAATGTAGAAGTCCTAGTAGTTTTGACAATCAAGTTTTCTCGTGAAGGTTTCGGGGGCCCAGGCGGTGACCAAAATGACCAAACGGAATCGGCAGCGATATTGAAAATCAAGGAAAGCATGCAAGAAGAGGCCAAGAGATTCGAAAAGGACCCAGAGCATCCGGATTATTTCATGCAGTGAAACATTTTATTTCGATAACGCGTGGCGACGATTCACCAGAACCATTTCGGGTGAAAACCTAGTTTTGTCGATACCGGAATTTCGATACCAGTTTTTTGGGTGTCGGATTGTTTGGATACCAATTTTTCGGCATTGAATTTTTCAGTTGGTTTTTGATTGGTGTTGAGTGTTGCCGGTATCTGGTATTAGTAAATTCCGGTATCGATTTTACGGTATCAACTTTTGGTATCTGATACCAAGCTTTTATACAATTCCGGTAGCGGATGTTTTGTCTTGAAATAGTATTGACGTATTTAGTAAATTATTCTGAATGAGCTTTTGTTAATTATGATCTCAAAATTTGATGGTTTCGGTGAATCGTTGCGCGCGGGTTTTGCGTTCCAACGATCTGATGGTAAAAAATGTATTTTTTTAAATACCCTTTCCTTCGGCGTTTTCTTTGCACAGCTATTTATTATTATTATTCTTGTTTTTTTTTTTAATATAGACCAGTGTAGTTATAATATTTTAGATTTTTTGACAATTCTATTTCTTGAAAAATTGGTAGGTTTTTCTATGGACTATATATTTTACCTTGTAAAGGTAGAATGTGTTAACAAAAATTCATGTGATAGAATTGAAATAATTCTGATCACATACAAAATATTGACTTAGCTAAAATTAATATTACATATACACCTCCGGGACTCAGTAGATAGTATTAAGCCATTTTCTACGGATCGGCTACTCGTCAGCGAGTGTTCGACACAGAATGGTCCAGCCGTTTTCGTGAAAATCCTTGATGAAATGGCATGTATAAATAAATCAACTTGGAATTAAATTGTCAAAAAAGCAACCCCAGAGCATTCGATATTGACGAGAAAAACAATGTCTAATAGAGAATCACTGGCAGCCAATAAATGCATTCCTGTCAGTGTCAAATTGACAGTCAGGATTTTGACGTCAGCACTTTTTTTGTATAGAAATTGTGAGGTTTGCCTGATGTTTAACTGACATTGCCAGTACAGTTATTGGCTGACAGATGACACCTACTGTCAGTTTTTAGTGATGTACTTTGTATTATCTATTTACTTAGTTATATATAGATTTTTTATTATTATTTCGAATAAATTTATTATATATGTATTAGTTTTATAAATGTCTTTATTTTTTAATATAATTTTTTAACTATATGTGGAACAGCGGTTGCGTGTTTTATAATATATTTCGCTTGCGGGGTAAGCAGTAATACAGGTAATATGGAAAACAAAAGTTCAAATTTATCCTTATTAATCTGCCCGATAGCCGGGATAACAGCTTATTAAACAAGCTTCTAGTAAATGATGGTAGTGTTTTTAGGAAATTGCCTATTGTAGTATTGAGGCCGTGTTGTACTGGTAACCGCGTAATGGAGCTATTCTTAAAGTTTACTATTGTTGACGCAGATCAGCCTAATAGCAACAGTCGCCAAAAAAAAATCACACCCGTAATCATTAATTTTGTTGGAATATCAATTATTATGACATTAATAAAATATGTCATTATTTTAATTATATAAATCCGTGCTTTCCTAAGGATGGTATAGTTTTGATTGCCCGACTACTATGGTTACGGATTGTCAAAACCATTCCACCCTAATTCAAAGCTATTGAAGCTATGTGAAGGCACTGCAATACCCGAAATTATATACGTAGTGAAATTGCAATATAGGAAAATTGTAAAAGAATTTATTGTAAAAATTACCACATCTGCCTACCCCGCGAGAAGCTGCGGCCGAAGCTATATTTTTTATATAATTTAAGAAAACGACGATACGCACCGATTTTGATTTGTTTGTGCGTTAATTTATATATTAATAATATGTAACGATAATCTTCCACGATAGTTCAATAATGGGACACTTCGCGGGGGAACAACATAATCTAACTTGCTTTAATAAAATTGAGAGACTAAAGATCTACATACGTTTTGATTAGTTTGTCAGCGTATGAAAAAGGTAAGTGCAATTATTGTCAGTAAGAGATCTTTTGAAGTGATCGTGAGTTAGCAATCACGCGGGCAGTAAGACGCGAGACGTCTTGTTAAATAGACTTCCTGCAGTAATAACAATTTAGTTTCGTATCCACGACTGTAGCGGTGTAATTAAGACTGGCACGCACGTACAGAAGTGTCATAAGGCTAGGATGCAACGCCACTTGAAATAAACCAGAAAGCGCAGCATCAACACCCAGTTTTCTTTGCAACGCTTTTCATTGCGATGTTTTTAAATATTGCTTTGACATAGACGTCTGTATTTAAGAGTTTCGCCTGCAGACTATACCACACACAATTTTGATTCGAAATTGTCTCGCTAGAAGTTCGCTATACTCTATTATAATCAGCAACAAAATCCTAATGTCTCTTCTCGCGTATTTTGCAATGCGTTGCTGACTAGAAAGAAGACTAGTTCAAAATCCAATCAGAAAAAAGATTTTGTGTAGGGCTTATACTACTAGTAACAAAAGCGCACATATATAAACATATGGTCTGCATCACGCCACAATTGGTGATAATATTACGGAATAAGTAAATGTAACATTGTCTTTGTTTCAATCATTTAATAATATTTTAATTATATCAATAAATAAAACATTGTCCAAGTTGGCCAAAAGATCAGCCTAAATCGGATGTTGAAATTCCAGATAGAAATACCAGAATTAAACATGATCATCGAATCATTCGATAAAAACGCTTTGCATTGCGATATTGCAGCCTTTTACAATATTAAAGTATACAAAATGGTAATAAGCATCTACTCTGTGACCATAATACTCTGATATGTGGGTACTTCCACCATGAAGAATCTAGCGGTAAGCACTGGAAGCTAACAAGAGAACGAACCCCATCTCGTGTACTACCTACTGATGTGAATCTTCTCCTAACTGAAAACACCAGTGATTGGTAATTGAAAACGCTAATTACGTATTTATAAAAAAAACTGACTACATCTCTAAATTTTTTGCCAAAAATTAGCTACCCATAAATCTATTTTCTTCTGTAACGAACAGTAACAGTTTACAAAGTAATGAACCGCGAAAAGTGTTCCTTATTGAACATAAATAAAAAAAAGTTAAATAAATTATTTAGAATTATTTTGTGTTAAGCTCTAATGTTCCTAGAAATGTATTTTTTTTTATTTATAAGTGTCTGGGTGTCTTGCAGTTTATCGGTGCGGGCGGTAACGCGTTTGGGGCAAAGAAGAGATAAAAAATCCTTAACAGGCTTCATTAATCTTTATATATTTACAACACGGAGATGTTGTCAATGTTGTAGCATCTCGATGTCGAATTATTGTAAACAACTCACATTGTTTACATAAGTTTGATAGTTCCTAGTTGATACTAGATTGTGGCGTCAAACTATAGCAAATAGGAATTGTTTACAGTGATGGCACTAAATTATACAACTTATTTTAGTGTATCATAAATCAATTCAGATAATTGTATCACAAATATTTACATATGTCGATAAGAAAGGCAGTTGAATGATAAGATACCGGAATTCTTTTGACCCATTGGTCAAAAGAATACCGGTTTCTTAGCTAAATGAAGGAAAATAATTGACAAGTGTTCACTTTCATAATTTATCTGATACATTCGGAATAAATTGTTACAGAGTTTATGGTATACTAAATATAATGTTGTACTTAGAAAATATTACGTTTATTATTAGGAAAATTTCATTAAAGGAATAATGTCCCAGTTTGTTCCCAAATGCGATATCGCGTCAGTTTTTTTTAATGTTCCGTAGCGCGACAGAATTTTTTGATCCAATAAAATATTTTTGGTATCGAAATTCCTCTCGCTACGGAATAGGCATTTATTCATGTTTAATAAATTATATCGACTTACAATGTCGCGGTAACCACTGTGTTTAGTAATAGGGCTGGGACACGCGCAAAATTTTCGATATCGACAGATACCAGAAACGGTACCAATTTTTATTTCTGACTAATATCGATAATTTTGCACGTCCCTAGCCGGAGGTGGAGATTTTTATGCAGAAAAATTTTATACCGTGAGATAGTGATGTGTTGTAGTTTTTTTTTTAATTCTGGTATTTTTCATGTAGCATAGGTATTTTTTCCTGGGGTGTGGAAATCTGTATAAATTAGATTTTACTAGAGATTTTTCGGAGAGGTAGATACTAAGTTGAATGGGGCTTCGCCCTGTCCATAGCTCTGCGCAAATTTGGGTTCCTTTAGTGCAAAACTATATCAAATTCGCTATACAATTGAATCTCGACTGAGTATTTTCAGACAAACCTATTATTTTACTTGTGTTTTACTAAAAAAAATACATCTTGTAAATAAAATCAAATTTTTCGATGTCGATATTTTTTCTGATGAATTACGTTGCATTTTTTGTTGTACCTATTTTCTTTTTTCTTACACTAAACGGACCCAAACATTGTATATTATTGCAGCGTTGAATTAATTAGAATATAAGAGTTTAGTGTAAACACAAAAAATAGATTTCAACAATGCAAAAAAGTTTTTTAAAAGATATTAAGATTATAATTTTTTTTGGTTATGTATTGTAATAATTATTAATAAATATTTGTAGTTTCAGGTTGTCCTTATGTTAAGGTTATTATTTTACGTTCATTTTGTGAGTTAGGTAAATTAAATATTTTTTTCTTATAATATCGATGTCATGTTTATATACATACATAAATAGTTATTATATATTAAAAATTGGTCGTTTTATTTATAGATACTATTAGGTACCTTTTATACTTGATTATTACTGCATTTTAAATTTTATCGAACGTTGCACCGTATCCTAAATTTCACTTAAATATTCAAAAGGTCAGGTTAGTAAGACAGTAAAGTGTACTCATATACGTCACAACCCCCAACCCCATTTCCCCTTGCTCCACTTCGTGATCAATGTGACGTTATTTGAACGCCCTCCCTCGATATTCAACCTTCAATGATTATATAGGACAACTCCTAAATAAGGAGCGACCTACATGCACACTTTTATGAACTTGGTACGTTGTGGTTGTGTGTTACTATCTCGGTTGCGCAACGGTAGTAAATGCGACTGCTATGTATGGAGTCTCGGGTTCGAATCCCGGCTCGGGACAACAAAATGTTATTGGGTTTTAGAGTTCGAAAAAACTCTTATAGGTGCAACAGCCTTGTCCGTCTGTCTGTTATACAACTTTCAACTGAGCTTCATAAGAGCTAGAGACTCGCCATTCGACTCAGCATAGTCGATATACCAACCCCGAAATGACTATGACCTTTGACCTCTGACCTCAAGATCACGTGATACCATTTTTTCCAACTCTAAGATTTACGGCAATTCGTTGCTGTTTCTCAATTGTTTCTGTTAAGAAATCTCAATGGCGGCCTGGAGTTAAGCAATTAGCAGTGTTAACCCCGTGCCTCGGCCAGCCGTTGGTCCTGCGCCTCATCTCTTTCCGGTCGTGTCGGTGACGTCACATCGTATCATGAGAGTTAGGGAACAGAGAGTGCACTTGTGTTTGCGCACACACTTCTGTACAATATCTAATATCTCTTGTGCAGGTGACCAGTAAGATTAGCCGCTATGACCGAAATTCGGTCATAGCGGCTATTATGAGGTTGTGTCAGTATATCCTAACTAATATTATAAACGTGAATGTGAGTTTGTTTGTTACGCTTTCAGACGTCTTAACTACTCGATCGATCATCATGAAATTCGCATAATGTCAGGGGTACAGAAAAGGACATAGAGTCCTTTCATCCAGAAAAAAATAATTGTTTTCTAGTGGACAAAGCCGCAGGCAAACCCTAATTATAGATATTTTCGGATTAATTGCGCCGTTTATTGAATGGGTTTTTAACGACCTCCAGGTTTGGCGTGGTCATAGAGGCCAATCTTAATGGAAACTGACCGTCTGCACAGGAGATATTATAGTGCACACACACACACACATTTCTGCGTGCGCAAACACCGAAAAAGATGACGCATGGCCAACAGCTTAACTTACTTTTCAATGCACAGGGTTTTACAACGCCGCCAACTTCCTAACTTATAAAAAAATTACTAACTGCCACCGTGGCGCAGCGGTGGTGAATGTGACTGCTGTGCATGAGATCTCGGGTTCGAATCCAGGGTCTGGCCAACAAAAAGTTTCGGGTTTTCTGTTAAGAATTCCCAATACCAGCCCGGAGTTAGGAAGTTGGCGGTGTTAGACACCCCCGTGCCTCGGAAAGCACGTAAAGCCGTTGGTCCTGCGCCTGATCTCTCTCCGGTCGTGTCGGATTACCGCCCCATCGAATCATGAGAGTTAGGGAACAGAGAGTGCACTTGTGTTTGCGCACGCACTTGTGCACTATAATATCTCCTGCGAAGATGGCTAGTCTCCGTTCAGATTGGCCGCCGTGACCGAAATTCGGTCTGGAGGACATTATTATTATTTATTGCTATTGACCTACCTACCGTCTTTTTATTTTCTTGAAGCGATATTCTTGCGTGATAAACTCTCCATGTCATAAATGTTGTATAACCTTTAACTGGCTCGGTGGCGCATTTCCATATTCGGCAAATCTCTCTTCTCCCTAGCCTTTATTATTCCCACCTAGTCACTTGGGGTTGGCTTTTTAGTCTAACCGGATTTGACTGGATATCAGTTTTTATACGGAGCGGCTACCACCTGACCTTCGCAACCCGAAGGCTAACGATACCCTAAGGCTTGACTAGTGTCAGGATATTAGAAGGCACTGACTTCTCAATAACGACTGCCATACATGTTCATGGCAGTCGGGACCGACGGCTTAACGTGCTATTCGAGGCACGGAGCAGGCGATAATTGTCAATCAATACGCACATAATTTCAAAAAGTCATATAAAGTTTTAAGTTTCTTCCGAAAGTCAGAGGTGCGCGACGTGGGTTCGCACCCAAGACCCTCTGCATTGCAGTCTGTTGGTCTCTCCACTGAGCTATCGCTGCAGAATAATAATATTAATATTCGGCAATATTTGTCAGATTCGGCAATATTGCCAAATATTCCTGTTAAGAAATTTTCAGCCGTTCACGGCCTAAAACATGAGACCTAAAAATGGCGAAATGTATTAAAACTGCCTACCCCGTCTGGGATATAGACGTGATACTCTGTATATATATTCGATAATACCAGAGATATGATGCACAGCAAACTACGCATCTACTTAAAATCGCTAGCAAACAAAACGACACGACACGGAATGCGCGCCAAAACCAACCAAACAAAATAGACTTTAAAAAGGTATTAGAAAAAGAAACCTCTTTCGAACTTCAGCTTTTAAACATGAGAGGATCATTAGCTTTTAATTTATAGTTATTAGTAAATAATTCCTACGTGCGGTAGCTTGTTACGTAACTAAGCTGGATGTCGCGTGTTGTTGTCGCGTGAGTAACGCTAATAAATTTGTGCTTTGCCGAAGCTATGTCACTGAAAGGATGGTAGTATGCAGTAAGCAACATAATATATAATAATCTATACTAATATTATAAAGCTGAAGAGTTTGTTTGTTTGAACGCGCTTATCTCAGGAACTACTGGTTCGAATTGAAAAATTATTTTAGTGTTGGATAGCCTATTTATCGAGGAAGGCTATAGGCTATATAACATCACGCTACAACCCACGGGGGCGCGCAGTAACGATAAACTCGGGTAAAACCGCGGGAACATCTAGTACTAGATATTTCCCGTGGCTTAGCTCCCGAACAATACTTTCTTCAGGATAAAAGGTACCTAGCCTATATCGTTTTTTGTACCCTGACGATGATTTCATGACGATCGGTTGAGTAGTTACGGCATGAAAGCATTTTTTTATTGCCATTGGTGGCAGACGAGCAAGTGGCCCACCTGATGGAAAGTGGTAACTGCTGCCCATGAACTTCAGCAATGTCAGGACACAGCAAAGCCGCTGCCTACCGTGAAAGAAAATCTCTCTTTAAACCTCGTTATACGTTATAGCATATTGTTATGCAAACTCATTCGCATGTATAATATAAGTTAGGATTTCAATGTAGTAGGGTTATTTATGACAACTTCCGCACTAGAAATGATTCCTGTGTCACGGAGGACCTTACAAACATTCAAACAACGGACGCAAGGAACATCCAGACTCGAACAACCATTTGTTGATCAGACAAGGTTTGTCCCGTGTGGGATTCGAACACACAACACTTGGCCCAGTGGCGAAGTGACCACTTAACCACTAAGCCATCCGTGCAGTCGATTGGTTTCGTAATGGGGTTGTTATGCCTCAGACGTATGTATGATGAAATACGTCTGATCCTTCGAGGGGAAGGTAGAAATTACGAATTGCCTCTAGCTGGGATCCTGACATACGTCTTTATTAGGATTCTTTACTTGACCTGCCTGCAAAATGTTGTGGTCAGAAAATGATCGACAAGGTCTTCCCTTGTTGACTGTCCGTTTTACATTTCCTTAATTACTTCTTGATAAAAAAAATAGTTAATAACATGTCTGCTAAGAGGATCCGGGTATCCTAGTGCCTAGGTAGGTAGGTACTCCTTATTGCGAATAGTCGCAAAACTGTCAATCGTAAATATCTTGCAAGATATCGGATTTGATTTTCGGTTCGAGTAACGTATTATTCTACTCTCTTCGCAATAATTTTATTGCAATAGATTTGAGCCAAGCAATACCTACCTACCAAATTCGATTCTATGTTCTGTTTTACTGTCAGAAAGTTTTTAGTAGCAACACTACACTTTATATTAGTCCCCTAGACACTGCAAATATTACTAGTAAAATGATGTACAGGATTCAAATATATACCTACAGGAGCAATGTAAACAACGGAAATCTTCCATTTTACAAAGCAATGGCCTTGAAAGAAAATACTGTATTTAGCCGGCAGTTTTACGACTGTCAAACGTCATACCATTTACCTAGCTACGTTTTAAATTCTTGAGTCTTTGTTGTAAACTGCCATTCGTAATGTCAGATCATTGGCAAAGCGCGGGGTTATGATCATATTTTTTATGATACAGACCTCCTCGTACCAAGTACGGACTAGTTAGGATACAGGATGCACAAATAATACGAAAATTAGATAAATAACTATAATTTAATTTAATGTTGTAGAAATGAAATAAAATTCATGAAGAAAACTTAGGTTATGTTTGTGGGGGGATTTCGTATTTTTAAATAAGGAATGAGCAAAAAGGTTACTCTGCATTGAGTTACTGTACCTACTACGTATTAAAAGAGATATCTCAATTAGCTTTTTTTGCGTCACGAGTTGTATGTTCTCTTACTTATTTAACCGATTATTGCAACGACACATTTGAGTGCTATTATGTGTATTACGAGTTAATTAGTAACATCACGCTTATACTTAAAAGGGCAAGAAGTAACAATGGACGTCATTTGAGGTTTTAATATTACCAGCTTTTGTCCGCGGCTTCGGTCAACAACATTAGGTACTTTTTTCTGGATGAAAGGAACCTTATGGCCTTTTCTGTACCCCTGACAACATGTATGCGAACACATGATCAGTCGAATAGTCAAGGCGTAAAAGCATAACAAATAAACACACTCACTTTGGCATTTATGGTATTAAGTAGTTAGGATTACGGCTATATCACCATAGCCTGTATCACTCAATTTAATGTTGGTTTTCCGTGTCGAAGCGAAAACGGCATATCACTGAACTTTGATTAATTATCCAATTTCTAACCTTCAAATATTTAATAGGCAAAATAACAACAACTGTAAACTTCCCCTATTTCTGTTTAAATAGTTTTCTAACTGTCATATCAATATGGAAGTATTTCAAAAGGAACTATAATTGCATTGTTGTTATTTGTAATATACCTCAATAATTATAATGTAAAGCTTAGTAATTAGTAATAGGTAATTTTGGAATTTGGAATACTTAATACAAAAAAAGATATTATAAAAAGTAGGTAGCTTAAAGAAATCGTGTATGAAAATGAATATTCGGGAATAATCTCGAAGCTATCTGAAGTTCTTATAAGTACACACTTGACTTATGGCCTACACCGTAAAAATCTACGAAAGGGACCACTGACTTTATAAATTTCGCCTTATTACCGTACCAGACACAATACTAGACTCTATGCTGCGGCTGGAATAATAATCATCAATCCAGGAATCGAACTTGAGACCTTACGGTTCTCAAGCGCACTTCTACCAATGCCAAAAAAGATTCAATAAAATTCTATTATCTATACATGTAAATACATGACCTGCTTAACCTCAAAAGCATAGATTAAAAATATGACACAAAAGTCAAACAGCCTTTATACCTTTGCCGATTGTGTATCATGCTATTGTCGTATGGCAAATATTTCTGCAAAATTCGGTCAAAATAAAATCAACGAGTGAACTGTTAATACGTCTACGTGGTAAAATAATCTGTGTTATTTTTGTGATACTGGAAACAGTGGTATATTTATATTTAGTGTTATTATTGTGGTACTTAAAACAAGTGATTGTCTGTGAGGCGTTACTTTTGATTTTTGGATGTTGGCAGACCTGGATAGTATTTTTTTAGACCTGGGTCAAGGAAAGTCTTATTTTTTTATTAAAATACTAGTTAAACCCAGTCACGATTCCTTCTGGTTCAGTCTTTTATTATTAATTGCTTGCAACTGTGGGCACTTCGCGAAAAATTATATAAAATCGCTCATCAATCAGTCCACTGCCGGACATAGGCCTCTCCCATTTTACGTCACAACATGCGGTCTTCCGCCTTCCGCATCCAGTCTGACCCAGCTACCTTATTCAGATTATGTAAATATTTCAAGTTAATCCATCAACTACTTTTCGAGGTTGCAGACACAAACAACGGAACATTGTAGTGTTTGTTAGAAAAATATGGGTATTTTTCCAACAAACCTACGGGTCCGGGGTCTAATTCTCACGAAGTAGATAATTTTGTCTATTAAACTATTTATAATGCTTAATAAAATAGAGGATTTCTATAAGTCTAAGAATTTCAAATGACACCCGCTATTTAATTTCGCCATCGCTATTTAATTTTGCCATCGCTATTTAATTTCGCCATCGCTATTTAATTTCGCCATCGCTATTTAATTTCGCCATCGCTATTTAATTTCGCCATTATTCAGAAAAGAAGCAGATACAATATAAAGATAACGTACAGTGAAGATTAAATAACGTCCTAATTAGGAGTCTTTATTATTTGATTAAAAAAAATCTCTTGCAAAGCATTTAAAACACAATTATTGAAATTACTGCCATATAATAGCCACCTCTTTCAAGTAAGCTCTTACCATACCTATTACCCAACTTATTACTTTTTATACTGTCAAAATTACAGTTATTAATAACAAAATAGTTAGGGCACCAGATAGGATATTTTATCATTGGTCATAGATCTAATATACAAAAATTTCGCCGTGACAATTATCCATCTTTTGGAGAACGGAACTAAACGGGTTGTGTGGCGTTTGTTACCTAGGGAAGCATAGGCAAGCTTACATTATTTTTTTAGTGTGCTATCGTAGGCTGTATGTGCAAAGCACATGTCATTTAAATGTGCTTAGAGAAAGGAAAAATATCGTTTTTAGCCGCTAAAAACGACATAATTCCTTTGTATTCACTTGGGTATCAGACTTTTAAATGTGCAATATGGAGACAACATGGAAGATAGATAAGATTACAACTTTTATTAAATAAATGGCTAGATATTTTGTCAGCGCTTCAAAATCGTCCCGGTAAATAACAACTCATTCACGGGTGTGAGTGAGATCAACCTCACTAACTGTCTGGCTGGCTGAGTGCGGTTGAGACGTTATTATAGTACAAGCAATATTCAGCATTATGTTCTATGATATGGGTCTTAAATTACATTGTGGGCATCTTTAATAATATCTAAGAATATGAATGTCAACCGAGGAGATTTTTCTCAAATGTTTGTACTATTCACGGTCTCTTTGTTAGTAGGTCAATGGATTACAAGAATGATCAGTAGAAAAATATATTTCTATTAGCTTTTGCCCGCGTCTTCGCTTGCGTAAAAGTCGGTTAGGTTATGTTAGTAACAGAACTTTTTTTAAATAAAACATAGCCTATGTTACTAGGTGATAATATAGCTTTCTAATGGTGAATGAATTTTTCAATCGGTTCAGGAGTGTTTGAGTCCTACAAACAAGCAAACAAGAAATCAAATCCTCCTTATAATAACACCGAAACATGCAGTGTAGGACGACCGTTAGTGCTAATCATGCACATAATATGCCGCCATTAGCAGTCGTCGATGCGATATTGTAGGCCTACCATCTTCGATCAATAATACAACTAGATATCGGGTCGGCGCAAAAAATACGTCTCAGTAATAGCGTTGAAAAAAGCAGGAAAAAATGCCATTTCTTTCCAATTCCGTTGTTTTTTTCAATGATTCATTCGAAAGTTTCAAGAAAATTTGCCAGTATATATTTCATGTTTTTTTCCAATAAAACCGAAAATATTGAAAGAAACGGGCAACTTTACGTTTTTTTTTCAAATCCGTATTTACTATAAGTACGGGATTTAACTTAGGATATTCTATGCTTTAACTCCTTCCATAATAATACCTACGTACCGATAAAATGTAGGATAGAATGAAAAAATACTAGTATTTTTGAACTTTTCAAAACATCAAGTGAAACATTCGAAAGAATCCTGTTTCTTTCCAAAGGATTCCTTCTGTTAATTTTTCTATGTAACATGCGAAAAAAACGGGAAAACCATAGTTATTTTCGGCATTTTTAACTCTACTCAGTAAATAACAGCGCACTTGAGATGTGAGCTCTTATTTTGTTTAGTTCGCTTGAAACACAGCCAATGTAAACACGTCTCACAATGCCGCAGTGTGTATTCAAAAGTTGCAAAAAGAATGCCCGAAAAAGTAATTTAAAGGCCGGAGTATCTTACTTTTGGTAAGTACATAAAGAACAAGTTTTATTTTAAGCTTTAAACTAACAAATAATATCAAATTTTTAACAAAATTACCGATTTTAAACAAATGATTGGCCAAGGGTCGCCAACACACGCACAAACTTTTATAACAAAAATAAACGAATCAAAACGTTGTAGCTCTCAACGCAATAACGGGAAAAAGTACTTTATTTCTTGGCGCTTAAGGTTGATTTCACCCTAAATGTTGTTATTAAATGTAGCTGTTTACGTATTGTCACGCAGACAGCATTTATCTTTGATTTTGTACGTGATCCAATATCTAGTTGTATTGTTGACCTACCATGCAATGAACTCCGAAATTTCGGTCGAATGTCAGTGTTCTTATACCAAAACCTAGACCAAGCCATAGCATGACATAGCAATAGTTTTTATAAAATACTTCAATTTGCCATCGTAGAGTAGTTTACCTGGTCGCCTCGCCACTGTCATTGCGCCGAGTGTTGTGGGTTCGAATCCCACACATGACAAAAATTTGTGTGATCCAGAAATTGTTGTACCGAGTATAATGAAACTTACTCGTCTAAAATATTATGTGACTATATTACCAAATTGACAGCAATTACACGGACTGTTGAGAACGTCTTACTCAGTTGAATGCTAGTTCCTCACTGCTGAGCGATCTTTCGCCGAGAGACGAGTTATTTTCCCCTTCCACAATAACCCCACTATTTAAAAATGATGTTAGAAATGATGATTGGATGTGTTGCCAGTTGAGTAAATAAACACTCCCGAGCAGAATTATTAACAAAAATAAGAAATCATGACACGAGATTGAGTGTCGTTTGATTTCTCCTATACCACAAACTTTATTCCTAGAGACTGAGTTGTATAATTAATAAAGACTATTTCTCATAAAAATACTTTAAAAGCATCAATATAATTGCTGCAGTTGCTCCGTAAACTTATTACGATGAAACCGACATTACAACAGCACTAGAACGATGAGAGGTCAGGAGTCACCAATTTAACGCATTACCAGCCGGCGGGCATAAGCCAGGTCCGTAGCTGGTAACCGTTAGGGTTATATTGAAATACGTAGACTGATACAACTGAGAATATATTTACAATTTTTAAGCCTTCTTATATCCCATTTATTGTTCATGCAAGTAACGCTATTACTTATATAGCGTTACTTGCAAGAACAATAAACGGGATATAAGACGCTGATTGGTGTAAATGATTATAGTACACTAATGTGTACAATAATCATTTACACCAATCAGCGACAAGTAAACAAAATTCTAACATTTACGAGGGAATTCTTGGGCGTGTGTGCGTGCGTATAAATACCTGCCATTATAAAAACATATGGCTTCTTCGCGCGTCGCTAGTTCGAGTTGGTTTCGGGTTAGACGTATGATGCTCCGTTCAATTCCAGGTTCCTAATAAATTTTATGTTGATTGTGCGTATATACATACGCCACATCACTTACGACGAATACCTGAAAAAATGTGGACTGATAGTCCACGCTGATAATAATTTTAAGACGCCATAATTTTTTTGGTATTATTATTATTACCTAATTTTAACTTAATTTAATTGAACTATTGTTTATTTTAATTTATTTATTTTTCTATAACTGTAATTGTAATTTATATAAAATAATTAATTTCGAATTTTAATGTATAATTTTAATATATTCTTTTTATTTTTTGACATTTATCCTATATAATATTTTATCTTCTTTACCTAGCCGCCCTTCAATTGTATATATTTTTTTTCAAATGCTGTGCTCAACTTTAATCGGATCTCAAATTGACATGTAAATTATTTCTATTACTATTATTATTCGTATATGTAATTTGATATCTGTAGTTGTGCCTATTTAATAAATAAATAAATAAATAGGGCTCATAATTTATCTAATGATTTCTCAATTCGACTGTATTTTGTGTTAGTGCCTTACCTCAGAACTTTTTTCTAGGGAAACCGATTTTGATGATTCTATTTTTATTTGAAAGCTGGTGCTTCCCATGTGATCTCATTTAGATGTATAATAATGTAATATTCTATCACATACACAAAACACCATCTAGCCCAAACTAAGCAGAGCTTGTACTATGGGTACTAGACAATGGATAAACATACATATATACTTTTTTTTGTAAATGCATACATATTGTACATAGAAACACCCAGACCAAGACAAACATCCATGTTCATGCACACAAATGTTTGACTTGTGTGGGAATTGAACCCGCGACCTCAGGCGTGGCAGTCGGTTACACTAACCACTACGCCATCGAGGCCGATTTGATTAAGATCTGACAAGTAGTTTTTGGGTTATCCTTAATAACGCGTATTTGGTTGACTTCGACTACATTGATGATGTTCTCATTTTATTCTTGTCTAGTCGTTGTCTAGTTGAAATCGTTTTTTTTTTTGTTATTTATAAGTACACTTTAGTCTGCGTTCAATTTATTGCCAACATCTAAAAATCTTTACAACATTATTTCACAGATTATTTTGTCTAAACGAATAATTGACAACACGCCATTTTGAAAACACAGCATTTAATTTGAGGTTATAAAAAATGCTCATATTAAATAACAAAGCAGGCGTCCACGCCTCCGTGTCTTAGAGACTGACCCCCAGAGGGCGTTACTGACGATGTCGCTGAAAGCCCTACACTCCGGACAGAAGAGCCACAGGAACTCACATCACTCTGTGCGTTTCACCAGTGAGGACATGCCGAAGTACAAGTCTCTTGTTAGTATTATTTTATTTATTTACAATATATACTTAAGGTTTTTATATACCGGGTGTATTTGCCGCGTTAATATGCTCGATTTTACTGTTTATTCCAGAAATTTCCACCAATTTATTTCCACCAGTGAGGGTTGCAAACTTTTTCAAAATTCCACTGGTTAATTAAACACAATCTAATGGAGATTAGTAGTGCTTCTTGGCTGCACGGATGTCGTAGTTCTTTAAGTGGTGGCCTCGTCGGTGCCACTGCACCGTTATGGGTTCGAATCCCACGTCGGACAAAAAATTACGTGATCCACAAATGATTGTCGTGTGTCTAGATGTTTATTGTGTCTGTTGTTTGAATGTTTAAAAAGTCCCCCGTGATTCAGGAATTAATCCAAAAGCGGAATTAATTCCAGTCTTTTTTTAAACAAAGAGGTAATTTTCTTGAAATCCTCACTCCAGTGGTTATTTCTGGAAAATTGGATTGCTTCCTAGAATAATAATAGTGTTTTGCGTAGGTATACACGCTTACACCCGAACTAAACTTCATGCTTGCGTATACGCGCTCCTCCATATTCGCTCGAATTAGTAAGTACTGTAACCAGTAATAATATGGATTCTTTTTCTATACGAGTTTGTAAACGTGTTTCGACCCGACTTTTATTGTTTATTTTGTGTGTTTGCGAGTTCAAGTAATATTTTGTTTAAATATCTTTCGAACTTCATCATCTATACGTACTTTAGTTTATTTAAATGTTAGTGCCTCAGACAGTAATAAATTTAATCTGTTTTGACGACGCTGGTTAACAGTTTCATGGCAAAAAGGAATAATAGATCCAGACACATTAATAAAAAGGTTATATCAAGGCTCAAACGGCGAACGAGAGGGCGCTGTGATAGCCGTATTTTCATTATCTAACAAAAATATGTTTAAAACATATTCAATGGTGATAATATGCATTAAAATAATCTAATGCATGAATTATTTACAATTAGTAGTCATTTTGTTTTCGTAAAAAATATCTGAGTTATCTGACATATTTTTTGGCGGGACTTTATTTTCCACAGATGAAAAGAGTTGTGTGCAGTTTATAGTTTTAAATTACTGTTGTGATGGTCTTCAGGTTTACGAAAATGTGTCGTGATAACAATTTGTGTAATGTTAAGTTGTTGTATCAATTTCTGCTTCGGATCTGGATTTAGTGTAAGAGTAGGTACCTACACAACGTGTAACAAAAAGGTGTGAATATAGTTGATACTCCGTCTGATTTGAGACTTTTGCACGACATCCATATTATACAATGAATTAAATCAAATATTGATACTCATATAATAGTGTCTTTGTGTCCGTTGTTTGAACGTTTATAAAGTCCAGTGCGGAAAACTGGGAGATGACTTAACAAAGGGAACTTTTTTAAAAGGAGATGTCTCTATATGTATAAGTATGTTTTTTATTTTAACGCATCAATATCTGGAACTACCAGTCGGATTTAAAATATGATTTTAAATTTTATAGCCCAATTCTTGAGAAACTTTATATAAGCATCACGCGAGTAAAACCGCAAGGAACTGCTAGTAAATGACGTAAAGGTCTAAAATTCAGAAATTTCTTCCTTTTTTAAAAAGACGATGTTCGCTCTAGGAATAATTCCTGTGTCGCGCGGGACTCGGCCTCGATGGCGTAGTGATTAGTGTAACCGACTGCCACGCATGAGGTCGCGGGTTCGATTCCCGCACAAGTCAAACATTTATGTGCATGAACATGGATGTTTATCTTGGTCTGGATGTTTCTATGTATAATATCATGCATATTTATTCACAAAAAATTATGTATGTTTATCCATTGTCTAGTATCCGTAGTACAAGCTCTGCTTAGTAGATGGTGTTGTGTGTATGTGATAGAATAGAATATTATTATTATTATTCAAACAATGGACACAAAGAACATACTGACTTGAAACAACCATTTGTGGATAATACAATTTTTTATTCCGTATGGGATTCGAACTAACACCACTCGGCGCAGAGACAGCGGCGAGGCGACCACTAAGACCACAATGCCATCCGTGCAGCTTCATCGTGTTGGATAAAAATATTATTTTTATGTTTTATGAATATTATAATTTTTTTTCTTTTTTAATTTATAATAACATTTATTCATGTAAAAATTTTTAGCAATTCCATTCTGCATTTAATAATATTTGTATGTCTTAAGACAAAACATAGCGCCCTATTTTATATGTAAGACCTATTGTATACACCTATGTTTCACAAATAAATTAAAAAAAAAAAAATTGTGATAAAGGTCTTAAACTAAAATGTTCCCATGTGTAACTTTAGTGACTTAAGTCATTCAAGACGCAGACTTGACATATTAGTACTTCATTTGACCACACCTTTGTGTTACACGTTTAACTTCTTATCGGGCAAAATTATAACGCTAAGAATCATCTTCTTATCTAAAGTTAATCTCTGGACGTCTACATGGGCATCCAAGGATTTCTGATGATAGAAAAGCGCTGCGTTCTCCCTGACAGCACAGAGTTTCCTTAACGAGATGTGGAGATCCTACTTACCACAGGTTCACACAAATATTTTTGACTTTGGTCCTCCATTCAGGCGCATAGACTTTATAAAAAGATTGGTGTGACTAATATAATATATGGCTTATGTTTAACTTATCACGATATAATAAAATATAACAGTCAAAAATAATAAATGATCACCAAATTGCACAGCAAAATATATTTAAAGAGATCAAACTAAGTCGACGGAGCCACGCTTCGCGTGGCTCCTATTTTTGGGTGGGTTTTAAGAAGGAACCTAACATAACTTAACCCTTCCGAGACGGAATGCAGTGATTTGAGGCGTATAGGTGCTCGTTATGATATATTTTAGTAAGCATATTTTGCTCCTCAATTATTATTTTTGGTGGTCATTATATTTAATCGCATATATATTTATGGTAACCATAATTTTTCATGGAATGGTAAACGAAATATATCCTTTTACCACTGTTAATAAGGCCTACAATTAGTGTCAATTAACAGGGGCATAAGATATATTACTAGGGTTTTAGCTCTAGAGAAAATTGGAAGAAGTCACCGCTAGTGATTCCATTATGGATGCACCCGTTTTAAAAAAAGTTTTCGATACGCTCTACCTTTGTTAAGACTACTTAAATAAAAGTATAATTATAAATATTAGTTACTAAAACGCAACATTTGCCTTTATTACGAGAATCTATTTATTTCTACATATAAATCCGGTCGCGTGCTGTCTGGTTCTATCACGTGGTTCTATTCTATTTTTGAACGAAAAACGATACCATAGACGAATGATACTTGTGCCAAGAATTAAAAAAGTGGCATTAAAACGGCTTTGCAATAAATTAATTCTTAAACATATTAATTAAAATGTCCGCTGCGTACCACGAATATGCGTTAATAAAAAACTACTAACTATTGCGGAATTGCCTACAACGCCCTAATGTTCTATGCCTTTTGTCTTTTGCAATATAATTACATAGATTATAATTATCATTGAACCTTCTTTTGGTGAGAATTTGTGTAACGAAAATAAACCCACGTACATGAACATCGCACTGATATAATTATAATGGGATTGATTTGTGTATTTTGATATAGTTAAAGAGAGAGAGACCGAATATTTTCTACCATAAAAGAAATACCTATAATACTTAACCCACAATCCAGATTTAGAAAAGGCCATATTTTCTAAATCGGGTCCTGGATTTAATTTCATCTGGTATTTAAATTATGTGGCATCGTGAGACGCCTTTGCCGTTCTTATTCTGCAATATACCACTCAAGCAAAATATTTTATTTTATAATTTTTTCCAAAGGTGCAAAATTTTCCAAAATTTGATGGTCTAAGTGCATGCGTTTTAGGAACAAAAAGACAACAGTAAAGCTCGAATGAATATTAATTTTAAGGAGGTCTAGGCGGTCTGAAATCACACCGAAATTTTGTATTTTAATGTTTTGTTAAGTTATTCTCTTAACATAATGCGCGATAGTCCTCCTCCCAGGACTCCGGGGACAGCATCCAGAACTACACGGGCCCGCAGTCGTACCCGGGACACGACTCGGGCGCACCCAGTCCCGACTCCTGCACCTTCCAGCCAGCCGCGCAGAGATACCGGGTCAACGAGCAACGTGAGTTTTTATTTCTTGATGAGAAAAACCGTTTCATCTAACTGTGAGGATTGTGGTGTATATGAGGATATATATCATTTGTTGATGGAGTGTGTTCGGTATAAGTCTATGAGAATACAGATGAGAGATTTTGGCTTAAATAGGTTCGATGTTGGTAGCTTTAACAGTATCTTAACTCAACCTAATTCCGAAGCAGCAAAGAATGCTTAGGCTGATGACTCTACAGTAAATGTTTATTTGTTACTTTTAAATAAATAATATTTGTAAAATGTTTACGCAAAAATGTAATTAGGGTACGACGGAATGATGTGCACAATGTGTAAAAGCCCTTATAAAAAAAATTAAAAAATATTAGTAACGTCAGTCAGCAACGTTATTTATAACCTTATCTACTTGCTTCTGTGGGCAGCGATAGCCTAGTGGGACACCGTTAAACTGTTCCTTTTATCTCTACGACTAGTGAGCAGCGAGGTTTTCGTTAGCAACTCCAGAGTTGCGAGTGGTGAGCGGCTTTATTGCGCCGGTACCTATCTGAAGAAGAGGTAGTGTTACTTGGGCACGAGATAGCTCGCTTACGAGAACCGGATCTCTGAGGTTAGAATGAAGAGTCGAGATTTGGGGACAAGACCTGTCTATAACTGGTCCCGGAAGGTACTCTCAGGCACTGGAAGGTACAACGGCTCCACCTAATATAACCTTGACGGTTGGTGTAGTGGAACGCTATATCATAAACTGGACTAGTGTGTGTGTGTGTGTGTGAGGGTGTGTGCGTGTGTGAGTGTATGCGTGTATGTATGTGTGTGTGATGTGATGATTTCAAAGGTCAACGAGCAACGTTAGTCAACTACCTATACCCTTCACCTTTGAATCCTAGTAGCAGCGGTCCTAGTCGGACTGAAGGACTGCCGCGCAGAGGTCTAGAGTTCAAACTCTAGACCTCTGCGCGGCAATCCTAGTAGGTAAGTAAAGTCAGGAGTCTTTAGCATTGATCCTAAACCTTGACTTTTCAAAGTGATGATTTCAAAGGTATCGAGTCAACGAGCAACGTGAGTAAATGTATAACTTTATACCTTGAATCCGTGTAGCTCGCTGCTACGTAGCCTAATGGGACCAGTGGACTGCATGCCGTAAACTACCTATACCTTTTATCTATGAACCGTAGTAGTAGAGCCTCGCTGATTTCAGCGTGAATGGGCCGGCACGACCGGGGAAGGACTACCCTCTCACAGAATATCTACGTGAAATATCAGTATTCCTAATGTTGTGTTTCCTTCGGTGAGTGAGAGTGCCGGAGGCTCAATCATCCCCTTTCCTCTATCCCGCTCCTTCTCCTTCCCACTTCCTTTCCTAAAGGATCGGCAACGCGCAAGTGACGCCTCTGGTGTCGCAGGCATCTATAGGCTACGGTGACCACTTACCATCAGGTGGGCCTATGCTTGTTTGCCACATTAGTTGTATAAAAAAAAAACAGCGATAGAATATTGTAACATGTGAACTGCCACACAAACTCCTGACTTATACGGATAGGTACAAAGATATTTAAATATAGGCACCTAGTTCTCCTATTTCTCAATCAAAACGGCGTTATAATAATATTCTGTTTTTCCAGGTATCAAACTCCTAACCTCAATCAACCAAGTGGTACAACAACGGGCTGAACTAGAATCAAACCGGGTCACTCTCAGCAGTCTTTTGGATGAGTTAAAGAGGAAACTTAAGAGGAGAATAGAAGAATGTCACTTCGAGAAAAAAGAGAAGATGAAAGTAATAAAACATTTTTTTTTATTTATTGTTAATTAGCTTTTGTCTACGGCTACGCTCGCTCGAAAATGTACGTTTCTGAGTAAAAGGTATCCGATGTCCTTTTTTGTTCCCCTGACAACGTGCATACGAAATTTCATGACGATCGGTCGAGTAGTTAAGGTTTGAAAGCGTAACAAACAAACTCACATTCACATTTATAATATTAGGTACTTAGGATTAGATAGATTAGTAGATCCTCACTAGTTTCAGCATGAATGGGCCGGATCGACCGGGGTAGTACTACCCTCTCAGAATACCGGCGTGAAGTAACGGTACCCGTACTGTTGCGTTTCGTATCGGTGAGTGAGAGAGCCGGAGGCCTAGTTACCCCGATCCTTTTCCTATCCTTTCCTTTGTCCTTTCGCTACTTCATTCCTTTTTACGGGCTGGCAACGCACTTGTAACTCCTTTGGGGTTGCGGGTGTCCATGGGCGGCGGTAATCGCTTACCATCAGGCGATCCGTCTGCTCGTTTGCCCCACTAGGCAATAAAAAAAAAATCCCAATGGTATTTTAAGGCGACAATTGAGGATACATTTTACAGTCAGCGATATTAGTCGATAAAGGAGACTGACCGAGTCTGGCCCAAGTGTTGCCGAGAAATGGGAATATCTACTTTTATTTTATTCCTTGAAATAACAGATTACTAAAAAAAAGAAAATTTCAAATTTTACAAGTTTTATTTTTCATTTTTTATTCTTATTTTGTTTGGGAGATTTTAGCCACACACGGCCATGTCAGCTCCATGTTACAAGTCTTACTTTTAAGTTTTTATTACATTATTTTCTGTTTTTTGTAACATTTACATACAAAAACAATTGTCTGCATTTACTGCTGTCAATTTGGCAACAACCGGGATCGACTTTTTACGTGCCCTCCGAAGCACGGAGATGCTCAGATGAAATACCACTAAGCAGTCACCCATCTATAAACTGACCGCCCCCAACGTTCCTTAACCTCGCTAATCGTTTACCGATCAGCGAGTGCAATTGACTACGACTATGACTGTGTCAATATTGGGCAGCATATGGACCAACTGCCATATATACATAAATGGGCACTCTCCTTTGTTTTTTTTTTTATACGACTAAGGTGGCAAACAAGCATACGGCCCACCTGATGGTAAGTGGTCACCGTAGCCATGGACGCCTGTGACACCAGATACATCACTTGCGCGTTGCCGACCCTGTAGGAAAGGAAGTGGGAAGGAGAAGGAGCAGGAAGAGGGAAAGAGGGTGATTGGGCCTCCCGCATTCTCATGTGAGATTTATAATTGTTTTATCATACATAATAATAGTAATTCTCCATGTTTATCTTCATCAGCAAATAAGTGAGATGAAACACAGCGCTCTAATACGAGATAAGGTTGAATCAAAATGTCTGCAATACTTTCCTGCCTGCCCCTTCGGCCATATACTTAGACGTGAAACTATGTACGTCTGTCTATCTGTTCCAGTCTCTAAAACAAGCGAATCATCGATTGGAGAAAGAGAAGTTCAATGTACTCTCAGAGCTGGAACACCTCAAGAGACACTTGGAGAGAGAGGAGGCCCATCACCTGCAGCATGCGAGGACTGCTGTAGCACAGGTCAGTACCTAAACAATAAGCAGGATACAAAGTTTTTTGCCCATATGTTCTCATAGGCCCTTTGAGGCTAGCAACTGACCTTTTTTTTTACGTGGGGAATGCTTTGACGCATACCCCACCGCGGGGTCGGGCGGAGGGGTAATGTCGGACTCGCCGGGGTAAAAGAGAAAGATGGAATAAGAATAATGTACCTCCCGGAATACCGACTAAACCTACCACGGTGTTCCTTGATAAAACCACTATCGGCGGGGCCGCGCGAATCACTTGCACATGCGGTCGCGACCCCGTCGAGGTTTCGGCCCGCCGTATGAAACGACAGGCCACTACACGAAAAGACCCTAAGGTCACCACCAGTCAAAATCCCTACTGTCCCCTCCTAGAGGGGAGACGGACACGACACAGAGGCGCGCGTGGGAACACGCACGCCGCCTCTCGGACCTGGTGCTGAACGGATGGCGGGCAGGCCCACAAAGCCCGCCACCCCCAGGTCAAACCTCAGGGTGGCTGGAGGTCGTCTCACGCCCTCCGGCAGGCTAGCAACTGACCTAAATGTAGTTTCAATAACTTAGTCAACTTATTAACCTATATATTTTGACGTTCATAGGTGTTACATTGTGGTCTAAATATAAATATTTAATGACTCCTAGAAAATAAAAATAAACTGTACTAATTTATTATGCTTGATGAGAAGAAAACACGTAAATTAAAACGATTTCATACTCATATCATACACTTTCAAGTCATAATTATATTCAGATCGGTAGTTCGCTTTAATAATATAAATAATATCCTCGGAGACTGACCAACTACGCAAGAGATATTATAGTGCACAAGTGTGTGCGCAAACACAAGTGCACTCTCTGTTCCTTAATCCTCATGATCCGATGGGACGTCACCGACACGACTGGAGAGAGATCAGGCGCAGGACCAACGGTTTTACGTGCTTCCCGAGGCACGGAGGTGTTTTACACCGCCAACTTTCTAACTCCGGGCTGCTATTGATATTTCTTAACAGAAAAACCCAATAACTGTTTGTTGGCCCGACCCGGGATTCGAACCTGAAACCTTGTGCACAGCAGTCGCATTCACTACCGCTGCGCCAAACCTTTACAAACCTTTTAGCAAAGGAGGATTTTAATTATATACACATTTTAATTATATTATACACATTTTAATTATATGATACACATTTTAATTATATTATACACATTTTTCTTTGAAAAGATGTCTTCCGCACTAAGTGTAACGCCTATGTCGCTGGGAACTCTACAATCATTCAAACAACTGACGCAAAAAACATAGATACTACCACTTGTGGATCACACAATTTTTTGTCTCATGTGGCGATTGGACTCACAACACTCAAAGCATTGGAAGTGGCGAGGCAACCACTTGAAACACCACGCCAGCCGTGCAATTAAAAAAGCTTTTCGACCTTCTCAACATCGCCAACTTCCTAACTCCAGTCTGCTATAGAAAATTTCTTGACAGAGAAACCTTTTATCTATCATGATTCGGTATTCAGAGACCTCATGCACAACAGTTGCATTCCCTACCGCCGCACTGCAAAGGCAGCCATGTCGTTAAACCTGGTACATAATATGCCTCCTCTATATTAACAAGCAGCGATAGCCTAGTCGGACACCGTTGGATTGCCATGCAGAGGTCTCGAGTTCGAACCCAAGGCGCGCATCTCTGACTTTTTGAAGTTATATGCGTATTAAATAGCCAATTAATAAAGAAAAATATATCACTTGCTTTAACGGTGAAGGAAAACATCGTGAGGAAACCTACATGTCTAAGAATTCTACATAATGTTCTCGATGATATGTGAAGTCTGCCAACCCGCATTAGGCCAGCGTGGTAGACTATATGCCCTTCTCACACTGAGAAGAGGCTCGTGCCCAGCAGTGGGACTGTTTAATACAGGGCTGATAATATTACATATACTAATTATTAATTAATACTCTGATCCACCAGGCCATCCAGGGAATAGTCACCAAGTGTCCCGCAGCAGATTCTATCTTCACGCCTTGTTCCATCGCTGATCTGCCGAACGCAGTTAGTAGGAGCGTCGCGAAGAATGCCCCCTCAAGAGTTGTAAGTATATCTCATCATCAAAACAATCGAAAGATGTCCACTGCTGGACATGGGCCTCCCCAACGGCTTCCACACAGACCGGTCTTGGATCACCTGCATCCAACCGCTTCCAACGGGAAACTTAACAAACACAAGGAACACCAACAAGTTGTGGCTTATACAAATTTTTGTGCCACGTGGGATTCAAACCCACAACACGACGGTAGTGGCCACACGACCATCTAGGCCCGGCTCCTATATTCAGAAACGAGTCATTTGATCTACGGACAGTTGAATATTGACAATACAGAGTTTTCATACAATTATTCATTTATTATTTACTAGCTTTTGCGTGCGGCTCCGCCCGCCTGGTACCTACATCAATAAAAAGTAGCCTATGTCCTTCCCCAGGGCTTAAACTATATCTGTGCCAAATTTCATCTAAATTGGTTGTGTGGTTTAGCCGTGAAAAGGTAACAGACAGACAGACAGACAGAGTTACTTTCGAATTTATAATATTAGTAAGGATTTACATCAAATAGAACGACTTGCGCCAATTACACTATTTAATAATACAATATATACTTAAATTTAAAATTGAGCTTTCATGCATTCTGCTCACAGTATTTCATACATTCTAATAATAATACTTTCCATTCATCTGCAAAAATATCAACTTCTGGGTTAAAGTCCAAGAGAGCGTTAAGCTGCTTTAGTGACCGAGGTATGGGTGAGTTCCACCGTGCCACAATGCGGCACGCTGCGCTGGAACCGTAATATGCGTCAAAAATTAACTGTCCTTAAGTAAAACGGAGAGTCCGGGCTGATCTGGACGCTTGTGAAAGGGATTGGCAGGGGATATCCACCAACAGAGTAATTTGGAAGTCCAAGGGAGAGGCTTTTGCCCAGCAGTGGGACAAAGCTAATGCAAAATGAAGTAAAACGTCTCTGAATATAGGATCCACGCTTTAAACCATCACAGATGCCATCTGTGCAGTAAATATTTAAACTATGCCATTATGCGTGTTCCGCCTTACAAGGTCGTCGGTCAACCTGGTAGGTAAAGACCTGGTATGGGCGCGACCCTTAATAATCAAAATTGTATTAAACGTTTTGACAAGGATAAAACACAGCTGAATCTACTCTTAAGTTTGGCCACCATGACCGAGAGTCGGTCTGGAGGATATTTTAATTTACTAAATGGCAACCATTTTGTTTTACAGGCAGACAATAAGCTGGCCGCCGCGCGCCTGATGCGCGACATCGCCGAGCTGAGGTCTCGCGTCGCGCAAGTCGAAGCAAGACTTGCCAACGAACTAAAGGTGAGCTCCGTACATGCTTATAGAAATCTAGCTGACCCGGCAAACGTTGTTCTGGCATATAAATTATTTCTTAGCGGTATGAAATATACTTCACAACATATGATCATACCTACCAAATATACATTTAAAATAAATAAAAGTTTCGGAGGCGAGCGACCACAGACACCATGACACGAGATTTTTATATAAGTACATTCCGATTCCAGTCACGGCGGCCAATCTTAACGGAGACTGGCCATCTGCGCAGGAGATATCTTATCTTATCTTATGTGTGGGGGCCAGTCAGTGCAGACCAGCGACACTTCGACCTAGTGGGATCTTTTGTGTCGGCCCCAAGATTTAACCCTTAGCTATCTCCTTATGAATGTACTGCATAAGCCGCAGTGTACGATTCAGAGGGAGAAGCCTGAAGTCTTCAGGGCTTGGATATGCCACCCCCATCAGACCCGTCCTCAGTCTCTCCGACTCGTTCTGTTCACCACGGGCTCTGCAGATCAAATTGTGTGCCAATCTGAATCTGCACAGGAAGTCGTTGGTGCCAAAATGGCCAGTGAACGCTCCTGTGAGCAGGCGCATTTGGCTCTTGCTATACCCACAGAACTTCCGAGTGAAGCCCGTGGCTCCGTTTGCCATGAACTTCTTGGAGTGTTCCAGACCCCTAAGGGCCATCCACTCCAACCTGTGTTTGTCATTGCCATGTGCATTCAAAGCTGCCTTGACGGTGCTCTCAGAGTCCCACGAATGGCTCGGAGCCCACATACAGTCGCTCGGAGCCCTCAAACAGTCGCTCCGAGCCCTTTCTGGCTAACTCATCACGCAGGAGATATTATAGTACACAAGTGTGTGCGCAAACACAAGTGCACTCTCTGTTCCCTCACTCTCATGATCCGATGGCACGGTAATCCGACACGACCGGAGAGAGATCAGGCGCAGGACCAACGGCTTTACGTGCTTTCCGAGGCACGGAGGTGCCTAACTCCGGGCTGCTATTGAGATTTCTTAACAGAAAAAACCCAATAACTATTTGTTGGCCCGACCCGGGATTCGAACCCGAGACCTCATGCACAGCAGTCGCATTCACTACCGCTGCGCCACGGAGGCAGTATATGTACGTGTGTATTAAAGGTATCGGCCCGTACCACAACCGATAATCGTGTCAGTGTATTTGCAGCGTAAGAGACAGGCTGAGCTCGACATTATTCGTCTGAGGAAGGAGCTCTCCTCCACGAAGACTCTGGTCGCGTCGCTGCGTATGCCGCCACCGCCGCTTCGGAAACAGTGCTCCAAATTCGCCTGATTATGCTCGCAAATATATTATAGCATTCTGTATTAACAAGCGTTTTATTTTGAAGAAGCCTTTAGTTTTATTTTGAGGATGCCTCGATGGCGTAGTGGTTAGTGTAACCGACTGCTACGCCTGAGGTCGCAGGTTCGATTCCCGCACAAGTCAAACATTTGTGTGCATGAACATGGATGTTTATCTTGGTCTGGGTGTTTCTATGTATAATATGTATGTATTTACAAAAAAAAGTATATATGTATGTTTATCCATTGTCTAGTACTCATAGTAGGTACAAGCTCTGCTTAGTTTGGGCTAGATGGTGTTGTGTGTATGCGATAGAATATTATATTAAGTTCTGTTTTTAGCCCATTGAATCGCAGCGGCACACCGGCTCGCAAATCGATTTTTAGTACATCTAAATGCGTATTAACTTAGAAATCTTACTGCAGTACATCACCCTCTAAGACGTATTGGAGCAGCATTTATGCGTGTTTATCGTTAGAAAATGCTAATTCAGTTCAGCGGAGACTTACTGAAGTAGCTTTTCTATATACGCACCCCGGAGGCTCAGCAGTAGACAGTGCGACTGGTGCACATGAGGGCACTGGTTCGATACCAAGGTCTGACAAAGTGTTTTTCGTATCTACAAATTTTTAGTAGAAGCACGTAATCTGATATTGCGTTCAGAATGTGGCAAACGTTTCACCCTCTATAACGTGAGATGCAATAAGTAGCCATCGTAGTCTACACACCAGGGGTTCTAAACGTTTAAGATAACGGAACACTTACCAAATACATTTTATTTTATACTAGATGTTCCCGCGGTTTCACCCGCGTTTATCGTTACTGCGCCGCCTCCGTGAGTCGTAGCGTGATGTTATATAGCCTATAGCCTACCTCGATAAATGGGCTATCCAACACTAAGGGAATTTTTCAAATCGAACAAGTAGTTCCTGAGATTAGTGCGTTCAAACAAACAAACTCTTCAGCTTTATAATATTAGTATAGATTAAAAATAGCTGACCCGCGCAAGTTCGTCTGCTTCACATAGAGAATTTGCCCCGTTTCTGCAATTTTTTTTCTTTACTGATGTTATATAGCCTATAGCCTTCCTCGATAAATGGGCTACCCAACACAAAGAATTCTTCAATTCGAACCAGTAGTTCCTAAGATTAGCGTGTTCAACTAAACAATGAAACAAACAAACTCTTTAGCTTTATAATATTAGTATAGATGATTGCAAATCAAAGACACTGTAATTTAAATAAGAACAAAAACTAAATATTTGACGTTAATTCAAAATAATATTTAATTTTGTACTTGGGTATTATTTAACAGCCATAAATAAATAATTTCGCGGTACCCTGGTGACTTTTCTTCGGAACCCTTAGTTTCCGCGGAATCCACTTTAGGGATTGCTAGTTTAGACTGGGTAGTCCATATAGCTGAAAGCTATTTACCTAAATATTTACAGGTATTTAAAAATTAGGGCAAGATTTAAAATAAAACACATACTTAATAAAAATATCACTGTACTATTCATCCACTTGTACCAAGTCAAAATGCCTTTCAATCTCCGAAACCGCATATTTCCATTTACAAGTATATCCAAAAATATAATTCTCAAACAACATTGCATAATGTAACAAATTTTGCAGACGAGATAACTTGGCAAAGTGACTGGTCTTTGTAAATTCAAAGTAATTTATATATTTGTTATTATGCGTCCGCAAATTGACCATATCAGTGACTTTATTCTGTTTTACGACTTCTCAAACAACACAAGTTATATAGTAATCAAAAATGGTTACTAAAGGAAAAGAATTATTCGATTGTATCGATTACTCGAATAAGAATCAATTTAGCACGTTCACATCGTATATCAATCGATTGTTATTCAACGAATTAGAATGAGTCGTCATTCGAATGCGGCAGTGATTCTCAATCAATTTTCTTTATAAATCTTGCGTACCGCTATTCTCGATTCTCCCTTTTATTTAGATCAATTGACTTGAATGATAATATTTATAACGAACCTTTTTTAATTTCGGGATCAGAATCGATATCCGAATTTATATATATTCATTTAACTGCACATCACTATCGGGCCTCGCGTAACTATTCAAACAAATTGACTCGACTAACACTGTAATACGATACTATACAATCGAATAATTCGAATAATTTTTAGTAACCCGCTTAAAGCGTTGAGGCGTTAAGCCTCATGAAACTATGCTTCGCTCGTATTTCCTGAATAGCAGTTTACAATCGTTAGCCGTGTTTTCACTGTCTCTGGTCTCTGTGTCTGCTCGCTGCTTCTCTGGCTTCTGTCTTGCGTCTTCTGTGCATGCTGGTAGAGATTCTGATATCAACCATAATGATGGCAAACTGGCATAGAACCGGTACGATGGTAAATAGTTATTTTTACTACTTCTGCATAAGGAATAATTTCTGTGTCGTGGGATACATTACAATGAAACAACGGACACAAAGAACGCTTAGACTCGAAACGACTATTTGGTCATCACAGTTTTTTTATGCAGTGTGGAGATCGAACCTACAAATCTCAGTAGACTGACAGTAGCAATGCGATCGCAAAATTAATTATAATTATGAAATCACTAAAATTAAGTAAACTTTAACGACAATCTTATCAAATTAATAATTAACAATAAACAATAACAATCGACACACACGGGACAAAAAATATATGTGATCCAACCAATAGTTGCTTCGTGTAGGCAACGACACAGGATTTATTTCTTGTGCAGGATTTGTCTTTTTATATAAATGAAAGAAAGCAACTGCCAATCAATCCATAGTCCTGCCTACCCCTCTGGGGAAAAATGGTATATACACTAACGTTTTTTGATAACAGTAATATTGTCATTGCTGAATCCATTGATGGTCCTGGCGCGTGACCTCATGTGGTTAACGAGGGGATACGTCTTCTTTAAACACTTGTCTCCTGGCAACTTCTCTTTGGGCTGGACTGTGAATGTTGGTGCCGCCAGATTTTTTTGTTGCCGCGTTCTGGAATTTATAATATTATCTGTGGATAGTGAACATAGAGCGAATATCGAGGATGGATTTATGAGACGGTGACGAGCATAGAAAACCATCCAAGACTTTCAAAAGTATCTCTCTGCTCTATATTTCTCTCTGTCTCTCCGCTTAATATTTTATCTGTCCCTGCTATGTTTGTCCCCTCTCCTTCTACTTAGTTCCTCTCTTTCTATCTGCTTAGTATCTCTTTCTCTCTCTCTATCTGCTAAATATCTCCCTCTGCTAAATCATTTCTTTTTACTTTTATACCATTTTCATTTTTATTGCCTTTAAAAGGGCGCATACAATTTATTCCTCTTTCTCTCTCGACGTACTCTATTTTCTCCCCCTCCCTCTACTCAATCTCTTTCCCTATTTATTTAGCCTCCCTCTGTCTGCTGAGTTGTTTTTTCATTTGTATATTATTTCTACAACAGCACATACCATTTATTTCTCTCTCTCTCTCTTTCTACTCTATCTTCATTCCCGTCTGTGGTTAGGGCATTGAACTTATGATCGTATCTTCAAATGCTACCGATAGCTAATACAAGCATTTAGTTCAGCTAGAAGGGTTACCAAGAATAATAGTATGTTATGATTACCTGGCCTTTTCCCTAAGTTCTGCCTTCGCATGAAGGTCCATGTGTTCCTTCACCATATGTATTGGCATTGCGATGTTGCATTTCCTACACACCGCTCTTTTTGTCTCCCCCTTCTTCTTGCATCGGGAGCAGGTGAAAGACTTGCATTCCCCATTTACCACCAGCATGGGATACCTTAAGCCATAACAGTATGTATTTGAGTATAGGACAGGCAGTGGCGATATCCTAACTAATATTATAAATGCGAATATGAGTTTGTTTGTTACGCTTTCACTCCTTAACTACTCAACCGATCATCATGCAATTTCGAATACACGTTGTCAGAGGTAGGTATACAGAAAAGGACATAGGGAACATTCGGAAAAAGTATCCACTTTTACCGAGGGATTACAATTGGTGGCAATGTAGATATTGCTACATTACCGCGAGCAAAGCAGCGGGAAACATCTAGTATGCTTTAATGTTTATAAACCTAACTAATATAATAAATGCGTATATCTGAGAGTTTGTTTTTTATGCTTTCACGCCTTAACTTCTCGATATTAACCTCCCTATTATAAACAATGATATTTATTATAAAAGCGCTTATATTACTGCTAAACTTGTGTTTAATTATATCCCTGTATACATAAAACAATTAAATGGCAATATGTTTCAAAATGCCTTAAAGAAGTGGCTTATTATTAATGCCTTCTATAGCCTAAGGGAATGTTTTGATAATAAATAATATGTATAGTCTTTTAGTACTTCTTAATGTTTACTAGAGTTGCAATACCCGAATGGGTAACTGTTGATTCGAAAATTATGTAACACCATTGTACACACAGTTTTATGCAATAAATATATGTCTATGTCTATTTGTCTATGTCTATGACCAATAATCATGAAATTTCGCATACACATGTCAGGCGTACAACATAGGACAGAGGGTACCTTTAATCAAGAAAAAGATTACGTACGTCAATAGAAAGGAATTGACAAAATCTAGATTACCGGAAACGAAGCCGCGGACAAAATCTAGTTTACATATAATTCTGCCTGGGAACTGTCATGCCCATGGGCAACAAAAGCAGGAGAAAATAAGATGTTCACAAACTTTAAAAATATGTTCACAAAGTTTAAAATATGAGCAAAAAGTTTAAAAGATGTTCACAAAGTTTAAAAGAAGTTCACAAAGTAAAAAAGATAATACCTCTGCCTGCACAGTATACACTGCACGTTGACCCTCTTACTTTTGGCCTCAGGCCGTAACCAAACCTTCTTCGCATCTCTACGTTTCGCCGACTCATACTGTTTACGTTTAGTCTGTCCATGCTTGATCGGCTGGCACGCGTCCTTGCCGATGTTAGTAGTTTGACAGCTGTTTGTTCGTAATGTTTTGTCACTTGTCGATACTAGAAAGTTCAAGAAAAATAACATTATAGCGACACTACACAGACAAATAAGTTTCGACGATAGACAATAGATGGCGCTGTATACAATAGACACTCCATCATACAAAGCTGAATCACGCAAATAAAGTTTACACAAGGACTAAGTATATATACACGGCCCGCCAAGCACGATCACCTGGTCTGGTCGGAGGTTCCTCCCTTTGTGTTGGAGGGACATCACACCACGTTCCTCCACAACATCAAGTGTGGGAAAGCCAGCCTTGATGGGGGTAAGAATACGATGCCCCGAGGTACCGACCAGTGTCGACCATAAGCATGAGAAACTCGTATAAAATAAATGTGTGGTATTAGCAGCGTACAATTTTAACATAATCTACATTAATGCGAGCGACGCCGTGGACAAAATGTAGTTTAAAAATTAATCGAATGGTTGGAAACTCGACTAAAATTACCGTAGCTTCTTAAATCGTTGGCGCAGCCCTGGTCGAATGCGGCGAACACTAGTGCTCTGAACTTCTCCGTATATCTGAGAGCACGGATACACCATTCACAAATCATGCAATTTGACGGCGTTACCTGGAAGGAAGTGTTTGTAAAACATACAAGAATAGGGTAGATGGAGACAAGCCCGATTCAGATAATGGAACATATTAGTTAGTATAGTTTACTAAAGTATTTGATAATATATTTGCGAGTATAAATAAATAAACTGTTCAGTAAATTCACATCACATTCCTTTTGTTTCCATTGATAATGTATTAGGACTGTTGAATTGAAGTTTTAACTGCTGCCTAGCAAACGAAACGATGACGTCATCGTACTAGAGGCTAGCAGAAAATTTTTGTAAGATTCTCGCAGATGACAAAATAACCGTCATCACAAAAACTTATAAACAAAAAAGGAATGAAAACCAACCTGAATCCCAAAACAGTCAAACAGCAACTGATCATACCGTTCTGGCGCTCCCTCCCAAATGTACGAATCATTAAAATATTTTAGGCTGGTATCACCACCGCATAGACGGCAACATCGAGAGCAGTCCCTATCTCCCGAAGCCAAGAGGGTGTCTTGGTCAGATGATGACTTCGTGAAAAGTGCCAGTATATCCTGGTTTGTGGAAGGTCTTCGAATGGCAGGCTGAGGACATTAGATCTTAAATGAACTGTTATATGGATAACTATAGACATATCTTTACATCCTAATCCTAACTAATATTATAAACGCAAAAATGAGTTTGTTTGTTTGTTTGTTTGTAACCTTTTCACGCCTAAACCACTGAACCGATAATCCGAAATTTTGCGTATACATTGTTAGGTGTACAGAAACGGACATAGGCTACCTTTCATCCCGAAAAAAATTACTGTTCCCGAGGAAAACAACAATAACGTTCTTATGATATTAGATGGCGCCACGTGTCTTTCGAATCATGATTGAATTATATTATTACAAGCAGAGTACGACCCGAATTGATTGTTAAATTCTAAATTAACGCGAGCGAAGCCGCGGGCAAAAGCTAGTATATTATAATTCTACTGTACGTGTTTATGTCACTGAACTCCTCCTAAACGGCTGGACCTATTTTGATGAAACTTTTTGTGTGTGTTCAAGTGAATTCAAGAATGGTTTAGATATGCTTTTTTTTTCTCTTGTGTACAGGACAACTTCTGTCGGGACAGCTAGTATTTATATAAAACACTAGATGTTCCCGCGGTTTCACCCGCGTTTATCGTTACTGCGCCGCCCCCGTGGGTCGTAGCGTCATGTTATATAGCCTATAGCCTTCCTCGATAAATAGGCTATCCAACACTAAAAGAATTTTTCAAATCGAACCAGTAGTAATCACGCAGAATAAACCAGGAGAAGCATCGTTTGTACTATGTCTGTAATGGATAATTATTTTGCTGCAATGTTATTTTAAAACTGCGATATCTCCTAAGATATTTATTGAAATCGAATGATGTAAAGGGCAATTTTGTTTTAAATTAAATACTTGTGATGAATAACGTATTTATTTGGATAAGGATTAATATCATGTTTATAAAAATACCTTCGCAAATAAATCATTATTTTAGAACAAATTTCGTTAGCATAAAAATGGTTATAGTGAGCCAACCTTAAAAGATAGACATATGCTGTCGCGGACTTTTTTTTAGAACTTTTAAAAGGGAACAATTCGGTCATACATAATTTTTGCGAAACTTTAACTGTTTACGCAGCGCACGCAGCGGAAGCTCTCAAAAGGAAAAAATATCCTCCGATTTTGAAACATTCTTTATTGGTGCTCCGCTCCTATTGATCTTAGCGTGATGATATATAGCCTATAGCCTTCCTCGATAAATGGGCTATCTAACACTGAAAGAACTTTTCAAATCGGACCAGTAGTTCCTGAGATTAGCGCGTTCAAGCAAACAAACAAACAAACTCTTCAGCTTTATAATATTAGTATAGATAAAAGCATACTTTCATACTAACCATAGTTTATCATTGACAAACTCTACTACTCAAAAGTTAACATTACTGTTAGTGGAGCAAGATGGCTATCAGCTGTTTTGTTTTTAAGAATTCAAACCAATTTGTTTCAATTATACGTTACTCTTATTTAGCCCCGACTACTTTGTGTAGATTCCGTGATGCCATTTTTTAGTGATGAGAATACTTAAAAATTCATTGATAGATAATAAAATTAATAATAATAATATTCTATCACATACACACAACACCATTTAGCCCAAACCAAGCAGAGCTTGTATTATGGGTACTAGACAATGGATAAACATACATATATATATTTTTTTGTAAATCCATAAATACTACACATAGAAACACCCAGACCAAGACAAACATCCATGTTCATGCACACAAATGTTTGACTTGTGCGGGAATCGTATCCGCGACCTCAGGCATGGCAGTCGGTTACACTAACCACTACGCCATCGAGGCCGTCTTGCTCTATACTATTGAACTACAAGAGAGACTGGTGTGCATAACAGGGAGATGTGGAAAAGCGAGAGGGAGGCCTTTGCCCTGCAGTAGGACAATACAATCTGAAATAATAATATTGTACTAAGGAGTTCGATTCTTCTATAAAATTGATGATTGATGATTCAATGTTGTACTGCTTGGAGGTCACGACGCTTTGACATGGTCATCTGTAGATATAGCACAAGGACAGCGAAAAGCAATGTCTTAGAAACGTGGACAGCATTGTTACGATCATGGCCGAACGTGGATGATATTGGCACAAAAGCACATGATATGTCCTCCTTGAAATGAGGTTTAAAGAGAGTTCTTATTTCACGGTACGCAGCGGCTTTGCTGTATCCTGACATTGCCGAAGTCCATGAGCAGTGCTTACCACTTTCCATCAGGTGGGCCACTTGCTCGTCTGCCACCAAAGGAAATAAAAAGAATAAAAAAATTAAAAAAAATAGCGTGGTGTGTGGCACAAATAAAAAGAGGGCTTTTTAGCAGCTTTTCTAACTGCTACATTTAGTCTTCTTTAAAACGTTTAACATAACAGCAAATAGTCATGTTGTATTAATAATAATAATAAAAAATACAACCCAATTTAGCAAAGATATATATATATATATATATATATATATATATATGTCATTTGGATGAGATAAATGTCGTACACTACATATACAACAGGGAAAAATAGTAAAGTATCAAAACAACGCTACTGATAATAACATATTTATATCCATGCAACCATCAGATATATATAAATATTTAGGAATATACCAGTCTAATATCATTAACCATACACAAATCAAGGAACAGCTTCTATCAGAATATACTAAGAGACTAAACTTAATATGTAAAAAACAGTTACATTCGAAAAATCTATTTAAAGCAATAAACACATTTGCCATACCCATATTAACGTATTCATTTGGATTAATTAAATGGACACGCACTGACTTAAATAGATTAGAGATTAAGACTAGAACCACACTAACTAAACACAACTACGCACATCCAAAAGCAGCAATAGAGAGAATTACAGTAAGTAGGCAAAAGGGCGGTAGAGGACTGATTGACTTGACCATGCTGTGGGAAGGACAGATTCGAAAGCTTAGAGACTTTTTCTATGATAATGCCAAAAATAGTAAAATTCACTCAGCAATTACAGAAATAGATAATAACTTTACTCCTTTAAATCTATACAACAGAGATACTATCTTTAAAAGTTTAGATGACCACAGGCATGAAAAAATATGTAGATGGCGAGGTAAGGAATTACATGGCAGACATATACACGATTTAGAACAACCGCATGTAGATTTAGACAGCTCAAACAAGTGGCTAAAATTGGGCTCACTCTTCCCTGAAACGGAAGGATTTATGCTAGCAATACAAGATCAGGTTGTAAATACAAAAAATTATAGTAAATTCATTATTAAAGATCTTAATACACAAAATGACAAATGTAGAAAGTGTCATCACGCATCTGAAACCATCCAACATTAATATGTTGGATGGTTTGCCCATCTCTAGCTCAAACAGATTACACCCACAGACACAACCAAATTGCTAATATCGTTTACCAAAAATTAGCCGTAAAATATAACCTAATACCAAAAACTGTTCCCTACTACCAATATAACCCAAAACCAGTGTTGGAGAATAGCAGCCACAAAATATACTTTGATAGAGCAATACTTACAGATAAAACTATACACAACAATAGGCCTGACATAACTATGATAGATAAATTAAATAAACATACATATACCCAATACACACAATTTACAGAAAACCATAACAGAAAAAATACATAAATATACAGAATTAAAAGAAGAAATAAGTAGAATATGGAAAATGAACAAAGTATACATTGTGCCTCTGGTGCGGTGTATAGTTCGTAATTTTTTGCAGGACGAGCCCCTCTTAATAAATAATGCCCCAAATGAACCCCACTTGGCCTAGACCCGTGCTTTTCATTAAATACCGAATTTTATTTCGAGAAAAAACAAATTAAACCAACCAAAATAATAATAAAGTTTATTGACATTTAAAAAAAAGATAGTCATTTGAACACATAAAAAGTATACAAATAATTTTACAGTCCACTTGTTAGACACTGGTACCCAAGCTAAGATTGAACTTGTGGTATAATGATAATGATGATGATTTTAAAACGCTATGTACTGGTCTATGTATAAATGCGTGACGCGTTGAATTGTGCCGGGTATACTACGAACAAATTATATAAATAGGAACATGTATATTTATGCATGAAATGGGAGTCAGTAACTGCTCTCAAATATTCGAGCAACTAATCTAACATTAGAATACAATTATACCTTTGGATGGTAGAAGTCTGATGGCAGTCGCTTTGTGAAGAATCGTGATACTCAGCTGTATAGGGCGCGACTATATAACTAAACTCCCATAGAATATTATGTATGTACTAGGATGAAGGAAGACTAATTGTTCAATCTTCATGTTAGCTTCGTACTTCTAATATAAATAACTAGCTAAGTTTGTAACAAATTATTTATATAAAATGATAGCTTACAAGATTACTCATCTTATATTCCGAATTTTCTTTATTAAAGTACAGAATATTCACTATAATTTAATCCATGGAACATCGGGTTAGGTGATCGATAAAAAAATAGAACATCCACAGTATAGTTAAAAATTTCAGTAATTTAGTAAATTCAAAAGAAAGAAAATTATTAACATGAATTTATTAGCAGTTTTCTTTCTAACGTAGGATTTTTTTTATCTTTGGTTCTAATGTTTTATAAAATGGCCAGAGAGAAGAAAATTGCTACGCTATTGTAGGTGTTGGTTTGGTGTGGAATCGTTGTTGGTTTGAATTTTTAACAAACGAGGAACGAAAAGCATACTAGATATTTTTAATTATTCAGTCGATTCTTTTTGTGACTTTATGTTTTAAAATGTTTATCTGTTAGGTTTAATAAGCGTCGATCGGATATTTTAAATTATTTTTATTGCACACAGTCATAGAGAATATAATATCCCTGTTTGCTTTCATATTTGTTCAGTATTTATTTATGTTAGTCCGTTGAAAAGGAACACATACATAATATAAGAAGAAAATGTACGAATCACGTCCGAAACACGAATCTGCGCTTCCCAAAACCCTCATAGGTGACGAAGGTGTTAAATGGTTCAGGGTGAAGTAGGACTGAGCTGGACACGTCTGCCACATACAACCAGAGAGGAAATCAGAAATCAGAAATCATTTATTTGTAGAAACATAGATTAATACAAAGATGTTACAAATTATCTGTCCTCTATGTTCTGTCATTGGGACATACAAATTTAAATGGGTTAGAATATAAAAATAAAAATATCGTCAATGTCAAGAAACAAATTCAATTACCACCTACCGTAGAAGCATGACAACGGTGACAAAATCTACCGCAATTCATTACGGTCCGAATATTTGTAGGAAAAAGTTCACAAGAAAGTCACCACCTCAACCAATTTTTTACAACGAATGTTTATTTATTTGAAAAATAAGTTCCTATGCTTTTAAAGCATCCCGATATAATTAAAAATGACAACATCGTTACATTGCTGCCTTTATATTTTGTAAAGAGTATTTTACTGTAAAAACAAAAAGGCAAACAGCATAAATTACGTTTCAAGAACGCATCCTTAAATGTTTTTCTTTCAAGGTATTTTGCAAGAATTACATTTAGTTACCTAATAGTGAAAATTTACTAATAAACAGTGATTTCTGCGGTAAAATTGTTGTTTTATTAAAAATGAATACACCGTATTTTCCCTGTCGCAACTATCGTAATTTTATTGAATCTACCGTTTTTTTAATGGTATCACCGTCGTCCCGATTTTTGACATGGCAACACTGGTCTAGAGTCAGCGAATTGCGAAATTGACATTGACATTTGACAATGACAATTGACATAGTTGTGACCAGTCGACAGTCGTGTATTTTGTGAATTTCCTGTAATTTTTGCAAGAGTATTGATCCATTGATGTATATACTGAGTGTTAATACTATCGAAGGACGGCTGGAACCGATTGGTTCCAGAACTCTCTACCGTCACGCCCGGCTGGAAATAGAGTATTTCTGCATTATTTAGTACAACGTGGTAGATTCAATTTGTCTACCAAAACAAGGTGCAACTGCCACAAGACTCCATACTCTTAAAACCACATAAAAGACACAAAAAATGGGCGGCAAAGCTGAAAAAGGTACTCCAAAATACATCGCCAACAAAATAAAAGCGAAAGGTTTACAAAAATTGCGTTGGTATTGCCAAATGTGTCAGAAGCAGTGCCGAGATGAGAATGGTTTCAAATGCCACACAATGTCGGAATCTCACCAGCGACAACTATTGTTGTTTGCTGACAACGCTAACAAATACATAGACGAGTTCTCCAAAGAGTTCGCGGACGGTTATATAGAACTCCTTCGCCGCCAATTCGGTACAAAACGTGTTAATGCAAATAAAGTGTATCAAGATTATATTTCTAATAGGTAAGTCGTACTTTTTGCTTAAGTTATATCTTTCAGCCTAATAGATTAAGGTTTGCAATGTGATAATAACTGCGACTCATGGTTTGATCCAATAATGTTTATAAAATATTTTAGGGTTATTACAGTATTTGAGTAACAAACATACATATTATATTTATGATATTACCCTGCCAATGATTGGCATGCCAGACAATTCAAAACCTATTGTGACCGACCACAAGTGTACCGCTGCGATTCAATAGGTTAAAAGGATTATTCTACTGCCTATAGATGATCAAGATATATTGCCAATAGCTTGGAATCACTGTAGCTGTTAATGATGGATATTAATAATTCTTTATAAAACAACTCGTACACTAATATTAATCTTTTGACCGCCACAGCATAAAAGTATAGTCGTGCCCTCCACGCCAGGCGATGATTAATGTAGTTTTAAATAATAGGTAAAAGGAACACAACAAACATATTTTTTTATGTTTAATTTGAACTGTAAAATAGTCGTATTTTTGACGTGCCATGCCGTCGGGGGCGTCGTGAGCACGGTTTAATTTGACGTGAATGGATGTCCGTGGCAGTCAAAAGGTTAATAAATTTGACAAACATTTTAGCCTTACTCTCTTCTCATTGGCAATGAAATATACTAGAATTGTTCACTTACATATAGACGGCTCTAATTTACTTTTGAGTACAAAGAGCGCAAAGCTACACACAGATTGTTTTCTCTTTATGTCTATTAGAATGGATGGCTTAGTGGTTAAAGTGGTCACCTCGCCACTACAACTGCACTGAGTGTTGTGGTTTTGAATCCCACATGGGATAAAGCATGTAATCGACAAATGGTGGTTCTGAGTCTGGGTGTTCTTTGTTTCCATTGTTTAAATGTTTGTGAAGTTCTTTGCAACACAGGAATTATTCGTAGCGCAGGAGTTATTTAACCCGTCAAGTGTAGAGCGGACATACATTTGTCCATGTAAAAAATACACTAACGGACAAACGTATGTCTGCTCGACACTTGACGGGATTAATAAAAAATCTCCTTTTATAACCCTGTTACTAGAATATAAGCCTCTTTAGGATAGAGGGTTCTAGCCATTGATAGGAATGACTATTGGCACAATGATTATTAATATTATTACTAGACTTTGCCCGCGTTTTAACTCGCTTGGCTACAAAATTTTTTGGGATGATATATTTTATCCTGTCTTCTGTTCCCCTGACAACGTGTATGCGAAATTTCATGATGATCGGTCGAGTAGTTAAGGCGTGAAAGCGTAACAAACAAACTCACATTCACATTTATAATATTATGTATGTTTACTTCCATTACAGAGACCACCTCCACATGAACGCCACACAATGGGAAACTCTCACAGAGTTTGTGAAGTGGCTCGGGCGTGAGGGCAAGTGTGTTGTGGACGAAACAGAAAAAGGATGGTTTGTTGCCTACGTAGACAGGGATCCAGCTGCCATCGCCGCACAGGAGGCGAAGGCCAGGAAAGAAAAGATGGATAAAGATGATCAGGTAAATTACTTGTTTGAAAGACTGCAGTGACATTCAAAACCCACATGCCACAATAACTTGTGTGGCTGCTGTGAGTTCTCAGCTTCAATCCTGGGTCGAGCAAGTTACTGGGCTTGCCTGTATTATTCTTCTGTAATATTCTATCACATACACACAACAGCATCTAGCCCAAACTAAGCAGAGCTTGTAGGTACTATGGGTACTAGACGATGGATAAACATACATATATACTTTTTTTTTGTAGATACATACATATTATACATGGAAACATGCAGACCAAGACAAACATCCATGTTTATGCACACAAAATATGTTTGAGTTGTGTAGGAATCGAACCCGCGACCTCAGGTGTGGCAGTCGGCTACACTAACCACTACGCCATCGAGGTCGCAGACATAGGCTGAAACTGTGCATATTAGACGGCAATATTCACACGATTACATACATAGATTCACGCCTGTTTCCCAGAGGGGTAGGCAGAGACTACGGATTTCCATTCGCTACGATCCTGACACATCTCTCTGCCTTCATTCACTTTCATCACATTCCTCATACACGCTCGCCGGTTTAAGGTGCTCTTAACCTGGCCTTTGTCCAGAACGTCTCTGATCTGATCGACAAACGTTCGCCTAGGTCTTCCCCTTGCGACTGTTCCATTCACACGCTTACATGGGATCTAAAACCATTTTAACAAAATGTGAGTTGTTTTGGTTGTCTGACAATTTATACTGAATGCCATAGATGTTCATGACACCAATGCTGTAGACAAGATGGATTGTCCTATTAATGTGAGTAGATGACCGCATAGAAAATGCTAATAGTAATTCTTTCTAATCATCATCATCTCAGCCGAAAGATGTCCACTGCTGAACATAGGCCTACCCCAAGGTTTTCCACACAGATCGATCTTGGGCTGCCCGCGACTCTTACCAGGTCGTCGTTCCGCCTTGTGGGAGGCCCGGCCCACCCCTGCCTCGTCTTCCAGTGCGTGACCGCCACTCCAGAACATCCTTACTAATATTATAAATTCGAAAGTAACTGTCTGTCTGTCTAAACCACTCAACCGATTTAGATGAAATTTTATATAGAGGTAGTTTAAAACCTGGGCATGATCATAGGCTACTTTTTATTGATGTAGGTACCACGCGGGCGAAGCCGCGCGCATGAGCTAGTTTCTAATATCTCTATTTATTTCTTATAGGAGAGGATGCTAGACTTCATCGCAAAGCAAGTTGAGAGGGGGAAAAAGGAAAGGTTGATTGAGGAGCCCTCCTACTCCGAGTTCAAAAGAGAGAGCAGTCAGGAGAGAGTCAAGCTTAGTCTGAAGAGGAAAACAGAAGGTAAGCATACACTAAGAATGCCAGTCCAATCTCACATTTAGTCCCATCCATTCTCCTATCCTCACCTTCGGTCCTCTTCCTTTATGTTCCTCCTACCCTTTAGACCCCTTCTTTCTCCACTTCCTATGCTTTAATTCCATTTCTTCTCCTCCACCTGCCCTAAAGTCCCCATCCGTCTCCTCCTATCCTTTGGTCCCCTTCCGTCTTCTACTGCTACTCTTTAGTTCCTTTCCTTCTCTTCCCCCTACCCTTTGGTCCCCTTCTTTCTCCTCCGTCTGCCATTAAGCCCCCTTCCTTCTTCTCATACCATTTGGTTCCCTTTCCCCTCCTACCCTTTGACTAACATTTAATGCTTATTGTAGGGACACATTGTTTATTTTATGCATGACTTGCATTATTCACCGCTGACTCGCGGCTGCGCCCGCCATACATTTAGTCGCAAATAAACCATAACGCTAATAAGTCGTTTCTGTTCCATTTCCTCAAAATATTTCCGAACACAAAATTAGTAGTGTCACACACACAGACTCATACAAAGACACGAAACCTTCACTCTGGTGACCCCGATGTGATTTAATCGCTCAAAGATAGCCTGTCACGTAATCGACTCGCGGCGCACGGCTGCGTGCGCGGCGAGCGAGACGGTGGCATCACTAGTCCCCCTCCGAGCGGCGGCGGCCTGTATATAGTGGATCGCGTCCAGGGGCAGGCTCCTTCCTTCCGCTGAGCTGCACATCAAGTTAAGTGGTTCTTCCTAATAAGAACCACGTAGGAAGCCTTTGAGAACCACGCCCTGATTTCCATTAATTGTATAGCTTGCTTTAAGTGTGTTATATACTCATTGTTAATAAAAGTGTTAATTGCTCTAGTATCTTTGAATCATATCTGCTTAAAGTAACCTCAAGACACCACGCCCCTACAGCGTGGCTTGTCGTTATCCTAACTAAACCCTAAAGGTCACAAGCCTTTAAGTGTATTTCATGCATTCATCAGCCATGAAGCACAACAACCAGAGTCAGCACTGCTACCAACATCATACATTTTATTATAATTTTATATATAAAAATGAATCCATGTTTCCCTTGGTGACATGGTAACTTGAAAATGACTTTTCATACGTCTTTCTATTTTGTAGGTTTTCTAATATTTTGTAGTAGGTTTCTAAGAACCTACTACAAAATATTAGAAAACTTTCTTTTCTTTCTCTAAAGAAAAGAATTGCGCGTTAGATTGGATATTTTTTTATGATTTATTCCAGTTCGAATTTAATATTCATATCTAAGACAGGATAACGTTTGTCGGGGCTAGAACTTTAAAATAAATAATAGTTTAAAAAACTTAAAATACACGCTTTATTTAAAAAACCAAACTAAAAAGTATATTTTTTTTTATAATTTATAATAAGGATAGAGTGATTAATAAAAGAAATCATTTTAATGTGAAAAAGCGTGGGGTGCTTTCTAAGATATTTTGATAATGACGCTACTTATCAAAATATCTTAGAAAGCACCCCACGCTTTTTTCAAACTATTATTTATTTTCTATTTTTTAATTCGGCTAACTGCAGACCACTCTCTCGCTCTCACGCAAAGGATCTGTGAGAAAATCATTAATCCTGACGATCCTAATCAGGATAATGAGATAATCTTAACAAATTATTGTATTGTCATCGGTCCTCGATAAGTCTACAATGTTTAAATGAAATCTGACCGTTTGAAGTGGGTCAAAATCAAGTCCAAAGGAGTCGGTTACAAACAAACAAACATACAGGTGAAGCTAATCAAAGCGTGTTAAAACAACACTTTATAACCATTTATCTTTATTTACAGATAAAAAACCAGAGACGATACCAGCGTCGGCGCTCAAACTCAAGCTAAAAGAAGAGTCCAGTAAGAAGCTGAAAACAGAAGATGTTAAAGAAGAATCGAACAGAAAGCATAAAACAGAAGAAGTAAAGAGCAAGCACTCCGCTCTGGAAGAAATTATCAAAATGGAGGAACGAGCCAAAGAGAAGGCTAATAGGTATGTTTTTCATAGTAGTGTCCTTCAGACCGAATTTTGGTCAAGCCCAATCTTAACGGAGACTGACCAATACAGGAAATATATTTTGTTTCTCTTTAAAAAGAACGTTTCTCGATCAGATCGGAGGCGTTCTGGACAAAGGCCAGGTTAAGAGCTCCTTGAACCGACGGGCGTGTATGAGGAATGTGATGAAAGTGAATGAAGCCAGAGAAGTGTATCAGGATCGTAGCAAATGGAAATCCGTAGTCTCTGCGTACCCCTCTGGGAAACAGGCGTGAATCTATGTATGTATGTACTCCAGCACCAGGAATAATTCCTATGTCGCGGGGGGCTTAACAAACATTCAAACAACGGACACAAAGACCACCCAGACTGGGTAGAACCATTTGTGGATCACACAAAGTTTAGTCCCGTGTGGGATTCGAACCCACAACACTCGGCGCAGTGGAGAGGCGACCATTTAAACCACTACGCCATCCGTGCAGAAAACATAAAAGTGCACAAGTGTGTGCGCAAACACAAGTGCACTCTCTGTTCCCTAACTCTCATGATCAAATGAGACGTCACCGGCACGACCGGAGAGAGATCAGGACCAACGTACGTCGATATTCTGTGAGAGGGTAGTCCTTCCCCGGTCGAGCCGGCCCATTCATGCTGAAATCAGCGACTGCTTCGATTCAAAGTCAAGGCTAGTATTGTCAGTGAGCAGCTATACAAACAATCTACTGAATTATTTATGTTTAACTTAAAGGGCTATGTCCACCTTCCATACAAACTTCGGCCTAAAGTGAACATTCCTGCAATATACATAAAATCATAGTCTACTAAAGCACCAATTTAATAGACATACCAAAGGTGTAAAAAAAAGTTAGGGATTTTAAGATATTTTCTAGTCCTCATTGCTATCCATGTCATAAACAATTAATACACGATCCAAAAATATAACAGGTGCACATAATATGTTGCTTTGGTGTCTAGCCCAACCTAAATATCGTAAATTGGTCATGACATGGGAGCAACAACCCACTGTCCGCCGGCCAGCGATGCAATTACAGCAATAGCTTACTATTACATTGCATCCTGTTTCTTTATTATTTATCATTACATAAACCAAATATATTTTACGGCTAATGTGCCGACTTTATATTTTGGCCCTTACTAATGTGTCGTTATCTGCATTCGACATCTTCTAGTAGGTTTTTGCCTCTGTCTCTGCTTATCTCTATTGAATAGGTATCTAACATTAAACCTTATATTATGTTCACCATAATAGGAACAGGCTTATTTCAACTGATATGTTTCACAAACAATCAGGATCCTTATCCTGATTGTTTCATCATCATAGCTGAGGTGGGGAATTGAGGTGTACTACGGTTTCCACTTATGTCCATGTTTCGGTTGCCAAAGTCATCGTGAGAAGCGAAATCGGTATCCGTGATCAAAGAGTCGCCGGGGTCGTCATGCAAAGCGGATGCGGAATCCATAACAAAGCTGGGGTCGTCATTCGAAGTAGGTTCGGGGTCCATTGGTCAGGCTTGTCGTTAAAAAAATTATTATCGCAAAGAAAGAAATCACCAAACACAGCGGCGCAAGCGTCGGTAGGTAGGTAATGACAGGATTGACAGGAAAACGAAAAATGTCAGATTTTCTCCCTTTTATATCGAGGCGAGCCTCGTTTAATCGATTAAGTAGATATATTTTAACGAACAAAATATTTTTGCTAACTCACAATGACATACGGACAAAAATAATAATAAATCACTGTTATGAATAGATATCTATAATGTACGTTTTACGTTTGCAATCTTATACTATAAACATCGTTTGAGTATTTGAACACACCTGATCATAATATTATAGCCATTAATAATAATAATAATAATGTCCTCTAGACCGAATTTCGGCCACAGCGGCCAGTCTTGACGGAGACTGGCCATCTGCGCAGGAGATATTATAGTGCACAAGCGTGTGCGCAAACACAAGTGCACTCTCTGTTACCTCACTCTCATGATCCGATGGGACGGTAATACGACATGACCGGAGAGAGATCAGGCGTAGGACCAACGGCTTTACGTGCTTTCCGAGGCACGGGGGTGTCTTACACCGCCAACTTCCTAACTCCGGGCTGCTATTGAGATTTCTTAACAGAAAAACCCAATAACTTTTTGTTGGCCCGTCCCGGGATTCGAACCCGAGACCTCAAGCACAGCAGTCGCATTCACTACCGCTGCGCCACGGAGGCAGTATATCCATTACTATTTATTGAAAATCATAATCGATTTAATAATTGAGTATTTGATTATTTAGTGGCAACCCTGTTCTTGTATTCCCTTGTTATAAATGGCAGCACGGTTGTCGAAAATGATGTAACTTCTTAGTATTCGTTCTCATTACTCCGAACTTCATATAGTTCAACATTGATATCAAAATTCCTATTGAAATAAAAGAAGAATTTTAATAATAATGAACATCTTGTCTACTGCTGAGCTGCTAATGGACATATCCCTTTAAAAAGTAATGTGGAAGCTTCGATCAAATATACCATAGATGCACATTCTCATACAAAAACCTCGTCAATATGTGGCACTGACCAGTACTACTTACTTATAAGTGTCTGCATTTATTATGCAATCCAGGAAATAAACCGGAATAACCATTGAACGCCCACTGAGAAACATTTTGCAATAGTTTAGTTAAAACGCGTCAATGTAAAGCGTCCTAAGTGTGTTACTCGCTATACGCAAGCGTACTAAGTATATGGTATGGTCTCCACCGTAGTAGTGGTGTCGATTCGCTCTCGCTTACGGGCAGCGCACGCAAGAGTGAGTGGGACAGGTGCATAATATAGCGCAAACGACTGATTTATGCACAGTTTTGTTGGGGCCGTTTTTCGAGCGACGATCGTGCATCTATGGTATATTTGATCGACGTGTGGAAGTGTGTCCCATCAGTGCCAAAATTTGGGCATCGCTCAGCGTACGTTGCGATTGTTAAATCGCAACACTGGTATTCTGCTAAATCCAATCTATATCTAGCAAAATGTGGGTTAAAAACACCTCTTTCTACGCCTGCAATGATATAACTGTGAGACTATGTACATATTTACTAGCTGACCCGCGCAAGTGCTTCACATAAGAGATTTTTCTCATTTTTGTACCTTTTTCCATTGATGCGCCGCTCCTATTGGTCGTAGCGTGATGTTATATAGCTTATAGCCTTCTTCGATAAATGGGTTATCCAACACTAAAAGAATTTTTCAATTCGAACCAGTAGTTCCTGAGATTAGCGCGTTCAACCAAACAAAAAAACTCTTCAGCTTTATATTAGTATAGACTAGATGTGCCCGCGGTTTCACCCGCGTTTATGATTACTGCGCCGCCCCCGTGGGTCGTAGCATGATGTTATATAGCCTATAGCCTTCCTCGATAAATGGGCTATCTAACACTAAAATAATTTTTCAATTTGAACCGAATATCCTGAGATTAGCGCGTTTAAACAAACAAACTCTTCAGCTTTATAATATTAGTATAGATGTAAAAACAAATAAATTTTTATACTTAACCCATTCAATGCGGCAACAAATTATGCTTTCACTAGCCAGAATCGGCTCATATTTAACGTAAACGCTGATCGGCGTCAGCAGCACTTGATGAAATAAAAAATACCAAAATATCTAAAAACTACTCATGTCAGGCATTTCATTAATAAATTCCAAACACATTTGTTGTTTAATTAATATAATATCTTTAAATTTGGGTAAAATATAAAACAACTATACATGACGCCGATCGGCGTCCGCCGCATTGAATGGTTATATGAGCTGCTGTAAAAATCTAGTATTATTTTATATTCCAGAAAAGACTATTGGCTGTGTGAAGGTATCCTGGTGAAGATCACTACCAAATCCCTGGGCGACAAATACTACAAACGGAAGGCTGTGGTCGAAAAAGTGGTCGACAAATACTGCGCATACGTTAAACTTGTCGACGACAGCGTTAAAATTAAATTAGATCAGGTAAGGACATAATGAGACTTTTTAATTTGGTACTCGGTGATAATAAAGCTTTCTAATGGTGTTAGATTTTTTTAATCGGTTTGGAAGTTTTTGAGTTAAACAATTACAAATAAAAAAAATCATTTTTATGTTACTAGCTTTTGCTCGCGGCTTCGCTCGCTTAAAAGTAGGTTGGGTTAGGTTAGCAATAGAACTTTTTTTTAAATAAAGTTTAACCAATGTTACCGGTGACAATATAGCTTTCTAATGGTGTAAGAATTTTTAAATCGGTTGAGAAGTATCCGAGTTAAAATATAGAACACATTGCTCCGGCGCTCTGCGTTCTGCGGTCGAGTTCAGCGTTCACAGTCGCCCACACTGCGAGCGGTCCAAAAATCTGGAGTTCAGTACGTTTGTCTCGCACTAATTCATTAAACTTTTCAATTTCGTAGAACAACGTGACCGCTTTTGTAAAAAAAATGGAATTTCGACAGAACGTGCGTTCTCTTTGACCGCCGCGGTCTGACTGCTTTTGTGTGTGTACGATTCTAAGACACCGCATACATGACAGTGAACGCAGAACTCGGAACTCTGACCGCTGACGGCCGCAGTGCGGCCGGCGCCTAATAGTCCTACAATTAGGCATGAATTTGTTTAACCCATTCAATGCAGCGGTCGCCGAGCGGCGTCTTATTTTTTCATACTCAGATTCGGAGGACGCCGATCGGCGTCATGTATAGTTGTTTTATATTTTACCCAAATTTAAAGTATTTTACCCAAATTTAAAGATATATTAATTAAACAACGAATGTGTTTGGTAATGAAATGCCTGATATGAGTAGTTTTTAGATATTTTGGTTTTTTATTTCATCAAGTGCTGCTGACGCCGATCGGCGTTTACGTTAAATATGAGCCGATTCTGGCTAGTGAAAGCAAAATTTGTTACCGCATTGAGTGGGTTAATCTAGTGTGTGGCAGCGGCACACCGGCTGCCAGACATAATACGTTTTCAATTATGTCTGCTATTCCAACTATTGACTGGACAGATGCGTAGTAGTCTAAGTGGCCGCCTCACTACTGCCATCGCGCCGAGTATTCTGTGTTCGAATCCTACACGGGAAAAAATTTGTATAATCCAGAAATAATCGCTCCTAGTCTGGATGTTATTTGTTAGAATGTTTGTAAAGTCCACCGCGACACACCAATTATTCCTAGTGTGGGAAATTTCTTTTATAATATACAAGTTGTCCGGTAATTAATGGATAACCTCAAATGTCTTATAGTAGAACTGATAGCCGTTCAGAAAAAAATATGAAAAAATCTATCCTAACCTGAGATATGATTTTTTTTATTACTATATTTAACTTTCTTGTACACTACGACCATAAATGAATGAATTCCATCGGATTTTTGTTGTTTTATTGTTAAACACTAATTATCCTAATAGATAGACAGCCAAAAGTATGACTAGCTATTGCACCTTTTTAATTTTTTTCTCTCGTATTTTTTTTGAACGGTCTAGTTAGTAAGACATTTCAAGGTTATCCATTAATTACCGGACACCTGTATATAAAAGAATTGTTTCAATTTGCGATATTTGTATATTAATAATAGTGATTAAATATAATGACCACTAAAAATAGTAATTGCACACCAAAATATGCTTACTAAAATATATTATAACGAGCACCTATACGCCTCAAATCACTGCATTCCGTCTCAGAAGGGTTAGGTTATGTTAGGTTCCGTCTTAAACCCACCCAAAAATAGGAGCACCGCGAAGCGGGGCTGCGTCGACTTATTTTGATCTCTTTGCTGTGCAATTAATATTTTTGGTATTAAAATGCGGTTTAAATTTTGGTGATCATTTACTATTTTTGACTGTTATATTTTACTACATCTGGTGAGTAGTTAAACATAAGGCTTTAATAATATATGCTATGATCCAGAACCACGTGGAGACAGTGATACCGTCGGCGGGGCGCCACGTGAGGTTCGTGAACGGAGCACATCGCGGGGCCACCGGCGTGCTGCGGAACATAGATATAGATAACTATTGCTGCGACGTCGAGGTACTATACACATATATTATCCCGTCAACTGTCGAGCGGACATACGCCTGTCCGCATAAATGAGTCACCAAAAAAAAAAAAAACGACAAACGTATGTCCGTTGCACACTTGACTCGTTAATGAGTCAAGTGTCGAGCGGACATACATTTGTCCGTTTGTGTATTGTTTGCACAATGAATTTTAATTATTTTTCACGTATTTCCCCTAGACGTTCAAGAAGTTATATTCAAAATCAAAATATTTGAATCTATGTATGTATGTATGTATCAAAGATGCTGTATATAAACTGTCAGTGTTGGGCACGGGCATCCTCTCAATGAGAGAGGGCTAAGCCATAGTCCAGAACATTTTGGAGAACTCAGAAATGCCGGTTTCTTCACGATGTTTTACTTCGTCGCTAAAGCAAGATATGATTTATTATTTAATACGCACATAACTTCGCGAACCTCGAGACCTTTGCATGACAGGCTAACGGTCTCCCACTAGACTATCGCTGCTTATTTTATCTATACATACAAATAAAATTTAAGTGTCTGTTTGTCATGTCAAAATAACAGCTTTTTACTAAATGCGTATGAAAATATATACATACATACGGCAACAATTTAAAAAAGAAATTGTTAAGAAATTCTCTCTGTTTGTTCCGGCTAATCTCTAAAACGGCTTGAGCGATTTTGACGGGACTTTCACTGGCAGATAGCTGATGTTATAAGGTGTAACTTAGGCGCCACCTCCACGGGCGAGTGTATCGCGACGATTCCGCCCTCCTTCTTTATCGTTAGGTAATCTCCACGGTAAGGCGATTATTCCGCCGGCGTATCGTCACGACTCGCAACGGACCGCCGCGCGTCGCCGCATGTCCGCGACTACTCACCGCACCTTGCAACAGAGCACCGCGTGTCCGCAACGACACGTTGCACAGTTGTTGTGTTGAAAAGAGCTCAGTTCAGAGACAGACAAGGGTGGAATAAGTAGTGTCAGTAGTTTTTATATTTTAACAACCAACACGCTTGATTTATCAGACAGACAACGCAGGAATGACACGCGCAGGCGGAGTAAGGGGTTAGCGGGGTCGAGAACACGCGGCGACGTTTTTGCGGCGAGCGCGCTGCGAGTCGGTCGAGTCTCGCGGCTAGTACGTGGCGTCTCGCGGCGGGCGCGCGGCGAGTTGTGGACGTTTTGCTCGTCAATGTCACTCGTCGTATCGCCGCTATGAAATCGCTGTGTGGAGAATGATTCATAGAGTTACTATTGAATTTGATGGCACAGCGAGACTATCGTCGCGATACACTCGCCCGTGGTGCCCTTAGGCTATTTTTATTTTAGAAAAAATAAGTAGCGATAAAGAATAATTCCACGCGGACAAAGTCGCGGGCAAAAGCTAATTAATAATATAAAAAAATAATATATTTGTTATTATTCCAGATCTCAGTAGGCCCCCGCACCGGTTTGCTAGTGAAGAGAGTCCAGTATGAAGACATCAGCAAATTGGCGACGTGACGATAAATGTACAATATTGTAATATAATTGTTAATATAATAATAAACGTTTTAGTTTATTATATGTGTGCTTTATTTTATGTTACATAAATCTTTGTATGGATTTTACTGTGGTTTATTTAAAAACACAAATTTTATTGTCGGTGGTCACTGAAAATCAAGCGCTATGATGCAGTAAATTATTGTTTAGAATAGAATAGAATAGCACTCATTTCTAAGTATATGGTACAATAGGATTATATATATTCAACATTGATTCACACATACTACCTATTAATAGGATTGCATACTGAAGCGGAGCGGAGATTTTATGCAATCCGATTGGTTGATATTTCACCGTTTCTTCGCTCCGCAGCCTCGCTCCGCTTCAATGGACAGATAGCCTGCTCGATACAAACTGACCATAGATGTGCCATCCACTACAGTCCTATTTTGTGTTATATCCAAATCTAAAATATTAACTACTAGCTTTTGCCCCGCGGCTTCGCTCGCGTTAATTTAGAATTTGACAATCAATTCGGGTTGTACTCTGCTTGTAATAATATAATTCAATCATGATTCGAAAGACACGTGGCGCCATCTATTATCATAAGGACGTTATTATTGTTTTCTTCGGGAACAGTATTTTTTCGGAATGAACACCTGACAACGTATATGCAAGATTTCAGGATGATCAATTCAGTGGTTTAGGCGTGAAAAGGTAACAAACAAACACTCATTTTCGCTTTTATAATATTAGTTAGGATTAGCTTATTTTGATACCGTTTGCAGAAACATATTTCTTTCAATTGTTATTTGCTTTTGTGTTTAAAGTTATTTACAAAAACTACCAGCCACTGCCCTATTGTTGGCAAGCCAGACATAATTAAATTGTGTCTGGCCGCCGGTGTACCGTTGCCACTCAAAGGTTAGACAAACATTTCTGTAAACCTTTATTTAGCAAATATAAATGAATGATTAAAACCTGACACATTGCTAAAAGCATAATGCAGCCTCAGGGCCCGAATGTTAATCAAGAAGAAACGATATCCAGAAGCAGAATAAATTAAAAATAACATTAGTTATTTTTAATTTATTCATTCCAAAATTTCGGTCATTAGACCGACCGAAATTTTGGTTATGGATTCATAATTTCGGTTGTGGATTCATAATTTTGGTATCGGCTACAAATCGGCCGAAAGTTCGGCCACACCGAAACTCTGTTCGCGAATTGTTCGGGTTTCGTCCGGGCGAGTTCTTTGTTAATAGCTGCGATCTTACTAAATCCAAGCACTAAATTAACTGTTTATTTTTAGCATACCATACAAAATGTTTTTAGTATTAATTATACTAGAATTAGTTACCTAATTATATTAATTCCTTACTTTTGACTGTTCTTTAAATTAAGGCGCCCATACACGCTAGGGTGTACCTGACAGGTTTGCCTGTACAGTTCAACTGTACAGGTAAACCGGAGCGTGCATGTCACACAACTGTAGGCTTCCACACCTGTATAGGCAACTCGAAAAAATATGAATTTTGATATATTTTGCCTGTGCAGGCAAAACTGAGCGTGTGTAGCGGTCGTCTGCGCAGGTGTGCGCAGGCGTCAGTTGTCCGGTGATTGCTAGAGGCAAACTTGTCAGGTACACCCTAGCGTGTATGGCCTGCTTTAGGTACTTAGTTGTGGTACAAATTATTGTAATTTTATATGAAGACTGATAATAATAAGATAGTTATTTAATCACAAGTGCTAAATACTGTGAATAATTAAAATACTTAATTAAGAAGTCTAATTTTTATCGAAATGTAGATTTTTGAATGTTTACTTACAAGAGTAACATAATATTATTATACGTTATATTTTTTCACGGTGATGTTAATATTACATAAATCCATAAAAATACTCTAACTGTTGGTGTTTTATTTATTTTAACACGAATTAACTATGTTACATTACATTTCCACATACAATAGAAATTATCACACATAAAAATAAATTTCCGTTTCGGCCGAAACTGAGATCGACTCTGAAGTTTCGGTTTCGAATGCAAATCCTGTTTCGGTCGTCGAAATCTATGCCGACAGTATGGTACATGAAAGTTATTATAAAGCTAACATTAAACCTTGCTCCCGAATGCCAGCTTGTCCAGTCACCGCAGACACTCCAATAACCGCCACCACCCTCTCCTCCAAGGCATTTAAAGTTGTTCGGCTGCTTGGACCACCACCAGTGCCGCTGGCTTGTAGCCTTAGGCTGAGGCTACATTAGTCCACGACACGACCTGCGATACGTAAGCGATAAAAACAAATAGTTCATATTCACGTTTATGGCTACACCGTACGCCATATATCGCTATTAATCTTTGATTTGTTTATGCGATAGAAACAACATTAGTGTAATCACGGCATCGGCTACATCAACTCGTCAGCGAACTTGAAGCGAATTCATTAAAAATTTTCGCTTATAATGTAGCCATTCCATGTTTAGGTATATCGTTTCGCTTTCACAGTCGCATCGCGAATCGCTGCCTACTGTAGCCTTAGCCTTAAGCTTAAATATTTTTTTCTTTGTTTTTGTTTTCCAGTCTGCCCAAACCTAATAAAAGCAATTATATACAACCAATGCCTTACATGATTAGATTACTTTATATTACTAAAATATTCACTTTCTTCCATTTTTCTGAGGGTTTTTTAACACCACCACCAAGTAATTTAATATATTTGTTAACTCCAGCCATAAGTGGTCACCTTTAATTCGTCCTTGAGGACCTGGCTGGGGTCTTGAAAGGTCTCCATGCCTAAAACGTAAACAAACTTAAGTGTTGTGACTTGGCTATGTAATTGTTTATATTATAGTCTACCATCCCAGTGGTTGTAGCAATACTGAAAGAATTTATTGATTGCTATAGATGATTTAAGTAATACAAATGTAATAATTTATTTACCTTTCCATGAAATCTATCATAACACAGAATTGTTCTGGACTAGCTCTTGACCTCGGTTCCATTACTAAAACCAAAAATACCATTTTGAAAAATATTGCAAGATACGATGACTTGTAAGGATCCATATTTTGAATTAGGTACGCATACATATAATTTACGCAAAATAAATTATTATAAGAGTTGATCAAATTATAGTACCTACTTACCAAACACTTTAAAGCTTCTCTTTCCTTAAAATAGAAAATAAGCTCAACAAATTTTTTAAATTGTGGCCTCCTATATACAAATGTACTCTGTGATTGTGGCGCACTTCAAGATATCAAAATGACGTTCACGACCGAAACCATAGACATCGTCTGATTTTTGTCAAACACACGAATAGACTGAGCGTTCGACAACTCTTTGTACACTTGGCTACCAAATTATTTTCGTTACTCAGCGACAACGAAAATAATTCAGATAAAAAGTCAATAAATGCCTCCAAGTCTACTGATCTACGTCTGTAAAAGTGAAAAGGACGTAAGCCACGCATTCTTGTCAAGTTTGTGCCCGATTCTATGCAGGCAAAAGATTTAGTGTCCTCGTATCGTCAGAACATCAAAGACGAATTAAAACGAAATGAAAAAAATTTCATTAAAATTACAAAAATCACTTGTACGCGTGAATTAGATTACGGCTACGATCTCGCAAACATTCGAAACATTAAAATTAATAATAATTGCTAGGTTTTACCGGCGGCTTCACTCGCTTTTCCTGGAAAAAAGTTACCATATTCTATACCCCTTCACATGTATGCGAAATTTCTTGATGATCGGTCGAATAGTGATGTGAAAGCTTGACAAAAGAACAAACTCATATTCACATTTATAATTTTAGTTAAGATTTTATCGGGGGTAACTTTTGAAAGGGAACCTTCAAACACCACATATCATATTCAATAACGTTACTATTTAAAATCAAGGAATCTGACGGCTACCTAGGATTAGTTAATTCATCATCTTCATCTGAGCCGAAAGACGTCCACTGCTGGACACAGGCCTCACCTAAGGTTTTCCACACAGACCGGACTTGGGTCACCCGCAACCAACCGCAACCCGCGACCCTTACCAGGTCGTCGGTTTACCTTGTGGGGGACCTACTTTTCATTAGAACATAAGTAATCAGTAAAGAAAAATAATTCTAAGTTATAAATATAGTCTATCCCAATAGAATTTGAGAAAGAGGTAAACAACTTTTAGTGAGGTTTACCATAAAATATATTTCTGTAAAATAAATTTATGCATATTTATTAAAAGAACGACTTCCATACGGCTTATTGAATTCATTAACTACTTTTAGAAGAGAGTTTGAATTTTCTAAATAACTTTATATTTAATTAGGCATCAAACGATTGTTTACGTAAAATATTATTTCTATTGGGACAGAGTATAGTTAGTTATCGGTTGCTTTAACGGTAAAGGAAACATCGTGAGGAAACCTGCATGCATAAGAGTTCTCCATAATGTTCTCAAAAAAGTGTAAACTCACCACATTATGAAGGTAAAAATAAAACCACCAAAACATTCAGTAAAAATCATTTATTTACGAAAAATTCGAAATAAATGCTCGATTAAAATGATATTCTTCGACAAAAATTAAATAAAGCTACTACATAATAAAATTAATAATTAAATTAAAAAAACGTGATGCTACTCCTACAATATTTAATTCACGTATAACAAATGTTGCTACACGCAAAAAGTATAAGTACATTATTAATTAATTAACTTGGCAATACACATCGAAGCGGGAAAATATTTCTATTAATTATAAAAATGTTGGCAGTGTACATAACTCAGTTAAGAATTTAATATTTTTAAGGAAATACAAAATATAGTCGCGTTGATAGGTAAAAATACGCAATTGGAATAATACAATATTTTTGTTTGCTTAACAATAATATATACCTTTCTTTTCAAACTACCCTCCAACATGACTGTTTTTCTAACATAAATAAGTAATATATTTTTTAATAATACCATATTTCTGTTTGCATAACAATAATAATTATATACCTCTTTTCAAACTACCTTCAAACGTGACTGTTTCTTATTTACACCATAAATATATTTATTTTGCATAATACAACATTTTTGCTGCTTTACAATATATTTCTAAGGCTAATGTGAACGGAACATTCGCAACGGGCAGACCTAGGCGAACGTTTCTCGATCAAATCGGAGACGTTCTAGATAAAGGCCAGGTTAAGAGCACCTTGAACCAGCGAGCGTGTATGACGAATGTGATGAAAGTGAATGAAGCCAGAGAAGTGTGTCAGGATCGTAGCGAATGGAAATCCGTAGTCTCTGCCTACCCCTCTGGGAAACAGGCGTGAATCTATGTATCTATGTATAACACAACAGACGTTGTCTTGTCTTAGACGAACTGTCAAACCCGCGAGGTTAAAATAGCCGTTATTTTTTTTTTAACTTTTCTCTCAGTCAGAACCTTCAAAGTATTGGCAAATTCTCAAGTTATGGCGTAACAACGAGAAACAGGGATTCATTTTCGGCCGCGATGGCGTAGTGGTTAGTGTAACCGACTGCCACGCCTGAGGTCGCGGGTTCGATTCCCGCACAAGTCAAACATTTGTGTGCATGGACATGGATGTTTGTCTTGGTCTGGGTGTTTCTATGTATAATATGTATGTATTTACAAAAAAAAAAGTATATATGTATGTTTATCCACTGTCTAGCACCTATAGTACAAGCTCTGCTTAGTTTGGGTTAGATGGGGTTGTGTGTATGTGATCCCCTCTAGGGTGGGGAGGACACTAGGGCTTTTTTGTAGTTGTGACCATTGGGTAGGTCTTTTCGTGTAGTGGCCTGCCGTTTCATACGGCGGGCCGTAACCTCGGCGGGGTCGCGACCGCATGTGAAAGTGATTCGCGCGGCTCCGCCGACAGTGGTTTGTCAAGGAACACCGTGGTAGGTTTAGTCGGTATTCCGGGAGGTCCATTTTATCGCCTTAACATCTTTCTGTTACCCCGGCGAGTCCGACATAACCCCTCCGCCCGCCCCCGCAGAGGGGTATGCGTCAAAGCATTCCCCCAAGTAAAAAAAAATATATATATGTGATAGAATATTATTATTATATTATTATATACTCATATAGATAACTTCAAACCACTTTCTTTACAAGGTAAGCAGGTATGTAACACAAAGTTTTCGCCAGTAAGGCATATGAACGGTTATGACCGATGATGACGATGATGATGATGATGATGAAGCTATAAGTCCCTACTATGGTAGGGACTTATAGCTTTAGTTAGTATGCTGCCATAGAGAAACACAAAACACAAGAACCCTGCCGAATCGAGGACTTTCTACATGTGCATGGCCTTAAACCGGTGAACTATAAGGCAAAATCATTACATATTATAAAATAAAGTCCCCCGCTGCGTCTGTCTGTCTGTTAGCGATAAACTTAAAAACTACTGAACGTATTTTCATGCGGTTTTCACCAATACTGAGTGATTCATGAGGAAGGTTTAGGTGTATAATTTGTTAAGGTTATCCGTGCGAAGCAAGGGCGGGTGGCTAATGTTTTGTATATGTATTTATTTATATAAGGCACTATATATATTATCAACTTCTTTGTGTATTGCGTAAAGCATTAAACGCTGAAAACGGGTTACCTTTTTCTTGACTCATGGTTGGTTTGATAAACATATATTGTTTATCAAATCAGCTGACCCCTAAGTACTATAAATGTACCAATTAGCAATAGTTACATTTATTAGAGATTTATTTAAGCAGTAGTAAAATTTTAAACCTGGAAGCCTTTGAAAGGGACTGGCAGGGGATATCCATCAACAGAGAGATTTGGAAGTCTGAGGGAGAGGCATTTGCCCAGCAGTGGGATATATCAAATAGCTAATAAAATAGGAAAAGTTGAATTTAAATATTTAATTTGTTAGTTTTAAACGAGCGAACTAGGGATTAATCCTAGTATCAAAATAGAGTAAAAATTTGTTTTTATGATGTTAACGTTAAACCGCTGGGTCGCAAGATCTTTAGTAACATTGCGGTCCATTTGAAATATTGGATTGATATTTTAAAATTTACTTTTAATAGATCTCTCTCGCTCTAGGATTATTTTAGAAACATTCAAACAGCGGATACAAATAAAACCCAGATTTGGAACGAATATTTGTCAATCACGTTTTTTTATTCCTTGTTGGGTTTGAACCCACAACGCTCGGCGCAATGTCAGTGGCAAGTCAACATATAAACCACTAAAGAATATTAACAGTAACATACAAAAGTTGTATGTAACTATTATTTTTGTGGCGTATGTATATACGCACAGGCAACATATGAGTTTATGAGGAACCTGGAAGCGAACGGATCATACGTCTATCCGCGCCGAAAACAACTTCCAAACTGAGCGACGCGCGAAAGTGCCGTCTGTTTTTATACGCTGCCGCGCCGCACGCACTCACACTCAAGAATTTCCAAGAATTCTCTCGTAGATCTTAGAATTTTGTTTACTTGTCGCCGATTGGTGCAAATGAATATTGTGCGCATTAGTGCAAGCGCTACTTGTAAGAATAATAAATTGAATATAAGAAGGCTTAAAAATCTATACAAATAAATAAAATTGAAGTGTCTGTTTGTAATGTCAAAATAACAGCTTTTTATCTAATGCATATGAAAGTATATAAACTATACGAAAACATCTATTTTTAATATTTTTGTCTGTCTGTCTGTTTGTTCCGGCTAATCTCCGAAACTGAACCGATTTTGACGGGACTTTCACTGGCAGATAGCTAATGTTATAAGGAGTAACTTAGGCTACTTTGATTTTAGAAAAAATAGGGTTCCGCGGAGACAAACACTTTTTAGTTAAAATCTAGGCGGACGAAGTCGCAGGTAACAGCAAGTTGTAAATATATTCTCAGTCGAATCAGTCTACGTGTTTCGCTATAACCCTAACGGTTATCTACCAGTCACGGACCTGGTTTATGCCTGTCGGCTGATAATTCGTTAAATTCTTATTAACTTCACTAACTAAATTAAATAGTCATGCAATGCGCATAGATGGCGTAGTGGATTAAGTGATCGCATCGTCATTATATTAACACATTTAACAAACTGCCTAAAGAATGGAAAATATTAAAAAATAAAGCCTTTAAAAAAACTGCGGACAAATCTTGTGCAAATGGCTTACTGTAATGTCAATTACTTTTTAGCTCATAATTTAATAAATTAAATTAAATATTAATACATACCGATGTTTAAATATTTCTTAATTTTTTATTTCAAATTTTATTATTTATTATTTTGTAATTTTATTTGACTATTATGACGATTACTTGAAATTGGCGAAGAGAAAAGGCGAATTATCACAGCGCCGAGTGTTACGGGTTCAATACCCAAACGGAACAAATAAATGTGTGATCCTCAGACAGATTCTGGGTGTGGGTGTTTTGTGTCCGTTGTTTGAATGTTTGTTAAGCCCTCTGCGACTCAGGAATTATTAGTAGTGCGATAGTTAGTCGTTTTAGTGTCCGTCTATAGTAATTCAGGGGTCAAAACTGGTACCTTTTGATTCCGAATCCGTAGGAAGATAAAGGTAAAATCTCCAGATTAAAATGCATAAAAAGAATTCAACAAGTTCCTACATCTAATCTACGTTTGTTAATATATGAAGAAATGCTTCGATTAAAATACTTATCAAGTAATATATTTGATAGTTAAAATACTATAGTTATGTATTACATTTTGTATCGTGCATCTACTTAATCTAAAAAAGACTGGCAAATATGACTCAAAGACACTAAACTCTCTTCAAGAATTTTTTTTTATGTAGGTTTCGCCCGCGGCGTTGCTCGCACATGTTTTTTTTAATTATCCATTTCTTCCCAATCCCGTGGGAATTTCGGGAAATCCCTTCTTAGTGCACCCCTGCAGTACCCAAGGAACATACATGTCAAATTTCAGCTTCTTACGGCCAATATTTTCGGCTGTGCATTGTCTGTCAGTCACTCAGTAACGGAAGAGTTTTATATATATACCTAAATGTAGATTATGTCAATTTTCTATCTCTCGGAACAGTGTTTTTTTTTAATGAAATGTACTCTGTGTTCTTTTCTGTACCCTTGACAACGTGTATGTAATATTTCATGATGATCGGTCAAGTAGTTAAGGCGTAATACGTAACAAACTCACATTTACGGCTTCGATGGCGTAGTGGTTAGTGAAACCGACTGCCACGTCTGAGGTCGCGGGTTCGATTCCCGCACAAGTCAAACATTTGTGTGCATCAACATGGATGTTTGTCTTGGTCTGGGTGTTTCTATGTATAATATGTATGTATTTACAAAAAAAAAGTATATATTATGTATGTTTATCCATTGTCTAGTACCCATAATACAAGCTCTGCTTAGTTTGTGCTAGACGGTGTTGTGTGTATGTGATAGAATATTATTATTATTTGCATTTATAATATTAGTTAGGATTATTTTCTGTTTATTTCACTTGGTGATCGAACCCTGAATTCTTGAAGCCCGGGATAATTATTTACATACCCAACGCCATCGATCAAATATACCATAGATGCACGATCGTCGCTCGAAAAACGGCCCCAACAAAATTGTGCATAAATCAGTCGTATGCGCTATATTATGCACCTGTCCCACTCACTCTTGCGTGCGCTGCCCGTAAGCGAGAGCGAATCGACACCACTACTTCGGTGGAGACCGTACCATATACTTAGTACGCTTGCGTATCGCGAGTAACACACTTAGGACGCTTTACATTGACGCGTTTTAACTATTACAAAATGTTTCTCAGTGGGCGTTCAATGATTATTCTGGTTTATTTCCTGGATTGCATAATAAATGCAGACACTTATAAGTAAGTAGTACTGGTCAGTGCCACATATTGACGCGGTTTTTGTACGAGAATGTGCATCTATGGTTTATTTGATCGAAGTCCAATGCATATGCACGGTTAGATGAAAAAGAAGTAGTGTTGTACTTTTTTGAGGGTAGAAGTGTCTTTGAGTCATATTTGCTTTTAATATATTTTCTGTGCAATTTAATATAATATTAGGATTTTAATTAATAATACAATAAAGATGAAGAGTTTGTTTGTTTGAACGCGCTTAACTGAGGAACTACTAGACAGACCTGAAAAAAATATTTTTGTTATAGAAGATTTGCCTTCTCACACTGAGAAGAGGCCTGTACCCAGCAATGGGACAGTATAATACAGGGTTGATATTTTTTTTTGTTGGAGACAGCTCACTACTTGAGAAAGGTTATAGGCTATATAACATCACGCTACGAGCGACGGGGGCAGCGCAGAAATCATAAACATGGTTGATATATAAGATAGGTAAGCAGGTCTGTAGAATAGCTCAAGTATTTGGAGGTTGTAACCAATTTTGTTTCAAGTTGCAATGATATGATATTTCGTTTACTTATCATAATTATATTCTTATAGAAATAGAGACGTATATCACGTATATACCCTGAGAGGGTAGGCATAGATACTAGAACCACATTTCTCATGCTGTATTTCTGCCAACATCAGAAATGGCGGCAATGCTTATTAAAATTCTTGACATATAAAGCCATTATGTCTTAAGGAGACTGACATGCCCATGGGCAAAAAGTCTATAAAAATTGAAAAAAGCTGTACATCTAGTTTCCACGTGATAGAAAGCGAGCCAATTGCTGTTTATCGGGAACAGTACCAGACTTCATGGTGCTATTGGGAATTTCTTGACAAAAAACCTCAGTTAAAACCTAGTGTTATTTTACCCGGGAAGCAAACGTCATGCACAGCAGTCGCAGTTTACTAGCGCTGCGCCTCCAATGTGTTTTGTTATATGTGGCTCAATAAAGTCCTAGCTGTATTTAGCAGTGGACACCCTAATTCAATTTAAGGCACTTTTTTCTTTCCAATAATTTTAATGGAAAATTCAGACTCATTTCCGTGATATGTTTTAGTTTAGTTAGTTTCTTTTTGATCAAGCATTTATATTATAAGCCCTAAGGGGCCTATCTATAAACGTCACACGTTAAGAGAGATGGAGTGGGGTCGAAGTGTGAAAAGGGTGGGAGGGTTCCTAAATTTCGTGACGTCACAATACAAAAAATAATATAAAACTAATTTCGGAACTGCTATTTTTTAAATATCTAGATGTAAAATTGCAAAACATGTGACGTCATACTAAGGAGAGGGTAGTCCTACAAATGTGACCAGCTATGACAAAGACGGGGCAGGGGCAAAAAATAATGAAATTCGTGTGACGAAATTTATGGATGGCCCCTGATTAGAAATTATTCCATTGTTAGGGACGAGACTACTCTCAGGCATAAAGAGGAAGGGATGGTCTTTAAGCGTATACAAACGGTTTGACCGCTATCGAAAATAGCTATCTCATAGGGACTAAGCATTATTTGAGATACGAATTTAGATTTTGAAATGAGCGAGGCCTCGATGGCGCAGTAGTTAGTGTAACCGACTGCCACTCCTGAGGTCGCGGGTTCGGTTTCCGCACAAGTCAATCATTTGTGTGCATGAACATGGATGTCTGTCTTGGTCTGGGTGTTACTATATATAATATATAGCACAAAAAAAAATGTTTATCCATTGTCTAGTACCCATAGTACAAGCTCTGCTTAGTTTGGGCTTGATGGTGTTGTGTGTATGTGGAATAATATTATTATTAGAATATATTATAGTTATAATTGACATGCAGGCAGTGAACGTAAATAAAATATGGAAGCAGTACTCTCATAGTAACCACAGTATATTATTGACACCACAGATACCTACAACTCTACTGCTCAACAATGGACGTTACCTGTTAATGTGACAAGATAGCTGTCAGCAGTTCTGTTTTACAGTTTATTTACTTGCTGTCAAAGTCAAGAACGTAAGACTGCGCCGAGCGTAGACAGATAATAACAGAGTTCGTGCGGCGCATATTCAAATCGGCGCGCGGCCGCCATAGTAAAATTGTATGGAGAATTTGAAGTGCTTTTTGGATAAATATGTATCTTATTGTCAACCAATAACTTAAATATGTGGGACGGACAATATGTAATATAACTATTTATCTTTCGTTTAAGCTGTAAAATATGATAGATTTCTACTGTTATAATCTAAAAATCACGTAACACGAGCTCACATTTTTGCATATTTCGTGCAAATTTACGTAATTTTGTAGGCGAAAATATTAATTATTTTAAGTTTTTTACACGGAGTAATTGTAAACACATCCATTTTTATGGTAAATGTATATTTTATATTTGCATTAAACAAAAAGTGTTGATTTTATTCACTTAACTGTGACCGCCTGTTTTGGCACATTTCGCTCGGCGCAGTCATAAACCCATTGATATAATTATTATACGTTACTATAGCAACACGGTTTTGTTTTAAGGCACCGTCTACTTTTTGTAGTTTCTATGGTGTCCATTTTTAATAGTGGAAATACTTCGATGTTTTATTTTTTCACGATACTTTCCTTTACCGTTAGTGAGTGATTTATTTTAAACTATATTTTGCCCGCGGCTTCGTCTGCCTTTTTCTGGATAAAAGGTGTCCTATGTCCTTTGCTGTACCCCTGACAATTTGTATGCGATATTTCATGATGATCCGTTTAGTTGATATTCTCCTTTACCGTTAAAGCAAGAGATTTATTTGTAAACTACCTGTTGCCTGTGGCTTCCCTCGCTTTGTCTGGATGAAAGGTATGTCCTTTTCTGTACCCCTGACAATGTATATGCGAAATTTCATAATGATCGGTCAAGTAGTTACGGCGTGATAGCATAACAAACAAACTCACATTCGCAGTTATAATATTAATTAGGATGTATTATTTTGCACAGAAAACAGACATTTTCATATAACATGAATTTTATATAATAATATATAAAACATAATTCATTTCTTACATACAAATGAAAGGCACGATTATTTTTATATTAATAATAAAATATGTTTTTTCTATATTACTATAATCAGTTGATATCTTAAAAACTCTATATATTTATAGATGATTTAATATTAAATACTAACAAACCCTACAAACGTTGTCTTGTATTAGACGAACTGACAAACTCGCGAGATTAAAATAAGTTTACCGAAATTATCTAATTTGAAATTAAACAAATTTATACGGATACATACATAATTTAATAATTGGTGTACTTTGAGCTCATTCTGCGTAAATAGAAACTCCAATTATTAAATTATGTTCGGGTACTTTGAAAATAACTACACTGGAACATTGAGACCACCACCATCTTAGTCTCCCCGTGAACATGGCTGCTGAAAAGCAACCGAAACGTCGGGGAAAGTGTAAAATTAAATCTAAATAGTTTTATAACTTAAATAGCTTAAATTGAAGTAAACAGTAACTAGTAATAAGTGAGAAACAGCAATGAATTGACGTAAATCTTAGAGTACAAAAAAATGGTTCAAGTAATATACAAAGGTCACGTGACCTTGAGGTCAGAGGTCAAATTTCATGTGACCTTGAGGTCGGAGGTCAAAGGTCACAGTAATTTCGGAGGTATATCGACTATGGTGAGTCTAATGGCGTTGACCGCGAGTTCTTGGGTTTTTGAGTTGAAAGTTGTATAACAGACAGGCGGACGGACAAAGCTGCTGTATAAGAGTTCTTTCGAACTCTAAAATTGTTTAACAATAGTAGTTTACAGATTTATGTAATAGTAGTGTTTTATAAAAAATAAACAACTCGATAAAATCCGTATAAATTTGTTTAATTTCAATGTTTTAAAAATTGAAATTGAAAGAAAATTGCGCAGAAAATTTTTAAACATTCGCTTAAAAATTTTCTGCGCAATTTTCTTAACTTTTTCGAACCTTCTACAAAGTATTAGAAAACATAAAAAAAGATTAATGAAATCAGTTAATTCGTTCTCAAATTATGACGTGACCAAAGGAAAACAGGGATTCATTTTAAGATGTACGCGAACGAAAACACGTTATTTTTTAAAGACTGTTCGAAATAAAACCTCTTTTTTAAACATTTCTCTCAGTATTTGAACTTTACTGAAGGGGACTTTATAAACATTTCATGTCACAAAATAGTTGCATTTATCAATAGACGTTGTAGGTATAACCCTTTAAAGATTATAGGATTAGAAGTAGTGGCCATGTATTGACTATATATCTAGTCTTTAAGCTAATAAATAACGTAAAGGTCTTTTAGTCTTCTGTTCTTTTGGTCTATAGGACCTTTTGTGAATTGTTTGAAGTTCTTTTGATTGAATAGAGGTTTGTTTAAACGTTATGGGATGGTACATATGGGGAACGGGTGAGAAAACTGTTTAGTATAACATGTCGTTGGTCTTCTGGTCTTTCGGTCTACTGGTCTTTCGGTCTACTAGTCTCTTGGTCTACTGGTCCTTTAGATTAAATACGTTAACGGTTAGTTAGTATAAATAAGGAAGACATAATTTTTCATTGTGCATATATTAAATACAAAAACACGATTTTAACCATTTTTTATTAATTATTTAAGTAATTAAGATATCAACTGATACTCTAACAAATGTAAAAATATCATAAACTTTATTTAAATTACGTAGAAGACTTTAGGAAGCAAAGCTTGGTACAAAACTAAATGGATTTTTTAATTAATAACTACTTTAAATAGAATTACAAATTGACACTAAGTAAAAGCACTTGGTTTTAGCGTGTCGCAGTAAGGTGTGGTCATGTGTCATAACAATAAAATTATTAAAAAAAGCATACTATAAAATATATGGAAGTTTAAAAGGGTAATTTCTTTATCTGTACATTTCGGGACGTTTACGGAAATTATATAATATATAATTCAATGTAAATACGTATATATACACTGAAGAGCAAGCAATGGACGTAAAGATAAAATTATATAGACAAAAACACTATTTCTTTATTTGTACATTTTTGGACATTTGCGGACATTATATTCAATTCAATGTAAGTATGTAAATATACTTTAAAACTAAGCAATGACTGCGTATTTTCACTTGCAAGTCTAAATATAGTATTTCTGATTGGAAACCATTGCTTTTCTCATTAACACAACAAGGGGCATGACCACACCTTCCTGATACACGCCAGTTAATATTGACAACTACTTATAAATCAATACATTCAATACGCACCTTTACATCAATTTATTTCATGCATTTGACAAAATCGCTAGACACCTGACAGTGTCAACACCTAACAGCAGATGGCGTTGCTATTGCTACGAACTCGCGTACAAATTACCGCCATCTCTCCGAAGTAATGTAAACTTCATACTCATTTGTTTGTAAACGAAATAACAGATGGCATTACTGTCTTCGCGAATTTAAAGCAGCCCTCTATCGAAATATCGGCAAAACTGTCACCCTTTACGAATTTATATAGAAAGTGAACGCCCTCTGTCGACTAAGGTGTTGAAACTGACACTATCAATAGTTCCATATCTTGTTAACAGATGGAGCCATTGTAGCGATATACACAATTTAAATTGCAACGGTTTTTAAATATAGTAACTATGACATTACACGTTAATGTACAAAAAAATCTGTATAAATAATACTAAGTACTTACTGATGGTGTCATGACCATAGACGTTAGGTATCTATGACTTGGCATAAAGACGCTCAATTTTAGGTAGATCACGCTTGTATCTCTTTTAGGGGTAGGCAGAGATCTATTAGTGGTTTTTGTACTGGACTATATAGAGTGCGAAAAAAACCTTAGGGCGAGATGAGAAAGGGATTATACTTACAAATAAAAACGTCCTATTTTAACCAGATAGGAACATAAGATGAGTGATGTTTGGTCTTTTTGTATAATATGCCTTTGGTCTACTGGTTTTTCGGTCTACTGGTCTTTTGGCCTTCTAGTCTTTCGGTCTTCTGGTCTTTCAGTCTACTGGTCTTTTGTTCTATCAGTTTGGTCCGCTAACTAAAAAGACGTTAAGCCATATGCGGCAGTACTGGTCTTTTGGTATTTCGGTCTACTGCCCGGTTAGCCATTTAGATCTTAGCCTATTCTCGTCTGCCGTATAGTTCTAGCAAGCAAACGTTACACTAGGTAGTAAGGAGTTACCATAGAATTTTACTCGCGCTCTGCCAACCGCTCACAAAAGCGTTAGATATTCTCAAGCGGTGTGATAATACTAGATATTCTTTCTAAAATTGAGCGTCTTTTAACATTTGTCATAATGATATCTAAGAGATATAATTAATTAAAGGCGAAAATTATAAACGATCTAGTGTCTTGTCTAGGGATAAATGATTGTGTATTGGTTTGTGTAAGTTGCATTATTTGAAAATATAAAAGTAATAGACATCTTTTTCGAATATTTTCGTCTACCGTGGACATTTTTGTCCGCTTTGGACATTCTTGCAATTTTGTCCATCGTGAAAATTTTTGACCACCGTAGTATTTTTTGTCCGTCGTGGACATTTTTGTACGCTGTAGACATTCTTGTACGCCGACAATTTTGTGATATGACAAATAGAAGTCTTTATGTATGTATATTAAATCTTAAATTATTAGATCGTTTATTAATTTTAACCTTACTCAACAAGTTATATTTTAATAATTAAATATGTCAACGGATACCAGAATAAAATATTATTTATAAAAAAATTAAACGATTGCATTTTCAATAACATAAAACATTAAAAAAATGTCTTCTTTTTCGTTCTAGAAGTAATAGAAGTGTCGTTTTTACTTCTTTAGAAGTAAATTTAGATTTTTGTAGATATGTTGTGATTTCGTTCTTTTAGAAGTAGAGTTGGTTTACTTCTAGAAGTAGTGTTTTACTTCTAGAAGTAGGTTTGTTACTGCTTGAGGAGTTTCTCTTCTTCTGGATTCTTGGGCTCGTCTTTGTCGCCAGATTTGAATGTAGCGTTGGTGTGGGGGCTGGCAGAACTAGGTAGAGGCTGGAAAATATAAATAGTTAATTAATATAAGATCTTTGAAGAGGTGCTTCACGCCTAGATTATGTAAGCTAAGTTTTAAGGTCCGTCTTATTGTGAGTTTATTTGTGACTAGCTTTTGCCCATAGCTTCGCTCGCGTTAATTTAGAATTTGACAATCAATTCGGTTTATACTCTGCTTGTAATAATATAATTCAATCATGATTCGAAAGACACGTGGCGCCATCTATTATCATAAGAACGTTATTATTGTTTTCCTCGGGAACAGTAATTTTTTTTCGGGATGAGCCTATGTCCGTTTCTGTACACCTGTCAACCTATATGCAAAATTTCAGGATGATCGGTTTAGGCGTGAAAAGGTAACAAACAAACAAACAAACTCATTATCGCTTTTATAATATTATTTAGGATTTTGTCCACCGAGCAGATTTTCAGATTGTGCTGCTAGTGATTATATTAGAATAATATAATTCAACGTCGCATTGCTCGATAGGGCTTCGAACCCGTAACCTTATGATAATCTGCAAACATAACCGCTAACTTATACTATACTAATAGACTAGTAAAAGAAACAGATTTCTGGACTGTACTACTAATCAGGGGATGTTGCGAATATTCGCATCCGCATCCGTAATTGCGGAGCTTCCGCATCGATATGGACATCCGTATCTACATCCGCATTTGCGGATGCGAGCCTTTAAATATCCGTATCCGCATCCACGGATGTCAAAAAATTCAGCTACTGTGCTAACTAGGTTATACAGGGTGTCCCAGAAGTTGACGTCAAGCCGGAATCAGGTAACAGACTTAGTTATAATAGCTACCAGAAACAAAATTAAGTTACGTATTTTACATTTATAGGCATTTAAAAAAAATCTACATCCTAGTTAGTTAGTTAGTTGGACACGTGTTATCCGCACTTAGCCCCACTATTGGGCCATTGTGCGTAAGTAACCGACGCAAAAATTTGTTCGGTTACTCATACCACCTCAGCTCCGTCCAGAAAGACAACAAGGGACCGTGAAAATCTACATCCTGTGACGGTCACCGGTGTAGATTTTTTGATTTTTTTATTAATTCGTAATTTTGTAAATACGTAACTTAGATGATTTTTTATATTTTTCTTATAGATATTATAACTTAGGGTGTTACCTGATTCCGGCTTGACGTCAACTTCTGGGCACTTGTAAAATAGTGCAACAAAAATGCAAAACTGAAAATGTGCACAGAAAATTAACAATTTGTTACACTCGAGAGAATCAAACTCGAGACCTCGAAATAGGTCAAATCGGCTAATAACTAGGCTATAATAGGTATAATAGTACTATTAAATAATAATAAAATAATATTACCCATTACTTAATATCTAGTCCTAGGAATATCAAATTCCTGGCAGCGTGAAAAATAAAATTACATCAATGTATTTTCAAAAACTAGTCTTGGTCTGGGTGTTTCTATGTATAATATGTATGTATTAACAAAAAAAAGTATATATGTATGTTTATCCATTGTCTAATACCCATAGTACATGTTCTGCTTAGTTTGGGCTAGAAAATATGCTTTTTTATACAAACTTGTTTCACATTGCATAATGTGTATGATGATATTATTCTAATTCCAGTATAATATAGGTTTTTATATTGTGTGATTATTCATAAATTAATTAATTAGAATTAAATTAAATTGGGGTAACCACTTAACCTACTAAGATCCCACGTACATTTTTCTGTACAAAATATTTCAGGTCTGTCAGTCCCGACCAAAAACTTTTCCTTATAGTCATTGAGACCTAGTGTACAGTTTTCTGTACATATTTATTTAAATGACTTAGGCTCGTATTGAATTTTCGCAGGAGTCATATGACCTATTCTATTAGTGAATGTTATCTGTAGTTTCCAGCATAAAATATTTTAGCGCCGGGTCTTAGGAGGTTAAGAGCTTTATGCATTGTGGCCTGTTCGGAATTCCTCAATTTTTCAATAATGATTATGGTTAAATTTCGACCATTTATCGAACTTTACTTTAAATAGTAACTCAATATTTATAAAGAAGAACGTATCTGAAGACTTATTCCACCTTATCCCGCCCTCCCCTTTCCTATCCAGAACAACGCGTGCTGGGCTCAGATGCCATCCTTACACGGTAGAGTCGATTAGAGCGCGTACCAACAAGTTTGGGTCCTCATACTCTGCCAAGGCACGTGTTTCCTTCTTCCTTCAATCCTGGGTCCTTTAAGCGGGGCGTGAAAAAGCACCTTCTCAGGCCGTTAAAGTAGAGACCTCAACAACGCCTCGGCTACTATGAGGGCGGTGTGGAGGCCACTGCTTTTAGGCCACACGACTGCTTACCATCAGGTGGAGTGTGGTCATTTTGACGAGAACAATATTAAAAAAAAAAAAAAAAAAACTATCTCTGCACGTTATCTAAGAATTATTGCATACTTAAGTATTACAAATTATTTAGTTCCCACAATTTCTTGGTATATGTAGTAAAAGTCAAGTCTAGAAATATTCTGACGGCTTGAATAACTCTAACGTTGGCAGATAATAACTATATTTACCGGTTTAGCTGGTTCTGCCAAGGGTTTCCCCTCCGTGATCTCTTCAATTCTGTTGTTACCATCTCCTTCGCGAAGAAGCTGCAAATACACAAAAGTTTATAATTAGATATTACACGAAGTTTGACACATTAAAAAAAAATGACTCATTGTATGACTAATATTTTACTTTTATTTTGTCTGCGTTATTTAATTAGGTTATAGATAGTTTTAGTTTTATAACACTGGCACTTTCCTTCTTTACAGAAAAAATTCTGTTCCCGAGCAAAGCCGCGGGCCATAGCTAGTAAATAATATTGAAAGCTTGGCTATAAATTGGTTGTGAGTTTCTAGCCAGTTTTTTTATATTAGTTGTTGAACCAATATAAAATTTATATTAATGAGGGTAACTTTGACATTCACAATCGTACATTGTGATCTATATAAATAAACATATTATGGTTTTGATATCTAACGTGCAAGCTCACGCTTTTTTTTTTTTTTTGTATTTTGCTCGTCAGAATGACCACACTCCACCTGATGGTAAGCAGTCGTGTGGTCTAAGAGCAGTGGCCTCCACACCGCCCCCACAGTAGCCGAGGCGATGTTGAGGTCTCTACTTTGACGGCCTGAGAAGATGCTTTTACTCTTCTTAGTGAGGACATTTTTTTTACTAGTCTAATCAAAATACTGAACAATGTTAAGGTACTATACGAATATAAGACACAGCATTAGTATACCTTCTTAAAGTGAACTCTGCAAGCTATTAAACAAAGATCTAAGAACGGTGAAGGCGCACATCTATAATTTTATTTGTTAAACTATTTGTATATATCGTTCTCTTTATAAAACAGACAACTTTTAAATAAATGTCGTCGCCTTTAGTAATGTTGAAAATCCTTCTGTAAGCAGTCGTGTTTAGATACGTTACCACTAAAAGGTAAAAAAAAAGGTAGCCTATAATATATTTCTTAGCTAAAAACAAAAAAACAACTCGAAATTTGGTAGTTAGCCAATTGAAACTCTAATAGTTTGTGAGTTAGAGTTCAAATTGCCTTACCTAATATTTGTGGTATGTGAGCAGAATTTAGGTTTCAGTCTGTAAGAGCCCTTTTGAAGAAACACTTGATCTTAGTCAAGTTTTAGCTTTTGCATGTTGCCTACCTGCCAATGCTGTGCATATTTATAATTGGGGTAATATATGCACTTTGATAATTGTCAATTGGACGTACTTTCTGAAAAACGTTCCAACCCACAAAGTTAACATTTTGAGATAATCGTGATTGAAGGTCAATCCCGTATTGCTTCTTCATACATGTGGGTTGGGCTACTAAGTCATGATTTCATATTTAGAGTGATAGTAGAGCTACCACATTTTTCCAGCTAGTAAATAGTAACCCCGTGAGTAATTTGCTAATAATAACTCGATTTTGACCCGAGTGTGGGTTGGAACGTTTTTAAGAATGTACGTCCAATTATAAGTGACCGTTCTTTTATTTTTAATTTAATAATTTATTTGTTTCAGGAAAATTTCTCAATTTTGCAATTACATATAATGCACTTATAGATATTTGCCCAAACTAGGTTAAACCTGTGTTTCGAGTGACAAAGTGCTTACATACTATTTTCAGTATAAATAAACGTACATTAAAATAACTTTCGAAATAAACTAAAGGTAAAAGTAAAAACAATTAAAATAAGTTTAATATTCTACTTTAAAACTAAATCAGCAATATTTAATAAATTGAATACTTACAATAATAATAATTTCAATAGAATGCCTGTACTGTAAATATGACTAAATAAATAAACTTCCAAACGAGTCAAGTCTCTGTTTTATCAAGAGATCGATATGTTAGGTCAATGGCTCAAATGTTATGTATATACCTTGTCGACTTCGGGTTCAATCTGTTCGTTGGTTCCGCCTCGGTTCAGAACTCCCTTCTCCATAAGCGTGGCGCGTTTAGCCGCTAAGTACATAGACCTGGAATCATACAATTGTACATATTAGATACATATATACATAGACTCACGGCTATATCCCCGAAGGCGTGAGCAGTGGTGAATTACACGCAATAAGGTATATTGACTACTAGCTTTTGCCCGCGGCTTCGCTCGTGTTAATTCAGAATTTAACAATCAATTCGGGTTGTACTCTGCTTGTAATAATATAATTCAATCATGATTCGAAAGACACGTGACGCCATCTATTATCATAAGAACGTGATTATTCTTTTCTTCGAGAACAGTAATTTTTTTCGGGATGAAAGGTAGCCTATGTCCGTTTCTGTACACCTGACAACGTATATGCAAAATTTCAGGATGATCGGTTCAGTGGTTTAGGCGTGAAAAGGTAACAAACAAACAAACTTATTTTCGCTTTTATAATATTAGTTAGGATACAAGAACAAATTGTAATCAAAAGAAATCTTTTTGTGAACAGTAAACAGTATCAAAATTAGTTGTAGGTACAACAAGAAAGTAATTAATATTTTAGATATAACCTAATATCTACGGCGCAGATATCTAGTGTATTTTTGTTTAAAGAATCTATTAAATTTTCATGTAAGTTTCTAAAAATAACTTAAGACTTTCGTGTTGCATGATATAATATATAATATTATAAATGCGAATATGAGTTTGTTTGCTACGCTTTCACGCCTTAACTACTCAACCGATCATCATGCAATTTCACATACACTTTGTCAGGGGTACAGAAAAGGACATAGGGTACCTTTCAACCTAACCTAAACTACATTTACGCGAGCAAAGTCGCGGAAAAATCTAGTTATATAATACGTAATATATCATTAGATGGAATTTCATCGTAGAGACAGCGACACATCAACTTAGACTGTTTGGACTTTGAACTATTAGAAGTTGAACGCTGCGAATCGTGCGAGAGAGTGCGTTATATGTTTGTTACGCTCTATCCTTACCATGACATCGACACCACTATGCACTGTCCCTTTCCGACAATTCTCTATTTTGTATGTAACGTAGTTATGCGTATATAGGGTGTCTAACTTGATGTGTAGCCGTGTGTGCGTAAGTCTTCTCCATCGATAGAAATTAAAGAAACAAAAACAGATATAAAAAGGTAGGGATGTAGTGGGATATCTATCCATCTCTCTCTAACAGCGGCGTTTAAATAACGGTTACGTCACAATTTGTACCGTGCATCCTTGTTCTGTTGTTTGACATTTACTTTTACTAATAAATTTGTTGTTTTTAGAATAAAAAAGTTTTACTAGTTACCTCTTAATAGTCAAATAGTATAGTTCCGCGATGGCTCGGACGGAGTAGTCCGGCACGAACGTGTGTCGCAGCATCGAGTCCATGTTCAGGTTCTGCAGGGAACCCATGCTGGTCGGGGCCGGCGCCTCAGCTAAAGAAAACAAAGTAACAATTGAAATAAATATTAGATCCTACATCTAATTTCGTCGTTTTTGTACAAAATCATAAAATAATGTTACTATAATATATCTATATCTGATGATAGTGCAGCCTCAGTTCATAATAGTTCAACTATATATCTAAAGCTTTAAAGTTCACTTGTATAAAAATGAACTTATTTTTATTTAGAATGACCGTAGAAGACTAATTTTCGAATTATTCTAGCTTTCCAGTCGAATAACTATCGATGTTGTTCCATCATATTACGATTGTGTCTTTAGTGTAATCGAATTTATCAATCGAATCTATTAATGTTCCTCTATCATATACTTTCGATTGTCTTTAAACAGTGACCACGAATCAATCCACATTCGAATAAGGTATTACACAATAGCCGAATAGTGTAATCAAATTTTCCAGTCGAATAACTATCGATTGAAAAATTCGATGTTCTTGCATAACATACTTTCGATTGTGTTTTTAGTGCTTACACTGCCTTAGCAGTGAACACGAATAAATCCACCTTCGAATAAAGGTTTATACCAGAGGTTCCCAAACTTTTTTCTCATAGGCCACTTTCAAAATTTAGCTGGTGCCGGTGGACCCCCTGCAGCTAAACAAGTTCATGCAATTAAAAAAATTGATGAAATCTCTACAGGTTGACCGTTTTTTTTTTAGAAATTCTCGGGCTGGACCTGACACGGTAGGCGAGCTGACCTTTTTCTTTTGTAATTATTTTCTTCCGAAAAATCGAAAAACCACTGGTACTGAATATGGAATATGCAAGTTTTTACAAGTAACAGTCGCTGAGCTTGTCGAACAGTCGTGGACCCCCACTTACGAATTGTAAACCCCCAGTTTTTGTCACACTAACATAGACCCCTGTCGAGCCTCTCGTGGACCCCTGGGGGTCCACCTGGACCACTTTGGGAACTAATGGTTTACACAACAACCGAATAATTTTCCCGTAATAATCATAATCACGTTGCTTTTCCAAGTTGTTAGCTATAAACATGAAGAGCGGAGGACATAGAGAGGCTAACAGGAACTTACCAAGGCCGACGTTCTGCGTGAGGGCCTGCACTCCGAAGTAGGTGAAGGGTCCAGCCTCGAACACCAAGTTCTCGCGCCCCACCGTGACCTCCACGCGACCCTCTAGGATCAGCACGAAGTAGTCCACCTGTGGACAATCATCGGTATTAGAAATTATGGCTTTTTATTATAATTAACAGGGTAACCTTAACAAATGATGGCGTTTGACTGCACGGATGGTGTAGTGGTTTAAGTAGTCGCCTCGCCACTGCAATTGCGCCGGGAGTTGTGGGTTCGAATCCCACACGGATCAAAGCCTTGTGTGATCCACAAATGGTTGTTTCGAGTCAGTGTGTTCTTTGTGTCCGTTATTTGAATGTTTGTAAAGTCCCCGCGACACAGGAATTATTCATAGTGCGGTTGTCTTTAAACAAAAATAAAATTTACACCTAAATCTGTTTTCTATTCTCTTCAGTTAATCTTGCTATTGAGATTTTTGAACAGAAAAATACAATATCTCTTTGTTGGCCAGACTCATGATTTGAATCCGAGACCTTATGCACAGCCGCGGACGAGTATGTAAGTAAAAATTCAGAAATAGTGTAATATTTTCAAAATCATGTATTAAGTATTATTAAACAACGCGATAAAATCCATATAAAGCATATTAATTTCAAATTTATTTTTGACCTTGACTTGAGACCCTATGCGTAAGTGTGTTAAAGTACTCACCGGTTTGCCCTCCTGGAAGACGTATCTCTTGAGGTCATTCTTGTCCTCGTCTCCGCGCAACTTGATGTGCTGGATCACGTCTTGCTTCAACAGACGACGGAGTACCGTCTCCGAGATCAGGTCGCACCGGAATGGGTCCACACCTGCACGTAAATGGTTTATTATTATATAATAGTATTTTATATTATATAGTAGTATTGTTTATATTATAACAATTGTGTCCTTTGTATGACTAGACTTTATATTGTATGTTAGAATTTAGATCCTTAGTTCCCAAAGTGGTCTAGGTGGACCTCCTGGGGTCCACGGGAGACTCGAGGGTCGACGTTGGCGTGACAAAAAAATAGGGCGTTCACAATTCGTATGCGGGGGTCCACGAAAATTAATTTGCTTTCGATAGTAAAAAACTAGTCAGCCCATAGAGATCTGATCAAACATTTGATTCTTCACCAATATAAATACGAATGCCAAGGAATATGGTAGAAATGTAGCTGCAGGGGGTCCACCGGAACCTAACACCTTGTTAATCTGAGTTGTAAAATGCTGAAATTATATTTAACTGGCGATTTAAAAGAGTGGCCGTAAGTTTCTTGCAGGTTTCTTCTCATAGGCTCAACTACCCTTTGCCTAAACCTAGCAACTAACCTAAATGTAGCTTCAGTAACTTAGTAAACTCACTAACCTATATACTTTGACGTTCATAAGTGTTACTTTGTGACCTAAATGAATAAATGATTTTTGACTTTGACTTTGACCAGCTAAATTTTGAAAGTGGTCTATGAGAAAAAAGTTTGGGAACCTCTGATTTAGATTAAGGTGATGAAGAATATTAGATAAGTAACAGTACTATTTCCTGGATGAAAGGTACCGAACGTTCTTTTCTGTACCCCTGACGTTTATGCGGAGGAGGAGGTAGAGTATTCAAGACGTGATAGCGTACCAAATAAATAAACAAACAAACTCACATTCTCATTTATAATACTAGTTATGATTTAATATTGAAACATCCATTTTGCATATGATCTCTAATAATATTATTGGATGTTGTTCATCTATCACATACACACAACACCATCTAGCCCAAACTAAGCAGAGCTTGTACTATGGGTACTAGACAATGGATAAACATACATATATACTTTTTTTGTACATACATGCATAGTATACATAGAAACGCCTAGACCAAAACAAACATCCATGTTGATGCACACAAATGTTTGACTTGTGCGGGAATCGAACTCGCGACCTCAGGCGTGGCAGTCGGTTACACTAACCACTACGCCATTGAGGCCGACTCTGGGCGCTGTGGCAATGATGACACGACCATTTAAACTACGCACATTCAAATGATACATTTTATAACTTGGGATATACCCCAAAAGCTGGACAGACTGGAGTCTAATAAAACCCCGATTTTATAACTTATATGGGGTATACAGATACCCTAAAAGAGGAAAGACTGGGGTCGTATAATGCCCTAGAGCATACTCACTGGTGTTTAGGAACTGGAAGGTGGCGAGGGTGAGCTGTGGCGACACGTGGACTCGTTGGTGCTCGTGGTGTCCGGCGAACGCAGCCAGGTCCTGGAACTTGTTCACTGGACGCATCAAACGTTTCTTGGTGCGGTTGTCACCTGGAATGTTACAACAGAAGTCATTTATTTAGCTTAGTATGAAAAGTTATGGGATTTATTTGCAGTCTAAAGTTAAAACTTCGAGTCGTAGCATCTCTTTCGTCACGTTTTTTCTGATTATTATAATCATATCAGCCCAGTATTAAACTGTCCTGATGGGCACGGGCCTCTTCTCAGTGTGAGAAGGGTTAGGCCATAGTCCACCACGCTGGCCCAGTGCGGGTTAGCTGACTTCACATGCATATCTTCGAGAACATTGTGGAGCACTCTCAGACATGCAGATTTTCTCACGATGTTTTCCTTAACCGTTAAAGCAAGCGATAATTAGCTATTTAATACGCACATAACTTCGAAAAGTCAGAGATGCGCGCCCTGGTATCGAACTCGAGACCTCTGCGTAGCAGTCTAACGGTCTCCCACTAGGCTATCGTAATAGTAAGCTTTCCTGTTGTACATTATATTTATTTATTCCATACTAGCTTTTGCGCGCGGCTCCGCCCGCGTGGTACCTACATCAATAAAAAGTAGCCTATGTCCTTCCCCAGGTTTTAAACTATATCTGTCCAAATTTCATCTAATTCGGTTGAGTGGTTTAGCCGTGAAAAGGTAACAGACAGACAGACAGATAGACAGACAGAGTTACTTTCAAATTTATAATATTAGTAAGGATTGAATACAAACTTTATTTAAAACGTATATTGTTCTGCGGCGATCAAAATTGTATATATATTGTTCAGGGATCACTGGTGACTCAAACTTTAGGTATAAGCAACCTGGCAGTTACCGGCGTGGATCAAACAGTTACAGCAATGTTGGTCACACTTATCCAAACCTAGCCACAAGATTTTCCAGGAAAACCTGATAACTTTTATTGTCCCGGGATTCAAATCCGAGACTATTACGCCCATCGATCAAATATACCATAGATGCACGATAGTCGTTTGAAAAACGGCCCCAACAAAACTGTGCATAAATCAGTCGTATGCGCTATATTATGCACCTGTCCCACTCACTCTTGCGTGCGCTGCCCGTAAGCGAGAGCGAATCGACGCCACTACTACGGTGGAGACCGTACCATATACTTAGTACGCTTGCGTATCGCGAGTAACACACTTAGGACGCTTTACATTGACGCGTTTTAACTAAAATATTACACAATGTTTCTCAGTGGGCGTTCAATGATTATTCTGGTTTATTTCCTGGAGTGCATAATAAATGCAGACACTTATAAGTAAGTAGTACTGGTCAGTGCCACATATTGACGCGGTTTTTGTATGAGAATGTGCATCTATGGTATATTTGATCGAAGATTACGCCTGGTTAATATAACCTAAGACCGGTCTACTCACTAAAGACGTCGGACTCATCGACGATCTCAGCTTGTATCATCTCCTCGATGACGTCTTCTAGAGTGACCAGGCCCACGGTCTCGTAGACCGGGTCTCCGTCGCCTTCTTCGATCCGCTGGACGAACGCCATGTGACCTTTGTGTCCTGAAAGAAGACCGTTCAGTTAGTTATACATATATACTAATATTATAAAGCTGACGAGTTTGTTTGTTTTGTTGAACGCGTTAATATCACTACTGGTCCGAATTGAAAAATTCTTTTAGTGTTGGATAGCTCATTTATCGAGGAAGGCTATAGGCTATATAACATCACGCTACGACCCACGGGGGCGGCGCAGTAATCATAAACGCGGGTGAAACCGCGGGCACATCTAGTAATGTATATAAGTTTTATTTTTATTATTATCATTAAATACATTTATTACTGATTCACACTAATTCTGTATTATAATAGTTTTGATTGTGTTGCAATGTTTCATTAGAATAAAATATTTCATTCTTTCTTTCTATAGATAATTTATCTTAAAATATTTTTTTGCTGGAAAATTTCCTGACAGTATATCTCAATAACACTTTCCAGACCCTGTAAGATAAATAAGGCCTTCATCATTAAATACTAACTAAGCTCACTCTAGTAAAAGATGCCCAATTTTTGCATTTCAAAATTCATTTATTTATTAATCAATATTGGAACAGTTACAATTATAACCATTTATACTAACTCAGATATTTACATGATATAAATATAAGGTAGTTTTTCACAAATGAACGACATGATTCACCATGAATAGTCATGATTGTATATCATGACTACTTTTAAGTCGTTCATTTAATATGCCAATATATAATATAAACTATAGTGATAGTAAGAAATCGGTAATTGAACCCAGACCTAAAGCCATCAAGCTATATGTATACCTAATACAAGCAAAAATCAACATTCTTAATATCAATAAGCTAGACATTTCAAAACCATCTGGAAATCCGACCAGACGCCAAAGAGTGCTGAAATAGCGCGCGAAAAAAACTAAACCGACCAAGGTTGTCTATGATTCATACTGACAGTTTATTTATTCTATATTATTATTTATGGCACGCTCCGCGGTTATTAGACGCGCATATTATTATGGCGTTTAATATTAGGGGAATTAAAATCTGCACAGCCATCTGCGCACGACTTTCATTACATGACTGCACGGATGGCGTAGTGGTTGCCTCGCCGCTGTCACTACGCCGTTGGGTTCGAATCCCAGACGGGCCAAAAATTTGTGTGACCCACAAATGGTTGTTTCGAGCCTGGATGTTCTTTGTGTCTGATGTTTCAATGTTTGGGAGGTCCCCTACAACGCAGGAATTAACACTAGTGCGGAAATAGTCTTTAAAAAAAAGTTATATTCAGGGCAGTCTTTAAACAACTACTTATTTGCAGATCACACAATTTTTTTTCCGTGTGGTATTCGAACAATACTCGGCATAGTAGCAATGACCACTTCAGCATCAGTTCTTGATATGATGAAAGATTTACTTACCTTCTTTGAACTGCTTAAGCATGACATCGAGAGTGACGTCCTCGAAGACGAAGTTGCAGGGATTCTGGTAGTACTGGCAGAGCGTGCGCAGAGGCGTGTTGTCGTCGGGGTCCACGAACGCCAGGTCTTTGATGAACAGCACCGTGATTATGTTCGTGCGGTTGCCCTCGTAGACTGGGATACGGGAGTACCCTGGAGATGGAAGATAAATCATAAAAATGTTATTCGAATAAAAGATAGATAGCATTTCAATCATGTCTTAACGAAGACCATCTGCGCAGGTGATATTATATTATAGTACACATATATTATATTGTGATGAAAATGAATGAAGCTAGAGAAATATGTCAGGATCGTAACAAATTGAAAGCCGTAGTCTCTGCCTACCCCTCTAGGAAAAAGGCGTGAATCTATGTATGTATATATATTATAGTACACAAGTATATGCGCTAACACAAGTGCACTCTCTGTTCACTAACTATCATACTCCAATGAGTCAGCAATCCGTCACGACTGTAGAGAGATCAGGCGCAGGATCAACGGCTTCACTTGCCTTTCGAGGCACAGGCAGGTGAGTAGCCACCGCTAATTTCCTAACTCCAGGCTGCTATTGAGAAATTCTTGGTAGAAAAACTGAATAACTTTTTGTTGGCCGATCCGGGTTTCGAACCCAAGGGCGCATGCACAACAGTCGCATTAAATACCGCTATGCCAATGGGTTTTCACGATACATGCTTGCCTAGTGTGAAAACCACAGAAGTATTTTTGTTTAATTTTGCCAGCGCTTGGCAAATTACTTTATTTTATTTTATAAGGTGTTTTAAATTGATAAGTTTACTAATTTGTTAAACGCTGTAAATAAACAATTTTTCATTTTTTTAGTTAAAAAATAATACTTAAGCCTATGTAGACAGGGTTTATTACGAATAAATGATAATATACCACTTTGATAATGAATAGAAAGTATGAGTAGGATTTATAGGATAAATGATTAGTTTTAATCCAATGCCTCCCTTCTGTATTATTTAATTCACTAACACTGCTGAGGCAAATAAACAACATTCAGAAGATATTTGAAATAAAATTTTATTTATTTTTATTTTATACAACTAAGGTGGCAAACAAGCATACGGCTCACCTGATGGTCACCGTAGTCTATGGACGCCTGCAACACCAGAGGCATCACTAACGCGTTGCCGACCCTTCACGAAAAGAAGTGGAAAGGAGAAGGAGCGCGAAGGGGGAAAAGGGTGATTGGGCCTTCAGCACTCTCACTCACCCAACGAAACACAACAGTAGGAATACTTCTATTTCACGTCGATATTCTGTGAGAGGGTAGTCCTTCCCCGGTCGAGCCGGCCCATTCATGCTGAAATCAGCGAGGCTCAACTACTCATAAATATTCTAAATTTTAAGTCAGTCAAGGGGGTCAAAATTTCGTTATTTTTTGCGTAGGACGCAACATTTCTGAGATATTGTTAATATTCTAAAATAATTCAAAAATGGAAAGCGTGAAAGCGTGACGATGACGAAGCGTGACGATGACGCGAGTTCTATGATTTTTGTTCACCCAAGAAGTGCTCACCGCGCCTAAAGAAGGCTTCACTTAAAAAATTTACTCACCAGACTTAACGATTTCAGACATGGTTTCGAAGTCCAACACGGAGGTAATAGGCAGCATGAAGCAATCCTTCAACTTGGTCATCACGTCTGACACCTTCTTCTTGCGAAGGTCCAGTGCACCGGAGATTATGTTCACTTCTTCTTTGTCCAAGTCGTTCACGTGGTTCGTTACCTGCATGAGGTAAAGTAAGGTTTATAAGTGCTTTGTGTTGAGGATGTGCAACATTTGCTGATGGATTGTGTCAAGAACAAGCGAGAGAGAGAGTCATTCATCAATGAATGTAATCTAAATGTGGTTGACGTTGGACTTATCCACACAATCTTAGCTAATCCTAAGTCTGACATAGCAAAGAAATTGTGCAATTTAATTACATTCATTGATTAGAAAATAAGTCTAAGTGTTATTTGGTTTTTTATTTTTACTTTGTAATATTTTTATAGCAAGAGTGCTTAATGTTTATATTTAAGGATAAGGCACGATAGAGTCTACGTATTCTTTAGAATAAAAACTCCAAAATAAATAAAGATTTAAAAAATAAATAAAAAAAGTGTTTTGTGAGGTAACTAAGGTAGGATTGGAATTTTAAGGCTGTTTAAAAGTGTCTGACCGCTTGGAATGTATATATTACAATATCAACCCTGTATAGTGACCCACTGCTGGGCGCTGGTCATCTTCTCTGTGTGAAAAGCGTTAGGCCATAGTCTTCCACGCTGGCACAGTGCGGGTTGGTAGACATCACAAATCATCAAGGCTATTATGAAAAATTCTCAGATATGCAGGTTTTCTCAAAAAGTTTGATTTTTTGTTGAGTATAAAATAAAATATTGTTTTATTCTTATTTTCTTTGGTAGCTTTTAGCAAAACACGGCCATATCAGCTCCATCATATAAAATGTCTTTTATTGTTGATTTTGTGATACTATAGAACCCTCTGTACGCTAATCTGATTCGCACTTGACCAGTTTATACTGATACCAAGAAATTTTAAAAACGGTCATTTTTCGAAAGGCACCGTTTTCCAAAGGGACTCTTCGCAAAAGGAACACTTAGCGAAAGGGACACTTTGCGAAGGGGACAATTTGCAAAAGGGTAATTTTGCGAAAGAGACATTTTGGGAACGGTATGCTCTGCGAAAGGGCGATGTAGGGAAAGGGATAATATACGAAAGGTGACATTTTGCGAGAGGGATATTCTGCGAAAGGGCCATTTTCAGAAGGAGACATTCTGCGAAAGGAATATTCTGCGAAATTGACATTTTGGGAAAGGAATATTCTGCGAAAAGAACATTTTGGGAAAGGGATATTCTGCGAAATGAACATTTTGGGAAAGGGATATTCTGCGAAATTGACATTTTGGGAAAGGGATATTCTACGAAATGAACATTTTGGGAAAGGGATATTCTGCGAAATGACGATTTGGGAAAGGGATAATCTGCGAAATTGACATTTTGTGAAAGGGATAATCTACTATAGAGACATTTTGGTAAAGGGATAATCTGCGAAATGGGCGCATTGCGATTTGTAGACATTTTGCGAAGTGGACATTTTGCGACTGAATCCTATAATCACTTGAGCTCAATAGCTGAATAATTATAGTATAGTAAGTAAGTAATGATACTCACCCTAACAAGTTCCTTCAGCCTCTCTCTGTTGTAATGTGTGCCGATTTCTTCTCCTAAGAAGTAGTCTAGCAGCTTGCTCGTCGGCCACGCGAGCGGTGCGCAGATACCCATTACGATCTATAACAACACATACATACATAATCATATGGCCACATCCGCAAAAGGGTAGCTAGAATTGTATAACTCCTACATTTTACAAAAAAGGCTACCGGCAACCATTGGAGAATATAGTCATTTCCCAATAGGAGCCTGTAGGCCTAAGATGAAACTTAAATGCACAAGTTTTGGGACTATACTTACTAACTTCGCTGGCTTATCCTGGCCTCCGACACTAAAGTGCGCCATACTTTCCTATTTTGTGCCAAGTCAGACCAATCGAGCACATTCATATCTTTTAGGTCTTTAGCTAGTTCATCTTTCCAGCGATACCTTGAGCGACCCACCAGACGTCGCTTGATGGGTCGCCCGAGATATGCTCTTTTGGCAGCTCAATCCTCTCCCATTCGTTCCACATGTCCGAGCCAGCGAAGTCTGGTAGAAAGTCGGAAGTTTGGGACTATAATTTGTATTATTAGTACCATAAAATATATGAAGTAACGCTTTGATCATTCTGAACTCTACAGTGATTTGCTCCAAGCCACGAAGTCTTTTCTTTTTTTATTTTTTTTATTTTGCTCTTCAAAATGACCACACTCCGCCTGATGGTAAGCAGTCGTGTGGTTTAAGAGCAGTGGCCTCCACACCGCCCTCATAGCAACCGAGGCGATGTTGAGGTCTCTACTTTGACGGCAGGTCTCTACTTTGACGGCCAAGTTATACTTCTTTGAAAGAAAGAAATCAAAAGTAACTTCGACATTGGTATAATCTTAATATTTTGTCCGAAGTTTCGGATAAACATTTTGACGGGAGACCTACTGGGTCCTAAATAGTGACGGCCTCCTTAAAGCCCTAAAATTTAGAGTTAAACCTAACATCCTGGAGTGGGGCAACAGACCATTTTGGGATGGTGGCATGGCCCATTTGTCTTTCCCTTATATACATCTGTTATTTATAACATGTACTGAATTTCACTCGCGTAAATGTAGGTTAGATTAGTAATAGTACTTTTTTCTGGATAAAAGGTACCCTATGTCCTACTCTGTATCCTCGACAACGTGTATACAAAATTTCATGTTGATCGGTGGAGTAGTTAAGGCGTGTAAGCTTAACAAACAAACAAACTCACATTCGCATTTATAATATTAGTAAGGATTTGCTTCTCTTATATATATTCGTCAATATCGGCTACGTTGCCGCAAAACAAGAATATATAGCAACGATAATACGAGTTATCGTACTGTGTCAATAGATATTCGGCCTCGATGGCGTAGTGGTGAGTGTAACCGACTGCCACGCCTGAGCTCGCGGGTTCGATTCCCGCACAAGTCAAACATTTGTGCGCATGAACATGGATGTTTGTCTTGGTCTGGGTGTTTCTATGTATAATATGTATGCATTTACAAAAAAAAAGGTATATATGTATGTTTATCCATTGTCTAGTACCCATATTACCAGCTCTGCTTAGTTTGGGCTAGATGGTGTTGTGTGTATGTGGTAGAATATTATTATTATATTATTATATGCAAACTTATGGTAGAACAACATCCATAACTAACATCCATAGTACACATTATATTAGCGACAGTCACGCCATCTTCCGTTAGAAGAATAACATTTACTCAAAACAAGATAGAGGCTTAATAAAATTTGATAAATAACGAAAATATTTAATTGAATTTTCACAAAAGAATATCCAAAACAAGATTGAGGCTTAACAAAATTTGAGAAATAACGGAAATATTTAATTACTTACTTACTTATAGTGTCGATGGCAACACATCATCACTACATATTATAAAACAAAGTACTCCGCCGCGTCTGTCTGTCTGTCTGTTCACGATAAACTCGACAACTACTGCACCAATTTACATGCTGTTTACACCAATGGATAGAGTGGTTCTCGAGGAAGGTTTTAGTATATAATTTGTTAAGTTTTTGTATAGATTAGCTAAAATATAACGATATTTGTTGGAGATGTCGGAAAAAATAAGCCGTCTGGGAGCTTTCAACGAAAACGCTGCCTAAACCCTTTGAGATATAACAAAATAATGTACGGTGGAATTGTGTATCTTATATAGGTTTACAGAAAAGTCCGCGATGGCATATGTCTATCTCTTAACGATAACATACTATATCCACTTTAATACTTAAAAAAATGGGCAATTATACAGCAGTAATTGGAAAGCTATTTACACAAATACGGTATTAATCCTTATTATTTTAAATACATTAGTTGGCTTAAGAATTTCATGAAGATTATTTTTCCGCTTTACACCATGCAAATTAAATGAATAACCTTCGGAGATATAGCAAAATCAAAATAATGCGCAACGAAATTAATTTCGAGTAATGAAGGTATAATGTTTCTTTTAGATGCCCCTGGAGGCACAGGTAAAATATTAGCAAAAGTACGATCCGACAAAAAAATTGCCCTAGCTGTGGCATCGTCCGGCATAGCAGCCACACTTTTGGAAGCTGGGCGACCGCCCATTCCACATTCAAACGGCCATTAAAAATATGTAGTGATGACGTCACTAGCATTTGCAATATTTCTAAACAGAGTAATGCCGGAAAATTAATGAGAGATTGCAGTTTGATTATTGACGTGACAACGTCTAATAAATCGATGAACGCCGGCGCACGCACGAAAAAGGATGACTCATTGTCCCGTTACGCTCATTGTCCCGTTACTCTCATTGTCCCGTTACGCTCATTGTAACGTTACGATCGGAGCGAGAGCGCTACACGAGCGAGCGAAAGGCACGTAATGACGTTGTCACGTTAAACTATCGTCCGTAAACCGACTTTACAGATAACCAATTTTTTGGGATGAGTCTTTTTGTACTGTTTTATTCTCTACGACTTTGACCTCGGCTACGACTATGCCGTCGACTACGACTTTAACCTCAGCTACGACTTTGACCTCGGCTACGACTTTGACATCAGCTACGACTTTGACCTCAGCTACTACTTTGACCTCGGCTACGACTTTGACCTCGGCTACAACTTTGACCTCGGCTACGACTTTAACCTCGGCTACGACTTTAACCTCGGCTACGACTTTAACTTTGGCTACGACTTTAACCTCAGCTACGACTTTGACCTCGGCTACGACTTTATTATTATTTTAGTGTCGTTTAAATAAGGAAATAACCTATTTGTTTTTACAAATATGGATTGTTCAAGAACACATAGAAAATGTCTATTTATCGAGAAAGGCTATAGGCTATATAACATCACGCTACAACCCACAGGGTCGTCGCAGTAATGATAAACGCGGGTGAAAGGGCGGGAACATCTAGTTTATTATATAATCTAAACATAGCTCGAAGGCATCGTTTTTGAGCTATAAAAATTATTTATCTACGTTTTTCTTATTTTATTGTGAATGCAACATATTTAGAAAGAAGAAAGAAAGAAATAAATATTTATTGCTTATACAGCCTTCAGGTGGGCATAATGTGTAGGTATTAAGATAAAAAGAATATATATAATATAATAAAAGAATATAATAATTTAAACAAACATACCTTCATGATCCAGATACTCTTGGCACCAACCAGCAGACCGTGCCTGGCGCAAATGGCTTGAGGCGTAATCTCAGCTATGAACACAATAGCTAGCGTGGACCCTATCACAGCAACCAGCCCAGAAGTCAAATCATCCAGAATAACAGTAAAAGTACTGTTCACAGCCACATTACTCAGCAAAATCGTGCACAGGAGATAATTTCCATGAGATCGAACTGGCATGATCGCTCTGGCATATTTCCTTTCCTTCTCCGTTCCAGTATTGGCTATGATCTTCAACTCTGTGCGGTCTAAGGCCATAAGACCCAAGTTTAATCCAGAGAAGAGAGAAGCCAGCATTAGAAGTATGACGATCAGGATCAAAGAAGCCCAGAGAGGTAAGAGTTTGTTATGTGTTGCCAGAATCTTCCATTTTTCGGAACCTTGGTGAATGAAGCGGTCGTTGGGAGAGTTTTTGGTGCAGATATAGAACTTGAAGTCGTCTAGAGGTGGTGGGGCTATGAGCTTGAGGAGCGCCGAGTCAGGTTCTACTTGTAAGACCTGTGGAATAATGGTATAATTAGTTATTATATTCTGCAGACCAAATATTCGGGTACGGCGGCTGATTTTAAGTAGACTAGCGCAGGAGATATTGAAGTGCACAATTGTGTGTGCAAATAAAAATTTCCTAACCGGTTCGTCGTCCGGTGGGAAGTCAATCAATTATGTATGTATGGAGATACAAATGATATTTACTTGCTGCCTTCCTTTCAATCTTATACAACAGATGGGGTATCAGGCTCAGGTGCCGATGCTTTATGTGCCTTCAGAAATACGGGAATAAAATACCGCCATTATCGCTACAAAAAAAAACTCGATAATAAGTAAGTAAGTCTGATTACTTCTGTTGGCATGCTCCGGGATTTGAACCCCGAAGCTCGTGATTCTCGTCTATGGACTGTGCCAAAGCTTCGGCGTTTGACTCTGAAACATGCACTCTTGTCTTAAGAAAGATTTTATATCATAGATGTGCCCTTACTGTACTTAGATCGCACGAAAAAATGTGCATACTAGAAAGAGTAAGCATATTACATTACATTTTTATAATAGAGCACAATTTTCATAATATGAGTGAGCGTGATACTATTATATCTATAATTGGATATTTGACTAGTTTTTGGAAATAATGACACATAATTTAATGGTGTCTTTGGGTACCCTACAAATAACGTTTACTTTTAATTACGTTAAGTGTACTAGGTCTAAGGGATGCTGCACCGAAAATCGAGATAGTAGATTCAGACCATTATTCTGAGTTAAAAATCGTTGGAATTTTCTTCAGGAAAAATCACAACTACTTTCTGCAATTTTTAATTTTTATGACATTGCCTCATAAGTTCATAACTGTACGAGCCACGCTACACGTAGCGTACATTGAATTTATTACTCTTGTGCCATGTCAGCAACTTACTTAATTCATTACTTTAATTAAACATATATAATTTAATTTAGTTCGCGTTCACGTTCGACTATCAAAGGACGTACCGCGTCTCACATATCATTCCGCGTTCGATAATCTGTTAACGCACATCATTACCATTAATATCATCTTTTGATCAATCAATATAGTCAGTTAAATTTATTACCGAGTTTACTGATCTATAGACCTCTATCTTATTACCCAGGGTGTGCGGACCGTACAATATCATAATGAATAAACCATCAATTTTATTAAATAAAAATCATAGAGTACTACATTTTACTAAAATACAGCAATGTAATTAGATCGTCGTGAAATCGTGATTTACACAGATCAGCTGTTTCTATTCGCGCGGAACGCAGAGGTCATTCCCGGCGTCGCGAGCGCTGCGTTGTATTGTTAGCAATCCATTGCGTACCGCGTAATAATGTTAATCAATATATAAAATCTTAATATTGCGTTATTTTTTTCAAGATAAGTACCTGTAGAAAGACGTCTTGCTAAAGTTTTCGGTACGCCGTCCCTTACACTCAGTAAAAAAAGGCTATGTTTAACTTATCACCAAATATAACAGTCAAAAATAGTAAATGATCACCAAATTGCACAGCAAAATATATTTAAAGAGATCAAAATTAGTCGACGGAGCCCCGCTCCTGTTTTTGGGTGGGTTTAAGAAGGAACATAACATAACCTAACCCTTCCGAGACGGAATGCAGTGATTTGAGGCGCATAGGTGCTCGTTATGATATATTTTAGTAAGCATATTTTGCTGCGCAATTACTATTTTTGGTGGTCATTATATTTAATCCCTAAAAAAATAGTCATTACGCTTGCTCCAGCGATATGGCGTCGAATCGTAAATTGACGTAACACGTTTGTAAATAAACATTGCGATTAAACTGGATGCAATGACAGAAGACTTTTACAAACGGCAACATTAATGTACCCAATAGAAACGGTTTAAGATTACGTATTTCCAATTTATTTTGGAAAAATATACTTATGTAATATTATACTATTGATATACGTTTTTGCAAATTGATTTTAAAATCCATAATATACGCAGATGGCAAAGAACAAGTCTTTATAGTTCATACTGTCAAACAGCCCATTCAGATGTCATGTTGGCATTGTGTATTAAAATGTCAACTTCACATCCAGAAAGGTAATATTAGACCGATGATTGGAATCTCTGGTTGATACACGATACTTACATTATGCTCCCCATTCAGTAGATGATCACAGGCCCTTCCATAAACATCAGGAGTATGCGTGAAAGCTATAATCGTATTGTTGGTGAAACCTCGACCAAATAACCTCAAGTCGAAAGCAGTTTCTCTCAGAACACTAGGGATCACTTCCTCGACTATTTTCGGTTCCTTAGCCGACTCCTCAACTCGTAGACCCATCAGTACAACAGGACCAGTTTCTTGCGGCTCTTCTTGCGGTACTTCTTGCGGTACTTCTTTCGGTCCCAAACTGGATTCTGATGCGTTTTTATGAGTCTCGTCTGGTTCCTCAGTCGTGTTGTCAGCAGCTTGACGCCTGATTCGGGTGAGTTGGTCTCCTAGGTAGGAGTTAGGGTTGATGATCAGGTTTTCGATGTAGGAGTCTATCATCTCTGGGTCTTCCATTTCGGGTCTGTAACAAAGAGATGCTATTTTTAGTTTGCTGGGTCTGTGATTCTATGTGCGGTAACATGTCTCATATTCATACGTATATAGAATACTAGATGTGCCCGCAGTTTCACCCGCGTTTATGATTTCTGCGCCACCCCCGTGGGTCGTAGCGTGATGTTATGTAGCCTATAACCTTCCTCGGTAAATAGGTTATCCAATACTAAAAGAATTTTTCAAATCGAACCAGTGGTTCCTGAGATTAGCGCATTCAAACAAACAAACTCTTCAGCTTTATAATATTAGTACAGAACATTTATGCATATCATCTACTTCCTAACTAATATTACAGATGCAAATATAAGTTTGTTTGTTTGTTCACTTCCACGCCTGAACTACTCGACCGATCATAATGAAATTTCGCATACACATTGTCAGAGTTACAAAAAAAGGATCTTATGTACCTACCTTTCATCTAGATCAACAATGCCGTTCCCAAGGGATAGATATTTATTAACAAAATCTAAATTAACGCGAAGTTTGTTCGTTTTATTTGTTGGAACGCGCTAATCTCTAGAACTACCAGTAGCATTTGAAAATTCTTTCTTCATTAATTGATAACGCAATTCTTGAGGAAGGTTATAAGCTATATAACATCACGCTGTGAGCCATGGAAGCGGAGTAGCAATTATAACCGTAGGTGAAACTGCAGCGTATAACTGGTACATTTTAAAATTAGTATACATAGGGTAGTATTTAACTGCACAGCAAAAAAATACTAATTGCAAAGCAAAATATGCTTACCAAAAATACTAATTGCACACCAAAATATATTTAAAGAGATCAAATTAAATCGACGGAGCCCCGCTTCACGGAGCTCCTATTTTTGGGTGGGTTTAAGAAGGAACCTAACATAACCTAACCCTTCCGAGACGGAATGCAGTGATTTGAGGCGTATAGGTGCTCGTTATGATATATTTTAGTAAGCATATTTTGGTGTGCAATTAGTATTTTTGGTGGTCATTATATTTAATCCCATTAATATATACCTACAATGTAGTCTCACGTCTAACTCCTGATAAGTTAAGCAAGGGTGTTTTATATCTACATTCGAAAAGCTATGGTTTTACGATCCACATCATTTGAGCGGGATCATTGTCGTGTACCAGGCACAGGTACTGCTTCATGCTGCTACCGAGAATCTCACTCATACACACTCACAATACTCCATAACACTTTTCCCGAACTGGGAATTAGGACAGTGATAGACAGCAGTCGTATTCACTACCGCCGCACCATCGAGGCAACAAGCATATATATTAGAACTAGTTATTGCCCACGGCTTCGCTCACGTTAATTTAGAATTTGACAATCAATTCGGGTTGTACTCTGCTTGTAATCATATAATTCAATTATGATTCGAAAGACACGTGGCGCCATCTATTATCATAAGAACGTTATTGTTGTTTTCCCCGGGAACAGTAATTTTTTTCGGGATGAAAGGTAGCCTATGTCCGTTTCTCTACACCTGACAACGTATATGCAAAATTTCAGGATGATCGGTTCAGTGGTTTAAACGTGAAAAGGTAACAAACAAACAAACAACCAAACAACCAAACTCATTTTCGCTTTTATAATATTAGTTATGATTAGGATTACAAAACACAAAGGCTTCCTTTGTAGGGATTAGCTTACACAAATAAACAGACAAACTAACAAGAAGGATGATAACAATTTTATTTTTATGTGTAGTTAGTAGATATTGTTATATAATTTCTATGACAATTATGAAAGTCTGGACTAATCTATACAAATAAATAAAATGGAAGTGTCTGTTTCTAATGTCAAAATAACAGCTTTTTATCTAATGCATATGAACGTATATAAGGTACCTATACATAACATCTATTTTTTAAATTTTTGTCTGTCTGTCTGTTTGTTCCGGCTAGTCTCCGAAATGGCTGAACCGATTTTGACGGGACTTTCACTGGCAGATAGCTGATGTTATAAGGAGTAACTTAGGCTACATTAATTTTAGAAAAAAAATAGGGTTCCGCGGAGAAAAACACTTTTTAGTTCAATTCTACGCGGACGAAGTCAGCTAGTATTACGTAAAAATAAACTTTCGTTACACAGAGCTAATAATAAAAATGTCCTCCAGACTGAGTTGCGGTCACGGCATCCAATCTTAACGGCGATTGGCCAACGCAGTAGATATCATAGTCCACAAATGTGTGCGCAAACACAAATACACTCTCTGTTCCTTCACTCTCACACTCCGATGGGACGGCAACCGACGCGACCGGAGAGAGATTGCCTGATGTCTCTCCGGTTTCTTTTTCTTTTATAATTCCTGTATCCCGAGGGAATTTACAAACATTCAAACAACACACACAAAGAACACCCTGACTCGGAACAACCATTTGTGGACCACACAAATTTTTGTCCCGTGTGAGATTCGAACCCACACCACTCGACGTAGTAGCGAGGCAACCACTTAAACCACTACGCCATCCGTGTAATGTAGGTGCTAGATTTGTAATCGAACCTTAGACTACAAACACAAGTCCAAGTTCTAACCAAAAGCCTACCAAGACTTCTTTCACGTTCCCTCTTTATTAAATAAACTATGTCAACTATTATCAAAGACGGTGAAGGACCTCTCCACTCTGATCAATCTAATTGACATTGTTAAGGAAAACGAGTTGTTTACACACATATGTACATACATATTGTCATATATATACCTATGTGTATGTCACACACAACTTTGTGTGACTCATACAAACATAATCAATGACAAACAAACTGGGCGTGTAATGTAGGACAATATTATGTAGTCGCTAAAAATCTTAATACATATTGTATACTAGGTAGCTGTTACCTGCGACTTCGTCCGCGTAGATATTAACTAAAAAGTGTTTGTCGCCGCGGAACCCAACTCTATTTCTCTGCCCAAGTTATTAAATGGCGTAGTTTTTATAGTTTAAAGCTAGATAATAGCATGGCTTACTCAAAAACAACATTTAAATATGCGTCGTTAGATTACACGCTGTCACAGAATGCGTAAGAAAAATAAAGATTCACAGCTCCTCCCCGTAGGTGATAGCGTGATAATATGTAGCCTATATTATGTTGACCCGACCTGTTAGTAATATTCATGCAAAATTTGAAGTAAATCCATGCAATACTTTTAGCCCGGACATACATACAGACAAACAGACAAAAATTCTAAAAACTATATTTTTGGCTTCGATATCGATTGTAGATCACTCCCAAGTATTCTTTAAAAAAAATATTCAATGTACAGTTTTCACTTACCTACGATTTTATTATATGTATAGATAAATTACGTGTCACGTTGTTGGCCGCTATGGACTCCTATACTACTGAACCGATTTTGATCAAACTTCGTAACCATCTGTAATTTGGTCCAACTATAGATAGGATAGTTTATTTTTTTTTTTTTTAAACGGGCGAAAATTATGTAATGTGAAGCAAACGAAGTTGCGCGGGACAGCTAGTTGTATATAAATATTTTATTTTTATTTTTGAGTAGATTTTGCCCACGGCTTCGCTCGAAAAAATGTAGGTTATGACAATTTTCTATACCTCGGCCACAGTACTTTTTTCTAGATGAAAGGTAACATATCACTGGCTCACTATTACAAAGTTCTATGATATTTTTTTTAACTTTGGCGAAATAAAGTTTAAAATTTGCATATCAGTAAAAATAACTTAAAAAGTAACTTAGAACTATTTGTGATTTAATATTGTGAGGTGGTAAGTGCTTCCATCTATTATTATATTAGTCTAAACAAAAAGGAATGACATATAGAACCATGCAATATTCATATCTCATTTTTTTCAAAAATGCAACAATAGAACCTTGTATTATTGGACCAGCGATATGTCGTTTTCTCTTGACGTTTACCCCTGACAACGTATATGTGAATTTTCATGATGATTAATTGAGTAGTTAAGGCATGAAAGCGTAACAAATAATAATAATATAATAATAATAAATCATTTATTTGTCAGAATATGAGTACAAAAATGATGATAAAAATACATGGTAGTTCTGTCCATATTCTGCCATTAACTGGCGTACAAATGTTTTTGGAGTTAGGTAAATTTATCTGATACATTCCTAATTTCCGTAAGCGTTATTATTCTAAAAATTAATTTCACTATATTTTATATTATTGATTTAACAAATACGTCTAAGAATTAGCTAGTGTATACAATGTAGCAAAATGTCAGTTAAATCATCAAGTAAACATATAACATACAGAATAGCAAAACATAACATGTCATTTGTATAAGGAATGTCACACAGTAAATCAATAAATAGCAAAATATAAAATGTCAATCGATAAACACAAAAAGATACAAAAAAAGAACATAGAGAATGTCACATAAAGAAAAATAAATATAAAATGTCAGATACATAATTTATTATCATTTAAAAAATCTTGTATACTATAGAAGCATTTGTTTATCAATAATTTGAATAAAGTACTTTTAAACTCGTTCATATTTTTGTTTTTAAAACTATTTGGTAATTTATTGTAAATATGAATAGCCATGCAATACACATTTTTACTAAATATATTCACTCTTTGCTTGGGGATTAAAAGTTTGTTTGTGTGTCTACTTGGTCTAGTCACGGCATCGCAAACAAGCTAACATTCACATTTATAATATTAGTTTGGATTCATATTTTGTTTGTTTCTTTTTGATTCGTACCAGCATCTATTATACTATATTACTGACTATTTAACCAATCAACACTAGTTTATGTATTTGCCATACCAAAAAAGGGGCATTGGCAATACCCACAGAATATTATATCGCGTTTATTATTAATCTGAACCAGCAACTAACATCGAAAAGAGCATCGACAATACCCACAGAATATAGCAATAATAATATCCAACAATACTTCTGCAGGAAATGGCTTAGCAATAAAAAAGGAACGACCGACTCCATAATCCAAACTTGGAATATATCAAAGCACTCGTTGCAACCATATTTTCACAGCCATTATCCAAATGGCCCGTAAAACGGTAATTAATGTTATGACTTATAAAAGCTGTGATTTATGATATAAAGACGCGCCTACTGGAATTGGGTCACCCATCAATATGGCGTCCAATTTAAGTGACCATCCTTTTGATTAAAGAATTGTTTTCACTGCTAAGGTGGTACAGAGAAACATGAATCGTCTGATGAGTTCTTACCATTTTCTAGAGTGCATGTTTAAGAATGAAATTCCGTAATCCTAAATAATATTATAATAAATGCGAATGTAAGTTTGTTTGTTTGTAACGCGTTCACGCCTTAACTACTCGACCGATCATCATGAAATTTCGCATACACCTTATCAGATGTACAGAAAAGGAAATTAGATGCTACTTTTATCTAGAAAAAAAGAAGAATTAAGAATTTATATATTAACATACATTTACGCGAAGGGAGCCGCGGGCAAAATCTAGCAGCCAGTAAAAAAATAGTGGTATGTTGAGATTAATGTGTGGGACATTAATATCAATACATTTTGTTTGACTGTCAATGGTTTAATGATATTTTATTTGGCAATAAATCACTCGTAATTAAACAATTAATCTTTCAGCGAATTTAGCTGCTCGTAAAACGATTAGTCTAATTTGTATAAGAAGATTTCGAGTAGATTTCGAGTTGGTTGCCACATATACAATTAACTTGCTTCTGTCTGCGATTTGGCGCACGTGAATCTCTTGAAAAAGACACCAGGATAAAAGTATGCTATCCTGGATTAACTCAGAGTATACTTTTCATTCCAGCATGGATTCATAGTCATCCCGATTCGATTCCTAGATCGGATTGAAGGTTAATTAATACGATTTACTTTTTACTGTGTGACTGACCGTTTATTTTTTATTTTTTTTATACAATCAAGGTGGCAAACAAGCATACGGCCCCACCTGATGGTAAGTGGTCACAGTAGCCGATGGACGCCTGCAACACCAGAGGCATCACTTGCGCGTTGCCGACCCTTTAACAAAGGAAGTGGGAAGGAAAAGGAGCGGGAAGGGGAAAAGAGGGTAATTGGGCATCCGACACTCTCACTCACCGAACGAAACATAACAGTAGGAATACTGGTGTTTCACGTCGATATTCTGTGAGAGGGTAGTCCTTCCCCGGTCGAGTCGGCACATTCATGCTGAAATCAGCGAGGCTCTACTACTACACTACTAACTACTGCTCTTACAATAATTGTTGTATCTATACGTTGTAAAGTTAAACATTATGTTTAATTATTTTCAAGTCATTCGAAATATTTATGAGCTTTCTTCCAAACCTGTTTAGCAGTTTACGTGATTGAGTATCAAACATCCAAACATTTTAACAACAGTACCATAAAACTGTTTTATCAAACCCAGATCCTCGCGCGCAAATATGTATATCTTTAAAAAGAAGAACTAAGAAACATGTTACACAATAAAAAAAAATATTTCTTGCCATATGTTCCAAATTCATATTTTTAACCTGGCTACATTTATTTAAATCATAAACTAAGCCGAGAAACTATAAAAACATTTAATAAATTAAAGGTGATTTAGCGTGACACTACGACCTACTTATTTATTACATCTTAAAATAAAATGGTCGATGAAACTAAAACTTGTATTTTCGTCTAAACGTAGATCTGATCATTACAAAACGTTATACCATCCACATCAATTTAAGTTATATAATTTAGTAATACATACGTACATATACTAAAGCAGCGAAGGCCTAGTGGGAGACCAATGGACTGTGATACAGAGATCAGTTATCTATATATTAATACGTGAAACGAAAACTTTGGATCCCTTTTTACGAAAATTGGGCGGACGGAGGAGTATGAAATTTCGCACACTTATAGTTTATACAGAGAAGAAGTGACGAATGCTAATATTTATATAAAATATGTATAATAAATACATTAAATTAATGAAAAAACACTACACGCACATAACTATGCATTTGACACACGCAGTCGAAGCGCGTAACTATGGTTACATATATCTATAATGACATATTATATCAGCAATATCTTACAGACAAACTTTGGTCGAATTTCGAACACTAGTAAGATAGTAGTAGTCACTAGTAGGATACCGCTAGTAATAATAAATAATTTATTTATCAGAATATGAGTGCATGGTAGTTCTGTCCATATTGCGTATAGATGTTCCCGCGGTTTCACCCGCGTTTATCGTTACTACGCCGCCCGCGTGGGTCGTAGCGTGATGTTATATAGCTTATAGCCTTCCTCGATAAATAGGCTATCCAACACTAAAATAATTTTTCTATTCAAACCAATAGTTCCTGAGATTAGCGCGTTCAAACAAACAAACAAATTCTTCAGCTTTATAATATTAGTATAGATTAAATAGTTAATTATCGCTCTCTTTTAACAGAAACGGTAAACATCGTGAGAAAACCTGCATGTCTGAGAATTCTCTATAATCTCGAAGATTTGTGAAGTCTGTCAACCCTCACTGGGCCAGCGTGGTGGACTCTGCCTTAACCATTCTTACACTGAGAAGAGACCCGCGCTCAGCATAAAGACAGTTTAAATACAAGGCTGATATTATAACCTGGCCTTTCTTCAGAATGTCTCTGAAGAACATACATTCATGAGTATGCAGTGAACTCTCCTTAGATCGAAGCTGGAGTGGAATAAGAAAAATTATACCGTTACTGTTATAGCATGCAAGGACCCCAAAAATAACTATTTCTCTTTTGATTGCCAATTTAATTCGTACTATACTGTACACTTGACACTGTCGTACAGTGTACAGTAGGTCCGTTATCGTCGGAATGAGGTCACCGGTCACCCCTGACACTAGATGTAACCGAATTATACCCTAACCATTCTGTTTGGGACACTGAGTGTGCTTTATTGAATTCAACTGTGTTTTGTTGTTGTAGTATGAGATTTAGAGATGAATTTAAAGTTGGTAGGAGATTGTGTGCTATCGTGGAGTCTCGTGTTTGAGGCTCAAGTCGGGTATTGTTATTGGTTTATTGATTCTTAGTGACAATGTGGAGTCTGACTGATCTATGTTATGTTCTAGAGCAGCGATAGCTCAGTGGGGAAACCAACATACTGCAATGCAGAGGGTCTCGGATTCAAACCCACGTCGCGTACCTCTGACTTTCAGAAGTTACATGATTTTCGAAATGATGTGCGTATTGATTGACAATTACCGCCTGCTCCGTGCCTCGGAGACCACGTTAAGCCGTTGGTTCCGGCTGCCTTGAACATCTACGGCAGTCGTTATTGGGAGAGTGTCGATACAAAAGATCCCACTGGGTCGAAGTGTCGCCGGTCTGCACTGACTGGCCCCCACATAAGATAAGATACGTTATGTTCTAAAACATGGTTGTCAAAGGGAGTAAATAAAACTCTAATTACCCAGTCTGGGAGAAGTAACATAAACAGTACGTGATTGAGATAAAACTCAACAAAATGAAATTCATACACACAAAGCCGGCCTCGATGGTTAGTGTAACCGACTGCCACGCCTGAGGTCGCGAGTTCTATTCCCGCACAAGTCAAACATTTGTGTGCATGAACATGGATGTTTGTCTTGGTCTGGGTGTTTCTATGTATAATATGTAAGTATTTACAAAAAAAAAGTACCTATGTATGTTTATCCATTGTCTAGTACCCATAGTACAAGCTCTGCTTAGTTTGGGCTAGATGGTGTTGTGTGTATGTGATAGAATATTATATTATATATTAGGTATATTTGGACGTACTTTCTGAAAAACGTTCCAACCCACACTCGGGTCAAAATCGAGTTATTATTAGCAAATTAGTCACGGGGTTACTATTTACTAGCTGGAAAAATTTGGTAGCTCTACTATCACTCTAAATATTAAATCATGACTTAGTAGCCCAACCCACATGTATGAAGAAGCAATACGGGATTGAAATTCAATCACGATTATCTCAAAATGTTAACGTTTTTCAGAAAGTACGTCCATTTATAAACTCAGTCCTGAATATTTGAAAAGGCCCTACAGGTATTATAACTCGTGCGCAAGTTGTCTTTTATCAAAACATAAGTAAACATGAGTGGCGCAGCATTCATTTTTCAATTGCTTTGCATGATCGTAGAGCAAAGTGATATTGTGGTTCTTCTGTCAAGCAGTTCTCAGAAACACAGAGTTTGTAACTTTCCGGTTGTCAATAATACGTCGAAATGTAGGTATTATAGACCTCTGTCCACCCCTTAATGGATATAACCGTAATATATATAATAATATGTATATCCTTACTTCCTATCCTACAAAAGCGAAAATGAGTTTGTTTGTTACCTTTTCACGGCTAGACCACTGAACCGATCATTCTGAAATTTTGCGTATACATTGTCAGGTGTACAGAAACGGACATAGGCTACCATACATCCCGAAAAAAATGAATGCTCCCGAGGAAAACAACAATAACGTTCTTATGATAATAGATGTCGCCACGTGTCTTTCGAATCATGATTCAATTATATTATTACAAGCAAAGTACAACCCGAATTGATTGTCAAATTCTAAACTAACGCGAGCGAAGCCGCGGGCAAAAGCTAGTAATATTATAAATTCAAAAGTAACTCTGTCTGTCTGTTACCTTTTCACGGCTAAATTACTCAACCGATTTAGAAGAAATTTGGTACAGATATAGTTTAAAACCTGGGGGAGGACATAGGCTACTTTTTATTGATGTAGGTACCACGCAGGCGGAGCCGCCCGCATAAGCTAGTGGATCATAAATCTATAACAAATACTCCTGTCAAATGTTTGTGTAACATGGATTTCAAAGTGTTATTGTTATTTAATTGTTTATACAGATAACAGTTCAGATACGAACATAATGTCGGGAAAAATTGTGTGCAATTGTTTGTGTCGTTGATAACGTGATGTTTGGTGTAGCTGAATGTTATTGAGATTTCTTTGTTAAGTATTTGCTGAGTTGACTTAGTGATTAAATTGTATATCTTAATATATATAAATTACGTGTCACGTTGTTTGTCCGCTATGGACTCCTAAACTACTGAACCGATTTTGATCAAACTTCGTAACCATCTGTAATTTGGTCCAACTTATAAGATAGGAGTTTTTTTTTAAACGCAGGCGAATTTGCGCTGGACAGCTAGTAGTAATATAATATCAGTCCTGTATTAAGTTGTTCCACTGAGGCACCGTCCTCTGCTGAGTGTGAAAAGGGTTACTCTCGCTTCGGCCCAGTGCGGGTTGGCGGACTTCACATATATTCGAGAACATTATGGAGAACTCTCAGACATACAGGTTTGCTTACGATGTTTTCAATCACTGTTAAAGCGGGCGATAATTATAAATTTGATGCGCACATAACTTAGAAAAGTCAGAGATGCTTTGAGATTGAACTCAAGACCTCTGTGTGGCAGTCCAATGGTTTTCCACTAGGCCAGAGGTTCCCAGACTTTTTTTTCTCATTGACCACATTCAAAATACTAAACAAGTTCATGCAAGTAAAAAATTTGATCTGATCTGATGATGAAAACTCTCTACGGGCTGACCTTTTCTTTTTCTCTACCGAAAAATCCAAATACTCTTGGTACTGAAGGAATATTCAAGTTTTTACAAGTAACAGTCTGTGAAGTCAAGCCAACATTTTATACGCTATTCAACTGAATATAATTTCTTTATAATAAAGTTACATACATAGATTCACGCCTGTTTCCCAGAGGGGTAGGCAAAGACTACGGATTTCCATTTGCTACGATCCTGCCACACTTCTCTGGCTTCATTCACTTTCATCACATTCCTCATACACGCCCGTCGGTTCAAGGAGCTCTTAACCTGGCCTTTGTCCAGACCGCCTCCGATCTGATAATAAAGTTAATGTTTTGAAAAACAAATTTCGACTGCAGGACTATACTAACTTTACTTAAACTCTAAAAAGTAAAATTGTAAAGCTTTTTCTGAAGGGAACCACAAAAACTAAAACGTCATCAATGTACTATCGGCTCCAGCGACGGTTGACCATTTCAGAAAAATTTTCGCTTGCAAATGTTGACCAGTTGAGTTTGTATCGCCTTAGAATCAGTAATCAAATGTAAAGTGTAAAAAAACTCAAACAAAGAAAGGGGCGTGTCACGGGTACGGATACCAAGTGTTGGCCTGCTGTGCAATTTTAACCTTAGGAGTGGTCATCCGTCGCTGGAGTCGATAGTACATATGTATGTATTTAAGGTCCCTCTACACAATGGCCCATGATAGGCGAGTACAGGCACGCACGATTGTGTAGAGAGCATAATCGGCTGTGAGTGGCCATCATCGCCTATAATCGTGACTAATCGGTGAATTGTCGGTACATCAAAGGAATGCGTACCGATGATCGTGCGCGTGGCCACACAATCGTCCATCAATCAGTCGCACGACAGAGGTCAAGTAAGAAGGTAGTAGTTTGTTGGCAGGAGCGCTGTGAACGTATGACGCCAATTTAAAAAAAAGTAAATGTAGTGCGTGATACCGGTGGATTTATGTTTACTCAACAAAAATGGTTGACCTTTTGACCTTTTTTTGATGCACATTCCGATAATGATTATATTATGTACTGAGCAAATAGATAGCAGCAGCCGCTATCACTTCGACGTCCATCTTCAACAGACGACAGTGAGTAAATATACAGTCACGATTGTCTAGAGAGCAACCCATGATCGCGGCGATGATGGCCACTTTTTTAATCGCCCATCATGAGCCATTGTGTAGAGGAGGCTTTAGATTTTTGTGTTTTTCAATAACAGCTTAATGAATTTCGATAAAATATATATAAGACCACTGAAGTACCAAACAAAAAAGTATTACCTCAATCAATTTATAATTGGCGGAGTAATATGGTAACAAACACAAAAAAACATATTTAAGTCGAATTAAGAACCTCCTCCTTATTTAAAGTCGGTTAAAAAGACAGCTTCACCTCTATGGATCAAGACCTGTATCGCAGACGACTTTGCAAACTTATAATTAATCTGTAAAGTCTTAGAATACCAGATATAATTAAAAATCGAATGTGCCTGGCCACCGGTGTGCCGCCGCGGTTTAAAAGTTTAACAAACACAAAATACACACAGACTCAGAATCTAGTCTATGCCTAATGGTAGCAATGTCATACTATATTCCACACTACTAGTTGTAATAAATAAATACTTTTTACTTCATGTTCAGAAAGCACGTCAACGGTGACCCATCTAAAAATAGCCTGTGACAAGATCGCTTGACCTCGTCGACCGATCACCACACTCCAAGGCAATAATAAACTCGTGTCATAATAACTACACATAGAATGAGTAATTTAAATACTTTCACATAAATAGTATAAACAGGGCTGACTCGAAGTTAGTTTCGATTATTCCATTATTATGCGGATAAACTATTGAATGATATATTAAATGATCTTAAATATTTACTCATATATAAAAATAAAATAATGATTATATTTAAATGAATGATTTAGGCGACGCTTTTAACTGGTAAACCAAAAGACTGGCAGCATTGCCACGTTGAATGGCAATGTTCATTCTTTGGGATATGAAACACCGGCCTTCTGATCACGCTGAGCGACGATCAGACGTTTTGCGAGCTGTTTCAAGATTTGAGACCTTACGCTTCTAACATTCCAATTATATTTAGTTTTCACGTTGCAATTGCCTTACGCTATGTCATCTTCGATTATTGTAATTTTTTTTAAATACATCGCATATAATTCCTGTGTCGTGGGGGACTTTACAAACATTCAAATAGCGGACACAAAGAACATCCATTTGTGGATCACACAAATTTTAATCCCGTGTGGGATTCGAGCATGAAGCACAACAACCAGTGGAGAGAGTATCGGCAAGTTTTTGTTCTAAATCAAAGTCACTAATTAACGGCGGGGGGAGAGGTAAGCCTCGCCCGCTGTGATTGGGCGACAAATTGACAACCAAATGACAACTGATTATCTAGGGATTCCAAAAATGTACTTGAAAAATATCGATATCGATAATTGTTTGACCTATTCCTAGCATATGCTACCCTTACCCTTATATATATAAGGGTTTGTTTGACACAGAGATCTAGGGTTCGATTTTGAAATAAAACAGGTGTTTATTTTGATGATTTAATTAAAAATATAATATTACTGATTTTTAAAATGCATTAATTTTGAATATTTTTTTTCTTACATAATCTTTTGGATTTGTATTATTTTTGGTAATAAATGTCTGGTTGTTATGCTTCATGGATTCGAGCCCACGACACTAGGCACAGTGGCAGCGGCAAGACAACCATTTAACCACTACGCCATACGAGCAGTCGCACTCAACCTTTCTTCTCAAGTATTTCTTCGTGTCACGGTTTTGACAACCCTGGTTATTTATAGTCGGAAGGACATGACCTAGTCTCGGAAAACATTTTGAGCGACTACTCCGAATGTGTGCCAAAACATTTGTGTTAATACTAACTCCTAAGAGAAATAACTAAATTGTAAATACTTTGGCGACACGTGCTTTTAAACTAGACATTTTAAGATGGAATTAAGATCAGATGTTATGTTTATTGGAATTGTTTGGAGTGGTTAAATCGCAAATTTTACATCAAAACATTCGTAAATATATACTAATATTAAAAAGCTGAAGAGTTTGTTTGTTTAAACGCGCTAATTTCAGGAACTACTAGTTCGATTTGAAAATTCTTTTAGTGTTGGCTAGCCTAATTATCGAGGAAGGCTATATAATATCACGCTACGATCCACGGGGGCGACGCAGTAACGATAAACGCGGGTGAAACCGCGGGAACATCTAGTACGTAAATATAATTAAAGGTATTTTTAATTTAGGCAACTTTATTGATAAAAGCTATCTGTTCCAATTTTATTATAGTTTCTTGTCTGCTTCTTCTCGTGAGAACACTAATACTTAAACAGACTTTTTTTAATGCTACGTTTTTATTTTCTTTTGTTTTTATTATAATGACCTACTATTAATATATAAGATATATATATTTATTGATGTGTCCAAAAAGTGTTTTTTTTTTTTATTTTGCTCGTCAAGATGACCGCACTCCACCTGATGGTAAGCAGTCGTGTGGTCTAAGAGCAGTGGCCTCCACACCGCCCCCACAGCAGCCGAGGCGATGTTAAGGTCTCTACTTTGACGGCCTGAGAAGATGCTTTTTCACGCCCCGCTTAAAGGACCCAGGATTGAAGGAAGAAGGAAACACGTGCATTGGCAGAGAATTCCATGACTTGGTCGTACCAAGTCATGGCAGTCGTACCAAGTCTTTGCATTGCTTACACATTATTATGGAAAAAGATTTTATAGGTACTTTAAATTTGACTACTTATCTCTTCTAGATAACATATTAATTTACATAAGTTTCGTAAATACAATGCAAAGTATCCAGGCAAATTAAAAACAAGCAATTTCTTCCAGGCAACCCTTCTAATAAACAGCGATAGCCTCTTTGGATTACAACGGAGAAGTCTTGAGTTTGATCCCAAGTCACACACCGCGGACTCTTCGAAGTAACATGCGTATTAAATAGTTAATCCATCCATCCATCTAAGCGCTTAAAAAGTTAAAAGGGGGTCCAAGACGATTTAATGTAAAACACTGTATGGGAAGAAATAAACTTATTTTTTTATCTACGCAGCTAGCAGCGATTTTCCAGTGGGAGATCATTGGATTGCCACACATAGATCTCGAATTCGATCTGAAGACTATTCCTGTTTCTACAATCTGCCTAAAACTGCAGGTGTAGTTCATAATCATTTTGGACAATAAGGAAAGAATAGAGTTGTTCTTATCGAGTGAAATTATTTATATAGAAATCAAACTCAGGTTTTCCTTTACCGTTAAAGCGTAAAATGTATGAGAGTCCGCAGTCACAATCTATTTTATAGACCCCTGCATCTTGTAAAGGTAGTTGGCACTTGACAGATGGTAAAAATTGACTTATCTTCGTTGGCGGCTTGAAGTATGTATTGATTGAAGCTCGATACATTGGTCAAACCAAGAGAAGCATAGGCACCCACATAAAAGAACACATAGCTGATGTAAAATACCAACGCTCGTTGAAGTCTGCTGTGTGTGAACATGTGCAACAAGGGACCAACCACTACCTGAGATTTGACAAACCACAGATGCTCGCTAAAGAACACCGATTCCTACCAAGGATGCTTCGCGAGGCTATTGAAATCAAGAAACATCCTAATTTCAATAGAGAAGATGGTTGGAATGTACCACCAGCTTGGGATCCAGTAATTCAAATAGTCAAACCCAAGAAGAAGCAAACCACAGCTAGACTTCATGATACTTTGTGCTCATTCTGCGTAAATAGAAACACCCATGATTAAATTATGTTCGGGTACTTTGAAATAACTACACTGGAACATTGAGACAACTACCATCTTAGTCTCCCCGTGACCATGGCTGCTGAAAAGCAACCGAAACGTCGGGGAAAGTGTAAAAATAAATCTAAATAGTATAATAGTATAGTAATAGTATAAATAGTTTTAATAGTTTCAATAATTTAATTAGCTTAAAAATTTGTAAAGTTTAATAGTGATTATAGTAGTGTAACAGTTTTTCAAAAAATTTTGTAATAGTGTCAAATAAACAACGCAATAAAATCCGTATATAGTAGTTTAATTTCAATGAATAACATTCGCGTAAACAGAAGACAATATTATTCTATTGGTTGTTTAAAAAACATCTCCTGTTCGCTCGTCTCGTCTCCGGTTTGGTGGAGTCCCGGCCTTAGGGAGGTAATAGGACGAAAATAGAACAAAAAGATCATGCATGTTCTCTGTCGCAGAAATACGACACGGACGGTAGGGGCACGGAAATGTGTGTCGCATAAATGTGACACAAGCTGTAAAAAGGTTAAGCAAGTTCTTGTATTAGGGGATACAGCTGGGTATAAAGTAATATCATATTTCCCAAAGCCCAATACATCGAACTACAGATTGAAACAATAGATACCGTCTTCAGGACAGCTCCCTACAGTCCCTCCCCACTAATTTGGAGAATGTTTGTCCAAGGACGAGGCTCACCAGACACGCGAGCCTTAAGTAATACAATTCATTGATATTTAATAACCATTAAGTGAATTACTATACGCTGGGGATTTGCATTTTAGGTATTATCTTTTACTTCAGGGAATAGGGAGGTTACGTACTAATATTGTCTTCTATTTACGCGAATGTTATTCATTGAAATTAAACTACTATATACGGATTTTATTGCGTTGTTTACTTGACACTGTTACAAAATTTTTTAAAACTGTTACACTACTATAATCACTATTAAACTTTACAAATTTTTAAGCTAATTAAATTATTGAAACTATTAAAACTATTTATACTATTACTATACTATTATACTATTTATATTTATGTTTACACTTTCCCCGATGTTTCGGTTGCTTTTCAGCAGCCATGGTCACGGGGAGACTAATGGTACTAATGTTTAAGTTTACATGTTATACACAACAAAAATTGAATTCAAAAGAAACCATTTTGTGAAAACAGAAAAACAATTGGTTGCATTACCGCGGTAGTTAAACCGACTGCTTTACACGACATCTCTTTTTCTCTTTTTAAATAGGCTACTCCTGCACTAGAAATAATTGCTGTACCACGAAAGGCTTTACAAACATTCAAACAACGGATACCTTCTTCAAACGAGGTTTAAAGAGAGTTCTTCTTTCACGGTAGGCAGCGGCTTTGCTGTGTCCTGACATTGCTGAAGTCCATGAGCAGTGGTTACCACTTTCCATCGGGTGGGCCACTTGCTCGTCTGCCACCAATGGCAATAAAAAAAAACAAAGAACAGTTCTATGCCCTTGCTTGGCTGAGCATGGCAACAGATAATGTAAATTCACATTAATTAAGTGTAACATTTTTGAAGTGAAAACTTCTTTAAGTGTATTGAGCACTTCTTGGGTGAACAAAAATCATGGAACTCGCGTTATCGTCACCAAAAGCTTTCCATTTTTGAGTTATTTTTGGTTTTAGAAGTGGTTATTATCAAGGATTAAAGTTTTCATTTCTATCGGCAGTCCCTAAAGACTGCCCCAATTTTTTTATTTTCATCCATACTCGGAAGAACCATATGTGGATCACACACATTTTTGTCTCGTGTGGGATTCGAACCCAAAACACTTGGCGCAGTGGCAATGGCGAGACCACTTAAACCACTTCGCCATTCGTGCAGTCTCGGGTTCGATGCCAATGAAATATTAAAGGCTACTTGATTTAAGCACAGTATTAAAGCATATTAGGATTTTCAATCCAAAAAATACTTTTTAAATCTGTTCAATGTGCAACTACTAATGTTGCTGACTGTACATACCTACCGAATAAATACATGACTAATATTTTAAAGCTGAAGAGTTTGCTTGTTTGTTTGTTTGTTTGAACACGCTAATCTCAGGAACTACTGGTTCGATTTGAAACATTACTTTAGTGTTGGATAGCCAATTTATTGAGGAAGGCTTATAGGCCATATAACATCACGCTACGACCAATAAAAGCGAAGCATCAATGAAAACTATTGCAAAAACGGGAAAAATTCTCTTATGTGAAACAGACGAAGTTGCGCGGATCTACTAGAATAATAATATATGCCACACACGATAACAGTGTGAGGAAATAAAGTTAAAAGCGCAAACAAATCGTTATGGGACGATCAGTCCACACCCTTCAGTTAAACATAGGGTTGCCACAATTCCTTTATATAATAACTAGATGTTCCCGCGGTTTCACCCGCGTTTATCGTTACTGCGCCGACCCCGTGGGTCGTAGCGTGATGTTAGCCTATAGCCTTCCTCGATAAATAGGCTATCCAACACTAAAATAATTTTTCAAATCGAAACAGTAGTTCCTGATATTAGCGCGTTCAAACAAACAAACTCTTACCATCAGGTGGGCCATATGCTTATTAGCCACCTTAGCTGTATAAACAAAAAATTACATACATACATGGCAAACCTACTTGTCTATGCTCGTAAGTTGAAAGAAACGATGTTTGGGGATTTATCAATTATACTAATTATAGTAATTGCTTCTCAAAGCTGTGCTCACTTTTGCTGAGGAAGAAGGTGGATTGGGAATGTCTAAAATTTCGCATATCTTATCCTTAAACGGCCTCTTTAGAAAAAGGTTTGATTCCTGTGTTGCCAGCCCTAGGTATTAAAGTACACATTCGCGTGACGGACCTTGACCCCAATGGCCGTCCGAATTACATCCACTAATGGCGTCCAGCCGGTCTGAACTGGACTCAAGCGGGCACACAATTGGCAATACCAGCTGTTTGTGCACGATAGATGGAATTCATTTATGTTATTAATTACATTGTTGATTGACTGTGTCATAAGGAGGGTGTTTAATTGTTGACGTTGTCCTGTCTCTGACGAACTGTCGAACTCGCGAAGTTAAAATAATCGTAAAGTTTTCTGAAATTATCCAATGTTCTTGACTTTTCTTTCCGGAAGAACATTCTACTAAGTATTAGAAAATTAAAAACTAAAATGAATGAAATCGGTAAAGTCCTTCTGAAGTTATAGCGTGGCCAAGGTTCTTTGTACAAGTAAGAATATCAGCCTTTCAGATTATGTCTCACTGCTTTTTAATACAGGGCTGATTGATCTAGACCATGTTCTAAATTAATACATAGCATTGCAATGCAATCTAGTTTAAAATATTGTATCCATACATAAAGTCAGAAAACCTCAAGCGGCTTGAAGAGTCTGACAGTAACCGGACAAATAATTATTATTATACGCGCGCGCGTAATTTTACGCGCACTGTTTACACGAATACGTCTGACCACACGCGTCTGGCGCGTGTATGTTTAAATAGAGTCAAGGCCGCGCGCGTCGTTCGGATGGGTGAGCGATGAACACCGAATTTTATATCCTAAAGAGAATTACAAACTGAATTTCGGCTACGGCGGCCAGTATTAACTGAGACTGGCCAATTACGCAGGAGATATTATAGTGCATAAGTGTGTACGCAAACACAAGTGCACTCTCTGTTCCCAAACTCTCATGATCAGATGGGACGGTAATCCGACACGACCGGAGAGAGATCAGGCGCAGGACCAACGGCTTTACGTATTTTCCGAAGCACGGGGAATACACCGCCAACTTCCTAAATCCGGGCTGCTCTTGAGATTTCTTAACCGGAAAACCCAATAACTTTTTGTTGGCCCGACCCGGGATTCGAACCAGAGACCTCATACACAGCAGTCGCATTCACAACCGCTGCGACACGGAGGCAGTCAATGTAGTCGGTTAATTGTAGTTTGAATTAGTTTGTCGGTCCGACATTGTTTTTGAGAGGTAGCTGGTTTGATGCCCAATTGAGATATTTAAATAGAATAAGTACTGCTTTTTTGTAGATGGTTAATTTAGTTGTTTGTGGTTTGGATTGTTTTGTTGGTTCTGTGGTATTAGTTCTATATTGTCGAGAGGTCTCGGGTTTAATTCTTAAACGCCAGTGTTATTGAGATATCTAAACAGAATATTGCTTTTTTGGAGACGATTCATTTTGTTATTTGTGGTTTGGTTTAGATTTTTGGCTTGTAGTAGCTCTGTATTGTTAAGTTCGAGTATGATTCTCGATTGGGATAAGTGTTATTGAGGTTTTTTGGATTGCTACAGAATATAAAAAAATTAATTAGTGTCTGTCTGTGGACTCAATATTATGTTGACTTTTTGTCTGTCTGTAAATTTGTACTCCAAAAACCACAACATGGCTAAACGGATTAATAAAACGAATACTCATTTACTGAAGCATGTTTCATCTCGATCAAATTAATAATTTCTGGATATAACTTGACCTCAATGCTAAAAAGCGGCGCGAACGCATTTGCGAGTAGTACTAATTAGAAATACAGAGGCCAAACTATTTATATCAAACTAGCTGACCCGATTGCTGACGTCGTTGTCCTGTCAATCTATACAAACATACATTTCACGTAATTAAATTCGGGATTAAATATAATGACCACCAAAAATAGTAATTGCACACCAAAATATGCTTACTAAAATATATCATAACGAACACTTATACGCCTGAAATCACTGCATTCCGTCTCGGAAGGGTTAGGTTATGTCAGGTTCCTCCTTAAACCCACCCAAAAGTAGGAGCCCGCTTAGCGGGGCTCCGTCGACTTATTTTGATTTCTTTGCTGTGCAATTAATATTTTTGGCATTAAAATGCGGTTTTAATTTTGGTGATCATTTACTATTTTTGACTATTATATTTTACTATATCTGGTATAAACATAAGCCATTAAATTCAATATCAAAACGTCAATCAATTTTTTTCATATAAAAATACCATTTAAATTTCCGAAATTTCCCGCGGATATTGCGCAAATTTTCGTTCATACAATCCTTGTCCTAACAATTACAAACAACAAAAAATATCAGCCAAATCGATCGAGCCGTTCTGAAATGATGCTCCAATGGGGCAATTGATTTTTATTTATATAGATGTCTAAGACGTAATCAAATTAATTAGGCACGCATGTCTCTGAAAATATCATAAAAACTCGCTCATAGGTCGTAGAATGAAGCGTGGGAATATGAATAACCATTGTCAAGAAAACATGCCTCAAAATGAACCGTTGTGAAGATAAATTAACCCCTTGTGGGCTGTTTCGAGTGGCAAGTCCGCAAATGACGGTCATATTTTCAGGATTTTAAATGCGATTAATTTATTTGGACTTCACAAAACTCAAAATTAAAATATTTTATTTAATTTAGGTCACAAAGTAACACTTATGAAGTTACGAACGTCAAGGTTACATTAACTTAACTATAATATTAGTTATAAGATAGTTACAAATTGGCCGTAACCTCGGCGGGGTCGCGACCGCATGTGAAAGTGATTCGCGCGGCCCCGCCGATAGTGGTTTGTCGATGAACACCGTGGTAGGTTTAGTCGGTATGCCGGGAGGTCCATTTTATCATTTTAACATCATTCTGTTACCCCGGCGAGTCCGACGTAACCTCGCCGTCCGCCCCCGCGGAGGGGTATGCGTCAAAGCATTCCCGCACGGAAAAAAAAAAAGAAAAAAAAGTTACAAATTGTCTTTTTAAAAAATGAAAGGAACTAGCGACCCGGTCCTGCTACGCACGGGAATACAAATTATACACCTAAACCTTTCTCATGAATCACTCTGGCTATTGGTAAAAACCGCATGAAAATGCGTTTAGTAGTTTTTGAGTTTATCGCGAACAAACACAGACCCGGCGGGGGACTTTATTTATAATATGTAGTGATGAAAGAAATAATATGAATTTACATTTACATTGACCTGATGCCACGTTTAGCAAAGCAAGTACGTAGAACCAATATGAGAAAAAATAGCAAGAAACTAACAGCTTCGCCTACTTTCAAAATTATTTTTAAACACTTTATAGATTCAAATAAAATTGTACCGTAGATGAAATATAACTAACGGTCGCCTAGTGCTCGAAATTCGACCAAAGTTGAGTCTGTAAGATATTGCTGATATAATAACTTTATTAGCATCTCAAGTTACATGTTGCAAAAAATAACGGTGAAACCACACTAGGCAGAGCCAGAATATATGTCATTATATATGTAACCATAGTTACGCGTTTCGTCTGCGTGTGTCAAATGCATGGTTATGTGCGTGTAGTGTTTTTTCATTAATTTAATGTATTTTTATGCATAATTTAAAAAAAATATTAGCATTCGTCACTTCTTCTCTGTATAAACTAGAAGTGTGCGAAATTTCATACTCCTCCGTCTGCCCAATTTTCGTAAAAAGGGATCCAAAGTTTTCGCTTCACGTATTAATTTACAGATAATTGTAGTGCTTTCACTATGCATATTACGCATCGAAAATTTACGATCTAATATTAACATAGTATACTAACTATGATACACTTTTACTCTAATAGAGTATAACAATAATTTAAAATATAATAATATTGTATCACATACACACAACACCATCAAGCCCAAACTAAACAGAGCTTGTACTAGATATGGATATTAGACAATGGACAAAAATACATAATTATATATATACTTTTATTTTGTAAATAAGTAGGTACATAATTATTATATAGAAACACCCAGACCAAGACAAACATCCATGTCCATATACACAAATGTTTGACTTGTGTGAATCGAACCCGCGATCTCAGACGTGGCAGTCAGTTACACTAACCACTACGCTGTTGAGATCGCCCAAGTAAATGCATTGCATGCACGAGGCATGACACTTATTTTGAAACATGGACGTTCAGAAATGGTAACAACACGTAAACACTCACTCAAAAGTATTTCCACGTACTTTATTTCCTCATAAAGTAAAACGTACCCATAATAACGAACAATATCTACTTTATTATAAAACTAGATGTGCCCGCGGTTTCACCCGCGTTTATCGCTACTGCGCCGCCCCCATGGGTCGTAGCGTGATGATATATAGCCTATAACCTTCCTCGATAAATAGGCTAACCAACACTAAAAGAATTTTTCATATCGAACAAGTAGTTCCTGAGATTTGCGCGTTCAAACAAACAAACTTTTCAGCTTTATAATATTAGTATAGATTACGGGTGGCAACCCTAGTCTGGCTGGTCTTCTTGGGTACGATACCCTAAAACTATTACGTCCAATAAGTCCACACCTTCCCGTTACACAATATCTTTGCATTACTTTCTTTAATACATATCTACCGTCAATTCCCCACTCACTTAAGCCCAATAAAAAAAAAAAACGATCTCTTTAATGTAATCATAAATTTATAGACGCTATAAACCATTTCGCGCCACTCCGGCCATCTTTGTTTCTACGTCAAATAAACAAGCAAAGGCAACTCGGCGTTCAGCCAACGTTACGTAATGAGTTTGTATTATAAGTAGACATGCACAAAGTATTAATGAATGAGAATTGTTACATAATTTAGCAACACGTTTTTATATTCTCGAGAGGTTAGATAGAAGTCTATTACATCTAGATTTGACTAACTATGTTTGGTTTCTCATATTTATACTTATGTCTTCGTGGCAGCGGTAGGGTATGCGACTACTGTGCATGAGGTCTTAGCATCGATGCTTGGGTCAAAATCAAAAATCAAAATACTTTTATTACCAGAATAAAAGTTACATTTACATAGTATCCTTTGGCCCCAAGCTAGGCAAACCTGTCCTGTGGGTACCTTTGACGATTTACAATGCGTTTACATGTTTGCTCGGTCGTAAAGTTTACTTGAAAATGAAATTAAACTTAACTTACACAATAACGAAATAAAAATAATTTCTTGCTATATAATATAATATGGAATAGCTTTAAAACAGTATTTTGACAAATAATAATATATTTTAGATATGTGCGAAAATATATCATAGGTATGTGTGTAAATATATAGGAATGTATGTAAATTGTATGATAAATATCATAAATAATATATTACCTAATTAACAAAATTGTTTTTTATTTACTAAAAGATGAAATTAAAGATGTATTCTGTGAACATTAAAATTTACACTAAGTGCACAAAAAGGTTTTCGGTGACATCGAGTATGTTAAAGAGGCAAGCCACGTTGTTACCTTCAGTTTTGCCTCTTTTAGTGAACACAACTTTACGTCACAGGAACTAGCCACTATATTCGGTCGGACAAAGTGTGTTGCTTTTCTCTTCAGATATTCTCATTTGGAGCGATGGCCAGTGAAGGACGATAGATTACGCCTCCTATTACGTGGGAAGTAAAAAGATTGTTGACGAATGGGGGCTACCGTTTTTGTGCTCACCAGTGGGCGCCACTAGCGCGTAAGGTCCTGTCAAGTCTGTCACAATTGCTGTCAAAATCCGTGTTCAGCAGTAAACATTGTCGTTTTCCATGGTTACTGTTGAAGTGACTATAACTATAGAGTATGAGATCTGGAGACCTTACTATCCACTCGCACCTCTAGCGGTGAATACAAGCGCGGTAGGTAGCTCTCATTGTGGGTGCAATAAATCTTTGCCTACTCCATTTGGGATACAGGCGTGAGACTACTTATGTTTATTGAAGGATTTTTGACTATAAGACTATGTATGACTGTTCGTAAGACTATATTCTACCACATACACACAACACCATCTAGCCCAAACTAAGCAGAGCTTGTACTATGGGTACTAGACAGTGGATAAACATACATATACTATTTTTTTTTGTAAATACATACATATTATACATAGAAACACCCAGACCAAGACAAACATCCATGTTCATGCACACAACTGTTTGACTTGTGCGGGAATCGAACCCGCGACCTCATGCCTGGCAGTCAGTTATACTAACCACTAGACAAGGGATAAACATACATATACTGTTTCTTTTTTGTAAATACATACATATTACACATAAAAACGCCCAGACCAAGACAAACATCCATGTTCATGCACCCAAATGTTTGACTTGTGCGGGAATCGAACCCGCGACCTCAGGCGTGGCAGTCAGTTATACTAACCAGTACGCCATCTATATTTAAGAAGCCGGGAGATTCGTTATTGGTACCCGAATGACAATTTTATTTTTAATGCCAGCCTGCTTATTAACGTAATAAAACAATCATGCGAGTGATAGCCAACCTAGACGGGCTAACTAATTATCGGCTAATCACTTGACCAACCGTTCTGTCAACGACTGTATGCAGCAGTTTGTACGTGTTAGCTAGACTATGATGAATCAACCCAACGGCATCTTACTAGGCACGTATCCAAGCTTCACGTTACTAATTCAGAATATACTGCCAGGAAACGCTGTCACACATTGTTTGCCAAGGAAATCGTACAAGTCATTTCCATTTCAATATCCGCACGAGATTAAAATAATTTGTGTCAACGACGAAAATCCTATCCTAATCCTAACTAATATTATAAAAGCGAAAATGAGTTTGTTTGTTTGTTACCTTTTCATGCCTAAACCACTGAACCGATCATGCTGAAATTTTACATAAACGTTGTCAGGTGTACATAAACGGATATAGGTTACCTTTCATCCCGAAAAAAATACTGTTCGCGAGGAAAAGAGCAATAACGTTCTTATGATAATAGATGGCGTCACGTTTCCTTCGAATAAGATTGAATTATATTATTACAAGCAGAGTACGACCCGAATTGATTGTCAAATTCTAAATTAACGCGAGTGAAGCCGCGGGCAAAAGCTAGTCTTTTTATAAATTTATTTTTTAATTTAAGGACTTTTATTGCTATTGCAACATGCCAGTCCCATTGTCAACTAGGCTAATACTAAATTAGAAAAAAATACTGGCAGTCTTTGGGGAATGCCTATAGAAATGAAAACTTTAATCCTTGATCATAAACACTTCTTTATAAACCAAAAATAATTCAAAAATGGAAAGCGTTCGGTGACGATGACGCGAGTTCCATGATTTTTGTTCACCCAAGAAGTGCTCAACGCGCCTAAAGAAGTTTTCACTTCAAAAATAAATAACACTTAACCTTAAACCGGCGAGCGTGTATGAGGAATGTGATGAAAGTGAATGAAGCCAGAGAAGTGTGTCAGGATCGTAGCAAATGGAAATCCGTAGTCTCTGCCTACCCCTCTGGGAAACAGACGTGAATCTATGTATGTACTTAATCTTAACGAAAACTTATATCGAGTAGTTTCTTTACTGCTACGCTTTTTTTTTTTTTTTTTTGGGAGCTTACAGCTACATACAAGTAGTTATATAAATACCATCAATAAACGCCAATAACAAGCTTCCACAATTAGTTCACAGCTTGATTATACGACAGCTTAGCACATTTAGTATAAAAGAAAAGAAAACAAAAAATTTTACTTAACAAATGGATTTACAAGATAAGAGCCAGTAGAAGTATTCAATATTTTTAAATTTATAAATTATCAACAAAAACCTTGATTAAAAAGGATCTGGCAGAATATTTACTAGTAGTAAAGAGATCAAAACGACTGTCAACATTTAATTTGGTAAATTCAATGAATACTCTAGGCAAAAAGCTATTTACTCTAAAATTAGTGTGGCACGGAGGTCTATATAACAAGACAATTACAGAATGTATGCTGCTATGGAGTATTTCTTTGGATAAAAGTTCTTAAACACTGCTCATCCCCGTGAACGAACCAGAGTCCTCACGATTGGCTGAAAACAAGTGCAAACTTGTGCCGCGATATCAAAGGACATTATAATAATAATAATAATATTCTACCACATACACACAACACCATCTAGCCCAAACTAAGCAGATCTTGTACTATGGGTACTAAACAATGGATAAACACACATACTTAATTTTTTTTTTGTATACACATTCCGTAACTTCGTATGACTTTAGCCCTGAGGGGTGACATTGGCCCTTAATTGGAAAAAGTTTGAAGTTCCCACCAGACCACTATCATACTTTTTGCCAAAAAAATACACGTGGAAATCAATAGATAGCACTATAAACTATCAGTAAAACAGCTTTTTCCAATTAAGGGCCAATGTCACCCCTCAGGGCTAAAGTTATACGAAGTGACCGGTACATATTGTACATAGAAACACCCAGATCAATACAAACATCCATGTTCATGCACACAAATGTTTGATTTGTGGGGGAATCGAACCCGCGTCCTCAGACGTGGCAGTTGGTTACACTAACCACTACGCCATCGAGGCCGACATGTACATATGTATATATGCTGTTTGTAAATCATTCCATGATGTAAGTCTTATTCCTACCGCATGACCTTTGGTTACTTTCATTTGAAACTGGCTCTCGACTGCAGCTTTGCTTGGGAACACTACTTTTTTGGATGAAAAGTACTACGTCCTCTTCTGTATACCCCTGACAACGTGTATGCGAAATTTTATGATGGCGGGTCGAGTAATTATGACGTTAAAGCGTCACAAACAAACAAACTCACATTTGCATTTATAATATTACTTAGAATATCATCCTATCCTGTTAAAATGTGAAGGTTTGGCAAGATGTTAGCCTAACAAACAAACCTACACTCATATTTATCACATTAATTTCAACTTGGTATTTCCACACATTTCTCAAAAAATGGTCTTGGCAGATACATGGACTAAAACGAGGTGATCCTATAAAATTTCTGTATAACCTTCTGAGGTCCGAAGCCCTAAAAAATGTCAAAAGCTACTATATCTCTATTTTTATATGAGGGTCAATACACAGATTCTAAATAACACATATATGCGAATTATTTAACACTTCTATTGCTTGGACATAAAAATGGTTTTGCTTTGACAATAGTTGAAATATTTAGTCAATGCTACTATTTAGCAACGATGTGATAATAGCAATCGAGTACAATTGCTATTTAGAAGCCACTTACTAAGTAGCAAACTGTCAACTTTTTTGTCACCAATGACAATAGAATGATGTTACTAAGTTGCGTAAAATAGTTTTGTTTAAAAAGAGTTTATAATATGATAATAATATAATAACCATTTTATTTCGCGTGGCATAGACGCATAGATAAATACCTTATGGGCTAACATACACACAATTTGTGTTAGTATTTATATAACTTATTAACTATGTTAGTACTGCTTCACTTGCACTCTGTTGTTGTGCGTTCATGTGGCACTTGTCGGCGGAAGCGATGGAACATCACACCCTTCGGCCAAAACTCCTCCTTCATGAATACGTGCAGAAAGCAAGTTGGGACTCGCACCACGAACGCCTTGAAGTTGACGTTGCGACGCGATTCCAGCAACTGTACTTGAACTTCTGGCGTACATACTCCTCGATGTCCTCCGCCTTAGTGGTGTAAGACAACAACCGCATTAGGGTAATTCTTGTGTCGCGGGGAACTATACAAACATTCAAACGACGACTCGGAATAACTATAGGTGAATCACACAAATTGTTTCGTGATGGAGTCGAATTCACAACACTCGGTGCGGCGGCAGCAGCAAGACGATCGCTAGTCTGCTACGGCAGTCAATAAGCAGAAATTTTGGGTATCTTATCTTATTCGGGGGCCAGTCAGTGTAGACCGGCGACACTTCGACCCAGTGGGGTCTTTTGTGTCGGCTCCGAGATCTATCCCTTAGCTATCTCCCTATGAATGTACTGCATCAGTCGCAGCGTATACTTCAGGGGAGAAGCCTGAAGTCATCAGTCCAGCCAACGCGTCACATTCACACTGTAAGTGTGATATGGACTCTTCCTGTTTACCACAGGCAACGCACTTGTGACTCCTCTGGTGTTGCAGGTGTCCATGGGTGGCGGTAATCGTTTACCATCAGGCGATCCGTCTGCTCGTTTGCCCACTAATTCATAAAAAAGAAGGCTCTGCAGATCAAATTGTGGGTAGGTACATCAACATTTAGGGTAAATCTTGTGCTGTGTTTCCAGGGTCTATATAAGCTTTAAAGACTGACTTGCATAACAGAAATAATTAATTACTTTCGATCTAGCATGAACCTTCAGTGCACAGATGGCTTACTGGTTTGAGAAGTCATCTTACCACTGCTCCTGCGTGAGCGTTGAGAATTATAACGTGTGGGGTTCTAATTTCCCGTCAACTGTCGAGCGGACTTACGCTGTCCGCAAAAATGAGTCATAAAAAAATTAAAAAACTACATTTGTATGTCCGCTGCACACTTGACTCGTTAATGAGTCAAGTGCCGAGCGCACATACATTTGTCTGTTTGGGTATTGTTTGCACAATTAATTTTTTATTATTTTTCCCCTAGACGTTCAAGAAGATATTCAACACACAAAAAATTGTGTTATCTCCAAACTGCTGTTCTAACTGTGGGTATTTTTGTATCCATTGTTTAAATCATTAGTTCCTAAAGCGGTCTAGGTGGACTCCCAGGTCTACGGAAGACTCGACGGGGGTCTGAGTTCGCGTGACAAAAAAAATGGTGGTCCACGAGAAAATTTATTTGCTTTCGATAGTGAAGAACTGAAATGTTGGCTTGACTTCACCCTATCAATGTAGGCAGATAATATGTTAAGAAGCTCAGCGACTGAGGTTACTAAAAAAAAAGGTCAACCCGTACAGATCTGATAAAATTTTTAGAATATGGTAGAAATGTAGCTGCTGGTGGTCCACCGAAACCAGCTAAATTTTGAAAGTGCTCTATGAAGAATAAAAGTCTGGAAACATCTGGTTTAAATGCTTGTAAATGCCGGCGACACGGCAATATTTCCAGCGCGGACGCAGTCTTTACTAACAAAATTTATAGTCTGGAGGTTTTAACCAGTCTTATGATTTCAAAACTCTTAGCAACCGATGCTCAGTCAATGACTTGAATGACATCACGCTATTACCGTACTGTACGTGGGCAGAATACTAACTAACTTTTTTTAAACGGTGACCAATGTCCAAGGACTCTAATAAATAAGTTTACAATCATTTTAATAGCACTTATTGGTAGTTTTCCTGTAAAATATCCTCATGCTTGCTTTCTGGTAGGATAGGTAGAGACTATGGAATTCCATTTGGTAAGAGACTAAGGAAAAAGAGTAAGTACTTATATTTTTATGAATGGAAGAGTCGGCCATTGATCAATATTTGATAGTTTTAAGAACTGTGCAAGGAGATGCTATGCTGTTTGCAGAAAGACCAGTAACGAGATGGTTGAACCGTTTTTTATTTTATTTTAAAGACTAGCTGTTACCTGCGACTTCGTTCGCGTAGACTTAAACTAAAAAGTGCTTGTCTCCGCGGAACCCTATTTTTTTTTCTAAAATCAAAGTAGCCTAAGTTACTCCTTATAACATCAGCTATCTGCCAGTGAAAGTCCCGTCAAAATCGGTTCAGCCGTTTCGGAGATTACCCGGAACAAACAGACAGACAGACAAAAATTTTAAAAATAGATGTTTTCATATAGGTGCCTTATATACTTGCATATGCATTAGATAAAAAGTTGTTATTTTGACATTACAAACAGACACTTCAATTTTATTTATTTGTATAGATTACTAACAAATTGTACTTATTATAATTTATTAGTAAAAACACTAATATTATAAATGGCAATGTGAGTTTGTTTGTTACGCTTTCACGCTTTAAATAATCCACCGATTATCATGAAATTTAGTATACACGTTGTCAGGGGAACAAAAAAGGATATCGGGTACCTTTCATCCAGAAAAAAGTACTGTTCCTCACCTAATTTACATATAAGCGAACAGAGCCGCGGGCATAATATAGTAATTTATAATCCAAATTGTTAGTAATCTTTAATGTTAACCCATCCATCTAAGTAATACGCTAGTGTCAGGAGGAGGTTTACGTCAATAGTGGAATGGGTGGGATTCGAACCCAAAACGAAATTTCGATCACAAATCCATTGCCCTATCCGCTACATTATACTACATATCTAGTATTATTTATTCATATTTGCGTGAACAAAGTTCACCGACACGTCATATATACGTGGTCGCCTGACATTCCGCTCAATTAAAACAATGGCCCGCTGTTAATTTGTTCAATTGATCACGAAACTAATCAATTTTATAGCCGCTATCAGACAACCCGCAACCTTTGCTCATTGTGTAAAACGCAACTGCGTTATTTATAATTAACTTACAGACTGAAAAATAATTAAATAGTTAGCTTGCACGGATGGCGTAATGGTTTAAGTGGTCGCCTCGCGCCGAGAGTTGTGGGTTCGATCCCCACACAGGACAAAAATTGTGTGATCCACATGGTTGTTCCGAGCCTGAGTCCTCTTTGTGTCCGTTGTTTGAAGTTTGTAAGTCTCCCGTGAAGAGCAGCGATAGCTCAGTGGGGAGACCAACAGACTGCAATGCAGAGGGTCTCGGGTTCGAACCCACGTCGCGCACTTCTGACTTTCGGAAGTTATATGACTTTTCGAAATTATGTGCGTATTGATTGACAATTATCGCCTGCTGCGTGCCTCGGAGAGCACGTTAAGCCGTCGGTCCCGGCTGCCATGAACATCTATGGCAGTCGTTATTGGGAGAGTGTCGACACAAAAGATCCCACTGGGTCGAAGTGTCGCCGGTCTGCACTGACTGGCCCCCACATAAGATAAGATAAGATAAGTCTCCCGTGACACAGAAATTAAAGACCCAATAACACTACGTAACCCAGGTAATGAACACGAGACCTCAAACACAACAGCCGCGGTCACAACCGCTACACCATAGAGACTATCTTTCATTCTTTCTCTTTCTTTATTAACGAATATATATCATGCTAGAGGTACTTAATGAGATGTATGAATCAAGAAATTATCAACAAAAAAACACCGTTTAAAAATATTGGTCCACATTTTGTTTAACCACATTGGTACCAAAACCTTCCATCATAACACAATAACAAATAGAAAGTAATAAGTTAGCGCGCACAAGTGCTGAGGGCTACTGATAGAATTAAGCTCAAACGTCCTATTTTTATACAACTACCCTTATTAATGTTCGCATTTCTCTAGTTAGGTACATATATTACACACAATAGAATTTTATTGTAACTAGGGCCATTTGGCCCCGCTGGGGCTTAACTGGTTAAGACATCTTCTATTAGGGTACCAGTACTTTATCCCTAGTCGCTGGGGACTTTACCAACGTTCAAACAACGGACACATAGAACACCCAGGCTGGACACAGGTTTTTCGACCTGAGTGGGGATCGAACTCACAAAACTCGGCGTGGCTAATGACTCCCAATATATCTAGTATTTCCAATCCCGTACCATACCTATCCACAAATATATAATACTAGCTTTTGCTTTAGAATTTGAAAATCAATTCGGGTTGTACTCTGCTTGTAATAACATAATTCAATCATGATTCGAAAGACACGTGGCGCCATCTATTATCATAATAACGTTATTATTGTGTTCCTCGAGAACAGAATTTTTTTCGGGATGAAAGGTAGCTTATGTCCGTTTCTGTACACCTGTCAACGTATATTTCAGGATGATAGCTTCAGTGGTTTAGGCGTGAAAAGGTAACAAACAAACAAACTCATTTTCGCTTTTATAATATTAGTTAGGATTACATTGTATGAAATAAAAGCTTTAAAAAACAAGATAATATTCCACGAAATTAAAGGAACTGAGAGGATTCAAAAAAATGTTTCACCCTTAATTCATTTAAAGAAAGTTATTGTTAGTACGACTGCGAGAATACCAGCGTTGCAGTATATACTGCTACAATAGCTGACGCAGTTGCCTAATTTGATCTCCATTTACCGTTTTCTGCTTAATTGTATTAATTATTGTTTTTAAAATTATGTATGTATGGAGATGTCGGCCTCGGTGGCGTTGTGGTTAGTGTAACCGACTGCCACGCCTGAGGTCGCGGGTTCGATTCCCGCACAAGTCAAACATTTGTGTGCATGAACATGGATGTTTGTCTTGGTCTGGGTGTTTCTATGTTTATTAGTTTGGGCTAGATGGTGTTGTGTGTATGTGGTAGAATATTATTAAATATTATTATTATTATTATATTCAAATAAAACATTTTTCTTTCTTTCTTTCTTTATTTCAAACACTTATGAATGTCAAAGTTACACAAACTTAATTATGCAAACGAACGACTGTGCAATCAACATGTTTTCTCACTATTCAAACAACACAACTACAAAGTTATATCATCATTATTGTAGTCAAAGTGAGTCATTCAGATTTCTATCGAATCCGTTTTCAGAAGAACAAAATACGCTAATTATCTATCATTAACGAGACGCGTCGTACTAGTCTGCTGAGCCAGTATTTGAATAGTAAACTTGAATCATTACCCGTGCAATTTCGGCTGCTTCACAAAAGAGATCTTTTTCCCGTTTTTGCAACGTTTTTCATTGATGCTCCGCTCCTATTGGTCGTAGCGTGATGTTATATAGCCTATAGCCTTCCTCGATAAATGGGCTATCCAACACTAAAAGAATTTTGCAATTCGAATCGGTAGTTCCTGAGATTAGCGCGTTTTACTTGTAATATTAGTATAGATTTGTTTCACCAACAATTACACTCAATACAGACTTATTTTCTACTAGCTGTTACCTGCAACTTTGTCCGCGTAGATTTTAACTAAAAAGTGTTTGTCTCCGCGGAACCCTATTTTTTTTTTCTAAAATCAAAGTAGCCTATGTTACTCCTTATAACCCGGCTGCCATGAACATCTATGACAGTCGTTATTGGGAGAGTGTCGACACAAAAGATCCCACTGGGTCGAAGTGTCGCCGGTCTGCACTGACTGGCCCCCACATAAGATAAGATACTCCTTATAACATTAGCTATCTGCCAGCGAAAGTCCCGTCAAAATCGGTTCAGCTGTTTCGGAGATTAGCCGGAACAAACAGACAGACAGACCGACAGACAAAAATTTTAAAATAGATGTTTTCGTATAGGTACCTTATATACTTTCATATGCATTAGATAAAAAGCTGTTATTTTGACATTACAAACAGACACTTCAATTTTATTTATTTGTATAGATAAAAGAGCATATCTAGTGTAACAATTACTTACAGGTAAACAACACATGAGCTTTATCTACATATAAGATAAAAGTCTCGCCGTCTCTCTTCTTTAACCTAACAAGAGTGAGACAGCATGCGATTTATCTTTCGGATACCTTTTACTTGTTAGGAATGGCCATAAATCTAACTAATCTTAACTAATATTATAAAAGCGAAAATGAGTTTGTTTGTTTGTTACCTTTTCACGGCTAAACCACTGAACCGATCATCTTGAAAATTTGCATATACGTTATCAGGTGTACAGAAACGGACATAGGCTACCTTTCATCCCGAAAAAAATTACTGTTCCCGAGGAAAACAATAATAACGTTCTTATGATAATAGATGGCGCCACGTGTCTTTCGAATGATTGAATTATATTATTACAAGCAGAGTACAACCCGAATTGATTGTCAAATTCTAAATTAACGCGAGCGAAGCCACGGGCAAAAGATAGTAGGTATTATAAATGCAAATGTGAGTTTGTTTATTACACTTTCACGCTTTAACTACTCGACCGATCATCATGACATTTCACATACACGTTTTCAGGGGTACAACAGAAAAGGACATAAAGAACCTTTCATCCAGAAGAAAGTAATTTTGCCGAACGAAGCCCTGGGCAAAAGCTAGCAATCAAATAAATAATAATTTGTCACTGAATAGTGGTATTTCTTGAGCAGGTTTTTAAAATAGAAATGTGATTAGTAAATCGCCTAACGAAATAATGAGTCACTATAGCTGTTTGCCTAACCAATAAGTCTAGTGAATTTATAATATATTAGTCATTCTTCAACTTTTCCTGTTAAAATGTATCACGGCTTAAATTAAATCCTAGCAAAATTTTATGATGATCGATAAGTAGTCAGGAGAACAGAAAACGACATAGGGTACCTGTCATCCAGAAAAAAGTACTATTACTAACCTTTTTTTTTTTAACGTCTGGGGAATGCGGTTACTCACCGTCCGCGCCCGGGCTGAGCGCGGGTGTGTGGGACTCGAGCCAGAGAGGTCGGCCTCATACCCCTAAACCCCTGACGACGTTCCTCCAGTACCAAGTATAGGTGCCACGGGATTCGCGCTAGCATTCACCGCGACACCGACAGATCTTGGCCCGCCACGTAACTAGGCGGGCCCCAGCTGTTTGGGGGAAGACCAGATGGTACAGGCCTCCGCGCGCGGGGTGCTTACGCCCCTCCCTTGGGCCTGTGCTGCTCGGGCGGCAGACTGCCCAAGTCCACCGCCCGCAGGCCGCCCTCTAGGGTGGCTCGAGGTCCGCGAGCGCCCTACAGCGGCGCCCTGGACGTCTCCTGCGGTTTTAGTGGGGAGAGACCAGCTCCGTCTCCCGTTCCGCCGCGTCCTTCGCGGACATCACTGCCTCGCAGAAGGCGACGGCGACCTCCTATGCACACTGTTACTAATCTAACCTAACCTATTTACGCGAGCGAAGCTGCGTACAAAACCTAGTTATAAAATAAAAGTATACTGTATTAGTCATGGCGCCTACAGACTCTGACGTCACTTGGCACAACATCTATATGCACAAGACAGACGCAACATGTGCGCGGCTGACGTCACCAATGACGTCATAGTCCGCGTCTTGGCAACGATCGCCTCTCCCGCTCTATAATTAATATGTTTTGACCGATATCACTGGAGCTGGCTTTACCGAGAGTGAAATGGTTTTAGTTGTGATGCCAGGATTGAAATATTTAAACGGATAAATGTGGATTGAAGGTAGTTGGACTGCCAAGGATGGAGGTCAAATCAATGGCGTAGCGCGGGAGTATTTCAGTTTAAAGGTTAGTTTAAAAGTTCTTTAAAATTGCTGCATATTATAAAATATACAGTAATTCTATAGAATATGTGACGGGTATTAACGCGATCATGCATAATGTTTACCTTTTATAGGCTTGACGTTTCGACCAGGTTACACCGGCCGTGGTCACAAGCCGACTGGTACTTATAAATGCGAATGTGAGTTTGTTTGTTTGTTACGCTTTCACGCTTACAGCCAGCGTTACAGATACCTATAGAAAAGGACGTAGGGTATCTTACATCCAGAAGAAGTGCTATTCCCGAAGGATAGATAATTACGCGAGCGAAGCCGCGGGTAAAACGTAGTAATTCCATATACAGGTTGTCCGGTAATTAATGGATAACCTTGAAATGACTTATAGTAGAACTGATGGCCGTTCAGAAAAAAAAGAGAAAAACGAAAAATATATTAAAAAAGTGCAATAGCTAGTTATACTATTGACTGTCTATCTATGAGCATAATTAGTGCTTAATAATAAAACAACAAAAAACCGATGGAATTCATTCATTTATGGTCGTAGTGTACAAGAAAGTTAAATATTGTAATTAAAAAGAAATCATACCTCAGGTAGTAGGTAGTTAGTTAGGATAGATTTTTTTTTAATATCTTTTTCTGAACGATCATCAGTTCTACTATAAGACATTTCAAGGTTATACATTAATAACCGGATAGTCTGTATAACAAAAGTTATTCAAGATGTTCAAACCAGATTCAGCAAACATAAAACCGCGCATCAAATTTGTTTAAAATCTTAAAGCTTCAAACCTCTTCAAACAATGTTTACAGACGTCCGTAGTGTTTCAACACAAATAATAAGAACATTGACTATATGAAATTTAAATTTAGAACTAACTTGTTTTTCACATGCGCGTTCTCTAACCTAACTGCCGCGCCGTTGCATTACTATTGGACATATTTTGAGCTTTATTCTATAGACCATAAGGTGTTTGAGTAGCAGTATATTCTTTTTAATTTAATAGTACTATTGTTTAAAATGCGGTCGGGGTTATTTTTAATTATTAGAAGAATATTAAAAAGTCACAAGTTATATTGCAGTAGATGTGAATTCCTTAGATGACGTAGCGGTGAATAAATGCGACTGCTGCGCATGAGACAATGTATTATTGAGTATTTTAGTCAAGAAATTCACAGAAGCAGCATGAACTATATCTGGTAGATTGCTGTAGACTCGTTTTCTACTACGTAGGAAGGAGTCTTGAACTGTACTTAGTGAACAGCAATAGACTATAATGTGAGAATAATGATAACTGGCGAACTATAGTAATATTAAACTTTGGCGTAAACGACAACAGACTATCGGCCTTTATCATTTGTTACCTGAAACTTCTTCTTCTCCCTAGCCTTTATTATTCCCAAGTCACTTGGGGTCGGCTTCCTAGTCTAACCAGATTTGACTGGATATCAGTTTTTACACGGAGCGACTGCCATCTGACCTCCGCAACCCGAAGGCTAACGATACCCTAAGGCTAGACTAGTGTCAGGATATTAGAGGGCACCGACTTCCCAATAACGACTGCCATAGATGTTCATGGCAGCCGGGACCGACGGCTTAACGTGCTCTCCGAGTCACGGAGCAGGCGATAATTGTCAATCAATACGCACATAATTTCGAAAAGTCATATAACTTCCTAAAGGCAGAGGTGCGTGACGTGGGTTCGAACCCGAGACCCTCTGCATTGCAGTCTGTTGGTCTCCCCACTGAGCTATCGCTGCTCTATTTGTTACCTGAAACTATGGCTAACGATATACAGGTGTAATATTCCTTTGCCAATTCCTTCGGGGACATAGCCGTGAAACTATGTATGTAGTTATTTACATGAAATACTATCCCTCGAGAACAGTACTTCTTTTGTGGATTTAAGGTATTTATTATGTACCCCTGACAACGTGTATGCAAATGTCATGATCGGTCAAGTAGTTAAGGCGTGAGTAAGTAACAAACAAACTCACATTTGCATTTATAATATTAGTCAGGATTCTTTTGGCAACCGGCGAAGTTGCATGCGCTAATAGAATAATTGTCAGTGTGACGTATGTATAAATCCGGTTATTTTAATTATTATTCGGCCTGACTCGGTTGTCATGGACTTTCATGACAGACAATATGCAGCAGAATCAGCATTAGGGTACTTAATAGTCTTAGACGCTAGTTTTCCCGAGCGCTATGATAATTATGTCCTTCTTCAAACGAGGTTTAAAGAGAGTTCTTCTTTCACGGTAGGCAGCGGCTTTGCTGTGTCCTGACATTGCTGAAGTCCATGAGCAGCGGTTACCACTTTCCATCAGGTGGACCACTTGCTCGTCTGCCATCAATGGCAATAAAAAAAATAGTTATAGACGCGTCGGAACCACCTTATTATTTCTATATTCAGATTTTGTTTGGCAACTAGCACTATTTACAGGGTTTATTAAAAAATACTAATTACCTTATTGGTACCTTACTAAACAACTTTTGTTTTGCCACTTTTCATAATTCTTATACATAAATACAAATATGTATTGAAATTGGTTGCTCTAATCCCAAGACTAACACCCATATTCTAAGAAGTAACCTAAAACCTTCCTCAACCTCGACTCAACCGAGGATACCTTAAGGATCACCTCAAGGAATCCTCGAAATCGGTATTCTTAGTCATGTCTTTCTCTTGACTTGAGGTAATCTTGAGGATCCTCCAATGAGGTTGAGTCGAGGTAAAACGTCATTACATACGTCACAAAATCATAGATTTAACTTATTTTTTAATGTTTTTGTCTATGATCACCTCAAAGTTGACAGATGTTTGTTTTTTAACCTTATCTATGTCGCATCGCGTCATTCCGAGTTGTTTATGTTTGATTTGTTTGTTGTGTTGTGAATGTTGTGATCCAAGTTTTATCCTTTAGCTTTATTTATTCCACACATATATGTCTGGAAGACAAATATTCAGTGAGGCGGAGAAGTTGCGTCTCGCAAATAAAGCCTTTCAGGATAATCGTACGGATTATCATATAAATAATTCAAAAATCGTTTAAAATCCATTACAAAACACTTTAAAATCTTCAAATAAAATTATCAGTCGTATTTACAAGCGTAGGTGAATAGGTAACAATGGCGTAGATCTTCCTCGAGTATTCCTTAAGGTTGGTCGCGACGTACCTTGAGTTTGACAGTTGTTTCCTCACCTCGAGTGAGGAAAGATGTCGAGGGACGCCGAGTGGAGGAGATTTTTTGCAAATGTGAATACTGATTTCCTCGAGTGAGGTTGAGTGGAGTCGAGGAACGTTTGAGGAAACGTCTTAGAATATGGGTGTAAGACTTAAGACTACACGCGGTCGCAACAAAAAGCAGCGACGTAACAAAACAACACACAGCAGGGGGGATGCTTAGTGTACATGATTTTTAATTTGCTCAAATATGATTTTTTTTTGTGAAAACTAGATTTTTTGGATAAAACTAAATTTATTTGTGGTAAAACAAAAGATGTTAAGTATAATAATAATAATATACACATCACCATCTAGCCCAAACTAAGTAGAGCTTGTATTATGGTTACTAGACAATGGATAAACATACATATATACTTTTTTTTTGTAAATACATACATATTATACATAGTATGATGTAAACAAGACACAGGTGTAATGTGCAGTACATATTAAATTAAATAATATTAAACCATAGTGGCCTAAAGACACAGGTAATTAGTATTTTAGATCTAATCCTGTATACGAGCTCAAAAAAATCTTAGCCGGGAGATTAAATTCTTATCAGAATATCTATTAATTTTTAACCGACTTCAAAAAAGGAGGAGGTTTTCTAATACGCATTCAATCATATGGTAACTCGCGTGCGGTCAAGGGGCACAGATACGATGCCTCATCAATGTACTATTTATTAGGAGAGTGTCTTATCTACCTCCGTTTGAAATGAATACTAATTACATTATCTCGTTTTTAGCAATGCAATTATAAAAATGTATTTTAGACCCTTAGTACACCATACTGAAGTCTTCTTCTCCCTAGCCTTTATTATTCCCAAATCACTTGGGGTCGGCTTTCTAGTCTAACCGGATTTGACTGGATATCAGTTTTTACACGGAGCGGCTGCCACTTGACCTCCGCAACCCGAAGGCTAACGATACCCTAAGGCTAGACCAGTGTCAGGATATTAGAGGGCACTGACTTCCCAATAACGACTGCCATAGATGATCATGGCAGCCGGGACCGACAGATTAACGTGCTTTCCGAGGCACGGAGCACGCGATAATTGTCAATCAATACGCACATCATTTCGAAAAGTCATATACCTTCCGAAAGTCAGAGGTGCGCGACGTGGGTTCGAACCCGAGACCCTCTGCATTGCAGTCTGTTGGTCTCCCCACTTATTGTATTAGCATCTTCCTAACTAATATTATCAATGCGAATGTGAATGGACCAGTCACAAGGGGAAGACCTAGGTGAACGTTTCTCAATCAGATCGGAGACGTTCTGGACAAAGGCCTAGTTAAGAGCACCTTAAACCGGCGAGCGTGTATGAGGAATGTGATGAAAGTCGGCCTCGGTGGCGTAGTGGTTAGTGTAACCGACTGCCACGCCTGAGGTCGTGGGTTCGATTCCCGCACAAGTCAAACATTTGTGTGCATGAACATTTATGTTTGTCTTGGTCTGGGTGTTTCTATGTATAATATGTAAGTATTTACAAAAAAAAAGTATATATGTATGTTTATCCATTGTCTAGTACCCATAGTACAAGCTCTGCTTAGTTTGGGCTAGATGGTGTTGTGTGTATGTGGTAGAATATTATTATTATTATTATATTATATTATATTATAAAGTGAATGAAGCCAGAGAAGTGTGACAGGATCGTAGCAAATGGAAATCCGTAGTCTCTGCCTACCCCTCTGGGAAACAGGCATGTTTGTATATATGCGAATGTGTGATGATTTCACGCCGTAACTATTTAACCGATGATCATGAAATTTAACGTAAACGTTCTCAGTGTTACAAAAAATACATAGGATACCTTTTATTCAGAAAAACAGTACTGTTTTCGAGCGTATTCGCGGGCAAAAGCTAGTGTATAATAGTTTATGACAAGGAACTGGCAGTTTTATTAGCTCTCCGAAGGACTATGAGAATAGTTGTGGCAAGGTTGCCGTACGTAGCCGGTCGATTAATCGATCTGTGCATTCTGTGCAAAAACTGCACTTGTTCCAGTGAAATTATAATATTCAGTCCGGTAATTTTTTATACTCCCACAACAATAAAAATCGGTGGTGCATGAGCACGCGCTAATGTCAGGAAGTACTGGTTCGATTTGTAAAATTATTTGAGTGTTGGATAGCCTATTTATTAAGGAAGGCTATTGGCTATATAACATTACGCTACGACCCACGGGGACGGCGCAGTAACGATAAACGCGGGTGAAACCGCGGGAACATCTAGTTATAAATAATGTTTGAAATCTAGTTAAAAGAAATCCTAACTAATATTATAAAAGCGAAAATGAGTTTGTTTACCTTTTCACGCCTACACCACTGAACCGATCATCCTGAAATTTTGCATATACGTTGTCAGGTGTACAGAAACGGACATAGGCTACCTTTCATCCCGAAAAAAATTACTGTTCCCGAGGAAAACAACAATAACGTTCTTATGATAATAGATGGCGCCACGTTTCTTTCGAATCATGATTGAATTATATTATTACAAGCAGAGTACAACCCGAATTGATTTTCAAATTCTAAATTAACGCGAGCGAAGTCGCGGGAAAAAGCTAGTAAGATATGAGCGTTTCAAATCTGGTAGAAGTTGTAATCGTCAAATGACAGAAAAAGGATCTAAGAAAGAAAGAAAAGAAAAGAAAATACATTTATTTGCAGCAGATTATGCACTACATAGCAGACACAGTTAATTACAAAAAAAATAAAAGAACAAATGTTACTGCAAATTGGTCGCAACTCAGCAAAATGCTAGTTTTGAAAAAACTGTTTGTATCTACGATACAAACTATGACGTAACTACTCTTTAAGTGCATCTGGGCGGCAGACAGCAATACATCCCCACCACAACCCCACTTTTTCTTATATCTAAATTAAACATATTAATTACTCCCTTATTTTCCATCCAATTTCGATATCGTTTTCTCAAAACGGTTTCTTAAGATTGCTATTTGCTATAGTGTGTTAAATAATAGGACATAGGTAGAAGCCACTTGACTTGTCTACCTCCACTTATTCATATTACCAGTTATTAATTACTTATAGTAATTAATAACTATGTAATAAAATAATCCTTACTTCCTTACTAATATTATAAATGCGAAAAAAAGTTTGTTTGTTACGCTTTCACGCCTTAACTACTCAACCGATCAACATGATATTTTACATACACGTTGTCAGGGGTTCAGAATAGGACATAGGGTACCTTTTACCTTTTACCTTTCATCCAAAAAATAACTGTTGTAAACCTAACCTAACCTACATTTACGCGAGCGAAGCCGCCGGTGAAAACTAGTATATAATAAATAGTAAACAAATTTTGTAATAACATTATGCAACAATAAATACAATAGACATAAATTAGCAATAAATATTATTATACATATGTATATTCTGCAATTTTAATTTAAATATTAAGTTTATTTATTTATTCATCTTTTTAATTTCTCATGATTCTGATACTAACTTATCTTAACTAGATTCAAAAGCTGATAAAATTGTGACAAAACTACTTTTTAAAATAGCATAATAATAATTATCTAAATATCTTCTCTCTCTTAATAGTGCTGTGCCCGACAGGGTCCATAATTTGTTACTTATTTTTGAGCCTACTACCTCTAAATGTACATTATGGAATGCAATAAATTGAATTTGAATTTAATTTACAGAACCTAAGATGGGCAAACGCCCTTTTTCGACTACTGGGCATTTACTAGTTCTTATAACTCATATAGACACTTTTAAAATGGAGAATTATAATATACGCAGTGCATTCGACGCCTGACTCAAAATTGCAACCCCGATTGGATAAAAGTTGGGTAAACCCGAATATTATTCGGAAAAAACCAGACTGCTAACACAATCAGGGTAACATATGACGTTCGAACCGTTTTATAGATTTTTTAGTTCATGGAAACTGGAACTGTTCCAGGTTGTCGACATTCGCATATTTTAAAGAATATCCGTTTTATGTAGGTATATGTATAATCTCAGTTTACGAAGATTCAGACAACAGTCATAAAATATTCGGATTCAGTATAAATACCTGTGCCCCATATCTACGGATTCGGTTCTTGGTATAGCGTGTTAGTGCTCAGTAAAGTATTTTCCAGACAGGTATTGGAGCAAAAAGGCAACAGCGTCCAAAACTCACGAAATTAAGAAAATAGGAATCTAATTAATATTGTAAATGCGAATGTGAGTTTGTTTGTAACGCTTTCACGACTTAACTACTCGACCGGTCATCATGAAATTTTGCACATACATTGACAGGGGTATAGATAATGACATAGGGTACCTTTTTACCACACATATTTTTGTCCCGCGAGGGATTCGAACTCACACTTTGTGTAGTGCGAGTGGCGAGACGACCCAGTCAAACCAGTACGCCATCCGTGTAGTAATTTTATATCAGTTGATTTCTTTATTGCTGTTTTTATACGTAAAATAAACAATGTCTAAAATGTTTTCTTTTATAACTTAACATAGAAACGTCGCGTTGTTCGCGCAAAACAAAACCGCCTTTTACTAAGATTTCTGCACTGCGGCAACAGTTTGATCGGCAACCGTCATTATTGAACGGTTTTACGTTAAATAATATACAATATTTGCATTGCAAATAAGCATAAACAATAAGTTACGCAAGTAACCTATTTTATTGTACTGTTAGTTATCGATGAATACCATCTAAAGGTGAATGTTCATTTGTGCGAAATATTACATAACATAGAAATAGCTTTGTAGGTTCTATGACATAAATTTGCGCTTATTATTTTTGCGGCATCTGGCCTCAGCCAGGTAATTCTAAAATCATCCCTAAAACAAACAAGTAAGAAAAATTTGAACATACCATTTTCAGACACCTTGCGACTACTGAATAATTTATTGTCAACTGAAATTAATGCTACAGTATACTACAGTATAGTACTTATACTTACTCTCCATAGGTCCAACGTAAAAAGGCCCTTCGAGAGTTTTAATCTTCTAAGGTGGGATGGAACACCTACAGCGACACAAGCCGCAGCAGGCGTAGGACTATTGCTACTTATGGATTTTAATGGTATAATGGCAACTATGGATGAAAAACGATATAATATAATTATTATCCTTACTAATATTATAAATTCAAAAGTGAAAATAATACTGTAGTATTAATTTCCGTAGCCGCTAGGTGTCTGAAAATGGTATGTTCCATTTTTCTTACTTGTTTTATTTAGAGATGATTTTAGAATCACCAAATAATTTTAAACGAAGGAATAAAGACATACTTAACAGATTTTCTATTGGAAATCTTGTCATAAAACTTATTCCTTAAGTAACCTAAGTGACGATTGAAACATCGGCCTTAAGTAAATTAAACAGACAATGGCTGAATATACAACTAGATATTGCCCGCGGCATCGCTAGCGTTAACACATATTTTGACAATAAATTTCTATCCCACAAAGACAGTACTAAACTTACTTAATGAAAGGTCTTGTTTTTTCTGTATCTCTGACAATGTGTATATGCGAAATTACATAAAGATCGGTCGAATAGTTAAGGCGTGTAAGCGTAACGAACAAACTTACAGTACTAATGGTTATAGCTTAGGACATAGGCTACTTTTTATTGATGTACGTACCACGCGGGCGGAGCCGCGCGCAATAGCTAGTTATTAATAAAACCTAGTGGTCATGCAAGATGCGATAACCATTATGCATACACAATACAACATCACGTACTAAACTTTATGGGACTTTGTCTTGCTTATGACCTCGCTGAACAAAAGGTAATTAATCGTTACTACATGACTTACTTAACTCTACCTGCTGTGATTGGTGGATTGTGACTTACGAGCTATGTTTCAAAACCGTTGAGGATTTTTATATCTACACTAATATTATAAAGAGGAAAGATTATTGAAATTAAACTACTATATAGATACGGATTTTATCGCGTTGTTTATTTGAAACTATATTACAACATTTTGAAAACTGTTACAATACTATTACTATTAATTTTGTAATAAAGTGACAAATAAACAACTCGATAAAATCCGTATATAGTAGTTTAATTTCAATGAATAACATTCGCGTAAACAGAAGACAATATTAAGGAAAGATTATTTTTTGTTTGTAAGGGTTTGACTAAGAAGCTACTCAACCGATTTTCACCATTAGAAAGCTATATTATCAGCGAGTAACATAGGCATATTTAAAACTAATATTATAAAGATGAAGAGTTTTTTTGTTTGTTTGTACGCGCTAATCTCAGGAACTCCTGGTCCGAATTGAAAAATTATTTTAGTGTTGGATAGCTCATTTATCGAGGAAGGCTATATAACATCACGCTACGACCCACGGGGATAGCGCAGTAATCATAATCGCGGGTGAAACAACGGGTACATTACTAACATAACCTAACTTACTTTTACGCGAGCAAAGTCGCAAGCAAAACCCAGGACATATTATATGCATACATAATATATAGCAGTGATAAGGAGAGATCTTGAGTTCTTTGCTATAGAACGCACCTCGTGACTTTCGAAGTAAACGGTCAAGAGAACCATCTTGAGGAAACCTGCATGTCTTAGAAATCACCATAATGACCTCAAAGATACGTAAAGTCTGCCAAACTGCACTGGGTCGATGTGGTGGACTATGGCCTAATCGTTCTTACCTATATTGAAAAGCCCGTGCCTAGCAATGTGACAGACAAACAAACTCTTCAGCTTTATAATATTAGTATGGATTATCACCGAGTAATATTGACTATATTTTATTTTAAAAAATGTACTGTATAACCTAACCTAATTTTACGCGAGCGATGCCGCGGGCAAAAGCTACTATAACATAAAATTATAATAGAAGAGAAGTGAATAGTAATACTTCTCTGGCAACCTAGTTAATGACAGAGCAAGACTATGTAATATGTAACTATATTAAATAATATTACCAAAAAAGAACCAACATCAAAAATAATTTTCACCCTTATTTTCTTCAAATTGAATTGTGACCAAACAGAAAGTGTAACTTCCCAAACAAAAAAGAATTTATTCTATGCGTTCATAAATTACGAAGTTCTGATATAACAAACATGAAAAATATACAAGGGGCGAATTGAGAAACTTCCTTCTTTTTTGAAGTCGGTTAAAAACAACAATCACTGATACAAACAAAACAGACTTTATAAACACCACAGACTACCAATCGTTTGTACATAATTTATTAACGATCTGTGCCTAAACAAAGACCAGCATACAGCTACCAACGCCGCCGTTAGGATAATGACCTCTATTATTTCGGTAGCCATCTTGCGTAACCCGCTAGAGCGTGAACTGGACTTTAGAAGATGCGTATACGCAGCCCAAATGTTATTGTAATAACTTGTGCTGTAGTTTAAACGTGATGGTATGTGTTCATTCCGATTGTTAGATGCCAGGTTTGATTATGGTTTGTTGTCGAAATTGATTTTGTATTCTAATACGTATATTATATAGATTTAAATTAGTTTTGATGCTTTTGCGACTGCTGTGCATAAAGTCTCGGGTTCGGTTCCCGAATCAGGCCAAGCACATATCGTTCCCAGTCTAGGTGTTCTTTGTGTCAGTTGAATGTTTGAAGAGTTCCCTGCAGCACAGGAATTATTTCCTGACATTGGAGATGTTTCTTGGAAAAGAGTATAGAAAGAAATGTGACCACTGTGACTAAAATTCGGTCTAGAAGACATTATCACTCACTGATCGGTAAACGATTAGCGAGGTTAAGCAACTTTGGGTGCGGTCAGTCTATAGATGGGTGACCGCCTAATGGTATTTAATCTGAGCGTCTCCGTGCTTCGCAGGGCACGTAAAAAGTCAGTCCCGGTTGTTGTCAAATTGACAGCAGTCGTTAAACCATGTCAGAGGCCTGGGCGGCTTGAACAACTCTTAACAACAGGTTGGCCACTAACCACACGAAAAGAAGATTGTAAATTAGTTGTTAAATGTGTAATTTACCATTTCAGACAAATCCTACCAATATTATAAACTAGATGTTCCCGCGGTTTCACCCGCATTTATCATTAATGCGCCGTCGCCGTGGGTCGTAGTGTGATGTTATATAGCCTATAGCCTTCCTCGATAAATAGGCTAACCAACACAAAGATTTTTTCAAATCGAACCAGTAGTTCCCGAGATTAGCGCGTTCAAACAAACAAACAAAGAAACAAACTCTTCAGCTTTATAATATTAGTATAGATGTGAAAGTTTGTAAGGATGGATGGATGTTTGTTACTCTTTCACGCGCAAAAACTACTGAACGGATTTTGATAAAACTTTACACTTTTACAGTATTATTCTTTATACATCATAACATATAGGCTACTAGAGGATGCCCGCAGCTTCGCCCGCACATGTTTTTTATTTATCCATTTCTTCCCAATCCCGTGGGAATTTCGGGAAATCCCTTTTTAGTGCACCCCTACAGTACCCAAGGAACATACATGTCAAATTTCAGCTTCTTGCGCCCAATAGTTTCGGCTGTGCGTTGTCTGTCAGTCACTCAGTAACGGAAGAGTTTTATATATATAGATAGATAGATAATTTATAACGATATAAAGGTTGAATGGATAAATTCCAACGATAAGTATCAACTGAGTCGGGCAAATCCTGCTATCCGAGAGCTATTTCGGCGTGCGGTGCATAAAACGTTATAGGGTACCTTTCATCCAGAAAAAAATACCGTTCCTATCCTACATTTACGCGAGCGAAGCCGCAGGTAATATCAAGTACTCTATACAATTAAATTATGTATCTACAAAGACTCGATGACGTACATCGAAATCGAGAGCGATGAATTCTCTCTAGGCACAACAGCGTCGCTGGCATATCTACTTAAATTATAGGAGCTCGTATATACATTAATACATATATGTCATAGCGCAGAATTGGCACCCGACCAGACAGGATGTCAGACGGTACTAAAATTAACGACGACGACGTCGTCACTTGCGTTTTTACTATACACTTACTATTGGAGATAGAAGGTATGTATATCTTTTTCTCCCTAGCCTTTATCATTCCCAAGTCACTTGGGTCGGCTTTTCTGGTCTAACCGGATTTGACTGGATATCAGTTTTTACACGGAGCGGCTGTCACCTGACCTCCGCAACCCGAAGGCTAACGATACTCTAAGGCTAGACCAGGGTCAGGACATTATAGGGCATTGATTTCCCAATAACGACTGCCATAGATGTTCATGGCAGCCGGGACCGACGGCTTAACGTGCTCTCCGCGGCACGGAGTAGGCGATAATTGTCAATCAATACGTACATAATTTCGAAAAGTCATATATCTTCCGAAAGTCAGAGGTGCGCGATGTGGGTTCGAACCTGAGACCCTCTGCATTGCAGTCTGTTGGTCTCTCCACTGAGCTATCGCTGCTACTCTAGAAGGTATGTATACATATACGGGTAAATATATAGGCCCTTTACCTAACGTGTGACAGAAGACGTATGGTAATTTTTGTGGTCGTAATGTATATCTGATAAATAACCTATATGTGCCCCGGATAAACATAGAAACAAACTTATTACGTCACTATAACATTTTATTTTTCATAATGACGATTCCCGCACTAGGAATAAATCCTGTGTCGCGAGGAACTTTACAAAGATTCAAACAACGGAGACAACGAACACCGACTATAAACTATTTGTGGGCCGCATACATTTCTGTCTCGTGTAGGTATCGAATCCACACCACTCGGCGCAATCTCATTGGCGAGGCGTCCACCATTACGCTATCCGTACAGTATTTTAGGATTACATTGTTATTTTTTTTTGTTTGTTTTCTTACATAGTCTAAATTAATAAAAAAATATTATGTCTATTATTATATTATTAATTACACAGTATCACGTCATATGTATAAGTGCTGTAATTAATTTCATTTTTGTGTCATATATATTGGGTTTTAATTCTTTGGAGGTTAGAAGAGGACCAACACAGCTCACTATGGCCTGTAAAATCCTTCGAGGGCGAGTCAAATGTCTGAAACTTCATAACTTGCTATGTAGGTTGTATGTGCCTGACCGATATCTTGCCTTCCGTCAAAGCTGTCGACATAAATTATTTGCTTGACCGGCCTGTCGTACAGTTGCCAGGGCAGAGTCCCCAGTTTGTCGCTCTCTGGAGGCGCTCAACGCTCTCTTGGGTGCTAGCCCTGAGTGCGATTTGTTTGCGGATGAATGGAAGAAGATTTTGAGAGAATGTCTGATTTTCTGCGAGAAGAGGTATGACAGGATATCTTCTATTCCTTATTAGTGGATAGTAACTTTAAGAGTATATATATGTTAATTGTTTTTTAACGATATTGTGTTAAATTTTGTTTCTTTTTATTTGTTATATTTTATTTGTCTGTATGTTTAAATTATGTTAGATATAAGTTTTTAGATTGTATTTAGATATTCTATGTTAATTAATGTAACTGACTTTGTCGTTTTAATTAACTATAAATAAATAAATAAATAAATTATTTCAGTATATTTTATATTTACGTCGAAAACCAAATAAAATAAATGCCCGGATCAAACAAAGTACTTTAAATTTTATTTCAATTTTTATATTTTATTTATTTATTATTTAAACATCGAAACAAATCTGTTACTAACTAAAGTTCAATAATCCCAGCGCATCTCTTGTAATTTATTTGGTAGCTTAATACCACGGAGCAAATACAATAATACATCTAATATATATTTTATTATTATCTCCCAGCGTCACTACATTGCAGAGTTGCAGACTAGACCAGACCAATTTGAAAATTTTCAAATAATGACTTTGCCCCGTTGGAAAACCGGGACCAACGAGACAATCTCCCAATCTATACTAAGTAATACTATAAAGAAGAAAGATTTGATTTTTGTTTGTTTGTATGTAACGATTTAACACAAAAACTACTCAACCGATTTTCAAAATTTTCACCATTAGAAAGCTATATTATCACAGAATAACATAGGCTAAATTTTATTTTAAAAAATACTGTTTCACCTAACCTATCCTACTTTAACGCGAGCGAAGCCGCGAGCAAAAACTATTATATAACTAAAATAAATAACTACTACCACTAACAAGAAACTTTTTTTCAATTTATGTCTTTCAAAAGAGTATGTTGTGGCGAGGTTAAGATTGGAAAATATTTATGTTTGTTTGGTATTGAAAAAATGACGCTTTTACAAGCTTACGTCGCCGTAAACTTGTCAGATCTGTCAATTCAGTGACATCTTCATTGCAATGGCGGACTCGACTAAATTTTACGAAGTGTAATTCAATGTTTATAATGTTTTCTGAGAAGCAACCAAAACCAAGTTGGAGTAACTGTAAATTTAAACAGTATACATAATTCAAATCGTTAAATAGTTCGCCCTCGATGGCGTAAGTGGTTGGTGTAACCGACTGCCGCGCCTGAGGTCGCGGGTTCGATTCCCGCACAAGTCAAACATTTGTGTGCATGAACATGGATGTTTGTCTTGGTCTGGGTGTTTCTATGTATAATATGTATGTATTTACAAAAAAAAAGTATATATGTATGTTTATCCATTGTCTAGTACCCATAGTACAAGCTCTGCTTAGTTTGGGCTAGATGGTGTTGTGTGTATGTGATAGAATATTATTATATTATATTATTATAGTTTCAAAATGCGTATTAAAAAAAAACTGCGATTAAATCCGTATAAAATACATAGTTTAATTTCAATGTATAACATCGCGTAAACGTAATAAATAACTTTTTTTAAATCTATACTAATATTATAAAGCTGAAGAGTTTGTTTGTTTGTTTGAACGCGCTAATCTCAGGAACTACTGGTCCAAATTAAAAAATTCGTTTAGTGTTGGATAGCTCATTTATCGAGGAAGGCTATAGGCTATCACGCTACGACCCACGGGAGCGGCGCAATAACCATAAACGCGAGTGAAACCGCGGGCACAACTAGTTTTAGATATACGTTATATAATCTCTCAATTCTTTAAATAGCCAAGTAAAATGGTACTGTCATAATAATATCGAGTGTAGTTTATGTACCAATTGTCTTTTTGTCCTCTGACGACAAAGTTTTTATTACAGCTGTTATTGTCGTACTGATGTTGTTTTCGCTTTCAGTTTTATAGAGTTGTTGTCTAGGCGATAGGTATTGGAGTTTATTCACGCCTGTATTTTGGAAGGGGTAAGTAGAAAACTGTGGTATACTTTTTTTTTTTTTTTTTTTTTTTTATTCTTTTAATATTTATGGAGGCTTTTTCCTTACAAAGGAATGTCAGCCTCATCGTGCCCTAATCTTAATATATAATTACAATAATTATGTTACCTTTTATTTAATCTCAAACAGAAGAGGTACTCATTGCAGCAGCAACCATTTTGTACAATAATTTAGCTTTTTGCGAGCCAGGCTCTGCCAATATGGCTATGAAAGCTTCCACGTCACTAATATTGATGTACATATACATATATATATGTGGTATACTTAAGGTTTTAAGGATTACACAGGCTGTTATGGATTGTTCCTAACTAATATTATTGTTGTTGTTGTAATGCTTCTACGCTTAAAGAACTACTCGACCGATCATAATGAAATCTATACTAATACTAGCTGTCCCGACAGACGATGTCCTGTACAAAAGAGAAAAAAAAAATGCGTATCTAAACCATCCTCGAATCCACTTGAACACACACAAAAAGTTTCATTCAAATCGGTCCAGCCGTTTAGGAGTTCACTGTCAACACACGTACAGAAGAATTATAATATGTATAAAGATTATAAAGCTGAAGAGTTTGTTTGTTTGTTTGAACGCGCTAATCTCAGGAACTACAGGTCCGAATTGAAAAATTATTTTAGTGTTGGTTAGCTCATTTATCGAGGAAGGCTATATAACTACACGCTACGACCCACGGTGCCGGCGCGGTAATAATAAACGCGGGTAAAACCGCGGGCACATCTAGTATCGCATATAGTTGTGAGGAATACAGAAAAGGACATAAGAAACCTTTCATTCAGAGAATAGAATTATTAGATATATTATTACTTGATTTAGAATTTATTTAAAAACCGCAGGCAAAATCTGGCACCAAATTTTTTAATACCAGCCTATCCTTTTTGTACAACGTATATGCGATATTTTATAATTATCGGTCGAATAGTTAAGGTGTGAAAACGTAAGAAACAAACAAACTCACATTCGCATCATATCCTGCACTAGATATAATATGTCTAATTTTGTTTTCGCGGGGGAATTACATTTAAACAGATACAAAGTACATCCAGACACGGACTTTGACGTTCATAAGTGTTACTTTGTGACCTAAATGAATAAATTATTTTTGATTTTGACTTTGACTCCGGACATGTATTTATGGATCAACCATTTTTGGTGATCGAACCCACACCAAATGGCGCAGCGGTAGACGAAACTACCACTTACACCAGCACGCCATCCGTGCAGTCATCCTTACTTAATATTATAAATTCGAAAGTAACTCTGTCTGTCTGTTTGTTACCTTTTCACGGTCAATCCGCTGAACCGATTTTGATGAAATTTGGAATGGAGACAGCCTGAGACCCTGGGAAGGACATAGGCTATATAACATCACGCTACGGCTGACGGGAGCGTCGCAGTAACCACAAATACCACTGACGCGGGTGAGACCGCGGGCACAGCTAGTATTCCTATAAGACATAGTGATACACAGTTTAGCCAAGTGCGATTAAATAGGTTCTATTTCTAGCAATGTTAATTAAATGTGTTGTATATACGTCAGGGTAGTGACTTGGTATCCGGCTGACGCATAGTCGTCTGTCCGTGTCAGGGTCACCGATGACAGCGTGGTGACGTCAGCTGACGGGCCGGCGGTAATGCATGACCGCGTTTAGTAAAACCAGTTGCCTATTTTAAGAAATGAGTCCTTTTACCTATGAATAGGTATATTTTCATATATTTATATATAGATATATTAGATTTGCGCGCGGCTTCGTTCGCGAAAATGTAGGTTAGGTTCGATTAAAAACAATAGTTCTTCTGGATTAAATTCTGTGTCCTTTTCTGTATCCCTGACAACGTGTATACGAAATTTCATGACGATCGGTCGAGCAGTTAAGGCGTGAAAGTGGAAGAAACAAACTCACATTAGCATGTATAATGTTATAAGTGTGAAAAATTACCTGTTCGTAGATAAAACGACTCGTTTCTTAAATAAATGAACTGAGCCTTAGTGTATAACGCATATTTTAACGTCAGCCGTGACTAAAAAGTAAGTACATATTTATTTTTATAAAGTGCAATGTAAGACAAACTATTTATGCGTCAAATTTGCATTAAAGGCAGAATAGACAATGGCTTACGCACCGAATATACGTTTCTTTTAAACGTCCTTTCTCAGAGATAATGCTATTTAACGTAGATATGCCGAATTTTATCATAATCGTTTCAGTCTTTTGGGCATTTAGCCGTGATAACGACACCCACAGACTTTATGCCGCGATTATTTTTAATAGTGAACGCCTAAGCCAGGTTTCTGTACTCAGTCGTGGCCCGCAGACCTTTAGGGTCGCTGATGTAGTTTCAGTTCCAGCGACCTACGCACCTTACAAAGCTGTGAGTTGCACACCGTGGTGGTTTTAGTCGGTAGGCCCGAAGTCTTGGGAGAGCCCGATATAACCCTCTTGCCTCCCCTGTGGCGAGAGAGCATGAATCACGAGCATACACCCAGGTAAAAAAAAAAAGATGGTTACTATTTTTAAGAGACGAGGCGTTTTGCCTATAGACAGTTAATTATTAATAATATAATATTCTACCACATACACACAACACCATGTAGCCCAAATTAAGCAGAGCTTGTACTATGGGTACTAGACCACGGATAAACATAATATTATACTTTCTTTTTTTGTAAATACATACTTATTATACATAGAAACACCCAGACCAAGGCAAACATCCATGTTCATGCGCACAAATGTTTGACTTGTGCGGGAATCGAACTCGCGACTTTAGGCGTGGCAGTCGGTTACACTAACCACTACACCACCCAGTTAATTATTGACACATATTCTATGAAAAATATGTTAAAATTTAACTTAAAACGACTTGTTTCTTGAATATAGGAACTGAGTCTATTTATAACGCGTCATTTTTACGTTAGCTGTTTCTACTTTCCTGGCAAAGTATTTATTTACATAGTGTATAAAGCAAAATTAAATATTTCCACAATAAACTATCAAAGGTGTAACTAACATATTCAGTTATTTATAATACTTTTTCTGGATGAAAGGTAACCCATCTCCTTTTCTGAACCCCTGATGCCGCATTTACACATTCGTGCGAATCGCGAGGCGAATGACGAGGCGAATAATGAACACGCATATGTAAACAGTGCGCTCGCTATTCGCCTTGTGCCTCGCCTCGCGATTCGAGCGCTCGCGTTGGGAGCGGTTTTTTGGACGCGAATCAAAGGGCGCGAAAGGCGAACACGACACTTACTGTTCACAAATTCGCCTGCATTTAGTTGACAGCTAGCGCCCGACACAACAAGACGTGTAGACAAAATGGAGTGGAGTGAAGTGTGAATTTTAGAATTCCTAGAACTTTATCAAAAGGAAGAGCTATCATCCACCATCGTCTGCGTCGACGGTTCTTTTTACTTTTTTACGCAGGATATCTAAATAATTGTATAAACTCATTAGATAGCGCGCATGCCGCAATTATTTTCACGTCCTCCATGTTCGTGTGCGAATGTCAAAATAATTCACCCTATTCGTCGAGTGACGAGGCGAATGGCGAACACGATTGTGTAAATGCGGTATTACATATGCGTGTTCGTTATTCGGCTCGCGATTCGCACGAATGTGTAAATGCAGCATTACAACATGTATACGAAATGTCATGATGATCGGTCGAGTAGTAAAGGCGTAAAAGCGTAACAAACAAACTCACAGTCACATTTATAATATTAGTTAGGATTTATCGAACACCCAGTTATATACTTTTATAAGTACCACGTCCCCTTTTGATAATGAATGTTATTATAAAATAGGTTTAATCACTGAATCATTGTCTATTCATATTCTGTTTGCTTAAGTGGCGCAGTGGTATTCAATACAAGTGCATGAGGTCCCGGGTTTGATTTCGGACTCGAGAACGTTGTTGGGATTTTAAGCCAAGAAATTCTTAATAACACAGCAACGTCTAGAACTGTGCCTGGTAAACAAGAAAAGGCTCATCCTCTTGGGATATAAAACTGGCAAAAATTAGTGTAATACAGGATTTATAAAACCTACTTCAGACATCAATCTCTCACAGTGTTACGTCATATATGCTGGTTATAAACTTACGTATTAACTCTTGTGAAGAGATAAATGAAAAAATATAATAAGACTATCTGACCAGCGCAACTTCGTCTGCTTCATATAAGAAAATTTTCCCCGTTTTTGCAATATTTTTCATTGCTGCTCCGCTCTTATTAGTCGTAGCGTGATGTTATATAGCCTATAGCCTTCCTCATAAATAGGCTATACAAGACATAGAATTTTTCAATTCGACCAAGTAGTTCCTGAGATTAGCGCGTTCAACGAAACAAAGCAGCTTTATAATATTAGTATAGATTTTTATACATGCATATATTACTAGATGTTCTCGCGGTTTTACCCGCGTTTTTCGTACTTCGCCGCCCCCGTGGGTCGTAGCGTGATGTTATATAGCCTATAACTTTCCTCGATAAATAGGCTATCTAACACTAAAATAATTTTTCAAATCGAACTAGTAGTTCCTGAGATTAGCGCTTTTAAACAAACTCTTCAGCTTTATAATCTATACTAATATTATAAAGCTGAAGAGTTTGTTTGTTTGTTTACTTGAACGCGCTAATCTCAGGAACTACTGGCCCGATTTGCAAAATTCTTTCAGTGTTAGATAGCCCATTTATCGAGGAAGGCTATAGGCTATATATCATCACGCTAAGATCAATAGGAGCGGAGCACCAATGAAGAATGTTTCAAAATCGGAGGTTATTTTTTCCTTTTGAGAGCTTCGGCTGCGTGCGCTGCGTAAACAGTTAAAGTTTCGCAAAAATCATGTATGACAGAATTGTTCCCCTTTAAAAGTTCTAAAAAAAGTCCGCGACATATATATACATATCTTTTAAGGTTGGCTCACTATAACCATTTTTATGCTAACGAAATTTGTTCTAAAATAATGCATTATTTGCGAAGGTATTTTTATAAACATGATATTAATCCTTATCCAAATAAATACGTTATTCATCACAAGTATTTAATTTAAAACAAAATTGCCCTTTACATCATTCGATTTCAATGAATATCTTAGGAGATATAGCAGTTTTAAAATAACATCGCAGCAAAATAATTACCCATTACAGACATAGTACAAACGATGTTTCTCCTGGTTTATTCTGCGTGATTACTACTGGTTCGATTTGAAAAATTCTTTTAGTGTTGGATAGCCTATTTATCGAGGAAGGCTATAGGCTATATAACATCACGCTACGACCCACGGGGGCGTCGCAGTAACGATAAACGCGGGTGAAACCGCGGGAACATCTAGTATTAGTATAAATTATAGTGTAAAACCCTTTTTTTTTTTTTTTTTTTTTTTTATTTATTAATCAAAGGTAAGTTACATTTTATCTTATGACTAGTGAACTCGCCAAACGTATTCGTTTAACGGCGAGAAGCGCTCTTAAATTAATAACCCACCAAGATAGGATACATAATTATCAAAATTATCCGATATATAAAATGTGCAAAATATACATGTGAGTAAGTTTATAAAATCTATGTTAAATGTGTTACTTTACTGCTTGACACAGTCATCGAGCAAAGAATCTTTAATTCTTTTTTTTAACAAGTATATGCTTAATTTAGGGTTTTGTCTTAATATATCTAAACTATTAGTCTACCCTCTTGAGGATACACGTGTGAGGCTATGTATATATGTATAAGTGTATAATTATCTAAGATCTTACAGATACAGATAACGAGTATTTTCTCGTGCGGGAATCGGCAACACGGGAATAAGGCAATGTAAGCGCGACGTACCTAATAAGGTAAAAGTCAAAAGACAACATGTAAAAAGATTTTTACCTTCTCAGTCAACTCGTATTTGCCACGTTGTCTACGCATTACCGAAACAGCTAGCGTGAGTGCTTACGCAACTGCCAACCGTAAGTTCCCCGTTTCGATGACCGGGTCGCGTAATGTATTATTGGTCTTATAACAATTCTCAGTACTATCGTATATAAAAATACTACACGTAAACAGCAAGAGGCAATCACTCGCAAAGTATAAAGAATAAGTTTTGGTTTGATACATTTCAGCCTAGTAGTGGCAGGAAAAACAGGCGTAAGAATATTATTATGTACGTATACTATTCAAAACTACATAATAATTACTTATGTATTTTCCTCAAGTAGCATGTTGAAATTATATCATTTCGATCAAAACATTTTGAACTACGTTTAATCCGCTTTTAAATTATAAAACTCGTAACCTTTTTTAATAAATAAACGTGGTGATAAACTAGTTATTAAATTTATATTTAGCGATAATAGACAAAAGTAAGAGACAGCCCTATGCCGCATTCTATTTAGGAATGTAAAAACGACGCTTAGCCATCTTTTTGGCAAGCAACTTTGAAATTAATTTAGGCTTGAAATTCCAACAACGACTGTCTATCAGCCGTCTATATGTTGATCTTTTATAAAGATTAGATTAGATAAACTATAAATAAGTCGTACACAACTCTTCCCACTTACAAAATTATTATGTAATAACATTTTTCGAATCACCCGCCATAATTCCAAAATAAATTTTGTGTTGCCACGTACTGTCTGGGGGTTTTCAAAAACATTACATATCGCCGTATTTACATAATATGTTGTAGTTTGTTTATATTTATTTTAAAAAGAAATAAATAGTTTCGTGCCATTGTAAACTAAAAAACGAAATACGAATGACAACTCATAATATATAAATAGGTACCAGAAAAGTTTAAAAGTTCGGAAACAAAGTTTTGACAACTTGTATTTTTGAATTTAAGTCAATTTTTAAAAGTGTTTCAAAGTTGTCAATACCTAATAAGAAGTACAGTTTTTAATCATTATTGTAATTAATGGGTAGAGTACTCACATATCTGTGTCGACTGGCGGGGTGACGTCATTTGCATCCAAATATATACCCTCTCCTTGATGGTGCCACACACCTTCGTGTTTAACACAGAAATACACCTTTTTACCATCATTATCAACTTGAACATCCACGTTCTTGAATACTTTACTCACAAAAATCGGATCACATTTTTGTCCGGATGCCGGCTCTAAAGTTAGCGACCACTCATCAAAATTTGCCGCGTTCACATTCAAATTATACACACATTTATTAACATCACACGCTTTTGTGTTTTCTTTCACGGAAAATATCCATGGCGGAGTACCGGCGCACGTTTTAATTATTAAAAATAACAATAAAAACAATTCACTAGTCCGTAATCGCACTAAAGCCATGTCAGCGGGATGAACGAGTGAGGTGAACTGAGCGGCGAACGCGATCGGCGGAGTCACGAACACTGCGCGCCCGCGCGTCGAGTAGGGATGGGACGCCTCGCTGCGTTCACTTTTATACCAAACTCGATTGAGTGAAGGACGATCGATAAGAGGAGTGTTTTTAGATAAAATTTATCTTTATTTGTAGGTTACGGCTTAAATTTATAAGTTTATATAGTCGATCGTTTAGATTGTTGACGCAATCAATCATTGTTGATGATTGCTCTTATCCTATCTTGATTAAATTCACTTTATTTAAGTAAGTACCTACTTCGTTTATGAAATACAATTACAAATACTGTACAATGTAGGTATCACTTAATTTATATGCTACGGAAGTTGGTATTTAAAGTCACATATTTTATTATCAAATGTTGTTATAATTCATGTAAAAATTATTAGATAAATACATTTATTTTACTGTATAAACTCTGGTAGAACATCAAATAAAAATAGACGGCATATTTTAATCAAAAAGTAATTATATAATTATGTAGTAACAAAATAAACTATAATTGTTTCATTTATTCATATTTGTACTCGTACTAATTATAAAATTAAATATAAAGTATAAGAGTCAATAACAAAGCCTATAATGGTATTTGTTCAAAATAAATTTTACTTGTTGTGTGCGTAAGTTTACATCTTAATCGATATTATTAAGTGTAGTCATACATCACTAGTTAAACTGGACTAAATATTAGAACAACAGTAATTATTCTAATAGGATTCTTATACGATTTGTTTACATTATTAATCTGGTTTGAACGGCGACATTTACTGCTTACAGGCGTCAGTAGGAGACTGCTTTATTAAATAATTCCATTATTTTACGTATTTGTAATACTTAAGTATCAAAAATGCAGTTTTAAAGATATTCTGCACCAATTTCTACACACAAGGACACGGATAAAGGTTATGAACTACTATTAAATAAACATTAACCTAGATTTAATTATCAGTTTAGCTTCAAATTCTACTAGTATACACGGAATTGCAATGCCTAAACTATAGGTCATTGAGTTCAAATATTAAAGATAATGTGCGTAATTCGTGTAATCTTTTAGAAAGTAAATATTTAGGTTTAAATAATGTAGATGATCTTTAAAATAAGGAGGATCTAATTTGTATAAACTTTTAGAAAGTAAATAATAGGATTTATTTATAACTAGCTTTTGCGCGCGGCTTCGCCCGCGTGGCACCTACATCAATAAAAAGTAGCCTATGTCCTTTCCCAGGTTTTAAACTATATCTGTACCACATTTCATCTAAATCGGTTGAGTGGTTTAGCCGTGAAAAGGTAACAGACAGACAGACAGATAGATAGATAGACAGACAGAGTTACTTTCGAATTTATAATATTAGTAAGGAAGTAAGGATGTAAGGATAACCAATTACATACTTTAGTACAAATGATTATGTAGGTACCTATGGTCAAAAAACTAGAATATGTCTCTGTATCTTGTGTTTACTTGCCCTTTACATACTTAAATTTAATATTAGTGCTATCTCGGTAGCGCAGAAGTAGTGAATACGATTACTGGTTATTAAGTCTCGGGTTCGATTCCCAAATCACGCAAACTGCTATTGGCTGGTTTTTGTTTTTAGACATTCTTATCTTATCTTGTGTGTGGGGGCCAGTCAGTTCAGACCGGCGACATTTCGACCCAGTGGGATCTTTTGTGTCAGCCCCAAGATTCATCCCTTAGCTATCTCCTTATGAATGTACTGCATTAGCCGCAATGTACAATTCAGAGGGAGAAGCCTGAAGTCTTCAGGGTTTGGATATGCCACTCCCATCAGACCCATCCTAAGTCCAGTCAACGCGTCGCATTCACACAGACATTTTTATTAGCAGCAAAGAGTCTGCTACTGTGCCAAGTAGACGCTTTCTACTACGTGGGACCTCCACCTGATCTACCTACCTTTCCGGGAATGAAGACAAGAAACTATGTAGGTATTCAAGTGACAATGTAAGTTAGCATCATTTGGTAAATATGAATTTACTACGTACTATACAAATAATGCGTTATGTCTATTGTAGTTCTACTTAATTCATTTTGCACTCAAACGTGCAAGGCTCTAACTAACACACTAATTTACTACGTACTATACAAATAATGCGTTTATGTCTATTGTAGTTCTACTTAATTCATTTTGCACTCAAACGTGCAAAGCTCTAACTAACACACTAATTTACTACGTACTATACAAATAATGCGTTTATGTCTATTGTAGTTCTACTTAATTCATTTTGCACTCAAACGTGCAAGGCTCTAACTAACACACTAATTTACTACGTACTATACAAATAATGCGTTTATGTCTATTGTAGTTCTACTTAATTCATTTTACACTCAAACGTGCAAGGCTCTAACTAACACACTAATTTACTACGTACTATACAAATAATGCGTTATGTCTATTGTAGTTCTACTTAATTCATTTTGCACTCAAACGTGCAAAGCTCTAACTAACACACTAATTTACTACGTACTATACAAATAATGCGTTATGTCTATTGTAGTTCTACTTAATTCATTTTGCACTCAAACGTGCAAAGCTCTAACTAACACACTAATTTACTACGTACTATACAAATAATGCGTTTATGTCTATTGTAGTTCTACTTAATTCATTTTGCACTCAAACGTGCAAAGCTCTAACTAACACACTAATTTATTACGTACTATACAAATAATGCGTTTATGTCTATTGTAGTTCTTCTTAATTCATTTTGCACTCAAACGTGCAAAGCTCTAACTAACACACTAATTTACTACGTAGGTACTATACAAATAATGCGTTTATGTCTATTGTAGTTCTACTTAATTCATTTTGCACTCAAACGTGCAAAGCTCTAACTAACACACTAATTTACTACGTACTATACAAATAATGCGTTTATGTCTATTGTAGTTCTACTTAATTCATTTGCACTCAAACGTGCAAGGCTCTGTCTAAATCAGTGAGAGGGCATGCACTTTTACACGTGTAACTGACAATTTCGTTGAGTTGTCTCTTCTAGTATATATGAAATCAATGGTTAACAAGCCATCTGGGCAAAGATCATCACAGTACTTTCAACTCACTGCACTTTTATTCATTCATTCATTTCGCTCACTCGGCTCTCATACTACAATGCGAAGTGAATTGATTAGAATGAGGTAGGTACATATCTACTTCAAGTAGTATCTGTGCAATGTTTATTTACTATGACTAATGGGTCAACAAATATACGGCTTGATGGTAATGTAAGTAACCATTTACGGTCGTTGCCATGGTAAATTATTGGTATTCTCACAAGAATCCTTTCAATCTATACAAATAAATAAAATTAAAGTGTGTGTTTGTAATGTCAAAATAACAGATTTTTGTCTAATGCACATGAAAGAATATAAGGTGCCTATACGAAAACATCTATTTTTAAAATTTTTGTCTGTCTGTCTGTCTGTTTGTTCCGGCTAATCTCCGAAATGGCTGAACCGATTTTGACGGGACTTTCACTGGCAGATAGCTGATAACTTAGGCTACTTTGATTTTAAAAAAAAATTAGAGTTCCGCAGAGACAAACACTTTTTAGTTAAAATCTACGCGGACGAAGTCGCAGGTAACAGCTAGTACCTATATCATACAAAAGATATGTTGCATTTCAAGAGCCATTTTTGTACAGTTTTCTATTTGTTTTTAAAGAAAATTGTTTTTGCTGTTAGAACTTAATTTCTAATTATTTTTATACTTTATTATACCTATGATTATACTGAGCAGTAACTTGCAATCTGTAAATAAAATTTGTGATTAATTCTAGAGTAAGTACAATATTTAATTCATTTTTACTTTTTATTAATTCTTACTTTTAGTTTATCGTAAAAGCTATTAAAATGTAAAGAACAAGGGCCAAATTTCTATAGGAGCTGTACCTGGTTTTTATTTGCCATGTCCAGAAACAAACTGGAGTGGGATTGGTTTATTTTCATGTATTTAATACCATCCTGTATGAAAATAATATGCAAGAAGCCTAAATATTTTAATATCGTGAACACAACGCTGTGCTACTTTGTACCTACATAATACGCATATATCACTTGCATAAAAAATAATACTAACTGGTTTGATCTCTACGTATTTATTTATTTGTAACTCTTCGAAAATATGAAAATAATTGCAAGTATTGAGTACTTATTGAATCTCTTAGTATGCGAAAAGAAACGAATCACATCGTAAGTGAAATGAAAAGATGCGTTCTAAAATTATTTACCTAAGTTAAAGAAAATACAATATAAACAAAATGTATATATTTTTTTCCTGACTTCACAAAATATATTTCTTATCTTTCCTAAAATCTTAAACAATAACGGTTTTTTTCATATACAATACATGTCGGATTGCCGTCACTCGTCAGGTACGATTTGACCATTGTTCTTTATTAAACTAAAATAGTGTGTAAGAATTAGGTCATAGGTCCAAACTAGGTCATACCTGTTTTGCGGGCGAAAGCTATGATCTAATTCGGACAAATATTTATACCTAACTATACTTTATATGTAAAACAAAGGATTTATTAGTATTAGGTACTAAATAAATAAATTATTATTTTCAGCTATTTGACAGCCATTGTTTTACTATCTATATTCTATACTAATATTATAAAGCTAAAGAGTCTGTTTGTTTGGTTGGTTGAACGCGCTAATCTCAGGAAATACAGGTTCGAATTGAAAAATTATTTTGGTGTTGGATAGCCCGTTTATCGAGTAAGGCTATAGGTAAAGATAGAGAGCGATAGCTCAGTGGGGAGACCAACAGACTGCAATGCAGAGGGTCTCGGGTTCGAACCCACGTCGCGCACCTCTGACTTTCGGAAGTTATATGACTTTTCGAAATTATGTGCGTATTGATTGACAATTATCGCCTGCTCCGTGCCTCGGAGAGCACGTTAAGCCATTGGTCCCGGCTGCCATGAACATCTATGGCAGTCGTTATTGGGAGAGTGTCGACACAAAAGATCCCACTGGGTCGAAGTGTCGCCGGTCTGCACTGACTGGCCCCCACATAAAATAAGATAAGGCTATAGGTATGCTATATAACATCACGCTACAAACAAAAGGAGCGATGTTGCAAGAACGGGGAAAAATCTTTTATGTGAAGCAGACGAAGCTGCGCGGATCAGCTAGTAGGTACCAGGCAACAATATTAAATAGACTAGTTTTCACCCGCGGCTTCGCTCGCGTAAATGTAGGTTAGGTTAGGTTAGGTTTGCAACAGTTCTTTTTTCTGGATGAAAGGTACCCTATGTCCTATTCTGTACCCCTGACAACGTGTATTTCATGTTGATCGGTTGAGTAGTTAAGGCGTGAAAGCGTAACAAACAAACTCATTTTCGCATTTATAATATTAGTTAGGATAGCAATAAATACTATAATAATTGATCGCCATCACTATCAACAAATCAGAATATTTCAATGTCTAATCTGTTGATAAGTAATTTTAGTTTTCTAATCTGTTTATCAGTTAAGTATTGTGCGGGTATGACAAGTTATAACCACTCATTAAATTGCGTAATTACTTTGCGTCTAGTAGCTCACGAGCTATAGGCATCTGCCTAATCCTAGGCGTAGGTTTCTGTAATAATATCCTACTAATACTATAAATGTGAAAGTTTGTGAGGATGGATGGATAAGTTGTTTGTTACTCTTTCACTAAAAACTACAAACTAAAACTACTGAACCGATACACCGAACATATAGGCTAATTTTTATCCCGATATTCCCACAGCATCCGGACTTACGCGGGTGAGACCACGGGGCCCAGCTAGAACATGATATACCTATTCTAACTTCCTAATCCTACATAATCCTTACTTCCTTACTAATATTATAAATTTGAAAGTAACTCTGTCTGTCTGTTACGTTTTCACGGCTAAACCGCTCAACCGATTTAGATGAAATTTGGTACAGATATAGTTTAAAACCTGGGGAAGGACATAGGCTACTTTTTATTGATGTAGGTACCACTCGGGCGGAGCCGCGCGCAAAAGCTAGTATTATAAATGCGAATGTGCTTTTGTTTGTTTGTTACGCTTTCACGCCTTAACTACTCGACCAATTATCATGAAATTTCGCATACACATCAGAGGTACAAAATAGAACATAGTGTACCTACCTTTCATCCAGAAAAAAAGTACCTACAGTTACTAACCTAACTTAATCTACATATACGCGAGCGAAACCGCGGGCTAAATCTAGTATCAGCCCTGTATTAAACTGTCCCACTGGTGGGCACGGGTCTCTTTAGTGTGGGATGTTTATGTTAAATTGTCTTTGTTTTCTGTGCCAATTGCTACACTGCTTCCTATTATTGAAAACTAGATGCTCCCGCGGTTTCACCCGCGTTTATCTTTACTGCGCGTTAATTTTTCAAATCGAGGCAGTAGTTCCTGAGATTAGCGCGTTCAAACAAACAAAGAAACAAACTCTTCAGCTTTATAATATTAGTATAACTTCTCTGGCAAAGCACGTGTTTCCTTCTGCCTTCAATCCAAAAGAAATCGAAAGAGCACCTTCTTAGGCCGTCAAAGTAGAGACCTCAACATCGACTCAGCTGCTATCAGAGTGGTATGGGGGCCACTGCTTTTGGACCACATGACTGCTTACCATCAGGCGGAGTGTGGTCATTTTGACGCGCAAAATAAAATAGAAAAGAATAAGCTATAGTAGGTATGTGCCCTTAACCATGCATACCCGATATCTTATAAATTTGATCTTAGATTTGATAACGTATCTAAGATAGGAATTATTGACGCAAGTGTACGATTAAATCTGCTTATGATACCTGAATATCACTATATAGGAAACGTGTGTATCTATACTAATATTATAGAGCTAAAGAGTTTGTTTGTTTGGTTGAACGCGCTAATATCAAGGACTACTGGTTCAAATTGAAAAATTCTTTCAGTGTTGGATAGCCCATTTATCGAGGAAAGCTATAGGTACGCTTAACATCACGCTACTACCAATAGGAGCAGAGCATCAATGAAAAATGTGGAAAGAACAGGAAAAATTCTCTTATGTGAAGCCGACGAAGTTGCGCGGGTCATCTTGTCCGTAATAATATCGCTAGCGACATCGATCAAATACACCATAGATGCACGATCGTCGCTCGAAAAACGGCCCCAACTAAACTGTGCATAAATCAGTCGTATGCGCTATATTATGCACCTGTCCCACTCACTCTTGCGTGCGCTGCCCGTAAGCGAGAGCGAATCGACACCACTACTACGGTGGAGACCGTACCATATACTTAGTACGCTTGCGTATCGCAAGTAACACACTTAGGACGCTTTACATTGACGCGTTTTAACTACACTATTACAAAATGTTTCCCAGTGGGCGTTCAATGGTTATTCCGGTTTATTTCCTGGATTGCATAATAAATGAAGACACTTATAAGTAAGTAGTACTGGTCAGTGCCACATATTGACGTGGTTTTTGTCTGAGAATGTGCATCTATGGTATATTTGATCGAAGGCTAGCGATATGTAAGTCCCACGTGTTATTAGCGGGACGTAACGCAACGTAAGGGACCATTCATTTATTACGTAAGACGATTTTTACTAGTTTTTGATCCCCTCCCCTACTAAATAAGAAAACATAATAGGCCGACCATTTCCCCCTGTTTAGGTAATATTTATTACGTAAGAATCTAAAGGGAAAAATGAATATAGGTACGTTTGGTTGGTTTTGATTCGCCTTTACTGCTGTCCAAAACATATTAGTATCTACTTATCTTCTTGGATTTTTTGACCGGAACGCCTCGAATACGAATAAAATTTTTTGTATGCGTCAAATAACCTTTTATATAAATCGACGTTCGACAAGGTCATGATTAAAACACAATTCAGACATTAATTGACACACATCAATAAAAAAAGTTCACACACTTTAATAATTCAACTATTTAACTGCAATATTAAATCATCAACGCAATAACGAGTATCGTTTACGCAAACAAGTGACGTCTATTTCACAAGCGGGAAGTTCCCGGGCGGCGCAGTGCGGGTAGCGCGGGTATGTTGCCATTGCCATGCAAATAGTTTACCTATACGCATCCGAGCGCACCTCGGCACTCGCGCAAATGCCCGCGCTTTTTCAAATCTTAACTTTGCGTATATTTGTGACCTTACGTAAGAACTATCAAGACTCCCTCCCACCCCCTTGTAAATCGCCTTACGTAATAAATGAATGGCCCCTAACGTGTTTGAAGATGGCTGAATAGATTTAACTTATTTCAAAGTTACATATTAGATTTATATAATATAATAGATACATTTAAATATTAATTTATAGATTTATTTATTTATCTGCACGGATGGCATGGTGGTTTAAGTGGTTACCTCACTACTGCCACTGCGCCGAGTGTCGTGGGTTCGAATCTCGCACGGGACAATATTTTGTGTGATATACAAATGATTGTATCCAAGTCTGGGTGTGTCTTTGTGTCCGTAGTTTGAATGTTTATAAAGTCACCCGCGACACAGTAATTATATTTAGGTATACCTAGAGCGGGAGTTATCTTTTTTAAAAAGAAAACTTAAAAATAATGCTTCTATTTTAATGGTTCTGCTACCGATGCGTGCTTTAAAGAACCGTCGCGATTTACGCGCGCTGTCAGTGGAATTACAAACGATAAGCTTACACAACACCCACTAAATATTCTGCACCACTATCTATATCACACGTAGGTATACCAGACCAGTCCATGAGCGCGTTTAATCGGTTTGGAATTTACACATAATAAATTCGTCATCGCTTCCACGTACGTACGGTAGAACTACACTACACTTTATTATCTCCATTTGTCGTCAAATGCAAATGGTGCCTATTCTGTCGCAGCAATAACGATTGCTTAAATGAAAGCTAAGATTAGTTATTTATGGCGTTATCACATTTTTTTAATAAATAAGTACTTGGGTGATTTATAATAAATATATCACCAAAATAGGGATATAGTTACTATCAAGAGAAAAAGTTAACGGATTGTGAAAAGGTTATATCCAAACTAATATTATTGTAGCGAGCAGTCCTGAAAGTTAGACGCTAAGACGCCACCTTCCAACATGGCTACTGCTTTCCTGAGCCGGCGGCGGCGCGGGCGCAGTAAGATGTCCGCCCGTTATTCTGTTGTATTACGGTCAGCGACCATATTGTGGGCGTCAAACTCATTATTAAAAGTGTCAAGCACGAACCATAATTATTAATAATAATGTTACATAATGATAAGGATTATCTATGTATGTATGGAAATATGATAAGGATAAAAAATAATCTATAAATACCGTGTTTCGTATGTTTAATAAACAATCTGTACCTATTTGCTTTCGCTTGCTCACAGCTCCGCCTGTATATTATTTTTTATATGTATTTATAAATAAATAAATTAGTGCCTTCTGCCTTAGTTTGCTTTTCCGCTCATAATAAAGTACCGCGCATATAAGGGTTCGATGCCTGCGTCGTGAACAATTATTTAGAAGCGGGCCACGGATATCAACGAAGCCGCTTCATTATTAATGCGAATAAGAGTTTGTTTCGTTGTCGCTTTCACGCCTGAACTAGGTACCTACTCGACCGATAATCATGAAATTTCGCATACCCGTTGTCAGGGGAACAGAAAAGGACATCGGGTAACTTTAATCCAGAAAAGGTACTGCTACTAATCCTTACGTACATTTACGCGAGCAAAGCCGCGGGAAAATCTAGTACTTGTATAAAGAAAAACGCCCTGTCGAATTTATAGTTTAAACTAGCCTGCGACTTCGTACGCGTAGATTTTAACTAAAAAGTGTTTGTCTCCGCGGAACCCTACTTTTTTTAAAATCAAAGTAGCCCATGTTACTCCTTATAACATCAGCTATCTGCTAGTGAAAGTCCCGTTAAAATCGGTTCAGCCGTTTCGGAGATTAGCCAGAACAAACAGACAGACAGACAAAAATTTAAAAAATATATGTTTTCGTATAGTTACGTGCCTTATATACTTTCATATGCATTAGATAAAAAGCTGTTATTTTGACATTAAAAACAGACTTCAATTTTATTTATTTGTATAGATAAAGCTAAATAACAGAAAGCCAGACTTTAAATAAATCACGTAATTTTTGCATGTTTTATTTAATAAATTAAGCTGAAAATACTCTCTGAACATACGGCAGCATTAAGAACAAACGCGGGCAGCGTTTTGTCTATACAAACGTATTCTTCCTCTGTTTGCGATCTGAATAAAGAAATAAGAATAAAAAAATATGTAATACAATATCCACCAGTGCTGTTTCCTAAGCTTTTGTTATTTTCATGTTTAATTGTTATAAAGACTACGAACTATCAAACATGATTGAATTCGCTCACATATAAGTAGGTACCTACTGCAGTTTTCAAACATCGAACAAAAGAATCGTATACAAAACTTATAAAATAAATAAAATACAGACTTAAGCAACATTCTTCACATATTGATTACGAAACAAAATTTTAGGTACTAAATGCATTGTCGATATTTTTCCAGTTTCGGTAAAAACACCACGAAAGAGGTGCCTGTGTATTAATTTAAGTTTCGAAATTATGACGATATGTTACCGCTTTTTAACTATGGCGCTATCAGTGCATTCAATTGAGATAGCAATATACATCACATAAAAACAAGAACGAATGACATGAAAAGAACGAATGATTACAAAACTATTGTTGTACATCACTATGGGACGTACAGTTTACATTTTGAATTGCGTATAGGTGTTTTATTTTGCTATGTGATTTTTTATTTTATTTATTTAACTAAACGTTACTCTATGCGTTGTGTAATGCGTTAGACAAGCTTATATCTAAGATAAAATATTTGACATATCAATGTAAATACCTTAAGTCATAGATCCATATCGGCCTCAATGGGGTAGTGGTTAGTGTAACCGACTGCCACGCCTGAGGTCGCGGGTTTCATTTCGTTACGTATGTCGACAATTGAAGCACTGTTAGTTTTATTGTTAAGTGATCACTTCAGCCACTGCGATATTAATGTAGTCAAGTTACATAATGCACGGATAAAAATGCACATTGTACTTAATTTTAAAGAACCTTACGTTGTTACCTATTAGCACAGATAATATAATACTATACTAGTACTATTAGTAAAACCAAAAAAGTACAAATGAATTTTCATTTGTATTTTTTTAAAGACAACGCCTCTCTAGGTATAATACCTGTGCCGCGGGGGATTTAAACATTCAAACAACAGACAGAAACAACACTCACGTTTGACAAACTTTCATAGACATAGACATAATTATATTTATTGCATAAAACTGTGTGTACAATGGTGTTACATAATATTAGAATCAACAGTTACCCATTCGGGTATTGCAACTTTACAGTTAACAGTAAGGGCCTTCGCACACGGGTCGTAAGCGTAGACGTATCGTAAGCGTATCGTAATGGCGGCTGTACACACTCGCCGAGACACCCCGAGACAGGCCGAGAGCGAGAATGTACCTACATGGTGCTCTCGTCTTGTCTCGCTCTCTCGCGCCTTGCCTCGGTCGGCCTCGGTCGCTTGTCGGTTTTTTGCGCCCGAGTCAAAGGATCTCGTTGGAGTACTATCAAATGGAACCATTTTGCATGGTGTTTCTGAAATATATATATACATATATACAATTACTAGTAATATAGGTATACACACATTAACTTACCGTGTTTGTTCTTAAGTTTTAAATATATATCTAGGTACCTGTTTATATTGCGGTGCATAGTAACCATCCACCATCTTCTTCTTCGCCATGTGTTAAGAATTTTCCTTTTGTAGTAAATTTGTAAGAAATTATAATAGCTCACAGCACAAAGACAAACAGCAGCAGCAATTTCTACGTCCATTACTGCGGGAATCTTCAGTACGAATGAAAAAACGAGTGTGTACAGGTATGCTCTCGTCGAGAGCGTCATCGCCCGAGGCTCTCCGCGAGACATTCTCGACGAGTGTGTACAGCCGCCATTAGACCTGCAATGTTGCACAAACGAATCGTCGCGTAGACTTATCGTTTTGGATATCAGTTAAAATTATGGCGTCAACAGCACCAGACGTTTTGGATGTTGAGGATCTTACTTTCTCTTCAGACGAAGATAATTTTTTATTGTTTGATTTTGTTAGAAGTAGAAAGCGACGTGTTTATTGGAGCCATCCATACATTGGAAATAATTACAGCAAGAGATTGTTTGTTGCTGCACGTGAACTTTCAGTCATATTGAAAGTTAAAAGTCATAAGAAATTGAAATTCAGTTAAATTCAGGTGTTTTATAAACAAATAATGAAAAGTTAACTTTTTACGCTTGTGTTTTTACGCCAGTACGCTACGACTATCGTAATGACAATAAACACCTCCTACGACTCGCTGCAACACCGCTTGCATTGCTCTCGTCGTACGCGCGGATTACGATACGTTTATGCTACGACGCCGTGTGAGAAGGGGTTAACTCTTTTCATAAAAAGGGGGACCGTTCCGAGCCAAGCAACTATCGACCCATAGCTATCACTTCGGTGCTCTCCAAGGTGGTCGAGCGGATTATAAACACCCAAATTGTCCGCTACCTGGAGGATCAATCGTTGATCAATGATCGCCAGTACGGCTTTTGGTCTAAACGATCAACGGGTGATCTTCTAGCGTTCGTCACGCACCTCTGGGGTGAAGCTATGGACAAGCACGGCGAGTCTTTGGCCATCGGCCTTGACATAGCCAAAGCTTTCGACAGAGTCTGGCACCGGTCCCTTCTTTCCAAGCTTCCGGCCTATGGCTTGCCCCCTCAACTGTGCTTCCAAATTTATGCAGGTCAATGCAGGAGTGCCTCAGGGGTCTGTCTTATCCCCTACGCTCTTTCTTCTGCATATCAATGATATGTTGAATCTCGGCAACATACATTGTTATGCGGACGACAGTACCGTGCATGGGCGATATCTCGGACATCCTGGGGCCAAACAGGCTGAGGTTGAGGGGAAAAGGCAGAATCTTGTCGTTGAACTTGACCAGACCTTAGACCGCATCTATGAATGGGGTGCCAAGAACTTGGTCGAGTTCAACGCCAAGAAGACCCAGGCATGCGCGTTCTCAACAAAAAAGTCTGCGTTCCTTCCCCTCCCTTCTCTGAAGAACACTCCACTGGTGAGACGTGACAGCCTCTCCATCTTAGGTATGGATCTTTGCCGCCCCCTGAATCAGAAAACCTATATCGAGAGCGTCATTAAGCAAGCTTCGCGAAAACTTGGACTTCTGAACAGAGTGAGGCGGTTCTTCACGCCTGGGCAACTGTGCCTATTGTATAAGACACAAGTGCGCCCTTGCGTGGAGTACTGTTCTCATCTTTGGGATGGCTCCGCGCAGTACTTGCTGGACGCTCTCGACCGGTTACAGCGGCGGGCTGTCCGTATCATCGGAGATCCAGAGGTCACGAGTTCACTGGAACCTCTGCAACTCCGTAGGGACATTGCCTCATTGGCATGTTTCTACAGAGTATACCACGGAGAGTGCTCTGAATAGTTATTCCACCTTATCCCGCCCTGCCCCTTTCCTATCCAGAACAACACATGCTGGGCTCAGATGCCATCCTTACACGGTAGAGTCGATTAGAGCGCGTACCAAAAAGTTTGGGTCCTCATACCTCTGCCGAACGACCAAGGCATGGAATTCTCTGCCAAGGCACGTGTTTCCTTCTTCCTTCAATCCTGGGTTCTTTAAGCGGGGCGTGAAAAAGCATCTTCTCACGCCGTCAAAGTAGAGACCTCAACATCGCCTCGGCTACTGTGGGGGCGGTGCGGAGGCCACTGCTCTTAGACCACATGACTGCTTACCATCAGGTGGAGTGTGATCATTTTGACGATCAAAAAGAAAAAAAAATAGAGAAAAAATAAAAAAAACTCCCAAATAATGACGACGTGCCTAGGGCAAATAATGACGACGTGCCTAGGGCAAATAATGACGACGTGCGTAGGGAAAATAATGACGACGTGCCTAGGGCAAATAATGACGCCGTGCCTAGGGCAAATTTCAATACTTCGTGCTATTACTGAGATCTTATTTAAATTAAAAGCCTAATAACAATTCGCCCTTCACGGAAATCGAATCTGAGACCTCATTATCAGGTTTAAGCTTGAGCTTACAGCTAAATGTTACGACCGTCGTGATTTTGTTTCTTGCTGGTATCTTATCACAGCCCTTTCCTGAACCTAGCAACTAATTTAAATGAAAATTCAGTAACTTAGGTAAAATGTTAAATATCTTGTAAAGACATTTAAATTATTTGAACTATACTTGTAAAGCGCCATCTTTTGTCACTAGTTGTAACTTCTTTGCATGTGGAGTTCGCCAGTACAGTATAAATTAGAGCATAGATAAGACATATATGGATTAGAGCGGTAAGACAGAATAGTGGTAAGGCTTGTCGTTGGCAAGTATTCGGTGACGGTACTGTTACAGGGATCAGCGATCTCTCCCTACCAACAGCACTAGTTAAAAAAGAAGTCCTTAGGAGCTTTGGATTGAGAAATGGCAGGAGAGCGAGGAAGCCTTTGACCTGCATTAGGACATTACAATCCAAAAGTAAAATTCTAAATAAGACAGTAACTGTTAAAATAGTTTCTATAATAATAATAATATTCTATCACATACACACAACACCATCTAGCCCAAACTAAGCAGAGCTTGTACTATGGGTACTAGACAATGGATAAACATACATACATACTTTTTTTTGTAAATACATACATATTATACATAGAAACACCCAGACCAAGACAAACATCCATGTTCATGCACACAAATGTTTGACTTATGCGGGAATCGAACCCGCGACGTCAGACGTGGCAGTCGGTTACACTAACCACTACACCAGCGAGCCGTCTATATTGGTATCGCTTCGTCGGTAGCGGAGTAATAGTGTATATAATGGCTTTGCGTGATGTCCCGGGTTCGATTCCCGAGTCTGGAACCATGCCCGGTTCCATAGCTGGCGGAATATTACATTTAACCTTGTAATGTGGTGTTTCTACCCACCCCTTATTTGGCCTACGCCATTGGAGGTATGAGCGTGCGACTATCTTTATATATGTGGTTGTACTGTACGTGTATGTTGCTAAACTCATGACTGATATGATTCATTTTTGTCTCTAGATGGTACAGATTCATACCGCCGCAAGGTGGCGCTGCCAACGGCTTGCAAGCCAATGTTAGTGTACCTAAGAAGAGCAGCGATAGCTCAGTGGGGAGACTAACAGACTGCAATGCAGAGGGTCTCCGGTTCGAACCCACGTCGCGCACCTCTGACTTTCGGAAGTAATATGACTTTTCGAAATTATGTGCGTAATGATTGACAATTATTATTATCGCCTGCTCCGTGCCTCGGCGAGCACTTTAAGCCGTTGGTCCCGCCTGCTATGAACATCTATGGCAGTCGTTATTGGGAGAGACACAAAAGATCCCATTGGGTCGAAGTGTCGCCGGCCTGCACTGACTGGCCCCCATATAAGATAAGATAGTGTACCTATGTCTATACAAATCTAAGATCGTGAAAATGAAAACACTCGGTACCTAATCACTTTTTTGGTGACCATCGCGGCAACAAACTTGAAATAATTCATGTGTAATTGTGTACATATGTATGACGTATGTATATGTGTTTTCTAATTGTTAAGTTATGCGTTCCCTAAGGGTTAAGTTATATATTTGTGTACATATATATGAAAACTTGTAAGTGGCCATATTTTGCTATTAATGTTCTAACTGTATTTATTAGTTGTAAGTTTTCCGAAAAAAAAAAATATTATAAAGAGGACAGATTTGTATTTTTTCTTTGTAACAAATAAACTAATGGACCGATTTATAAATTCTTTTATCATTAGAAAGCTACTTAATCCAAAAGTAACATAGGCTATATAACATTGCGCTACGAGCCACGGGAGTGAAGCAGTAATCACAACCGTGCCGGACAATTAGTAAATATTCAAAACAAAAATAAAAAAACCCACACATTTTATAATTATATAATTAAAAAAACAGATATAATTCATGTGTTATATTTATTATGGGATGTTAGCGAGGTAGTCCTTAACATGTGCGGGTTCGAGACGCCGGAAACCGCTGGCGTCACAGATCCCCACCTCAATGTTGTCCGCTGTCATCTGACCCTCGAAGCCTTCCTTCAGAGTCAGGATAGCTGTGTGCACTGCGTCATCCAACTCCAGTTCTTCTGTATATCTAGAATATATGTAATTTTTATATAAATAGGTTATACAGCAGTTTAGTACCATTTTCTCCTCCGTAAAACAATTTTCTATGTTTGTTTTAAAAAGACAACTTTCGCACTAGGAATAATTTGTGTCGTGGGATACTTTACAAACATTCAAACAACGGACACAAAGAACACACCCAGACTCGGAACAAACATTTGTGGATCACACAGTGTTGTCCCGTGTGGAATTCGAACCAAACACACTCAGCGCAGTGGCAGCGGCGACGCTAAACCACTACACCATTCGTGCAGTCATTTTGTTAAGTCGCTACAAGGGAGTTTCAAATGCAAGAATAAAAACATTTGGAAACTGTTAGTTTTATCTATATATTAATACGTGAAGCGAAAACTTTGGATCCCTTTTTACGAAAATTGGGCGGACGGAGGAGTATGAAATTTCGCACACTTATAGTTTATACAGAGAAGTGACGAATGCTAATATTTATATAAAATATGTATAATAAATACATTAAATTAATGAAAAAACACTACACGCACACAACCATGCATTTGACACACGCAGTCGAAGCGCGTAACTATGGTTACCTATATCAATATACGAGTATAATGACATGACATAATATACACTAGGCGACCGCTAGTTCATATAGTTAGGTATTGGGTAAGACAAATGGTAACGATTCCTTGCTGGGAGTGAAGTGACTAGCTTTTTTTAATGAATGACAAAGCAGCAGTGATACCCTGTTGCAAGTTTCCAATTCCTATGGGCACTGATTATAATTTTTTTTTATCATTATTTCATTTTATCCCATTATACAGTGTATATAATATGGTATGTCAAAGGAAAAGGTGCAAATTTTAAAGTGTTTAATTTGAATATTTTCTTAGCATTACTTTTAAATACTTATTTAATTTCAGAAATGTATTTATTTGTATATAGCTTTTAAATATCTTATTCTTCTATGTATTATGTTATTTCTCCATGACGTTACTTTCTTAATTTTCAAATAGTCTGCAATTTAGTTTTTCTCTCACTGTGATCACTTGTAATTGAGACAACATGAGACCTTATTTTAATTATCTTGATGTATTGTTGACATTGTGAGCATTCATATCTTATAAAGGATCCAAATAAATGACTCCCATGATCAGTAAAATTTAATCATAACAAACATTACCTCTTCTCCAAGAAAGTCTTGCCGTTGTTGAAGTTCTTGCCCATAGCGGTGGCCTTCCACGCGAAGTACGCGCCGGAGGGATCGCACTGGAACAGGTACGGCCTGTCACTGTCCCACCCGCAGATCAGGAGCGACACGCCAAACGGACGGACACCACTGGAATATGGGATATAAACAAAATTGTTAAGCTAAAGTGTGAACTGCAACAGTTGACTGATTTATTGTGTGTAGTTATTAATAAACTTTTTGTAAGATCACTCCTGCTTTATTTGTATCTTATCTTATCTTATCTTAATTGGGGGCCAGTCGGTGCAGACCGGCGACACTTCGACCCAGTCGGATCTTTTGTGTCGACACTCCCAATAACGACTGCCATAGATGTTCATGGCAGCCGGGACCAACGGCTTAACGTACTTGCCGAGGCACAGAGCAGGCGATAATTATTGTCAATCAATACGCACATAATTTCGAAACGTCATATAACTTCCGAAAGTCAGAGGTGCACGTCGTGGGTTCGAACCCAAGACCCTCTGCATTGCAGTCTGTTGGTCATCCCACTGAGCTATCGCTGCTCTTTGCTTTATTTATAAGTCTTGTGTTGCCTAGAAGATCTCCCTTTACAAAATTCAAGCAATGGACACAAAGAACACTTTGCGGATCACAGAAATGTTTGTCCATGTGTTGTCAATGTTCCTCCAGGATCGAACCCATAACAGTGGCAGTGGTAAGGCAAACATTTAAACCACTACACCGTCTGTGCAATCAATTGGACCCATGACTTAAATTTGTGATTATTTTTGTAGACCTGACAGACAGGCAAACAGGTCTTGATTCAGAATATCATATGAATATCCAGCTAGCGAATTCTTAATAACAAAGTCTAGAAATATACCTGGCAAATAGAAATAGGATGGCTTAATAGCTATACCTTCATGATTATCTATACCTATACCTTCATGATTATCTATACCTTCATGGAAGTCTCGTAGCGTAAGCGGATTTTGATTTGAAACGTGGCATATGTGGCGCAGGGCTGTCACTTTAATTTATGTTTATTTATTATTGTGTATATGTCTAGATATTGTGAAAAATTTAGAGATATTGTGAAAGATTTCGTGATTTTAGAAATAAATATGTTTTCTTTCTTCTTTCTTTCTTTCTAATACTTTCACATATTACAGTGATATTTAAGGTCTTGCTATTAAAGAGATCAGACAAGCTGACTAAGAAATCGAAACGCAACAAAGACAAACACAAACTAACATCACAACTTTAACAATGAAAAACAGTTAAAGCTAATATAACTACAAAAAGACTCACCCGGATTGCGTATACTCCTGCATAACAGTAGCTACTCTCTGCACGAGCTGAGCAGTTGGAATGGGCTCATGGTACATCAAGTAATACTGCTGTGCCATCTTACGGGCTTGTGTTACCAGCAGACGGTAGTCAGGACCCATGCCGGAGTACACCATACCTAGAATAAAGTAATAATGAAGTAAACTTTTCACATATGCTGTTATGGATTAATTTCTAACTTATTTTTGAGACTACATTATACAGTAGCATAAAGTTTTGTTCTTTCAGTATATGCTAACTATGTAAGAAATTGTTTATATAAGTTTTTTTTTTTTAAGTTCTGGGTAGCCTTATGCTCCCAACTATCGTTTGTATTTTGCTTTCCGTGGCAACCTGTAATTAAGGCAGCACCAATACTTGTAAACCATTAACTTTGAAACTTGGCTTTTAAGGTGTATGTTCTTGTTGGTTGTCCAAATAAATAAATAAATACATTATAGAGATTTATAAAAGTTAAAACAGCTGTATGTTGTGGCTAAATGTCGTTGGTGCTACTCATATTCATCATCATCATCATCAGGCTATAATAGTCCACTGCTGGACATAGCCCTCCCCCAAAGAGCGCCATAGCGCCCTGTCTTCACCTTGCCGCATCCAGCATCTGCCTGCAGTCTTTCGCAGATCGTCATCCCACCTGGTCGGAGGGCGTCCTACACTACGTTTGCCGAGTCATATTCAGCAAGTGGTATATCTTAAATCAATGCTAATACTACAGTTTAGCTAAATCTAAGACATGTGACATAGTTGAGAGTGAGTTCAGGTTAGCCTGAACATATGTTACCCACTTTGCTACATAGTTCACTTTTAAAGACAAAAAATAAAGCCCAATTAAAGTACGGGCTATATTTTCAAAATGGTTGTATTTTTAAAAACCTTAATATAATTTAGGACGTTGCAACATCTCCACTTGGTACAGGCCACAAAGTGTGAACACTCTTAAGAAGTATTCTAAAACTAGCTGATCTGCGCAACTTCGTCTGTTTCATATAAGAGAATTGCCCCCGTTTTTGCAACATTTTTCATTGCTGCTCCGCTCCTATTGGTCGTAGCGTGATGTTATATAGCCTATAGCCATGATGTTATACGTAAAAGTGTGAGCAACCAATGGGCGGAATTTCTAAACAGTCGAGAAACGATGAAGGAGGTACTGCGCAACACCGGTCCCCTACTGTCTTTCTGGATGGAGCTGGGGTGGTATGAGTAGCCGAACAATATCTCGCGTCGGCTACTTACGCACAATGGCCCAGTTGTGGGGCTAATTGCAGATAACACACGTCAACTAACTAACTAACTTTAGCCTATAGCCTTCCTCAATAAATGGGCTATCCAACACTACAAGAATTTTTCAATTGGAACCAGTAGTTCCTTAGATTAGTGCGTTCAAACAAACAAACAAACAAACTCTTCAGCTTTATAATATTAAGTATAGATTAAATTAATTCAATGATGTTGATACACCTGAATTTTGTAAAAGCTGCACAACATTTTGCAGTGTGTAATAAAGTCTTGCAAATACAACAAATATGTTACTTGAATTACATGCAAGACTTTTTTAAACTACAGATATTAGTAATAGTAGTGTCTTGAAAATCCCCAAATAGGCACAATAACCTCAGTATGAACAACTTATAAAGACAGGCTGTGTCATTAGCTTAACAGTAATATATGCAACTGTGTGCTTGAGCTCCTGGATTTGATTTTCCAGTCAGGTAAAGCGTTATTAATTTTTCTGATAGGAGTTTTTCAAGAGCAAAACAGTTGTAAGCTGTGCCCAAGATGACCCTTATTACATAGGTCCCAAAATATGATTGTAGTGCATCTCTTCCTACTTCTTTGGGGATATAAGTGTGAAACTATGCATGCTTATATAACCTTACAATTTTTAACTTATTATCTTATCTTATGTGGGGGCCAGTCAGTGCAGACCGGCGACACTTCGACCCAGTGGGATCTTTTGTGTCAACACTCTCCCAATAACGACTGCCATAAATGATCATGGCAGCCGGGACCAAAGGCTTAACGTGCTTTCCGAGGCACGGAGCAGGCGATAATTGTCAATCAATATGCACATATTTTCGAAAAGTCATATAACTTCCGAAAGTCAGAGGTGCGCGATGTGGGTTCGAACCCGAGACCCTCTGCATTGGAGTCTGTTGGTCTCCCCACTGAGTTATCGCTGCTCTCTTAACTTATTAAGTCACAGTGGCACACTGGCAGCCAGGTTTGTAATTATTTTTGGCATTCCAAGATTTGACTGGAGGACAGTGATAAATTTAACTTTGGTATGCTCACCAATATGTCCAGTAATCATCTCTACTTTGTTCACACTGTGTTCATCGTACAGAATGCTCTTGTGCTTGTTTTCTGTTGCTATCACGACGCCATTTGACGCTGAAATATAAGAGATACTATTAGTATAACCTGTTTTACAATCACACAAAGAAATTCACAATAATTGAGCGATTATATTGATGAATATGGTAATCTAGGTAACAATATGAGATAGTAAAAGATATTATTGGATGCGTAACTGTTAAATCAAACTTGTTATAGTTTAGGTTTCATGATTAGGAACATACATGAAAACACAATCATTTTGAAGTTTGATGGAATTAAATAAGGAATGCAAGTCATTGTAAATACTCGTAGATGCCAATATAAATGTAAATTTGTTAATGTAAAGTTTTATACACATCAGTCCTATACAAAAGTGAAACTCATCATTGTAGAAAACCGACAGCAAAATAACCTAAATGTTAAAAACAACTTACCTTTAATTCCGACGGATGTGCCGCCGGCAGCAACGGCAGCTAAGGCATATTCAATTTGAACTAATTTCCCTGAAGGGCTGTGGAAGAAGGTAAAGTTTTGATTATAATTACTCACAAGTCTCCGACATTCACAAATGGTAAAATTATCCAAAATAATAAGCGTAATGTTACATATATATATATTGGATAACGACGAGACATTGTTAATAAATATATCAATAAGGTTTTCGGTATAAATATACACGTAAATATATAAAAAATTTACCTAAAAGTTGTAAGAGAGAAACTGTAGCGTTCAGACGCCATGATTACAAAGCAGATTGTCAAAATTTGGCACCATCATGTTGTCAGCAATGGTGAAACGTCAAAATTACGTTTTGTTCGTTGTTACACTTGACGGGTTAAAATAGTATCAGAATCCACAGACTCGCGAAAACCGTAATTCTAAAAGCTTCATATTCTAACAATAAGCCGGATTTTCATTGGTGGTTTCTTGTCCAATCAGAATTAAGAATATTCGCTCAATAATTTGACTGACATTTATGTATTGATACAGTGCTATTTTTAATTTTTAATGATCTTTCAGTGAAAACTATTGATAAACAGTCGTGCGATATGTTAGGCGGCCTCCGGGGTGTTTCGCCGTCATCAGATACTATGTCGGAGGGGACATTAGAGAGAAATCGCGTGGAAAAAGCGCTGATCACGAAGACTCCAACCCACAGTCAACTATTCCATAAGAATATTGGTGTAAAAAATTACTCAGATAAAAACGGCAACGATGTGACTAAAGCCGTACATAAAGGAAGGAAGACTTTCGCGTTTTGGACGCTAGTTTGTTTACTATTCGTTCTCGCAATCGGTAATCTAATACTGACATTTACCATACTTGCAGTGCTCAGGCTCGGCCAAGGTAAATAAAAATATTTATTTATTGTTTATGTGCTACAAGACTCAGGTTATATAGATATTATGCCCCTTTTAATATCAGTTACTATATCCAACAATGTAGGTCAAACCAGTGAAAAAAATAAAGTACGACTTTTAATATTTTTGCTTGATATATTTTATTTTTCAATGATTACACAAACGCTTCAGTATAATATTATGAGAACCCGACCCTTATTTTTTAATTATATCCTCTTTTCACCTTATTTTATATTTTCTATTGCCTTATGGTCCCATGGTATAAGATTGTGGTCGACCACAAAGTCATGGGTTCAAGTCCTAGATCAGGGAGAGTGTTAGTATGAGCCACACTTTTTTGTAATAGAGTTTGTGTATATGATGGGTTTACATTCACACACCACATAGAAATCTGAAATGTCTCTGTTTACCTTAATAGCTATATTATTAATTCTAAAATGTATGTATTAAATTTAGTTTTCACCAGTTATAAATTAAAACCCTATGTAAGCCTAATCGCAAGCCTACTGTCACTTTCTGAGCCAGTAGTTTTTTATTCTTACTTACTGAGCAGGTCTTGCTACTGAAAATTTCCTACCAGTCAAATAATTTAATTTTTAATAACACAGCTTGACTTGCAAATTGACCCTCACTTATGATCGCACAAACTTATGTCTCGAGACCAATAAGCAGGATGATCTAATCGAATCTTCATACAGGCATGGAAAGTATGGAGTTTCTACCAGAACATAATGCTATCAAGTTCTTTGGAGATGCAGACTTTGAACATCTGTATAAGAAGGATGGGCTGATTGAGAGTTTTCGAGACACACCAATGACCATCACCAGTGAAAATGGATCTGTTATGTTTAACTTACAAATCAAGTAAGTACCTATGTTGTTTATTTATTTTAAAACAAGCTTAACTGCACCCAGCCCTGCCTGTGTGAATCCCAGTGGAACATTAACCATGTTCCATTCATGTTTCTCAGATGAAAGTGTAGTGATTATTCACTCGGCTGTATGTGTGTGGAGGGGAGGGGGGGGGGGAGGGTTCCCTACATAAGGTTCTTCAATGAAATACCGAAATACGTTCTTTTATTTATTTCTGTGACACAATGCAACAGTACAATGGGTATTGATCGACTGGTTATACAATATTAATTATGATTACATTCTAGGTACATTTGATGCAATATCGATTGATGAGTAACAATACCAAAATAAAAAAGTGCTGCAGGCACAAAAGTATGTGTGTGCTAATCCAGAAAATAATCTACATCTTTATTAACTTTTACATACTTTTAGTATAAATGAAAATTAACACAGTAGATTCTACCCGCGGCTTCGCTGACGTGGATCCTATGGTAACATATACTGGGATAAAAGTATCATAGAATACTTTTATACCAAAACAAAATAAGGGCCACCATATGTTTTTTATATTTTGTCTGAATTAAAGGGTTCTGGGGTTGGCGTAGGGTTACAATAGTTGGGGGAATGCTCCGCCTGGGCTTCGCAGCGCCGTGAGTTGATCGCGGCAGTCGGATTGGTTGTCCTCTCACTCACGGCCGTAGTTCAGTCTATGGTCCGGAGTGAGAGATCGTGGAACGCCGTCGCCTCCTTCTGTGAGGAAGTAATTTCCATCAAGGAGACGGTGGAGCATTATGTGCACGAGCATTGTCGTGCATTAACTTAAATCCTGACCCCGTTCGCTGTGCAAATGGTACCACAGGGGGTCTAATAACTTCCCCGATGTACCATTGAGCTGTTATTGTGTCTTCATTTAGGATTACTAGTTCGGTTCTACCCGTTAGACTAATGCCACCTCATACCCAAGGGCGTCGCCAAGGGGGGGCAGAGAGGGGAGCTGACCCAACCTAGAGATTCTAAAAAAGTTGCCAAATGTAAAGCAACCAAAGTCCTAAGTCTTTGACTTGACTTGCTTGATCGATCATTCCTATACGTCGAAACTCGAATGAATTCACCAATTCCATTCCTAATATTCCATACGCTCAACTACGCTCTGCTCTATGTTATGACACGGAAAAAGCGTCGAAAATTTTGATTGCTCTTCCTTGCACAACGTGTACGGTAGAGTGATCGTTTAGCAGCCTCAGGAGACTAAAAACCTGGCTAAGAAGCACTATGGGTGAAAATCGCCTCAATGGTCTGGCCATGATGAGTGTGCACAGAAAACTTATTCTAAAATACTTAAATAATTTAAACTTACAAGATTTTCATAATAAAGTGGTCGAAATTTTTTCTAAAAACCCCTAAAGACTATTTTTTAATTAACCTAATCAAAAAAAGTATCTTTGTGGACCACTATAATATTAAAATCTTGTAATTACAAAAAAAATCCACTGTGGGTAGTTACCCACTTTTCATATTTTAATATGAAAAAAAATGTTGACAAACCCTTGAACTAACATGGCACTACAGATTTCACCACTTCAGTAATGTAAATTATCAATGAATCAGTCCTGATTTAAAAATGACAAGTGGCCCTTATTTTGTTTTGACTAGTATATATTAACTAGATGTTGCCGCGGTTTCACCCGCGTTTCGATCGTTACTGCGCTGCCCCCGTGGGTAGTAGCGTGATGTTATATAGCCTATAGCCTTCCTCGATAAATAGGCTATCCAACACTAAATTAATTTTTCAAATCGAACCAGTACCTAGTTCCTGAGATTAGCGCATTCAAACAAACAAACTCTTCAGCTTTATAATATTAGTATAGATTTGACACAGGACTTGGTCTACATGAATACCAATTGTCTGACTTATAATCTCTCTACAGGCCGTCACGCTACGAGAACAAGCTGACAGTTAACACATCGGGCGTGTTCGTTCGAGGAGTGAACGCATTGGAGCTGCTAGACCCTGACTCCGGAGAAGTAATCTTCAGCACAGCCTCCCCAGAGATGAACATACCTGATGGAGTCAAAAACCTACATGCCAAGGTTTGGAAGTATTATTAGTAAGCAACTAAACTTGGAAGTACCATCATACTTTTTACTTTTTTTTTATTTTGCTCGTCATAATGACCACACTCCTCCACATGATGGTAAGCAGTCGTGTGGTCTAAGAGCAGTGGCCTCCACATCGTCCTCATAGCAGCCGAGGCGATGTTGAGGTCTCTACTTTGACGGCCTGAGAAGGTGCTTTTTCACGCCCCGCTTAAAGGACCAAGGATTGAAGGAAGAAGGAAACACGTGCCTTGGCAGATAATTCCATGCCTTGGTCGTTCGGCAGAGGTATGAGGACCCAAACTTGTTCACGCTCTAGTCGACTCTGCCGTGTAAGGATGGCATCTGAGCCCAGCACGCGTTGTTCTGGATAGGAAAGGGGAGGGCGGGATAAAGAGGAATAAGTCTTCAGAGCACTTCATTATTAGTAAGTAACCCTGACTTAGTACGCGCTTTGGTATCAAAAGTTTGGGTAACAAAATTTCTAAGGTTGCCTTGTTGGTGTATTTATGATATAAGATGTATAGGTATAGTAATGATTGTAATGTCTTGTGCATTAACAATAAAAAATAGGCTTGAGGATCATGAGGTCTTGGCTTCGAATCTGAAGTAGGGCCGAAAAATGCTTGCTTTTTGTCAAGAATATTATCAATGATAAAAAAATTAAAACATACTCAACTTCCAAACTCCAGGTCTCTCCATCTTGAGTTTAGAAGTTGGGTATTTTCATCCCTATTGGGAAGCACGTAAAGCCGTTGGTCCTCCGTGCCTGGTATCTCTCCGGTCGTGTCTGATTATCGTCCTATCGGACTACGAGAGCGAGAGCTGTTTTGGGTTGGTTATTATCTCCCTGAAGCAACCACGTGTCTGAAATTCGGTCTGAAGGATATTGAGTTAGGTTCAGTTTCTAGTCAGTATTGTATACGCAGTTCGGTGCCCGCGTTAGGAAAGGAAATATAGGGTTATTCTGTCAAAAAATTATCAGTACTATGGGGTCTAGAACTGTGCCCGGTTAACGACAATAGGCTAGCCCTCTATAATAGGGATGTTGCGAATATTCGCATTCGCAATTGCGGAGCTTGCGCATCGATTTGGACATCCGCATCTGCATCCGCAATAATCAACGCGGATGTTTATGCGGATCCAGATATAGCGCAGAGGGCCGATGGGCCGATGAATGGCGCAATGATTCTTCAAGGAAGTATGAGAATCAAGAAACACCAGAAAATGGTATAGCTAAATTTATGAACCTTTGCAAAACAGGCTTGAACCTGCAAAGGTGATATTAGATACTTTTTATTAAATAAGATGGCACAATTCTCATCAACATTCGCATCCGCAATTGCTAAGCTTCCGCATCAATTTGAACATCCGCATTTGCATCCACTGAGCCTTTAAATATCTGCATTCGCATCTGCGGATGTCAAAAAATATGCATCCGCAACATCCCTGCTCTATAAAATAGGACATCAAAACTATATCTGTGGAAATGAGGGTGTAATTCACCATTACATACACCTAGCCTTCACAGGCGTCAAACTATGTATGTAAGTGTGTATTTTTTAATGAGTGCTCAATCCTCTTTTATATATTTTCCAGCAAATATCAATAAAACGCATAACAGCACCTGTCGATGAAGACTTGACTCTTCGTACAGAGAGTTCAGCCCATCTTCGAGGAGCTGAAGGCACTCACATGGAATCCAAGGAGCTGTTCTGGAGCGCTGACCAGGATATCTACCTTAAATCCATCAACGGATCTGTGGTCTTAAGCGGGAAAGAAGGAGTCTTCATCGATGTAAGGTACCTCCCTATAGCCATGACTCTGAATAAGACTGATAAATATAGCCAGGGTACGGGGCAATTCAAGGTCTGTGTGTGCATGCCACAAGGGAAGCTGTTCAGGATACCGGTCCCAACAGGGCAGAAAGTTACATGTTCTCATATAAATATGACAGGGGATTTGAACCCGTGTGCTTAGGGAGTGAATGGGGATTGTGGTTTTATTATATGATGAGATATCAGCACATTGTATCTTAGCCCACTGTTGGGCAAAATTAGGCAATTATACTGTATACTATTATTATGTTTTAGGATAATAATGATTAATTATTTAATGTTTATATAGTTGTTATTGATAATAAATAATCTAGTCAATATGTGTGTTTTATTTAAATTTGTAAATCTAATACTAATATTATAAATTTAACCTTTTAACCGCTTACGTCGGATTAATCCGACAAATATTTTCGTGTCCATTTCGCCAGCGTCGTATATTTCCGACCAGATACCACAGCTCGTTTAATCTGCTTTTTTCTTTAATCACGGTGTTTTCTATCACAAAAAATGTTTATATTGTGTAAATGGATAATTAAGTAATCACTTACAAATTAATACACTTTAGTCTCATAATTAGAAGTCCTAAAATAAGTATTTATTTTTGTAAGTATTTATTTTCGATTCACTGTGCCGAGTGCTGGGGGCACGGCAACTGTTATGAAGTGGGGCGGTTAAAAGGCTGTATGATGTTACACTTTTTCGGTGGCTACACAAATATCTAAATTCTGTTTCCATTTCCATCTTCACGCGCTGAACAGGTGTTACAGAGTGTAGGTTAGATTAGCCCAAAAAGCTTAGTGTATTAAAAAAGTTTAAAAATAAATTAATTACATTTGAAAACCACACTTATTTTCGACAGTATTATTCGGAACAGGACACAATACCTAAACGCTCTTTTATATCTGAACTAAAGTGTGTATAATTAAATGTTAGGAACCTGTATGATGTAGTTTTATTTATTGTAAAAGTCAATGGTCTTCTGGTCTTCTCATAGCCACAGGTGCTCTCAATCCAAGGCAAATAGGCTGTCGTCTTAACAAACACTGCCTGGCAACAATCGGCACCAAAAACATTTACTCTCACGACTGTTCACGCGTTGGTTGAGGTATGCACTCACCACGGCTGGAGCTCCGAGCATCATCTGAAATAACATATGTACTGTATTAAACTGTCCCACTGCTGGGCACGGGCTTCTCAGTGTGAGAAGGGTTAGGCCATAGTCCACCACGCTGACCCAGTGCGTGTTAGAAGACTTCACAGGCTCTCAGAAATGCAGGTTTTCTCACGATGTTTTCCTTCACCGTTAAAGCAAGCGATAATTAACTATTTAATACGCACATAACTTCGAAAAGTCAGAGATGCGCGCCTTGGAACTAGAGACCTCTGCGTGGCAGTCCAACGGTTGCCCACTAGACTATCGCTATTTTCCTAGCGTCTTATCTTATCTTATGTGGGGGCCAGTCAGTGCAGGCCGGCGACACTTCGACCCACTGGGATCTTTTGTGTCGACACTCTCCCAAGAACGACTGCCATAGATGTTCATGGCAGCCGGGACCAACGACTTAAGCTCTCCGAGGCACGGAGTAGGCGATAATTGTCAATCAATACGCACATAATTTCGAAAAGTCATATAACTTCCGAAAGTAGAGGTGCGCGACGTGGGTTTGAAACCGAGACCCTCGGCATTGCAGTCTGTTGGTCTCCCCACTGAGATATCGCTGCTCAAAGCGTCTTATAGTTTTAATCGAATAGTAACCTGTAGATAACTACAGGTTACTACACGGCGATATCGCATTGGGCTACATTACTACCAGTTTTAAGTTGATTATTTTGTCTTTATTATGGAATGTGGTTGTTTGATGTTCCTTTCTTAATAAAATAAATTAATAATATGATATTTTTGTTAAATAAATAAATTACCAACAGCTTGAATTATAATTGATTGCTTATCCGACAATTTTTTTGGTTGCCATAGCAAGCATGGGTAGCTCATCGACGCCTTGGGACAGTGCTTGTGAGAATGCTGTTTTGATGAGAGAATCCGTCGAATTGAACTGCGTAGTGCATTTGTCTGTATCAAGCGGACGTATCTGACACTTAACAAGAAAAAATTGTGAGCCGTCACGGGACGCCTGACAGATGTGAAACATCGAAATTATTTTGCAGAAGTAATATGCATAAAAGAACAGATTACGACAGGAACTAATATGGCATAATGTAAAATACTATGGCGACGCGTCGCCACGTCAGCAATCGGTTTTACGTGCGGCTATAGATGTTTCACATCGAAAAATAGTTTAAATCATTAAGTTAATATATACTATGTAGTAGAGGAGTTAGGCTCAATTTACACCACCGCGGAATGGAATGGAATGGAAGCGTCAATTTCGCCTCATGACGCTAGAAGGCGCGCGAATTCGCGGGAATGCTCGAGAATTCCCGCGCATTCCAGCGAATTCGCTCTTTTAGTTGATAAGAATGGTTGACTTGGATCTTATTTTTATATCGCTCATTTGTGAGGCAGAAGAAAAAGAACGTCCTGACCGACTCCCTGTTCGCGCCACTTCCCGCGGATTCCACAGACGGCGCCGACAGTAGCTAGGTCAATTCTCGAGAATGCGCGAGGACTCCCCGGAAGACGCGCGACCTTTTTTGGCTCGTATTTAGTTTGTACTTTATACAATTGACATAAAGTATTATGCTATGTACAATTTCGCTGCAAAAAGTCGCTTCCATTCCATTCCGCGGCGGTGTAAATTGAGCCTTAGAGTGCGTCCTAACTAATATGAATGCGAATGTGAGTTGGTTTGTTACGCTTTCACGCCTTAACTACTTACTCGACCGATGGTCATGAAATTTGGCATATACGTTGTCGGATAAACTTGTCTCCATGTCCTCACCGAAGTTTACCACGATTACATAACTAAGTAGGACTTCATGTTACCAATGAGTATATATATTTTAGGTAAGATAATTACAACCTAGATAGATGATACAGGGCCTGGTATAAGGCATTAGAATCGTCCCCTATTATAATTATGTTGTCTATAAAATAATAATAATAATAAATTCATTTATTCTCACCACATTACATCACATAGTACATGAAATACACGCACGTACGGTTCACAGAATTAGGACTATTAGGTACATAATACTAGGTCGAATAATCTGTGGTGACCAGCATCTTAGCTAAGTTATTGAGAATAACTTGTGTTAAAGATGCTGGGCCCTCTATTTAATTTCTAACAAATGTGTGGATTGTGCGTCTCATACATTTATTATAATATTAAAAACCACTGTTTCAAATGCAAAAAGAAGAAAAGATAATTACTATTAAAACTCTATCAGTGGCAAATAAAACATTATTATTTAAGATGAGAACAAAAATATTAATGTTAAGATTGAATATAATATAGCTCTCTCCGTTTTATAAGGTAAGTATAAATTAATGTATTTAAGTGAGAGGTGTGAGTGTGTGTGTGTGTGTGTGTGTGTGTGTGTGTGTGTTTGTGTTGTGGGTAACCTAGGGTTGTCAAGAAGTCAACTGTAGTAGACGTTCTGTTTCCTGATAATTATTTGACAATAGCCAATTTGTGACAGTTTCTTTGCATGAGTGTACCGAAAGTGAGTATATGTTCAAGTACTTATTAAGGATGTTATAAAGATGAGGTCCTAAGAAACAATGAAATCTTTGTGTGAAAGAATAAGTACATTGAAATGGTTGGCAAACTTTGTCCTTACGTCTCTTTGTGATTGACTCAAAGGGGGTGCTTTTATGTTGAAGAAGGATAACATGTAGAATGAATAGTTGTCTAACAGTTAGTACTTTACATGACTTATAGAGGATCTCTGTGGGATAAAGTATAGGACGGAAAGTACTCACTTTCAGTACAGCTCTCTGCGCCCTTTCCAGTGTCAGCAATGACGTTTTTGGTGCTCCGCCCCACACCGTTACGCAATAGGACAGAATAGATTGGCAGAGTGCTTGGTAAACTCTTCTAATTGTGCGTGTATCAGCTATATGACGAAGCGTTTTAAAGATAAATATCATTTTCCTTACACGCGTGGTTAGTGTCTCTATGTGATAAAGAATATACTAGGTATATCTTAGTTTGCATCAAGCATTTTCCTGGGTACGAAAAAAAAAAAAAAAGGTAGGTATATCTTAGTTAAAAAATATGTATTTGTTGTGGATTTCCTTTATACACGGCCTATACGTTTTACGTGACTGACTCCGTGGCGCAGCGGCAATGTGCCTGCTGTGCATGGTTCAAAACCCGAGTCGGGTCAACAAAAAGTTTTCTGATAAGAAAACTCAATAGCAGCCCAAAGATGGGAAGTTGGCGGTGTTAGAAACCTCCGTACCTCGGAAAGCACGTAAAGCCGTTGGTCCTGCGCCTGAATATCGTTAATTTGTGAAATTAGTTGAAGTGATGTTATTTTTGTTTGTTTATAAAAAGTTTAGGCATCAATATAGTAAATTGATAATAACTTTTTATGTATATAAAGGTAGCAGTCTAGTAGCAACTATTGGTTAAAAAAACTCGATTAATTTGCGCAGTTTATTCTCACTGGATAGGTGACCAGCCATCCTGATGTCAGAATGGCCCGTCACCTTTAAAAGTAATATACTTTTAAAAAACGGGGGTAGCAATTATATGACGATTAGTAGATACTAGAAGCAACTAGGTAGCAACTTTCTATAATTATTTCGATGTAAAATATGGCTAGTGACCGGCCATTCTGATGGTCACGATTTTCGGGCATAATTCTAAACTCCGCTCGGCTTCTGAGAATTCCTTGACAGAAAACCATAATAGCACCTTACATAAACCGGGTATCGAACCCATTTTGGCACCGCATTGGCATTCACTACAAATGCGCTACTGAAGTATAACTGATAATTTGTGACTTACATGTATGAAGGTTTTTTTTTATTTTGATTTCGACCCGACCATTAAACTCGAGCCTTTAAACCATAAGCGTTCCTGCACACGATGCCGTCACCGCGCCGTCACACTGTAGATACGAGTCGCGCGGTGGCGGCGCGGCGGCGGGCTTCGCACGACTCGTATCTACAGTGTAATTGCGCGGCGACGGCGCAGTGAGGGCATCGTGTGCAGGAACGCTAAAGTTAGGTCCCAAACCTTTTAACCTTACGGTTTGATACCTTAGTCAAAATCAAAAATACATTTATAAATGTAGATCATATTTAAAAACTTATACTACTAGAATAATAAGGTGAATGAAAAACCACAAGTTTGGGTAAACAAAAAATCTTTATTTTTGTTTCTTTTTATAATATATGTTATAAGCAATTAACTCAGACAGTTTCAATTGTAATGACGTGTAACACACATTAGGGGGTCAGCAGACATGCTAGTTATAAAGCACTTAATCGACGATTATAGATATACATTTAGGTGGTAAGTAGACTATTGTCAATCATGAAATTACGAATATTGCCTATAATCATATTTCATGGACTTGATTCTCAATAAAAGTAATTAGAGAATAATAAATAAAGTTCATTTTTGCTTGTAAGTGAGCTGCAAAAAATTCATACCCATTTCAAAACTAAAATGGTGTAAGCCGGTAATTGACGCCATCTAATGGATATCGACACCACAACTGTTAAGTAGTTAATTTATATCGTAATAGATGGCGGTGCACTATTATAAAATAAAAAGACGTAGATTTCTTAATAGCTCAATTTTTAACTTTAAACAATTTTTAATTTCTATTCACAATAGTTTATTTAAAAAACATTTCATTTCATTTATCATTATTAATTTATAAATTTATAGTAGGTAACTGGATAGTATATTTTATAGATACTTTCGATGATTCGCTATTCTGTTCGTACGCACACATTATTCTGTCCCTGTGTTCGAGTGCTTTTTCGGTTGAGATTATAATATCTTATAAATTTTACCTATTTGCTAAAAAGAGTACGCGTTGCAATATTTATAAAACAACACCATCTAGTTCACTCATATTCATTATAATTCGAGTGTTCACAGGATTTTAAGGTATCCATGCACTATTACAGGTGAATGTAGTCATCTTTAATTAGATGAATACAGAATAAAGTTAAATTAAAATGTCTACATCCAATACACATAATAGCTATCTGCGTAAATTACGGATTTTAAAAGCAATGTGCAATAAAATATTTAAAGATATCAATTATTTTTACTAAAATCCCAAAATTAACTCAATTTATTGTAATTGAAACCACTTGATTGTAAACAGTTTTGGCTACATTATATTGACGTCACACGTTTGTAAACGTCTTCTGTCATTGCTTGCTGTCCATGTTTATTTACAAACTTGTTACGTCACTGGACGACTCGACGTCATATTGTCAGTTAAAATAATTAATGTATTGTTTTATGAAATACTTGAAGAAATAGACTTTATTTCTAGTGTCCATAAACACTGCTAAATAATGTGAGATGGTTTCCAGAAACTAGTCAAATAGCCTATTGTGAATAATACTTGGTTTTTTAGGATTGTATGTATACAGTATTACAATAGACTAAGCGACTTACTTTTTTATTATTTTAGTCAAATAGTTACATTACGAACTGGAAAATATACAAAGAATTTTTCAAATCTACTCAAGTATAAATGAGATACAAGCGTTTCAAATCTGGTAGCAGGGGAAATATCAAATGACAGAACAAGGATGCACGATACGAACTGTGACGTAAGCGCTATATAAATGCAGCTATCCGAGAGAGATAGCGAGACATCCCCACAACATTCTTACTTTCCTTATATTCATATTTAAAATATTAATTACTCCCTTATTTTGAAACCAATTTTGATACTGTTTGCACAAAAAGATTTCTTTCGATTGCTATTTGCTCATAAGTGTAAAATTATATACAAAATCTAACATACCTTATCAAATCGCCAAATTTAAAACTAGCACATCTGCTGACCCACTTATATTAGATTAATTATAGATCACTAATATTAAAATTCTTTTATATACAGAGAAATACTTTATTTTATATTATATTTTCACTCAATTTTTCGAATTATTTGACGGTGATGTCGATTTTTCGATGTGATTATTATATGCGAGGTGTATGTCATTTAAAAGTACATGCAAGTAATAGATTCAAAAGACTCAATTTACATTGAAGCGAAAGGGAATGACGGCGATATTGTTTTAAGTTTTATAGATACACCTAAATTTCGACAACTATGATTTTAGGACGTAATAAGCAGCGAGCCTATTGAAGTTTCCCGGGTTTATTTCCAGACTCTGTATTGCTTCTAAGAATTTCTTGGCAGAAAATCCGATTGTATTAATAGAATTACCGTTTTCAGTATACATTCCCGTAGGACACATGCGAAGCAGAAGGCAGAAGCGAATGTGAGTATGTTTGTTACGCTTTTACGCCTTAACTATTCGATCGATCATTATGAAATATCGCACACATGTTATCAGGGGTACAGAAAAGTACATGGTACCCATTAATCTGAAATAGTACTGATCCCAAGGGGTAAAAAACAGAGCCTACTTCCAAATTCCACACGTACGAAGTAACGGGCAAAACTAGTATATCTATAAATGCTCAGCTGCCTTATGTTTTTGTCTGCAAGCAATAAAATTAAAATGTCTATTTGTAATGTTAAAATAACAGCGTTTTACTAAATGCATATAAAAGTATATATACGGTAAATATATCAAAAAACAACTTTTAAAATTTTTGTCTGTCTCTTTGTTCCAGCTAATCCCTGAAACGGCTGGACCGATTTTGACGAAACTTTCAGTGGCAGATAGCTGATGTTATAAGGAGTAATTTGGGTTACTTTTATTTTAGACAAAAAAGATGGCCCGCGAAAAGAAGTAGTCCACGCTAATGAAGTCAGTATGAACTTAACATTCTTACGGGAACGGGTAATTTAAAATCTTGCTGGCGCTACATATAAAATACTTGTTCGTCATAACATTACGCTATTAAATCAAAGTATGGGCAGTACTCTCACACTTGCATATAAATCCAAATGACACACACTCTTATTAAACACACATCTCGAGTCAAAGTCCACGTTACCACAACGGCGGTAAATTATTACCGCAATATTAAACACAATACCCCGCGATACCACAACAGCGGTAACACGTGACCGCACTGTTACAATGTTCCGCGCGTTACCACAGCGCTGGTAACACATGACCGCATTATTACAATGTTCCTGACGTTACCACAGCAGCGGTAACACATGACCGCACTTTTATACACAATTACGCGCGATACCACAGCAGTAGTAACACATGGCCACACCGTTACAGTGTTCTTAACGTTACGATAGCGGCGGTAACACATGACCGCACTGATGCACCACTCCCCGCGTTACCACAGCGGTGGTAACACATTATCGCACAGTTACAATGTTCACCGCGTTACCACAGCACCGGTAACACATGACCGCACTGTTACACACAATGTTCCGCGACAAGTTCGCTTCAGACTGCGCCGGAGTTGTTCTCGCTGCTGACTATCTGGTAGGTGATCAGATATTCTGGATAAGCCTGGAAGTGAAATAAGAATTCAGGTGAAAGTTCAATAAGTTCAGCCACCCATCATTCGGATAGTCTCCAGTTTAGTTGCATAACTGCACGGAATGTGTACTGCGCAAATGGTGTGCAAAAAAAAAATATTTTTCACAAAATGTTTCTTCCGATTCTAGATGTTCAGTGTCCGTTGTTTGAATGTTTGCAAAGTCCCCGCGACACAAGAATTATTTCTAGTGCGCCATTTGTCATCTACATAAAATAAAATTAAACTAAAGTTACTACATACATACATAGATTCACGCCTATTTCCCAGAGGGGTAGGCAGAGACTACGGATTTCCATTTGCTACGATCCTGACACACTTCTCTGGCTTCATTCATTTTCATCACATTCCTCATACACGCCCGTCGGTTCAAGGAGCTCTTAACCTGGCCTTTGTCCAGAACGCCTCCGATATGATCGAGAAACGTTCGCCTAAAGTTACTCCAATGCTTTTATAATTTTAAGCATGGTTACCCATCCGTTAGACAGCCTCTTGATATTCGAAATACGATTACTTATCCAAAGTCCAGATGGATAGGGAACCGAAGTTTGGTCATCCATCCTTTGTCCAATCTTGGGTACCGTAGCTTAACACATTGAATGTTATAACGGCGATATTTATGTCTTCTATCAACTGGACAAAATTGCTCAATGTACTTATTTTATCTCATACAGGCAAACAACCCAATAATCAACTTCTTAACAATGCATAGAAACACTGGAGCAGCTATACCGTCCACACTAAAGCAACGCTCACCCATCCACTTCCAAACCGTACCTGTTCGCCTCTATACACGACGTACTCCGGGAAGCACAGGCCTCCCTGCGAGGGTCTGCCGGCCACGGAGTGGTGTCCAGGTGGCGCATGCGCCATCTTCATCGCTGACATGAGCTGGAACGCGCGTCCTAAGGTCACCCGGCATAGCAGCATTTGTCTGGAAGATAGATTTATAATATTAATCTCTTGTCACGGTGTTTGTGGTCGCAGTCCTCCGAAAAGGCTCGACCGATTTTTATGATTTTTTTATGTAAAAAAAAATAATAAAAAAAACAAACTTATTCATTACTAGCTTTTTCACGCGGCTTCACTCGTTTTAAAGCAAATTTTGGCAGGAAATTTCTATCCCTCGGAAACAGTACATATTTTTTGGATAAAAGGTACCTACAATATGTCCTGTTCTGTACCTCAAACAAAGTGTACGGAATACTTCATGATGATCAGTAGAGTAGTTAAGGCGTGAAAGCGTTACAAACAAATAAACTTACATTCGCATTTATAATAAACTAGATTTTGTCCGCGGCTTCGCTCGCGTTAATTATTTATTTATTTATTTATTCGGGAAAACAAACAGATACATACTATTCTTAAATCAAATAACTTACAAAAAAAGATGGTGGTAAGTATGTACCTCACAACGTTATCCACGTGTTAGTAAAATATTTGTTTTGAACCTAATTGCATGCGAGCAGAACTTTAACAACGTAAATATTGTAAGTCAAATACAGTAGGAACATATAACTAATAGAAATTACAAAAAATCAATGTCAGTAAAAAATAAAATAATAGAAATGGTATAAAATAAAGATAATAAATAAAAAAAAAACAAATTAATTAATTGTTACATTTAAATAAACACAGAAATCTAAATAATTAAAAACTAACAAATAAAGTATAATTATTAAGTATTATAAGCAACATTCAATAATAATGACAAGAAAATAAAGAAACTAAAAAGTAAAACTGTAAAATTTCAACTAATAATAATATTTAATATAAAAATAATAATAATAATAATATTTCAATTACTGATCAAAATAATGTGTGTGAAAATTAATGATAGATTTAGTATAGGATAAAATAATTAATAACTTTTATTAATTATTTTAAGGTTAGGTTACATTAATAACAATACTTTTCTTCTAGATGAAATGTAGCGTATGTCTTATTCTGTATGACAACGTATATGCGAAATTTCATGATGATCAAGTAAGTAGTTACGGCTTAACAAACAAACAAATCACACATTCCCATTTATAATATTAGTTAGTATGATAAGGCAATTCAAAATCTTACAAAATATGATTATCGAAATGTCGCTGATTATTTCATTATAATCCTTTATTGTAAACTTCTTTTATCATTTAGTAACATACTTTCTTAATTTTATAAAAACGGTTTTTTTACTATCAGATCGAGCAGCGATAGCTCAGTGGGGAGACCAACAGACTGCAATGCAGAGGGTCTCGGGTTCAAACCCACGTCGCGCACCTCTGACTTTCGGAAGTTGTATGACTTTTCGAAATTATGTGCGTATTGATTGAAAATTATCGCCTGCTCCGTGCCTCGGAAAGCACGTTAATCCGTTGGTCCCGGCTGCCATGAACATCTATGGCAGTCGTTATTGGGAGAGTGTCGACACAAAAGAGTACTGGGTCGAAGTGTCGCCGGTCTGTACTGACTGGCCTAAGATAAGATACTATCAGCAGTATCAGCTCCCTAAAATTCAAGCTTCAAACAGATTGGTCTTACCTATGGCAGAGATAACAGCTCCTGTCTTTGTGCGCTGGGCAGCCGGATCCACCTCCGAATCCATACACGTACTGGTTGCTCTTCGACGAGTGCTCCGCGAAGTATATGCCCGCACCGAACATACCGCCTGAATGTACAACACAATACAATATTTATTAAATTGATTTTTAAAAAAATAGATGTACCTATTAGCAATAAATGCTGTAGAAATGAGAGCGCTCAGAAGCATATGTGGTGCGACTCTGAAAGATAGAATAAGGAAGAGAGAGATGCGGCATGAAAGTGGATATAGTGACGAGAATAGAAAAGGGTATGTTAAGCTGGTTTGGACATGTAGAAATAATGGACGAGGAAAGACTGACTAAGAAAGTTTATAAGGCTAGTGTGAATGGAACAGTCGCAAGAGGAAAACGTAGGCGAACGTTTCTCGATCAGATCAGAGGCGTTCTGGACAAAGGCCAGGTTAAGAGCTCCTTGAACAGACGAGCGTGTATGAGGAATGTTATGAAAGTGAATGAAGCCAGAGAAGTGTGTCAGGATCGTAGCAAATGGAAATCCGTAGTCTCTGCCTACCCCTGTGGGAAACAGGCGTGAATCTATGTATGTATGTATTAGCAATAATTCCTGTGTCGCGAGTGAGTTAATATAATTATTCAAAGAATGCCTTCTTTCACAAAGAACACACAGATTGGAAATAATATTTGTGGAACGGAACAATTTTTGTACTGTGTGGAGTTCTTTTATGTTTTTTTTTATTTGGGAAACAAACAGATACTATTTAAAAATAATTAATGTTCAAATTAACTACACTTAATCTAAAGCAGTTGCCACATATAAATATACAGTAGCGCCAAAAAATATTTGAAGTTATAATCTAAAATAAAAAATGCACAAGTAATTAGGGTAACAATATAACAACAACAAAATAGTATTTTAAAATGAAGTACAGTACTAGGAACAGAGTTAGGTACAAAGTTATATTTCTTTTTTATTCAGTTTCACAAAGCAGGAACAAGACAGGCATGGATAGATTTCTTGAACTTGGGTAAAGAAAGGTGGAGCACATCAATGGAATTGTCACTGCAGATATTAAGGTTATTAAACGAGCAGCAGGTTCGTATTATAAAGGATGTACATTCAAAGAAGAGACACAAGGAACACAGACCCGGTACAATTATTTGTGGCTCACACAAATTCTTGTACCACAAGGAGTCGAATCCACAACACCAGTGCAGTCAGTTTGTGAAGTCCCCCAAGGCACAGGAATTATTACTAGTATGATAGTTGTCTTTTTATAAAATGTTAAGAGTTTTACATAAAATTATTTGGATATACCAGTTTTGATACCAATGGGTTGATACCAGTGTGATTGGTCAGTCAGTGGTGATTCCTCAACTACCCGATGGCATTTGTCAATTATGGTAATTGATTGACGATGAGATTGTGGATGACTAGGGTTCAATTCTAGGACTGGGAGAAGGAAATCAAGAGGACCACAATAAATTAGATAGAATCTAACTCTGTGGTGGAAGAAAAAGAATGGCAGAGGGAAGAATGATATTAGGAAAGTCCGAAGTTGGGGTAGGAATCAGAATTATAAGGCGATGAATGGGATCCAAATCTGAAAGTACGTAGAAGAGAAAAATGACAAACAGGGGCTGACAAGTAGCATGAATCTCAGGAGTAGGAGAGGATAGGATGATGATGTTCAGCTGGTGGTATGAAGAGTACTGACCGATGTATGCGTGGCGCTCGTCGAAGCCCTTCTGCACGATGGCGTTGATGAAGGGCGAGCCGTGGAACAGCATGCGCTCGTTATGAGCCCCTGCCTCCGCGCATACCTCACGCCGCCGGTGTTGATACCGCTCCCACAGTCGACCATTCACCAGCTTTTGTATCTGAATACCAGAGGACCACGTTACTAAATTATACATATTATTATACTGTAGTCAAAAGCGAAAAAGAGGTACCTATCTTCTTCTTGTTTTATAATTAATATTTTTCAGTAAAACATGTTTAATCAGTAAAAAATGACGCATCGGCCTGTACAAACAAAATTTTTCTTTTTGCATTTACGTCCTTTTCTCTCATGACGGCAGTATAGTTGCTGAATGATCTGCTTAGACACGTGTTTTCTTCTTCCTTCGACCCTGGGTTCTTCAATTCGTTCAGAGGAGGCTTTTACAAGCACAGCTTGAAGGACCCATGGTGGAGCCAAGGCCGAGGGCCTTAGGTTACTAAAGTAGAGATCTTGGCACTACTACTGTAATGAGGGCGTGGTGTGGAGGACCCTGAACGTAGAGCACACGAGTGTTTATCATCAGGCAGAGTGTAGACATTTTCGGCCTCGATGGCGTAGTGGTTGGTGTAACCGACCGCCGCGCTTGAAGTCGCGGGTTTGATTCCCGCACAAGTCAAACATTTGTGTGCATGAACATGGATGTTTGTCTTGGTCTGGGTGTTTCTATGTATAATATGTATGTATTTACAAAAAAAAGTATATATGTATGTTTATCCATTGTCTAGTACCCATAGTACAAGCTCTGCTTAGTTTGGGCTAGATGGTGTTGTGTGTATGTGGTAAAATATTATTATATAAAAAAAAAAGTTGAAAAAAAATTGAAATATATCTCACGCATGTATCTCTGAAGGGAGTATGCAGAGGTCTACTACACACACATTTGGGCTGCTATAATTTTTAGTCCCACATAATGAAGGACTACTCTTAGTACGGAGGATTTGTGCTCAGTACGGTAATAGGCTTTGGCGTACTGTGCACAAATCCTCCGTACTAAGAGTTCCGTAACATATAATCTTAATAGTACTTTTGCCTGACTCGGCAATCGGACCCGAAATCTCATGCCTACTCAGCAGTCGCATTCGACACTGCTCCACCAACGCAGTCAAAGAAAATATGTACATCTATACAAATATTATAAAAAGAAAAGATTTGTTTCGTTCCAGTCAATAGTCGAGGAAAGATTTGTTCGTTTCCAATCAATACTCTAAAACTACTGAACCGATTTTAATCATTCTTTCACCATTAGAAAGCAAATTTTGTCCAGAAGTAACATAAGGTATATAGCATCACGCTACGACCTACAGAAGCAGAGCAGCGATCATAAACGTGGGTAAACCCGTAGAGCACAGCTAGTAACTAAAATAGATATTAATGACATACCCTGACAACATTATAGTGCGTGAAGGCGCCACCGGCGTGGTCCCGGTGCGCGCGCACCGACGCCTGCATCTCTCTCTCCACTATCGTGTACTCGCTCTCCGCACACCCCTCCTCGGCTGGAGGAGCAACTTCCACAAGAGTCGTTCCTCCGTACCACTCTGAAAATCAAAAACTTATTTGTGGACATTCGTTTTTATTATTATATAGATTTTGCCCGCGGTTTCGCTCGCGTAAATGTAGGTTACAGTAGGTTAGCAATAGTGTGGCTGATGTAGTTTCAACTGCAGCGACCCACCCAATATTCAAGGCAGCGAGTTGCTACACCGTGGTAGGTTTAGTCGGTAGTATCCGGGACGTCCCATCTTTTCCCGGGTGAGCCCGACATAACTACTCTGCTCCCCTTTTCCGCGGAGAGGTATGCGTCAATGCATAACCAAAAAAAGTTAGCAACAGTCATTATTTCTGGATGAAAAGTACCCTATGTATTTTTCTGTTCCCCTGTCAACGTATACGCGAAATTTCATGACGATCGGTGCAGTAGTTAATACGTGAGAGCGTAACAAACAAACAAACTCACATTAGTATTTATAATATAATTAGGAGTAACAGTAAAAAGATGATATACCAAGCTGGAATCATAGCACACTTTTTTATCTGAGGACTACTTCATGGACGGGTTTACGACAACCTATAAGTTACGTACCGAAATTCGGGCCGTATCCTAATATTATAAATGCGAAAATGAGTTTGTTTGTTTGTTACGCTTCCACGCCTTAACTACTCAACTAATCAACATTAAATTTTGCATACACGTTGTCAGGGGTACAGAATAGGACATAGGGTACCCTTCATCCAGAAAAATAACTGTTGTTTTTTTTTTTTTTTTGGTACCCAGGAAAAATGCTTGATGCACTATCCGCCGGCTAGGGGACGGCACCGGCGGGGCGTGTGGGACTCCCCATTCTGGTATACCCACTAAAAAACCTGGGGTGTTCCCACTCTCACCTAATGGAGGGGCCTGTTGGGAGCTCTTAAAAGAATTGAGTCATCCATAGCAGGCCCCCCCGTGTGGGTGCGACTCGTCCCCAGGGGAGAGCCTCACCGCTCTCCCCTTTCGACATTGGAAGGCGCGCGGGAACACCAACCTAACCTACATTTACGCGAGCTAAGCCGCGGGTGAAAACTAGTTTCAAAATAAATCTGTTTTACGGTACGATCAATCGGTCCGAAACTTCGGAATTTATTTTTCATGGTACTGGTGTCTGGCACCGGCGTGTTATCTCCCCAGGACCTAGTCCAGGAGTTGGCATGACATCTCCGACAGGATGTCTCGTCTCCAGCGTCATACTGCAGAGGAGCTGGACACGATAGACCTAGGCCGCCACACTGACATTTCGGAGAGTATGGACACGATTGAGCTGGTGCCAATGTCCAGGAGCTGGCGTGTGTAGTTACCTGAGGCGGCCTGCAGGCTGTGGCGCGCGGCCTTGAGCAGGCGGTGGCGGTGCCCGTAGGCCGCCACGCCCACGGCGCGCAGATCCTCGTGCGACATCTCGGAGAGGATGTCCACCGTGATCTGTTCGCGTTCTAGCACGCCCGTCAGCGCCTCCAGCCCGATACTGCAAAGAACATTTATTTAGAACAGGCAACAAAAAGCTCGAACTCGCTTCCAGCCCGAAGCTGCAGAAGGCTCTTCAGTAGAATAGGGAACCAAAAACCAGGCAGCAGATCTCTCGTCGTTCATTGTGCTGGGGCGTTACCTGAACGTTGTCGCCCGCAGGCATTAAATCTGCACGCAGCAAGCTATACGGAATTAAACCCTCCATGCACCCTCAGATTGCCTACACCAACTATTGCAATAAAAAAAGGTTGACAATACCGAACTCCTCTAAGTATGGACAATCATGACGTGGAACCCGGGCGTATTCAAACTTGCAGTATTCCTCTTCGAACAAAAAATATGCGTCGACACGTGTATCGCCTCAGCGCGAGGCATTTTCAGGACCGTTTGGCAACGAATGAACCTGAGTGCGCGGCGGGTTCCTCTCTTCCCAATAATTTTGTTATAATGGAATTTCGCTAAGTAACGCCTAATTTGATTCAATTCAGCTGTATGGGTCGTTGAAATAGTTCCAGGTCCACCGAACCACCCACAAAATAAAGGGATAACACGACACTGCACCAATTCTTTGGGGCTTGCACCTTAAAGCACCACACCAGTAGTCAGATGGCTATAGACATCCTATCATGTAGATGTTTAAGGACTTACCTGGATAGGAAAGTTTGCAGAGACTCTGATGTGGATAGAGCTGATGCCGGTCTACCGGCCGCGTCTTCTAGGCTGCCTCTGGAGCCTTCAGCCCAGTAGTTACTTGGTACGACCTGGTGGCAAAACCAACATACAAAGTTTATAACCAGACAAGCGGTCTTGTCAGACACTGTCCTGCCCGAACGTTGGCATGCAACCGAAAGGTAGCGCCACCTGCCGCGTCCAATTGTGAATCTAAATAATCCAGGGACCCACTCAAACGCCACAAAATATTCCATCAAAACTTCATTCTAGCCGTTTAGGAGTTCAATGATTTACAAACATAAAAGAGAATTAAAATATTGTGTGTGTTACCCAAACAACTAAGGGTTTTAAAGAAGAATTAAAATATTGTGTGTGTTACCCAAACAACTAAGGGTTTTAAAGAAGAATTAAAATATTGATTGTGTTAGAACAAGAAGAAAGAAAGAAAGAAATCTTTATTGGTATACAGCTGGACACAATGTGTATAAAGATATAAAGAAATAAAAAAACTATTTTACATAATATTGTCTTCTGCTTACGCGAATGTTATTCATTGAAATTAAATTACTATATACAAATAAACAACGCGATAAAATTCGTATATAGTAGTTTAATTTCAATGTATAACATTCACGTAAACAAGACTATAATGAGTCATTTCTTTATACAGAAACCAGGTCAAGTCAGAAAAATTAAATGTCCGTAGTTAAAACCTCTCGTTTCATAGATATCGATACTGGATATTACACTACTAATATACTGACCGGTAAAGCCAAAGGCACGGTGTCCCCACTTGGCATGAGAACTGGCAAGTGGGGGGGAGGTAGCGGTGCTGGCAAAGGTGCCACGGCACCAGCCTCTCCGGCTGCTGACGTCATCGCGTCCTGCAGTAACGAGCGCACGTCTTCAGCGCCAGCTAAGTCCAGCGCTGTCTGGCCTTCCTGATTCTTGAGGTAGGGGTCTGCGCCATGGGCCAGCTACGAAAAAAAGAATGAGTATGGTATCGATTGTACAAAGTCAAAGTCAAAAGTCTTTATTTCCATAAATTTGAATTAACATTTCTTTTTGGATACTTTACTTTTAAGCTCGAAGAAAAAAAATTTTTGGCTTTGGTAATTTTTATTTTTTTTATCTGAAAGCAAGATCTGAATGTGGAATAATTCCGATGTCGCGGTGGACTTTTCAAACAACGGACACAAAGAACACCCAAACTTGGAGCAACTATTTGTGGACCACACAAATTTTTGTCCCGTGTGAGGTTAGAGCCCACAACGCTCGACGGAATGGTGGTGGCGAGGCGACCATCTAAACCTCTAAATCCGTGCACTTGAGCCGTACGACGTCACGTAGTGGAGCGGCACCTAGACACCGCATGCTGTCGCTGCCGCTGGCTACTCACCAACAAGGCACAGAGCTGTGTCCGGGCCTTGTGCGCAGCCTCGTGCAGCGGCGTGAAGCCCCAGCGGTCGGCGGCGTTGGGCGGCGTCCCCGCTCGCAGCAGCAGCGCCGCCAGCTCCACGTGGCCGTACGACGCCGCGTTGTGGAGCGGCACCAGCCCGCCCTTGTCACGCGCAGACACCGCCGCGCCAGCTTCCAGTAGCGCCTCCGCTACCTCCAGGTTGTTATACCCGGCTGGAAGACCACGCAATAGTAGTAACTAATATTATAAAAAGCATCCGCTACCTCCAGGTTGTTGTAGGCGGCTGGAAGACTATGTAATGGTAGCCAACAATCACCATAAATAATTGTGACCAATCTGCGCAGGAGACTAGCCGGAAGATATTATAGTGCCACAAGTGTTTGCCCAAACACAAGTGCACTCTGTTTCCTAACGCTCATAAAGCGACGGAACGGTAAACCGACACTACTGACGGGAGATCAGGCGCAAGTCTAACAACTTTACGTGATCATACACACCAAATAGTATACACCAGATCTCATACACACCAGATCTTATACACACTAGACCCCATACACACCAAATCTTATACACACCAGATCTCATACACAACAGATCTCATACACAACAGATCTCATACACAACAGATCTCATACACACTAGATCTTATACACACTAGACCCCATACACACGAGATCTTACACCCACCAGATCTCATACACACTAGATCTCATACACACTAGATCTCATACATACTAGATCTTATACACACTAGACCCCATACACACCAGATCTTATACACACCAGATCTCATACACACTAGATCTCATACACACTAGATCTTATACACACCAGATCTCATACACACAAGATCTCATACACACTAGATCTCATACACACTAGATCTTATACACACTAGATCTTATACACACCAGATCTCATACACATCAGATCTTTTACATACAAGATCTTATACACACCAGATCTCATACACACTAGATCTCATACACACTAGATCTTATACACACTAGATCTTATACACACCAGATCTCATACACACGAGATCTCATACACATCAGATCTTTTACATACCAGATCTTATACACACCAGATCTCATACACACTAGATCTCATACATACGAGATCTCATACACACTAGATCTCATACACACTAGATCTCATACACAACAGATCTTATACACACCAGATCTTATACACACCAGATCTCATACACACTAGATCTTATACAAACTAGACCCCATACACACCAGATCTTATACACACTAGATCTCATACACACTAGATCTCATACACACCAGATCTCATACATACTAGATCTTATACACACTAGACCCCATACACACCAGATCTTATACACACCAGATCTCATACACACTAGATCTCATACACACTAGATCTTATACACACCAGATCTCATACACACAAGATCTCATACACACTAGATCTCACACACACTAGATCTTATACACACTAGATCTTATACACACCAGATCTCATACACACGAGATCTCATACACATCAGATCTTTTACATACAAGATCTTATACAGACCAGATTTTATACACACCAGATCTCATACACACTAGATCTCATACACACGAGATCTCATACACACTAGATCTCATACACACTAGATCTTATACACACTAGATCTTATACACACCAGATCTCATACACACGAGATCTCATACACATCAGATCTTTTACATACCAGATCTTATACACACCAGATCTCATACACACTAAATCTCATACATACGAGATCTCATACACACTAGATCTCATACACACTAGATCTCATACACACCAGATCTTATACACACTAGATCTCATACACACCAGATCTCATACACACTAAATCTTATACAAACTAGACCCCATACACACCAGATCTTATACACACTAGATCTCATACACACCAGATCTCATACACACTAGATCTCATACACACTAGACCCCATACACACCAGATCTTATACACACCAGATCTCATACACACCAGATCTTATACACACCAGATCTCATACACACTAGATCTCATACACACTAGATCTTATACAAACTAGACCCCATACACACCAGATCTTATACACACCAGATCTCATACACACTAGATCTCATACACACCAGATCTTATACACACCAGATCTCATACACACTAGATCTCATACACACTAGATCTCATACACACTAGATCTTATACACACCAGATCTCATACACACCAGATCTTATACACACTAGATCTCATACACAACAGATCTCATACACACCAGATCTTATACACACCAGATCTTATACACACCAGATCTCATACACACTAGATCTCATACACACTAGATTTCATACACACTAGATCTCATACACACTAGATCTCATACACACTAGATCTTATACACACCAGATCTCATACACACCAGATCTCATACACACCAGATCTCATACACAACAGATCTCATACACACTAGATCTTATACAAACTAGACCCCATACACACCAGATCTTATACACACCAGATCTCATACACACTAGATCTCATACACACTAGATCTCATACACACCAGATCTTATACACACCAGATCTCATACACAACAGATCTTATACACACTAGATCTTATACACACCAGATCTTATACACACCAGATCTCATACACACTAGATCTCATACACACTAGATCTCATACACACTAGATCTCATACACACTAGATCTTATACACACCAGATCTCATACACACCAGATCTCATACACACCAGATCTTATACACACCAGATCTCATACACACCAGATCTTATACACACCAGATCTCATACATAACAGATCTTATACACACCAGATCTTATACACACCAGATCTCATACACAACAGATCTTATTCACACCAGATCTCATACACAACAGATCTTATTCACACCAGATCTCATACACAACAGATCTTATACACACCAGATCTCATACACAACAGATCTTATTCACACCAGATCTCATACACAACAGATCTTATACACACCAGATCTCATACACAACAGATCTCATACACACTAGATCTTATACAAACTAGACCCCATACACACCAGATCTTATACACACCAGATCTCATACACACTAGATCTCATACACACTAGATCTCATACACACCAGATCTTATACACACCAGATCTCATACACAACAGATCTTATACACACTAGATCTTATACACACCAGATCTTATACACACCAGATCTCATACACACTAGATCTCATACACACTAGATCTCATACACACTAGATCTCATACACACTAGATCTCATACACACTAGATCTTATACACACCAGATCTCATACACACCAGATCTCATACATAACAGATCTTATACACACCAGATCTTATACACACCAGATCTCATACACAACAGATCTTATTCACACCAGATCTCATACACAACAGATCTTATACACAACAGATCTTATACACACCAGATCTCATACACACCAGATCTTATACACACCAGATCTCATACACAACAGATCTTATACACACCAGATCTTATACACACCAGATCTCATACACACCAGATCGTATACACACTAGATCTTATACACAACAGACCTTATACACACTAGATCTTAGATAATACACACGGACACGGACCTCGATGGCGTAGTGGTTAGTATAACCGACTGCCACGCCTGAGGTCGCGGGTTCGATTCCCGTACAAGTCAAACATTTGTGTGCATGAACATTGATGTTTGTCTTGGTCTGGGTGTTTCTATGTATAATATGTTTATATTTACAAAAAAATATTATATGTCTATGTTTATCCATTGTCTAGTATCCATAGTACAAGCTCTGCTTAGTTTGGGCTAGATGGTGTTGTGTGTATGTGATAGAATAATATATTATATTATTATTATAGTACTTAGGTATAGGCACCAAGTCTTCGATATACACACGAGATCGCTTACACACCAGATGGTAATATATAAATGAATAAGTTACTCACCAGCTAAGTGGAGTGGTGTAGAGTTCCTTCCGTGTGCGTCTCTGCAGTTCACGTTTTGTGGCGTTATTAATTTCCTGAAACAAGGGGGTGTTTTAACAGTAATTTAATTAGGTTAGGTTGTGTCTGTATAATGCAAATTGACTAACGAAGGTGCGATTAGTAGTCGCAACCAGCCACTGATGGCTACGACTAATAGTCGCAACCAACCACTAGTGGCTACGACTGGTGGTCGCAAACAGCTACTACGGCTACTACTGGTAGTCGCCACCAGGCAGTAGTGATGATGGTCGTAATCAGTTAAAAGTGACTATGACTGGTGGTCGCAATCAGCAACTACGCTAACTCATGTGATTCGGTACCTTACTGTAGGAAATATAATTATAGTTCTAGTTACCTAGCTCTAGCGAGATCTCCTCTCTTGGCAGCGTCTAATAGCGCAGCATCCCCGCGCAACGCATCAGCTGTATCACAGTCCCCAGCGCGTACTAGCTGCAGGGGGGTCAGACCGTCGCGGTTCCGCCGGCTAGGGTCTGCGCCGTGCTGCAAATGTGACATATATATATAGTCTCACGGCTATATCCCTGGAGAGGAAGGCATAGGTGTGTATATTACATACAATTATCTATACTAATATTATAAAGCTGAAGAGTTTGTTTGTTTGGTTGAACACACTAATATCAGGAACTAATGGTCCGATTTGAAAATATATTTTTGTGTTAGATAGCCCATTTATCGAGGAAGGCTATAAGCTACATAACAATGTGGCTAGCTGGTCATCTAACAGGTACTATACCTGTTACATATAGTTTTTTTTATTTTTATACAACCATGGTGGCACACAAGCATACGGGGGCCACCTGATGCTAAGTGGTCACCGTAGCCTATGGACGCCTGCGACACCAGAGGCATCACTTGCGCGTTGCCGACCCTTTAGGAAAGGAAGAACAGAAAAAGGAATTGAGAAGGAGGGGGAAGGGGGAAAGAGTGTGATTGAGCCTACGGCACTCTCACTTACCGAACGAAACACAACAGTAGGCAAATAGGCATACAGCTATTTAACGTATTTATTCTTCATTTTATTTATTTAGAAACAGCAATACGTTGCATATACAGATAAGTGGCAGACAATATTGTAGAACATATTATGTTGTATAATTAATCTAATAAGCGCTGAAATCTAAGGCTACAACAAAAGAAATCAGCGCTGTATCGCAAGCGGTGCGCCATTATGCTGAGCAATATCTCTTTTTAATGAACACTGCTACGCACATTGAACAGCAAGGACTCCATGTATATATTATGTGTATTCCATTGATGTATAAAAACCCTAGATACACAATCAGCGTCAAAAAACGTCCTCACCAAATGAGCACCCACTTGAACATTTGGGTGCTCATTTAATTTAGTACCGTTCGATCGCTCCGAGAGTAAACATGTCGCAGAGCTCGTTTAAAACTTGTAAAATCACACTTCCAGGACACTAAAAAAGGACGGTGTTTCATATTTTCGGTAAGTAATAATGTTATTATTATAATTATATTATAATACTGATTATTGCGTCAAGGAATCAACGTAAAATATTTTTTTCCTGTTTATTTCGTAACAAAGAGCGACCATATAACACGGCTCATTTAAATGAACACTTACTAAACGCATTAACCATACTATTGTATTTCTACTTGATTAGTCCGGGTTATATGTTGACTCTGTTCTAATATTAATAGAGACGCTGTTACTTTTTAAAAATAAATATATTTTATTTGATTTAAAATGATAATGCGATTGTATATATTATTTATTACCAGACTTGTTTTATTACAAACCATAATAGTATTCGCTTAATATTTTTTTGAAATGATCTTTACGGTATCCTTATAGTGGGATATTTATAAAATGTATCTACGTACTTATGTTGGAGTTCAGCTTTCTTTGAAATCCCGTGCGATGTGCAAAATGGATATCCGTCATAGCACAGCAACGATCACAAGCAAGCACAGCAACAACAACACTTATCAAAATTTTTGGGAGTCAGCTTATATTCTTCAAATCATGTAAATAATACAATAGTATTAAGTTTAATAAAATCTATTATCGAGAGATATATCAAGATAAGATTGCATTATAATATAACAAAGAAAGATACGAACAAAATTAAAATCCGTCAAAAAGAAGATTATACAATAAACTCAATTTATTTCAAGGAATTCTTATTATGTCGTATCTTTTCAAGTTTGAAATCTTAATTTTCTCTCTCGTTTTATCGTTTTATGTTACTTTAATTTGTATGTACAATCAGTCGCGTAATGTTCAAACACGTATAATTTCAAAGTCGGGCAACCAAATATATGAACAGCAATGAAACATACTCGTAATATAATTTACGTGCGTATTAATTATCTATTATATATTAAGGTAAAAGTAAAAACAAATATGTGTTAAAAACACACATTCACATGCATTTTATAAACTCTACATAATTACGTCAGAATATTAATATACATTAAAATTTATAAAAACAATATTCGACTCCATTCATTCTCGCGAACCCAGCTCGTAGAATTTTATTACCTTTTTTAGATAGCCTTGTATATTCAACTTAAAATTAAGGTGTTAACGTTTAATTTGCTTTAATGAAGGTTAATATAGTTAAGTAGATGTTCCCGCGGTTTCACCCGCGTTTATCGTTACTGCGCCGCCCCCGTGGGTCGTAGCGTGATGTTATATAGCCTTCCTCGATAAATAGGCTATCCAACACTAAAAGAATTTTTCAAATCGAACCAGTAGTAATCACGCAGAATAAACCAGGAGAAACATCGTTTGTACTATGTCTGTAATGGGTAATTATTTTGCTGCAATGTTATTTTAAAACTGCGATATCTCCTAAGATATTCATTGAAATCGAATGATGTAAAGGGCAATTTTGTTTTAAATTAAATACTTGTGATGAATAACGTATTTATTTGGATAAGGATTAATATCATGTTTATAAAAATACCTTCGCAAATAATGCATTATTTTAGAACAAATTTGGTTAGCATAAAAATGGTTACAGTGAGCCAACCTTAAAAGATAGACATATGATGTCGCGGACTTTTTTTTAGAACTTTTAAAGGGGAACAATTCTGTCATACATTATTTTTGCGAAACTTTAACTGTTTACGCACCGCACGCAGCGGAAGCCCTCAAAAGTAAAAAATACCCTCCGATTTTGAAACATTCTTCATTGGTGCTCCGCTCCTATTGATCTTAGCGTGATGATATTTAGCCTATAGCCTTCCTCGATAAATGGGCTATCTAACACTGAAAGAATTTTTCAAATCGGACCAGTAGTTCCTGATATTAGCGCGTTCAAGCAAACAAACAAACAAACTTTTCAGCTTTATAATATTAGTATAGATATAATTACTTATAAGCAACTGAGGACAGTTTTAAGTGTAAGTTTTATACGGGATTGTGTATCTAGGGTTTTTATATATCAATGGTGTATTCTATATTATTTATAATAATGTGTGTGATTAATTAATGTATAATGTAGTAATTCATATAAATAATAATGTAGGTATATAAGTTTTATTATTATCAATTTATAAATGCATTTATTACTGTTATACACTAATTTTGTAATAAAATAGTTTTGATTGTGTGTTGCAATGTTTCATTAAAAAAAAAAAAATTCTTTCTTTCTTTCTAATACATGCACAACATTATGGATGCCTACGAAAACCTGTGGTGTAGGTCATCCACCACTTTGTATTACGATTACAGAGACGTGTACACTTTTATGGTATCCTAGTGGCAATCCAACGGTCTCATCTAGGCAGTTGCTGCTCTAGGCGCTTAGGTATATCACTAACCTTGAGCAAGAGCCGCACAATATCCGCCTTCCCCTTGGCAGCAGCTTCGTGTAGAGGAGTGAAGCGCCACAAGTCGTGCGCGTTGACGCCAGCGCCCGCGCACACCAGCAACTCCGTGACCTCGTAGTGCCCGTACGAGCACGCGTTGTGGAGCGGCACCAGACCTCTGGGAGGGGGAATGGTACAGGTCAATCATACTTACTATTATTACAAGAGAGAAAGAAAGAAAAAGGTGAGAGGAAAGGAGTAGCGGGGAGGGCGAGAAGGCTAGAGAGGGGTAGGAAAGGGAAAGGAGGTGGAGGGCGGAGTGAAAGAAATAGGAAGAGGGAAAAGGGCGGCAAGAGGAAGAAGGAGAAATGAGGGAAGGGTAGAGAACGGCGTAGAGATGGAACATAGAGGGGAAGGCACAAGGGGAGATAGGGTAGGGGAGAGAAGGGCTGAGAGATGGAACGTAGAGGGGGAGGCAGTGAGGAATAGCGGAAGCGGAAGAGAAAAAGCGATAAAGGAAAAGAGAGAGAGACAGAGGAAGGTGAAAATCAGAGATATAGAAAGAAAGACACAAAATGAATTCTAAAAAATAGAGATAAAGATGTATACGATTGAACAAGTGCTTTAGTTATAAGGTTTTTGATATATATTAAATCCTGCAATTCAGATCCTGAGCTCAGATCTGACAGCACGGCATCTCTTTAAAAAGCTTCTCCACAGAAACAAATTGGTTAATATAGTAAGTACTCACCCTTTATCTTTGGCGTGAACATCAGCGCCCCTCTGTAGGAGCAGTTGAGCAAGTGGCAGTCTATTGTACCTGGAATATTGACAACTTGATAATTAACTGTTTAACTAAACGCATTTGCTATGGGAAAAACAACCATGTTGATTTAGTAGTTCCGGATAATTAAGTTCGGATTCGATTTACGAGTTAATTTTGCAACATTCTAAGTTATTCTCATATCACTAATTAACTAAGAAGTAACAGTCCAAAGTTAAGTTTATTTTTCTTATTATTTATATCCTTTACAACGGTAATAAAGATCTATTATAGATTACTCGATTTAACGGTGACAAGTACATCGTACTTATCACCGTTAAAAAATTACGTTAAATCACACCTGTAAGATAGAATGAATGTAAATTATAATAGAAGAAAATGTTAATACAGGAATTATCCAAATATCTTCTAGAAAGTGGTATCCCTTGTCACGTGTAAGGACATCGATAATTTCAGTAAGATCAACATTTTTTGACATGACATTTATATGACACTGGAAGAGTTGAGCATATACTTAATAATATCCCCTAGAACGAATTTCGGTCTCAGCGACGAATCTTAACGCAGACTGGCAATCTGGCAGTTTCTCGTACTATTATAAATCGGGTATGGCGCTTCTAGAAAATTCCAGAAACGCTTTTAACCACATATAAGACGGAGCACGCGCACCGCCAAGTCAGTTTACAATCGTAAGCGGTAAAGTATTCATCGGAGCGAACAGAAGCGAAAATACCACGGTGTTTGAAACAGTAAGAATGGAAAAGTATTTAAGTAGTGTTTTAAATTTAGCTAGAAAAAAACGTGTTTTAGTCGGTAATATTGTTCAAATTCTTATCCCTCGAACCCAGCACGTAACAATATTATTATTTTACAGATACAGGTGATAATGTCAAGAACATACATAGAAATAAAAGAACAGACGTAAATGGACGTAACTAACCCAGCAGCGAAGTGCAGCGGCGTAGAGTGTCGCCCGTCGACGTCGCGACAGTTGACGAGGCGCGGGCGCGCGTCGAGTATGGCACGCGCGCTCTCCGCGTCGCCCGTGCGCGCCGCCTCCAGCAGCCGCAGCGCCGCCGCGTTCGCGCACGCGTCTGGCACACACACAAACCAACATCTTACATATTTATATTGTTATAACAAATTGTTTAGCTCGGACCAAAGTCAGTGCCCTGTGGTACACCAGTTTGATATGCCAAGAAGGCCTAAGATATGTGTTTTTTAAAAAACAGCTTCCTCACTAGGTTTAATTCCTGTGTCGCGAGGACTTTTCAAACATTCAAACAAAGGACACAACGAACACCCAGACTCTGACCATTTGTGGATCACACAAATTTTTCTCGAGTGGGGATCGAACCCGCAATATGCGGCGCGGCGACAGTGGCGATGCAACCACTTAAACCACTACGCCATCCGTGCAGTCCAAACATTGGTATAACAAATTGTTTAGCTTGGACCCAAGTGCGTGCCTTGTGGTACACCAGTATGACATAATATTAAGAAGGCCTAATCTATGTGTTAGAAATAAGTTGTACGCTACTATAGTTAACTTGTTAAAATTTCTAATGCTTAAAGCATTGGGTTATATTCCTAACCCAATGCTTTAAGCATTAGACAACAATAAAGATTAGAATAGTTTGTCATGTGTACAAAACTATATTTTACACCTAAATGAAATCGTATATAAATTCGAAATATAATATTTAAACTTTTAATAGTAATCAGTCACGTACCATCAGGTTGAGGATATAAAGCATCTGGCGTAGTATCAGCTCCACACGCGAGGAGTAGTCTGCAGGCAGCTGCAGAGTCCCTCCTGGCAGCCACTGACAGAGCTGATGACCCTCGACCATCACACGCATTCACTTTGGCACCTGTTCCATATATGTATATTATTTACGCGAGCGAAACCGCGGGCAAAAACTAGTAATATTATAAATGTGAATGTAAGTGTGTTTGTTAGGCTTTCACACCTTAATACTTGCATACACGTTGTCCGGGGTCCAGAAAAGGACATAGGATACATTCACTAAAAAAAAATACTGCAACTAACATAATGTAACCTACAATTCCGCGATAGAAGTCGCAGGCGAAATCCTTTTAATTTTTTTTATAATACCTCTAGTTTTTTAAAATTCTTTATTTGTAAGGGACTTAGGCGTAGGCCGCACTACGGTTTTTTCCCGCAAGCGGTAAACCGCTAAAGCGCGAAACCGCCCGAAACGCACACAAAATCAGTCGCGGGAGAAACCGCGGCGGTTTAGCCGTAGTGCGGCCTAGGCCTTAGAGCCATTTTGACTATCTCACAGTGTATATTAGTTACCGTGTCTAAGTAATAAGTCCATGGCGTCCAGATGGGCGTGTTCCGTCGCCACATGGAGAGGGGTCTGACCTTCCTTGTTCTTCTCGTTGACACGAGCGCCTTTTCTGATCAGCATTTCCATAACCTGGCGAAAAACCAATCAAAGGATTAGACATACTAAGAAACATATTTTAGTCGGTATTACCGGAGTATCTTTCCCCCGGTGAGTCCGACATAACCTCTCCGTCGCCCCGGGGAGAGGTATGAGTCAAAACTTAACACAAGTAAAAAAAAAATTCCAGTGGTCGGCATCCCGCGGCTCGCGAGTCGCATACGGCTCTTTGACTCCTCGGCTGCGGCTCTTCCACGAAATGTTTAGTGCAGCCACGGAATATTACTTATCATCTTGCCTTATAATTATGATACCAAATTTTATTTTATTTTATTCTAGTTTAACTAGAACTTATTTGACGGCAAGCTCGAGAGTGTACATTTAATCCTAATTATTTCCGTAATAATGTCTCCTGCCATAACAAAGCTTAAGTTAAAAAAGGGCTCTTTGAATAGATTGCATTTGCGTATTGTCTATATTTGGCTCTTTTGGATGTTAAGGTTGCCGACCACTGCACTAGACCATCGGTACTTCTTTAGCAATATAAAGATAAGGTTGGCAGGTACCTGTTTCCTTTTAGGGTAAACGCTGGCAGCGGCACAGTGTAACGCACGGTCACCCGTGCCCACATGCTGGAAGTTTACTAGCGCCTCCACGCTGCACTCGCCGGGAAGCGAACCCGTACTACCGCTGGTGGAGGCTTGCGAACTCTGAAACAAAACCGAAGTGTGGGTCAATGTTGAAAATTCTCGATACGCGAAACTCAAACGAAAACAAAGGCATACAAAATTAAAAATTTAATAAAACCTCCGACACAAAATAATAAAAATAATAATTATTTCCCCTAGACGTTCAAGAAGTTAAATAAAAATCCCAGCCTTGGAATAATTCCTGTATCAATAGAGACTTTACAAACACAAAACAACGGACACAAAAAACATCCAGAATCCGAACAACCATTTGTGGATCACACAACACTCGACGCAGTGGCTAGGCAACCACTTAAACCATTACTCCATCTGTGACGTACAATGTAATATGTATAATACGAGGAATCAGCACTTCTAGAGTTCGAAAAAGCTCTTAGGGTCATTCAGGTTAGGCGGAAAAATGCTCGAGCATTTTTCAAGTAGTAATAAATATCAACGTTATTCCATTTAGACAACGCAAAAAATAGTATGCAACTGTTTATTGGATAAGATTTTAATATTGCATACTATTTTTAGGTATATCAAAATGGAATAAGGTTGATATTGAATTACCACTTAAAAGATGCTCGAGCATTTTACCGCCTGATCTGAATTGAACCTTATACAACAGCTTTGTCCGTCCGTCCGTCCGTCTGTCTGTTATACAACTTTCAACTCAAGAACCGTAAGAGCCAGAAACTCGCGGTCAACGCCATTCGACTTAGCATAGTCGATATACCTCCGAAATGACTATGACCTTTGACCTCTGACCTCAAGGTCACGTGGTATCACGTGACCTGTGCATATTACTTGAATCATTTTTTCGAACTCTAAGATTTACGGCAATTCATTGTCGATTGTCACTTGTTATATAATACTATTGGTGGGTATATCCACGCGCGAGTCTATGTATTATTTTAGGTACATAAGGCAAATATGAATTAAAAAAAAAACAAAAGGAAAAGAAAAGAAAAAAGACTTGCATCAGCCGCGAAATGGACAGGATTCGAATCCATAGCCCCTTGTACATTATGGGATACCTGATGCTGGTGGCCGGAGACAGTTGACAGCTGCTTCTTGACTCTCGCCGGCTCCGCTAGCCTGCAAGCTTCCAGAAGACAGTGGCCACGGTACTCGACTAGAACAGAATAATATAAACACAAGAATAAATTGACTTCATAATAATTATTAAATTCCAATAAACAATAACATCATTAAATTGATTAACGTAATATAAACAAATAAATTATTTACAAGAAAGACAATTCTTTAAAATTAACTTATGTCTAAAATATTAAAAACCAGAAAGAAAAAAGAAAAAGAAATCTAAAACCCTCTAATAGGCGTCATAGAATTCCTCCACATCACAGTCGACTGGTAGTTTGCCCAGAAGACTGGCAGCATTGCCACGTCGAATGGCAATGCTTTATCATTCCGCGAAATGAAGGCCAGCCCTCTGGTCACGACAAGCGTCATAATCACATTTAAGCCATGCCTGGCCTGTCAAGACTTTACAGACCAATCTACCTATGTCACAGACGTTATAAATTTTTGTCGCTTTTAATTTAATTTAGCATTAATTAATTATTACATATGAAACATACATTACAGATATATATTACTAGATTTCAGCATACAATAATTTTTTTTACATGTATTAAGTTTCGTTTTTGGCCGAAGCTGAGACGAGGCCGAAGTTTCAGTTTCGGCCGCAAAACCAGTTTCGGTCGGACACTAGTTTCATTTAAACGGTATTCCAGAAATATCTTGTTAAGATTATAATATACAAAAGGAACATGGTCTCCATATGTATAGCGATATACTCACAAGCGAGTCTTTCTTGTAGTTCCCTGGTAGGTGCCACGTCGAGGGCTGACTTCCCGTGGCAGTTCAGCAGAGTGGGATCCGCTCCCTCACTCAGGAGTAGTGAGCACACCTGCAGAAAATTAATGCAATTACGTATAATTTGCAATTTTCCCATCGGCTTTCGGGCGCTGGTATCCAGAAACATGTTAAATATGAATACTTATTTATTGGCTTAATATAACAAAACTGAAAGTTTTGGAATTAAATGTTCGATATTTTGTGTAGAAGACTGAGGGTCCAGTTTCTGTGCTGGGTTTATAACACGATCAACTTAATGTTAACAGAGATGATGATGATTCGAACCACACGCCACCGTCTATAATTTAACCTTTTGACCGCCACAGCATAAAAGTAGCGCCGTGCCCTCCACGCCAGACGATAGATACGACACAAAATACATACATACATACATACATACATACATAGATTCACGCCTGTTTCCCAGAGGGGTAGGCAGAGACTACGGATTTCCATTCGCTACGATCCTGACACACTTCTCTGGCTTAATTCACTTTCATCACATTCCTCATACACGCCCGTCGGTTCAAGGAGCTCTTAACCTGGCCTTTGTCCAGAACGCCTCCGATCTGATCGAGAAACGTTCGCCTAGGTTTTCCTCTTGCGACTGTTCCATTCACACTAGCCTTATAAACTTTAAAAAAATACCTACAAAAATAATAGGGAATCTAACAATATAATAAGAGTTTATTATTTTCTCTCACATAGAAAAGATACATATAGTGGTAAAAATAAACAGTTGATGCAAACATGTGATAAGACAATCGGGGACCGCTCTACAATCCCCAACAGGCCCCAGGTAGACGACCCCAGTGCATTCCCACCGTTCGTAGTATAAGCGAACGGAAAGAGAGCCAGCGATCTGATCTAGTCCCCAAAAACCCATTTGGACATTGTGTACAATACATGAGATTAAATCTATGTGAGAGATTGGTTTCTCCACTAGGAGACCTATATGACAGATAACCAGCCTCCCAGACTCCGGAAGTGGACAACTGTAAGTACAGCAGGCAAGTACAACATATAATATGTCGATAACCAACCATTGTAATTTATTCCATATATTTGAAACAAATATTACTGGTAATACCATTTTTTTTTTAAATTTAACACTTATTCGCATTAAACTATCATTTCATAGCAGTTAAAGTTTAAAATAAAGTAAGTATAGCACTATTCTCATTCGTGACGTCATCAGTTGTCGGAAAATCACGACTCTGGCGTGGCCGGCACGGCATTTTGACAATATTGAATCACACATATTTTTGTCCTGTACGAGATTTATCCCACAACGGTCGGCGTAGTATGCGACTACTTCACTATCTATGCAGTCAAGTGGAGTCTTAGGAGTATGTTCACATCGGTAAAGTAATAGGTTTCTAACCTTACGATGTCAATTCTGTTAAAGACCATTTATTTTTTCTATTACTATAAAGAAAAGCCATAGACAGATCACTTATTCTGGTCCACCATTAGTTAATCAGTTAAAGTACCTCAAGCCGGGCCTTGCTGGCTGCCTCATGCAAAGGCGTGAAGGCCCAGAGGTCCGTAGCATTGACGTCAGCTCCCGCGCGCACTAACAGCTCCGTGACCTCGTAGTGCCCGTACGAGCACGCGTTGTGTAGCGGCACCAGACCTCTGGAACACCGCATAATAAATAATAGTATACCAGGTGCTTTTATGGCATTTTCTTATACAAAACCGCAGGGCATAAACCGAACACTCTTCTCTTCTCCCTAGCCTTTATTATTCCTAAGTCACTTGGGGTCGGCTTTCTAGTTTAACCGGATTTGACTGGATATCAGTTCACAAAGTTCTGGCACAAAACGGACACTACAATCTCGAATACCTTAGGGGGTCGGTCAGAGCCTCGACTGAGACTTGCCTTTTGTGGTTGGCTGGAATGGCACTTTAAGAGCGCCCGTAGGACTCTCAACTCAAGCTTACCTTGGTCGGCCGGTCGGAGGTGGCTGCCAGAGCTATCCTAACTAATATTATAAAAGCGAAAATGAGTTTGTTTGTTACCTTTTCACGCCTAAACCACTGAACCGATCATCCTGAAATTTTGCATATACGTTGACAGGTGTACAGAAACGGACATAGGCTACCTTTCATCCCGAAAAAATTACTGTTCCCGAGGAAAACAACAATAACGTTCTTATGATAATGGATGGCGCCACATGTCTTTCTAATCACGATTGAATTATATTATTATAAGCAGAGTACGACCCGAATTGATTGTCAAATTCTAAATTAACGCGAGCGAAGTCGCGGGCAAAAATTAGTGTAATAATAATAATAACGTCCTACAGACTGAATTACGGTGACGGCAAAACTTGACGAGGTTAGGCATCTGCGCAAGAGATATTATAGTGCACAAACGTGTGCCCAAACACATGTGTACTCTATTCCCTCACTTTCATAGGCCGATGGGACGTCAAACGACCATCCGACACAACAGGAGAGATATCAGGATCAACATCATAAAAATTACTTGACAAAAATTAGTTCGTCATTTTGTTAGCCTCCATCGAACTCACGACCTTATCCACAGCTGTTGCGTTCAATTCTGTCGTTTGAGCCTCTTAAGCAGCGCAGTGGGTGACTGAACCGAAGTGAGAGACCGACTGACACGCAAAGGTCTCGATTTTGATCACAAGGCACTTATGAGCGTATAAACGGTGCACGAAAACCTCGTGAGGAAACCTACATGTCTGAGAGTTCTCCGTATGTTCTCGAAGATATGTAAAGTCTGTCAATTCTCAGTGGCCAGCGTGGCGGACTATGGCCTAAACTTCTCACACTGAGAAGAGGCCCGTGCCAGCAGTGGAACAGTTTAATACAGAGCTGATATTATTATTATTTGTTTAAATTCAATCAAACTTATTTTGAAGCTTCTGCAAATATACTGTAATATGAAGAGCGGGGTCTCCTAACACGGGTATAGTTTACTTAAAAGGTGTACTCCAAGTACTGAATATAAAAAAGCATATAAGAAAATGATAAGAAACATTCTTTTTTATTCTATACTAGATGTGGTTTCACCCGCGTTTATAGTTACTGCGCCGCCCCCGTGGGTCGTAGCGTGATGTTATACAGCCTATAGCCTTCGTCAATAAATAGGCTATCCAACACTAAAATAATTTTTCAATTCGAACCAGTAGTTTCTGAGATTAGCGCGTTCAAACAAACAAACAAACAAACTCTTCAGCTTTATAATATTAGTATAGATTTGGCCCGCGGCTTCACTCGCGTAAATGTAGGTTAGGTTATATAAGTAAAACTAATTTTTTTGGATGAAAGGTACCCTATGTCAGAAAGCTGTAAGTTTTCTTCGTACCCTTTATCCTTTGCGTGGACATCGGCCCCCCTCTGCAACAGTAGCCGCACGGCCCTCGCGCGGTTGTACCCAGCAGCCAGGTGTAACGGTGTGGAGCGTCGTCCGTCGCTGGCGTGCACGTTTACGTTTAGAGGGGTCAGCAGAGATGCTAGTCTGTCGTCCGCGCCAGAACGGGCTGCTTCTAGCACGTCAGCTGCGCAGTATTCACCTGGGAATGGTAATGTTTATGATTATCTAATGTCTAAGGATGAATAGCTTATTGGTGAAGTAACAGTAGTATTAAAAGGCTGGTTCAAGCTCAGTCCTGCTTCACGGATTGTCTTATTGCTTGTTTGTATTTTCCATTCTTATATAATTAAGAGTATATAAGTAAGAATCAAAAGAAGTAAAGGACAGTGAGATCCAGCTTAAATCTGAAATTTTAATCAAACTGGAACAGCCTCGCTGAGAAGTATGCCTACAGAACCCCAAATAACCTTGTTGGTGTCATCCTGAACTGTAATGTTCCAAATACGGCTTACAAAACTTCTTTAAGCAAAGCAGTGCTGTTAGTACGAGGACGGCTCCTTATTCAGCTAAACTTGGCGAGATCTTCAATATCCCTGATGCTGCAAGCATTCACACACAAGTACACCCCCACCTAGACATAGAACAATCATTTTTAATCACACAAATATACACTTTTGTTAATATTCACCGAGACGATTTACTTTACGCTACGAATATAGATACTGATATTAGTATATACTATACCTGTCAACACAGGTCTGGTAGCGGTGTCGGCTAGATCAAGCGGGGTCTTGCCTTCTGTGTTGCGGATGTTGGGATCGGCGCCGTGCTGTAGCAGAGCTGACAACAATTTATGATAATAATGAATTGTATCTTTCGGACGATATTCATGAGATTATATTGCTGAAAATATGATTGAAGTTATGTTGTTGATGTTAAAATGATGACGTAAGTTGGAATAGTCAGTAAAATTAGGTATTAATGGTCATTTGTACTCAAACTCATCTAATGGAACGACAATGAAAAATTAAACGAAAGAGACCGACCTTAAAATATTTTATCAATATTTCGTATCTTAGTAAGCTTAAGTTATAATACCTCAGATGAGGAGTCAATGATAATTTATACAATGAGACACTTGGTATATCATTTCTGACGATAACAATATTATTCTATAATGTAAGTGCCGGACTGATATAATTACGATTGTTATTAATGTGCTCAGTAAAACTACCAAATAATACTTTAGGATGGAAAAGTGATCAAAATATACAAATTGTAATAATAAAGTAATTTCATGATAAACTAAATAGTGGCCTTTACTTGAAATAAATAATAAAAATTACTTCTACTACATTCAATAAAATTTCATTCACTTAAACTACTAAAATATGTAATAAGGGATTGTGTTTGGATCTTCCTCTGGGCTACCATCAAAACCTCCTTAGCATTGCATCTGGCTTCAAAAACCAATCTAAAGCTATATTCGTTATTCCTTGATATCTAAAGTCATAATTTGTATCAAGACATTATATTGGTATACAATCAAGTAGACTTCCAATACACCAAAATTGAACATTTAAGTAAAATGAGTAATTGACGTATCTGGACGACATACCTATACACACATCAACCTTTCCCTTCGCGGCTGCTTCATGCAGCGGTGTGTAACCCCAGTTGTCTCTAGCGGCCGGCGCCGCTCCAGCCCCTAGTAAAGCTCTGACGACATCCGCATGACCGAAGGAACAGGCATTGTGTAGGGGTTGCAAGCCACCATCGTCTCTGGCTTGCAGAGCTGCACCGGCAGCTATCAGGATCTCCACAACTTCCCTGCGTCCGTAACCTAGAATAGGATAAAATAGGTTAATTATGTCTAAATACATTGCGCAGAAGCGCATTGATTTAAGAAGTCATTTCGCCGTCGCTATTGTTTGCATATTAGGAGTTACGTCTCTGCGCATGTATCGAAATCTTATGTGATCTATATATGAACTAACGCTTATTAAAAGCGTGCAGTACACCTGCGGTGCGCCTGCTATGCTTTTAGGGCCTACGTAATTGGGGAAGCATCCGCCATCTATACGCCACACTTCCAGGCTCCGCACAGCGACTCCATGTACTGTTGTTCTTCTTATATTTACTTATTACTATATCATTTGGACATAAGCCTCCCCCAGGGTGCGCCACAAGGCCCGATCTCCCGTTTTCGGATCGTGATCCAGTCACCTCCAGCCACCTTTTTCAGGTCATCGGTCCATCTGGCCGGAGGGCGTCCTACACTACGCTTATGTCCAGCAGTGGACTGCAATAGGCTGAAATGATGATGATGATGATGATATCATTTAAGAATATGGAGAACCAAAAAAAGAAAATATTTCCTTTCTTTCTACTGAAAATTTATTTAGAATAAAGTGCAATATTACTTTGCTCGACGCAGATAACGCACCCGGAGCCTTACAAATAACTATACTATAACAATCGGAACCTTAAGTCACGACACTAACGATGTAGTTTTGTTACACGATTTACGAAAAACGCAGCCACGCCATAGTACGTAATACAACGAATTGATAATATTTGGCAATACACGAACAACTTTCACAGTACAACGTTTGATTATCTAAATTGATTATTGTAACATGATACGTAAATTAATTAGTTCATGTTATCTTGAACTTTTTAATAACAGGCTTGTAAACCATTATAGTCCTGATATAGGTCGAAACATTTGGCGTTATTTTTAGTAATATAGTCTAGTGGGGAGACCGTTGGACTACGCCGTCTCAAACTTGATCCCAAGGCACACAACTCAGTCTTTTTGAAGTTATGTGCGTATTAAATAGTTAAGTATCGCTCGAAAAAGACCGTGAGGAAGTGCATGTCTGAGAGTTCCTACTAATTTTTCTCGAATACATGTGAAGTCTGACAACTCGCATATATCAGCGGCGTATGGCTTAACCCTTCTCACAATGACAAAACGCCCGTGACCAGCAGTGAGACAGTTTAAATATATCTATACTAATAATATATATAAGCTGAAGAGATTGTTCGGTTGAACGTGCTAATCTCAGGAACTACTGGTTCGAATTGAAAAATAGTGTTAAGTAGCCCATTTATCAAGGAAGGCTATAGGCTATATAACATCACGCTACTACCAATAGGAGCGGCGCATCAATGAAATATTACAAAAACGGGGAAATTTTCTTATGTGAAGCAAACGAAGTTGCGCGGATCTGCTAGTACATAATAATATACGAAGCTAATATTAATATTATATTGTACTAGATGTGCCCGAGGCCGCGGTTTCACCCGCGTTTATGATTACTGCGCCGCCCCCATGGGTCGTAGCGTGATGAGCGCGCTAATCTCAGGAACTACTGGTTCGATTTGAAAAATTATTTTAGTGTTGGATAGCCTATTTATCGAGGAAGGCTATAAGCTATATAACATCACGCTACGACCCACTGCGGCGGCACAGAATAAAAGCGCACGATAAAAGCGGGTGAAACCGCGGAAACATCTAGTAAAAAAATAAAGACTCAAGAACAGACAACTGTTCCGTTTCACCGTTTCCGTACTTAACCCTAAAAAAACTAAACAAAAGAATGTAAATTACAAACAGCTTAATTATTCAGAGATTAATTAAACAAAACACTTTAATATCTTTCAGCAAATCGCTTCAGAGAAATCGTTAGTGTCCAAGGTCATGGTCGTAACTGAAAACAAAGAAGCCAGCAGCTATTGAATTATAACAAGGTTAATCTTTAGTTTAAACGATCTCCTGAAACTTGTGTAATATTTGAGGTCAGTAATTGATGTTTTATTTATACATACATACTAAGCAGCGATAGCATAGTGGAAGACCATAGGACTACAACGCAAGGGTCTTAAGTTCTATCAAGGCACGCATCTCTGACATTTCAAAGTTATGTGCGTATTAAATATTTAATAATTGCTCGTTTTACGGATAGCAGCGATAGCTCAGTGGAAGACCAACAGATTGCAATGCAGAGGGTCTCGGGTTCGAACCCACGTCGCGCACCTCTGCCTTTCGGAAGCTATATGACTGTTCGAAATTATGTGCGTTGATTGACAATTATCGCCTGCTCCGTGCCTCGGAGAGCACGTTAAGCCGTCGGTCCTGGCTGCCATGAACATCTATGGCAGTCGTTATTGGGAAGTCAGTGCCCTCTAATATCCTGAAACTGGTCTAGCCTTAGGGTATCGTTAGCCTTCGGGTTGCGGAGGTCAGATGGCAGTCGCTCCGTGTAAAAACTGATATCCAGTCAAATCCGGTTAGACTAGAAAGCCGACCCCAAATGACTTGGGAAAAATAAAGGCTAGGGAGAAGAAGCTCGTTTTAACGGTGAAGCAAAACATCGTGAGAAATCTTGCTTGTCTGAGAGTTCTCCATAATGTTCCCGAATATATGTGAAGTCTACCAAGCAATAAATTCTTTTAGTGTTGGATAGCCCATTTATCGAGGAAGGCTATAAGCTATATAACATCATGCTACGACCAACAGGAGCTGAGCATTAATGAAAAATGTTGCAAAAACGGGGCAAATTCTCTTATGTGAAGCAGACGATGTTGCGCGGGTCAACTAGTCTATACAAATAAATAAAATTGAAGTGTCTGTTTGTAATGTCAAAATAACAGCTTTTTATCTAATGCATATGAAAGTTTATAAGGTACCTATAGGAAAACATATTTTTAAAATTTCTGTCTTTCTGTCTGTTTGTTCCGGCTAATCTCCGAAACGGCTGAACCGATTTTGACGGGACTTTCACTGGCAGATAGCTGATGTTATAAGGAGTAACGCAACTTGTTCACTAACTAACAGTACTTTTTTCTGTATGAAAGTTACCCTTTTCAGTTCCCCTGACGACATCTATGAGAAATTTCATGATGATCGGTCGAGTAGTTACGGCGTGAAAGCGTAACAAACAAGCAAACTCACATTCGCATTTATAATATTAGTTAGGATAGGATAAGTACATTAAATATTTAATTCATAGACACGCGTTACTTCGTTTAAATATGGACACATTTCTGTACGTTAAGTTGTCATCTGACACAATGCCAACATGACATTTTAATTATGAACTTGTTTTTTAATAAAAAAAAATTAAGCTAAGGTGGCAAACTAGCATAGGGCCCACCTGATGGTAAGTAGCCACCGTAGCCTATGGAAACTTACAACACCAGAGGCGTCACTAGCGCGTTGCCTACTCTAGGAAAGGAAGTGGGAAGGAGAAGGAGCGGGAAGGGGCTAAGGGGATGATTGGGCCTCCGGTACTCTCACTCACCGAACGCACCACAACAGTAGGAATACTGCTATTTCACATCGATATTCTGTGAGAGGGCAGTCCTTCCACGGTCGCTCATTATATTGAAAACTAGCTGTTACCTGCGACTTCGTCCGCGTAGATTTTAACTGAAAAGTGTTTGTCGTCGCGGAACCCTACTATATTTCTCTGCCCAAGTTACTTAAATGGCGTAATTTTTATAGTGTAAAGCTAGATAATAGCATGGCATTATGGACATCTCTCAGACATGCAGGTTTTCTCACGATGTTTTCCTTCACCGTTAAAACGAGCGATAATTAACTATTTCATACGCACATAATTTTGAAAGTCAGAGGTGTCTTGGGATCGAACTCAAGACCTCTGCGTGGCAATCCAACGGCATCCTTGATATCTATACTAATATTATAACGCTGAAGAGTTTGTTTGTTTGAACGCGCTAATCTCGAGAACTACTGGATCGAATTGAAAAATTATTTTAGTGTTGGATAGCCTATTTATCGAGGAAGGCTATAGGATATATAATAATAAATAATAATAAATAATAAATCATTTATTTGCATAGATTGTAAGTACAAAATAGAATACAGATGTTAACATATAACATCACGCTACTACCCACGGGGGCCGCGCAGTAACCATAAACGCGAGTGAAACCGCGGGCACATCTAGTAGGTACATAAAGATGACTCAATACCTTACTAACCACTTACTGCTCACTGTGGCAAAGACACCTTCAGCGACCTCTGATCAGTCGTTTCCACTGGCAGTGAGTTATCTATTCTCATCCTGGACATCCCGTCTACTCTCCGCCTGTTAGTTTAGGACGCCTGGTGCAGGCATCCCGAATTTATCTATCTATTTATTTATTCATCACATAATATATGGTAGGCTTGGGCCTTAGGATATTACCTCTGTAGGACTAGGTACTTTAGGTTTTTGACATATAATTGTGTCCATACAGTCCGTTAAGGTGACGATTGTACAAAAGATAAAAACGTTTAACTGTCTTAGCTAAGTACTGCAGTATAACAAATTATAATATGAAAGACATAAATAATAAAATAATAATATTATCATTTATGTACACGCAGTTGGGTAAACAATGACTAAGCTGACATGTTAGATTGAATATGTTCAATTCATTCCTTTTTTTTTTCTTTTTTTGTGCACCTAATGTGGCAAACAAGCATACGGCCCACCTGATGGTAAGTGGTCACCGTAGTCTATGGACGCCTGCAACACCAGAGGCATCACTTGCGCGTTGCCGACCCTTTAGGAAAGGACGTGGGAAGGAAAGGGAGCGGGATGGGTGAAAAGGGGTGATTGGGCCTCCGGTACTCTCGCTCACCGAACGATACACAACAGTAGGACTACTGCTATTCCACGTCGATATTCTGTGAGAGGGTAGTCCTTCCCCGGTCGAGCCGGCCCATTCATGCTGAAATCAGCGAGGCTCTACTACTCAAAAAAACATTCCAACAACGGACACAGAATCCCCCAAACTCGGCACAACTATTTGCGAAACACACATGTTTGTCCCGTGTGAGGATCGAACCTACGACACTCGCGCAGCGGCAGCGACTAGGCGACCACTTAAACCACTACGTCACCTGTGCCGTATATATAATGATAGGTTGCGATACCATTGTTTATTTACTGATATAGATGTATGTGTCTTACTTTCCCTCAATCATTCCATTGTTTGCGATGTGGCATGGTAAATAATGTCTTCTTCTCATAGTAATCTATTTTAGTAATATTATAAACTAGCTGTGCGCCGGCATTTCACGCGTGTTTATAATTACTGCTCCGCTCTTGTGACTCGTAGCGTGATGTTATATAGGCCATAACCTATATATCCTTGCCTATAGAGCCTCGCTGATTTCAGCATGAATGGGCCGGCTCGACCAGAGAAGGACTACCCTCTCACAGAATATCGACGTGAAATACCAGTATTCCTACTGTTGTGTTTTGTTTGGTAAGTGAGAGTGCCGGAGGCCCAATTACCCTCTTTCGCCCTGCCCGCTCCTTCTCCTTCCCACTTCCTTTCCTAAAGGGTCGGCAACGCGCAAATGATGCCTCTGGTGTTGCAAGCGTCCATAGGCTACGGTGACCACGCACCATCAGGTGGGCCGTATGCTTTTTTGCCATCTTAGTGGTATAAAAATAAATAAACATTCATGATCGTTGAAATTAAACTACTATATACGGATTTTATCGCGTTGTTTATTTGACACACTCCGTATACAGTAGTTTAATTTCAATGAATAACATTCGCGTAAACAGAAGACAATATTATTCATGATTGTTTTTAAACCCGATTATGGGTTGCAGTGTTAATGATATTTTCTGTGAGAATATTCTCAAGATGGCGTGAGTAAGGTCAGCCAAAATTATTATAGAACAATTAAATAGGTAATATATTAATTTTCTTTTTTAAAAGACAAATCTCTTTTGTCGCAGGTGACTATACAATCAATCAAAAAACGGACTCAAGGAACACCTAGACTGTCCTGATCACGGAGCAAACATTTGTGGATCACACAAATTTTAGTGACATGTGTTATTAGTGCTCTGAAGAGTTATTCCACCTTATCCCGCCCTCCCCTTTCCTATCCAGAAAAACGCGTGCTGGCCTTAGATGCCATCCTTACACGGTAGAGTCGATTAGAGCGCGTACCAAAAAGTTTGGGTCCTCATACCTCTGCCGAACGACCAAGGCATGGAATTCTCTGCCAAGGCACGTGTTTCCTTCTTCCTTCAATCCTGGGTTCTTTAAGCGGGGCGTGAAAAAGCATCTTCTCAGGCCGTCAAAGTAGAGACCTCAACATCGCCTCGGCTACTGTGGGGCCGATGTGGAGGTCACTGCTCTTAGACCACACGACTGCTTACCAGTGGAGTGTGGTCATTTTGACGAGGAAAAAAAAAAAAAAAAAAAAAAAAAAACCTGGCGTGGTAATGGCGAGGCGACTACTACAACATCTACGCCATGAATCAGTTACGTGGTAGCTATAGATTTGTGTGATCCACAAATGGTTGTTTCGAGTATGTTTGTTCTCTGTGTCCATTGTTTGAATGTTTGTAAAGTCCCCCGCGACACAGGGATTACTCCTAGTGCAGGAGATGTATTTTTAAGAACAATCAATCAATCTGCCAGATCAGCAATAGCTCAGTTGGGAGTCCAACAGACTGCAATGCAGAGGGTCTCGGGTTCGAATCCACGTCGCGCACCTCTGACTTTCGGAAGTTATATGACTATTCAAAATTATGTGTGTATTGATTGACAATTATCGCCTGCGCCGTGCCTCGGAGAGCACGTTAAGTTGTCGGTTCCCGCTGTCATGAACATCTATGGCAGTTGTTATTGGGAAGTCAGTGCCCTCTAATATCCTGATACTGGTCTAGCCTTAAGGTATCGTTAGCCTTCGGGTTGCGGAGATCAGATGGCAGTCGCTCCGTGTAAAAACTGCATTGCAGTCTGTTGGTTTCCCCACTGAGCTATCGTTGTTAATCTACATGAATAGTTTTAATATGATCTTTAAGATATTGGATACTAACTAAACCAAGACACACTTTGCTTTGGCTCAATATGATATTTTTTATTGCGCATTCCCCTGGGAGCCTTGGGACAGAAAGAATATCTATATATATTTTATTTTGAGAAATCAATTCCCTTGCTAGTAATAATTCCTGTATCGCGCGGGCAGTTTACAAACATTCAAACATTGGACACAAAGAACATCTAGACTTGGAATAATCTTTATGCTGGGGCCATACTATCGCGATAACGCGAAGATTTGCGTTGTCGCGACACGTCTGGCCAAAGATTTCGTCCTATCGCGAATCATCTTCGCGAATACGAATGCCCTTCGCGCCGCTGTCGGTAAATTGCCGCACATCAAAGGGTTTTGTCGCGACAAAGTTCGTGCGGTTGGCTACACATCGCGCGCTTTAGTTGACTGTTTGACTGCTTCCATGTTTCCCGCGAAATGAATTATCGCGACGTAGCGAAGTTTTTTTTTTGATGTAGTTGGCTCGTCATGGAACGAACTCGAACTTATATTGTGACAACGTGAACACGAATCTTCGCCATCAAGTGTGGCCGTAGCATTATAGATCAACAAAAAAATGTAATAATTTTTTTGTTGATCTACAAGGTTTACTCCCCGTGACCATGGCTGCTGTAAGGCAACCGAAACGTCGGGCAAAGTGTAAACTTAAATATAAATAATTTAATTAGCTTAAAAATTAGTAAAGTTTAATAGTAGTAGTGTAACAGTTTCTAAATAATGTAATAAAGTGTCAAATAAACAACGCGATAAAAGCCGTATAAAGTAGTTTAATTTCAATGAATAACATTCGCATAAACAAAAGACAATATTATGTATTAATATAATAATCTTATTGAATTTTCTTTCTTTTACAAAAGGCTATTCTCACTAGGAATAATTCCTATATTGTGGGGGTCTTTACAAACATTCAAACAATGGATATAAAGAACAACTAGACTCGTAACAACCACTTGTGCTGTGTGGGATACAAACCCAAAACTCTCAAAACTGTGGCAGTGGCGAGGCAACCACTTAAACCACTACGCCATTAGTGCAGTCACAAATGCCATGTTAGGCACACGGTTGTCCAAATGAAATAGAGATCTGGTTGGGGCTATTGCCAACATGTTGGACTCAGGCAAATTAAATATTATTATTATTATTTTTTAATTATGCAACGTCGAACTTTGTTCTGCTTTTAGCTCTTTCCGAAAGTTTGACAGCCTGTTATAATTTTTTTACAAGGTGTCTATAGGAAATAATTAATTTAATGAAATGTAGCAATAGTTAACTAAAATAAAAAATATAATTACGACAGCTAAACCCATATTCGTTTAACACTTTTACAGTTTTAGTCCAAATTTCCGACACTTTATTATAAAAATTAAAAAAAATCATATCACCGAAACTGTGAGACAAAATTAAAATTTAACGCATTGGCAATAGCCCAAACCAAATCTCTATTTCATTTGGATAATCGTGTGCCTAACACCCTGTATAAAAAATTTTAGTCAGACCATTGAATACTTTTTAGTTTTGCAGTCACAACATAAGGAAGCTGGCTTTTTATATATAATGACTATTATGTAAATATAAATACTATATTTACATGCCTAATGAGGTGAAATGTGATATTGAACATGATAATGAATTATATAACATCCTTGCTTCTTTGCTGATAAATTATTCTTTTTTTATTTCCAACTAGATTTTACCTATGGCTTTGCTTGTGTTAATCTTGGTAATATATAAGGAACAGCACTTCTTTATTAGATCAAAGGTACCCTAAGTCCTTTTCAGCATACCTGACAATGTGTTTGGATTCATGATGATTGGTCAAGTAGTTAAAGTGTGAATGCGTAACAAACAATCTCACATTGGCATTTATACTATTACCTATTGTATGTTGAAAATATATGGTTTAAGAAATTTATTTCTCAAAAGAATACAATATTCATTTATTTGAGAAACACAAGTTAAGTATAAGTTATACTAAGAAATACAAGTGCCAGAGCGGCTAATCAGTAGAAAAGAAAAAAAATTATGTAATATGTATCTGTATAAAATAGTTTCATTTCAATTAGCACTTATATACTAATATGACATGAATTACATATTAGTACTAGCTGTCCCGACAGACGTTGTCCTGTACAAAAGAGAAAAAAAATATATATATAAAAAAGCATATCTAAACCATCGTCAAATCCACTTGAACACACACAAAAAGCTTAATTCAAATCGGTTCAGCCGTTTAGAAGGAGTTCACTGTCAACACACGTACAGAAGAATTATATATATAAAGATATAATAAACACTATCAATGTGAACCCACTTCAGACACAAGCTTAGCTCGAGAGTTTAACAAGACTACTAGTCATTTGTAATGTATATTGCTAGTAATCTTCAAAATTATAAGCTATCTACTATTTAGTACGTACACTAAGTATGAAAAGATGTTTGTGCATATGTTTGCAGATAATTATGAGGTCCTAAGCTTAATCCCAGGGACTGATAAAGTGTTATAAGGATTTTTTTATTGGTAATTCTCCGTAGCTCAATGGTGACGATAAACATTATGCTATATAACATTAGGCTTGCCTCATCTAATACAGGGCCCAAAAACATAGCTTGGGAAATGTGTATAATGTAATCATATTTTTCACACAGACTCAATCCTGCCTGAGAGTAATGGCAATATGATCATTTAACTGCACCATCAGGTAAAACAACAACAAAATAAAATTAATAAATCACCTACCTTATGTTAACTTTGAACAAAGTCGAACGCCAACCTCACCTGTAGCGGATATGCCGTGATGATAAACAAGTTAAAAATTAATAGACCGCGTCAAAGTTACATGTAGCCAGAATTTGGGCGCTCTTGCAAAATTCACGACACTCATAACAAAATTACGTCACGAAAACATGAATAAAACACAACACAAGACATAAAACACGAAACGCCAATCAGCCAGCGTAACTAATTATGCAATTTTCAAAACTTGCTACTTCCTACTGAGTACTGAGTAATACTGTCCTTTCACTACTTTTGAAAATTTACTTCTTATAACAAAATAATCGTGTTTGTGTATGTCTTGTGTGTACGAATACCTGCAGCGAAGTGTAGAGGAGTCGATTTTCGCCCGGCTGTGTCCCTGGCATTCACCGTTTGGGGTGTAATTAACTTTTTTACACGGATTGCATCTCCTGTTTTGCACGCCTCGAACAATTCACGCAACGGGTCTGTGGGTGGTGGTAATGCGTCAAGCGCCGATCCGAGTATCGAACGACGGCTCGACATGATGATTTCGCGTTTCACATTTATTTTTCGTGTATTAAACGCACATTATCGCGATATTATTGAATAAAAACACGTATATGCACAGCTGCTTGCTAGCTTTTATTTGACAATTGGTTATTAGGGTTACCGCCTGGTATAAATTTTACCCCACCATAATATATATTTTTTGTATTTTGTGTCTTTATACAATAACAGTTTTTAACACATCCCACAGAAACACTTAGGGTAACAAAGCTGTAAGTCTAAGAAGTGCACTAAGTTAATTAATTACAACAGTATTTCTTTTAAATAAAACTTTGGAAGTCCAAAAATCAAACCCATGTTATTTAAAATTAACATAAAATATTTTTATTATCATAATATTCATATTTATTTGACGATGATATTACCTAATTTAAAAAATACAATTTACATGTTAAAAAGTATCACATCTCCGCATATTAAAGGAAAATCGGCGAGGATGGTATTACCACTAGCCATAGACAAAGTTGTTATGGTCTTATTTTTTTAACACAATTAATTAAATAGAGTTTTTTCATGCAAAAAACATTTCCATGCACAACTTTTATTTACTATTCTGGTCTTATTTTAAAGATGTGATTTTCACCTCTATTAGGTGAAAAGGACGTACCTGTGAGTCATTGTTAAAAGGTAATTGTTTTTTATTTACTACAATATCTTTGCAATAATTGATTACACGTTTAGTTGTTTAATAGACAGTCATGATATAGCAAAATTCACAGTTGTATTACTCTGTTGAAAAAATCCAAAATCACGTTTTATAACATGCGTTAATCTGTACAATTATTGTTGTTAAATACTCATTTTTCAAAAAGATTCAGATTATATATTACATATCATAAATGAATAGTACATTTAACTTCATTCTCAATGGCTTAGTAATAATAAAACGTTATCATCTATCTTGTCTCTAGCCGTTAGTTGACGAAATCAAAATGGCGTCTTTTACGGGCTAGCGCTTATCCGCCGCATACTGAATACCGTTTTCGTTAATCGTGGGTGTAACTATTTATTAGTGATCATAACAATTTGTGAACGATTATTCAGTGTTGAAGTGATATTTTTTTCAAAACGGACTCTAAGGAATTTGTTTTGATACATCGATACGAGTTCCCTCTAAGGTATGTCTCCTTTCACCTATCGAATATTTAATATTGATAATCGTCATAATATCGCGAAACTATCTTGTAAGGGTGCGTTAATTTCTCGCATAGAAGTGTATGTCGTGTGTGAATGTTGAATTATCGCGGACGGATGCCTCGTTCTATAGTTTAGTGGGTGAAAGAAGAAACAGGTTTTTTTCGACCCGAGGACGCAAGACTCGCTCGCGAGGTTGGGTCAAATCTTCACTTTTCTCGGTTCCTCATTCTTGTCGCGCGTCGCACCGTCTACGGGTTTGCCTAAGTGTTATATGTACAAATATTTGTTGTTGCGTAGAACGCCTAACTTAATTAGTGGCCAGTCTCGGCACGACCGCAGTTTCACTTATTCCATTGGCGTATAATGCAGTGTTTGTGTGTTTTCTTATATTTGGATTGCAGTGGAGTGAGTTTTCTTAGTGCCAGTTTGTTTATTGAAAGTTCTGTGCCTATATAAACGAGGTAATTCAAGTTTGTATTTGTGTGGCATATCTGAGTATGGAACTATTTAGAAAATGAGAGTTTCAATTGAGTTTAAGCCTATTAGACCCAATTAGCGCGTATTAGTGCGACTAATTAAGATTAATACCTATTTAGAACAAGTCTTGCAGTTTCATTTGAAGAAATGTTGCTATCAAAGAATGTTATAGTGTTTCCAACCATTGTATATACATTTTAGGCATATTGCCTACAAGTTGGATTGTTGATTGATCAGAATGCATTTATAAACTATATGATTCATCTTATATAACAGGATGTTATAGCGCATATTATGAATAATATCCATTTATCATGTATTTGCAGTGTATTGGGAGCATTCAAGTATACAAACTAACAAAATTAAATTGTATGGCAAAAGTATGTTGTGTCTATACAGTTTCATGGTCTTACTGCTGCTGATAAAATTATGTCTTCATACATATAAACAATTTAATCATTATAATTTGAGAATAAGTGCATGTAGTTTTTACATGTGACAGTTATAAACTCAATAAATATGAACTTGTTCATTGTTTATTCACTTTGTTTGCTAAATCGCACTTTAATTGAATGTCATCATTCAGTGGTTAGTGAGCTTACTGAAGTTACACTTGGTTAGTAACTAGGTAGGTTCTAAGGGTTGAGCCTAAGAGAAGATACTTTCAAGAAACACATGACCATACAATTTTAATCATCAGTGAGTTACAATTTCTATAATTTACATACATAAAGTCTACCCTGTTAATCACACGGGCACGCACTGCCCACTCTGAGTCAGCCTAATTAGCAATGATACCAGTATGGTTATTCAAACACATGTGATAGGTCATTTAACCTAAACATTTTTAATTTCTATATTTGAATTAAGGATGGCTTTTCATTAGCTAGCTAGATTTTTCATTATGAAGGTTTCATAACATAATTTTATGATGATATTTGTTCACTAGATGTTGTTTATGGTACATTGTCTAATCATTTACATATCCATTATGGTGTATCCCTATAATAGATAATGATATAACCAATCTTTTCGAAAGACCTCCATATACAAGGTTGTATTTAAATAAGTAGTTTGATATTGTGGCCATACTGTTGTTATAAATGTGAACTGTCTCTGTCAGTATATTACATTTTATGACTTAACTGCTGAACTAGTTTTGATGATATTTCAAGTGTAGATAAATTTTAAACTGTTAATGAGCAATATGACTAACAGGATTGTTATGCATAGTCGAACAATGTGGTAATTTAAAATTAATTATTTTATGGCAGATATTATAGAAGTCACTGGTTCAAGTCTTGTATTATAGTTGTTATTTTCCTGTTATTTAACTAATCCGTAGTTAAATAATGATCCTTCATAAGTGTCTATGAGAATATGAAGCAATGAGAGATATTATATACCAAGTGTGAAATGAAATTTGTTGTGTGTGCCTCTATAGGCACACACAACAAATTTCATTACTGATACATAGGTATCAGACCTGCATCTATGAATGAAGTTAATTAAAGTTCTTATCAAGACAGATTGCTACAGAAATAGAAAATAATCTGCTTATTTACCTAATGTTATTGTGCTTGGATATGTACTACATTAGCAGTAGTATCTTACATAATAATAAAGCCCTATGGCTATGGCAATACATTTTCAAATTCATCCATTAAAGTATGTCTCGCAACTCGGCATGCCTTCTGGCATAGGCCTCAGCTCTGTCCTCTGCTACTCAGGTCCAGTATGGTCCCAAGGTTAGGCGGATATCGTGTTCCCATCTTGTTTTCGGATGCCCTTGTCTTCTGGTATCCTCTCTGGGGTACCATAAGGTTACTTGCTTGCTTCACTTGTTTAATGTACAACGTAGCATTTATGTCCTGTATCTTACATAATTAATTAAATGAAAGAAAGCAGTGGTTAATATATCATGTTTATCTATACTAATATTATATAGCTGAAGAGTTTGTTTGGTTGAACATGCTAATCTCAGTAACTACTGGTTCGAATTAAGAAATTCTTTTAGTGTTGGATATCCCATTTATCGAGGAAGGCTATAGGCTATATAACATCACGCTACGACCAATAGGAGCGGAGCAGCAATAAAAATTTTGCAAAAACGGGGAAAATTCTCTTGAAGCAGACAAAGTTGCGCAGGTCAGCTAATATAAAATATAGTTTTTATTTTACCAATTTATATTTCACTTGCAATGCTGATTGATAAAGAAGCATTACAAATTTTATTTATAGTTTTCCTAAATTTTGGATATTTTATATCTATGTTTCTTGTGTAATGCTGGTACAAATTAAAAATAGACAATTATTCTTAAAATTGTTTGGAGTTAAATCTCCCCTAAATGAAATTAACTGGAGGAGACTATATCAAAGGAATTTATCTAGCTATCCCTTAGACACTACTTCTTTTTCTGAATGAAGGATATACCATATTATTTCTTACTTCACACACACACAGATATATACATCATGCATTCACATACACATTGTATGCTAACAATTTATTTGTAGAAATACTAAACTACTGGGTTTACATTTATCTTTAATTGCATTATTTTTAAAATAACAATGTTTCTATGCTAATGTTTTGAGTGACATACTATGTATTGTCGGTCTCTTAAGATAACAGCAACACTTTTAATTACTTAAACTATTGCTCTGAGTAATTAATATATAAGGGTTAGGTAGAAGTAAAGATATCTAGATACTGCATATACTATTAGTGACCTCTGTATTTAATCTATCAAGTCTTAGAATACTAGACATAACTAAAAATCTATTGTGGCTGGCCCCCCCAGTGTGCTGCTGCAACTCAATAGGTTAATATATTTGTGCTAAACAAGCGATGTGCTGAATGGTTATGTAGACATAGACAATATTTAGGCTCTTTTGGTTAAGAGCAAGGCTTTTGTTATGAAGTAATCCCGTCTCTACCTGCTGCCTTCATATTGAACTCTTGATATGACTTCCTATAGACCATACTGGGAGTTAAAATAGGAGGAAGAACACTAAAAGAGAACGCAGAATAACTTTGAAGCAATATATTGTGAATGTGTAACAATGCCTGTATATAAAAATCAGTTTCTGTATGTTTGTGTATGCAAAACTGAAAAGAACTGCTTACTAACCTCTATATTATATGCTTTTTATCCCTAGTTACAAGGGAACGGCAAATCCAATAGAAAAACAGAGAGTTCTTTAATGTCCCATATACCCTACATTTTGGTTGTACATCTTGTATTTATCAGTTTTATCTGCTAAGAGGCTGTGTTATCTCGAACAAGATCACTGTTATCTTCGCTCACGACGCCGATAGATAACAATGTAACTAGTTCTAGATATTCCTATGGAAATGTACTAGGTGTTATATTACTGGATCATATTATAGCGGTGCAGATGGTTTGGTGGTTTAAGTGTTAACTTCGCCGTTTGCCACGCGTCGATTTGTGGGTTCGATACTTACATGAGTCAAGAGATTGTGTGATCTGTTTGAAGGTTTGTAAAGTCCTCTGGGGTCCATGTCATGTGTTGCACGCAGCAGGGTTAGGACTTTCACAAGGTGGTCCGACTACCTGGTAAGGGTCGCGATAAGCGGTTAGAAGCGGGGGATCCAAGACTGGTCTGTGTGGAAAACCTTGGAGGAGGCCTATCTTTCCAGTGGACGTGTTTCGACTGAGATGATAATGCGTTGTCTTTAAAAAAATACATTTGAATTTATTAATTCAAGTTGATTGATCAAGAATGTCGCTGGCTCGTGTAGGAAAAGGGTCATTCCATGTGGCTTTCAGGCGTGGTGCAGTACGGGCAGTAATAGTTTCCTTGCTTATCGATTCTGTGATGCCAAGAAAACACTAAGTTGTGTTTATTAGCGACTGTTTACCATCAAGACGCTGCGCTGGTTTGTCTGCCACCGGTAGCAGGAAATCAAAGCAAAATATATCATGCTTGCGTGTATTGGAATCTGGGAAGCCATAATACGAGTGGAAAAATTATGTCGACGGACCTTGACGCGTTGTGCTTTGATAGACTACCTTCAATGGCTTCTTACAAGTGACGATGGCAACAATATTGTTACCAGTGGTCGGAAATTAAACATGGAAGTATTTTCATCTATAGCAACTAATATCATAAAGAGGAGTGATTTGATTTTTGGTTTGTTTGTTTGTAACTATTTAACTCAAAAACTACATAACCAATTTTGAAAATTCTTTCACCAATAAAAAGCTATATTATCATATTTTACTTTTACGTGAGCGAAGCTAGCTAAAGCTAGTCTCTAAAAAATGGCACCTCGAAATCTACACGAAGTAAACGGTGCTTAATTAATAAAACTAAGCCGTGTCAATAATAACGTATTATGTCAATGAATTTGTGTTCTTGGCATTGACAGCAAGTAAATAAAGTAAATCAGAACGGCTGACAACTATCTTAGGCTATTATCAGTAACGTCCATTGTTGAGTTACTACTCAACAATGGAGTTGAGTAAGTAGCTGTGGTGTCAATAAAACGGTGGTTAGTATGAAAGTACTGCTTGTTTTGTTTACGTTCACTGATTGATACTATCACGCTTGTGCTACCTATATGGTGTAGAAAGAAGTGTATCGCTATCTATATCTCAATCAATTTTGATTTGACGGCCTCTATGGCGTAGTGGTTAGTGTAACCGACTGCCACACGGCGCTTTAGGTCGCGGGTTCGATGCGTTCCGCACAAGTCAAAAATTTTTGTGCATGAACATGGATGTGTGTTTTAGTCTGGGTGTTTCTATGTATAATATGTATGTATTTACAAAAAAAGTATATAGGTATGGATGTTTATCCATTGTCTAGTACCCATAGATGGTGTTGTGTGTATGTGAAGAAAGAAGAATATTATTATTATTATTCTGCAAAAGGCACTATCAGATTCCGTGATGAGAATCTATACTAATATTATAAAGCTGAAGAGTTTGTTTGCTTGAACGCGCTAATCTCAGGAACCACTGATCCGATTTGAAAAATTCTTTCAGTGTTAGATAGCCCATTTATCGAGGAAGGCTATAGGCTATATATCATCACGCTAAGATCAATAGGAGATGAGCAACAATGAAGAATGTTTCAAAATCGGAGAGTATTTTTTGCTTTTGAGAGCTTCCGCTGCGTGCGCTGCTGCGTAAACAGTTAAAGTTTCGCAAAAATCATGTATGACAGAATTGTTCCCCTTTAAAAGTTCTAAAAAAAAGTCCGCGATAGCATGTCTATCTTTTAAGGTTGGCTCACTATAACCATTTTTATGATAACCAAATTTGTTCTAAAATAATGCATTATTTGCGAAGGTATTATTATAAACATGATATTAATCCTTATCCAAATAAATACGTTATTCATCACAAGTATTTAATTTAAAACAAAATTGCCCTTTACATCATTCGATTTCAATGAATATCTTAGGAGATATCGCAGTTTTAAAATAACATTGCAGCAAAATAATTACCCATTACAGACATAGTACAAACGATGTTTCTCCTGGTTTATTCTGCGTGATTACTACTGGTTCGATTTGAAAAATTATTTTAGTGTTGGATAGCCTATTTGTCGAGGAAGGCTATAGGCTATATAACATCACGCTACGACCCACGAGGGCGGCGCAGTAACGATAAACGCGGGTGAAACCGCGGGAACATCTAGTTTTCTGTATAAAATTCGTAATACGAATGTTTTACTTGGAAATTGAACTCAAATCCTCCATTACGTACCCTAAACCTAGACAGGATTAGGATCTTATCTATATGTATAATATGTGGTGAAGCCGTTGGCATTATGTGGTTTGACCTTGAATTGATAAGTCATAAGGTTTCGTCTGGGTTTATTTAATTTTGTAGGTACATTGTACTAAATTTATGATGTATGGTTTTATGACTATACGTATATTGTGATGTGATATTGACCAAAAAAAAGAGTATATAATATGTATGTTTATCCATTGTCTAGTACCCATAGTACAAGCTCTGCTTAGTTTGGGCTAGATGGTGCTGTGTGTATGTGGTAGAATATAATAATTATTTTAAAAAATGCATCTGATCGTCTGTGGCACGCGACAAAAATGCACTATGCAGTAGCAACTCAGTTGGCGACAAAGCAACACGTCGTGTTGCGGCACGTTGCACGTGACCTTGATGCGGACTGTGTCAGTAGCGTAACGGGTCAAGTGCTGTCGCGTTTGCGTATACAACTTCACTTCCTGTACGGCGTTTTATTTTAAATGCCAGAATAATATGCCGGTGAATAATCTTGTGCTGTATGTATTGGGTAGTGTCTTCGACTCGACATTGCGCCGAGTTGTGCTCGATCACCATACAAGAATTAGCGTAGAGGTTTTCAGTGGTGGTCTCGCCACTGCTACCGCGCCGAGTGTCGTGGGTTCGAATCTCATACGGGGCAAAAAAATGGTGATCCGCAAATGATTTGTCCGAGTCTGGAAGTTCTTTGTGCCTGTTAGTTGAATGTTTGTGAAGTCCCCCGCGACGCAGGAGTTATTTCTAGTACAGGCGAAAGTTGTCTGAGATTGTTCTTTGTGTCCGTTGTTTGAATGTTTGCAAAAATCCCTGCGATAAAGAAACTAAGCACAGTGTGTAAGCTGTTAAAATGGCAGGTGGCAAAAGTTTCTGCTGTTTGCGAGCGATCTAGTCCCATAAATTGTGTAATCCATAAATGAATGAATTAATAGTTTAAATTTTTTAAACGGGCAATAACTCCTATGTTTATTTACATACACTCAATCGACGAACAGATCCCAGAACAAGTCGGAATATTTGTGGAATACACCAAATTTTCGACCCAGTCTAGATGTTCTTTGTGTCCGATGTTTGAATGATTATCTATATATTAATACGTGAAACAAAAACTTTGTACCCCTTTTTACGAAAATTGCGTGGATGGAGTAGTATGGGCACAGTTAAAGTTTATATGGAGAAGGAGGGGCGAATCCTAATATTTATATAAAATATGCATTAGAAATACATTAAATTAGTGAAATAACACTACACGCACACAACCATGCATTTGACACAAGCAGTCAAATCGCGTTCGTACTATTTCGGCATTGTTCGGCTGATGTCGTAGAATTTATCGTAACTATAGTTACATATGTGGAGTAGGTGACTAAATGAAATGTGATTATAAGGGTATACTTATAGACGATAAAACCTTGATAACAATCAAACTTAAAATTTAAATCAATAATGGTCGAATTTTGACTACTTGGCGACCGCTAGTATTATTTAACCTGTCACTTCTTTAGAAGCCACACAATTAAAAACATATAGTGTGGCCGCCGGTGTACCGCTGCGTCTCAATAGGTTAAAATTTTTTACCCAAAATACAGAGTTTCGCCATCTTAAGTCGAGGACGCCTACATCACACCTCCGACGACCTTCACATAACAAACAGTGACACTCATTTGTTTACATACCGTAATTCGTCGCATCTCAAGTGATTGTAATGTTATACCGCTGATATTATATTCTCTGACATTCCCGAAGTTATACGCAAGATACGTAAGCCGCATCCGTTTGAATTTATACTGGGCACTATTACCATAGGAGAGACTTGATGTATATACCTTTTAAATTGAAGCCTTTTTATTACTTTGCCATCCGTGCAAACTACGAAATAATATCCTATATCTATACTAATATTATAAATCTAAAGAGTTTGTTTGTTTGTTTGAACGCGCTAATCTCAGGAACTACTGGTTCGATTTGAAAAAATACTTTTGTGTTCGATAGCCTATTTATCGAGGAAGGCTATATAACATCACGCTACGACCCACGGGGGCGGCGCAGTAACGATAAACGCGGGTGAAACCGCGAGAACATCTAGTTATATTATAAATGAGAATGTGAGTTTAATAATAATAATCTTCTATCACATACACATAACACCATCTAGCCTAAATTAAGCAGAGCTTGTACTAAGGGTACTAGACAATGGATAAACATACATACATACTTTTTTTTATAAATACATACATACATATTATACATAGAAACACCCAGATCAAGACAAACATCCATGTTCATGCACACAAATGTTTGACTTGTGCGGGAATCGAACCCGCGACCTTATGCGTGGCAATCGGTTACACTAACCACTACGCCATCGAGGCCGAGGTCTGCCAACCCGCACTGGGCCAGCGTGGTGGATGGCTTGACCCTTCTCACAATGAGAAGAGGCCCGTGCCCAGCAGTGGGACAGTTTAATACAAGGCTGATATTATTATCTATACATATAATAAAATCGTAGGAAAGTCAAAACTTTACATTGAATATTTTTTAAAAGAATACTTGAGGCGTGATCTACAATCGATATCGAAGCCAAAAATATTGTTTTTAGAATTTTTGTCTGTTTGTCTGTATGTATGTCCGGGCTAAACTCAAAAACTACTGCATGGATTTACTTCAAATTTTGAATGAATATTACTAACAGGTCGGGTCAACATATAGGCTACATATTATCACGCTATCACCTACGGGACAGCAGCTGTGAATTTTTATTTTTCTTACGCATTCTGTGACAGCGTGTAATCTAACGACGCATATTTAAATGTTGTTTTTGAGTAAGCCATGCTATTATCTAGCTTTACACTATAAAAACTACGCCATTTAAGTAACTTGGGAAGAGAAATATAGTTGGGTTCCGCGGCGACAAACACTTTTTAGTTAAAATCTACGCGGACGAAGTCGCAGGTAACAGCTAGTTATATCTAAAAACATTAGCAGCGATATGCCTATCCCTTTGATGATATAGGCGTCAGATTATGTATGTATGGTAAATACGAATGCATTATGTCATGGCGCATGACTATTCTAAGTTTGGCTAAATATCAGCTGATTATATCATGTGTAATATTGAAAGAGATGAATAAGACTACGATGTACTATTGGTATAATAATAATGTCCTCCATACCGAGTTTCGGTCACGGCGGCTAGTCTTAACGGAGACTGGTCATCTGCGCAGGAGATATTATAGTGCACTAGTGTGGAAAAAACTAAACTAAACTGTGGAATGAGCTGTCGCCTACGGTATTTCCGGACCAATACGACCTTAACACTTCAAGAAAAGAGCGTACTCCTTTTTAAAAGGCCGGCAACGCATTTGTAACTCCTCTGGTGTTGCGGGTGTCCACGGGTGGCGGTGATCGCTTACCATCAGGCGATCCGTCTGCTCGTTTGCCTACTAGTTCATAAAAAAAAAAACTAGTGTATGCGCAACAAAAGTGCACTTTGTGTTCCTTAACTCTTACGGTAATCCGACACGACCTGAGAGATTTGAGGCGCAGGACCAACGGCTTTACGTGCTTTCCGAGGCACGGGGGTGTCTAACACCGCTAACTTCCTGACTCCGAGTTGCTATTGAGATTTCTTAACAAAAAATCCTAATAACTTTCTTTGGCCCGACCCGCGATTCGAACCCGAGACCTCATGCACAGCAGTCGCATTCACTGCCGCTCCGCCACGGAGGCAGTCACTGATAGAAGAAAAGAAAAGCTCTTTATATAAGCTGTTCCACTGCTGAGAACGGGCCTCTTTTCAGTGTGAGAAAGGTTGGGTCTTAGTTCACCACGCTGGCCCAGTGTGCGTTGGCAGACTTCACATATTTTCAAGAATATTATGGAGAACTCTCAGACATGCAGGTTTCCTTAATATTTTCCTTCACCATTAGACGAAGCGATAACTTATTTAATACGTACATAATTTTGAAAATCAGAAGTGCATGCCTCAGGAAGGGACTTGAGATCTTTACGTGGCCGTCCATCGGTCTCCCACTCTCCCACAGGTTGTGACTGGTTTTCTTTGGTCAGTAGGCAAAAAAAAGTGGGCACCTCAATATTTTATCAAAATTATCATTAATCCTTCTTTTTCCAGCCAATATTATAAATGCGAATGTGAGTTTGCCTGTTACGCTTTCACACCTTAACTACTCAACCGATTATCATGAAATTTCCCTACACGTTTTCAGGAGTACAGAAAAAACGTGCTGCTGCCGTGTGAGCGAAGCCGCGTGCAAAACCATAGCCGTTTTTTCTAATTCTAACTAGCTCTTCCTAGCGGGATGTAATTCTCGTTTCATTGATGTATCCTACGTGGCACTATGATGTATGCGCAGCGTCATCCGTTGATCTAGGTAGACTTGATGGCGTGTGACTCATTGCCGGACATCGCTTACATTCATTCTATATACATACAGACATACATAATAATATATAAATAGTCTCACACTTTTATCCTTGATAGTACATGTGTACTATCACGGACAACCTTTTTTTTATAATATTGTCTTCTGTTTACGCAAATGTTATTCATTGAAATTTAACTACTATATACGGATTTTATCGCGTTGTTTATTTGACAGTTTAAAAACAAACAGTAAAATACTAAGTAGTAAGTACTTTAAAAGTGTAACAGTTTCTAAATTATGTAAGTAATAAAGTGTCAAATAAAAAACGCGATAAAATCCATATATAGTAGTTTAAATTCAACGTTTTTTTTTTTAAGTCATCTCCCGAACTAGGCATAATTGTTGTGTTGCGGGTGACTTTAAACATTCAAACAACGAACACCTAAAACACAGTCTTGGAACACCTTTCTGGATCACATAAATGTTTGACCCGTGTGGAGATCGAACCCAAAAACTGCGAGAAGTGCAGTGGCGAGGTGACCGCTAAATCCACGCCATCAATGCATTTTGGGGTCAGACAAAGTCTTATTGGATTTTTCTGTTAGTAAATTGAAGTAGCAGTTAGGAATAGTGCGCGGGCAACGGTAATAGGCCTGTCGTTCATTAAGTACGTCTAGCCTTAGCACTATAATTTTTGCATTACACACATTGTCACGTTATAGTTAGTCAATCTAGTTTTAGGGACTAGCTTGACCAGGGTAGTTATGTAGCGGCGATAATTAAAACATAATTATACTACGCAATTAAAAGATTTGTAATTTTAGATTACAACTTGTACAGAAAAAAAAACAGAATTATATAAAATAATATTTGACTAGGCGCAAGCAGAATCTCAGGGCGTGGTTCTTATAAGGCTACGTTACGTGGTCTTCGATAGAAAGACCACTTAGTGACGGTTGTGCAGCGAAAGGGCCCGCATCAGGGCGTCTTGATCTTATATAGCGGCTACCGCCGGCAGGAGGGAGAGAGGGGCGTCACCCACCACATCGGCTCGCGCGCAGCCGTTATGGCGCGAACGGTCCCCGTGACATCATTGGCCCGTGTGAGATACGAATCCTCAACTCTTAACGCCAGCAGCGTCGAGCTGACTGCTGGTCCGCAACGCTACCTGGGCAGTAAAATTCGTATTCGTGATCCACATATATAGTTGTCCCGAGTTTGAGTTGCTTATTTTAAGATTAAAAAGAGTCCTGATTTTGTTGCAGGTATCTTCTCATAGGCTCAACCTTTTACCTGAACCTTGCAAATAACATGAATGTAAATTCAGTAAATGTAATAAACTCACTATCTCCTTTGACGTTCATAAGTGTTACATTGTGACCTAACAGAATAAATGATTTTTAGTTTGACTTCGAACGTCTGTAAGGCTCCCGCGACACAGGGAGTCATTCCCAGTGCGAGAGTTGTCAGTGTAGATTTTTCAGACACGATAACAATTTACCAAATGTATAACAGTTGTCACATAATAATTTAAAGAAACTATCTGTAGCGACACAATGATTTCCTGATTAAATTCCTTTAGATAAGCAGCGATAAGTTATCTGTGACACAGATACAACATAGATTATATCACTGAATCGGTTTTGTTGTTATTGAGTACAAATGATTCTGTGCAAAACGCAAACTGAAGGTACTGGCTTCACAGGGACTAATCGTAACTTCCTAACTTCACTACATATTATAAAAGAAAGTGCCCCGCCGCGTCTGTCTGTCTGTTCGCGATAAACTCGGAACTAATGAACAGATTTGCATGCGGTTTTGACCTATAGCCAGAGTGATTCATGAGGAACGTTTAGGTTTATAATTTGTTAAGGTTTTTTACTACGCGTGCGAAGCCTGGGCGGGTCGCTAGTAATATTATAAATGCGAATGTGAGTTTGTTTGTTTGTTACGCTTTTACGCCTTAACTACTTGACCGATAATCATGACATTTCGCATACACGATGTCAGGGGAACAAAAAAGGACATAGGGTGCCTTTTATCCAGAAAAAGTACTGTTACTAATCTTACCTAATCTACATTTACGCGAGCGAAGCCGCGGGCAAAATTTAGTTAGAAGATAAAATAAATTAATTTTGTGTATTTGAGAGACCGTTGAATGACACGCAGAGGTTTTGAGATCGATCCCAACGCACTTATGACTTTTCGATGTGCGTTAGTTTATCGTCGCTTGCTTTAATGGTGAGGAAACCTGCATGTCTGAAATTTATCTACAATGTTTTCGAAGATATGTGAAGTCTGCCAACCCGCACTGGGCCAGCGTGGTGGGCTACGGCATTACCTTTCTCACAAGTCAAACGGTTGCCCACAATGCTGTCGCTGCGTGCTATAACTTATACAACCATATTATTTTAACACGAAAGTAACTATTTCTGTCTGTTACGCTTTCACAGCCAAACAACTGAACCGATTTCATTGAAATTAAACTACTATATACGGATTTTATCGCGTTGTTTATTTGACACTATTACAAAATTTTGAAAAACTGTTACACTACTATAATCACTATTAAACTTTACAAATTTTTAAGCTAATTAAATTATTGACACTATTAAAACTATTTATACTATTACTATACTATTATACTATTTAGATTTATTTTTACACTTTCCCCGACGTTTCGGTTGCTTTTCAGCAGCCATGGTCACGGGGAGACTAAGATGGTAGTTGTCTCAATGTTCCAGTGTAGTTATTTCAAAGTACCCGAACATAATTTAATCATGGGTGTTTCTATTTACGCAGAATGAACTCAAAGTATCATGAAGTCTAGCTGTGGTTTTCTTCTTCTTGGGTTTGACTAGTTGAATTACTGGATCCCAAGCTGGTGGTACATTCCAACCATCTTCTCTATTGAAATTAGGATGTTTCTTGATTTCAATAGCCTCGCGAAGCATCCTTGGTAGGAATCGGTGTTCTTTAGCGAGCATCTGTGGTTTGTCAAATCTCAGGTAGTGGTTGGTCCCCTGTTGCACATGTTCACACATAGCAGACTTCAACGAGCGTTGGTGTTTTACATCAGCTATGTGTTCTTTTATGCGGGTGCCTATGCTTCTCTTGGTTTGACCAATGTATGAGAGTCCGCAGTCACAATCTATTTTATAGACCCCTGCATCTTGTAAAAAAAAAAGACAATATTATGAACCGATTTCGATGAAATTAGGCAAGGAGATAGATTGTATCCTGGGGAAGGATAGCCTTGTGCCGATATACATATGTGTGTATTTATACGGGTGAAGTCTGGTGCTAGAAGCAGTAATAATAAAATAAAATCTGCCTATTACAGCATCTATAGAGTGAGAGATAAAGATAAACCAGTCTATAAAACAATAAAACATAGAGGAAATTGTTTCAACGCTTTTTAAGCGGGATATCGTGACAATTGCAAACGTGAAACGTGCGTGTTTTAAAAGTAAAAGTAAGATTACGACATCATTGTCTTATGATGTAGGCAGATACCGTTTACCTTCGGCAATAATATTGGAACTATGTACCTACTGCCAAAGATTTAAGCGTTTTCCATGGTCACCACAGCTCAACCTGGCTTAGGTATTATACAAGTGAGAGTGCTGGTGCATTTAGTTCCAAAAAAGTATTCATAGGCACTTATAACTTTTAGGCCCTCTGCAGCAGAAGGCAAATCAATGCAAATCTGTGCTTCTGCTAATCTGGGATTTTGCTTATCTGTCCTTCTGCTGCAGAGGACTTTTAAGCTGTTCGTTTATCACTTATTTGCTTCTTTCTACACGTGGCTTGGCTCGATAACGAGAAATAGAAAATTATAATTACTAATAACACGTTACCCGACATAGGAATCTAATTCAAAGACCGTGAAACGTACTGACATAAAAATATATCTCATTTTAATCTGGGATATGGTCTATCAATGTGGTCTTTCTTAGACCTTTGCGGCCAAACGACTACAAGATGACTTTTGATGTACACACAGCGACACATCAACCTAGACTATTTGGACTTTGAACTATTAGAAGTTGAACGCTGCGAATCGTGCGAGAGAGTGCGTTATATTTTTGTTATTTTGTCTCACTCACGCTAAACGGGACGCGACGCCCTATCCTTACCATTACATCGACACCACTATGCATTGTCCCTTTCCGACAATTCTCTGTTTTGTATGTAGCGTATACAACATGTAACATAATAAACGCACATCCTGAAAGTAGTTTGTTCAAAATCGCCTACTGAATCAATTCCAGTAATTTTTAATATAGGTAATTTTTTATACCTAAAATAATTAAAACGAATTAAATTATAGTCACCTATTTATTAAACAACTGAAATAAACGAAAATGTATCATAATTCAAGGTAATAAGGTTTTTGATGCAATAAAGGCAACAATGTTAGATTTATTGTAATATATCTATACTATCCGCGCACAATAAGGAGAACTAATTCGTTAAGTTAAAATATTCAAGTACATAAAAGTAACATTTTAATGATTATATTATTATTACGATTTAATAATCTAATTGGGGTGTTTGAGGTTGTGCGTTATATCTGTGACATGTTGTATATGGTGTCTAACTTGATGTATAGCCGTGTGTACTATGTATTAATTAAAATTTCATAACACCTAACTTTGTCATTAGGGTTGCCACCTTTATTTTGATCATATAAAGTATATTTATTTACTGAGGTAAAAAAATAAAGTACGTCATCTGAAAATAAAGTATTATTTATGCTGCTATTTCGTTACCATGTTTTTTGTTGCTTCTGGCAACATCTAACGAATATTAATTTTCAAGGAACCTGTCAACCAAATCGTCAGAATCTATGGCAATATTAAGACGGATAAATAATTTGCTTTTTTTTTAAATTTGGCAATGTGTTTATTTTTGCTTCTTGTGAAAGCTGACGTAGGTAAAATAAAGTATTTTGACGAACTTTATAGCTTTCTTAAAGTATAAAGTACGTTTGCCCGAAGTAACGTACAATAATCCTAATCCTATCCTAACTAAATTATAAAAGCGACAATGAGTTTGTTTGTTTGTTACCTTTTCATGCCTAAGCCACTAAACCGATCATCCTGAAATTTTGCATATACGTTGTCAGGTGTACAGAAACGGACATTTGATCCTGAAAAAACTATTCCCGAGGAAAACAATAATAACGTTCTTATGATAATAGATGGCGCCACGTGTCTTTCGAATCATGATTGAATTATATTATCACAAGCAGAGTACAACCTGAATTGATTGTCAAATTCTAAATTAACGCGAGCGAAGCCGCGGGCAAAAGCTAGTTTATTATAAAGTACGGTTGGCAACCCTATTTGTCATGTACGGGATTCAAATTCCTGACCTCGCGATTAGCAGTCGCTGTTTCCTTTACGTTACTAAGCCAACGAATTTAACAGTTATGTTTTATTTATACCGTGATTTTTCACAGTTAACCAAAACTTGTTGTTTCGCATATAACCTTGATAATGACGCAAGCGCATACTTACACTGTATGTTACTGCCCGCCGACCAGGTGGGATGACGATCTGCGAAAGACTGCAGGCAGATGCTGGATGCGGTAAGCTGAAGACAGGGCGCTGTGGCGCTCTTTGGGGGAGGGCTATGTCCAGCAGTGGACTATTATAGCCTGATGATGATGATGTTACAGATGTGTGTGTTGAATATAGGTGTGTATTTATGGGGTCACTGGGACCTCTAAAATAAAGTGCAACGAGTCATATCTCTTTTGACTGTACGGATGGCGTAGTGGTTTTAGTGGTCGTTTGCTGAGTGTTGTAGGTTCGATCCCCATACGCGACAAAGAATTGTGTGATTTACTAATAGTTGTTCTGAGTTTGGCTGATCGTTGTGACCGTTGTTTGAATGTTTGTGAAGTCCACCGCGACACAGAAATAGTTCTTTGTGCGGAACATGTTTTTAAAGTTGTAACGGAGTAGCTACTCAATCACGCTTTAGAGACGTGGTTGACCAGGGAATTAATTTAGCGGAGATAATTTAAACAAGGAACTTCGCAATTACAAGGTTTTTTAATTCCAGATTTACACAAATTGGTACAGTACGCGTATTGATTTTTATACAATAGAAACAGGGCGTGGTTCTTATGGTAAGGCTCGTTACGTGGTCCGGCTGGAGAGCACACGGGACCACTTCATTTAATTGCGGCGGCCGGCAGAAGAGTCTGGATCCAGGCGTGGTTATGTATTTATTTGCCGCCGCTGGGGAGGGGAAGCCGAAGGAGGGGCACCGCGAGCACGGCCGCTCAGCCGCGACCGGTCCGCGTCACAAAGTGTCTGTTAGGTGTAGGCCTCTGCATTTTTTAGGTGTTTTGAAAGTATCTGTTAGGGGTAGCCCTAACAGACACTTCAAAAAATATGGTGATGTTATACATCTCTATGTATCATAATTTTTTGTAAAACGTAATAAAATTAAGCATATTGTCGATTCATAGGCACATATCCAGATTCTGTGTTGGTACTGACAAGATCTTTACAGAAATTCTAGTAACATATTGCCTAACCCGGGTATTGAACCTGTGACCTCATGCACAGCATAAATTAATGTCATTGTGTGCGCGTAACGCCATTTCAATATGACCACGCGTAATAGTTAAACGACGTACAAATATATACATACAAAGATTTCGATGAAATTGTACGGAAAGCGTGGAATGCTATCGAAAGCGTGTCAGGCCGAATGTGTGTCGCTGACTACGAAACTGCTCGGCTCGCGACTATGCGATCGCTCGCTTTAGACAAGATTGCGTTAGATGTCCAGTTATAACCTTTCTTATATACATACATCCTTAAAGTTTGTAGGCAGTGATGTTATTTCTAATTTATTTATTTACCAGCCGTTTATTTAAGTTATACGAAAAAATACTAGACTCCGTACAACTATGGATAATTGTCTGGGTGTTGTTTTTTTTTGTATAACATTGCCCTGCCTGGGTACGGAACCCCTAGTTTGCAAATATAGCGCAATCTTCTGCCACGGGCCAACAAATATTAGTGACTAGCTTTTGCGCGCAGATCCGCCCGCGTGGTACCTACATCAATAAAAATAGCCTATGTCCTCCCCCAAGTGTTAAACTATATCTGTACCAAATTTCATCGAAATCGGTTGGGTGTTTTAGCTGTGAAGAGGTAACAGACAGAGTTACTTTCGAATTTATTATACATATTTATAATATTAGTAAGGATAAGGATTTTGTGTGTTTTAATAGATTCTCTCATACTAGAAATAAATCATGTTTAGTGTGAGACTTTACAAACATCGTGCTGTCGTCAGTCATCCGTGTGAAGGTGACTGAGATGCCACGATGTTTTAAATCTATTTCGTGCTATACGTATTTTGTGAGTTGTCGTGCAAGTGGCCCTTAGACTCGGAACTAAACATAATGTATATGTGGATCATGTGACGCAGACAAAGTTGCGCGGGTCAGCTAGTTTCATAATAATCGGTCGAATGGTTATGGCGTGAAAGCGTAACAAACAAACTCACATCTCGCCAGTATTGATTTTTACTTCTATATCCCGCAAAAGGTAGGCATAGGTGTTCGCCTACCTTTTAGAAGATGTAGGTGTGAGACTATACGTATCCAGGAATGAATATTATGCTCAACCGAGGTATGAAACTCCCTCACAAGCCGTATGCGTAGATTCAACGCAGACCATCTAATTACAATACTAAATAGGGCTATATACATTCCAAATAGGCGTACGCTGCCGTCCCTAACGGTTTACCAAGCGTGAAGTGCTAATTTGTTTAAACATATGTATTTCTTGCTCATAATTAGCAAGCGGGACTGCCTGATTAGGTTCTTGCATATGCATACGATGTGCTGTTAGACACACTTAGAAACAAGGGCTTGTATAACAGTTATAGGATAACTGATACTTATGTAGCCTAGTGTGACAAATATTTTTCTCCATATTATATTCTGTAAATACTTTGCAGAAAATCCTCTTTAAAGGCTGGCCACCTTCCAGATCTAAATTTCTTTCTTCGTATTTTTGAATTCGGAATCGTGGCCGACGTGATGAGAGATTTTTCTGTTCATGGCAGCGGAGCTCGAGGTGCTGTATAATGGAGTTTTGATAAATTATTAATTTACTTCTCTCTAAAACGATCTCGTATTGCATATTTATAAGTTTTAGTTATCTAACTGAAGTTTTTTAATTTCTGTTACGAAGCAGTGACATAAAACTAGCGACTTCCCGTACTAGGAGTTACGTTCGGGATAGAAGTATTCCTTGACGACTACTCTTTTACCGCCTTGGCCGGAACTGCAACTGCCTTTTCTTCGTGCTGTCTTCTTGTCTGCTACCTTCTTCCTACTACACTGCAACTGGGCTACGATGGAGATGTACTTGGAGCCTTGCAGGGGAGTCTAGCAGCGTATTACCTAACTATTGTAAAACCAAACTAGACCTACGACTCTGAGCTCATTCTTTCTTTTATCTATTTTATTAAACTGTTTTTTTCTTTTCCTTATTTAACAACGTTGTTTAATTTTCATTCTGTAAATTAAACCCCGTATGTTACACTAGCCTATTAACAGAACTAATATTATAAATGTGAATGAATGTGAGTTTATTACTTACGCTTTCACGCTATCGGCTCAGCTCCAGAGAGGAGAAGAGCTGCGAAGTTGGCAGGTTATTTCCACCAAAGCGGAACGGAAATGTGAGCTGTGTGAAGCAGAGATGTGATCTGTGAGAGCTCGAATCCAGTCAAGTGCTGTCTACGAAAGGAAGACGTCATGTCGTTACAAACGTTATATCTTAATTTGCTTGAGGAAAAGGAATTAGAGGTCGAAGAAGCACAATTAATTCTTCAATATTTAAATTATCAACGGAAACATAGATCCTAGATAAGGAATCATATAAAATGTTGCAGTCATGGCAAATATGCCATACTATTTCAAGAGCGCGCCGTCCGGCCGCCACACACTCGGCTACACACATCTCCGCTGTGCCGCGCCGCTTCTCGCTTGCGGTAAAAAATTCTATAGAAAAATGAAATAATTTTTCTCCTCTCCGCTTGATCCATTTCCACCGAAGCTAATCGGAAAGGAGATGTGGAAATAACGAAAGCTGATTGGTTTATTCAAAACAAATCTCGTCTCGTCTCCTCACCTCTCTGCGTGGATACCGGGCCTAACTATTGGATGGATCATAAAATTACGCATACAAGTTGTCAGAGGTACAGAAAAGGACATAGAGTCATGATAAACAGAGTCTTATCTCTTTTAACCCATTCAATACGGCAACAAATTTTGCTTTCACTAGCCAGAATCGGCTCATATTTAACGTAAACGCTGATCGGCATCAGCCGCACTTGATGAAATAAAAAAAACCAAAATATCTAAAAACTACTCATATCGGGCATTTCATTAGTAAATTCCAAACACATTTGTTGTTTTATTAATATAATATCTTTAAATTTGGGTAAAATATAAAACAACTATACATGACGCCGATCGGCGTCCTCCGAATCTGAGTATGAAAAAATAAGACGCCGATCGGCGTCCGCCGCATTGAATGGTTTAACTGCATGAATGGTGTGGTGGTTTAAGTGGACGCCTCGCCACTGTTGCTGCGCCGAGTGTCGTGGTACGATTCCCACACGGAACATAAAGTGTGGTCCTCTAATAGTTGTGCCGAGTTTGGGTGTCCTTTGTGTCCGTTTGTGAAGTGTCCCGCGACACAGAAATTATTCCTAGAGCGAACGGTACTTTTTTTTGGATGAAAGGTAACCTATCCTTTCTGTACCCCTGACAATGTGTATCCAAAATTGCATGATGATCGGTCAAGTAGTTAGGCGTGAAAGCCTAACAAACAAACATACTCACATTCACATTTATAATATGGTTAGGATGTTGAACTAGCTTTTGCCCGCGGCTTCGGTCGTTTGGAAACAGTACTTACTTTTTTTGGTACAAAAATAGCTCGATATTTTTTTGGATCAATGTATGTACCTACCTACCCTATGTTTTTTTCTATACTCCTGACATCGTGTAGGTATGTAAAATTTCATGACGATTGGTCTAGTAGTTAGGCGTGAAAGCCTAACAAACAAACAAACTCACATTCGTATTTATAATATTAGTTAGGATTAGTCATAAGAGAAAAGACCCAACACATAGCGTACAAACAACAATAAAATAAAAAAACCGGTTACAAATGTACCGATATAAACATATTTGTGGATTCAATATAATTATATTAGAAACTACTGACACAGTTTTGTGGCCGATTGGTTCAGCCGACGGTATGTGGGACGCGGCATCAGGTTCGCATCTCGTCACAGTCCACCGGTGGGCGTGGGCATCTCTGCCTAAAAGGTTGGATGGCCTGAATAACGGCGTATCAAGTGTTATACATTTTTTTATTTGTTGCCTCTTTGGTACCGTGGCTTAGGGTTGTGGGGTTTCATCTGATTGCGAGGTCCCAGATTTGATAAAACAGATTTAAAGACATCCTGGGTCCTTTAAGCGGGGCGTGAAAAAGCACCTTCTCAGGCTGTCAAAGTAGAGACCTCAACATCGCCTCGGCTGCTATGACGGCGGTGTGGAGGCCACTGCTCTTAGACCACACGACTGCTTACCATCAGGTGGAGTGTGGTCATTTCGACGAGCAAAAAAAAAACATGTCACGACATGTAGGTACTTATTGTGCTGTTTCACGTACTCTGGTAACATGCGAGACAGTAGTCGATTTTTTTTTATGTGGTATTTTAACGTAATTAGCGAGACTCCTGCTTACAACTCCAAAAGGGCAATTAAAGGTATGTACCTACACATCATCTTGGTTCTTGCTTGTATATACTGGCGGGAATCATGATGTTAGTAGATTCGCTCCAAATTATATAGGATACAAATATGAAATATCAACACAATACACCTACTATGAAATTTCCCATTCACGTTGTCAGGGGAACAGAAAAGGACATAGAGTATCTTTTATCCACTTGAGCAGCGATAGCTCAGTGGGGAGACCAACAGACTGCAATGCAGATGGTCTCGGGTTCGAACCCACGTCGCGCAGCTCTGACTTTCGCTAGTTATATGACTTTTCGAAATTATGTGCGTATTGATTGACAATTATCGCCTGCTCCGTGCCTCGGAAAGCACGTTAATCCGTTGGTCCCGGCTGCCATGAACATCTATAGCAGTCGTTATTGGGAGAGTGTCGACACAAAAGATCCCACTGGGTCGAAGTGTCGCCGGTCTGCACTGACTGACCCCCAAATAAGATAAGATCTTTTATCCAGAAAAGTGTAGGTACTATTACTAAAATCTAAGAGACTACAGGTAAGAACCGAGACGTTAGTAGTAGGAAAGAGACCAGCGGCACAGGTACATGGTGGATATACCACATTTACGCACGAAGCGCTTTGCTTCCACTTTTATAATGCGTATCGCAAGGACCGGACAAGTTAGAGCATTACGGCATAAGAGAAAATATTATACAGCTCTACAGTTCTTACCTATCAAACAGAAAACAATATGTTGAAATTAAAACAGTTGAAGAAGGTGTGGAACAAATTCATAAATCAAAGTTATTTACTACTAGCTTTTGCCCGCGACATTTTTTGACAATCAATTCGGGTTGTACTCTGCTTGTAATAATATAATTCAATCATGATTCGAAAGACACGTGACGCCATCTATTATCATAAGAACGTTATTATTGTTTTCCTCGGGAACAGTAATTTTTTTCGGGATGAAAGGCAACCTATGTCTGTTTCTGTACACTTGTCAACGTATATGCAAAATTTCAGGATGATCGGTTCAGTGGTTTAGGCGTAAAAAGATAACAAACAAACAAACAAACTCATTTTCGCTTTTATAATATTAGTTTGGATTAAATAGAGGCGTTCCTCAAGGCTCAGTGCTGGGTCCGATATTTTTTTAATATTTGTAAATGATTTAACAGCATACATACAAAGTGTTTTACCGGATGTTAAATTAGTTATGTTTGCAGATGATACCAGTGCTGTTATAACTGCTCATGATATATATGTATAACTGCTCTCTACCTAAGTCTGTGTTTCTCGATGAGTACAATCTGGGTTTCTTCAAGTCGCGAGTTAATAGGTACTATCGGCTCCAGCGACGGATGACCATTTCAGAAAAATTTTTGCTTGCACATGTTGATCAGTTGAGTTTGTTTCGCCTTAGAATCAGTAAACAAATGTAAAGTGTAAAAAAACTCAAACAAAGGGGCGTGTCACGGGTACGGGTACCAAGTGTTGGCCTGCTATGCGATTTTAACCTTAGGAGTGGTCATCCGTCACTGGAGTCGGTAGTACATATCTTCTAGGCAAGCGTGCTCCATCATCGACTGCATCTTCACTTAACATCAGGTGAGATCGCGGTCAAACGCAAGCCTACTACAATATATTAAAAAAATCACCCCAAATTATATTAGATTCATAACAATAGCTAGAGCTGAAATATCAATGTTAAACATCACTGCCTTTTATTGTCTTCTGTTTACGCGAATGTTATTCATTGAAATTAAACTACTATATACGTATTTTATCGCGTTGTTTATTTGACACTTTATTACAAAACTTTGAAAACTGTTACACTATTATTACTATTAAACTTTACTAATTTTTAAGCTAATTTTATGTAACTATACTATAAATGTAACAGTTTTCAAAATGTTGTAATAAAGTGTCAAATAAACAACGGGATAAAATCCGTATATAGTAGTATAATTTCAATCAATGCCTTTGTTGGTAAAAGTCATGATGATAGACACAGTCAGCGGTCATACTGATCATTCCCCAGATAGCACAGTCTTCCGTCCCAGTTCAATAAGGATATATCCACGACGTATCTGTGCAGGTGTTGCAATGATCTCAGCTCCCAACTATTTTTGTATATAAAGGTAAATATACTCGCTCACTGTAATGTTACGCGCAAGGTCGCGATCGTAAAAAGAACTACAAAGAGCAAAGAGTGTTGTGAATGTAAATATGTATACATACTGTTTTATATGACTGCGCTATCTTGTATATATACATACATACATAGATTCACGCCTGTTGCCCAGAGGGGTAGGCAGAGACTACGGATGTCCATTTGCTACGATCCTGACACACTTCTTTGGCTTCATTCACTTTCATCACATTCCTCATACACGCCCGTCGGTTCAAGGGGCTCTTAATCTGACCTTTGTCCAGAACGCCTCCGATCTGATCGAGAAACGTTCGCCTAGGTTTTCCTCTTGCGACTGTTTCATTCACACTAGCCTTATAAACATTCTTAGTCAGCCTTTCCTCGTATATATACAGGACTAGCTTTTGCGCGCGGCTCCGCCCGCGTGGTACCTACATCAATAAATAGTACCTTATGTCCTTCTCCAGGTTTTAAACTATATATTTACCAAATTTCATCTAAATCGGTCGAGTGGTTTAGCCGTGAAAAGGTAACAGACAGACAGATAGACAGAGTTACTTTCGAATTTATAATATTAGTAAGGATTTATTATAAAACACTCGTCACTTTTGTATCCGTTATCTTATCTTATCTTGTGTGTGGGGGCCTATCAGTACAGACCGGCGACACTTCGACCCAGTAGGATCTTTTGTGTCAGCCCCAAGATTCATCCCTTAGCTATCTCCTTATGAATGTACTGCATTAGCCGCAGTGTACAATTCAGAGGGAGAAGCCTGAAGTCTTCAGGGTTTGGATATGCCACTCCCATCGGACCCATCCTAAGTCCAGTCAACGCGTCGCATTCACACAGTAGGTGCGATATGGACTCGTCCTGTTCACCACAGGCTCTGCAGATCGAATCGTATTGTATCCGTTACTGAACAACTTTTGTTGACCGTTTTATTATTCACTAACTGACCCGCGCAGCTTCGTCTGCTTCACATAAGAGAATTTTCCCCGTTTTTACAAAATTTTTCATTGATGCTCCGCTCCTTTTGGTCGTAGAGTGATACTAAATAACCTAGCCTTCCTCAATAAATGGGCTATCCAACACCAACATAATTTTTTCATTCGAATCTGTAGTTTCTGAGATTAGCGCGTTTAACCAAACATACAAAATTTTCAGCTTTATAATATAGACTAGTTTCCAGCCGCGGCTTCGCTCGCGTAAATGTAAGTTAGGTTAGGTTTGCAGCAGTTTTTTTTTCTGGATGAAAGGTAACCTATGTCCTATTCTGTACCCCTGACAACGTGTATGCAAAATTTCATGTTGATCGGTTGAGTAGTTAAGGCGTGAAAGCGTAACAAACAAACAAACTCATTTTAGCATTTATAATATTAGTAAGGATTATTTGATATTTTTATACAATACATTCCTAACTTAATATTATGCATCCTGGTAAAATGGAGAATCGGGGAAACTCACAAAGCACAGTGTGAATGTGGTGATCCCAATCAAACCATGTCACATCTGTTAAAATGCCCAAATTGACCCTCTAGGTGCACTATGGATGACTTGATGGACGCAACTGCTGATGCGATTGCCGTGGCTATACATTACGCAGGACATATTTAAAATAATTGTACCATCAACTCGAGAAGAAGACTTAATATTATAAATGTGAATGTGTGAGTTTGTTTGTTTCACGCCATAACCGATCATCATGAAATTTCGTGTACACGTTGTCAGAGAATCAAAAAAGGACATAGGGAACCTTTCATCCAAAAATGTACTGATCCAAATCCAACCTAAACTAATTTACATTTATGCTAGCGAAGCCGCGGGACAAATCTAGTATCTACAGTTAAAGGATAAAATAAGGGATTAAATATAATGACCACCAAAAATAGTAATTGCGCAGCAAAATATGCTTACTAAAATATATCATAACGAGCACCTATACGCCTTAAATCACTGCATTCCATCTCGGAAGGGTTAGGCTATGTTAGGTTCCTTCTTAAACCCACCCAAAAATAGGAGCGGGGCTCCGTCGCCTAATTTTGATCTCTTTAAATATATTTTGCTGTGGAATTTGGTGATAATTTACTATTTTTGACTGTTATATTTTACTATATCTGGTGATAAGTTAAACATAAGCCATAAAATAATAATATTTTTTTATCTCTGACTTATTTATAAGAGGGTAGTATTTAACTGCACAGCAAAAATACTAATTGCATAGCAAAATATGCTTACCAAAAATACTAATTGCACACCAAAATATATTTAAAGAGATCAAAATAAGTCGTCGTCTATTTTTGGGTAGATTTAAGAAAGAACCTAATATAACCTAACCCTTCCCAGACGGAATACAGTGATTTGAGGCGTATAGGTTATAATATATTTTAGTAAGCATATTTTGCTGCGCAATTAGTATATTTGGTGGTCATTATATTTAATCCTTACTAATATTATAAATTCGAAAGTAACTCTGTCTGTCTATCTGTCTGTTACCTTTTCACGGCTAAATCACTCAACTGATTTAGATGAAATTTGGTACAGATATAGTTTAAAACCTGGGGAAGGACATAGGCTACTTTTTATTCACGTAGGTACCACGCGGGCGGAGCCGCGCGCAAAAGCTAGTCCTTTTATAAAACATCTATGATAAATTATGAAAAGAAAAACATGATAACTGCTCGACCGGTTCCTAGTTCTCAATCGAACCTGAGACCTCATGTACAGCAGTCGCATACATTGCCGCTGCGCTACTGTATCAGTCTATTAAATCATGATGACTTAACTAAGCCTCGTGACTTTACAGAAGAATTTCATATACACAATTTATCTTTAAACCAAAAGTAAGGATAAAAATGATTATCCTTAACGTGCGTTAGTCTCGTGACTAAAGTTTGTTTGTGACCGTGAGTAAGATCTCAGGTTCAAATCCGAGGCCGGCAAAGTTTTCCTGTTAAGTGATTTTTAGTAGCAGTAAACATACAGTAGAGCCATGCTATGTAGACATAAACCAGCTGAAGAAAACTAGGTGTTATTGACTCAAGTTACTATTTAAGCCATATTTGTTTAGTAAATAAGAAAAAATACTATGCTTGCTTTTGCCCGCGGCTTCGCTCGTGTCGAAGTAGGTTATGTTACACAGCAAACCTAAATTAAAAAAAAAAATATCCTACTAGCTTTTGCCCGCGGAATCGCTCGCGTTAATTTAGAGTTTGACAATAAATTCGGGTTGTACTCTGCTTGGAATAATATAATTCAATCATGATTCGAAAGACACGTGGCGCCATCTATTGTCATAAGAACGTTATTGTTGTTTTCCTCGGGAACAGTAATTTCTTTTTGGGATGATAGGTTGCCTATGTCCGTTTCTGTACACTTGACAACGTATATGCAAAATTTCAAGATGATCGGTTCAGTGGTTTAGGCGTGAAAAGGTAACAAACAAACAAACTCATTTTCGCTTTTATAATATTAGTTAAGAAGTTAGGATGTTATTCGGCGATAATATAGCTTTTTAGCAGAATTTAAAAATCGGTTGAGTAGTTTTTGTGTTATATCTTTACAAACAAACAAGAAATCAAATCTTTCCTCTTTATAATATTAGTATAGACTAGCTATTATCCGCGACTTACGACGCGCGAATACCAAATTTTTACCTAAAATAATAGTAGCCTAAGTTATTCTTTATAACATCAGCTATCTCCCAGTGAAAGTCTCGTCAAAATCAGCCCACCCGTTTCAGAGATTAGCCGTAACAAACAGACAGACAAGAATTTAAGAATTGATATATATTTTGATACTAGCTGTTACCTGCGACTTCGTCCGCGTAGATTTTAACTACAAAGTGTTTGTCTCAGCGGAGCCCTATTTTTTTTTCTAAAATCAAAGTAGCCTAAGTTACTCCTTATAACATTAGCTATCTGCCAGTGAAAGTCCCGTCAAAATCGGTTCAGTCGTTTCGGAGATTAGCCGGAACAAACAGACAGACAGAGAGACAAAAGTTGAAAAAAATAGATGTTTTCGTGTATGTCCCTTATATACTTTCATATGCATTAGATAAAAAGCTGTTATTTTGACATTACAAACAGACACTTCAATTTTATTTATTTGTATATATGTATCAACTAAGGCTAATAGCCAAGAATATAAAAATGATTATTCATAACGTTCAGAAATAAACGTTCATTAATATAATCGATTCATTCTATGACGTCACCGGTTGACTTGCCGCAAACATTAGGTCATGGGCGACGCTCAATATAATATATTTTATGTAAGAGAGAGATGGAATATTTGTTGGGGAATCGTAATCTGTTTGTTGTAGTTTGTGGTGCAGTGCTGGGCTATGGCATCTTCTTAATTACGTTATCTATACTAATATTATAAAGTTGAAGAGTATGTTTGTTTGTTTGGTTGAACGCGCTAATCTCAGGAACTACTGGTTCGATTTGAAAAATTATTTTAGTGTTGGATAGCCTATTTACCGCGGAAGGCTATAGGCTATATAACATCACGCTACGACCCACGGGGGCAGCGCAGTAACGATAAACGCGGGTGAAACCGCGGCTAGGCTATATATAGGCAATCCAACACTAAAAGAATTTTGCAAATCGAATCAGTAGTTCCTGAGATTAACGCGCTCAAACAAACAAACTCTTCAATATTAGTATAGATATATTTTTATAAGCCGGGGTTACATTTCGCTAGTTATGTCCTACGTCTCATGTAAGAAGGGGCGAATGGTTTAGGTGCTCGTCTCGTTACAGCCACTGCGCCACGTGTTGTGCTTCTAAATTTTGATCCTACTGTCCCCTTGAGGGGAGACGGACACACGACACAGAAGCGCGCGTGAGAACACGCACGCCGCCTCTTGGACCTGGTGCTGATCGGGTGGCGAACAGGCCCACGAAGCCCACCACCCCCAGGTCAAACCTCAGGGTGGCTGGAGTTCATCTCGCGCCCTCCAGCGCCCGGTTCTGCGGTTAGGGAGAGGGTTCAAGCGATCCCTCTCCCGCGCCGCCGCCTCCTTGATGGAAGTTACTTCCTCAAAGGAGACGGCGTTCCATGACCTCTCACTTCGGACCATGAACTGAACCACGGCTGGGAGCGAGAGGGCAACCATACCAACTGCTGCGATCAACTCACGGCGCTGCGACGCGGCGGGGCAATCCGTCAAAGTGTGCAGCGCCGTGTCCTCAAAAACTTCGCGGCAGTCGCCGCAGTGATAACATCCGGGCGTCTCTTGCCGGCCTATGCGACACAGAAGCTGGCCAAAGCAACCGTGACCAGTCATTACCTGAGTCAGCCGGAAGGTGAGAGCGCCGTGCTGCCTCTCCAGCCACTACTCAAAAACGGGACTTGCCGCCACGATCGTATCGTGCCTGACTGTTACTAACCTAACTTACATTTATGCGAGTGAAGTCGCGAGCAAAATCTAATAACCTGGAAACATAATATATATACTAGCTGACCCGCGCAACTTCGTCTGCTTCACATAAGAGAATTTTCCACGTTTTTCCAACATTTTTCATTGCGGCTCTGCTCCTATTGGTCATAGCGTTATGTTATATAGCCTATAGCCTTCATCGATAAATGCGCTATCCAACACTAAAATATTTTTTTATTCGGACCAGTACTTACTGAGATTAGCGCGTTCAACCAAACAAACAAACTCTTCTGCTTTATAATATTAGTATATATTAAGGCCAAACAATTAATTGCTTGAAAATAATTCTGTTTCAGTTACGATTTAATTAATAACTTTCCTCAATTAGACCAGCGTGTTAGCTAAAAATATACGTTACATAAAATAATATAGGAAACACGATTGTAATTAATAAAGTATTGTGAAACAGATTTCTAAAGGATATTTTTAGACTTTGTGTTGCTAATGAGAACTAAGTACTAAGACTGCTATAGATGTTCATGGCAGCCGGGACCAACGGATTAACGTGCTTTCCGAGGCACGCAGCAGGCAATAATTGTCAATCAATACGCACATAATTTCGAAAAGTCATATAACTTCCGAAAGTCAGAGGTGCGCGATGTGGGTTCGAACCCGAGACCCTCTACATAGCAGTCTGTTGGTCTCCCCACTGAGTTATCGCTGCTCGTTCAACGTTCGTAGCATAGGATAGTCGACTTACAACTTTTTTTATTGTTTAAGTCAAATAGTTACTTTATCCAATCTCTAATACACATATTTTTTTAAATATGCTCTAATGTAAATAAGTTGCAAGCGTTCTTTGTAGGTACCTATCCTAATAATTGTCATGATCGGAAGGGACGACAATCCGACACGACCGGAGAGAGATCAGGCGCAGGAACAACGTCTTTACGTGCGCACCGAGACAGTTAAGGTCGCAGCCGACTTATACAACACCGCTCTCGCACAGCTAAGCCAAACGGAGAGGCCCACTACTCGCTGTCCACGCGCCGACAGCTAGCAGGCAACCAGCTGTCCACGCGCTTACAGCTAGCAGTCGACCAGCTACTACTATCGGCGCGTGCGAGCGTACATCGCGCAGGCCCCGCTTGAAGCGCGCGGTAAGCGTGGCTTCAACTATTGAGTGGTACGATGGCGGTAAGCTCCCTTACAGCGAACTGTTTGCTAATTTGTGATACCAATATAAATTATATCTACAGAGGACGCCCTAAAGCTCAAATTTCTATTAACATTATTTTGCCGTGTGGGAGCGGTGTTGTATAAGTCGGCTGCGAACTTTAATTTCTTAAATCTAGTCGATAGAAATAAGATACAAGCATTTTAAATCTGGTAGGTAGGAAACTTGTTAAATGACAGAAAAGGATACACCATACATGTTATGACGTAACCGTAATTTAAATGCAGCTGTTCGAGGGACACTGCGAGATATCCCATTACACCCCTACTTTTTTATTTACCGGTTTAGACATATTCAGTAACAAACATATAAATATGACGCAGGATTTTGCCCGCGGACTCGCTCACGTATATGTATTTTAGGTTAGTAACAGGTACTCCATGTCCGTTTCTGTACCCCTGACTACGTGAATGCGAAATTTCATGATCATCGGTCGAGTAGTTCAGGCGTGAAAGCGTAACAAACAAACTCGCATTCGCATTTGTAATATTAGTTAGGTTAGATTATAAAGCAGAGTATAAAAAAACAGGTTGGTGACGTTTTCAAGTTTACTCAGAACGCACATGAGGTCACCGGTGACTGGAGTATCTTAACGACGTCGCAGTAACGGGGTGAACAGAATTATAGGTGACGTAGTTTGTGTGTAGCTGATTTGATGACATCATCCTTTTGTTTGTGCTGCGCTTCAAGTGATAAGAGGCTGCTATTTATAATTATTCATTATATTAAATGAGTTGTTCGCGAATTCGTCTGCGTGGGGTTTGGTTATATCGCAAACCCTCGTTTAATCTTAAAATGTGGTTTAAAGAGTTTTTTTTTTGTATTAACTAGCGGATATCACGAAACCTTAACAAATGATACACCTAAACTCGGCGTCCTGACTCAGCATGTTGGCCTGTGCCTTTAACACCGTGGGTATTTCGGGACAAAAAGTATTAAAAAGCAATCTGGTATAAGAAGTCTGCCAACCCGCACTGGGCCAGCGTTGTGGGGTATGGCCTGTACCATCTTACATCAGGAAGAGGCCCGTGCCCAACAGTGGGACAGTTTTATAATTATATTCTTTATGAACGCTTGTCAGTTAAAAAAGTAACTCTGTCTGTCAATCCTATCCGAAATCAATTTCCTTTTTTCCCGCTCTATCTCATAGTTTGTACCACGTCTCGGACAATTGACACTTAGGAGTCGTCTCACGTGAGCGGCGCGGCGGGCAAGTGTCTCTCGCCTTAATGTAATTCTGTATCGGATACTCAGCCTTTCTCTCTCCTACACCTGATCCTACATCTTCTAATTGTATGTATAGTGCAACGGTTTAGTAGTCATATTGATATTGTTTCTGGACTTATTGTTGTGGGTTCGATTTCTGAAAGGGGTAAATTTATCATAAACTAGCTTTTGCCCACGGCTTCGCTCGCGTTATAGTAGGTTAGGTTATGTTAGTAACAGTAGTTTCTTTGAATCAAATATTGCCTATGTTACTCAGTGATTTTTTAAAGTTAGGTTTTGTAGTTTTTGGTTTAATTCCGTACAAACAAAAAATTCTTCATTATAATTGAAATTAAACTACTATATACGGATTTTATCGCGCTGTTACAAAATTTTTTGTAACAGTGTCAAATAAACAACGCGATAAAATCCGTATATAGTAGTTTAATTTCAATGAATAACATTCGCGTAAACAGAAGACAATATTCTTCATTATAATATTATTAAATAGATATATATATAAAGAAAAGTCCATAAAAAGTGGTGAAAAGGCTGGTCATGATACATTTGAAAAGGTAGTCTCTGTAAACGGTGCCCTCACTCACTCGACGAAACACAACACAAGCGCTATTTCACGCTAGTTTCCTGTGAGGCTGTGCCGAAGAGTCTCGCTCTCCCACGAACAAATATAGGTGTTAGATTATGTATACATAATAATAATAAGCATTTATTTCAGTTAAGGTTACACAAATGTTACATTTACTATGATAGACACACTAGGCGTAGCCTGTGTCGTGGCTAGGGTTGCCAACTTTATTTGCCAAAAAACAAACTTAAAAATGGTTTGAATAGGAAAAAAATAAAGTATTTTTTAATTTTATGTTTTTATTTCTTTAAAAACGTATTTTGTGTGCTTTTAGCACATGCTAACAAAATAAACAATTTTTTGCTATCTTTAAATTTTTCAAAGCTTGTTTGACAATCAAAATTTAAATTTAAATAAATAAACAATACGTTTTTAATTAAATTTATTGACGCTCTATTTCCTTCTTCTCGCCACTTTATATTCATCACTGAAAAAAGTAAGTAAAAGCATCACAGTAAAGGTTGGAAATAAAGTATTTTCATATACTTTATTTGTATGCAAAAGTATAAAGTATAATTACCAAAAATAAAGTAGGATACGTTATTATAAAGTATGGTTGGCAACCTTAATCGTGGCTATCAAAGACTAGCTGACCCGCGCAACTTCGTCTGTTTCACATAAGAGAATTTTCCCCGTTTTAGCAACATTTTTCATTGATTCTCCGCTCCTATTGGTCGTAACGTGATATTATATAGCCTTCTTCGATAAATACGCTATCCAACACTAAAATAATTTTTCATTTCAAACCAGTTAGTTTCTGAGATTAACGCGTTCAACCAAACACGAATAAACAAACTCTTCAGCTTTATAATATTAGTGATTGACTTAGAACTTAACTATTATTATACTTGGTGATTTAATAGAGTGGTCGTAAGTTTCTTACATGTTTCTTCTCATAGGCTCAATCAACCCTTTGTCTGAACCTAGCAACTAACCTAAATGTAGCTTCAGTAACTTAGTAAACTCACTAACCTATATACTTTGACGTTCATAAGTGTTACTTTGTGACCTAAATGAATAAATGATTTTTGACTTTGACTTTGACATTATAAAAATAAGAAAATATAAGTATAATAAATAGTTCGCCGAATATGAGTGTGTGTGTGTGTGTGTGTGTGTGTAAGACTGATTCAATGGTAGGTAAAGACAATTGTGGGATACTCAGTGCGATTCATCATAGTTTAGGTATCAATAAATGATTGCGGCACGTGATGTAGATGAGGTTAAGCCACGTGACTACAGTTAATAATAAATAATAATATTCTACCACATACACCCAACACCATCTAGCCCAAACTAAGCAGAGCTTGTACTATGGGTACTAGACTATGGATAAATATACATATATATACCATTTTTTTTGTAAATACATACATATTATACATAGAAACACCCAGACCAGGACAAACATCCATGTCCATGCACACAAAATGTTTGACTTGTGCGGGAATCGAACCCGCGACCTCAGGCGTGGCAGTCGGTTACACTAACCACTACGCCATCGAGGCTTTCACTTACAGATGGGTCGGACAGTAAATAACACGGCACCGTATATTTTCATAGTAGGTTATTATGAGTACTAGCGGTCGCCTAGTGGTCAAAATTCTTCCAAAACTCCTAAGCTTGTTAGTATGTTTTCTTTTTTTGTTTATCCTAATCCTAACTAATATTATAAAAGCGAAAATGAGTTTGTTTGTTTGTTACCTTTTCACGCCTAAACCACTGAACCGATCATCCTGAAATTTTGCATATACGTTGACAGGTATACAGAAACGGACATAGGCTACTTATCATCCCGAAAAAAATCACTGTTCCCGAGGAAAACAACAATAACGTTCTTATGATAATAGATGGCGCCACGTGTCTTTCGAATCATGATTGAATTATATTATTACAAGCAGAGTACAACCCGAATTGATTGTCAAATTCTAAATTAACGCGAGCTAAGCCGCGGGCAAAAGCTAGTTACATATATAAATAAGGTACTATTTATTGTAATAAAGAAAACTTGTAACTATGGTTACCTATAGGTAACCATAGTTACAAAGAATTGTACGACGTCAGACGAACAATGTCGAAATACTGCGAACGTGATTCGACTGCGTGTGTCAAATGCATGGTTGTGTGCGTGTAATGTTTTTTCATTTAATGTATTTTTAATGTATATTTTATATAAATTAGGATTCGTCACTTCTTCTTTGTATAAACTATAAGTGTGCGAAATTTCATAGCTCCGTCCGCCCAATTTTCGTAAAAAGGGGTACAAAGTTTTTGTTTCACGTATTAATATATAGATTATAGATTCTGTGGTGTATTGGAGAATGCGTAATGCTTATGTACATTTAATTTGCAACTGCCACTGCGCCGAGTGATGTGGGTTCGATCCCCATACGGGATAACTATATGATCTCCTCCAGACCGATTTTCGGTCATGGCAGCCAATCTTAACGGAGACTGGCCATCTGCGCAGGAGATATTATATAGTGCACAAGTATGTGCGCATACACAAGTGCACTCTCTGTTCCTTAATCATCATGATCCGATGGGACGGATAATCCGACACGACCGGAGAGAGATCAGACGCAGGAGCAGGCACGGGGGTGTCTAACACCGCCAACTCCGGGCTCGTATTGACATTTCTTAACAGAAAAACCCAATACGTTTTTGTTGGTCCGACCCGGGATTCGAACCCGAGACCTCATGCGCAGTAGTCGCATTCACTACCGCTGTGCCATGGAGGCAGTTACGGGATAAAAATGTGTGTGATCCACAATTAGTTGTTCCTAGGTCACGCACACGTACGGCACAGGATGTAATACTAGAACAGTAGTAGTCTTTTATTCTCTTCTCAATACTTAAGAGTCCTTCTCACAATTGAGGATCCTACTATTAATTTATTTACAAGACTTTCTCGTTCAGTCGCCACTTCTCAAAATGTCTACAGGTCACAAAATGTTCATTGTATGTAGTTATTGTGATACCTGTCTGAATAATATATGACTATGGAACCCTTTGTACGCGAGTCTGATTCGTACCTATTTGACCATTTTTTTACTGACAAAACAAAGGACATTTTGCGGAAGGGACTTTTACGAATGAGACTTTCTGAGAAAGGGACGTTTTGTGTCATTTTGAGAAGTGGACTTTTTGCGACGGAGCCTTTTTAACACGCTTTTATTATCTTGGTATGTACATATTTATGTAACCGAATCTTTGAACGTGATTTTCACCCCTTTCAAACCGACAGATTGATTTGAAACTTTGCACACTTATCGAGGATCGATGACAATACAATAATTTAGAAAGAATATAAAATATAAATACCTAATAGTTAAAAAAAATGAAAACCATGCTTTATTAAAAAAAAAATATGTACCTACATAGATAATAATTAAATAATTTTAAATGTAAAAAGCGGGGGTGCTGTCGAAGATATTTTAAGTTTAATATAGCGTGTTTTTTAGTTTTTAAAACTATTATTTTTCTGATAGCACAAACATATATTTTACAATATTATTACCATGTTTCTACCAATTATCAGCAATCATAGCATTGGCTGATTGACTTTCATTGAGCTAAAATTGTATTTGCTTTTTGTCCTAACCTATTCTGTCCCATTATTGGGCAAAGGACTCCCCTACGTTTCCCTAACAGTCCTTCTTCGGTCCACGTTGGCGTCTCTCTGGCGTCCACCCTGTTGTTACAAATGCCCACTGCTGACGATGCATTCTGCTAATATACAGATATAGCTAGATTATAATATTAAGGCGAACGTTTCTCGATCAGATCGGAGGTGTTCTGGACAAAGGCCAGGTTAAGAGCTCCTTGGTCCGACGGGCGTGTATGAGGAATGTGATGAAAGGGAATGAAGCCAGAGAAGTGTGGCAAGATCGTAGCAAATGGAAATCCGTAGTCTCTGCCTACCCCTCTGGAAAACAGGCGTGAATCTATGTACCTATGTATGCATGTATGTAATATTAAAAAAAGAACTAGGGTAATAGAAAAGCAGTGAACGGATATAAAATATTCTCATCGATAAAAAACGAAATCTACACATAGTAAATGAAACTAAGCTGTGTCGCTATAGTAACGTATAATTATATCAATGGGTTTAGGTTCTTGACATTGACAGCAAGTAAATAAACTGTAAAACAGAACAGCTGACAGCTATCTTGTCACATTAACAGGTAACGTCCATTGTTGAGCAGTAGAGTTGTAGGTATCTGTGGTGTCTATGTAGGTATCTGTGGTGTCTATAATATACTGTGGTTACTATGAGACTACTGCTTCCATATTTTATTTACGTTCACTGTTTTATTGTAGATACTTAATTCAAACTAGAGTAAACACATTTAACATATAATAACATCGATAGCCTAGTGGGAAACCGTTGGACTGCTGCGCAGAGGTCTCAAGTTCTATCCCAAGACGCGCATCTCTGACTTTCAAATTTATGTGTGTACTAGCTTTTGCGCGCGGCTCCACCCGCGTGATACCTACATCAATAAAAACTAGCCTATGTCCTTCCCCAGGTTTTAAAATAACTGTACCAAATTTCATCTAAATTGGTTGAGTGGTTTAGCCGTGAAAAGTTAACAGACAGACAGAGTTACATTCGAATTTATAGTATTAGTAAAGAAGTAAGGATTAAATAGTTAATTATCGCTCGCTTTTACGGCGATGGAAAACATCGTGAGGAAACCTGCATTTCTAAGAGTTTTCCATAATGTTCTCGAAGATATGTGAAGTCTGCCACCCCGCACTGGACCAGCGTGGTGGACTATGGCTTAATCCTTCTCACATTGAGAAGAGGCCAATGCCCAGCAGTGGGACAATTTAATACAGGGCTGATATAATTTATAAACACATACACTGGTGCCAATTCTATTGTCACAACATTCTCTAAGCTTAACAAAAAATCACTAAAATTTAGTTTAGTCCTCTCAAATGACATTTCGTATTCTGAAATCGTTAAAAGTGACAGGACAAAAAAAATTTTAGTGATTTTTAGTTAAGTTTAGAGAATTTTGTGACAACAGAATTGGCACTACTGTCTTTATTTAATACAGGGCTGATATAATTTATAAACACATACACTGTCTTTATTTCCATAGTATAGATAAGCATCTTAACATACCTACATATATTATTTAAACGTGTTGTAATTTACTTAGTATGATTAAGTCAATTGTTATTTGTGTATTTATTTTTAATTAGAGTTCTGTAGCGTCATCTTGTACTGACCTATATCTAATAATCATGATGTGTACACATAGTTTAAATAAAAACTGTTAGTTTATAAGTTTTATACTGTATGCACTTTGTTTTGTTTTGTGTGCCTTATTAAATAAATAAAAAGAAAATTAAAAAAAAATAGTATTAACATATTTTTATGGTAATACAAAACCAGTCAAAGCACATACATATTACTCATGAGTCCATAACGCAAGGACTATTTAAAATCGTTGTTATCTCCTGTTATCACTTCACAGGAAATGCGTGGGAGACACATTATTAATTTACAATTTGTTTTGTAGTAGGCGTGACGATAACGAACAGACAGTTATTTTGTGTTGAGTTCAGTTCTTGAAAAGGGTAAGCAGAGATGTACCTATTGTATTTAGCCTAAATTCTGTACTTATAATAATTTTTCTCAACAACAGACTGCAATGCAGAGAGTCTCGGTTCGAACCCACGCCGCGCACCTCTGACTTTCGGAAGTTATATCACTTTTCGAAATCATGTGCGTATATTGATTGACATTTGTCGCCTGCTCCGTGCCTCGGAGAGCACGTTAAGCCGTCGGTCCCAGCTGCCATGAACATCTATGGCAGGCGTTATTGGGAAGTCTCTTATATCATGACACTAGTCTACACATAGGGTATCGTTAGCCTTCGGGTTGCGGAGTTCAGATGTCAGTCGCTCCGTGTAAAAACTGATATCCAGTCAAATCCGGTTAGACTAGAAAGCCGACCCCAAGTGACTTGGGAATAGTAAAGGCTAGGGAGAAGACAAATGGTTGTTCCGTATCTGGGTGTTTTTGTGTCCGTTGTTAAATCATCATGCATAATGTTTACCTTTCGATGCTTGACGTTTCGACCAGGTTACACCGCCCGTGTTCACTAGCTGACTCTGGCTGTTAAGTCAGTCTAGTTTCCAGTAATCTAGTTTCACATCGTAAAACTCAGGATATCTGCTCGTCCTTTAACTAAACACATAGCGTGATATGTTGCCTCACAATATTATCGATAGCGGCACAATGTTGCAAATGTCGGTGTGTAATGCCGAATGAGTGCGAGACCTTGGTGTCTGATAACACGTGCTGACTGCTTACATTGCTGTTGATAAGTGGCGTGTAGATATGTAGATACGTACCGCAAAGGAGTGGAACTCATTACCTAGGTCTGTATTTTCCGATGAGTACAATCTGGGTGTCTTCAAGTCGCAAGTAAATAGGTATCTTGTAAGCAAGTGTGCACCATCGTCGACTGCATCGTCACTTGACATTAGGTGAGATCGCGGTCAAACGCAAGTCTACCACAAATAATAAATGAAGCGATAACAATATCGGGTTACTAGTTAATAGACGTCGTGTTTAACCTACTGAGTCGCAACCGCACACCGGCGGCCAGAAACCATAGGTTTTGAGTTATGTCTGGCATACCAACAAGCAAGCAAAGCAAAGTTGTCAGCGATAGCCTAGTGGGAGACAGTCGGACTGCCACGCAGAGGTCTTGTTCGATCCGAAGGCACACATCTCTGACTTGTAGAAGTTATGAAGAACCAGTCAGCTAAAAGTAATAAAGAAAAGAGTTCCAGTCAAATTACGTCCATTAGTTATTATAAACCTGTTTATATAAGTATTGTATATTTCAGTTACAGCTATACAATTTTACTGATTTTCAGCTTGTTGGGATTTTATGTACCTTCAATCTCATTTTTTGGTCTAGATTGACCGGACTATACATACTTATATCTTAACAGAGGGTTTATTCCGCATTCGCCCCTTATGTTTCGTCCCGAATGTAAAAATCCGCATTCGCCCCAAAAACTGTTCCTCATATGCCCCGAAATTAAAATAAATATTAATTTCTTAATGTAATTCCTTTTTCGTCCTAAATTATGTTCCTGTTCTGCCCCTGTTTTTTTCTGTATAGAATTTTTGCTGTACCGTCCGCCGCAAAAAAAATTTTTATACTACCTCGTTGTTCTCGCGGCAAAATTTTGGGTTTATGATGTATGACATTACGAGCCTGACAACAATAAGATTTTAAATAATTTTAACCTTGTTTGGTTTTGCTAACTATATGCACAAAAATGTAGGACGAAAAAGGAATAATTAAAAAAGTGGGGCGAATGAGGAACATTTTGGGATGTGGGACGTAATGTAGGGGCGAATGCGGAACAAATCTAATAGAGGGTTCTCCCGCCCTAGTTTAGGTACTTTATTTATTTGTACTTTATGCTTGAGTGGAGACCGCGACTCTGCAAACGTAGTGTAGGACGCCCTCCGACCAGGTGGGATGACGATCTGCGAAAGACTGCAGGCAGATGCTGGATGCGGCAAGCTGAAGACAGGGCGCTGTGGCGCTCTTTGGGGGAGGGCTATGTCCAGCAGTGGACTATTATAGCCTGATGATGATGATTTTTGTGTAGCGGGGGACTTTACAAACATTCAAATAACGGACACAATGAACACCCAGACTCTGAACAACCATTTATGGAGCATACAAATTTTTGCGTGGTATTCAAACTCACACTCGGCGCAGTAATAATAGCGAGGCAATTACGTGAACCACGCCATCAGTACAATCGCGCATGTGTAAGCACCTTTATAACGAAGTTGGCCCAAAAAAACTGTTTGTTTGTCCTCAAATAATGACGTAACGAATGAATCACGTTCTTACCGAGTATGTGTTAACAAGCTCTTAGTATAATCACTTAAAGTCAAATATTAAAGCGCGAGAAAATAATATCAATATACATATATTAAACTAGATGTTCCCGCCGTTTCACCCGCGTTTATCGTTACTGCGCCTCCCCCGTGGGTCGTAGCGTGATGTTATATATATAGGCCTATAGCCTTCCTAGATAAATAGGCTATCCAAAACTAAAATAATTTTTCAATTCGAACCAGTAGTTCCTGGGATTAGCGCGTTCAAACAAACAAACAAACAAACTCTTCAGATTTATAATATTAGTATAGATAATAGGTTTTGCAAGTTTTCAGCAACTACGCTCGCGTTAAGGTAGATTTTGTCAATAAATATATATATCCCTCGCGAACAGTACTTTTTTCTGGATGAATGGTACCCGATGCCAGTTTTGTAGTCCTAAAAACGTATATACGGAATTGCATGATGATCGGTCGAGTAGTTAAGGCGTGAAAGAGTAACAAACAAAATCACATTCGAATTTATAATTTTAGTTAGAAAACTTCCACCAAGTCCCGACTCGCTAGGATTTCGGGTTGAATATAATATATTATTATCGCTGGTCCAATATTACAAGGTTCTATACACTTTGGAAAAAAAAAAACATGAATAATGCGTGGTATGTCATTCCTTTTTGTTTAGACTAATATAGTAATAGATGGAAGCACTTAACACCTCACAATATTAAATCGCAAATAGTTCAAAGTTACTTTTTAAGTTATATTTACTGATATGCAAATTTTAAACCTCATTTCTCCAAAGTTGAAAAATATAACATAGAACCTTGTGGTGAGCCAGCGATATGTCGATCTATACTAAAATACCTTTCAAGTGTCAAATAATTTTGTTTAAATAGGTGCCGTGAAACCTGAAATAAATTCAAATCCACTGTGTTCGGATTCTCTCATAAGAATACTAATATGGATTGTCTCAATCTTTTGATTGTAGCATCCAAAGTTATTTAAACTTAAGTAAATTATAAACGTTTAGTAACTAATTAGTTACGTTTGCCAAAAGCAGCGATAGCTCAGTGGGGGGACCAACAGACTGCAATGCAGAGGCTCTCAGGTTCAAACCCTCGTCGCGCACCTCTGACTTTCGGAAGTTATATGACTTTTCGAAATTATGTGCTTATTGATTGACAATTATCGCCTGCTCCGTGCCTCGGAGAGCATGTTAAGCCGTCGGTCCCGGCTGCCATGAACATCTATGGCAGTCGGTATTGGGAAGTCAGTGCCCTCTAATATCCTAACACTGATCTAGCCTTAGGGTATCGTTAGCCTTTGGGTTGCAGCCTCTCCGTGTAAAAACTGATATTCAGTCAACTCCGGTTAGACCAGAAAGCCGACCGCAAAGGACTTGGGAATAATCAAGTCTAGGGAGAAGAGTTACGTTTGCCCACGTAATAGGGGATAAGCCTAGATCGGGGTCTGTAGGGTGGCAAATCCTACAGACTCCGGTGCTGCAATAACACTTTCTCCAACGGCATATCATTCTTTATTTTGCTGTGCTATCGAAACAATTATTAAGCATATTATGTATATGAATATTAACGTATTGTTGTCTATTGAAATTAAACTACTATATACGGATTTTATCGCGTTGTTTATTTCACACTTTATTTACATAATTTAGAAACTGTTACATTACTATTACTATTAAACTTTACAAATTTTTAAGCTAATAAAATTATTGAAACTATTAAAACTATTTATATTTATGTTTACACTTTCCCCGACTTTTCGGTTGCTTTTCAGCAGCCATGGTCACGGGGAGACTAAGATGGTAGTTGTCTCAATGTTCCAGTGTAGAAGGCAATATTAATTATTGTTGTCTGTTTGTTTTCAGATATGGTGATAGAACCAGTGGGGGTGTAACACAATGTGTAAGGACGGTTGAGGCGCGAGCGCGCGTCTCGGCGCGCTACATACAACATGTCGTTTTTCAATAATCTGAAGAAGGTGAGCATTTTTGTATTACTAAGGCCTCATTTACGGAGACGCGGGGCGTCGCGCGTCGCGTGCGGCGGCGCGGCCTGCACTGAATTCCAACATATGGCGTTGTATGAATGCGTTTACGGAGAAGCAATTTTACGCGCGTTTGCTTGAAATAGAGCGTGCGCCGCAGCGATGCCCGCCGCGTGCGACGCAGCGATAGCCTCACGCTTGGCGACTCGCCGCGGGCGCAGCGGCGGGCATCGCCACGCTGCCCGCCCCGCTTCTCTATAAACGGCATCGTATATTGCCTTATGTTTGTGTTTACGCGTGCGATGATGCGTGCCGCTGCACACGCCGTCGCTCCGTAAATGGAAAAAACGCTCGTCGCGACGCCCAACGCGCCTCGCAACACCCCCTGTCTCCGTGAATGAGGCCTAACGTGACAGACGAACTAATGGAACTAAATCTGTAACTGCACGGATGGCGTCGGGTGTGTTGGTTCGATCCCCACACGGCACAGAACTGTAATCCACAAGCAGTTGTTCCGAGTCTGTGTATTCTTTCTATCCGTTGCTTTAATGTTCGTTAAGTCACCCGCGACACAGGAATTATTAAGGCCTGTTCAAACCTAAGCAGTATTCGCTACCGTCTGCGGTAGAGAATATAACTGCTATTTAAATGTAGCTATTCGAGGGAGAAAGCGAGATATCCCCATTACACCTCACTTTTCATAAATCCAAATATAAAATACTAGCTTTTGCCCGCGGCTTCGCTCGCGTTAATTTAGAATTTGATAATCAATTCGGGTCGTACTCTGCTTGTAATAATATAATTCGACACGTGGCGGCATCTATTATCATAAGAACGTTATTGTTGTTTTCCTCGGGAACAGTAGTTATTTTCGGGATGAAAGGTAGCCTATGTCCGTTTCTGTACACCTTACAACGTATATGCAAAATTTCAGGATGATCGGTTCAGTGGTTTACGCGTGAAAAGGTGACAAACAAACAAACTCATTTTCGCTTTTATAATATTAGTTAGGATTAGGATTAATGTCTCCCTCATTTTGAATGTTGTGTACTGCTATTACAAAAAATATTTATTGCTCACTATATGCTGTTTTGTGTAAAACGATGCACAAAACCAAACATAGTCAATTAAATTATTCCTGAACCGATATAAGTAAAATAATATGCTAAAGCTGAAAGAGGATGGACTGGAATTTCAAGGCGCTTATTTAGGCTCAGGCTATCAGTCAATGTATCAATAGTGATATATGTTGATGTATGTTACAGGTGCTGCACCTGGGCAGCGGCAATGATGCGAAGAAGAAAAAGGTGTTCAACAACATCAGGGACAACAGCGACCCGTCCGACAACTGGGACATGGTCGGAGAGCTCGGCGATGGCGCCTTCGGCAAGGTAACTAACTCTCTGCTTCTATTTCTCTCTTTTATAATAATAATAATAATAAATAATATAGTGGATATAGTGACGAGAATAGAAAAGGGTATGTTAAGCTGGTTTGGGCATGTAGAAAGAATGGACGAGGAAAGACTGACTAAGAAAGTTTATAAGGCTAGTGTGAATGGAACAGTCGCTAGAGGCAGAACTAGGCGAACGTTTCTTAATCAGATCGGAGGCGTTCTGGACAAAGGCCAGGTTAAGAGCACCTTAAACCAGCGAGCGTGTATGAGGAATGTGATGAAAGTGAATGAAGCCAGAGAAGTGTGTCAGGATCGTAGCAAATGGAAAGCCGTAGTCTCTGCCTACCCCTCTGGAAAACAGGCATGAATCTATGTATGTAAGTATGTATGTAATATAGTTACCTGTCCATCCAACACTCATCCCCATAACCCGGACGTATTAGAATACATACGAGTATGTAGCAATAGTCCTACGCTTGCTGCGGCTAGTACCGTTGTAGGTGTTCCATCCCATTTTAGATTAAAACTCTCGAAAGGCTCCTTCACGTTTGGACCCATGTTTACGTGTAGGCCTCCAAAAGGGCCAGATATTTTTCTAATGTGTTAGAAAAAATATCTTTTATAAAATAAACATAAATAATATACTTATATAGATATATTACTTATAGATAGTCTAGATTTATTAGGTTCCATACGTAGCAATATCGTAAGGAAAAATACTATATCTCAAAAAATAAATAATTTTTAAGTGTACTGGTCGATCCCTCTTTTTTTACTGATTCCAAATAGGTAAAAAAATTTAATAACGAAAAAAAAAATGTTTGATACGTCTTTTCTCTTATGACGGCAGAATAGTCTCCTTTACCTGCCGCAGCTGTCTCGGGAATTGCCCCATCCCACTTTAGATTAGAACTATCGAAGGGTCTCTGCATGTTGGACCTATGTCCCCTTGTAAGCTTTCCAAAGGGCCGGGTATTATCGTTTTAGGGAAACGCCGGTAAAAGAGAAACAAGAAATAATATCAGCCCTTTAGGTTAGTTCATCACGTTGGCTGGTGCAGACTTCTGACATCTTCGTGAACATTATGTAGAATTCTCAGACATGCAGGTTTCCGCACTATGGTTTCCTTAACTGTTAAAGCGAGTGATAATTAACCATTTAATACGTATATAACTTTGAACAGTCAGACGTGCGTGCCTTAGGATAGAACTGGCGTTCTCTGTGTGGCAGACCAACCATTAATTAACGGCAGTATTTTATCGCTTGCTTTAACGGTAAAGAAGAAGAGCAGCGATAGCTCAGTGGGGAGACCAACAGACTGCAATGCAGAGGGTCTTGGGTTCGTACCCACGACGCGCACCTCTGACTTTCGGAAGTATACAACTTAGCTTTATAAGCCGTTGGTCCCGGCTGTCATAAACATCTATGGCAGTCGTTATTGAGATAGTGACGACGCAAAAGATCCCACTGGGTCGAGGTGTCGACGGTCTGCACTGACTGGCCCCCACATAAGATAAGGTAAGAACGGTAAAGCATCGTGACGCAACCTGCATGTCTGAAAGTTCTCCATATTATTCTCGAAGATATGAAGTCTGCCAACCGGCACTGGGCCAACGTAATGGACTGTAGTTATAGTACTTCTCACATTGAGAAGAGGTTCGAACCCAGCAGTGGAACAGTTAATATACAGGGCTGATATTATGATTATTATTAAAAACAGATGGTTTTCATTTACTACCGTCATAAAAAGAAGTATCTGCCAAAAAAATCATATTTAATATGAATATACTGGCAGATGCCTCTTTTTTGACTGATTCCAAATACGTTAAAATATAAATTTTGAAAATATTTATATTTTCATTTTCATAGCCATGGTATACAAAAAAGCAAAGTATTTTGAATAATTGTTCATATAAAAAGTACCTTAGATATATTGTAATAATAATAATTATTATTTAATTCAATAAAATTACAATAGTATAATGACACCAAGAAAATACATTATGGAAACAGTTTCGTAGAAAATGATGAAACGGTGACATCTGCACTAATGAAAAATATTATTTTAATGTTTTCCTGGTACCTGGAAATTATTATGCTTGCATTTTATTTTGGTCTTCCAACAGCTCTAAAGAAGTGTTTCAGGATTATCCATTCCTTACAGGATTCCAGTGTCTATGTATCATGGTCTGTATATGTTCCTCAGGTGTACAAAGCCCAGCACAAGGTGACGGGCCAGCTGGCGGCGGCGAAGATGTGCGTGCTAGACAACGAGGACGACCTGGCGGACTTCACCGTCGAGATCGACATCCTGAGCGAGGTGCGACACCCCAACGTCGTTGAACTACATGAAGCGTACTTCATTGACAACAAGCTATGGGTATGTACACAACACAATTTGACTATACCGCCAATACCACTTTTTGACCATATCGGCAATAGCACTTTTTGACCATACCGGCAATAGCACTTTTTGATCATACCGCCAATAGAACTTTTTGACCATACCGCCAATACCACTTTTTGACCATACAGCAAATACCACTTTTTGATCGTAACGCTATCACCACTTTTTGACCTTAACGCAAATTCCACTTTTTGACCATACCGCCAGTACCAGTTTTTGACCATGTCACAAATACCACTTAACTGATATAAATCGTCTTAACTATTGCATAGATTTACTTCCACTCATTAACAGTCTAGCGGAAAGGACTTAACGAGAATTTGATTAAATTAGTTATGTAATTAGTTGTCCATGGTTGAGGTATTACTGATTCTATGCTGCTATTTAGAGTTTCTTGAATGAATACTCCAGCAACACTCTGAACTGAGATCTCACGTGCAGCAGCCGTATACACTACTCTTAAACCACCAAGACACAGTGTTCATAAATAATTATTTTTCCAGATGCTTCTCGAATACTGCGACGGTGGCGCCTTAGACTCTGTGATGGCGGAACTCGAGAAGGGTCTGAACGAGATCCAGATCGCATACGTGTGCCGCGAGATGTGCCGCGGGCTGCAGTTCTTACACTCGCAGCGGGTCATACACAGGGACCTGAAGGCGGGCAACGTGCTCGCCACCATGACTGGCGGCGTCAAGCTCGGTGAGTGAGGCTTGGAATTAGATAGGTGGACAAGTGTGCTGCGAGATGCAGTTCTTACACCCGCAGTGGGTCATACACAGAGACGTAAAGGCGGGCAACATGCTCGCAACCATGACCGTCGGCGTCAAACTCGGTGAGCGCGACTTGGAACTAGATGGGTGCACGATATAACGTCCTCCAGACCAAATTGCGGCCATGGCGGCCAGCCTTAACGAAGACTGCTTTTTCGCAGAGGCAACGAACTGCTATCTGTGCTATAGATGTTATATTGGACCAGTGTGTGCGCAACGACAAGTGCACTTTCTATTGACTCATTCTTACACGAGCCGACAGAGATCAGACGCAGGACCAACGGCTTTACGTGCTTGTCTAGACATGATTATCGAAATGTCGCTTTCGTATATGACATTATGTACATATTGGATGCCCTGTAAGTGTGGCTTAAAATGTGATAGGTGGTGGCTCTGTTATGGAGAGCTAAAGTAGGGTCTGATAGCCACCCAATTGGGTTCGAATCCCACACGGGACAAACATTTGTTTGACATTTTTGTCAACTTTTAATTACTATTGGTTGTTGCGAGTGTTCTGTTTGAATGTTTGTAAAGTCCCTCTTGACACAGGGAGTAGAATCATTTAAAAAAAAATTGCCAATAATAAATTGTTTGTGTGTATACAGCGGATTTCGGCGTGTCGGCAAAAAACAAGTCAACGCTACAGAAGCACGACACGTTCATCGGCACGCCGTACTGGATGGCACCCGAGGTCGTGCTCTGCGAGACCTTCAGGGACCACCCCTATGACTTCAAGGTAAGCACGCGTGTACCTACGTGTCTAACACACTGTTCAACCTCATACAAGACTTGGAGGGAACTTTAGCAGCTACTATACTGTTCAAGGGTATCTATATTTTTTTAGGCTATTTTTTTAAGAATATATTTATATTCTATCACATACACACAACACCATCTAGCCCAAACTAAGCAGAGCTTGTACTATGGGTACTGGACAATGGATAAACATACATATATACTTTTCTTTTTGTAAATACATACATATTACACATAGAAACACCCAGACCAAGACAAAATCAATGTTCATGCACACAAATGTTTGACTTGTGCGGGAATCGAACCCGCGACCTGAGGCGTGGCAGTCGATTATACTAACCACTACGCCATCGAGGCCGTCAAATTCTGCATGTCTATCTCACTGTTCAACCTGCTAAAAGACTTGAAGGAAACTCATTCAGCTACTGCACTGTTCAAGGGTATCGTCAATATGGAAAATAAGTTGAATTACCTTCTACAAGACCTGTAGGGAACTTAATCAACTATTTGACTGACAAGGGTATCAACACATTGGGAGATTAATGTAATTATTTTTGTGTGTTATCCTTATCAGGTACAGTTTTTGTAAGGCAAATCAACAATTTGTCAATATGAAACTCGAATTAAATGATGTAATTAGTGATAATAAATCAGATTCAATTTCTATATTATTTTTATGAAAGTTATGTTACCAATCATTTTAGATATTAGGTAAAATGATAAGATGGTATTTTAAATGGCAATGATATAATGATGTTAAAATTTAAGTAGGCATAAATAGCTTTGACACTGATAATACTCACTTTTGAACTATGCTGAGCTAGGAACTAAATGAATTGTACACTGTGATGTTCCTGAAATCTTAAAATATATCTTCATATATTTTAAATAGCTTTGAACTAACAACAAGTATTTTTAACATAGAGACTTAACACATTCTATATTTTATGCTAAAAAACGTGCATAACACCGCCTCGTATTCGTGTATTCGCTTTTCCCTTCTCCTTAAAATGTATGTTTTAATATACATTGTGTGTGTGGTTTACAGGTCGACATCTGGTCGCTAGGCATCACTCTGATCGAGTTCGCGCAGATGGAGCCGCCCAACCACGAGATGACACCGATGCGCGTGCTGCTCAAGATACAGAAGAGTGAGCCTCCCACCCTCGACCAACCCTCGCGGTGGAGTAAGGCCTTCAATGACTTCATAGCGAAGGCACTCGTCAAGGTACATGCTTCATACTGTGTTATTTTTACGGGAATGTGTCGATAGCCTATTGGCTAGCCGTCGGAGTGCCGATTTTCCAATCGTCAGATAAATTACCTGGAGAATATATTTGATACTAGCTTATGCACGCGGCTCTGCGTCTTACCTACCTAAATCAATAAAAATAATGTCTTTCCCCATCCCTATGTCCTTCCCCAGGTTGTAAACTATCTCTGTACCAAATTTCATCCAAATCGATTGAGTGGTTTAGCCGTGAAAACGTAACAGATTTATAATATTAGTAAGGATTTGGACAGATTTTGTATAGAAAATATATCAAACCGCCATATTTATTCTTCACATAAAAGTTATCTTTCTTTCAATCTATCATTCTTTCAATAGTATACTATTAGTAGTTTTATTAATACTAAAAATATTTTATAATTAAATTAAACAAAAATAAACGCTTAGCAGTCCTATTGAGACCACTGTCAGAAGAAAATGCAAACAATTATAAGTGTACGGGTTTGCTCGTATAAATGAGATTGTTTAAGATAAATTCGATGCAGAGTGTAGTAAGAAAAATTGGTGATAGCCAATGTGAGACCGTTGGACTGCTACGCAGATATCTCAAGTTCAATGTGAGACCGTTGGACTGCTACGCAGATATCTCAAGTTCAATGTGAGACCGTTGGACTGCTACGCAGATATCTCAAGTTCAATGTGAGACCGTTGGACTGCTACGCAGATATCTCAAGTTCAATGTGAGACCGTTGGACTGCTACGCAGATATCTCAAGTTCAATGTGAGACCGTTGGACTGCTACGCAGATATCTCAAGATCAATGTGAGACCGTTGGACTGCTACGCAGATATCTCAAGTTCAATGTGAGACCGTTGGACTGCTACGCAGATATCTCAAGTTCAATGTGAGACCGTTGGACTGCTACGCAGATATCTCAAGTTCAATGTGAGACCGTTGGACTGCTACGCAGATATCTCAAGTTCAATGTGAGACCGTTGGACTGCTACGCAGATATCTCAAGTTCAATTCCAAACAACGCATCTCTGACTTTTCTAAGTTATGTGCGTATTAAATAGCTAATTATATTATTGTACTAGCTGTTACCTGCGACTTCGACCGCGTAGATTTTAACTAAAAACTGTTTGTCTCCGCCGAACACTACTTTTTCTTTTCTAAAATCATAGTAGCCTATGTTACTCCTTATAACATCAGCTATCTGCCAGTGAAAGTCCCGTCAAAATCGGTTCAGCCGTTTCGGAGATTAGCCGGAACAAACAGACAGATAGACAAAAATTTTAAAATAGATTTTTTCGTATAGGTACCTTATATACTTTCATATGCATTAGATAAAAAGCTGTCATTTTGACATTACAAACAGACACTTCAATTTTATTTATTTGTATAGATATTGTAGCTAATTATATATTGTACATTTACACAATACAAATTTTAAGTTTCCATTTTCTTAACAATATGATTGTTCCCAGGACCCAGAGAAGAGGCCAACGGCAGTGGAACTAATAAAGCATGAGTTCGTGAACGGCAAGCTGGATGCGAAGCCACTCAGAGATCTGCTTTTGGAGTACAGGGCTGAGGTTGTGGAGGAGGAGGTCCTTGATGATGATTCGGAGGTCAGTTGGGGTCCAAGATTCTATAACTATTACGTTTTAATTTGTTCTATTGTCTCTTTAATACTAAGGCATTTTTTAAATACGAAGTCGTGTCGATAGAATAGATGACCCGAATACAGATGGCACTGAAACATTGATTACGGTACTGAAATATTTCAGGACCGGTCCCTTTATGAAATATAGGGAACTACGTTATTACATGTTATTATGATACGTTATGAAAGAAAACGTTATTTTAAATAAAATGTAAACGATGGGCGATTAAAAATAAAATGTAAAGGGCGATTAAAAAAAAAATTTTTCCATGTTACTTCTCATTTCTGGCTTTATTGACTCGTTTACTATTTTATTAATACAAGTGAATACTTGTAAAAATGGAGGATGGCACTGTGGTCGAAATTTAACCATAATCTGTTTAGTTTACTTGTCTATATAAAAGAAAACTTAATATTGATAATTCTAAGACCCGTCAAGAGCCACTTATTAAAACAAAAAATGACTGTCTTTGCGTATTTCTATATAGATATTTGTTATTGAATTTGTATTGTGCCTATTATAGGGAAATTTATAACTTGAATCTACTATATATATTTACTCCTTAATGTCATAATGTATTAAACGATTACTAAACTAACAATAAATATATTAACACGTGTGTTCGCTTCTCGCACGCTTACTAACATGGTGTAATGCTGGCCTTTTCTCGATGTAACTTCTTTAAATGCATAGTCGAAGTCGAGGAAAGGCAAGCAGAAACCCAACAAGGAGCAGTACCAGAGAATTGGTTAGTATATAATGTTGATATAATATATGTTTAAGTATTATATAAAATATACATAAAGCCTTCTTATAAAAAAATCTTTATCAAAATGTTAAAAGGAAATCCGTGCGGTAATTATGTATTAAAATGTTATCAGATTTAGTGCTGTCGCGCTAGGCCTGGATGAAATATCAATGCTGTACAGAATAATATACTACTGTGCAGTGGATTATAGTTTATTTTATAAACACGTGAATGTAATTTTTTGGAAAAAGTCAATTAATCATATTTTAATTAAAAATACTAGCGGCTACATTTTGATTGGCACCTTGGCAAAAATATGTTACCCTATTTATAATTATACATAAAAAATAGATTTTTATTACATACTCGATTCATGTAGCAATCTTGCAGCCGGTCCTTAGACTATTATAGGCTTATATATAACATCACGTTACGACCTACGGGGGCGGCGCAGTAATCATAAACGCGGGTCAGACCGCGGGCACATCTGGTGATGAAATAAGAAACAAAATACAGGAACATTACCGGCCTCGATGGCGTAGTGGTTAGTGTAACCGACTGCCACGCCTGAGGTCGCGGGTTCGATTCCCGCACAAGTCAAACATTTGTGTGCAAGAACATGAATGTTTGTCTTGATCTGGGTGTTTCTATGTATGTATTTACAAAAAAAAGCATATAATATGTATGTTTATCCATTGTCTAGTACCCATAGTACAAGCTCTGCTTAGTTTGGGCTAGATGGTGTTGTGTGTATGTGATAGAATATTATATTATTATTATTGCTGTGTTGTATATTAGAGTACAAGCCTTCCCTCGCGGTACACTCACGCTTATAATGACTGCTCCGCCCCCGTGGCTCGTAGCGTAATGTTATAAAGCCTATAACCTTCCTCGATAAATAAGCTATCCAACAATAAAATAACTTTTCAATTCGAACCAGTAGTTCCTGAGATTAGCGCGTTCAACCAAACAAACAAGCAAACTCTTCAGCTTTATAATATTAGTATAGATATCAACTGTAAATAATAATAATAATATTGTATTGTATCACATACACACAACACCATCTAGCCCAAACTAAGTAGAGCTTGTACTATGGGTTCTAGACAAGGGATAAACATACATATATCGTTTTTTTGTAAATACATTCATATTATACATAGAAACATAAATGTATTTATAACACCTAACCTACCCCATGGGGGGTACAGAGGTAGAATACCTTGCTAACATACGTTAATGTGATTATGTGAATGGTTTACATTGCAAACGAATCGGCCTGCCAGCCGCCAGAGCGTCCGCCTGCGTCGAAGGTACTTCTATAACTGTCGCTAGTCCATGTGTTAATAGATGATCGAACGTAGTACGGTGAGCTCTTCACACCATACCTCCTTACCATACCACTTACCATGTAATTTATGGCTATAGAACCAGAGTGCCTAGTGCGAGATGTTTTTACGTTAAAACGTTTGAAACGTTTGTGTAGTTAAAACTGTTAAAAGTGGTAACGGACATGTTATTTGTTAACCTTCAAGAATTTTGTTCTTGTGTAAGTGACACTTTTTTGTGTTTTAAATAAGAAAATAAAGATATTATTAAACCGAAAACATTTACGGCGTTTGTCTCTCTGATTGGTTAAGAGCTTGGAGACAATCGGAGCGCCGAAAGTCATAAACCTGTCGATCGCGTTAAGACTGCGTCGAGCGTAAGACAGATAATGACACAGCTAGTGCGGCGCATATTCAAATCGGCGCGCGGCCGCCATAGTAAAATTGTATGGAGGATTTGAAGTGCTTTTTTGATGAATATGTATCTTTATTGTCAACCAATAACTTAAATATTTGGGACGGACTAATTGTAATATAACTATTTATCTTTCGTTTAAGCTGTAAAATATGATAGATTTCTACTGTTATAATCTAAAAATCACGTAACACTTACGTTTTTGCATTTTTCGTGCAAATTTACGTAATTTTGTTGGCGAAAATATTAATTATTTTAAGTTTTTTACACGGAGTAATTGTAAACACATTCATTGTTATGGTAAATGTATATTTTACATTTGTATTAAACAAAAAGTGTTCATTTTATTCACTTAACTGTGACCGCCTGTTTTGGCACATTTCGCTCGGCGCAGTCTTGCGCACTATGCACTATGATCCAAGAGCGGACCTCATTCGTGGTTCGGCCGCACCATGTTCGATCGTCTATTTGCACTTTTACATTTAAAATATTTGTTTGCTTGACTGACTTAAAATTTTTCTTTACACTGTTGATGTAGAAGAGCTATGTAATAGCAATCGAATGTTTTATTTATTTGTTAACACATAGTATATTATACTGCTTGTGTGACTGCCTCAGTAGCGCAGCGGTGCTTGTGTGCATGAGGTCACCGGTACGATATCCGGTGTGAGTGTTTTTGAAATTTTCTGTCAAGAAATTCTCACAGATAGAGTATACAAATGTTTGTCTTCTATTATGTGGGACTTTAAAAAGCTATCATATTTTATGTTATTTTATATAGATTCTTAATGTTATTACATATATTTATTTTATATAGATCATCATCATCATCATCATCATTTCAGCCTATTGCAGTCCACTGCTGGACATAATATAGATACTGTAGTTATATTTTTGATGCAACTGATAATGTAATAACTACTGGGCGTCTAAATAAATAACGGCATATGGAATTGTTTCAATTTATTTTCGACTAGAGGATGCCCGCAGCTTCGCCCGCACATGTTTTTTTTATTTATCCATTTCTTCCCAATCCCGTGGGAATGTCGGGCAATCCCTTCTTAGTGCACCCCTACAGTACCCAAGGAACATACATGTCATATTTCAGTTTCTTGCGCTCAATAGTTTCGGCTGTGCGTTGTCTGTCAGTCACTCAGTAATGGAAGAGTTTTATATATTAATTTAATACAATAAGTAGCCTGTAATGTGTTTTGTAAAGACTTTTATTTATTTATTGAATAAAAATTTATTATTATTATTATTATGATATATATAGATAAGTTGGTATTTAGTACTGCATGCATGTAATCTCTCCTAGAAAATATTTTTTATAATGCTATGAATATCTATTATCTGTGTTGTTACTATTTATTTAGAAATAAGAAAGCGTTTTCGAAGATAGAAGCGGCGGTAGCCCAATGGATAAGGTATTGGACTTGCGATCGAGAGGTCGTGGGTTCGAATCGCACCCATTGCACTACTGACGTGAACCCACTCCTAATACAAACATTCTAGCTTACCTGGAGGGGTCAACGAGAATACTAGTAATTTGAAAATCAAATGGCTAGTAATCTTAAAAAAAAAGATTTGTGTAAATAATTACACACATCTTTATTTTAAGCACCAACAATGTAAACTGTTGGTGAGTTTATTAAATAATTTAAAATAAAATGAATAAGTTTGTAAATGTGTATGTTTGTTGTTTGTAGGAGCCGCGCAGCTCTCATATGCCTATGGAGGAAGATGACTCGACGTCCGTTCGTTCCGGCGAGACGCCCGATGTCAAAAGTATGTATTATTACATTATTGTGTTTATGAGTATTTATCTGAGGTTTGAGGATGGATGGTTATTCTAGCCCCTATAAGAATTATAGATAAGTATTTTCTTAAATAATAATTACTGTTTATTTCAAACGTTTGTTTATACATATAAAAATATATACAGGTTTAAAAAAATAATAAATGGCATCAAACACAAGACATACAGAACTAGATATTGTATACATATTAATTTAAAATCTAAGGAGAACCCTCCGTGATCACAGTGTAGTGTGTAGGCATATCCAGTGGTGTAGCAGAGAAGAGTCCCCCTTGTACGGACAAATATGATGAATGGTCCATACACCAAGGATGATGAAATGATAGAGATAAGTTAACTTGTTATAACTTTTATTATCTCTACCAAAGTAATGTTAAAATATAATACTATTTAATACTATATTATATGATATGTGTTACGGTCAATGACACATTTGCTAGGTCAACCGATTGAGTAAGATGCTTGTTCGGTACTAAATTGTTGATTATATATAATTATGTCTAAAGTAAACACATAGCAGGTGTCGGTATAATGCTGACACCGCAATGTACGGGTGATTTGCCCGTACACCCCTTATCTGCGAACACGCTTAGTATGTTGCTGTAGCTGGATCTAACAGACTTTAATAACGATGCACATTGTTTTTTAATAATAAAAAAAGGCATTTGTCTGAGTTAAGGCAAAAAGGCCAGGTTAAGAGCACCTTGAACCTACGGGCGTGTATGAGGAATGTGATGAAAGTGAATGAAGCCAGAGAAGTGTGTCAGGATCGTAGCAAATGGAAATCCGTAGTCTCTGCCTACCCCTCTGGGAAACAGGCGTGAATCTATGTATGTCTGAGTTACATTTACCAAAAAGAATCACTACATCAAATTTACCTTGTGATATATTAAAAGCGCTTATGAATGCCCACTCTTTAGTTAAAACAGGGTTACTCCTGGGTTAAACGGTTTTACAAACAAGCTTACGATCCGTCTACTAGTAAGCGGTATTCATAGCGTATAGACGCTTATATGTCATAGATATCATTCGTGTGTTGCTGACCTTATAAAAAAAGGAATCGTTACGCTGCCAGCGCAAATTATTCAGACCACTGGTTCGCTGTTAAAAGCAGTGTCTCCTTAAGAAGCTGTAGAAACCATTAGAGCATTATAAAATTTATTTGCCTATGATCTTCTTTCTACTTATTACTAACTTTGTTTGCGCGTTCCAGGAATGTATGGCGAAGTGTGTGACTGTGTATAGCGCCATCTATTGACATTTGTCATAACTTCTACACTAGTGTACTCTTTATATGAAAGTTAACCGTTGTGTTCTCTCCCCAGTGTCGGAAGAGCCCCTGGCGGGCAGCACGCCCGTCAGCACGATCCCGCGCACGCCCCCGCCGCCGCCGCCCGCCGCCCCCGCCGCAGTCACCGCCGCCGCCGCGCCCGCCAGCAAGCGACCGCACGACGACGAACACCCGCCCGCTGATAGGAAACCACCCGTTAGTATTGTTATTGAGTTATATTTACCCACAACTTTATCGAACCCATTGCACTACTGACGTGTACCCACTCCTATTTTTTTTTTGACCCAAGAAAGTCCTTTATGGATACCCCCTCCCCCGGGGGGGGGGAGGGTGGTTATGTGAGACTCTCCGCCCCTGAAAGGGGTCGGTATACACACTGAAAACCTGGGGTGAGCAGTCCCTCCGCCGACGGGGTGGGGCGGGATGGGGTCGCGTTAGCAATAACTATCCCGCCCCGGCGGTTGGCCCGGCTGATGGTGACCGGGTGGTGACCTTGCTCACCAAGGCCACCCCCCAGACATGTGGAACGTATACCCACTCCTAACACAAGCATGCATGAGGTTGCCTCGCCGCTATCACCGCTCCGAGTGTTGTGGGATACGAATCCCACTCGGGATAAAAATATAATGTGACCTATAAATGGTTGCCCCGAAAATGATTGTAAAAAATTATATATTGAGATTAAACTACTTTTATACGGATTTTATTGCGTAGTTTATTAATACTTTTATTCAATAACTAGCTGTTGCCCGCGGCTTCGCTCGCGTTAATTTAGAATTTGACAATCAATTCGGGTTGTACTCTGCTTGTAATAATATAATTCAATCATGATTCGAAAGACACGTGGCGCCATCTATTATCATAAGGACGTTATTATGGTTTTCCTCGGGAACAGTATTTTTTTCGGGATGAAAGGTAGCCTATGTCCGTTTCTGTACACCTGTCAACGTATATGCAAAATTTCAGGAAGATCGGTTCAGTGGTTTAGGCGTGAAATGGTAACAAACAAACAAACTCATTTTCGCTTTTATAATATTATAGTTAGGATTTTGCTACTACGGAACCTTTAAAATGATGTAACGAAAGTGTTGATAAACGACGCGATAGAATCCGTACAGAGTAATAATAATAATATAATTATATATTGTACCACATACACACAACACCATCTAGCCCAAACTAAGCAGAGCTTGTACTATGAGTACTAGACAATGGATAAACATACATATATACTTATTTTTTTGTAAATACTTACATATTATACATAGAAACACCCAGACCATGACACATATCCATGTTCCTGCACACAAATGTTTGACTTGTGCGGGAATCGAACCCGCGACCTCAGGCGTGGCAGTCGGTTACACTCACCACTACGCCATCGAGGTCGTAGTTTAATTTTAATTAGTTTGATAGTTAGATAATTTTGTGGACAAATTCTTAGTGTTTGAATGGATTTGGGGCTATCCTAATAATTTACCTACTATCCTTGTCACATTATCACTATTTTAAATATAATATGAGTTAGCAGTTCGGCTTCGTTTATATTTTGAGTATTTCTAATGTTCGATGTTAATGAATTTGACGGCGAGTGATTCGAGGTCATCTGATCGTTTTTTTTTCCTCAGGCACCAAAAAAAGAGAAAGGCCCAGCGCCACCGCCGCCATCATCCACCCCGCCGCCGCCTACGCCCCCCGCAGCCGCAGCACCCCCTCCCGCGCCTGCACCCACCCCCGCGGCTGCACCAGGTCGCAAGCAGCCAGCCCCGCGTCCCCCTGCCGCGCCCAGCTCACCTGCCACCGTGGCGACCACTGCCGAGCCGGTCCCCGCTATAGCCGCGCCGGCCAGCCCTATTGGCGCCGCCAGCCCCGCCAGTCCCGTCGCCGCGACGACGCAAGACTCGTCGCCCGCGCACACCGGCCGCCTTATTGTCGACCAGGTCAGTAACACATACATGAATAAGGCTCAATTTACACCGCCGCGGAATGGAATGGAAGCGCCTTTTTTGCAAATTGTACATAGCATAATGAACTTTATGTCAATTGTATAAAGTGCAAACTAAATACGAGCCAAAAAAAGGGCGCGCATCTTCCGAGGAGTCCACGCGCATTCTCGAGAATTCCTCTAGCTACTATCGATGCCGTCTGTGGTATCCGCGGGAAGTGGAGAACGGAGAGTCGGTCGGGAAGTTCTTCTTCTTCTGCCTCACAAATGAACGATATAAAAATAAGATCCAAGTCAACCATTCTTGTCAAGGCTGCCAGTATGCTTGTTTGCTACCTTAGTTGTATAAAAAAAAAACAAGTGAGAATTGGCAATGAACTACCGTATATCTTAGAGTTCGAAAAAATGATTTAAGTTATATGCAATAGTCACGTGATACCACATGACCTTGAGGTCAGAGGTCAATGGTCATAGTAATTTCGGGGTATATCGAGTACGCTGAGTCGAATGGCGTTGACCGCGAGTCTAGCTCTTACTGTTCTTGAGTTGAAAGTTGTACACACATACAGACGGACGGACAGACAAAGCTGTTGTAGAAGAGTTTTTTCGAACTCTAATATAAAAATACCCCAGTATAGAAATTATCTTAAAATAAAACTACTTCAATTCTTTTCCATTTATCTTTAAAAGGGTTTTTTACTGCAAATAAAATGTATTATTATTATTATTAAAAAGAAGTTGAGAGCTAAAAAAAGAAGGCTGACTCCACCACCATATGGAAAACCTAGTCAGAAAGAGAGATTGTTTTATGAAAGGTAAGATAAGATAAATAGGAAAGTTCGCTCTATCCTTGATATCTTCGTCGGACAGCTTACATTCCCTCATATCACTCAACATTACATCTTCTCACCTTACTTTTTGTTGGCCTCCGGATCTCTGACCAGGGATGGCAAACTGTAGTGTTGAGTTCAATAATTATGTAGTCTGTTAGCCTTCTTTTTACATGACCATCGCAGCCTACTCTCCTGTATCTTTTCAGCGATGTTGCGTACTCCCAGGCTACCTCGCACGTCCTCGTTTATTTATTTATGGAGGTCCAACAGCTTATCCCAGTTTGACAAAATATTTGAATAAGTATTCGATAGCCAATTACAGGTCGTCACGTTTAACATTTCATTAAAAATTACCCACAGTTTCCAAGAGAATAGCAATTATACGTATACAATTACATACAACCAAAGTTGGCCAAACCAAATAGCTCAGCTAGCAATATAATAGTTTAGTTTAGTTGCGGATACATTTTGTAAAACAATAATCATATAAAAATGTTTCGTTCAACAACTACAAATTATATTTATTACATCCCTAAAGAACCTAAAATTTAAATATTTAATTTATCAACAGGTTTGCCGAGACGCAGAGAAAGCAGTAGAAGACAAAAAGATAGACAAGCTGACAAAACAAGAGACACCAGAGAAACCAAAGCAAGAAATACATCACGCAGAAGTAAACAACATCAAAGAGAAAGAGAAGAGCTACTCTAGAAGTAATTCTTCTGAAGAGAGAGTGATCAAGAGTAGACCGAACTCGGTGCACGAAGACAAACCGCTAATAGAAGTTAACAGAGTGAGCGCAGAAGTTAGTAGACTAGAGAAGAGTTATTCCAGACAGAGTTCCGTTGATGATAATAGGATAGAGGATAAGAGAAAAGAGGAGAAGAAGTTGAATAGAAGATCGCAGCAGAATGCTGTTGAAATTAGGCCTGTTACGGTAAATATATTTATTTATCCTTACTAATATTATAAACTAGATATTCCCGCGGTTTCACCCGCGTTCATCGTTACTGCGCCGCCCCCGTGGGTCGTAGCGTGATGTTATATAGCCTTCCTCGATAAATAGGCTATCCAACACTAAAATAATTTTTAAATCGAACCAGTAGTAATCACGCAGAATAAACCAGGAGAAACATCGTTTGTACTATGTCTGTAATGGGTAATTATTTTGCTGCAATGTTATTTTAAAACTGCGATATCTCCTAAGATATTCATTGAAATCGAATGATGTAAAGGGCAATTTTGTTTTAAATTAAATACTTGTGAGGAATAACGTATTTATTTGGATAAGGATTAATATCATGTTTATAATAATACCTTCGCAAATAATGCATTATTTTAGAACAAATTTCGTTAGCATAAAAATGGTTATAGTGAGCCAACCTTAAAAGATAGACATATGATGTCGCAGACTTTTTTTTAGAACTTTTAAATGAGAACAATTCTGTCATACATGATTTTTGCGAAACTTTAACTGCTTACGCAGCGCACGCAGCGGAAGCTCTCAAAAGGAAAAAACCCTCCGATTTTGAAACATTCTTCATTGGTGCTCAGCTCCTATTGAACTTAGCGTGATGATATATAGCCTATAGCCTTCCTCGATAAATGGGCTATCTAACACTGAAAGAATTCTTCAAATCGGGCCAGTAGTTCCTGAGATTAGCGCGTTCAAGCAAGCAAACAAACAAACAAACTCTTCAGTTTTATAATATTAGTATAGATTCGAAAATAACCCTGTCTGTCTGTCTGTCTGTTACCTTTTCACGGCTAAACCACTCAACCGATTTATATGACATTTGGTACAGATATAGTTTAAAACCTTGGGCAGGACATGGGCTATTTTTATTGATGTAGGTACTACGCCGGCGCATCCGCACGCAAAAGCTAGTAAATATATAAATACGTAAAGAGAAAATCTTAGTACACTTTGTATCTTTGTAAGCATACGTAAAGTTTATATGGAGGAGCACAGAAAAAAATATACAAAAAGAATAATTTCTGTTCGTGACCCAGTTTAGCTACTCCGATTTGAGAAAAGGCCATAGTTTGATCTCTTTAAATATATTTTGGTGTGCAATTAGTATTCTTGGTAAGCATAATTTGCTGTGCAATTAAATACTACCCATTGTAAAATAAACATTTGCTATGGATGTATGTATACATTTAGAACTACATAGATATACGTATATTTGCTAGCAGATCGATGTTGTAACAATAATAATATAATATAATAATATAATATTCTATCACATACACACAACACCATCTAGCCCAAACTAAGCAGAGCTTGTACTATGGGTACTAGACAATGGATAAACATACATATATACTTTTTTTTTTTTTTTTTGTAAATACATACATATTATACATAGAAACACCCAGACCAAGACAAATATCCATGTTCATGCACACAAATGTTTGACTTGTGCGGGAATCGAACCCGCAACCTCAGGCGTGGCAGTCGGTTATACTAACCACTACGCCAACGAGGCCGACGCAACATTGTCATTGGGATAATTGTACGCCATTTTACAGAAGTACATTGTAAGCTTCATTGCGAATGAAGCCAGACAAGTGTGTCAGGATCGTAGCAAATGGAAATCTGTAGTCTTTGCCTACCCCTCTGGGAAACAGGCGTGAATCTATGTATGTATGTACATTGTAAGCTGCCTCAGTGGCGCAGCGGTAGTGAATGCGACTACTATGCATGAGGTCTCGGGTTCGAAACCCGGGTCGGGCCAACAAAAAGGTATTGAGTTTTCTGTTAAGAAATCTCAATACGAGCCCGGAGTTTCGAAGTTGGCGGTATTAGACACCCCCGTGCCTCGGAAAGCACGTAAAGCCGTTGGTCCTGCGCCTGATCTCTCTCCGGTCGTTTCGGATTATCGCCCCATCGCATCATGAGAGTGAGGGAACAAAGAGTGCACTTGTGTTTGCGCACACACTTGTGCACTATAATATCTCCTGCACAGATGGCCAGTCTCCGTTAAGATTGGCCGCCATGACCGAAATTCGGTCTGGAGGATATTATATTGTAAGCATTTTGGTAAACGTAGCAGGACAAGCTTGCTTAGTGTGGGGCCATTGCATACAAACAAAAACTGTTGTTTTCTTTGGTAATAAATATATTTTCATTGTGATATCCTTTCATATTGCAGCCGCCCCAATCCAAAGAAGCGCCACCGAGCCGGGAGTCGCCACCGAAGCCCCGCGCGCCGTCGCCCCCGTCCCCTGGGGTACTGTCTCCGGTCGTGGTGGCTGTGAACGACAGCGTGGTGCTGGTGGAGCCCAACAGTCTGGCGGCTACCACTCCAGCCGGCCTGGTTACTGTCACCACCACGCACCCGCCTGTGCTTAGTACTGCCGCGCCGGTGAGTGATTGATGTTTAAAATATTACTAGCAATTTTGGTTTTAGTCCTTCGTATAAGGGCCTATTACCGTCTCCCGTACCAAACAACTTTTTGACATGAATAAGATTCCAGCTCCATAAGACTCCACTTCCAGAATAGAACCGCATGGTGGTTCTATACTTGGATCGGAGAAAGCAATGAATTACTTTATCACGGCGCGGTACCAGCAAGTGCGCACTCGCTGGTGTATAGGACCGCCACGCTAGTGAGGATTGTACAATTTCTAATGTGGACCAAATATGGCTGGAGTAGGGCTGGTTACTGTCACCACCACGCCGGTGCTTAGTACCGCCGCGCCGGCGACCAAATACACTCATGTTGATCTTAAAATCTTGACTGGATGACGTAGTGGTTTAAGTGGTCGCCGCGCCGAGTGTTGTAGATTCGAATCCTACACGAGACAAAAATTTGTGTGATTCACAAATATTTGTTGTTTGAATGTTTGTGAAGTACCCCGCGATACAGCAATTATTCCTAGTACAGGAGAACACTATAGTTGTGTAGTTTTTGAAAAAAAAAAGTATAACATTCATTGAAATTAAACTACTATATACGTTGTTTATTTGACACTATTGCAAAATTTAGAAACTGTTACACTACTATTACTACTAAACTGTACTAATTTTAAGCTAATTAAAGTGTCAAATAAACAACGCGATAAAGTCGGTATATAGTAGTTTAATTTCAATGAATAACATTCGCGTAAACAGAAGACAATATTATGTAAAAAATAATGTGTTTTTAATATGTATTTATTTGTGTGGCAGCTCCCTCCCAACGCCGTGACGATATCAACGACTCCGCCGATAGCCGACGAGGTAGTGATCGTTGGCGCCGGCTCCTCGTCAGACGATGACTGCTTCGCGCCGTCCTCGCTTGATTCACTCGACTGCACCAACTCTTATAGCGGTATGTATATTCATATAAATAAACTAGATGTTCCCGCGGTTTTACCCGCGTTTATCGTTACTGCGCCGCCCCCGTGGGTCGTAGTGTGATGTTATATAGCTTATAGCCTTCCTCTATAAATAGGCTATCCAACACTAAAAGAATTTTTCAAATCGAACCAGTAAGTAGTTCCTGAGATTAGCGTGTTCAAACAAACAAATAAACTCTTCATCTTTATAATATTAGTATAGATAAATAAACTAAAAAATCCTTATATTTCTTCCATATCAAAATCAAAAGAAAGAGTAAAAGAAAATTTGTTAGTAGATTTTTACATTTAATCTTATGTTAGTTAAAAAGTTAATATAAATTGTTTGCAAGAACTTTGTTCTCCTCCTAAAGACACAACTTTTCCAATCTTGGGCTACTTGTAACTAACTTAGGCCAGCAATATTTTTTATATCGTATTTTCTGTGTTGTGATTAGTCTTCCATTACCTCTTTTTCCTGGTGGAACTTTCCATTGCGTTACTTTTCGGAAGTCCGGAAGTCACGCTACATGGCCATAAATTAAAACTAAATTACTATCCTATATACTTGAACTACTATATATGACTTTAATCGCTGTTTATTTTAAAAACACTTTTTAAACTATTTAGAATTACTCTTTCCCGGCGTTTCGGCTATTTTTCAGCAGTCAAAGAAAGAGTCATTATAAAATACAGTTGAAATTTAATTTTTTTTAAGTAACCCGCAATGAATTCCGTGTATAGTTCAAATAGATTTTGCCCGCTGTTTCCCTTGCGTTCATATCGATTTTGTCAATAAATTTATATCCCTCGGGAACGGTACTTTTTTCTTGGTGAATGGTACCCTATGTCTATTATGTACTCTCTGACAACGTGTAAGCAAAATTCAATAAGCGTTTTAAAAAATTTGTCAGCCCCCGAGACTTTGACACTTTTGCTTTACTCCGTACCAGATGCAAGTCAATGAATGTTATAAGACTTTTCTATCATCTGTAGAGAAATCACTATTCCATGGTGCTAAAATATTCGGGCGTTGTGTTAATGATAGAAAGGGGTTTAATACCATACCTCAGTCTATGACCCATGGAAACAAAACGTCTTCAAATGGCAGAGGAAACTGTGAACTTTTCTCGGAGTATTTTGGTTCGGTCTTCGATACATCTTCTTCTCTGCCAACTCTGTGGGAAAATTTGCCCAATACTTTCTAATAATGTTTTTTGTTTTGCACAAGTAATCTGCTCTAATATGTACATGTTGTGTACACTACCTTAGAATTATTGTCTGGTTTATATAATATGTTCATTATTACTACTTACTATGTTAAGACTGTAATCTGTTTGTGTACCTATTATAAATAAATAAATTTCACGATGATGAACCCAGTTGTTAAGGCGTGAAAGCGTAACAAACATACTCACATTTGCATTAATATTAGGATGGCAATGCAATGAAATCACTTGACCGTTGCTAACCCTTTTAAACTGTAGTCAGACATAAAAATTAAACTCTATTTTATACATATTGCAGAGAAAACACGCGGTCGTCGTCTGGACAGCAGTGAAGTGTTAATATTGAGTCCCGCGGCCGCCGCCACCGACTCCGGAGTGTTTGACGACAGTGTCACTAATGGACTTAACTTAGTGAGTCTCTTATTACCTCAAACATAGTCATGATTGGATTTTTATTCCACTTAGGAACATTACCGCCCGCTGTATCGGACTAGTCCAAGTGGCAATGTTCCAATTCAGTGTCTTTGAAAGCTTATTAATGACATTATTTAAATTGAGTCTTAACATTTTGAGTCGCTGTGGCACATTTTTTGAAATGCTTGATATAATAAATAGGTTCTCAGTGATGTCTAACAAAATAGCAGGTTAATAAAATTGTTTGAACTCACTTTAAAGACTAATGTAAAAAGAGTATCATAGAATTGATTAGGACTCAAAAGTCCTACTATGTTGATAATGAGTCTAAAATTTTAGACACGTTGCATATGCAATACAATATGCATTGTAGAATTATATATTATCAATACATTTTTTAACCTATGCTTTTGGACATAGTCAAACATACAAAATAATAAAATAAAATAAAGTTTAGTCACTGTATCCGATACCAGTCATTCTTCCAAACATAATTATTTAATTTTAAATATATTTTTATTGTTTTTACTACTATTACTAAGCCATGCAGAGAAATTTGTGAAAATATACATATAAATAAAAATCATATCCACCAACAGAGTAATTTGGAAATCCAAGGGAGAGGCTTTTGCCCAGCAGTAAGCTCATAGCCAGTTGCACTCACTGATCGGTAAACGATTAGCGAGGTTAAGCAACGTTGGGTGCGGTCAGTCTATAGATGGGTAACTGTTTAGTGGTATTTCATCTGAGCGTCTCCGTGCTTCGGAGGGCACCTAAAATTTTGGTCCCGGTTGTTGTCAAATTGACAGCAGTCGTTAAGCCATGTCAGAGGCCTACGGGCGGCTTGAACAACTCTTGACAACAGGTTGGCCACTAACCACACGAGAAGTATTAAGTATTACGTGTAATTGCATGCCGCAAGGCAAAATACAGTGTTGCCTAACTATTAAGTACTTAACAACCCATGTACCTGTATGTGCAATTGGAACAATAAATTAATTTAAAAATAAAGAAAGAACAAAGAAAGAAAGTGGGACATATAAAAAAGCTAATGAAAAAATAAAATAATATCATTGTGTTGTGTTTGCAGGACACGTCACACGTGTCGGTAGTGACGGTAGGTAACGAAGAGGTCCGGGTTCGAGACTCGGCCGCGACGCACATAGCGCTCGGCTCTGTGAGCACGAGGCTTAGTCCCGACAGTTTCGAAAGGTGAGTATGCTATTTTTGCATGTTCTTACTCTGCCATTGCAAAGACACTTCAAGTTGAAAAACGATGGATTCATTGAAAATAGGTAATATGTCTGTGAGGAATTAATATCTGCGGGGGATGGCGATTTGTGTTTGCGCACATACTTGTGCACTATAATATCTTCTGCGCAGATGGTCAGTCTCCGGTAATAATGGCCGCCGTGACAGAAATTAGGTCTAGGGGGCCTTTATTATTATCACAGTTGACCCCCGGTAATTCGTTAAACGTGTTGGGCTATCAAATTTGTTGGATAATAGAGTTCTGCCACAGACAGACACTGCCACAGGACGGATTCTATTTGAACCACAAAACGTCGAGCACAATGATGGTGGAGCGTACGAGTTAATATTATAAAGCTGAAGAGTTTATTTGTTTGTTCGTTTGAACGCGCTAATCCCAGGAACTACTGGTTCGTTTTGAAAAATTCTTTCAATGTTGGATAGCCTATTTATCGAGGAAGGCTATAGGCTATATAACATCATGCTATGACCCACAAGGGCGGCGCAGTAACGATAAACGCGGGTGAAACCGCGGGAACATCTAGTACATTATATTGGTGAACATTTGCCCAAATAAATTTTATGCTCAGTGATAGGCATCTCTGATTAGGCAGGAGCCGGATTATCGAGGGTCCACTGTACTTAGGATTAACCTGCCCTTTGACAGAGGCTCGCATACGAGTACGAGCCGCTACATTATTACCGTGTATTTGTTACTGACTCAGATACGAGTCACCAAGTGCGTGCCACTTTAAACCTTATCTTACTAACTTTAACGCTTAATAAACTGATTGTTTATCAAGCTACCAATGGATTTCTCTCTTCTCTATAATCCGTTTCTTACTATAGGTTAAGTATACCTTCTAAAATTTTAACCAATTGTATTCATCCCCAGGAGGTCTCAGTCAGACAGTGGGTCAGTGGCGTCGTCATCGTCCCGCGTGGCGCAGGACGCGGACTCCCTGGCGACGTCTGCCAGCGCCACCACCAACACCACCGCTTCGCACGACGACCAGCTGCATCTCGCACATCTGAGCGTCAACGGTGGCACCAGGTAACACTACACATATAATATACTGCGGCTGACTGCGCTGAGTGTTATGGGTTCGAATCCCACACGGGACAAAAATTTGTGTGATCCACAAATGTTTGTTCCTAGTCAGGATGTTCTTTGTGTCCATTGTTTGAATGTGTGTAAAGCACCCCGCGACACAGAAACTCTTCCTGGTGGGTTTCCTTTAAAAAAAGGAAAGAATATGAGTCCACTGCTGGCCATGGGCCACTTAATTATCTTCGTAAGCATTATGGAGATTTTTTTTTATTGCCTTTGGTGGCAGACAAGCAAGTGGCCCACCTGATGGAAAGTGGTAACCGCTGCTCATGGACTTGAGCAATGTCAAGACAACACAGCAAAGCCGGTGCCTACCGTAAACTGTAACTGTCAGACATGTAGGTTTTCTCAAGATATTTTCCTTCACCAGATAGTCAGTTACTGTTTACGGTGGCACCAGGTAACACTACTAACATATAATAAACTGTTCCACTGCTGGCCACGGGCCATTTCTCAATGTTAGAAAGGTGATGCCATAGTTCACCACGCTGGCCCAGTGCTGGTCGGCAGACTTCACATATCTTCAGGTTCGATTCGTGCACAAGTCAAACATTTGTGTGCATGAACATGGATGTTTGTCTTGGTCTGGGTGTTTCTATGTATAAAATGTATGAATTTACAAAAAAAGTATATATGTATGTTTATCCATTGTCTTACCCATAGTACAAGCTCTGCTTAGTTTGGGCTAGATGGTGTTGTGTGTATGTGGTAGAATATTATTATTATTATTATCTTCGAGAAAGTTCTAGACAACTCTCAGACATTTGTCTGTAGGTTTCCTCACGATGTTTTCCTTCGTGGTTAAACCGAGCGATAATAACCTCTTGCTCACATAACTGAGTATCAGCGTTAACGGTGGCACCAGCTAACACTACTAACATATCTATGCTAACATTATAAAGAAGAAACATTTGATTATTTGTTTGTGTGTTTGTAACGGTTTAACTCAAATACAACTCAACCGATTTTAAACATACTTTCACCGTTGGAAAGCTATATAATCAGCGTGTAACGTAGGCTATATCTTATTTTAAAAAAGTAGTGTTACTAACATAACGTAACCTACTTTTACGCGAGCGAAGCTGCGAGCAAAAGCTAGGATATTGGATCATGAAAATGAGGTAACAGAGAATACACTTCGATTGCACACACACTTGCACTATATCTCTTGACCGAAATTCAGTCTAGAAGACATTATGTGGTAAATACCTCTCTTTTTAAAATAACCTAATTTATTTATGAATTTTGTTTATCAGAGTCAACACGGACAGTCAGAACTTGGACAATGGAGAACAAGTGGTGCTCAGGAGAAAGACCCAGGATGGACAGCCTGTTAACAGGATACAAAGGTTAGTTATCTATACTAATATTATAAATGTGAAAGTTTGTTTGTAACTCTTCCACGCAAAAACTACTGAACCGATTGCGATAAAATTTGGTACGTAGATAGCTGGAGAACTGGATTAACACAAAGGCTACTTATTATCCCGATATTCTAACGGCATCGGGTTTTACGCGGGCGAAACCGGAGGGCGCAGCTAGTATATTAAAAAAGCAATAATCTAGCCTTCTTACTGTTACTGACAACACCACGACAGAAAAATATTTTCCGATACGGGCATCGAAATCAAATTCTCCTACCATACTACAAAATACATATATATGTATATCAGCCCTGTATTAAAATGTCTCACTGCTAGGCACGGGCTTCTTTTTACTGTGAGAAGGATTAGGCCCTAGTCCACTACGCTGGCCCAGTGCGGGTTGGCTTCACGTATCTTCGAGAACATTATGGCGAACTCTCAGATATGCAGATTTCCTCACAATCTTTGCCTTCAACGTTAAAGCGAGCGTAAAGAACTATTTAATAGGCACATAACTTCAAAAATTCAGAACTGCGCTCCTTGGGATTGAAATCAAGACCTCTGCGTTGCAGTTCAACGGCACCCCACTAGGCTATCGCTGCTTTCACCGCGTCAGTCAATAATAATATTTAATCAAAAATATTGCTTCCAGGTCGAAAGAAGACATCCACATGGCTAACCTCAAGAAGAAGACGCGCAAACGGACTAGAAAGTTCGAGATCGATGGCGTCATCGTCACCACTACCACGTCCAAGGTACAGAGACCAGAGATACGTTATGCTTACATCAACATATCCTAGACACTAGACTTCATAGTGCCGTTAGGAAGAGTTACTAATTCCTTTTTTTATAACCTGGGTTGTGGGGTATGATTTTACACATCTCTCTCCGCGGGAAAAGGGGGAGAAGGAGAGGGTATGTCGGTCTCACCCTGGAAAAAATGGAAAGCCCTGGGTCCTACCGACTAAACCCTAACGCGGTGTGTCTGCTCCTGCCTTGTATGGAGGGTGGGGTCCTACCGACTAAACCCTACCGCAGTGTGTCTGCTCCTGCCTTGAATGGAGGGTGGGTCGCTGGATATAGAAAAAGTGACCAATCTCATCTGATCTTCTCTGTGGCAAGAATCAGCTCGGCACCGGACTCGAGAAGTCTACGAACTTCTACCTACTCTCCATGGCTAGGGACTTCAGAACAATAACCAAATATGATATACAATACGAGATGGTTGTAAAAACCCAGGATTCAACCTCTTCGTCTTAAATGTTCATCATGTGAACTTGTGACCCCTATATCTCAGGAGTCTTTTGACCCATGGGGCCCATATTCAAACTCGACCGAGGTATGACCCCAAGGTGTCTGAACACCAACTTACAAGTCAATCGGTCCAGTGTAGTGGTGTCATAAACGGCTTAATTTCGACAACGTTTACAACATTGTGTTTATATTGAAAAGCGCGCTTTTGAAAAAGCTTTTCACTCAAAACGCTTTTTGTAATTCGTTGTGAAAGCGGACATTAAAGCTGCCGCTACCCGCTTCTCAAATCGTTTTATTAGGTATTGCTGTATTAAACGTTAAAACTGCGTACTTTAAACGAAAGTTTATGCAACTAAAACAAAAATCTTTTTACTACTTATAAATATTATTAAGTAAACAACTCGTAATTTAGTAGCTTAATCCTAATGTTGACATGTTTGTTTGTATATTAGTCTTTATGTCCTCGCGTATTGAGTTCATTTTCAATATTACTTTAAAAAAGCAGTAAGCAGTGCGGCCAACTTAACGTTCGCGAATCGTTGTCATTTCGTTGTCGTCCAACGCGCCGCGCCAGTCGCTAGCGCCTAGCGGCTGCGACAACGTTACAGTTTATGAAGTTGCTTTCCGTTTAAACGAAATCGGCGTGTACTTATAAACGAACGCTTATGCTTATGTTGATAAGCAGATTGTGTTTAAAGCTTTTCGTTTAAACGCCCACTACTAGTCCGGAGTTATGCCTGTCACTAATAGACTAGACATACATAGTGTTTTCATTAATCTCTGAAGAAGACTCAGAGGTTCATAAAAGTCATAATATATCATTTAACTCTTGTGACTCTCTTCTCTTTTAGCTTTTGCGCGCGGCCCGCGGCTCCTCCCGCGTGGTACTTACATCAATAAAAAGTAGCCTATGTCCTTCCCCAGATTTTAAACTATATCTGTACCAAATTTAATCTAAATCGGTTGAGTGGTTTAGCCGTCAAAAGGTAACAGACAGACAGACAGATAGATAGAGTTACTTTCGAATTTATAGTATTAGTAAGGATTGTCTTACTTTTACACGAATTTTATACATAGAAATTAAACTGCCTTATACGGATTTTGTCGCGGTGTTTATTTTAAAACACTTTATTACATTAATTTGAATGTTGACATTACTATTATTAAACTTTACTATAATTTAAAACCATTTAAATTAAGTCATGGTCACGGGGTGACTAACAAATGACCATGGCTGCTGTAAAGCAACCGAAACGCAGGCGAAAACTGTAAATTAAAATATATATAGTTTTGATTAATTTAAATAACTTAAATTGTAGTATAATTAAATAATAGCAGTGTTATAGTTCAAAATTATGCAATTCAAGTGTTCTAAAATAAACACCGCAACAAATCCGTATAAAGTAGTTTAATTTCAATACATAAGTTTATCCTTAACAGCGTTTACGCTTTGTCGACCGTTTCGTCGTTTATATTTTGAGGCATTAAATGTAATCAATTTATAAAGGCTTTATAAATTACATTCTTCTTCTTTTTTTTTCTTCTAAAAGAAAAAAAGAAAGAATTACATTTAAAAACCCCGTAATATGGCACTTATTTTGCGAAAAAGAATTTTTGTTTATTTGCTCTTACTTATTTAAAGCCTGCTTTCGCATTATGAATAAACCCTGTGTGGAGACTTTGTAAACAACAGATACACACAACATACAGACATGGAACAACTATTTGTGTATCACACACATTTTAGACCCCTTGGATTGTACCCTTGGCGAAGTGCACTTGGCGCAGGCGTATTGACAGTCGTTGGACCCTGCTGGGTGGGTCGCTGATGTAGTTTCAGTTCCAGCGACCTACCCACAATACAAAGCAGTGCCTCCGCGGCGCAGCGGTAGTGAAAGCGACTGTTGTGCATGAGATCTCAGGTTCGAATCCCGGGTTAGGTCAAGAAAAGTTATTAAGGGATTTCTGTCAAGAAATGTCAATAGCAGCCCGGAGTTAGGAAGTTGGCGGTGTTAGACACCCTCGTGCCGTGCTCGTGCCTCGTCCTACTCCTGATCTCTCTCCGGTCGTGCCGGTCACGTCTCATTTGATCATGAGAGTTAGGGAACAGAGAGTGCACTTGTGTTTGCGCACACGCTTGTGCACTATAATATCTCCTGCGCAGCTGGCCGGTCTCCGTTAAGACTGGCCGCCGTGACCGAAATTCGGTCTGGAGGACATTAATTAATTGATTTAATTAATATTAATTTATTACAAAACAGTGAGTTGGCACACCGTGATGATTTCAGTCAGTAGGCCCGAAGTCTCGGAAGCGCCCGACATAACCCTCTCGCCTTCCCTTGTAGCGAGAGGTTTTGCATTAGAAGCATTTCGCCTCGCTGATTTCCTCTCACAGAATATCGACGTGAAATACCAGTATTCCTACTGTTGTGTTTCGTTTGATGAGTGAGAGTGCCGGAGGCCCAATCACCCTCTTTACCCTTTCCCGCTCTTTCTCCTTCCCACTTCCTTTCCTAAAGGGTCGGCAACGCGGAAGTGATGCCTCTGGTGTCGCAGGCGTCCATAGGCTACGGTGACCACTTACCATCAGGTGGGCCGTATGCTTATTTGCCACCTTAGTCGTATAAAAAAAAACCTTAAGAAAAGGCAATTATTTAAGCCACTATGCCATTTATACATTTATATTGCTTATATATTTGCTGCCTATACTTACAGGTTAAACTGTTGAAGTATCTGGCAGCTTAACAAACCTTACATTTACTGCTGACTATGATATAAATGAATATGTTTGTATGTGCAGGTCATCTGGGGTGACGAAGAGAGCGGTCGCACGTGGGATGATCACGCGCTCCGCAAACAAGAGCTGCGAGAGATCAAGATGCTGCAGAAACAGGAGCAGAAACAATTCCAGGACCTCAATGCGAAGGAGGCGCAGCTACGAGACCAGCAGGATAAGAGGTATGCTAACTTTTGTGGGAGAGCCACGCTTCGGCACGAATGGGCCGGCTCGACCGCAGTGATACCACGGCCTCACAGAAAATCGGCGTCAAATAGCGCGTGCGTTATTTTTCGTCGAGTGAGTGAGGGTACCGGAGGCCCAACCCCCTCTCTCATCCTGGGGGAGAGAGCAAATTTAAAAGGCTGGTAACGCATTCGTGACTCCTCTGGTGTTGCGGGTGTCCATGGGCGGCGGTAATCGCTTACCATCAGTCGATCCGTCTGCTCGTTTGCCACCTAAACCATAAAAGAAATAAAGATAAAGATGATTTATTTGTCATAACATGTGTACAATATGGTGTTACAAAATATTACAGTTTCAACATGTTCCGTCAATTTAAAGACATGCCAATATTGATAATAATTAAAGAAAAAAAAAGCTATTTTGTAGGCTATATTTTTGTTACGTTGTAAGAAGATTATATATATACAGGTAGATATGATCGACTGCACGGATGACGTAGTGGTTTAAATGGTCGCTTCGCCGCTGCCACTGCGCCGAGTGTTGTGGGTTCGAATCCCACACGGGCCAACACTTTGTGATCTACAAATGGTTGTTCCGAGTCAGTGTGTTCTTTCTGTCCGTTGTTTGTATGTTTGTAAAGTCCCCCGCGATACAGGATTTACTGCTAGTGCGGAAAGTGTCATTAAAATAAAAAAAAGTTTAAAATATTAAATGCTGCGAAACGAGTTTGTTTTGTATAATTGAAATAATAAAAGAGAGGTTTGAGGTTTTTATGCAGTAAGTAAATGTAATAAATTCACTAACCGTATTGACGTTCATAAATGTTATTTTGTGATCTAAATGAATAAATGATTTTGAGTTTTAGTGTTGATAGTTTTGATGGGGACATAATTGTAATGAGTCTATAGTTAGGATAATTTTTGTGTTAGATTTTGTGGTGTTTGCGGTATACTGGATGTAACGGACAGCGTACCAACAATTGAAATAGTAGATTAAGACTATTCTGAGCTAAAATCGTTAATTTTTCTTTATAAATCACACCATAAATGAATATCACATTTTACTCAAATGCAACAATGTAATTAAATCGTCGTGATTTAAACAAATCAGTTGTTTATGCGCGCGGAGTGCAGAGGTCATTCCCCGCGCGGTTCGTTGTATTGGTAGCAATCCATTGTGTACCATGTAATAATTATCATTTTTATATTTGGACGTACTTTCTGAAAAACGTTCCAACCCACACTCGGGTCAAAATCGAGTTATTATTAGCAAATTAGTCACGGGGTTACTATTTACTAGCTGGAAAAATGTGGTAGCTCTACTATCACTCTAAATATTAAATCATGACTTAGTACCCACATGTATGAAGAAGCAATACGGGATTGAACTTCAATCACGATTATCTCAAAATGTTAACTTTGTGGGTTGGAACGTTTTTCAGAAAGTACGTCCATTTAGCTTATAGCCATCATGTGTGGTGAGTCCGTAAAATTTGATGCCATAGCGGGCTTTTTGCGACTTGATGTATTGGCGAAAGTACAAGCGACCCCGAAACAGAAGAAGAGACACATCCAATGAGAGTTATTTACCAGTACTGTAAATTTTCCAAAAGTTTAGTGTCAATGAATTTAATAATGTTGCTTTTTCCTTTTGTTTCCAATTCAAGACAAAAATCTTAATCTTGCGTTTTATGATCAATAGAAGTTTATTTTACCTGTAAAAAAGTCGTCTTGCTAAAGTTTTTAGTGCGCCGTCCCTTACTCCCAGTATAATATACAAATTTTGGATTGTTACCACTTTTTATCACTGGATACATAGTATTTTTCAGATTTAGATAGACTTTTGTTTATTTTTTATCTGTTTTGCTAAGAATGATTATGAGAATTAAAAAAATATTAGTATCAGGAATGTATAGAACGTGCAATACGCGCAGGTTCGAAGCAGAGCAAGTATCACTGACGCGCGCGCACGAGGCCGATCTTGAGGCCCTGGCGCGCGCGCAGCGAGGTGCCGCCGAGCGCGCCGAGCAGCAGCTTGAGGCGGAACTGCGTCACGCCGCCAAGAGACTGCGTGCCGACCACGAGCGGGACCTCAAGCACTTCCGCGACACGCTCAAACAGGAGCTACGCCTGCTCAAACAGGTATTACATACATTCTGATCTTATTTATGTACGATCACCTATAATAGTGCATGGGTACCTTAAGGTTCCAAATCCTGTGAAAACTCGAATAACAATGAATATGAATGAACTAGATGGCGTTGTTTTATAAATTATGGGTATATTAGTTTTACCTTTAGGCTTTCATTCATGTAAGAAAAGTGTTTCTTTTTTTTAAATAAACTTTGAACAGATGACCAAGTAAAGTAAAGTTTGCCCGCGACTTCGTCCGCGTGGAACAGTTACATTGCAGCATAATATTTTTTTTAGGATACTTATTTTGCAAATAATACACATACAAACTGTTGTGGTTTACAGAAAATATCTTATTTTAATACATTTTTACATGGTTTTATCTTGTATAATGACGAATTCTCATACAAACTTTAATCTCTTATTTCAACTCCTTTATGGCCTTTTTTACAACAAAAGGTAGCCTATGTCCTTCCACAAGGTCTACTCTACCTCTGCATCAAATTTCATCAAAATCGGTTCTGTGGTCTAGGCATGAAAACGTAACAGACAGACAGAGTTACTTTCGCATTTATAATATTATTAGTAGGGATTACAGGCGACTGTACATAGAGGACATCGATGAACCCCACACATACACAACACCCATCCTTAAAGTATAATTGAACTATATGTTACCAATAGATGTTCCCGCGGTTTCACCCGCGTTTATCGTTACTTCGCCGCCCTGTGGGTCGTAGCGTGATGTTATATAGCCTATAGCCTTCCTCAATAAATAGACTATCCAACACTAAAATAATTTTTCAATACGAACCAGTAGTTCCTGAGATTAGCGCGTTCAAACAAACAAACAAACTCTTTAGCTTTATAATATTAGTATAGATTAGAATAGCAAATTTGTCTAGATTTTGCCTTCGGCTTTGCTCGCGTAAATTTAAGTTAAGTTAGGTCCCACACGCCCCGCCGGTGCCGTCCCCTAGCCGGCGGATAGTGCATCAAGCATTTTTCCTAGGTACCAAAAAAAAAAAAAGTTTGTAACAGTCTTCTATGTCCTTTTCTGTACCCCTGACAAAGTGTATGCGAAATTTCCTGATGATCGGTCGAGTAGTTAAAGCGACATGTTTACAAGAGCGTGAGAGCATAACAAACAAACTCACTTTCGCATTTATATTACTATATTTTGCCCGCGGCTTCACTCGCGGTAGTGTAGATTTATGTTAATATTTTAGTACCCTATATAAGTAAACAATACTACTGTACAGTTTCACCAGAATCTGTTCTGTAGTTTTTGCGTGAGAGAATAACAAACATCCAACTATCCATCTATCCCATCGATCAAATATACCATAGATGCACGATCGTCGCTCGAAAAACAGCCCCAACAAAACTGTGCATAAATCAGTCGTATGCGCTATATTATGCACCTGTCCCACTCACTCTTGCGTGCGCTGCCCGTAAGCGAGAGCGAATCGACACCACTACTACGGTGGAGACCGTACCATATACTTAGTACGCTTGCGTATCGCGAGTAACACACTTAGGACGCTTTACATTGACGCGTTTTAACTAAACTATTACAAAATGTTTCTCAGTGGGCGTTCAATGATTATTCCGGTTTATTTCCTGGATTGCATAATAAATGCAGACATATAAGTAAGTAGTACTGGTCAGTGCCACATATTGACGCGGTTTTTGTATGAGAATGTGCATCTATGGTATATTTGATCGAAGATCTATCCTCATAAATTTTCACATTTATAATATTAGTAGGGTAAGTTAGGTTTATTACAAATTACTTTTAAAATCCAGAATCGCCGCGGATAACACCGAATAAGTTTTTTTCATACTGTCGAATAGCCTATAGTGTTTTTCCATACACAATCATTTATTATAGCTCAGCGTAATAAACAAATATTATTGTTCCACAGGAAGTAGAATTGGTTGTAAAAGACCGTCGCAAGGAGGCGTACAGACAGCGGCGAGCACGACTGGACGCCGAACACGCCGAACGCGAACGATCGTTCGTCGCGGCGCTCGCCGACGCCGGCGACGCAGTGCTAAGGCGCATACATGACGCACACCGCGATCGGCAAGCGCTCGCTGACAGACAGTACCTGCAGCAGAGGCACCAGGTTAGTTGCACAAGTATTATTTAGAAGTAATAGTCAAAAATCATTTATTAATTTAGGTCACGAAGAACATTTATGAACGTCAAAGTAACACTTATGAACGTCAAAGTAACACTTATGAACATCAAAGTAACATTTATAAACATCAAAGTAACAATTATGAACATCAAAGTAACACTTATAAACATCAAAGTAACAATTATGAACATCAAAGTAACAATTATGAACATCAAAGTAACACTTATAAACGTGAAAGAAGTTAGTGACGTCACTACAAACTCAGTATGAAATTCAATTACAGCTTCAGACAGAGCTGCGGTAGTGAATGCGACTGCTATGCATGAAGTCTCGGGTTCGAATCCCGAGTCCGGTTTTCCTAATAAGAAACTTCAATAGCTGCCTGATGTTAGTAGGACTAGATTATGTCGGTCGCTTCGCTTGCATAAATGCAGTTTGGGTTAAGTCATTAACACTACTTTTTCAAGATGAAAGGTACTCTATGTCCTTTTTGCGTCCCTCGACAACGTGTGTGTACGCGAAATTTCATGATGATCGGTCTAGTATACGCATATACGTTATATTAGTTAAGATAGACAAATAATAATAATAAACTTAGTAGGAATTCGAGCAGCGATAGCTCAGTGGGGAGACCAACAGATTGCAATGCAGAGGGTCTCGGGTTCCAACCCACGTCGCGCACCTATGACTTTCGGATGTTATATGACTTTTCGAAATGATGTGCGTATTGATTGACAATTATCGCCTGCTCCGTGCCTCGGAAAGCACGTTAAGCACGTCCCGGCTGTCATGAACATCTATGGCAGTCGTTATTGGGAGAGTGTCGACACAAAAGATCCCACTGGGTCGAAGTGTCGCCGGTCTGCACTGACTGGCCCCCACATAAGATAAGATAAGATAGTAGCAATTCGAATTCAACTATGCAGAATGTTTAATAATTTGTGTCACTAATTCTTAGTATTATTGTTAAGCCCTCCAGCTAACTTAGAATGCTTGGTTAGTTCAATGCGTAGTATTCGAACCCACAATCTCTCGATGACTAGTCCAATCCGAATACACTCACGATACCTTCTCCCCAGATAATGAGAACCCGAGAAGCGGCCCTCTGGGAGTTGGAAGAGAAGCAGATTCATGAACGGCATCAGCTCGCGAAGCGGCAACTTAAAGACGAGTTCCTGTTGCGAAGACACCAAATGCTTGTCCGGCATGATAAGGAGTTGGAGCAGATTAAGAGGTCAGCTATCACTCCCTTAAGTTCTTTTATTTTAACTAGGAGTTTGTCTGCTGGTTCGCTTGCGTAAAAGTAGGTTAGATTATGTTAGTAAGTAACCTCGGCGGGGCCGCGATTTTTTTATTTTTTTTTATACAACTAAGGTGGCAAACAAGCGTACGGCTCACCTGCTGGTAAGTGGTCACCGTAGACTATGGACGCTTGCAACACCAGAGGCATCACTTGCGCGTTGCCGACTCTTTAGGAAAGGAAGTGGGATGGAGGTAAGGGGGTGATTGGGCCTCCGGCACTCTCAATCACCGAACGAAACACAACAGTAGGAATACTGTTATTTCACGTCGATATTCTGTGAGAGGGTAGTCGTTCCCCGGTCGAGTCGGCCCATTCATGCTGAAATCAGTGAGGCTGTACTACTCTTGCATGTAAAAGCGATTCCTGCGGCCCTCCGACTCTGGTTACGTCGAGCAACACCGTGGTAGGTTTAGTCGGTATTACCGGAATATATTTCCCCCGGTGAGTCCGATATAACCTCTCCCCGCGGAGAGGTATGCATCAAAAAATTCGTAAATAAAAAGTGGTTATGTAAGTAACAGTTTTTTTTTAGGGTTCCGCACCCAAAGGGTAAAACGGGATCCCCTTACTAAGACTCCGCTGTCCGTCTTTCACCAGGCTCTATCTCAAGAATCGTGATAGTTAGACAGTTGAAATTTTCACAGATGATGTATTTCTGTTATCGCTATAACAACAAATACTAAAAAACAGAATAAAATAAATATTCAAAGTGGCTCCGATACAACAAACGTGATTTTTTTGCTCGTTTTTGCTCGATATTGATAAAGGCAACAGGTAGACGCTTGAAATATTCACAGAATATTTAGTTATGTATTCATTTTAAAAACAAATAATTAAATTAAAATAAAACAAATATTTAAGGGGGGCGCAAAATTAATTGGTCTGCGTTACCTATAAAATTGACGTAGTATATTATATACTAGGGGAAGTCGGAGGACTGATGAGGCGAGATCTGGGACACATTGCTGCCTACCCTTTGGATATACCGATGTCTATGACCTTTTCTTAATGTGTGTATATGTTTCCAGGAAAAACACTCGCAAAGAGGAAGAGCTGGCGAAGTGCCAGGCGCTGGAGAAGCGCTCGCTGCCGAAGCGCATCCGCGCCGAGCAGAAGGCGCGCGAGATGATGTTCCGCGAGTCGCTGCGCATCAGCGCCACCGCCGCGCCCAGCCACGAGGACGAGCGCGATAGGCTTAAGAAGGTAAGCAGCTACTCAACACTCGCTAACAGGAACAGCTAGCGAGAATGATCTCGCTAGCTGTTCCTGTTACTTCGACTCGCGGAACATGAGTTCCGCGAGTCGAAGTCGAAGTCGCTGTCGAAGCGCTCGTTGTCGAAGCGCTCGCTATCGAAACGCTCGCTATCGAAGCGCTCGCTGTCGAAGCTCTTGCTGTCGAAGCGCTCGCTATCGAAGCGCTGGCTATCGAAGCGCTCGCTGTCGAAGCGCTCACTATCGAAGCGCTCGCTGTCGAAGCGCTCGCTGTCGAAGCGCTCACTGTCTGTAATGCAGTACTAGAATAATATTCTACAATTTTCTAGAATATTAGCGTTGGTTTTGATTAGTCAGTCAGTGTTTCGTTGACCATACAGACAGTGCCAAAAATAAGCTCTACTTCTATTTCTTACATAGTGCGTACATACCCTTTATTGTTAAATAAATCCAATTATCTGTATTTTTGATTATCCGAATGGGCTCTGGTCCCAACTGATTTGGATAAGTGGAGTTCCACTGTACATCAAAATATTATAGAGCACAAGTATGTGCGCAAACACAGGTGAACTCTCTACTCTATACCCCTCATACCGGACCGAAGAGCGATCAGGCGCAGGACCAACAGATTTACATGCTTTCCAAGGCACGGCGCGGCGTTTCTAACACCGCCAATTGTCTAACTCCGGGCTGCTATTGAGATTCTTGGCAGAAAACTATTGACAATAACTTTTTTCTGGCCCGACGCAGGATTACCAACTTATTTAAAATCAGCTAACTTTTAAAAATGTAGGTATGTTTTTAACTTTTAATTATACATTTTTCATACTTAATATTTAACTTTGTATCACAACTTGTTTTATGTAATGACCAAATATATGTATTAGACTTATCTTATCTTATCTTGTATGTCGGGGCTAGTCAGTATAGACCGGCAACACTTCGACCCAGTGGGATCTTCTGTGTCAGCCCCAAGATTCATCCCTTAGCTATCTCCTTATGAATGTACTGCATTAGCCGCAGTGTACAATTCAGAGGGAGAAGCCTGAAGTCTTCAGGGTTTGGATATGCCAATCCCATCAGACCCATCCTCAGTCTAGCTAACGCGTCGCATTCACACAGTAGGTGCGATATGGACTCGTCCTGTTCACCACAGATTCTGCAGATCGAATTGTGTGCCAATCTCAATCTGCACAGGAAGTCGTCTGTATTAGACTTAAGTCTTTGGGAAGGCACTGTTTCTGATATAGACAACCTAGTCCATTCCATTTGTTACTTATTTGGTGGCTAGTAAATCTATTATTATTTGCAATGTTCCCATTCAACATAGGCCCCAAAGCGTAAGGGCGGGCCTCTGTAAGGACCATGTGTCGGTATATAACATTTTTATTTTTTTTACCTTCAGTTCCAAGAGAACGAGAAGCGCCGGTACCGGGCTGAGCAACAACGTCTAGCGACGAAACACGCCAAAGCGAGAGAGGAACTCAAGGCTGCGGGAGAGGTAAGAAAGATTACCTATTTACTTATATGTCCATTTTAAATAAAGCTCTCAGTTCTTTTACGTGTCATTTATTTATTTTTGTACGGCTACACATCAAGTTAGACACCCTATATACGCATAACTACGTTACATACAAAATAGAGAATTGTCGGAAAGGGCCAGTGCATAGTGGTGTCGATGTAATGGTAAGGATAAGGCGTCGCGTCCCGTTCAGCGTGAGTTAGACAAAATAACAAAAATATAACGCACTCTGTCGCACGATTCGCAGTGTTCAACTTCTAATAGTTATAAGTCCAAACAGCCTAGGTTGATGTGTCGCTGTGTGTACTAGCTGACCCGATAGACATAGTCCTGTCTTAGACGAACTGACAAACCCGCGAGGATAAAGATTTTTGATATTAACAAACTTTTCTTAAGTTTTTCTTCTACAACGCGATAGTAAATGAATGATTGAGATCGGTTAAGTCGTTCTCATATATTAGTATTAAAGAGTGACTACAGGCAAATAATACTAACTTAATATAGGATACTAGCTTTTGTCCGCGGCTTCACTCGCGTAAATGTATATTAGGTTATGTTAGTAATAGTACTTTTTAAGAATAAAATATAGCCTTTGTTACTCTGTGATAATTTATTCTACTCGGTTATTCTTTTAATGGTGAAAGAATATTAAAAATCGGTTGATTGGTATTTGAGTTAAATCCTTACAAACCATCAAAAAAATCAAATCTTTCCCCTTTATAATATTAGCATAGATAATATTTTACTTTTTAGTTTGGATCTGAAATTATTATTAATCTACGTTTAATAAATAAAGAAAAATGTTGTTGCTATATATCATCATCATATCATGTAAGTAGAAGACTCAATAAGTATTAACATTATTATTGTGTCCACCAGGCGTTACTCCGCGAACTGGAGCAGTACCAGAACGAGAAGCGGAAGGCGCTCATGAACCACGAGAGCAACAAGATGAAGACCGTCGAGGAACGTTACTCGCAGGAGCTCAAGGAGTGGCGCTCTACCCTCGGAGACAGGAAGCTGGTGAGTTATTTGTTACCGCACCTTACCAGTAGTAGGCTCAGATCGGTGTAAGGACTTACACGTTCACCCACAGACAAGTCACAGTCGGTCTGTAGGCTAAGGTGTAAGGGCTTACCGGCCAGTAACAGCTGGCAGACAGATGTGGTCATGTCTATAGTTGTATAACGGATGGTGGATATATAGCTAGCTTTTGCCCGCGGCTTCACATGCTCGAAAACAGTACTTTGCTCTGGATGAAATGTCCTTTTTTGTAGAAGGTCACTTCTTGAATCTTGATCGTCATGATCAGTTGGGAAGTCAACAGGTTCCCTCTTCGATGAATCACATATGTAGGTATGATACATAATAATAGATTTCCTATTGAGTCTATTACGGAACAGCGAATGGGTTTAGGTTTGAAAGCGTAACATACAATTTCACATTCGCATTTATATTATTAACTAGATTTTGCTCGCGTCTTTGCTCGCGTAAATGTAGGTTAGGTTAGATTAGTAACAGTTTTTTTTCTGGATAAAAGATAGCCTATGTCCTTTTCTGTACCCCTGACAATGTGTATGCGAAATTTCATGATGATCGGTCAAGTAGTTATGGCGTGAAAGCGTAACAAACATATCTATAATTCGCATTTATAATATTAGTTGATTCATTAGGTGTTCTTTTTTTTTTTTTTTTTCTTTTTCAGTTTTTGAGGTAAACAAAAAATGTCACAATATATGGTTTTCAATAATTTGTACCAAATAAATATAGCATAACTGTGACACCGGTGACATTTACCACATATTATTAAATGACCACACCTTTCTGTCACACGCTGAATTAGCTAAAGAAGTTAATATCTTCTTATTCATAATCTAATCAATTACAGCCCTTAGTCTGAACTACACCCGAAGATCTTAGCCTACCCCAGCTGATTGTACAAATATCACACTGTTTTTAAATGTGAATGATTTTTAAGTCATCTATATTATTCTATATACTATGTCCAGGCTTTTACTGTAAAGGGTTCAGCAATTTGAACGCTTTAACAATGTAAACCACGCCGGTAACGCGCAAGTGATGCCTCTGGTGTTGCAGGCGTCCATAGGCTACGGTAACCACTTACCATCAGGTGGGCCGTATGCTTGTTTGGCACTCTAGTATTATAAAAAAAAAATGCATGTACATATATGAGCAGATCGATTTGTGAAACCCTATGAGTAAATGCGCAGTCATATAAAAGAAAATCATTTTAATGCATTTATTATTAATATAAAAGAAATTACTTAAAAATTATTCACAAATGTGTTTTTTTGTTATATTTTTATGTTCGTTTGACGTCATCGTTATTCTGTGTACAGAGTGCCTAGTGCGAGTTTGTTTTACGTGAACGTGATCGACACGTTTATGACGTTCGGCGCTCCGATTGTCTCCAAGCTCTTAACCAATCAGAGAGACAAACGCCGTAAACCATTCGATCGCGTTAACGTAAAAACAACTCTCACTAGGCATCCAGACCATTTTTCTTACTAGTATTTTTTAGTAAACAATCATATAGTTATTCAGTGACTACTTTTGATTATTTTAATTGTTTTTTTATAAATAAAGATGAAAAAAAGACAATGCATAGAGATAGGTCTCTATCGTCTTAATCATTTGTTTACTAAATCAGACTAATAAGAAAATTTTACTATAGTCATGTTAGAGATAGAAATTTGACTATAACGATATGGTTGACGTGTTAAATATCTACCTCTAGTAAGCTAAACAATGGATAGATAGGTTTATCAATTTTAGCGTCTTCAAAGGTATCTTTACGGTATTATCTATGTCTGTGAATGTTACTATAGAAATGTTTTAGTGCCACAAATTATGCAGGTACAGATGCCCGTCGTGCGATAATTCATATTCGGCTGAAACCTGGTAACTATATAAAAAAAGAACAGTCGTTTTACTTACGGACTGTTATTTTTTTATATATATAAATATTTTATTAAAAAAACCAGTCGTTTTACTTACGGACTGTTAAGAGCAGCGATAGCTCAGTGGGGAGACCAACAGACTGCAATGCAGAGGGTCTCGGGTTCGAACCCACGTCGCGCACCTCTGACTTTCAGAAGTTATATGACTTTTCGAAATTATGTGCGTATTGATTGACAATTATTGCCTGCTCCGTGCCTCGGAGAGCACGTTAAGCAGTCGGTCCCGGCTGCCATGAACATCTATGGCTGTCGTTATTGGGAGAGTGTCGACACAAAAGATCCCACTGGGTCGAAGTGTCGCCGGTCTGCACTGACTGGCCCCCACATAAGATAAGATAAGATACGGACTGTTAACTTACTAACATATCCTATGTAAAGTAAAAGTAGTAAGTTGCGGTAGTTCATTAGTTAAGGTATTGCACTTACTATCGAGAGGTTGCGGGTTCGAACTCCACCCATTGCACTACCGACGTGAACTCACTCTTAACACAAGCATTCAAGCTGAGCTGAAGGGGTTAACGAGAATACTAGTAATTTGAAACACAATGTGCTAGTAACCTTAAAAAAAAAGTTGAAAAATGAACTGTTCGTAGACAACACGACTCCTTTCTTGTATATAGGAACCAGGCCTAAGTCATTCTTGCCGGTCAAGTGTATGAGTGCGTCTGTTGTATTAAAAAGGTGTTCTATATCTGAATATTTTGTGGCATTTCTTTATAAGTGTGATGTATGTATGTACGTTGCTTACTGTATAAGAGACATTTATATGAAGAATTAAGCAAGTAGCATGTCTTTATATTGATTACTTTAATATATAGTAATCTTTTACTACCTTGTCACACTGAGGAGAGGCCCTTGCCCAACAGTGGGAAAGTTTATACAGGGCTGATATTATATAATTATACATTATTTGCTTAAATGTGATTGTTATTTCTATACAGTATGTAGCGTAGATGTTTCTTTTGAACAGAGGGTTAGTTGAGTAAGCAATATTAATCTCTAAAGGGACCAAGAACTTGGTAGTATTTTTTGTTTAGTTCAAGGTACATATATACAACATGTAACATAATAAACGCACATCCTGAAAGTAGTTTGTTCAAAATTCGCTACTGAAAGCAGTTCCAGCAATTTTTAATATAGGTGATTTTTTATCCCTAAAATAATTAAAACGAATTAAATGATAGTCACCCATTTATTAAATAGCTGAAATAAACGAAAATGTATCATAATTCAAGGCAATAAGGTTTTTGATGCAATAAAGGCAACAATGTTAGATTTATTGTAATATATCTATACTATCCGCGCACAATAAGGAGAACTAATTCGTTAAGTTAAAATATTCAAGTACATAAAAGTAACATTTTAATGATTATATTATTATTACGATTTAATAATCTAATTGGGGTGTTTGAGGTTGTGCGTTATATCTGTGACATGTTGTATACTTTTTGATACAAAATTGGCACAAAATAGATATTTATAGAAGGCCAGTTCGATAAAACGCGTGTAATTTCACTTATCCACAGGCAAGTGTAGTGACTTCGGACTATTATGTACGAATGCAGTGTCAGAGTGCCTAGCGCGAGTTTGTTTTACGTTAACGCGATCGACTCGCTTATGACGTTTGCTTCGTTTGTCTCCAAGCTCTTAGATTCGATCGCGTTAACGTAAAAACAACTCTCACTAGGCACTCTGATATTCGGATGACATGATCTAAAGTTCCTCTACTTACGTGTGTGAGAGTGTTTATTGGGCTGGGCTTCTATAAACATGTAATCCATGGCATTGTTTTATGTTTACATATTGAAATTTATTGAAATTAAACTACTTTATACGTATTTTGTTGTGTTGTTTATTTTAAAACACTTGTATTACATAATTTTGAACTATAACAATACTACTATAAAAATTACTTCAATTTAAGCTATTTAAATGAATTAAAACTATTTATATTTAAGATAACACTTTTATCCGACGTTTCGGTTGCTTTACAGCAGCCATGGCCACGGGGAGACCTTAGTCTGAATGACATAGTTCTAACTCTATTATGGCGTTTCATGCAAAACATGACGTTTCAGTACTCAGACTAGACAAAAAAAACATACGTATTGCCAGTCCAGTCTTGAAATTATGTAATTAAAGTGTTTTAAAATAAGCAACGCGAGAAAATTCGTATAAAGTAGTTTAATTTCAATGATTAACATTTGCGTGAATGTAAGACAATTACATTGAAATTTGTTTAGAATTCCGCAATTATTCGATTGTTGATCTTAACAAATTGTAAACAATTATTTGAAACTTTTTCTTGTGTATGGGGAGGTGATATATTTATATTTTTAATATCTTTAGTGACTTTTAGAGCTTAGTATTCCATTTGGACTGACCTTGTATAAAGCATGTGTTGTTTGTAGCTTGCTAAGGATTGGATGGAATGTACGCATGTGGATATGTGCCCCTATGTGTCATGGAATATGTTTGGCAGCGGCTTCCTCGCTAAGCTTGAGGAGGCTTGTCACGCGGTAACTCCACGTTATACATTAGTCGCTTAACCATAAGTATGCAGACGGTTTAAAAACAAACAAAAAAGAATTGATATTAAGTTTTTACTGCTAAAATGATTTAATTTATAAATGCTTAATTCTCTATTTAGTCTATTGTATAAATTGTATAATTGTTAAAAATATTCCTGTATCACAATGGGGTGAGCATGTATGTAGCTTGGTCTACTAATATACTAAATTGGTGATGGTTTATATACATATACGTTCTATATATTTAAGAGTCTACGAGTTCTGAAACGTCAGTTTACATAATGTGTTATAAAATTGGAATAAATCGGTACTTTTTAGTACAAGGTCTTAGAGCCAACAGGAGCTCCCCTCTTTTCGCATAATGTTTTCCCCTAATATACTTTGGCATCATTAGTTTGCCATAATTGTCTTTGGCATACAGTTTATGATGATATAATTATCTTAGTTACAACTCCAAAAATAAGTTTAGGTTGCCGCGTAAGTGACAATAATACATGCATTATATAGTAAAAGTTATATAGATTAACTCAAACCGATCAATCGAACCAACCGAAATTATAAAATAGACCGATCTTAGAAATTTACTGTTGCAATATAATCTCTACTAAAATAACATAGGTCTAACTCTATTATGGCGTTTCATACAAAACATGACGTTTCAGTACTCAATCAGACTATACAAAAAAAAAAACATACGTATTGCCAGTCCAGTGCTGTCCACCCAATGTGGGTCAACCTAGGTTACATAGTACCGTCCGAAGTGCGAAGTTACTAAACCAACTGTCTTCCCACGGCAGAACATCCTTAAAACATTCGAGAATCAACTTGACGACCATGAGAAAAAGTTCAACATACCGATACCTGACCGGGCGGTGTTCCTTAACGCACCCTGGCCGAAGAACGTACTCCAACACGTCCTCAGCGCTTACCACCAGCGGAACAGCTTCATAGGATCGCTATCCCGCTCCAGAACTTCGCTGAACTTCCTCTCAGCAGCCAACACTCCAAACATGGATAGAAGAAGATCCATCAGCCCGAATAGAGCTACCAAATCAGCCGCTACAAGTGCCAACAACACGACAAAGAGAGGCAAACTGGTTAAAACACACAGATACGCATCCACCTCCAACCTTAAATTAGTCTCCGATAAAATATCTGGTTTCTCAGTCTTCAGCTCAAATGACGAATGGCGCAGAGAACCAATAATGGCTTATGGTGACGAAAGACGGATAGCTGAAGAGCCAGTAGACAGGATAAAGCAGAAAAAGCTGAATAGACAGAGCATGTCTGAGCAGCTATTCAAGCAAGAAACGGCACAGCCGATGAAGAGATCCATATCCCAGCAGAGTCTGAAGCAAGATCGCGCGTTAGAAGCTGTCATGATAGACCTACCATCTCTAGAAACAGCTTATGACACCCTGCATAGTGGACGAAGCGAGCGGAGTGACAGCACATGTACTATTTACTCCACGGATGATGTAGAAACGCATTTCAGCCGTTGGGGTCTCGTCCGAGGGTCTAACAGCTACTCAAACTCTGAGGTCCCTGTCAGTCAGCTGTCCACTTTAAATTTGAGGAAGTCGATAATGAATGAACGCAAAGATGGACCTCCGGACTCGGTTGTTTGAGGGGTTTAGAAGGCAGTGGATGTTATTATTATTGAATTGTAAGGTGTGCTCTTTGTTTTTTAATGTCTTCATGTCGTCGGTAGGGATGTATTCGTGAATCTTGTCTCCGCGGAATACCAGCTTTTATACAGATGGATGCTGCGCGGATTGTGAGCGTTTTCTTCTTAGTTACAGATTATTTAAAGAAAAAAAAAATAGTTTACACGCTTTCTTATAGATTAATCTTTAATATTTAAGTAAGCCAAGTGTCAAATAGTGACTTATCAGACAAAAATCATCTATAAACTTTACTCAACTTTAAGTGTTAGTTGAATAATAGTTTAGCGCGGGTTGTTATTCCTTATTACTGAAACTAACTTTTACTGAAATTAGAGTTTAATTTTAGGGTTCCATACTAACGGGAACCTATTAGTAAGCCTCCGGTGTCCGTCTATCGGTTTGTCAGCGGGCTCCAACTCATATACCGTAATAGGTCAAGAGTTGAAAAATTTACAGTGTAAGTTTCTATTGCCATTAAAACAATATACATACAATAAAAAGTACATAATTTTATGTCTCGTACGAATTACTTACACTTGACCTGTTTTTATTTATATAATTTAGCAATATTATCTACTTTAATTTGCCCTGTTTTTACAACAGTTTTCAATGATGCCCAGCTCCTATTGATCGTAGCGTGATGTTATATAGTTTAAAGTCTTCCTCGATAAATGGGCTATCCAACACTAAATTATATATTTTTTAATTCGAACCAGCAATTCCTGAGATTAGCGCGTTCAACCAAAAAAATAAACAAACTCTTCAGCTTCATAAAAGTACAAAGTGACTTGTAAAGAGTTTATCACCTAGCATTGATATTTAATCTACCAATATTTTTCGTCATTTCAAAATGAAAAGCGCGCTTTTAGAATTCCCGCGTTTCGAATGAAGCGCTGAACAACCCACCAAGCACCCATCTTATAAAATCTAATTACAACGTTTATATAAATATTGTATACAAAACTAACAAGCTTGCTTCCAAATATAAAACAAATGTGTCAACAGCTGTCGTTTTGTATGTTATGTATGTCGTTATGTAATCTTAAGATATAGGCCAGCATTTTTCGAGTTATCAACTGCAAAACAAACAGACAATATAGCTTTACGGGACATATGGAAATTATATACTGAAGGCATGTATTTATTTGATTGAGCATGTGATTATATATTGTTTATTATGTACGTGATAATATTTGAAATGTTTTTGCATTTGTTATGAATGTGCATGTTTATTTTAATTTACATTTAATTATTTAATATTGAGGGTAGATTGTAATTTTTTTAAGCGGATAAATTTTTTTCACTCACTATAATAATGACTGCTCCGCTCCTGTGGCTCGTAGCGAGATGATATGTACCCTACGTTACTTTTGGATAAAGTAGCTTATAATGGTGAAATAATTTTTTAAAGCAGTCCATTTGTTTTTTTGTATTTACTCATTACGTACATATATAGACTAGCTGACCCGGCAAACGTTGTTCTGCCATATAAATCACCTAGGGGTATGTAATATACATTATGACTTAAAAAAATCATAAAAATTGGTCGAGCCGTTCCGGAGGAGTGCGACCACAAACACCGTGACACGAGATTTTTTACATTACTAAGATATTTCTTTTACTGATTTATATAGTTCTTGTCCAGATTTTGATATATCTTAACAAAATAAAGATTTGGCCGAAATCATTTTGCCTGTAGATATTTTATATTGAATAAACTTTTCATATGAACATGCATGCAATACTTTCATATCGATGTAAAAACATTTTAAACATTAATTGTTACATTTTAAGATTATAATGGTTGTTTCTAAAACTAACATGCTTCTATAAAATGTCTTCTATATAAAATTAATTAATATTTTAATATAATTTATATTTTTTAATATTAACTTAGAGTACAATGACTTTATAGGATTGAACTTTTAAAATAAAATTGTCGCAAGCCAGAAACGAATTAGGTATTCGGATATACGCTTTGGTTTAGTACGATAGAAACTTGTACTAAGCGTGCGGTGAAATGCTGTCTATCGGCAAAGCATGGATTGATTAATTATTTATTAATTCTAGTATCTCTAGAAAACAATAAATTTTCAGTATTAGTTGTATTTGTCACAAACTTCCTAACGCTTACTTTAATAAATATTAAAACATCCAAAAATATCGAGCCTAAATACTTTGCTTCCCTAGAATTAACATGAATATAGTATAGTATAGTCATTACTAAATTAGTAACTAAAATCGCAATAGCATAAGCGCGCGCAGTCGATATAGTTTTGTTTATAATCGAAATCGTACATCGCATTTAGTATTACCAAAACTAAGAAGACTTGAGCGATACGTCTTCTGGTAAAATATTAGAGTTTAACGACAGAAGTAGCGGTTTCTCTGGCAATGAGGGCTATCGTTTTTGTGCTCACCAGGTGGTGCCACTAGTGAGTAAGGTCCTGTCATTACTGTCACTGCTGTCAAAAAGCGTATTTGGCGGTTATAGTCTATGGTTGCTGTTGAAATGACTACAGGGTTTGACGTCTTGACCTTACTATCTACTAGCACTTTTAGCGGTGAATTCAAGCGCGATAGCTCCCATTTAGCCTGCGTTTTAAGATATTAGAGCTTTTACTAGGATTTTGGCCTGCGTTTTGAGATAGTATAGATATCACTGGAATTTTAGCGATCCTTACAGTGAGAATTCAAACGGCGTTTTAATCAATATAGTGAGGCTTTCAATGGAAATACAGCCTTACTTTCCAATTCTATTGGGCTTTAACTGGAAGGCGGAGAGGGGTTATGAATAGGCTTTTACTGAGAATTTAGCGGCATGCTTAGGGACTACAGTGGGTTATGCCACAAAAAACAAATGCAAATGTGCAATTCGATAAAACTCACTTTCAAATCTTCTATGAAAATAAGAGCTTCGGTAGTAATAAAAGTCGATTACTAAAGCTAGCTTTGAAGTGATATTTAGTTTCGAGATCATGTAATCTTTCGATGACACGGCGATGACATTATATTTCTGCGTCTATTATCCTTGTCAGCAATGTCTGTAGAAACATCCTATATATTGAGAAAGATTATTTAAAAGAAATGCCAGCGTAAATGTATTCCTATGTCGCCCAAATCTGTCGGCTTTCAGCGAAGTCACTCAAGTCATTTAAATATGGTCTTCGAAGTAGGCGAAATTTTCTTACCAGTAGAATAGATTCGATGTGCCTCATTCCAAAGTTTTAGGTTAGTTTAAATATATTAGGAAAAGTTGAATTTGATATTTTTTATTGTTATTTTATTAATTTATACGTTCGAGTGGATTTAAGATACGGTTGGAAGGTGCATTAGTATTGAAATTTACGATTAGTTTTTAGATATTAAAACGCAACGAAGTTTACGCGATCGCGTAAAAGCAGGCGCGGAAAAAAGCGGGCGTAACATTAGACGCGCGTAAGAGTAGGCGCGTGTCTAATGTTAGTGCGATCGAAGTAGGTATCTACGTAAGATTTATTTATCAGTAATTGTTCCTTAAAATGGATATTGATTCGAAAAAGCTCCAAATTTAACTGATTAGTTTTGGGAGAAGACAACATCATTAAAAAAATTATTTTCGTATATGGTACAGAACAAGAAAAATCTGTGTATCACTATTATAGTGTAAATCAATGAACAACGTTAAGATGTAAAACGTCCATTATTTTAAATCTAGGACGTCACATCTAATGACACAATTTAGACCACAACTACACAATGGAAAACAAAATGGTGTCATACATAAACATAGTTTAACCTCTTAACCAATACAGTTATAAAAAAAAACGAAAATACAAAAAGCTCTTCAAACAAGAGAAGAGTATCATAACAAAATTGACGTTTTAAATAGTCTGGTTAAGCTTCGGATGCCGGCGTCCTAGCGGTGGTTGATAGGTTAATAGTTCAAAAGTTAAATACCTTTTGTATTTTTCTCTTGTAACCTAAATAGAGAAACGGATTAGGTACTGTGAATATAAATATTACAATAAATAAGTCTTATCTGGAAAAATAATTGTCCAATAAATTATCTAAATTATTAAAGTTATATTTTCAAACGATAATTATAATTAATTGTACAAATAATAACTTTTATAATAGTTTTGTAAATTAAAATGTATTTGTTTATTTGTTATTTCGCAGATATTTTTACTAATACATTACGATAAACTTATTTTTATTAAGCTGGCCTGTTTTACTGGCTTTAACTTAAGTACTCTATCGAAATATTATAAAAGCTGTCTGTATTATGTGATGCTGAATTCATATAATTCTTTTAAATCACATTTAAGGAAAAGTAAAATATATATATATATATATATATATAATATATATATATATATATATATATATATGTGTGTGTGTGTATATTGTATTTTGTTTTGAATGCTTTTAAATAGTGGTTATTTCGACAAGTTCAGTGTTTCGTTCCATGACCGTTTCGTACCATTGGGACGAAACGCAGAATTTAAAAATATTTTTATTTTCATTCGGTGTTTCGTCCCATTGATATAATGTTTACGAAAACCTTTTTTTAGTGGAGTTGACAACATAATCTTAGTGAATCACTGAACGAGCCGTAATTTGACTTTAGCCTTTTAATTTATGACTGGTGTAAATGTGGTGTCGTATGTGTTATAATTAGAGGCTCGTCTTATAAAATAACTAGTGTAGTCCTAACAACAGTTTACGAAAATTAAAATAATTATATGAATTCAATATCGCTTTGTATATCCAGGTTTTGCTATTCTAAGCTGTCTCCCTTTAACACTTATTAAGAAAGAAACACTTAATTTTCTTCCAATTTATACATTCCAAGCATAGCCTTTTAAGCTTTTGTTAAAAACATTCCAAATTAGTTTTAGTATTTAATAACTATTTTAATGTCGGAGGATAATGGAAATAACAATAAATATTATGTGACATCAATATGTTGCCATTATTCTACCGATTCGCTTTACTGAAATGATTATTTTTATACAAAACTCCATGGGTCAAATTGACCTGTGGTGATTTAGTCCGTAGTGTTTAGTTAGTAGATAAGACCGCTCAGTTACCACGGTACTTGATGTGATTTTTGCTGAAATTATAACTTTAATGAATACATCATTTGATTGGTGATAATTTAACAAATAAATATATTAACTACTTATTGATTTTATCGTCACTGCGTCGTTTAAGCAATATCGGAATATTTTATATAGTTGACTAGCAAGGGGTCAATTTGACCCTAAATATAGTTAACATTTTTAATATTAATTTTGCATGTTTGTAGTAGAATTATTTTTAAATTATAAATTAATATAACTGATATATTTGTGCATATCTTAAGTAATATTTTTTATTGTAAGTATATAAATATTTACTATAATCGTTTCCGTAAAGCGATTCACGTATTACGGGGTTGCGTAATACGGGTCATATCGCGTTATTATTTACGCGTAAATAAAATAGTGTAGAAATATTAATAATATGATTTATATTATGCAAATTATTATGTAAATAAAGATGTTATGTTTTTATATTTTTTTATTGTTTTTACCTGTATAGTGGTGGTGGGATTTATCTTTATAAGAGCTTTTATCTGGTGATCTGATCTTAGTATTAAAATCTAAAGGTTACAGGATTGACCTTAAGGGCTAGAAGACATACGTCGAGCCTTATTTTAAACAGTGATTAGGTGAAAGTTTGTTCTTGGGGTATTTGGATAAATAATTGCACGCCCAAATATCTACTCAAGAAGTATATCTTATCTCTGCGTAACATAAGACAAAGAGGAGTCAAAAATAAAATAGCTGAAATAACTTAAAAAGTAAACATATTTTATCATAATATATTGATTTTTTTAAATTAGTGTCTTTTCTGATAAAGTACATGTAATCTTATTAAAGTCATAAGTCAGTTGCTGCATATGAAGCAATATGACGATGAGGTTGCACTAACTGACGGCAAATATATTTAGAAATATTTTAGACACAAGTTCAAAGTAAATGAGATGTAAGAAATAATGTATATAAGCTTGCTTTCAAAGGGGCAGGTTCAGTGACTACCAAGTACCCGCGTAATTTAATATATTACGCGACGCGTAACCCTCTAAATTACACGTCGAGTAATGTCTTTAATTACGCGCGGCGACGTCGTGTAACTAAAGATGTACATAAACCCCAGCTATATAACACAGATGTAACTGCGCAACCAATAATCGCAACATAACATGGCGACTAAAAGTCGCACGCATGTGTCTGCATGAGCATCGAACTGCGTATTGCTGCTCAATCGTTGCGAAAACCTTTTATTCATTCAACAACTAGTTTTTTGGTCAGTTTGCTAGTAGATAATTAAATGCAGATGGCGCCACTGGTATGACGTAAACGTAACTATCTGACAAGTAAAGCGGTACCTCATTTTAAATAAAAACTGATAGTTGATTCAACTTACCGCACTCTTACAAGCACAGGTGCGTTCGTAATACGGTCTCGGATCATTTTTATTCTGTTGATTGAAGCTCAACTGAGACCCGAAATTGTTCTACGAACGATTCTATGCGTATGTTAGTTTTAGTGAGCCCGCCATCCGTATAAATGTATGTATTTTGGCATTGGTTTACGTCGTAACACAGTGGCGCTTCTAGCGAGAGAAATTGGAAGCAACATCTTAGTTATCATTTTGTTAGAAAATTATGATTAATTGAAATAAGAAATTTCGTTTCAAAGATAAAAGGTTTTCGCATGTTGAGTGGTAATATACTGGATAATAACCGCCTGCGAGGTACAGCTAACCCGGATTGGACCGGCGCCCAGTATGGTACGTGGTGACTGCACATTCTAATTATATAGTTTGTAGACGACCTAGAGTAATTATGTATAGATTACCCACTAGTAGATTGTCTGAGCCACTTCTATACGTAGGGTTTACTGGAAGAGAAACTACCAATAATACGTGACCCGTTCAGGGAGAGGAGTGTCTTGAAAATACCACGCTCTGTCACAGGGGCGGGTGGAAGTTGGGGGAGAGGTTTAGGTTTTGCAGTTCCAGCGACCCACCTTATGCCGCTGTAGTAATGGCTGCAGGTGGGAGAACGGGGTCGCCCGCGGACCTTTTTCTTTTCTGCACTGGGCCCTGCTGGGTGGGTCGCTGATGTAGTTCTAGTGATCCACTCACCTTACAAAGCAGCGAGGTGGCACACCGTGGTGGTTTTAGCCAGTAGCCTGACATAACCCTCTCACATCCGCTTGTGGCGAAAGAACGGCAGGACGAACATTTGCACACATCAAAAAATTGGTTGAGGTTCCGTCAATTAGTAAATGTTTTCAAGGAAAATCTCGCGCTTTTTCGAGCTATATTCAAATATGGTGACAATATGAGTTTTAGCATATACTACGGGTGGTCACCGCGAAGGGTTTGGGAGCTAAAAAATGGGTCACGAATTATAGGTACGTTCTCAAAGTTTTCATAGCTCTGTACGCAACTTGATACGTTTTGTCTCTTGGGATTGAAAGTAAAGCGCCGTAGGAAAACGCACCGTGACATATCTCGAAAGATCACTCGCCTAATATCTTTTAGAAGCGAAATGTCTCAAGTTGCTTCGAGAGTTAAGAGCACTTATGGGTACCCTCGTTGGAGCACAACCGCAATTTCACACTTATGTTTTTGGTCATAACTGTTAGTAACATAGGCGTCCTAAAGACCTAATCTGGCGATATATGCACATTTGCACAAAAATCTGTAGAAGGTAAAACACAACTCACTTCGTAGGTAAATGTAGATGCTGAATTTGAACGTAATATACTGCTACTTAACCCTCTAGGGATATGAATAAATACTAACTTATTCAAAGAATATTCATTTTATTTCATTGGATGACAGTGTTTTGAATACTGAAAGCTCTTTGGAAAATTGGGCACTTTTTGAAAAATTGCCCTGAAAACATAATGCTATGTTTACGTGTACACTTAATGCGAATGCGTCCAACTTACTAACAAAACATAGCATCGTAATTTCGACTCGATAATGCGTCACTGTGCATGTAATTAATCGAATTAGGCGTCACTTGGCGGTAATCCATTGTAATAAAGTTATTGGGAAGAGAGAAACCCGCCACGCACCCACAGATTGTTGATACCAACTATTGCAATAGAAGAAGGTTGATTATACCCAACTCCTCTTAATGGGGACAGCCACGTTGTGGGACCTGGGCGTATTCCAACTTGCAGTATACCGCTTCCAACACAAACTATGGCTCATTCGTTGCCAAACGGTCCTGAAGATGCCTCGCGGTAAGGCGAAATACGTGTCGACGCATATTTTGTGTTCGAAACGGCGGAGTATGTCCACTCCAACGTGCAGTATTCCGCTGGGGTCCCACGACGTAGCTGTACCCATCTAGACGAGTTCGGTATTGTCAACCATTTTATATTGCAATAGTTGTGTTGTGCAATTCGAGAGTGCGTGGCAGGATCCTCTTTTCCCAATAATTTTATCACTGCATGCTTCTATGACGTCCGCAATATTAAAACGGCCCTGTATCAACTAATTTTTTTATTAGTATTTGTAGTGTAAGTTTCCTTAACTCGCAATTGCGTTCTTCCTTGGAATATCGATCCATTCATTTTATAATAGTGCCCTTAGCTGGACCTTTGACGAACGAATATGATGTATGGCAAGATTCGACGACGGTTATCGTTTGTCTTGAATCTTGTACTAGGATAAAGATATCGGCGGATGTTATGTGCGTATTTTGTATCACCGATAAACATAGTTGTGAGATTGTGCTTGTTTTATAATAATAGTCTGGCAAATGAATTTCTGTACATAATTACTCTGAGTTGATTGTATGCTAACCGAGAGAAACAGTCTTTTTTTAACAATAAATATATCCAAGTAGTTGTCTCGTTAGCGAAAAGTAAGTAGTCCTAATGAAATGTTTGGTATTAAAGTGTTTGTCTCGGCCAGCGTGTAATTTTTTTAGTTACTTTTTTTTAATATATACATAGGTGGTAGTTTGCAGAAGGTTTCTTAAAAAAGTATAGTATTTTACTTGGATGATGCATTTTACCGCAAGAGACAGCATGTACAGATTTTGCATGATATTACAAATAAAGATGTGCATGTATACTAAAATTGTTATGAATATGTGAAGCAACGGCGAATATAGCCCTTCAGCAATCGTCGTTTATTTTCGATAATGGTTTTTGCCATCTCGTTTTTATATGAGCAATAAGAACAGGATGGTAATATTTCAGAACAATCAAATAAGGCAAAGCCATTGCGTGTTTGTAAAAAGACTACCTTAATTATTAATTGTATACATATTTAAGATGTACTATGTTTGATCCTAACAGGTCTTTACTTGGAGTCTTAACAACATCTCGAAAAGGTCTAACTATTCTGTATTATTAAGGATCTCTTTCTCTATTTAACATCCTTTGACATAACTCTTACTTTACCTGTCTCTTGTAAACCTCCTTAATATCACATTCTTCCTCTCTTGCATATATTTTTCTTTACAGATTTTTGTTTTACAGCACTTAATACGTCATATCATGTCCAATACATCTTCCTTACTTATTTTATTTATGATTTATTTGGTTAAGATTTGTTTTGTAATCAGAAAAAAAGCGCCGTAAATAATAAAGTGTTTCATATTTATAGGCACTCGAGGAAGAGTTCACTGTGCAATTAGAAGAGCAAGAAAGACAAGCGGCGAGCGCTCGATTACCCCCACCATCGTCTACCATGCCTCAGCACAGTTCAACGCTACATTCATCAAGAACGAGCTTGGCGTCGAGCCACTACGATTAGATTTACCAAAATTAACAAATAATTATATCAAAACACTAATTTTGATGATTAAAGTAATATGTATTAAAAACAAACAATCTATTTAACGATTGCAAAAGTTTTTTCTGAGGGTAGTAGCGAGTTTGCTAGTAAGAAGTTTCAAGGTTGTGCCACTAGATGGCGTTGTGCTTAAATGAGAATCGTGTAATTGAAAACAGATGGCGTTGATATTCAAGGTATTTATTCTTGCGTATTTGGTAGACTTTGATGACTTTTGTCAAAGTGATTTCGCTACCAAACAAGTGTATTATTCATTGCTATCACATGTGTGATATGTTTGTTTCTCAGTCTTTAGCAGCCAATAAGTAGGTTGAAAATGATCGGTAACGGCATCTCTTGTTGAAATGCCATTTGCAACCAAGGAGCTTAAGACAGATGTCGGCGTTGTTGAGAGTACAGACTAGTCCTTATGAAAGAACGTCTAAAAATAACCGCGACCAGTTATTTACTACTTAATTTAGAATTAAGTATTTTGAACCTATTCCACAAAATAGCGAGGTAGTTTATACGTATAGACGTTTGCGTAACCACCGGTCATATTTTGGTCCCCAGCTCGACATAGTAGGTTGTCGGGTATATTGTCAGTAGTCAACAGTGCCCCGAAGAGTCATTGGTTAAATCTAAATGTTACACACATAACGATCATATACCTTTGCTTAGCTCGTCCGCGATATAAAGACACATAATTTTTTTAAATCCAACAAAATATCTTTATCACCAAATCTTGACGTCAATGTTTGATAAAAATAATGTAGATTAACAAATTTAACGTTTCATTTGCAACGTTTGCAAAACTATATAAATACGGCGGGTATTTAAAAAGACTAAAGTAACATTTTGGATGAATTTTAAATTTAATTAGATAGAATATTTGATAAATTGTCGGCCTATAGGCTTGGTGCGGGTTGATGTTGAGATATCGAAGTATTCGGTAATTGCTTAGTAGGAATTTTTCTTGCAGCGTTTGTAGATAATAAATTTGAGCACGTAAAACTAATGTAATTATTTTATAAAGGAGAAGTCATTAGAAATCGAAAAATTGCGTAAATAGTACATCGGTGTTCTTTAATACAAATCAAAAGTAATCAATTTGCCTACTTGTTTTGAAAGATCAATATTGTCGTCTTAAATGAAGATGAGGATTGGACAGAAAATCCTTTTCTGTAGAGAAGATCTCTTGAAAAATATATTGTCCAGAAAACTACATGGAATTCATAGAATTTCTTATAGTTAGGCTATTGAAGAGTTTGCGTTTGAATGCAATCCTAATAGTCTACCTTAAGTTGCTTTTCATAAAATTTCATCGGTCATATATTCAGTAGAATGCGATGTCATTGACATTACAATTGTCAACGACTCTTGTGCGGTGTCCGATCAAAATTAAAGTAACCTATTCATCCAATAGGTCGGCTAGGGTGTTTACTTGCCTAGCTATCTTTTATTCATTGTCTTTGCTTGAATATAAACATGTTCAATATAGTTATAAATTCAAACGTTTCGACATAAATACGTAACAGTGGCTTGATGATATCTAAATATTGACGTGAATCCTACTTAGCTTTCGTCACGGTTCTCTCGATGTTTTGAGTGCTAATGATATCTGAGACTAGCCAGCCGACGGTTACGGCAAATTCGGCCCTACTAGCTTAGCTATACGCAAAAAGTAAGTATTTTCACCGTATATCTGAGAATCGATTTTTTTGTGACTAGTTCCGAATTTAATTGTCATGTTATTAATACTTTTACCTTAGCAATGAGGGTAACTGTGACTTGAGATAAAATATTTGCAAAAACAAAGACTGATGACGTTACATATATTAACCTATTCAATGCGGCAGCAAATATTGCTTTCACTAGCCAGAATCGGCTCATATTTAACGTAAACGCCGATCGGCGTCAGCCGCACTTGATGAAATAAAAAAAAACAAAATATCTAAAAACTACTCATATCAGGCATTTCATTAGTTAATTCCAAACACATTTGTTGTTTTATTAATATAGTATCTTTAAATTTGGGTAAGATATAAAACAACTATACATGACGCCGATCGGCGTCCTCCGAATCTGAGTTTGAAAAAATAAGACGCCGATCGGCGTCCGCCGCATTGAATGGGTTAATGTTTTGAAAGCGCGTGACGGAAGCTAAATATATTGTGTTGCTTCTTGATAACAGCAGACGCAGAAGAAAATCTATTGTTTTAGGTCGCAAGTGACCCAGATAGACTTCAGAGTACTAAGACTTAGTTCTGCTCATTAAGAGTATAGTTCCGCCATCTGTCACTAACTTTTTGTGAGAGACTGGCAAAGTGAATTATCGCCATCTATCGTAAACAAGTCGCAACACAGTTTATTGTCGCGGTTGTAACAAAGGAATTGATATGGAAAGAGTGCTTTGTAATGGTTGAAAAGAATGGTAGGCGATTATAGTTGTAACTTTTTAATTAATCTTTCGAATGGAAGATAGACAAGTTGGCTATGAACAAATTTAGCAAAATGTAGATAAATTATATTGCATCGAATTTGAAGGAGTAACTGCGTACATTTCTCAAATAATGGCTATTTTCTGCGGTTTTGATTTGGGGCCGTGTCACCATTTCTTACGACGTAGTGTTGTAATATTTTATGGTGAGAGAACGAGACTGCTATACACGGTATTCCGCTATCCCGTTCTACCGCTTAGTAATATTACAATAAGAATGTTGTAATAGAAGGTGGTGTGGCCCTTGATATCAGAACTGAAGAGGCTTAAAACGCTGTAAGTGTCATAAATTCATATCTTTTGAAGGAGTTAGCAGGGCGTGTTATATTTGTACCTAGTATTGACAGCACAGTCAATGATTAAACCGTATAGGGTACATCTGGTATAGTGCTCATTAGCTAAGGTGACCGGTTACCGTGAAGCGACCGACATGCTCGTTTGACGTCTTAGTAATATTAGTATTTGTACTGAATTCTCCAAATTACTCTCTGTCTTCGAGCGGAACATGGCTGGCCAATATCATTATAGCCTGGCTTTTCATCTAAATCTTGTTAATCGAAATGCGAGTAAAGTTCTACATATTGCTTCAGAATTTAGTACCGCTATTCAACAACAGATGTTGCCAGAATACTGTGTTGTTACGTCATTATAATGCTTGAATTACGACACCGGCGTTTTTCTATCTACCCTTGAAACGGGTTTGATGCTTCATTTAAGAATGTGCTTGTTCCACAAAAGTTTGCTTCGATTTTCAAAGTCAAAACTACCCCCAAATTAATAAAACTCTAATACGTTGTTTGTGTACAATAAAAACGTATGAGCGGATGCGTGTGATTTGGTCTTGTGATTAATTCAGGGATCGTGACCGGTTTATATAATAACCGATTATAAAACCTGCTTAGAAAATGTTATTTGGAATATAAGCACGTAAATTCAGAATCATTCAAAACCTTTTTACTATAAACTAGTGAAACTGTAAAATGTAACCGTGAAGTAACTACGGTAATACCGGTTTATTAGTATCGGTAACCGACCAGAAGAAATCAATTGACCGTCTCTTCAGGTAAACACCAGTCGAATAGAATTAGATTTAGCTTTGCTAGCATCGTGTGAAAACTAGTTAGATCGGCCTAAAATGTTCCTATGGACATTACGTAAGATTTTTGAATTGTATATGTATTTTTTTAATACGCGACTGATCAAGTCTATTAGTTATACGCCGAGATGTACAGACTGGCGCAGATTTAATAGAAGTAAACCGCGACCGACTATATTTTGATAGAAATTAACACGTAACATTGCCACATTGTATGAAGACACAGAACGCTGGGTTTATAAAATGCTTGAAAGCAGATGAAGATAAGACGTGTTGAGATAGATCTTGGATCAAAAGAGACGTATACAATTGTGTTCTACTGAGATAGCTGAACGCACATGTTTCTGTAAGAGTACATCTATACCCCCGTGTATTATTAACTCGGCTTTCTGTATCCTCATATATTTTGTAGTATTTTGCTTAGGCCTAATCGTTATGAGTATGCACTATCTTTTATTATATTATGACTTCGTCGAAGATAGGTTTGAGCAATTTTATTGTTATATCGAAGGATATAGAGTGTAATAATGAAAAGTGGTCATATAGGGATCGAGAAAAGACTTGTCTGTACACTTAAACTATTTAATGTTTGTACTAGAATGGAAAATATTGTTTTTGTTGCGCCCCCATATATGTAGGTACTTATATGAACTAGCGTTCAAATGTATGTGAAAGGGGGTAGGTAACCAAAATCGGCTCTTGGGTATATAACCCATCACTGTTCTATCCAAAACTATGCTCAGGGCCGTACCATCGCGGTCTATGGTAGTTATGTAAATTCTTAAACTATCTCACTTGTCACAGGCCTTATATCAGCATAGACTGCACGGCCATAGTCCACCACATTATTCTAATGTGGGTTGTCAGAATCAAACAGTATATTTTGTAATATTATTGACGAGTGAAAGGGACAGAGCTAATAATATTACTATACGAGTTGGTACGGCCTGTCAGTCTTACAAATGGACGTACTTTCTGCAAAAACGTTCCACCCCACAAAGTTAACATTTTGAGATAATCGTGATTGAAGTTCAATCCCGTATTGCTTCTTCATACATGTGGGTTGGGCTACTAAGTCATGATTTCATATTTAGAGTGATAGTAGAGCTACCAAATTTTTCCAGCTAGTAAATAGTAACCCCGTGACTAATTTGCTAATAATAACTCGATTTTGACCCGAGTGTGGGTTGGAACGTTTTTCAGAAAGTACGTCCAATATGGGTCTGTTTCTAGACTTCAAAGCTCCTTCTTGTATCGTTCACATGAATACAATGATATTGTCAGCTGTTTGCACAAAATAATGCTTAAAATATCCGCGTAGTTTTAAGATTTAACGTGTCAACCCGTAAGCCCGAATCAACTGATACCGGAAACCCCGAATAGGGGTAAAATTAGCGGTAGGAATTATATAATACAATTTAACTAAAGACATTTGATTATATTTTCTGTAACGTTTTTAAGTGCCGATAGAAATGCAAGTTGATTTGTACCGTAGGTAACAGATAGGTACAATTTGTACATCATTAAGGTGCACATAATGTAATAGAATTTTACTAATGAATGTCTATAGTAAATAGAATATGCTGAACTTGTCGGGCCGGTATCATGTCATGTCGCCGGGGCTCACGCGCATTTTTGACCCCTCTCTTCATGTAAAGTAAGTTGGTCTATTCTCTCGTCTCGTGCGAAGACCGTGATGCCCCCTCCCCCCTCTCAAATGGTGTACATCTCTTCACCGATATGTTTGTTGCGATTAAAGAATTCATAATATCATTTCTCTTTGTATTTGTAAAGAGTATAGTCAGCTAAGATATTGACTGACATGTAGATAATAGATAGTGGATTGAAGAAATTAAATATTTTTTATGTACAGTAAACATAAGAATGTGCCTACTTAATTTATAGATTAGAAAGTATCTTCACAGATCCGGGTTCCGCTGCTGAATGTGTAAAATAATAATATAAGAGTTCTGGTTGATGTGGAAACTTCAAATACTACTTAAAATAAACATTGATGTCTAGTTTCCCTTTCCTGTGAATTATTTACTTACTCAAACGGCAATGTCCCGGCAATTCTTAAAAATTTCTTGTCAATATATATTCGCACAAGTAGCTAGTCCTATTATGCACAATGCATTAGATTTAAAACTGCGTGCGTGAGAATGTTATAACGTCATTGTCAAGGAATATCTTTGTTTATGGTTTGCGGGCCAAATAAACGCTATGAAGGCATTCGCATGCTAGCTACCCACTTCGAATTAATGTTGTGTATAATACTAGTGTGCTCGAGCCTCTAGATCTATCCAAGTAAGTTTTCAATGTGTCAGGAACCCATTAATCTTTATCTTTGTATTCTCTCTGCCATAACAATTAATCATTTCTGTTATTTCTGTAAAAACCAAAGAGAACTTCCATTCTGTTTTAAAAGCGTGCTCAAGTCTATGGTTAGCATAAAAATAACAAAAAAAAACTATTGTAAAAAGGCATATCACTGAAAATATACTTTATTAAAAGTAAAATATATATGTAAGTTATAAATAGAACAAAATTTGACTATAAGCAATTTCTATTACTGTCTTATTTTTATCCAATTGAACTAAAATAAACGGCAGAATATATTTATCTAATTATGTTTATTATATTAACTACATTTTATGCTAATTATAACCATATTTTCGAAAAATTTTAGTATTTCAAATTAAGTTATATATTGGTGAAAATTTATTATTTTCGTACGCAAAGTATCACCTTCATTTAGCCTATTGTCTTTGACCACGCTTTTAAACACTAGTCCTTCCGGCTGATCATAAAAGACGTAGGTTTAACATCGTATTATTAAGTAAAAATAAAAACAACGATTAGGAAGGTTTTTGAATAAATTATTTTGTTTTATTACAGTAAAGTTAGATCTGAGTTTTATTAGTAAACTTTGAGTGTATATACTGGGTTTGGCAGCCGTATTTATTATAATGAAATTATGTATTTCTCATATAGTATTCGGCTTTGTTATGAAGGTATATACATAGTTATATAATTATAGTTTTATTTTGAACACAACGTAACAGTATTTTCAGTGTCAACGTCTATTTTCCCGCCAAAAGTCTTTGACAGTTAATAAAATATGGCTGCCGTCTCCACTAATTCCCTCTTGGATGTTTAGTGATTAAATAAAAGGCAGATTTTATTTTAACTTTGTTCGTTTTGAAGGAAACGCAATGTAAATATAGTAAAGGTATTAAAAATTAAACAATGTCAGACAACCTGTGTGTATTGAGTTGTACATATTTCTTTTTTAATACTAGCTTCGAAACTTTAAAAATTAAATTAAGTTAAATTTGGAGTCATCATTTTTTAAGGTTCTCTTTTTATATTAGGAGATTATTTGATTAGATTAAAATATTAAAATCTTGTGCTCAATACGTCTGACATTTGTTTAATTTTAAATCTCCTAATAAAATATTTTGGATGAATTGTAAAAATTAAAAACGATTTTACAAAAAATCGATTACGTAGCGACTGGATGATAGTTGCATATTTTAAATAATAATTTTCTTAAGAAACTTATTAATTTGTAAATATTGAACATAATTAATACTTAAAGCATTTTTATTCTGTAAACATAATTTTGCGAGATTACCACAGTATTGTGTAATATTTTATTATTATTATTTTTAGATAACAAAATAGCCATAACCGTCTTTTTTAATGTTAATTTTTGTCAATTAAAAGTGACTAAATTATTGTTACATTTTTTTGAGATATAAAGGAAATACACTTTGTACTTACGTGTTTTATTTAAATTATTGATTTATGACTAACTTGTTTAAAGGCGAGAGTAGTTACTGTATCTTATTCTTTTACACAGCTTACAGCCGTGTCCGATGGTAAGTGTTTGCAATGCTCTGGCATTTAATTGGATAATACTAATAATCTTTTACCTATAACTTATTTACACTTTATCACTTCACAACTTTTTCTACCACTTTCCATAGATTTTTCATACGACAATACAGATTTTGAAATTACACATTAATACAAAATCATACAACATACAAATTCAATTTTAAATTTGTACAAATGTTTTTTTGGATATAGTATTAAGTTTGCTAAAAGTTGTTAATGCTAAGAACGTAAGAGTACAACGTTACAATAAAATTAGTACCTATTTTTCATTTAGCCTTTAATTAAGATGACCTAGTCATGACGTCAAGATTTATGACCCGCTTACAAGAAACGGCCCATTACAGTTTTTAAAGCGTCTATACTCATAGTTTTGGTTTCTCGAATAAAGGGACTATCTATCGGACCATAGATTAAAACTATCCGCCGGCCAAAATAACCCGTATTTATTTCAACAATAGAATGTTAAAATCTAGTGGCGCTAAGTTGCACTCTGCTTGTAATAATATAATTCAATCATGATTCGGAAGACACGTGGCGCCATCTATTATCAGAAGAACGTTGTTGTTTTCCTCGGGAACAGTAATTTTTTTCGGGATGATAGGTAACCTATGTCCGTTTCTGTACACCTGAAAACGTATATGCAAAATTTCAGGATGGTCGGTTCAGTGGTTTAGACGTGGAAAGGTAACAAATAAACAAACTCATTTTCGCTTTTATAATATTAGTTAGGATTAGGATAAACACTGAACTTAAAATTACTTAAACAATGTCAGTTTTGTTAATAAATATATGTAGTCAAAAGTAAAACAATAGTTAATTAAACCAATATTACTCATAAGTAATAAATATTTTTAAAATAATGATTTTAGATACCTATCTAATTATTTTTCTTCTATTATCATTATCCCACTGCTGGACATAGGCCCCCACATAATCATAGGGCTTCTCTTCTATATTTAATAACAAAACTGGCTTGGTAGGGATAAGTGAAATTCCACCCATCACAACCAGTGACGTCATGATAGGGAAGAGTGGGCAAGTTTCCACTTGTGCCCACTAGGGGGCTAGCTGGTTGGTAGTAGTGGAAGAGACTGAAATAAAACAAACATGTTTATGCCAAGCGCATACAATTTTATTTGAAAACAAATACTGTATCTCTTATTGGTATATTACATAATTAATAAAAAACAACATTCATAACTAATATCTATGGTTTAATTTACATCAGCGACATACCCATATTTATAAAAGAAAAACTAATAAAGTACAAATGATGGTCTCGCCATACATGGGCTTTTGTCACGGACGAGAACAAGACTGGAATAATTTCTCGGTCCAGAACGAGACACAAATAATTACTCGGTTGAGATCGAGACTGGACAAAGCTTAATATACCGAAAATTTTATTAAAATAATAATCATTTTATAATGGAAATTGTTTATATTTAAACAATTCATAGAGCGCGGAACACTAGCTTCTATATCTTTCTTTCATTTCTTTTAGAAGCGACGCGCACTATTCTGCGCTTTAAGAATCAACTAATTAGAGTTGACAAATCGTTATATTAATTAATGTTCAGGTATAATACTGAATGAAATGAAATGAAATTAGTTTCGGTAAAGTCTAGAATCTGGGCGATTAGCTCGAGAAGTTGAGAATCTCGGCAATTTACCCGAGACTTCACGAGAAAATTTCTCGACAAGATTTTCGGATTTTAATGAGAGATTTCGGTCGAACCTTACGTACAAATCATATAAAACTATATGTACTATGCAAAGCAAATGGTTCGGGGTTTGATTCCAACACAATTTCTGTCGAGGCATTGCCGCTATATACCTATACCAAACCGTATTCAAGACAACACAAACAATTAATTAAATGCGACGCAAATCGTAATTACGATTGCGATTTTTAGTCGTGGGACTGAGTTGTACAACACATTTACACCGGTGTCACTGAGACCGAAGGCAAAGACAGAGGTGTATTCCGCTATTTAACTATACCAGGGTCTACCATGTGACTAAACCATAAAGGAGCTCGCCCCCTACAACATGGATTTCCTACATAATAGGGGTCAGAACTATATCAGTAACAACACACAAGCCTTTTTGGGGTACTAAACCCGAAGCTGTCAACGGGACACTATTACTAAGCCGCCGCCGGTGTCCGTCTGTCTGTCAGCTGGACCGCTATAGATAGGGATGAAATTTTTAGTGTCTATTTTTATTTCCGCTATAGGACAAATAATAAAATACCAAGATTAGTATTTAAAAGGTACTTAGTTTCATATCTTGTACGATGGTATGGAAGCCTGTGTGCGAGCCCGACTCGCACATAACCGGTTTTTTAAAAGGCCAAAAACTTACATCACGTTTTATAATTTAAATATTATGAAACATTTATATGATGGAGAAAATATGTCGTAAAATGCTCAACAGTGGACTACCATGTGCTGAAAAAATAATTCTGAAAAGTGATGCATAAGACATTTCAGTCGCACGACTAAATCGCAAGACTAAGTAGCACACATAAACCGCTTAAGTCAAACACATTTTAATTGTCCACATAACAATATAAATTACGACATTATGACTAACGGCTCGAATATTATTAGTCGTAGTCGTTTAGACTAAACAATAAATATATAGACATAATAAATTAATATTTAGACTATTAACTTTATGGCACGGTTAGAGATCCTACAGACATATACACTTTTTATATATCAACGAAAAGAGTAAGCAAAGGTGCTTCACGTTTTGATCGCCACAATGTGTACATGACAAAGCAAAATGTGTACAACATGCCACGGTCACGACTACATGACAGACTTAAAGGGTGAAATCGTAGCTTGGCGCCGAGAGCACGCTTTTGCTTTTTTGACGTGGCGGTCAAAGGGTTAACGATCATATTTCACTGGCTAGTCTCTAGGGATTCCTACATAAGAGAAGATGAAAACATTTCCACAGCTCTGCTAGCCAAATAATACAGGGAGACTACTGCCACCTGGGTTTATACTGAGCATATTTGCTAAAAAAACGAAGTTCACCTATTTTAGTTGTTAGCACTCAAAACAAGAAAGAAAGATGAAAGTAAAACTAAGGAATTTGTTTTTTGTCTCTCCTGGAACGTAGTATTTTGGCTTTTACCACATTTCATCGTCGAAGGGTCGATATGTTAGGAGTGGGTTCACATCGGTAGTTTAATAGGTGGAATTCGAAATCACAACTCTTTTAATACATTACAGTGCTAGGCACGACCCTCTTCTCTGTAGAGGTTAGGACATAGTCCACCACGATATCTTTCGAGAAAATTATAGAGAAGTTTGAGACATGCAGGTTTTCTCACATGTCTCTGTCTGTCTGTTACCTTTTCACGGCTAAACCACTCAACCGATTTAGATGAATTTTACTACATATATAATTTAAAACCTAGGGAAGGATATAGGCTACTATTTATTGATGTAGGGTACTACGCGGGCGGAGCCACGCGCAAAAACTAGTAATTATATATTTTGGTGCTGTAGGATCTTTAATCGTGTCATTACAATGACAGTTTTTTTTTACATCTGGTGTGCAGAATACCTATAGCACTAAACATGTGCCAACACTAATTAATCAGCTCAGATATATCACATGGATATTTACAATATACTTTTGAACGACATTATAATCACAGAATCTATACAATAAAGAACCATATTGACAGAGGTAGCTATACTTATAGACTATTCGACAAGTGTCTGGAAATTATCTCGGCTCATTTAGTAGTCTTTGGACCCTACAAATAATGTTATTTTAAGTATTTCATGAAAATAAATTAATAACATAATACATTAATTTATTTAAACTGTCTAATCGCTTGCTCCGGCAATATGGCGTCGAGTCTTCAGCTGACGTAACACGTTTGTAAATAACATTGGACAGCAAGCGATGACAGAAGTTTAAAAAAAACGTGTGACGTCAATATAAATGTAGCTAATCAAAACCGTTTAGGCACACGGTCGTGTTTCCAATTAAAAATAAATTGAATTAATTTTGGCGTTTTCGGTAAAAATTATTAACATATTAATTGAAATTCTTTGTTCGCCATATATATATTTTAACAAACTTAAATTCTTTGATTATAATAACTTCGTTCATCACTTGTAATAAATACTTTTTCTAATAAACTTATTGTCTAATTAATATTCAGAGGGTCCACAATGAGTAACAACTCTTGATGCATAACTTTAAATATTTTTATTAGTTTTATGACATTTTCGTGTAATACGCATTGTTTTATTCGAATGGTTATTCGAATACAGGTGTAGCGGACGCGATATCTTACATGGTATGCGTTGTGTAATATTTGTTTACTTTTAATTATTAGTTTGACTGACATATATGATTGTGTAAATTTTGTGATTCGAACCCACTACTTCCAGACCGCAAGTCCAATATTTCATCCATTGGGCTATCACCACTTCATACTTATATTAGCTCAAAAATAGTACTGTCAATATAGTCGAATAATATTCGAATGATTCGTGAACGCGTCACTAGAGGGCGCTTTTATAAAATGTATGGCAAGATAAGCTGGCGAATGAAACTGGGTCGAGAGGTTTCACAACTCATTGTGGACCTTTAGTATTTAAGTACAGATAGACCTCTATGTATATATTTCTATTACAATTATTGAGTTCATATGTACCTACTGCTCATTGGAGGACACAACTCAACTAGACGATATACAACATGCTCTTTAACTCACCTAGGTGGCACTGCAGTAGTGTCACACAGCAGTCTACTGCTGGTCTCGGGTTCAAATTCCGAGTCCAGCAGTCTACTGCTGGTCTCGGGTTCAAATTCCGAGTCGGGCCAACGAAAAATTATCGTGTTTTCCCGACACGACATTCTCAGTAGCAGCCGGAGTTAGGCAGTTGCCGATGTCGCACACCTCCGTGCCTCGGAAAGCACGTAAATCCGTTGGTCCTGCGACTGATCTCTCTCCGGTCGTGTCGGATTACCGTCCTATCGGATCATGAGAGTTAGGGAGCAGAGTGCACTTGTGTTTGCGCACACACTTGAACACTATAACATCTCCTGCGTAGTTTGCCAGTCTCCATTAAGACTGGCCGACGTGGCCGTCAGTCTGGAGGATATTATTAATTTAGATCTTAAAGTTGTCTTTGCAGTAAGCGCTTGGCAAATACTGAGTTAGAGAGCATGCGCTAAACCGCGTGTAACACACAATCTATCTGAGTTGTCTCTTAAACATAGTACATAATAACTCAATGATGAAGAATACATACACACATACAATCCTTGGACACAGATTAAGTCGCTACAGAACACCGGTATAATATAGCACGTGAAATAGAACTCGCATATTGAAATTTAATTTCTGTTTACGAATATTGGATTTTTTTATTTATTAAGTCTGATCAAATTAATTACACATCAATATAATTTATTATGTATTACATTATCAATAAAGGGTATTGAAATATTGACATTGTATAATTTTAATTTAAGTATATGGCATTTTAAAGTTGATAATTATGTTTTTTGATTAATTAATTATTGTTCATAAGTAAATATTAATTTATTGTTAGTTGAAGTTATTATTATTATTATAAGAAATTTAAAATTTATTAGAATATTATTGTTTAAAGCTTAATTATGGTATCAAATTTGTACGCTTCAATGCAAGACATAGACGGACCGACCTATGTTTACAAATAAATATTTCTGATTTCTGATTAAAATTAAACTATTTTATACGGATATTATCGCGGTGTTTAATTTCAATGTATAACATTCGTAAACATGATACAATATTATGTACAGCTATTACTACTTATTTAAACTAGCAAACTATTTGAATTAACACTATTACTTTAAATTTAAATAGTTTATTACTTTCAATAGTAATAGTTTAACCTTTTGAGCGCCATGGACTTGTATAGAAGACAAATGTTTCTGTGCCCTCCACGCCACATCTTTATAAGAAGACAATGTCTAATCGTAACATTTATTAAAGAAAATTGGCGTGTGTTATTTGGTGCGTAATTTTACTAATGACTAAAACTCGTTTTACATTTTTATTTCAATAGGGGCCTTTGTTTATTTTAAAAACATCAATATGAAGTAGGCATATAGGGTATTTTTCAACTGTTATAGCTTGGCGCTGGAGGACACATCGCGTTCGGCATAGGTTGGCGCTCAAAAGGTTAAAGTTAAAATACCTAAATGTACTTACTTATTACTTTTAAATTAAATTCCGATAAAATCCTTATAAAGTAGTTTAATTTCAATGTATAACATTCGCGTAAACGTAAGACAATATCAAGAACTCATATACAGCGTGTCACAGTAAGTTTTACAGTATGACCACGTTTTTCTGTTACACGAGTCAATATGGAGAATTAAGAATGAATTTAGTGGACTGTAGTAATTTTGTGTTGTAGAACCGGCGTTCTGTATATATCAGTATTTGTGGCTTCAAATATAATATATTTATTTAGAGTATGGATAGGTTTTAGGGCTTTTCGAGTATAACGTAAGCAGATTCTTTGCAGTTATTAACCCCACCATCCCTTGTCAGCAAAAGTAAGCAAAGCTCTTACCCCCAAATGCTTACATAAACATTGGAGCATGCATTTTTTAAATGTGTTTAAATTTCTTTATTGATTTATGTTTCAGCAGTTATAAGTCTAGAAATAAGGAATAGAGGACTTTAACGCAAATGCGTTTCATTTCAAGCATAGACAAGTAGGGTTGCCGTATGTGTTCAAACCAAAATCGACAAAATTTTGTAGAAAATCCGAAAAATTAAAAGTTTTAATACTGCTGACGTAATCACCATCCAGATTCCTCTAATCCCACATGTCACCAAAAATAGGCAAAACAAAGACAAGTAGGGTTGCCATGTGTTCAAACCAAAATCGACTAAATTTTGTTAAAATCAGAAAAATTAAAAAGTAATACTGTTGACGTAATCACCATCCAGACTCCCCTAATCCCCATGTCATCAAAAATAAGCAAAACAAAGACCCTCGCGCCCCTGAAGTGCTTACGCAATACTTGAATGGTCCCTTATGTATATTTATGTATTATCAATATTATATGGTATTACGTCTGTTTACTAGAGGAAGGTATATCACACATGTATTTGGTCAGCTGTTTTACGAATAGGTGTCAAACCTATTGCCTTCTAACGGGCATTTCCAGTCTCCGTGAAGACAATGAGTTATCTAACAGAAAATCCCAATACTCCCAATAGCCTGAGAATGTACTGGAAAATTACGGCATTAAGGCGATATTCGTCTGATGTCATAAGTTGTTAATACAAACATGAGTTATACTATCTCGAGTCGTTTACTTTTTTGTTAATAAGATCATTTTTGACAATGGAAGGTTCAAAGATTTCTAGAAATATGAAAAAAGCGCTCACGTTCCAGTTACATTCAGTTCTTTCTGAATACGGACGAAGGAAACGTCGGCAAAATGTTTCTGTAAACCTGGCCGTTAACCTTACAAGGTCAGGGGTCTAACGTGCAAAGGCCCTCCGAGAGTTTTTATCTAAAGCATATTCTGCTTTAGGTACAGGAATATTTCTGCGTATGGAGTCTAAAAATGTGGCTTTTATAGGTGTTTGGTAATATGGTATTTATTATGTTTTTTTTCTTAATTTAATTAATTCCAATTGTAATTTATTATTTTATCATTAAATTAAATGGCTTTTTTTATAAATGACTAGGTTATTCTCGAATAATAATTAAGCAAATTAAAATTAGAAACTAGAACTAATAAACAATTATTATTATTACGCAAATAAATTATTAAGTTCGTTGTTGTACTTATAAAATGTACACTATACTAAAACTATAAAGACGAAGAGTTTGTATGTTTGCACGCGTCTATCTCAGAAACTATTAGTCCGATTTGGAAAATATTGTGTTTTCATAGCCCGTTTATTTATTAAGCTATATAATATCACGCTACGACCTAGAGGAGGTAGTTAGGCATGTATAAAACAAAAGTAGATGAAACCCGGGGCACATGTTAGTAACTTATAGAGTGGCTGAGCCATGAATGGCTTCAATCAGTAAGTCGGTGGCACTGTTGTTGGTGTCGAATAGACAATTGGAATATGACCTGATCTGGTATTTAATTGATATTTTCTGGTATTTCTTGTTGACGAAACACTCGCAATATGATGAATGGTATAGGAATATAGACATACATAACAAACAAATTCATTTTTATGCATATACATAATGATTGGTAAAACGAGGAACGTATCGAAGGTGGACATACGTAGACATACCTACATATGTGTAAATCATGTTTTTAAATTTGTCACTATACAGCGTTGGTTAACCAACCCTGTATAGAGTGACTAAAAATATCTTAAATATAAAGAAAACCGTATTTTGTTAATAAATCATAAATATACTAAATTAATATATAGCTATTAATACTGTACTGTTTTCCAAGTTTTGTACATAGTCGATCATCGATAAATAATTCGAATTATATAAAAAAAAAACAAAATTCGAATTATATGAAAAAACAAATAAATTGAATTATTCGAGAAACGGAATTATTCCAATTATACGAAGATTCACATTATTTGGGAAACTAAATTATTCGAGCATTATTTGGTAAACTGATATATTCAAACTATTCGAAGATTCGAATTATTCGAAAATACAAATTATTGTATCGAATGCATGATTATTATTGATAATGTGTACAACACGTATAGAAGAATCCAATATTTATTCGAATACTGATACAGTAAAGCAAATATGTCATTTGATCAATTCGATTCGATGATCGAATGATGATGCCAACGAAATTTGAAACCAGGATTGTACAATTTTCGATTATTTGATGACAATCGTAGCATTGCTAGTTTTACAGGGATATAGAATGACAAGGTATAGTTGTTAGATAATACTGAGTGTAAGGGAAGGTGTACCGAAAACTGAAATCGTAGATTCAGACCATTACTCTGAGTTAAAAATCGTTGTAATTTTCTTCAAGACGAATCAGATTTTTTTCTGCCATTTAAAATTTTTCCGAATGCGAATCATAACGTAATGCATAAACTATCAATTTTATTAAATAAAAATCAAAGAATACCACATTTTACTAAAATACAGCAATGTATTTAAATCGTCGTGATTTACACAGATCAGCTGTTTCTATTCGCGCGGAACGCAGAGGTCATTCCCGGCGGCGCGAGCGCTGCGTTGTATTGTTAGCAATCCATTGCGTACCGCGTAATAATGTTAATCAATATAAAATCTTAATCTTGCGTTATTTTTATGATTAATAGAAGTTTGCGTCGAGATAAGTACCTATAGAAAAACGCCTTGCTACAGTTTTTGGTACACCGTTCCTGACATCACGCTATATACAGCAATGTATGTCGTATAATTCGACTCGTAATGGCAATCCGAGGAAGATTATACTGTCGGATTGCCAAGCGCAACAATCGTAAAACAGGAGCTTTAATACTATCTCTTAAAGCATTGTTAATGCATGTGCGAGAACGTGACATAGCTATACTTTATGTAATGCGTTGTCTTATTCTTGTACAGACATTAAAATGTATCCAGGTGGGTAATATCTTAGTGTTGGTTTCAAATATTATAACATATACAATTCTTATATAATTATTTTAGGGTAACTTTGGCAGTACTGGTAACATTCATGTAAATCTCTGTACATGAAAATAAACTATTATATAATAATATGGTATCGACTGAAGCTACTTTCTATATTTTGAATGGAAATCGTTTAAATCACAGTTTATAATGTTTCACCGTGTAAAATTCATATTTACAATACATTACAGATAAGCTACTGAAATTTGATTTAAATTACAATACAACAATGTCAATATGATGTCAAAAAAGCAAAAGTTACACGTATCGCCAAAGTTACCAACATAACGAAAGTTTCAGCACCGCCAAACTTACCAACAGCGAAAGTTACACAGATCACCAACGTTAACAACAGCGAAAGTTACACGTTTCGCCAAAGTTACCAACATAGCGATAGTTACAAAAACCGCTAAAGTTACCAAAGTTCGTTTAGTTCAGCTGTGCATAACCTTTATCACATGTACGGCGTGACGGGCACAGCGAGTGTGGCTCTCTGTTATTTCAACAGTTTCTCCTGTTCGTCGGCGCGGTACAAGTCTCCGTTGCGGTCCGTCCGCGAGAACGATGAACGAGTGTGGGGGGACGCTGACACGGGCGGGTGGGGAGATACCTGGGAATAAACATAGTTGTAACAATATTATTGTAATAATACCTTTCTAGGTTTTTCACGTTGCATGTTATTATAACGTTTTAAAGCGTATGACCCTAGATTCTGATATAAAGCGTACCGTATTTCAAAACTAGCTGCAGTTACAGGGAATGAATTAGCTATAAAACGGGATTCATGCCGAAATTTAAATTAAAATGCTTTAAAAATTGGGAATTATTTAAATGATTTGTCAAAAACGAAAGGAATATGGTACAAAGCAATCCAGGGTCAACTTACTCGTCCGCCATGGTTCGATGTACGAGGATTAAGTAGGAGGTATATTAAGTTAACTTTAAGGTTACGTTCGGGACATTATCCATCAGCAAAGTTTCCATTCTTGATGAAAAAAAAACAATTCACCTAATTGTACTGCTTGCAATAGGGTTGAGGATGTGCAACATTTGCTGATAGATTGTGGCAAGAACAAGCGAGAGAGAGAGTCATTCATCAATGAATGTAATCTAAATGTGGTTGATGTTGGACTTATCGAGACAATCTTAGCTAATCTTAAGTCTGACATAGCAAAGAAATTGTGCAATTTAATTACATTCATTGATTACAAAATAAGTCTAAGTGTTATTTGGTTTCGTTTTTATTTTTATTTTATAACATTTTTATAGCAAAAGTGCTTGAGGATTAGGCACACTGGATGCGTTCTGCGGTCTGCGGTCAGGTCAAAGTGAACGCTGCCCGCATTATGTATGAACAACATTGTCAATACTCAATTGTTTATTGCGTTCCACAATGTAGGCTTAGGTGGTAATTTAAATAATATGACAGTTCATTATGGACCCTGTCGGGCACAGCAACGTAGGAGAGAGGAAACATAAACTATTCAGATACAATAATATCATATTCTATAGACATGTTAATTTCATAATAAATATCAATGCATGCTTTGTTTTAGTCGATTGCTGAGTTATACACTGAATTGCACATTTTGATTCTTAATTATTTAATAAATATAATTAATGAGAGATTTAATAAATTAAATAGATTATATTGAAAGTCGGTCAGGGCAATTGGTCAGCGGTCCGGTCAAGGCAATCGGTCAGCGGTCCGGGCAGGGAAACCGGTCAGCGATGCGGGCAGGGCAAACAGCGGCATTTGACTGCGTGAATCAGTGGTGATCAGTTCTTTTGTGTTTTAATCGAAGACAATGATCACCGAGAAAGAAGAAAGTTCGATCGTTAGACATTAGTTCCTAAATATCTAAAATATGTGTTCATTCCGTTTGGTTACGAGCGTCAAACTGGCCGTGACCGTTGCCCTGCCCGCCGCCCGCCTGCCCGTGCCCTCTGTCCGCCGCCCGCTGCCCGCCTAGCTGCTCATACGCGTCCTGCCTTCCCCCGCGTACTTTGATCATGCTCGCACGGTCGGATCGCTTATCTATACAAAATATAGAGAGACCGACAATGTTGTTCATACATAATGCGGGCAGCGTTCACTTTGACCTGACCGCAGACCGCATCAAGTGTGCCAAATCCTTTAATTTTTATACGTATTTTCGGTATGCCGATGCCGTCCCTTACACCTAGTATAATTATAATAATGATTTGATAGGTATTTTGAAAATGTGTTAATTGGCAACTAATGTTAAAAGTAATTATATTAATATATTATATGTGCATATAAAACAAAAAGAAATACTTCAGTGCATTAAATACATTTTAGTGTAGTGTAGTTACGTAACCTTGACATAATTGTGACTTTCGAAAGTTACAGTTTATATTGCTAACTACAAATACTTTATTTTATTCATACATCCAGTTTCAGGTAAGTACTATGCTTGGAGTCTCTTTGAGAGACTTAAATGGGGTCAAACTCGAGACCTCTGCGTAGCAGTCAAACGGTGTCTCATAATAATTCCTATAAATTATGTAAATATTTTTGATATTATGTCAAAGTTACCCAACCTTAATTAGAGAAAATAATATAAATAAAGTACCTACATACATACATATATGTATATGATACATTATATTATACTAATTTTATGATGATGCCGCCATAATGTCTAGATGTATAATGATAGATGACCCCGATCCACTTAATCATCAGAATCCTGGTCGAAAGGAAAACAAAAAATGGTTAAAATAATAACAGGAGGCACTATATGACCACGCTTTATTGATACACGAGAAATAAATGAGACGAGAGAAAGAATCTAAACAAACGATCAGCGGTTCTTAACATTTCATTAAATATAATTAATCTTTCATTCTTTCTCCGAATATTTCGAATACGAAATATTCAGAGAAAGAATGTATACAAACGATCAGCGGTTGTCAAAATCTTTTATATTCTAAATATTTAGGTTCAATTTCACTAATTAGTAATTTGATTTTCAATATATTTTGGCAAAGTTTTTGGAATACCTTTTTTAAATAAAAAAGACCTTATTTAATTTAAAAATGTACTGATACTAACATAACCTAACCCACTTTTACGCGAGCGAAGCCGCGAGAAAGAGCTAGCGTGTATATATTGTAATTGCTCACATACTGTATAGGTCCTGCGAAAATGTATTGCAGTTTCAACTGCAACAATAGCTGACGTAGGTGCCTGATTTAGTCTCCAATAAAAGACTATTCTGTATGTGTTTATATTTTACTCGATATTGCCAGCGGCTCCGCCCGTGTAAATGAAGGATAAGATAGTAACAGTACTATTAAAAATAAATAAAATAAAATATAATAGGTATTACAAATTACAAATAAAAATATTATTCTTTCTTTCTTTCTTTTCTTTCCATCGTACCTACGTTTCTATCGTATTTTTCTGCCCATCCCTTCGGGGAGGTGCGTGCTTAACTCTATGTAATAAATAATATTAGCCCTGTATTAAATTATCCCACTGCTGGGCACGGGCCTCTTCTCAGTTTGAAAAGGCCATGGTCCACCACGCTGGCTCACTGCGGGTTGGTAGATTTCACATATCTTCGAGAACATTATAGGAAACTCATAGACATGCAGGTTTTCTCACGATGTTTTCCTTCGCCGTAAGGCTGAGGCTACATTAGTCCGCGACACGACCTGCGATACGTAAGCGATAAAAACAAATAGTTCATATTCACGTTTATGGCTACACCGTACGCCATATATCGCTATTAATCTTTGATTTGTTTATGCGATAGAAACAACATTAGTGTAATCACGGCATCGGCTACATCAACTTGTCAGCGAAATTGAAACGAATTCATTAAAAATTTTCGCTTATAATGTAGCCATTCCATGTTTATATCGTTTCGCTTTCTCAGTCGCATCGCGAATCGCTGCCTACTGTAGCCTCAGCTTTAAAGAGAGTGATAATTAACTATCTAATACTTCCATAACTTCGAAAAGTCAGAAGTGCGCGCCTTGGGATCGAACTGGAGGTCCCTGCGTGACAGTCCAACGGTCTCTCACTAGGCTATCGCTGATATCTTTGTCTAAGTCTATGTAAGGCATCGATCAAATATACCATAGATGCACGATCGTCGCTCGAAAAACGACCCCAAGAAAACTGCATAAATCAGTCGTATGCGCTATATTATGCACCTGTCCCACTCACTCTTGCGTGCGCTGCCCGTAAGCGAGAGCGAATCGACACCACTACTACGGTGGAGACCGTACCATATACTTAGTACGCTTGCGTATCGCGAGTAACACACTTAGGACGCTTTACATTGACGCGTTTTAACTAAACTATTACAAAATGTTTCTCAGTGGGCGTTCAATGGTTATTCCGGTTTATTTCCTGGAGTGCATAATAAATGCAGACACTTATAAGTAAGTAGTACTGGTCAGTGCCAATATTGACGCGGTTTTTGTATGAGAATGTACATCTATGGTATATTTGATCGAAGATGTAAGGTATACTTATTTACCTGTCTTGATGGCGTCTTATGTTCACCGCTTATACTGATATCTTCTTCCACAGATTGAAATAACTGCAAAAAGATAAAAAGAACATATTAATTAGACTTTTTAAAACTGCTTTGTTAGCCTCTTGGCTTAAGTTTCACTTTAATTTGCCTAACCCCTTCCATCTGTATTTTGGTAAGATATGAATAAAGTAATATACTTATTTAATATGAATCAATCAATATACTGTACAGCGCGTAACAGAAAGGTGTGGTCATATTTTAGGACCTCAATATATGTATATCTGAAAAAGGGCATTTGAGTTATATGCCCTTTCCCTCAAAACAAATGATTTGAAATTATATGAAAATATCGGAGTATTCAGCTTTCGGCACCTATGGTTTCGGAAATAAAAAGTGGAATAGCTTAGGTGCCGAAACCATAGTTGACGAAAGCGGAATATTCCAAAATTTCAATTTATTTATAATATTTAATCACCCACAGAAACGCATAATATCACTATTAACATTACGGCTGGTCATTTTCCGGTTCACGGAGGTCACCGAGTCAGTTATTAGTGTTGTTTAACCCTTAACTGTAGTCTGGGGTCCATTGGACCCCATGTTCAATCTTTGAATGTTTATAAAAGCAGTCACAGTCGCTGCAGCCTATATGAGTATGCACAGTAGCACAGACGGATTTCGCTAATCCTAAGCTCAGTATCATCAAATTCGTGGGTCCATCGGACCCACCACAATAGATATTATGTAACTTTTTCTTTTGTATTGGCAAATTACAGCAGGATCTGTAGAAACCAATAAAAGGAAATATATATTTCTGTTACACGCTGTATAAAGAGAAGTCCTGGGTCACTCACAGACCGACTCATAGCGCACAGCCCAGACTTTACCGAGATTCCCATTACGATGTAGATATGGAATAAGTAAGTACATCGTGGTCTGAATAAACGATAAATCAGCACAATGTATAAAAAGGTGAATTAATTCTTGTATGTTTAAAAAGACTCCAACACTAGGTATAAATTCTGTGTTGCGGGAGAACAATCAAACAACGGGGAAACATTCAAATTTCAAACAACGGACATAAAGAACATTCGGAGGCCCAATCACCCTCTTTCCCCCTTCCCACTTCCTTTCTTAAAGGGTCGGCAACGCGCAAGTGATGCCTCTGGTGTTGCAGGCGTCCATAGGCTACGGTGACCACTTACCATCAGGTGGGCCCCGTATGCTTGTTTGCCAGAAGTTGCATAAAAAAAAAAACGCCCAGATCACACAAATTTTTGTCCTGTCTGTGGATCGAACCAACAACTCTCGACGCAGTGGCAATAGCGAGGCAACCACTTAACCCATTCAATGCGGTGGACGCCGATCAGCGTCTTATTTTTTCATACTCAGAATCGGAGGACGCCGATCGGCGTCATGTATAGTTGTTTTATATTTTACCCGAATTTAAAGATATTATTTTAATAAAACAACAAATGTGTTTGGAATTTACTAATGAAATGCCTGATATGAGTAGTTTTTAGATATTTTGTTTTTTTTATTTCATCAAGTGCGGCTGACGCCGATCGGCGTTTACGTTAAATATGAGCCGATCTTGGCTAGTGAAAGCAAAATTTGTTGCCGCATTGAACGGGTTAAACTTCTAGCCATCCGTGCAGTCGTAACGTCTTAAGCCCGTACTTAGGCTGGTCTAACCCGTATGTGGAAGTACCTAGGCACCTGGCGTAGTGGTCACCTTGCTCTCTGAGTGTTGTGGGTTTAAATACCACACGTGACAAAAAGATGATTCTGCTGTGTACTCTTATCAGCTATAACTAATACCTATCAATCATCATCTCAGCCGAAAGACGTCCATTGCTGGACATAGGCCTCCCCTAAGGTTTTCTACACAGACCGGTCATAACTAATACCAAACTCAACTAAAAACGATAAAATCAACTCGATCCTTCAAGTCTGCTTCCTCTCCAGCATCTTTATAATCTTAGAGAGCTGGACCAGCATCATCTCTTGCGTCTCTACCCTTCTCCTCTCCAAATCCAACCTCTCAACTTCCCTAGCGTCATCTCTCTCTAACTCCAGGATTCTGTCGTATCGGAGACGGTCAGAGTCTGTAGACTTGTAATCATATTCTGTGTTCGAAAGGTTTATTTCTTGGTCCTGGTTTTCGGGAGACAGATTGTGGAAGGTCAGGAGTGAGGAGTCGGTGTGGAATGTGGTCTTTTTACGTTTGTTGTGATCGGGCTCTACAATTGGAAAGACCATCATTAAAAAGCTAATTTCTACTTGTCTTTGAAATTTGGCGCCACGTCCATAAAGCAAAAGCGTGCTCTTGGCGCCAAGCTTCGATTTCATCCTTTCATACCTACATTATTTTTGTGATCTTATGCCAATATGGATGAAATAAATTGTAAGCAGTTCACATTATACCGGGTGTGGCCCGTAACAGAAGCAATAAATTAAAATAATGATTCCTTAGGGTATCCACAGTTACCTCTAAGTGATCATAATTTTTCAAAGAGTTTAAAATCGAAGAAATAGTCATTTAAAGTTACAACCCAAAATCAATGGTTTTTACAATCGCAATCTGTCGCTCATCGGTCGTTAGATGTCTTGGTACTAGGCGTTCCATGACAGTAGCTAATTTTTCTAATTGAGGACTTAACAAACCTCCACAAACCATACTTAGGCGTTTGAACTTTTTAATAATCTTACATTGATTGATTCTAAATAATTATAAAAACTTTAACCATTGACAATGCGAGTTGACAAATCATAAACTGTCAATCATCAATACCCAATATTAAACAGACGATGGTGAAATTGATTGTTTGTTATACATTGCTGGTGCGATTAACTTTGTTAGAAAATAACAAAAATAAAATCTATAATATTAATTAATTGAATCCACATGGGCACGATGAACGATAAGTTAAAATACCTATATTTAAATTATTTGCTCCTGTTACGGGCCACAGCCTGTATAAATTGGGTTGAAACTAACTACGTAATTAACAACACAAATAAGAAAACAATACTTTTTAAGATTTATTAGCGTTTAAAAATCTGTCATGTAGTTGTGACCGTAGCTTGGTGGACACATTTTGCTTTGTCATGTATACATGACTTCTTCTCCCTACCCTTTATTATTCCCAAGTCACTTAGGGTCGGCTTTTCTGGCCTAACCGGATTTGACTGGATATCAGTTTTTACACGGAGCGGCTGCCACCTGACCTCCGCAACCCAAAGGATAACGATACCCTAAGGCTAGACCAGTGTCAGGATATTATAGGCCACTGACTTCCCAATAACGACTGCCATAGATGTTCATGGCAGCTGGGACCGACGGCTTAACGTGTTCTCCGAGGCACGGAGCAGGCGATAATTGTCAATCAATACGCACGTCATTTCGAAAAGTCATATATCTTCCGAAAGTCAGAGGTGCGCGACGTGGGTTCGAACCCGTGACCTTCTGCATTGCAGTCTGTTGGTCTCCCCACTCAGCTATCGCTGCTTCGTCATGTATACATGACTGTAACGGTCAAAAGGTTAAACTACTTTATTGGGATTTTACCGCGTTCTTTATAACAAAGGTGTTGTTACATAATTTTGACACTATTATACTACTACTGTTAAACTTTATTACTTTAGTCTTGAAAGTGTAGTTATTTCTGGATAAAAGTTACACTATATCCTTTTCCGTTCTCTTGACAACGTGTATGCGAAATTTCATAATGATCGGTCGAAAAAAGGCGTGAGAGCGTTACAAACAAACTCACATTCGCATTTATAATATTAAGTTAAGGTTTTCGGGTATTTTGAAATAACTACATTTCAGAAAATTGAGACAACCACCATTTTAGTCTCCCCGAGAACATGGCCGCTGTAAAGCAACCAAAACGTCGGGGAAAAGTGTAAATTTAAATATAAATAGTTTTTTTTATTAATAATATTAATAGCTTTACTTGGACTGAGAAGATTTTGTACAACAATTAATAATTAATAATTTATTATAATCATATTTGTACACCAGTTTTGGTAGAACATGTTGATTCCAACGAATATTTAACATCAATAATATAATAATAATAATAATAATGGAGAATTTGGAGCTAGGCTACCGGTTGCAGAGTAGAGGCCAGGTCATATCTCACCTTTGTTACATGGATGACCTTAAATTATTTGCCCCCACCCATCTTCAGCTGACAGAGTTACTAAAGGTAACTGAAAACTTTAGTAATTCTATCAGAATGGAGTTTGGTGTGGACAAGTGTGCGGTAATGTATGTAAAGCGAGGGGGGATTGTGGAATCTGATGGGATGGAACTATCGGATTCCTCAAGACTTAGGACTCTCTCTGCAAACGAAACATACAAATATCTGGGTATGTCGCAGGCGTTGGGCATTTCAGAGACTGGCATGAAACAGACATTGCGGGATCGCTTCTTTGGCCGCCTGACAAAGATACTCAAAAGTTATTTGTCGGGCGGTCATAGGATGCGTGCTTATAATGGCTGGGCCATGCCGGTCTTAATGTACTCCTTCGGCATACTCAGATGGACTGAGACTGAACTGGAGGCCCTGGATAGAAAGGTCCGTACACTGTTTAACGCATACCGGATGCATCACCCGCGCTCGTCTGTAATGAGGCTGTTCATCCCGCGGAAATGCGGGGCTCGTGGCTTCCTAAGTGCCAAGACCCTCCATAATCGTGAGGTGTGCAGTCTTAGAGAATATTTTCTCCAGACCGGCTCGGGTGTGCATCGGGCTGTAGTCTCAGTGGACAATGGCCTTACCCCGCTGGCTCTGGCTAAGGAGAACTGGCGCAAACCTGTGATACTCAGTACTGATGACCGCAGGGATGTATGGAAAGGTAAAGAGCTGCATGGACGCTTCTATCGGGCCTTACACGGGCCCGATGTTGATTTAATATCTTCTGTGGCTTGGGTACGTTTCGGCGATATTTTTGCCGAAACAGAAGGTTTTGTCTTTGCAATAATGGACGAAGTTGTTATGACGAATAACTACTGGCGGCATATCCTGAAGGATGGGACGGTCGACATATGTCGGGCGTGTCACCAGCCCGGTGAATCTCTCAGGCATATTGTCTCTGGGTGTTCCCGTCTTGCCAACGGCGAATATTTGCACAGACACAACCAAGTGGCCAGGATAATCCATCAGCAACTTGCCTTAAAGTACAATCTTGTGGTTTCAGAGATACCGTACTACAGGTATGTGCCCGATCCAGTTCTCGAGAATGGTCGTGTCACTATGTACTGGGATCGATCTATCATCACTAATAGAACCGTTGTGGCTAACAAGCCAGATATTGTGGTGATAGATCGATTAGAGCGCCTTGCAATGATCATCGATGTCACCATCCCTCATGACGAGAACCTCGTGAAAGCTGAAAAAGATAAACAAATTAAATATCTGGACTTGGCTCGCGAGGTTGTCGACATGTGGGATGTAGGCTCGGCGATCATTGTACCGATAGTCGTTTCGGTAAACGGGTTAATTGCCAAGAGCCTCGACCACCATCTTAAGAGGCTCGCGTTGAATAGATGGGTCAAGTCCTCGATTCAGAAGGCAGTATTGCTCGACACGGCGCGCATAGTGCGGAGGTTCCTTTCTCTGGAGCCCTAACCACCGATAGCTTGGTCCCTGCACCCGATATCGGTGGGTCATTTCAGTTTTTATATTTTTAAATATATATAATTTTGATATTTATATTTAAAAATGTAATTATTAGAGAAAATAAGTAATAAAGAGAATAATAATAATATTTATTTATTCAAAAAGTTACAGATGGGTTCACATTATACATATATACATTTATTATATATATATGCTAAGATGTTTTATTATATATATACAATAAAAGGATTTACATAACAGTTTTGAAGATCCATTGTAGTAAAAATCTGTATACAATTATTTTGAAACCCTGTCTCTTAAACTAGGATAGGACCTGTATTATAAGAGACAGTGTTTGGGTGTTATATATTACTTGAGTAGATGTAAAACTTACAGACTGTGTCTAGTATAATTATATTAATGAACTACATAACAGGTATGCGTAAATGTAACTTAGTTAAACTGTGTGCGTGTGGATATGTGTACTTCATATATTATGTGGATACGAGCGTTCAGTTCTATGTGTGCTTATTTGAATGTGCATATGTGTGTGTGTAAGTGTGTGTGTGTGTGTTTGCGTGTGCGTGTGTGTGTGAGTGTGGAGGGTAAAGATGAACGTGTTTGTGAGGGTATTATGTAGTTGTGCGAATGTGTTGATATTTATGTTAATGTTAAGCGATGTATGTTAAAATAGATTCAGTTTTCATATAATCTTGTTGAAGAGGCCATTCTGTGACTTTATATTTCAATTTTATTTTATTTAAGCCAACTATATTCAGTTCCTTGTGCATCTTTTTGTATATATATGCACTTAGTACATAATACTGGTGTTTTGCGAACGTGGTTTTATGACGTATACTCCGCGGCAAGTTAATGCGTTTATGCGGATTTGGGACTACGCTACTATGTTTTTTTAGGATACATTGGAGGACATATAGTTGACGTACAGTTAAGATCTTACAATCCGAGTATAGCAGAGTAGTAGGGTAACGAAAGGATTTTCGTGTCATGACTTTCAATATAGCCCTCTGAGCCCTTTCTACTCTTAAGAAGTTAGTTTTTGTGGCGCCCCCCCATACTGGGATGCAATACCCGATGACAGATTGGCATAGTGCATGAAGAACAATTTTTAGGGTATCTGGGTTGGCAGTGTCACGCAAGGACTTAAATATATGGATCAGTCTCATTGTTCTGTTCGAAAGGGCATCGAGTTGCTTGTCCCATCTTAAGCCTGCGTCGATGTGTACACCCAAATATTTAACATCTTCGGTTCTGGCGAGCTTAGGACAATTACAGGGGGTAGATAGTTGTGAGCAATTGTGAGCTATTATGGAGAAGATTTGGTCTGGTGACGCGTTTTTGTGGATTGCAAATGGAATATAACACGTTTTCTTTACATTTAAGGTAAGGAGGTTGGAATTAAGCCACTGTGTTATTTTAATTAATGCAAGTTCCGTGTTAATTTTGATGCTGTTCCAAGATTGTCCGCTAACCACAATTGCAGTGTCATCAGCATAAGCGAAGATTTTGACATTTGGGAGAGTCATATTGCAGAGGTCGTTTACATATACTTTGAATAAAATCGGGCCTAATATGCTCCCCTGAGGTACTCCAAAAGAGATTGATTCCTCATCGCTAAGGTACTCATCAATTTTAACGCATTGGCTACGGTTTTCAAGATAGCTCTTAAAAATTTCAAGAGCGACGCCTCGTACGCCAATGAGCTCCAATTTAGAGATGAGTTTGGGAACAGAAACTGTGTCAAAAGCCTTAGAAAGGTCTAAAAAGATACCAAGGCATTTGGTTTTACTGTCCAGATTCCCAGCAACTAACTGAGTTAAATTTAGTACTGCATCTTCAGCTGATATTCCTGTGCGAAAACCATATTGATTATTAGATATAGTGCTATGTTTATCCAAAAAGTTTTTCAGGTAGTTGCTAAGAATCCACTCCAATATCTTGGATAATGCAGTTAAAACTGAAATAGGTCTATAATTATTGACACAGCTTCTGTCCCCTCCCTTATAAATGGGGTGAATGATTGCTCTTTTTAGAGCTTTCGGAAATATACCTTTACCTAAGCCGTTGTTTATGATATGTGTTAGTGGAGGTATCAATCTATTGCGGCACTGTTTAAGCAAAATAGGCGATATTCCATCCCACCCTATAGCACAGTCATTGCGTAGCTGGAGGATAAGGGACTCCACTTCAGTTTCATCCACCTTCAGCAGCGCGAGCGAGTTGCAGGTAGAAAAATGATGGCTGGTAGTAGAATTTGATAAAGACTGAGATGTGGTAGAAGTAATATTGATCTGAGACAAGATGTTGGATGCAAAATTTTTACCTACATTACTGAAATAAGTGCATACTGCATTTATGGAAGATATAGGGCTCTCATGTAATTTTAAAAGGTCTATAGGGCTGGATTTAGTCTTTTGTGTATTGGTTATATTCTTTATAGTCTTCCAAAGAGCCTTTGGATTATTCTTTGCTTTCTCAAGCTCATTTTTCTCATAAGCAATTTTAAGCTTTTGCAGCAAATAGTTACAAAAATTACGATACCGCTTATAAGTAATTTGAAGAATTAGATTCTCAGGCGATTTTCTAGAACGTATGTGTAGTTTGTCCCGGTTTTTAAGGCACTTTAAAAGACAGGGGTTAATCCAGGGCTTAATTATTCTATGTTTCCTCGAAATCGTGCTTCGTATGGTATGTTTAATTATTACGGTAGTTATAATGGTTATAAAGGTCTCCATCTGCTCATTAGGATCGTAGATGTTATATATGATTGAAAAGTCTGTATCATCTAATTCCAGTTTTATGGCATCATAATTTACACGATTTGTATAGTGCAGTATTTTATGAGAGGAGTAGGTATTATTCAAAACTAAAACTAACGGTTTGTGATCTGTAATGTGTGAGTCCAGTACAAGTGTAATTGGAGGTGTTTTAGTTTTAATGAATATGTGATCCAGGCAGTTGTTTAGTCTTGTGGGGAATAGATGAGTAGGTAAAAGCCCGTGGGACAGGTTTAAAGTCAAATAATCGACACTGCGATCGGTTCTAGCGTCCTGTTTTATATCAATGTTTATGTCGCCGATTAAGACTACATTCTGCCAACCGGAGAGTTTGGTGTATAAATTGTTTAAGCTAACGAGAAAATTGTCAAAATTCTCCCTGGAGTTATATGACGGTGATCGATATATTGCTATAATGGCAACTGTTTTATTGTCTAGTTGACAAGTGAGACAGTTTGCACCTATAAAGTTGGGTTCCGATACTGATACACGAAGACTTAGTCTCGTGTATATAACGATACCATCGTTTTGATTACAGTTTACATCAGTAGAAAAGGATTTAAAACCTTGTAATATCGGAAGGCTACTAACTTTACTGAGCCAACATTCAGTCAGTATTACAAGATCAAAATCTAATTTAGTCGAACATAAAAGCATTTGTAGCGCATTAAAATTTTTATTTATGCTTCGTATATTTATGTGTAAAATTTTTAAAGCAGTGTCGGGGATATTTACTGATTCTGAACAATCATCCGGACCACAGATCAAGGTGTTGCCTATTGTTAGCGAATCAAGTTCGCGGTTTATATTATTAATTATAGCCATTAGGTACGTGACATGTAACAATAAGTAGCATGAAGGAATGCCTTAATTCTTCGTTTGAGCATTTAGAGTTGATGATATTACATCGCCTTTTTCTGATAATTAAGTGACGATTTATAGGAAGCAGATATGTGTGTAAATATGTGGTTGAGTTATTATATGTAATGGAGTTAGTAAATTGTACTGTGTATGATTTGTTTCTTAGTGTTATTTGTAGAATTGTAGGTGTGTACTTGTATTTAAAATCTATTGAAAAATAATAATAAAATATGCATTTACTATGTATTATTATATGCACACATGTTTTGACAAATAAACGTATCTTTATTGTAGTAAAGTTCAATAATAGTAGTGTCATAGTTAAAAATTATTTAATAAAAGAGTTTTAAAATAAACAACGCGACAAAATCCGTATAAAGTAGATTAATTTTAATTTTTTTCTTGTTCCCAAAAATTTGACGGGCTAGCGGGGCTTAACCTGATCATTTCTTTCATTATAAACATTGTCTTTTTTAACAGCCAGCCATCTTACATATGGATGAATAGCCATTGTTTAAATCAATGTACATAATATATTTTAAGAGCAATAGGTAGTTGGTGTCGATAATAGAACAACCGGTTTTTCTATTAATAAATTCAGTATCTTTTTAATATTTAATTATACGTCAATGAAATTAACTACATAAACGTACCAAAACGAAGCCTTTTACAAATGGACACCTATCCTAAAAATTACTGGACAAACGTTGCTTGACGTGATCATTTATTTTTAATTGCACAGACTATATCATCAAAATAGTTGTCCACTTAATGGTTTCTTACTAATGGTACCATATAAAAATTCGTTGACCACACGGCACTTCACCCGATTCTTTCACGGACGTATATTTTTGCTTGCATTGATAATACTAACCATTGATTTTAATATCATCCACAGTTTTATTCAAAACAGCTCTTGAGATCCAAAAATTGTTTCTTATGCATTCATCGCAATCATTTGCGTCGATCTCTTGAACATGCTTATTAATATCGCTATTATATTTGCTCTTGAGCTCATAGTTTGCCCAATATTTTGCGCTGTCGCACGCGTTTGCGAACGACTTTGACGTGCCGGTGCGCATCATGTCGTTGAATGACTTTGTAGAGACACCTGGGGAATAGATTTAAGTTTGCGCATTTGGGTCGAAGTTTCTGCTTACTCCCAAAGCCGAGTCAAATTATTGGAAATCTATTTGGAATTTCCAATTGACGGCTACTTTAATCCAATGAAAAGTTTGCGTACCGTATCCTTAAATCCTAATTTGATTCCCAGGTTGGAAAAAGGTGTTATAAGATTTTTTGTGAGAAAATGTATAATAGCAGCAGAAAATTCGAATACAAGTTATCTGATTACCTACGTGTTTTCTATTGATTGAAACCAACATTGCCCACTGCACGCCCACGTGCTTTGATCCTATAAAATGGCTGATAAGGACGACGAAGACGTTGCCACTCCGACATATATTTTAGTAAGCATATTTTACTGCGCAATTAGTTTTTTTGGTGGTCTTTATATTTAATCCCATTCTTTATATAGGTAGGTGACTATGTATAAGTCTAAGTAAGTGGTATACCTAATTTAACGGTGAAGGAAAACATTGCGAGAAAACTTGCAAGTAATGTTCTTAAAGATATGTTAAGTCTGCCAATCCGCACTGGGCCAGCGTGGCCTCTTCCTTCTCAAACTGAGAAGTTGGGACAGTTTAACCTTTTAAGCGCTTAGCTAAATATCGATTGCCGTGCCCCTAGCGCCCGGCTAGAAATTGGTAAAATAATACCTACAATAAAATTAGGGAGGTGCAGATATACAGAGTTTTTAGTAAATGTTGAAAATCATATCTCAAATTCAAACCATTATTCAACAATGGATTTAGTTGTACCACGCAGTTAATAGAAGGAAAATAAAACAAAAGTATCGTGCATGTTCCCTCACAGAAATACAACACGGGCGGTAGAGGCACGGACATATGTGTTGCATAAATGCGACACAAGCGGTAAAAAGGTTAAAACAAGACTGATATTAGGTTCGCTGTTTATTCGCATAAAATTATATGTCATAATTCAACATAGCATACTTTTACTTATCCTAATAATAGTTAAGCACAATATTAATTTGGCATAACTGTTTAGACATAATTTTTTAAGCATAATTACTATAAGCATCATAATTGTTAAGCATACTATTCTAAAGCATAAATTGGAAGTTTTGTGAATTTTGTGTTTGCATTTATTACCGCCGCACCCTAACCTATTGTTACACTATGGTATCCAAGTTATATAATTATGTCTTATAACTTTATGCCAATCAAAATTAGGGCAAAAAGCATGTAGCCTAAATTATATTTATGCCTACTGAAATAATATGCCAAAAAACAATGATGTCAAAGTATAATTATGACAAAAATAATTATGCCTAACTCGTTATGCCAAATTAAATTATGATAAAAAAATTAGGCGAAACAAAGGGATCCATTGATATTATATACCTAATTTATGTTTTGATGTATCCGAGTGGGACCAATGTTTGTCACAGTTCGATGGTTTGGACGAAATTTTGTCAGAGAAAGCGTCCAATCTCTCTGAGGACTCGTAGTTTTGTTGTATTTGCATTAACTCTATTATATTAATTCTTGATGGCAGCTGGAACATTTAACTAACAATATATTGTCATAATATTATAGTGGATAAAAATGCCCACTTTCATAATACTAGAGTGGACATTAATGCCCATTTTCATAATACTAAAGTGGACAAAAATTCCCACTTTCATAATACCAAAGTGGACATAAATGCCCACTTTCATAATATTAGAGTGGACATAAATGCCCACTTTCATAATACTAAAGTGGCCAAAAATGCCCACTTTCATAATACTAGAGTGGACATAATGCCTAATTTCATAATACTAAGTGGACAAAAATGCCCACTTTCATAATACTAGAGTAGACATAAATGCCCACTTTCAATATACTAAAGTGGACAAAAATTCCCACTTTCATAATACTAGAGTGGACACAATGCCCACTTTCATAATACTAAGTGGGCATAAATGCCCACTTTCATAATGCTAGAGTGGACCTAATGCCCACTTTCATAATACTAAAGTAGACAAAAATGTCCACTTGCATAATGCTAGAGTGGACATAATGCCCACTAGTATAATACTAAAATGGACAAAAACATCAATGACGAAATTATTTTTGCGGGTAGTTTACTAGTTTGGTATACAAAGTACTAAATTTGCATTTCTTATTATTACTAGTCTAGCACTCGAAATGAATCCAAACAACAAACACTAAAGACACCCAGACTCGGAACAAATGGATCACACAAATGATCAGCAAACAACTTGGTGGTCCAGGCGATCACTTATGTAAACCACTACGCAACAAACAAAAAACACCCAGACTGGTAACCACCATTTATGGATCACACCTATTTCTGTCCCGTGTGGGATTCGAACCCACTACGCTACCCATGCAATCGAATACCTATGTAAATAAATCCTATTAGAAATGGGTGTTAGAAAATATAATCTGTGAGCAGAAATAGCTAATTCATCAGCAACTCATGGCCAGCAAACTTTAAAGAAATCAAATTAAGTCGACGGAGCCCCGCTTAGCGGGGCTCCTATTTTTGGGTGGGTTTAAAAAAAGGAACCTAACATAACCTAACACTTCCGAGACGGAATGCAGTGATTTGAGGCGTATAGATGCTCGTTATGCTGTGCAATATTTGCTGACCAATTAGTACTTTTGATGATCATTATATTTAATCCCATTAGAAATATCGAATAGCAAAATTTAATTAAAATTGGACCTTATTAGCTTTTGACGTAGAGCCAAAATCGTCCATGTTCCTTGTGGAGCCAGCACTAGACTTGCCCATCAGCTTCTTAGAGATCAGGGGTATAGGGACATTGACTGAGGAGTTACAAAGGTTCTGGAAATAGGAGTAGAGGACGATCAACTGTGATCTCCAAAGGTTCTTTTAAAAGACATCTCCCGCTCTAGTAATGATTCCTGTGTCGCGGGGACTTTACAAACATTCAAACAACGGACACAAAGAACACACAGACTCAGAACAGCTTATTGTGGAGCACACAAATTATTGTCCCGTGTGGGGATCGAACCCACAACACGCGACGAGGCGACCGCTTAAATCACTACGCCATCTGTGAAGTCTCTGTAGGAATCCCTGTGTCGCAAGGGATTTTGTAATCAGTTTAGATTATCTCTGGGTTGTGAGGTACTAATCCCTGTGCCGCAAGTATCTACCTTTATGAACATTGATTACAATTCCTAAGTCGTCAGGAGCCCGTTGCCGTGGACAGCTATACAAACATTTTTCATAATCCCTGGCTGGTCTTATACTAATCCCCGTGTCACTGTGGACTATACAAAGATTTCTGATAAACCCTGGCTGGTTGGATACTAATCACCGTGTCACGGAAGACTATACAAAAATTTTCCATAATCCCTGGCTGGTCGGATAATAATCCCCGTATCGTGGGGTACTATAAAAACATTTTTGGTAATCCCTAGCTGGTCAGATACTGATCCCCGTGTCACGGAAGACTATACAAACGTTTTCCATAATCCCTGGCTGGTCGGATAATAATCCCCGTATCGTGGGGTACTATAAAAACATTTTTGGTAATCCCTAGCTGGTCAGATACTGATCCCTGTGTCACGGAAGACTATACAAACATTTTCGATAATCCCTGGCTGGTCTGATAGTAATCCCCGTGTCGTGGAGGGCTATACAAACATTGACCATAAACCATAGGTTATCGGAAAGTACGTAATACGTGTTTAGGGAGGAACTTCTAAATTCGTTTCAATGAAAATAATCCCTGTATTCCGAGGGTTTTTACAAAGATGAACAATATTTGCTGGCTCGTCTGGGACTAATCCCTATAATCCTCTAGTCGCCGGGCACTATTTCCTGTAGTATTCCTTATTTCCACTTAGGGGCCATCCATAAAATACGTTACTCGTTAAGGGTGAGGGATGGGATCGACGAAGTGTGAAATTGTGTGACAAGGGGTAGGAGGATTCCAAAATTTCGTGTCGTCACATTTCAAACTCTAATATAGCTTTCTAAGTACAGTAATACCCTGCTTTACGCGAGGGATAAGTTCAGGGAAACTCACGTTAAGTGAAATTGGCGTACAAAATACAAATCAGTACTTTAATTCTGAAAACACATTGTGCCGCGTTACATTATACATTTGTTTTACAGTAAATTTATCTATTGCATTAAATATAAAAATATATGTATACGTAAGACAAACGAACGAAACAAAAGAGGTCATCCCCAAAGATAAGATGTCCTACTTTGAGGGGATTCACCGTTGTTTTAAAAAAATCGACAGAGAAAACGGGAATTCCATAATGAAAAATAAACTCATTTCGGCACCACTTTTAAAACAGTAGTACCAAAATTCATTATTAACCCTTTCACTGTCCCGTGGTAGACAATAGAAAATCTATTGTTATGTATCATATGATTCATATTATGCGATACATCTGATAGGGAGCCTGTTAAATTAAAATTTAAGAATGAATTTCTGGATGCAAAATAGGAAAATGTGTGACATCACGCTAGGCAGAGGGGCAGTCTCACAAATGTGACTAGCTGTGACAAAGACGGGGAGAGGTCAAATAATCATGAAATTCATGTGACGGAATTTGTGGATGCCCCCTAAGGAAACTCAGAATCAGATAATTTTTGCCACGTGTCGAATCCACACACTACACACTGGCAGTGTCGATACTACTAAACACAAGTTTAAATAAAAGCAATAATATCTTACCTTATCAACTTCTGTATCGAATTGTTCGTTTGTAGCACCTTTGGATAATGCACCTTTCTCCATCAATGTAGCCCTTTTAGCAGCTAAGTACAGCGACCTGGGGATCGAAAAACACTTCAGTTTGATATTCGTACAATTTTACACAATAAAACCCAGACACAAAATAATTGTTTGTGGATTGCACAAATTTTAACCCCGCGTGGGAATTGAACCCACAACACTTTGAGCACTTCAACCACTGCGATATTAGTGCTTACCGTTTGACAGTGAGATAGAAGAGTTCCGCGATTGCTCTGACTGAGTAGTCCGGCACGAATGTGTGACGTAGCATCGCGTCCATATTGATGTTTTGTAGAGACCCCATGGCTGATGGTGTGGGCGATTCAGCTGTAACAAAATTATATTTATTTTTTTACTAGTCTTCGCTCGCGTTAATTTAGAATTTGACAATCATTTCGGGTTGTACTCTGCTTGTAATAATATAATTCAATCATGATTCGAAAGACACGTGGCGCCATCTATTATCATAAGAACGTTATTATTGTTTTCCTAGGGAACCGTAATTTTTTTTGGATGAAAGGTAGCCTATGTCCGTTTTTGTACACCTGACAACGTATATTCAAAATTTCAGGATGATCGGTTCAGTGGTTAAGGCGTGAAAAGGTAACAAACAAACTCATTTTCGCTTTTATAATATTAGTTAGGATTAGGGTTCAATAGGCACAGCTACAGATAGCACATTACAAATACGAGTAATAATCCTAACTAATATTATAAATGCGAATGTGAGTTTGTCTGTTACGCTTTCACGCATTAGCTACTCAACCAATCATTATGAAATTTTCAGGTGTACATTGAGGACAAGGGGTAATCTCACACAAGACAAAAAATTTGAGTGTTCCACAAAAGGTTGTTCTGGGTTTAAGCGTTCTTTGTGTCCGTCGTTTGAATGTTTATAATGTCTTCAGCGACACAGGAATAAATCCAAGTGCGGGATTAGTCATTAAAAAAAAAAAATAGAGAGTTGCAACTTTTCTTAATTCAGAAACCGGAGTTAAGTGTGGATACTATTTCGTGCGATTCAAGAGCGGTGAGTGCACATCTTTGTCTTGGTTGTATTTACCGACGCCAACGTTCTGCGTTAGGGCCTGCACTCCGAAGTAGGTGAAGGGTCCAGCCTCGAACACCAAGTTCTCGCGCCCCACCGTCACCTCCACGCGACCCTCCAGGATCAGCACGAAGTAGTCCACCTGTAGATATCACAGATACTTTAGCACATACATAGTCTCAGGCGTGAGGTGGGCAAAGATGTATTTTTCTTCTCTTATTCTTATCCAGTTTCAAAGGTTCGTTACTGGTACTCGGTCAAGAAAGTTCAATTCAATTCAATTCAATTTATTTATTTGCATAATATGGGTTTAACAATAGATATTACAACATTAATAATAGTATCGCCATATTCAGCCGTCCAGCATGCAAAAATTTGCTATATTAAAATTTTATCACAATATGAGGCGCTCATAGCCAGTTGCACTCACTGATCGGTAAACGATTAGCGAGGTTAAGCAACGTTGGGTGCGGCCTGTCTATAGATGGGTGACCGCTTAGTGGTATTTCATCTGAGCGTCTCCGTGCTTCGGAGGGCACGTAAAATGTCGGTCCCGGTTGTTGTCAAATTGATAGCAGTCGTTAAGCCATGTCAGAGGCCTACGGGCGGCTTGAACAACTCTTGATAACAGGTTGACCATTAACCACACGAAAAGAAGAAGCAGAATCACAATAATAATAAATGAATATACAAAGTTACTAAAAATAAAAACCATTCAGTCAATCTTAATAATTGTCAATAAGTAATAAAATTATGTCAAAACTAAATAAAATAAAATTAAATGTTTATGTCGTTCAAAAATTCAAACAAGCAGTAATAAGTTTTTATTACAAGTAGATGTTGTAACTTATTTTTAAATACATTAATATTATTTTCATTCTTTAAAGCGAATGGTATCTTATTGTATGTGTAAAGTGGTCTACCAGTTTTCACAAAAGCTTCTGTGAGATCTCACTATCGCTAAGGTTGACTTTTCGAACGTGACACATGGTATGCCGTAAATATATATACATGATAAAGAGATCAATGGTCACTATCATTAAATTATTGCAAGGGGAAATCAACCTTCTTCTTCTTCTTTTGGCCACAAAGACCACATTTTTTGTCGACTGTACTAGAGCTGGTAGTATTTTGGAAATCATTTGATCTGAGTTGTACACAACCATTGTTGCTACAACCATAGACTTCTTATAAGAAGTCTATGGTTGTAGCATCTCTCTCTCAAAAAAAGGCTAACACTAAATCAAAGCAGGCCCTTTTCTCAAATATTTACGATTGGTTCCTCCTGCTGAATTTGCTATCAATATTACGTAAAATAAAGGAAAAATAACAAAAAAATTACACATCTATAGTGGTGGAGTAGGAAGCAAAACCCGTCTGTCGTATGTTTCTTAGAATATGTGTCAGAAATTAAATGTCCGTAGGTAAAACGATACGTTTCTTGATATAAGTACCGGGCCTATGCCACTAAACTCCTAAACGGCTGGATCGATTACGATGTAATTTTTTGTGTTTAGGTGAACCGGGCCTTAAACTATAAGTACTCACCGATTTCCCCTGCTGGAAGACGTATGTGCTTGGATCCTTCTTGGTCTTGCCCTTGAGCTTGATGTGGTGTATTACGTCTTGCTTGAGGAGTCGCCTGAGCACCGTCTCCGAGACGGTGTCAGGTCGGAAGGCATCCACACCTGGTAGGAGACAAGCAAAGACGTTAGTAATCCTAACTAATACTGTTACAGCCATTGCCATCGCCACTGTGGGGAAGACTCAGCAGTTCTTGCTAATAATTTACTACAGCGCCATCTATTGACGTCTTAGTGAACTACGTAGCTTGTCAGTACGCAAATAGTAGAGAGAGCGCTAGAATTTTCTAGTATGTTATACGCCGGGTATGGCGCTTCTAGAGAATTCCAGAAACGCTTGAATCACGTATATGTGGAGCGCACGTGCACCGCCAAGGTTTAAAGCAGGTAGAGTGGGAAAGTGTACAAGTAGTGTGTGTGGTGTTTTAAATTTAACTGTGTGTTAGAATAAAACGTGTTTTAGACGATAATATTGTTTAAATTCTTATCCTGCGAACTCAGCACGTAACAATATTATGAGTGTGGGAACCAGTGGCGTAGCGTCCCTTGAAGGGGCCCTGTATCAAAATTAGTTGGGGGCCCAAATAAAGGGTAAAGATTTCTCACAAAGGGCAGTCCTTCCCCGGTCGAGGCGGCCCATTCATGCTGAAATCAGCGAGGCTCTACTACTCTTTTGCAACATTTTTTATTGATGCTCCGCTCCTATTGGTCGTAGCGTGATGTGATATAGTCCATAGCCTTCCTCGATCAATGGGCTACCCAACACTAAAAGAATTTATCAAACAAACAACTCTTCAGCTTTATAATATTAGTATAGATTTAATAATCCTGCATATCTGAGAATACTCCATAATGTTCTCGAAGATTGTCTTACTTTTCACACACTCAGAAGAGGCCCGTGCCCAGCAGTGGGACAGTTCGTATATAGGATTGATTTTATACAGACGGGCAGGAGAGGCGCTTGCAATAATTATAAATAGGTTAAAATATGTTTTCGGATATGTATTTTGTTTTGTAAAAAGAAGTAAATAAAAAGTCGTTAGGTATGATATAAAGAATACAGGGCTAAAAAGTTTTAAGTATTTTTCATTTAATCCAGTATATATCTATTCTACAAATCATTGAGCATATTTATATTACATTTGATAGTAGCAAACTTAGAAAATAAATCCTCATCAATTACACTCTCGAAATCAAGCAAACTATTGCTAAGACTAGTCTGAAACCAGACGTCACTCGTCGCTATAGCTGTATTATACTTGACAAATACTTTTTTAACTACTTCATGTCTATGTAACATAGTAATATCTTGGTCTTTATCAGCTAAATAGCTACGCATCAATATTGCCGGGTCCTGGTTATCGATTGTCGGTGTTTTTATGTCGAATTCGAAGAACGATTCTTCAATGTTACAATCGGGTGTTGGTTTTTGTGTGTTGCGGTTTGGTGTTATGTTCGAGTCGTTAATGTTACACTCGGGTGCTACTGTCATGTTAATGTTACACTTTGGTGTTGTATCAGAGTTTTCAATGTTACATTCGGGTGTAACGTTAAATTTCGTTGATATTTTCGATTTGTTAATGATGCTGTCTGGTATTATCCTTGTTTCGTTAATGTTACATTCAGGTGTTACCGCTCGTGTAATGTTACATATCGGTGTTGCTGTCATTTCGGCATTAATAATCTCTTCGGCTATAGCCTGTTGAAAAGCATCTTTTATTTTACTCTGAAATTCAGCATCAATGCAGTTAAACCAATCATCTTTGAACCTTGGATGGGAGATAGCTGCTATCGCCGCATTCATACCTGGTATGGATGGGTAAAAGTATTCATAGAACATATTTTCTAAGTCTCTGAATATACATTTTGACGTGAAATGCTTACATTTAATGTGAGCATTGTTTTCATTTGAAGATCTGAACAGTTTCTTACGAAGGATTAAAAGACATGGTAACACAATGCCATTAAATTGATCCTTGTCTTGCCGTAAAATGCGAACAGCATCTACAATATAGCGAAATCCAAATATATATTCGCTAATTAACTGAAAATCTGCATTATAGAAATTATATTTTAAACCCAAAGCGTCGTGTAACTGTTCAATTTTATCTCGAATTGATAGTAAATCTTTAAGAGGCTGGTATGTATCCCAGATATAACTACTCGCTGGCACATCGAGTTGTCGTCCGAGGATATTTTCTGCAGCGTCAACAAATGTTGACTTTTTAAGTGCATCCCATAGTTCTTGACATTTCTTTAGTATTGTATTTAACCCTGTTCTATCTATGCAGGTATTACAGTATATATGTAGTTGGACAACGGGGCATGGAAGAAAACGAATTTTATTCATTCCCATATAATGTTCTGCTACAATGATATCGCTTGCGATGTGTAGCTCCTTTTTTTCTTCTATTAAGCTACTCTTTACTTTAACAAGTTCTCTCAAGTCTCTCAGACCAGCTAAGCAATCAAATTCTTCTGTACCAATTGTAATATAGGCACGTCGGTACCCATAAAATTTTCTACACGATATGACATACCCTGTTCTCTTCAAGTCATCATTAATCCAATAACATTTAGTTACAATGTGATTATTACTATTGTAATAACCATAACCAAAATTGTTCGTAGTTAAACAAACGTGGTGTGACGTCATTAATTGGTTTTTAATATGATTTCTTATCTTTAGATACAGATCATTTATGTAAACTTTCAATGACGATTCGTTCATAATTGTCAATCCCAATCGATCAATATTCAAAGCAGCAAATATTTTATTGAAATGTTCATCTTCAATTTGTTTGAGTGGTATTGGAACATTTAAGAAGTACATGGTGGTATATCTGTCGAATTTTTCTTGTAAACTGCTCGTCTGATTTTGTTTGGATGTACATGAAACAGTTTTAGTGTTAGAATTCTGGCATTCTTCTTTATAATGTGCCTGGGGAAGTTGTTTGCCACTTTGAAGATGTTCTTGGTTGCCGATGTCATATTGTTTTGCCGTCTCCATGTTATACGCAGGTTATATACAGTTCCTCTGGTGAATGTTACACACGAGTGTTGCTGTTCTGTCACGCTTATGAAAGTGACACACCTATGTTGATGTTCCGCCACGCTAATGACAGTGACACACCGGTGTTATCGCCCGGTCTAGTTGTTAAAAGTTACACATATACACCGGTGTACCTATTCCGTCACAGTGATGAATGTTACACACGAATGTAGCTGTTCTGTCACACTTATGAAAGGGACACGCCTGTGTGGCTGTTCCGCTACGCTAATGAAAGTGACACAACGGTGTTATTGTCCTGTCACGCAGATCAAAGTAACTTTTCCGTCACAGTGATTAAAGTTACACTCGGGTGTTATTGTTCCGCAATAGTATTGAAAGTTACACATCTATGTTGCTGTTCCGCCACGCTGATGAAAGTTAGTTTTCCGTCACAGTGATGAAAGTTGCACACCGGTGTATCTGTTCCGTAACAGTGATGAAAGTTACACTCGGGTGTTATTATTTCGGCACAGTATTGACAGTTACACATCTATGTTGCTATTCCGCCACGCTGATGCGAGTTACACACATCCACCGCAGTTCTTTGTATTCGTTAATTCTTACTAGAAGTTCTTCTGTAAGATTATTCCTTTACATTTATTTTGCTGTCAGTGTGGAGCCGTTCCAGGCACTCAGCTAATCATGGTGCAGATGATCAGTTTGGGGTGATATCCTGATCTGTGAATCTTTACTCCTTATATAAATGTCACGTTTAAGATGTTTATATGTCTGTCACTGAATCACGCGTTGAACGGATTTGGGTGAAACTTGGCACACATTTTTCCTGGCTAGTTCTTATCGCGGTACTCCGTCTTGCCGGATTCAAACGAAAACGCCGGCGGAAAGTAATTTTAATAAAGCAGTTTGTACGTGGCACGTCTCTGCTTACCCCAATCACAATACAAAAATGAAGTACGCTTATCGATTTTGCGATAGCAATTACGATAAAAGGCTTTTGTGATAAAGGTGTCTTAAGCCGATTGTAGACATGTATATTGCTAGATTTTCTCCGTTGCTTCGCTCGCGTAAATGTACGCGTAATATATTTTTAAAACAAGATATTCTCAATATGAGGGAAGGAGTGCACGATCTGAATAAAAAATAAAGCGAAATTTTTTCCCACATCCTTTTAATCACGTTTTTTTATTTATGTTGAGGATGTTTTGACATCCCTATAAGCGATCGATTTAAAATTTCAGTAATAAACGCCTCGGTATTCATTACCGCCACAAAATCGTCTAATATATTTTGTAATTAGCTTCGCCGCTGAGTTCGTCCCTCCTACACCGCTGTCCGCGCCGCTCTGTGTTATGGCATCGCACTCATTCGCTTGTACTTTTGTTATTCGCTCGGAGAAAACCGCGCGCGTTTTCGCTATGAGCGGCGTCTCGTGGCGTGCTTCAAACATTGTAATACATTTGATCTTACCGCTCGCCGCCCCGCGCTAAGCTGCCGCTCACAGCGGCGAGGTCGTGAACGGGCCGTAACACTACTATTATTAAACTTTACTAAAATTTAAGATATTTAAATTAATTAAAACAAATTATTATTTAAGTTTACAATTTGCCCCGGCGACGTTTCAGTTGCTTTACTACTATCTATTAGATTTAATTAATTTGAATAGCTTAAATTGTAGTAAAGTTCAATAATAATAGTGTTATAGTTTCAAAATTATGTAATAAAAGTGTTTTAAAATAAACAACGCGACAAAATCCGTATGAAGTAGTTTAATTTCAATGTATAACATTTGCGTGGATGTAAGACAATATAATGTAACCTCTCGATTGTCCTAAAACCTTTCATAAAGTAGAGCAACGGAGTTATCCCATTTTGAAAGAAAGATATCTTAAGAAATTTCATGGCAAGTTTTTTCGTTCAACCCAACGTTTAACTTAGTCATTTTCATGGTAGAGAAACTCTTTGCTACAATTAAGGATTTCTTGACAGAAAAGGCATCGTATCTGGACACCGGTTCCCAACATTTGACGCAGAGGCAGTGCCGAGGCACTTAAGTCACTATGCCATCCGTTTTTGACCCGGGAGAAGTCAGGCTACTAGTATTAGTATAGATAGATCTTATCTTATGTGGGGGCCAGTCAGTGCAGACCGGCGACACTTCGACCCAGTAGGATCTTTTGTGTCGACACTCTCCCAATAACGACTGTCATAGATGTTCATGGCAGCCGGGACCAAAACGGCTTAAAGTGCTTTCCGAGGCACGGAGCAGGCGATAATTGTCAATCAATACGCACATAATTTCGAAAAATCAAATAACTTACGAAAGTCAGAGGTGCACGACGTGGGTTCGAACCCGAGACCCTCTGTATTGCAGTCTGTTGGTCTCCACACTGAGCTATCGCTGCTCAGTATAGATAGATACTTCGGTATGTAACATGCCTTACCCATATATTTTATTTACACTGATCGCCATTATATTGTAATCATAATATTATCTGTCGTTTACGATAAGAATTATCGTAATTTCACTTAATTGGAAAAAGCTTTTGTTGTGACACAAACATACTTATAATTATTCTATTCTATCACATACCTACACACAACACCATCTAGCCCAAACTAAGCAGAGCTTGTACTATGAGTGCTAGAAAATGGCTAAACATAAATATATACTTTATTTGTAAATACATATATAATGTCCTCCAGACCAAATTTTTCTGTCACGGCGGCTAATTTTAACGGAGACTGGCCATCTGCGCAGGAGACATTATAGTGCACAAGTGTGTGCGCAAACACAAGTGCACTCTCTGTTCCCTAACTCTCATGATCCGCTGGGACGATAATGCGACACGACCGGAGAGAGATCAGGCGCAGTACCAACGGCTTTACGTGCTTTCCGAGGCACGGGGGTGTCTAACACCGCCAACTTCCTAACTCCGAGCTGGTATTGAGATTTCTTAACAGAAAATCCCAATAACTTTTTGTTGGCCCGACCCGGGATTCGAACCCGAGACCTCATGCACAGCAGTCGCATTCACTACCGCTACGCCACGGAGGCAGTTACTAAAATATAACTATTACGTTGAGAAGTATAAGTTTCCCAGAGGGGTAGGCAGAGACTACGGATTTCCATTTGCTACGATCCTGTCACACTTCTCTGGCTTCCTTCACTTTCATCACATTCCTCATACACGCTCGCCGGTTTAAGGTGCTCTTAACCTGGCCTTTGTCCAGACCTTCTCCGTTTTGATCAAGAAACGTTCGCCTAGGTCTGCCTCTTGCGATTTTAGTATATACATATTTAACGACTGGTTTGCCGTTTCATTTTAGGTATCGTGCCTCAGACAGCTTTGGTGAATGGGATGGTGTATTGTATAGAGGTCGGTCTTATTGTCGATTATCGGGGTTTAAGACAGACACTCCCAAAAACAATTTAGCCGACTCGGGAATCGGACTATAGACCTCATGCACAGCAATTGAATACACTAGCGGTGCTCCACCAAGACAGATATACTTTGTAAATATAATTATTACGTCGATAAGTTTTTTTACGTTCATAAATGTATCTTCGAGGTTCATAAAAATATGTGTAATTTTGACGTTCATAGGTGTAACTTTGACGTTCATATGTGTAACTTTGCCGTTTATTTGTCTAACTTTGAAGTTCGTAAGTGTACTGTTGACGTTCAAAAGAGTAACTATGATGTTCATAAATGTAACTTTGACGTTCATAAACGTGACGTTGACGTTCATAAACGTAACGTTGACGTTCATAAATGTAACTTGGTGACCTAAATGAATAAAATTATTTTAAAGATTAAAATTAATGTTATAAAATGTGAAACTTACTGGTACTCAAGAACTGGAAGGTGGCCAGTGTAAGTTGAGGAGATATATGTATCCTCTGGTTCTCATGACGCTCGGCGAATGCTGTAAAGTCCTGTAGTTTGTTCGAAGGCCGGTTGCGGCGGCGCTTCGTACGGTTGTCCACTGTTGGGCAAAAATTATATAGTTAATTCTGACTGCACAGCGGGAGTAAAAAATAGGAATATAATTCTAAATTGCAGTCCTTTTAGTAAATATTCATCGAAAGTTTTCGATGCGTAATGTGCATAGTAGAAGGACTACAATTATAAATATACTAGATGTGCCCACGGTTGCACCCGCGTTTATCGTTACTGCGCTGCCCCCGTGGGTCGTAGCGTGATGTCATGTAGCCTTCCTAGATAAATAGGCTATCCAACGCTAAAAGAATTTTTCAAATCTAACCAGTAGTTCCTGAGATTAGCGCGTTCAAACAAACAAACAGACAAACCTTTCTTCACTTCTTCTTCAGCTTTATAATATTAGTACAGATTCCATCTATGATTTACAAACTTTTGCTTTATTCTATTGAGTGTAATAAAAATATTTTGGAAATAAGGCCCAAATAAATTAAATACGTTTAAAAACTTAAAATCTTAAGGTCCAAAATCCTGTGAAGGCTAGAATTAGAATGAATATGAATGAACTAGATGGCGTTGTTTTATAAATATTGCAACGCGTACTCTTTTTAGCTAATAGGTGAAATTTATAAGATATTATAATCTCAACCGAAAATACACTCGAACACAGGGACAGAATAATGTGTGCGTACGAACAGAATACCGAATCATAGAAAGTATCTATAAAATAAACTACCCACTATAAATTTATAAATTCATTTGTAATTCTTTGCTTCTTGTTTTACACTGAAATGTGTTCTTTTTTAAATAACCTATCTGTGAATTGCGATTCAAAATTGTTTAATGTTTCAATTTGACAAAATTGAGTTATTAAGAAATCTACTTCTATTTATTGTGTAGTAGTGCACCGCCATCTATTATGATATAACTAAACTACTTAACAGGTCTTGTATCCATTTCCGTTAGATGGCGTCTATTATCGGCTTATAATATTTTAGTTTTGACATGGGTATGCATTTTTGCAGCTCACTGTACATATCCTTTTTTTGGAAAAATAGAACCAATCATCTGAAGTTTTGATTATCCGAATGGGGTCTGGTCCTAATTGATTCGGATAATTGGAGTTCCACTGTACAACCCTATATAATAGAGGACCTCCTGTGTTTTTTGAGGTCAGTTAAGAGTACTCACTAAAGACATCAGTTTCATCGACAATCTCTGCCTGTATCATCTCTTCTATAACGTCTTCCAAAGTGACCAGGCCTATGGTCTCGTAGAACGGGTCCCCTTCACCCTCATTGTTGATCCTATGGACGAACGCCATGTGGCCCTTGTGACCTGAAAGAACACAAAATTATAGAATATTAGCTTCTGCATGTAGCTTCGTTCGCGTATAAAAGTAGATTAGGTTAGATATGTTGCGTAATTTTTAAAATAAGATATAGCCTATGTTACTCGGTGATAAAAGAGCAGCGATAGCTTAGTGGGGAGACTAACAGACTGTAATGCAGAGGGTCTCGGGTTTGAACCCACGTCGCGCACCTCCGACTTTCGGAAGTTATATGACTTTTCGAAATGATGTGCGTATTGATTGAAAATTATCGCCTGCTCCGTGCCTCGGAGAGCACGTTAAGCCGTTGGTCCCGGCTGCTATGAACATCTATGGCAGTCGTTATTGAGAGAGTGTCGACACGAAAGATCCCACTGGGTCGAAGTGTCGGCGGTCTGCACTGACTGGCCCCTACATAAGATAAGATAAGATATACTCGGTGATAATTTAGCTTTCTAACGAAAGAAAGAATTTTTAAAATCGTCGAGTATTTTTATTCAACTCCTTACAAACAAAAAATCAAATCTTTACTATTTATAATAATTATTATTATTATGTAAATGTTATACATTGAAATTAAACTATTTTATACGGATTTTATTGCGTTGTTGTAAGACTAAGGTGCTGATAAACTTTAGCATTTAATTGTAATGAGCATTCTACTTAAAACTGTGCCGAGCGTAAGACAGATAATGACAGAGCTCGTGAGGCGCATATTCAAATCGGCGCGCGGCTGCCATAGTAAAATTGTATGGAGAATTTGAAGTGCTTTTTTGATAAATATGTATCTTTATTGTCAACCAATAACTTAAATATTTGGGACGGACAAATTGTAATATAACTATTTATGTTTCGTTTAAGCTGTAAAATAGGATAAATTTCTACTGTTGTACCTAATCTAAAAATCACGTAACACGAGCTTACGTTTTTGCATTTTTCGTGTAAATTTACGTAATTTTGTAGGCGGTAAAATATTAATTATTTTATGTTTTTACACGGAGTAATTGTAAACACATTCATTGTTATGGTAAATGTATATTTTATATTTGTATTAAACAAAAAGTGTTGATTTTATTCACTTAACTGTGACCGTCTGTTTTGGTACATTTCGCTCGGCACAGTCTTAATATTACATTACAGAAAAATAAACAAGAACGTTTTAGCGAGCATTCTACCGAAAGGACATTAAATTTTCTTCGAGCTGTTTGCTGTTCTATTTTCGTTCGCTAGAATGATCGTGAACATATTCGTAGCGATGTTTGACTCACCATCTTTGAACTGCTTGAACATGACATCGAGAGTGACGTCCTCGAAGACGAAGTTGCAGGGGTTCTGGTAGTACTGGCAGAGCGTGCGCAGCGGCGTGTTGTCGTCGGGGTCCACGAACGCCAGGTCCTTGATGAACAGCACCGTCACTATGTTCGTGCGCCCACCCTCATACACCGGGATGCGGGAGTAACCTGGAGACAACATGATTTATGAATAAATAGATTTTGCCCGTGGCTTTTCTCACGTTAACCTAGATTTTGTCAATGAATTTACATTCCTCGGGATCAGTAGGTACTTTTTTTTTCTGGATAAAAGGTATGGTACCTCTAGTAGAGCCTCGCTGATTTCAGCATGAATGGCCCGGCTCGACCGGGGAAGGCCTACCCTCTCACAGAATATCGACGTGAAATACCAGTAGTCCTACTGTTGTGTTTTGTTCGGTGAGTGAGAGTACCGGAGGCCCAATCACCCCCTTTCCCCCATCCCGCTTTCTTTCCTTCCCACGTCCTTTCCTAACGGGTCGGCAACGCGCAAGTGATGCCTCTGGTGTTGCAGGCGTCCATAGGCTACGGTGACCACTTACCATCAGGTGGGCTGTATGCTTGTTTGACACCTTAGTTGTATAAAGAAAATAAAAAAAATCGAAAGAATAGGTACATCAAAGTTATATATGTATATAACGTGTTCACTTGTAAAAAAGATCTGGGCTTCATCATCATCATCATGTCAGCCAAAGGACGTCCACTGCTGGACGGCTTCCCCCAAGGTTTTCCACATCTGGGCTTATCCTTGATTAATTATTAGTATTATATAGTATTAGAGAGTATATATTAAGTAAATAAAATTTGTATTAAGTAATTTCTGCATCCATTGCATTAGGTTAAGTATTACCTGTAATGATGGCTGTATGTGGTATTAAATAAATAAATAAATTTAAAAAAATCGAGTATGACATAGTTACTCCATACTTAGTATAAGGGTGAGATAAATGTGGTATAACAGACACTGATTGGCAGAACGGTCACTCTTCTATGGGATATTTAAACCATACGTCCATTATTGCATCTTTAAATCCATTTTTTGATGAAGAAAATACATCAAGGTTTTGCAGAATGGACAAATTCGACGGCCTCGATGGCGTAGTGGTTAGTGTAACCGACTGCCACGTCTGAGGTCGCGGGTTCGATTCCCGCACAAATCAAACATTTGTGTGCATGAACATGGATGTTTGTCTTGGTCTGGGTGTTTCTATGTATAATACCTATGTATGTATTTACAAAAAAAAAGTATATAATATGTATATTTATCCATTATCTATTGTCTAGTACCCATAGTACAAGCTCTGCTTAGTTTGGGCTAGATGGTGTTGTGTGGGCGAAAGAAAAAAAAATAATGACTTCGTATTTAAAACAGGCTATACGCCATCCGGGCAGTTATCTTTTGCTGTCGTGCTCGAACGAAACGGGATATCTAAGATGATCCTCGTAATGGGAATTCAGTTTGGAGGGCATTATTACTAATATTACTACGATCTGTGTAATCCTGGCTCATTCCCAACATGTCTGCTGTATTTATAACATCCATATATAGATCTGATTAGTTATGAGTAGTTACATGTTAGCGGTTTGCATATGCTCGATCATGGTAAATGATGTTTACATTTCGATATGGTTTAGTGATTAGTTTTAGCCATATGGCTGTGAGCCACAAGTTCCTGAGTAACAGAAATTCTTAGTATAATAAAATCAAATAATACTCTGTCCGATCCAAAAACTGAATTACAAACATCATGGATTAGGCACTTAAAAATATTTCTGTTTTAACATTTAGATTTTGCCCGCGACTTCGCTTGCGTAAATGTTGGCTAGCTTAGGTTATGTGAGTAAAAGTACTTTTTTCTGAATGAAAGATAGACTATGACCCTTTCAGTTCCCCTGACAACGTGTAAGCAACATTTCATAATGATTGATTGAGTAGTTAAGGCGTGAAAGAGTAACAAACAAACTCACATTCGCATTTATGATATTAGTTAGGATTGATCAAAGACACAGATCAACGTGGTATAAATACATTGATTAATTAATTTTGTCAAATGGTAACTTGTCCAGCATATGACAGGCTAAGGAAGCCTGGCGCTAATTTTCTTTGGTGGGTGTAATATAAATAACATCTGACCCTAATCAATATTATAAATGCGAATGTGAGTTTGTTTGTTACACTTTCACGCCTTAACTACTTGACCGATCATAATGAAATTTTGCATAAACGTTGTCAGGGGAACAGAAAAGGACATAGGGTACTTTCATCCAGAAAAAGTACTGTTCTGACATAACCTACATTATCGCGAGCGAAGCCGTCGGCAAGATCTAGTAGATTATATTTCTCTTATTGTCAGACTAAATTTCAGCCTACCTGGCTCTAATATCTCGTATCTACTTCCTAGTCTTATTATTCCCAAGCCACTTGGGTCGGCTTTTCTAGTCTAACCGGATTTGACTGGATATCAGTTTTTACACGGAGCGGCTGCCACCTGACCTCCGCAACCCGAAGGCTAACGATACCCTAAGGCTAGACCAGTGTCAGGATATTAGACGGAACTGACTTCCCAATAACGACTGCCATAGATGTGATGCCAGCCGGGACCGACGGCTTAACGTGCTCTCCGAGGCACGGAGCAGGCGATAATTGTCAATCAATACGCACATCATTTCGAAAAGTCATATAACTTCCGAAAGTCAGAGGTGCGCGACGTGGGTTCGAACCCGAGACTCTCTGCATTGCAGTCTGTTGGTCTCCCCACTGAGCTATCGCTGCTTCTCTAATATCTCGTATGGGGTCGTATAAATATTTCAGCAGAACTAATGAGGGTGGCGGTCACTTTGCTTATTGATGGCGATTACGTTAGCAATATCTAATTATACAAATTATCGCATACCTACTTTTTATATAATTTAGTACATTTTGAATTAAATATACGAGTGTTATCTATGGTCCTCACTTTCCTACGTTCGAAAATGGAAATGAAATTGAGCGATTGCCTGATATTTTATAAAATTTTACTAATGCTTACGTAAACATATATGTAAGAGCTGTGCTTGTAGGGGAAAATTACTAAAATCATTTTACAATACTTATGCACACACCATCGACGAAATCCCCTATGCATCTATGGTGCGTGGACTATAATAGCGTAGTTTTTTTTTTTTTAATTTTTATTTTGCTCGTCAAAATGACCATGTTAGTTGGCTATGTTTGAATTTATACGTTATTAGCTTTTGCCCCCGGCTTCGCTCGCGTTAATTTAGAATTTGGCAATCAATTCGGGTTGTACTCTGCTTGTAATAATATAATTCAATCATGATTCGAAAGACACGTGGCGCCATCTATTATCATAAGAACGTTATCATTGTTTTCCTCGGGAACAGGCATTTTTTTTCGGGATGAAAGGTAGCCTATGTCCGTTTTTGTACACCTGACAACGTATATGCAAAATTTCAGGATAATCGGTTCAGTGGTTTAGGCGTGAAAAGGTAACAAACAAACAAACTCATTTTCGCTTTTATAATATTAGTTAGGATTAGGATTACGATTAGGATTATAATTAACACACAAGAGGAAATAGCAATCAAAAGAAATCTTTTTGCGAAAGTTGTCAAAATTGGTTGCAAAATAAAAGAAATCAATATTTTAAATTGGGATGTAAGAAAACGTGGGGTCGTTGTGGAGATATCTCGATATCTCCATCAGACAGCTGCGTTTAAATAGCAGTTACGTCATAGTTTGTATCGTGCATCCTTTTTCTGTCATTTGACAATTATCGCTACTGCCAGATTTGAAAAACTTGTATCTTATTTCTAAAGGGGATATTTCAAAGATTCATATTTATATTTCAAAGATTAGTATTCATATTTCAAAGACTCATATTTATATTTCAAAGATTCATATTCACATTTCAAAGATTCATATTCACATTTCAAAGATTCATATTCATATTTCAAAGATTCATATTCACATTTCAAAGATTCATATTCATATTTCAAAGATTCATAACTAGGAGCCAGTTGGAAACCAGTGCAGCATATACGTGTGCCCAGCATCAAGCTGAACTGGGTACCTATTATGGCGCGGCCACGTGAGCTTTCATAGCTTCTTTTATTTATTTTTCAGCCATTAATTGGCTAATTATGTAGCTATATGTTTATATGTCAATGTTTTATTTTATTTTGTGTCCAAATATCTCCTTGGTGTTAATGTCTTTATGGTTTATATGTATGTTATCTCGTATGTTGTACTAAAATAAATATATTTTCTTTCTTTTCTTCTTCTATATTTTATTTTGTAGCTTGGTCAATGTAACTATTTGACTTAAGTAGTAAAAGTATGATGAGTTAGCTATTTTGGATGGATGGTATTTCGTCACTCACCAGACTTGATGATCTCCGACATGGTCTCAAAGTCTAATACAGAGCTGATTGGCAGCATGAATACATCTTCTAGCTTGGTCATCACATCGGAGACCGTCTTCTTGCGAAGCTCCAGGGCTCCAGATATGATGTTCACCTCATCTCTGTCCAGATCGTTGACGTCAGTTGTTACCTGCAGAAGGTATACCATCAGCCATATATATTCATTTAGGTAGACTAGTGGGAGTCCGTTGGAGTGCCACGCAGAAGTATAGATCCTAAATTTTTGAGATTATCTGCGTATTAAATAGATAATTATCGCTTGCTTTAACGGTGAAGGAAAACATCGTCAGGCAATCTGCATGTCCAAGAGTTCTTTCATATGGTTTTGAAGATGTGTTAAGTCTGCTAACCAGCTCTGGATCAGCGTGGTGAACTATGGCCTAGCTTTTTTCAAACTGAGAAAATCCCAGCAGTAGGACAGACTATATATGGCTGATGTTATTATTTAATGTATTTAGCTCCGTCCCTCTGCTGGGCACTGCCTTTTTTCAGTATGAGGAGTGTTAGGCCATAGTTCACTATGCTAGTCTAGACCGGATTGGCAGACTTCATATATCCTCATGAACATTATCCTTACTAATATTATAAATTCGAAAGTAACTCTGTCTGTCTATCTGTCTGTCTGTCTGTTACCTTTTCACGGCTAAACCGCTCAACCGATTTAGATTAAATTTGGTACAGATATAGTTTAAAACCTGGGGAAGGACATAGGCTACTTTTTATTCATGTAGGCACCACGCGGGCGGAGCCGCGCGCAAAAGCTAGTATTATATAAGACTCTCAGGTAAGCAGGTTTCTAGCGAAATTTTCTTTGACCGTCCCAATAATTATCTATTTAGATATATCTACCACCACCTCTGATGTTCGTCAGAGGTGCACGTTTTGGGATGAAACTCGAGACATCTGCGTGGCTGTCATTTAGTAAGGCATTGCAGGGCTTTTAGCCTAGTATGCTCCATCAGTGATTTAGAAAAGGCTGGTTAATTAAGTTGATCACAGAGATGCCTGCTGTAGATTCGAATCTGGGGCAGAGCTTACACTGATAACTTAAAAGCGCTACTGCATGCAATCAAATAAATATCTAGATATAGTATTATCGCTTTATAGTCTTCTAGGTTAATAAAGAAAGAAAGAAAGAAAGAAAAACCGTTTATTTGCCACAGATACAGTTCAAAAAGGAAATACATACTTACAATATAACTTATCATTAATTATTAGAAACGTGCAATCTGTGGACAGCAATCTGTACGCACCAATACCAATGTACGCACTCAGCATTGTTGCTATATTGTGGTTCTACCTCGTGCAATCACTGGGACTGTGATTGCGCGAGGTAGAACTTATTACATTTTTTTTTTGTTTAAGAATAGGCACCGCACTAGGAATGAAGCCTGTGTCGCGGGGAACTTTTTTGTAAGAGTTCTCCGCGACACAGGCTCCGTTGTTTGTACATTCAAACAACGGACACAAAGAACACCCAGACTGGGAACAACCATTTGTGGACCACACAAAGTTTTGTTCCGTGTGGGGTTCGAAAAAATTCTGGGTAAAAAGTACCCTATGTTCTTTTCTATACCCCTGACAAAGTGTATGCGAAATTTCATGATGATAAGGCGTGAATTTTGCATACACTTTGTCAGGGGAACAGAATAGCACTTAGGGTGCCTTTCATCCAGAAAAAAAGACTGTTACTAACATAACCTAACGTACATTTAAGCGAGTGAAGCCGCGAAATTTAATAAGTCGATGAACTTTCATGAGATTTTGAACAGCTTTATCATACGATAATGGTGATTCCTCATCTTTTACTGCAGTAACAAATAAAGAATAGTTATTTTATTTTCTACTAGAGGATGCCTGCAACTTCGCCCGCACATGTTTTTTTATTTATCCATTTCTTCCCAATCCCGTGGGAATTTCGGGAAATCCGTTCTTAGCGCACCCCTACAGTACCCAAGGAACATACATGTCAAATTTCAGCTTTTTGCGCCCAATAGTTTCGGCTGTGCGTTGTCTGTCAGTCACTCAGTAACGGAAGAGTTTTATATATATAGACTAGTTTTTCGCGTGGTTGCGCGGCCCGCAAGCGGCCCGCGAACAGTTTGATTTAATAAAAAAAACCTCTCAAGTCAAAAATTACCGATGACCCCGGTGACCTTGAAAATTACCTTTACTGGAAAGATCTCGTCGACCTCTATGACATTTGTTCGAACACACCCCGCCTATGTCTAACCGTTTCGGATATATTAGAGGTCAAAATTTGTATGGCGGCCATGTTTTTTTGTATGGAAGCCATGTTTTTTTTCGCACCTCCTAAAAGATGCCAGGGTTTTAGGAAGATTTTGTTCGAGAACGACTTCTGTAGATATCAGCGTTTCCGAGATCCGATGGGTTACCACCACCAAGAGCTGACCTGCCGAAGGTCAGACTTTTTTTTCGGGTCTTTTAAACGATTCACTGTACAACGTTATATTTACTTATTCGGATTCAGGGACCTTGAAAAATAGGGGGTCGGCGATGACCCCGTTGACCTTGAAAATGACCTTTTCTGGAAAGATCTCGTCGACGTCTATGACATTTGTTCGAACACACCCCGCCTATCTCGAATCGTTTCGGAGATATTAGAGGTCAAAGTTTGTATGGCGGCCCCTCCTAAAAGTTACCAGGGTTTTAGGAAGATTTTGTTTGAGATCGACCCCCGTAGATATCACCGTTTCCGAGATCTGATGGGGTACTACCACCGAGAGCTGACCTTCCGAAGGTCAGGCATTTTTCCCGGGCCCTCTGAGCGATTCTCTATACGACGCTATAGTTACTTTTTTCCTACGACACCCCCTTATATGACTTCTATTTCTCTAAGTCAGTGAGTGAGTGGTAATTTAACTTTATATACATAGTCTGGTCATAAGTTGTGTCACACAATAAAAACTTTAGAATTTAAAATGCTGGTCACAAAAATGTTTATTGAATTAGAATTTTGAATTTTTCATGAATATAATAATGTATACATTTTAGAATTTTACTCATTTTAAATATGGAGTGGACACTTAAAGATGACCGTGTTGACAGGTCAAGACGTGGTCACCCTCGTTCTGTTAGGACTCCAGAAGTGATAAAAGCTGTGAAGGCGCGAATTCAAAGAAATCCCATATGTAAGCAAAAACTTTTGGCCCTTCAGATGGGTTTAAGCAGAACCACTGTGAAAAGGGTGTTAAATGAAGACTTAGGGCTTCGGGCATATCGAAGAAAAACAGAACATCGTCTGGACGCTCGTTTAATGGACCTGAGGTTGAAAAGATGCCGTGCTTCATTGAAGCGATACGCAGGAAACAAGCATCGGGAAATTCTTTTTTCGGATGAAAAAATGTTTAATGTGGAAGCGGGCTACAACAAGCAAAATGATAAGGTGTACGCACACAGCAGTGAAGAAGCGAGCAACCATGTTCCGCGTGTCCAACGAGGCCATTTTCCATCCTCACACATGGTTTGATTGGGAGTCTTTTATTGGGGCTTAACTGAGGTACATTTTTGTAAGAAAGGCGTAAAAACGAATGCAGTTGTGTATTAAAATACAGTCCTCACGAACCTTGTGGAACCTGTTTCTCATACCATGTTCAATAACAGGCGCTGGGTATTCCAACAAGATTCTGCGCCAGTTCATAGAGCGAAAAGCACTCAAGACTGGCTGGCGGCGCGTGAAATTGACTTCATCCGGCACGAAGACTGGCCCTCCTCCAGTCCAGATTTGAGTCCGTTAGATTACAAGATATGGCAACACTTGGAGGAAAAGGCCTGCTAAACGCGTCATCCTGATTTGGAGTCACTCAAGGCATCCTTGTTTAAGGCAGCCGCCGAAATTGACATGGACCTCGTTCGTGCTGCGATAGACGACTGGCTGCGCAGGTTGAAGGCCTGTATTCAAAATCGCGGGGGTCATTTTGAATAAACTTTATTAGCATAAGAATCTGTGTTTTATTAAGTTCATTTTGGTATATAAATGTTTACATCAGTAATAAACATGTCTCAATTATTTCATATTAAATATGTGACAGAACTTATGACCTGACTATGTAATATGAATTATTACAAGTTATTACTTTTACTACTACTATTTATTTATTACAATAACAGGCTCCAGTGGAAGACCAGTGCCTGGTTCTTGAGACCAGGCAAATGCTGAACTGGAGTCCTGATTGCTGCAGCTGTGGGACACAAGTCAAGATGTTTATTGAATATTTTATGTTACTGTGTTTTTATTTCTTCCTTTTTTATTATTATTTTTGTTATTTCTTTATATCTTATTAAATTATTAGGATATATGTATGTTTATCCATTGTCTAGTACCCATAGTACAAGCTCTGCTTATTTTGGGCTAGATGGTGTTGTGTGTATGTGATAGAATATTATTATTAAACTATTATTATTATCTTTATACACATTGTGCCCAGCTGTATAGCAATAAAGACATCTTTCTTTTTTTTTCTTTCTACTTTAGAATAATAAGTACCTACTTAAATTTTTATTTAGGTACAAAATACTGTTACTAATACATTTTATTAACAGCTAATTATCTCGCTGACTTTACTATAAGCGTCATAACTCATAAGTCACTAAGCAGTGTAAAAAAATGTAAAAATATTTGATCTTTTAATTCTGCCATCATAAGAAAATAGATCCAAAATTGAATATTTACCTATTTGATATCTAAAGAGGAAAACCTAGGCGAACGTTTCTCGATCAGATCGGAGGCGTTCTGGACAAAGGCTAGGTTAAGAGCTCCTTGAACCGACGGGCGTGTATGAGGAATGTGATGAAAGTGAATGAAGCCAGAGAAGTGTGTCAGGATCGTAGCAAATGGAAATCCGTAGTCTCTGTCTACCCCTCTGGGAAACAGGCGTGAATGTATGTATGTATATCTAAAGACGCATCTGCCGGTATTTTTATATATAATATGGTCGTATTTTTTCCTTATGACAGCAGTATTTTATATTTGTAAACTTTTAACTATTACTACTACAAAATCTAACATTTAGAACATAGAAAAATCTAAATCATGCAAGAGAGTATCAACTTATGTTGCTGACTATACCATACTATAAGAAAGAAAATATTTAGTGATTAACATTTTGTCCTTGACCATGCATGCATGCAGATACCGCTAACTACTTATCGCTATCTATACTAATATTATAAAGCTGAAAAGTTTGTTTGTTTGTTTGAACGCGCTAGTCTCAGTACGGGTTCGATCTAAAAAAATATTTTGGTGTTGGATAGCCCATTTATCCAACACTAAAATATAACATAACATCACGCTACGACCCACGGGGGCGGAGCAGTAATCATAAACGCGGGTGAAACCGCGGGCACATCTAGTATATTTATAATACAGAAGATGTCATGTAGGCATTGTGTGTCGGATGGCAACTTAACGAACAGAAAGGCGACCATATTTAAACGTTGTAGGGCGCATGTATATTTAAATATATCTACGACTTCATGCTTAAAACGGATCATACATACTTGTGTTGAATAATGGAATTCGATACCATTAAGCAAGTATCTTGTCCCTAGCCTTTATTATTCCCACGTAAAATGTCGGTCCCGGTTGCTGTCAAATTGACAGCAGTCGTTAATCCATGTCAGAGGCCTAGGCTTGAACAACTCTTGACAACAGGTTGGCCACTAACCACACGAAAAAGAAGCAGACTTGGAGTCGGCTTTTCTAGTCTAACCGGATTTGAGTGGATATCAGTTTTTAGACGGAGCGACTGCCATCTGACCTTCACAGCCCGAAGGCTAACGATAACCTAAGGCTAGACCAGTGTCAGGATATTAGAGGGCACTGGCTTCTCAATAACGCCTGCCATAGATGTTCATGGAAGGCGGGACTGATGGCTTAAAGTGCTCTCCGACCATTAAGCAAGTATATTAAAAATGTATCTTATAAATATGTCCCATGCTAAGGCAGAAAGTAAATTATAACAGAATAATAGACAATTCATACGCGGTCTAATATCTAGTAAGTATATATGGTTTTCCCTAATATACACGCACACACCCTCACACAAACAGATCCACACACCCACACGAACGAACACAGTACCATAAAACACTACATGCTCAAAAAAATTTATTTACTTTCGAATTTTATTGTATGTTCTAATTTGTACCTATTTACACAAACTAACGCACTTATCATAAATATATGTAAACGTTATATTTCAATATAATATCTACCACTAGGGGATCGAAACTGTGTCTCCTAAACACAGGTTATCCTGTAGCCTATCTAGGAGAACAGTACTCCTCCCACGAAATTGTAGATCAAAATTATTCTATCGATGTAACCTACTATTGTAAAAACCCTACAATCATTTTTTGTGTAAATAAAGTTATTATTATTATTAATATACTTTAGCATAACTAGTTTGGCATAACTTTTTTGGCATAATAATATTTTGCCATAATTGTCTTTGGCATACAATTTATTTTGACATAATTATGTTAGTGACAACCCGAAAAATAGGTTCAGGTTGCAATGGGTTGGCCCTAGGGCCAGCCAAGCGCGAGGGCCACCCAAGCGCGAGGGCCACCCAAGCGCGAGGGCCACCCAAGCGCGAGGGCCACCCAAGCGCGAGGGCCACTCACCCAAACGGCCAGTTGTGATAATATACAATTCAACTTTATGAATACGCTTAAGCTGTTATGCGTAAATATAATTAGGAAAAACAAAAGTATGCCATGTTATATTATGTCTTAAAATTTTATGCAAATGGATAGGGAACCATATTGAAATCGCAATATTTCTTAGATAACTGCCTTATTTGCAAAACACAGCGGCAAGTTTCAATCTCTGACACAAAAAGCCCTAAAAATAAAAAAGATTTAAAAAAAAAACCTAGAGACAGATTATAGTAGTCACACCATCATTGCAAAATACTGTTACAAAATTGCTCCTTTCTTTTAATTATGAAAACACCGAAGAATTCATAAAGATATAAATACACACACACACGCACACACACACACACACTCACACACACGCTACTTAATAAGAAATGTAATTGCCTAATTGTTTTATTTACTACTACTGTTGTTACTATAGCTAAACCATTTAATTGAGTCCTCGCCTGCGGGGTGCAGCGACGCAAGGGGAAGGACGAGAGCGGGAATGCAGAAGGGTGCGGGCGGCGGGCGAATTTTTGTCAAAACTCAGTTCGGTCGCTGCACGATTAGCGATCGCACGTGATGTCTGTTGCCGACGCTTTGTTCGAAATATACAAGAGATTACATTCTAAAGATGAGTCGAAATATCTTCCGACATAAAATTAGTAGTCAGAGCAAGCAAATGGCTTTTAATGTATATAAATATTTTAGAAAAAGAAACTGGATCCTAATTCTGCTGAATATCAAGAAGATACGTCCTTAAACAAAACCGTAGCATAAGTTACTGGACTATCGGAAAAGTCTGTATCTAGAATTGTACAGCAAACAAAATTATTAAAAGACAACGATCGATTTAAATCACCGAAAAATGTAAAACAGATTCGCAGAAAAAATTCTGTTTGATTATCGTACATTGTGGGGGCCAAACTGGGTTTATAGACGGAGCACTTTTGATGTTTAAATCCAAAAGTAAAACAGGTGATTATCACGATTCTATGAATTTTACGAATTTCAGTAAATGGATTAATGAAATATTAATACCTGATATACCACCAAATTCAGTTATAGTAATGGATAACGCAGCTTATCATTCGGTTAGAGAAGAAAAAAAACCGACTATGACGTCTATCAAGCCAGCCATGCAAGGTTGGTTACGACGGCATAACATAACTTTTGATAGTAAGCATAGAAAATATGACTTATTTAAATTAATCAAAACCCACTTCACGGAAAATATTTACAAAATTGACCAGTTGTTAAAAAGAAACGGACATGAAGTGTTGCGGTTGCCTCCATATTACCCAGACCTGAACCATTGAACAATTGAGTTGGTCGGGGTGATATTAAAGGACAGTTAGCACAACAAAGTATCGGCAGTAATTTAGAACAAAAGAAACATATATTAAGAGAAGTGGAAGCACTGTATTAACTGTATTAACCAAGTAATGAAAGTCGAGGACGAGTACTGCAATCATGACGGAGTTGTAGATTTTATTATTAATGTTCAGGATAATTCGGATAATTCTGATGAGGACTGGTTCGAAAGTGAAGGATCAAGTTTCAGTGATATCGATATGGACATAAGTGATTGATTTATAATTTGTTTTTTTTTTTTAATAATAAATAGTATATTCGTTTATTTTATTTATTACCTACATATTTTGTTTCGCATAATTTAGCAGTCATTAATTAATATTTTATTTATTACCTACATATTTTGTTTCGCATAAGTTGGCAGTCATTAATTAAGTTTCAAATGAATGAACCATAACCTGTTCACCGTTACTCACTGTGACGTCACATATCTTAAGATCTATACAATGCACATTTTATCTCATGTATGTCATACTACGAGCGCCCCCCGCCCGCACCCTTCTGTATCCCCGCTCTCGTCCAATCCCCGCGCCCCTGTGCCCCGCAGGCGTGGTCTCAGTTAAGCGGTCAGCCTATAATTCTAATAACTCAACATTTTTAAAATAATTTTTATAAATATCTTTTTTTTGACGCACGTGTCGTGCATCAGATATTAAAAAAAATATTTATAGGGGACCGGCATTGTACTCCTAAACACAGGCTACTCAGTAGTCTATCTAGGAGAACAGTACTCTACCCATAACTTATTGTAGATTACGCACTGTCAACTAAGAGTATAAATGAATACCTGTAACACATAATAGCCTAAGTCAACCTACAATCTCATTTCTGTAAATAAATAAATATTAAAAAAAAATAAAAAAATGATTGGTGTTTCAGCCAATTAAACGTTTTTGTGAAATTAGTAGTTCTTATAAATAAGCAAATTACTATAATTCCAGCTTGGAATGTCATATATTAACAGTGAATATAATTAATCTTGGTGGAGGCCTATGGCCAGGATCCTGGACATATCCAACATTGGATGTCTTTCGACTGAAGATGATGGTGAATAATAAAAAAATGTTAGTCTGTTGTTCTTAACAGACATTCTTGTGAATATGTTAATGATAACGAACTTTTTAAATAATAATAATAATATTAGTTTATTAACAACAAAAATGGTTCAGAGCTGTATCATATTTAAAAATGAAATAGGTCGGTACATCTGAGGTATACAATGAGAGCAATGTCCCCCGAGCTAGGCAACTCCTGTGTTACGGGGGACATCCCTCCATCCTGTGTAATGTCATGGAAGTACAAAAATGTTACTTATTTAATATCTATATTATTACTTAGGCATGCAAGTGAAAAAATTTACAGAATATATTCCAAAGCAGAGTACTAAATAGTGAAATATTATTTATTATAGATATTTCTAATATAAAAAATGTTGAGAGCCGCTGACCGTTTCTTTACATTTTTTATCTTGTCTAGTTTTTTTTTTAATTGTTTATTCAGTTGTAAGACAAGACACAAAATTCAAATGTCCTCGCCAAGCTACACAGCTGTTTGGCGAAAATCCGCTCGTTAACAATATTCTTTATAGTTTTATTATTAAATAAAGCCGAAATTCAAGCGTCAACCGCACCGTGGGAGTGAACCTCAATAATTATCCTAGTATCACCTTCGCCGAGCAGTAGACACTTGAGTTCGATTTTAACAAGTTTTTACTTATTTTAGGTTCTGTTCTCAACATTTCTATATTAAACTTACTACAGTTGGTAAAACGACGCCATAGTTTCTCAAGGTTGCAGGTTTAAATCCTGCTTGAAGCATTGTCTTTTCCCTATATTTAATACCACACCACCCACCAAAGTTATCCGAAAGATAAATCGCATGCTGTCTCACTCTTGTTATGTTAAAGAAGAGAGATGGCGAGACTTTTATCTTAGAAATAGATAGGTCCATATACTAACTACAGCAAGCATATAAAAAAATGTAAGCCTAATTTTTGTCATGCTAAATATTGAAAAGTTGGTAGTCTGTAGTCTTCTGACGGCTAGAAAACCACTGACCTTTACCAGCTCTTTCAGCCTCTCCCGGTTGTAGACGCTGCCGATCTCTTCGCCTAGGAAGTAGTCTAGTAGCTTGCTGACTGGATACGCTAGCGGTGCTGTCAGCGCCATGACTGCCTGCAAACATACAATATAATATCAGCCCTGTATAAATGTCCCAGTGCTGGGGTGCCTCTTCTCAATGTGAGAAGGGTTAGGCCATAGCCCACCACGCTGGCAAAGTGCGGGCTGACAAACTTCACATATCATTAAGAACTTTATGGAGAACTCTCAGATATGCATGTTTCCTCACGATGTTTTCCTTCATCTTTGAAACAAGCGATATTTAACTATTTAATACGCACATCATTTCGAAAAGTTAGAGATGCGTGTCTCTGAAGCCTGCCAACCTGCAATGGGCCAGCATGGTGGACTATGGCTTAATGGCCTCGCTGATTTCAGCATAAATGTGCCGGCTCGACCAGGGGAGGACTACCCTCTCACAGAATATCGACGTGAAATACCAGTATTCCTACTGTTGTGTTTCGTTCGGTGAGTGAGAGTGCCGGAGGCCCAATCACTCCCTTACCCTCTTCCCGCTCCTTCTCCTTCCCACTTCCTTTCCTAAAAGGTCGACAACGCGCAAGTGATGCCTCTGGTGTTGCAGACGTCCATAGGCTACGGTGACCACTTACCATCAGGTGGGTCGTATGCTTGTCACCTTAGCTGTATAAAAAAAAACGCTTTGTAAAGGCCCGTGCCCAGCAGTGGGGCAGTTTAATACAGGGCTGATATTATTATTAGGTATATTGCAAAAGTTCGTTGGTTATCAGAGGTAATGTAACTGAATAAAAAATTATTCCATCTATGACAAATGTATTAAAACATTGTTTTAACAAAGCCCAAATCCTAACTAATACTATGAATTCGAATTCGAGTTTGTTTGAAATAGAAAATAAATTATGAACATACATACATAGATTCACGCCTGTTTCCCAGAGGGGTAGGCAGAGACTACGGATTTCCATTTGCTACGATCCTGACACACTTCTCTGGCTTCATTCACTTTCATCACATTCCTCATACACGCCCGTCGGTTCAAGGAGCTCTTAACAAATAAAATAATAAAATAATATTCTTTATAAATTATGAAATTGTACTTAATTTCACAATTATTTCAGTCCAATTTATTACGATTTAATTGATTTCAATATATCCGTATTTTTAAATTTTGCCTGCCAATAAATATAGTTTCAAAACCCACCAAAACGATATCAGAACAAAAATAATGTTCCGATTGAATATGAAGCTCCTTCGTTGCTTCTATCGTATAGCACTGATAGTTTTCAACAAAACCCACTGAAATTCTATTAAATCAGCTCACAAAAGTAGCAGTTTGTTGCAAACACCGCTAAAATAGTCCATTTATATTATGTCTTTAAATGTTTTTTTGAGATTTACCATTATTTGATGAAAAGTATTTTATAGGATTTTGAAACTAAACTACTCAAATATAGAAACACTTGAAACATGTTTTATAAATGAACATTACCAATGTAACAGTGCTCTCTGCAAAATAATAAATGATTTGATTTGTTCGTAACGCTTTCACGCGTTACCTACTCGACCAATCATCAGGAAATTTCGCATACACATTGTGAGGGGAGCAGAAAAGGCCTTAAGTACCTTTCATTCAGAAAAAAGTAGGTACTGTTATTAATATAACCTAACCTGCATTTAGGGGAGGGCAAAAAGTTCACGGAATGGCGGGGTTGGCGAAGGTGTGTTTACTCATCCATGTAGGCGTTAATTGAGTGACTCATTGTTAGTATATATACCGAGTTTCAGCCTAATCCGGGTCAGTAGCTTTTGAGTTTTCAACGAGTAAACAAGTCAATCGGGAAGAAACTAGCCACTATGGAGAAAATTGAATATCGCGCCGTTTTCAAACAAGAAAAGACGTCTAAAGCCATTTTTCAAGAGATGACAGTGATTATTTTTTGTTTCCAAAAATATCGAAAGAACTGCGTGCAAAAAAATTCGCAACGATGATGAAGTGAAGCCGGCAATTTCGGCCTATTTTGACGCCCAAGACAAATCCTTTTATTTCGACGGTATTAATAAGTTATTTGACAGATGTAATAAATGTATTAGGGTTAAGGGAGAATACATTGAAAAGGAAAAATAGTTTCATGTTTCATTTCATTATCCTTCCCAGTCATTTCGCAAACTTTTAACCTCCTCTCGTACGCAAGCGAAGCCGCAGGCAAAATTGAGTAATTTAACATTTAAAAACCTTTAAATATGTCACTCATTTGCGACGTTGTCATTCATAAAGAAAAAAAGCCACTTACCTTTGTAACCATGATACTTTTCGCTCCAACCATAAGTCCATGTCTCGAACATATCGCCTGAGGCGTAATTTCGCCGAGCAGAACGATCGCCAGTGTCGAAAATATAACCGCGAACAGTCCGGAGGTGAGCTCATCCAGCAGTATAGTGAATGTGGAGTTGACAGCGACATTACCGAGGAGGATGCTGCATAGTAAATAGTTGCCGTGATCTCTTACTGGCATTATGGCGCGGGCGTATTTTCTTTCTTGCTCTGTACCTGTTGGCGAGAAATGAGTTGATTTGCGTATTATGTTTGTGTTCGGTAGTGAATGAGTATTGTTTATAATATCTATATAATACTAAATGTTCCCGCGGTTTCACCCGCGTTTATCGTTACTGCGCCACCGCCGTGGGTCGTAGCGTGATGTTATATAGCCTATAGCCTTCCTTGACAAATAGGCTATCCAACACTAAAAGAATTTTTCAAATCGAACCAGTAGTTCCTGAGATTAACGCATTCAAACAAACAAACTCTTCAGCTTTATAATATTAGTAGGTAGATACTAGATGTGCCCGCGGTTTCACCCGTGTTTATCGTTACTGCGCCGCCCCCGTGGGTCGTAGCGTGATGTTATATAGCCTATAGTCTTCCTCGATAAATGAGCTATCCAACACAAAAATAATTTTTCAATTCGGACTAGTAGTTCCTAAGATTAGCGCGTTCAAACAAACAAACAAACTCTTCAGCTTTATAATATTAGTATAGACTATAGATATTAGATGTGCCCGCGGTTTCACCCGTGTTTATAATTATTGCGCCGCCCCGTGGGTCATAGTATGATGTTATGAGCCTATAGCCTTCCTCGATAAATGAGCTATCCAACACAAAAATAATTTGTAAATTCGGACCAGTAGTTCCTAAGATTAGCGCGTTTAAACGAACAAACAACCTCTTCAGCTTTATAATATTAGTATAAATAGGATCAATGAGGGAATAGAGAGTTCACTTGTGCACTATAATATCTCCTGCGCATAATTAACTATCTAATCTCCGTTAAGATTGGCCGTCATGACCGAAATTTCGAAACATAATAATAAAATATTTTTGTTTATAAAATATCATGTTGCATACCTGTATTAGATATAATTTTCAGTTCAGTACGATCCAAAGACATAAGACCAAGATTAAGGCCTGAGAATAACGCCGAAAACATCAGGCAAGTCAGGATAAGGGATATAGAAACCCAGAGAGGTAGCAGTGTGTTGTGTGAGGCAAGCATTTTAAAGGATTCGGTTCCCTGGTGGCGATATTTCTCTTCATCCTGGGATGGGTCGGCTACTCCGAGGCGAAGGTTTTTGGCACATATGTAGAGTTTTGCGTCCGGGTTTGGTGCGGGGGCTATGATGTCAAATAATGCTGTTCGGGGCCCGAGAGAACCTTCTTGGACCTGTAAACAAGGGTTTAAAATTAGATGACTCCATGAATGGCGGAGTGGCTTACGTGATTGCCTCGCAATTTTCACTGCGCCAAGTATTGTGGGTTTGATTGGTTTGCTCCTTGAACCGACGGGCGTGTATGAGGAATGTGATGAAAGTGAATGAAGCCAGAGAAGTGTGTCAGGATCGTAGCAAATGGAAATCCGTAGTCTCTGCCTACCCCTCTGGGAAACAGGCGTGAATCTATGTATGTATGTATGATTCCATCACGGGATAAAAACATTTTCCGAGTTTGTGTCTGATGTTTGAATGTTTGTAAAGTTAATATAATAGTAATATAATATTCTATCACATACACACAACACCATCTAGCTCAAACTAAGCAGAGCTTGTACTATGGGTACTAGACAATGGATAAACAAACACTCATACATACATTGATTCACGCCTGTTTGCCTGAGGGGTAGGCAGAGACTACGGATTTCCATAGACGTAAACATACATATATACTTTTTTTGTAAATACATACATACATATTACACATAGAAACACCCAGACCAAGACAAACATCCATGTTCATGCACACAAATGTTTGACTTGTGCGGGAATCGAACCCGCGACCTCAGGCGTGGCAGTCGGTTACACCACTACGCCATCGAGCCGTCTTAATAAGATGTGACTGCTGTGCATTAGGTCTTGGTTTCCATTCGCGGATCGAGGAGTGTTATTGGTTTTTTTGTGTCAAGATATTCTCCCTCGCGACACATGCGAATTATTTCCATAGCAGGCTCTTCTCTTCTCTCTAGCCTTTATTATTCCCAAGGCACTTGGGGTCGGCTTTCTAGTGTAACCGGATTTGACTCGATATCAGTTTTTACACGGAGCGGCTGCCATCTGACCTCCGCAACTTGAAGGCTAACGATACCCTAAAGCTAGACCAGTGTCAGGATACTAGAGGGCACTGACTTCCCAATAACGACTGCCATAGATGTTCATGGCAGCCGGGACCGACGGCTTAATGTGCTCTCCGAGGCACGGAGCAGGCGATAATTGTCTATTTCCATAGCAGACTAACTTTCCTTAAATACCAGTGTCTCTAAATTTGTAGTTACCCGGGACATAGGGCTTTTACTCTGATGCCTTTAGTTTTTATAAAAGCGGGAAAACGGCTTTTTGTAGTACTTACCATATATTCCCCTTTAAGCAGGAACTTGCAAGGCTGGCCGCTCGCTTGCAGTTCATGTGTGAATGCTATCACTGTTCTCGAAGTGAGGCCAGAACCGAACAATCTAGAAAAAAAAAATCCTTTTAAGACACATGCAAATATTTAAACTGTTATTCTAGTTTTAGCAGCGATAGCCTAGTGGGAAACCGTTGGACTGCCACGCAGAGGTCATTTTCAATGACGGCTCGCAGTTAGAAGTTAAGTTAAGTCAAGTATTTTTAGGCAAGGGAATATAAAGCCTGATCTTGAGTCTGATCTCTCTCCGCTCGTGTCGGATATCGTCCTATCGAACTATGAGAGAGACGGAATAGAGAGTGCATTTGTCTTTGCGCACACACTTTTGCACTACACTACCTCTTGCGCGGATAGCCAGTCCACCGAATCCAAAAAATCGGTCTGTAAAACCTTATTATTTTAATCAAACTTACCGTAACGTCACCGCGGAGTCAGCCAGAACGCTAGGCACTCCATTTTCAATAATCTTAGGCTCTTTATGCGAATCTTCGATCCTCAACCCTTCAATATACACCAGCGGCATATCCGGATCTCCAATCACGTCGGTGAAGCCAAAATCCACAGGAGTCACCTGCCGAGTCTTTCTATTCATCTTTAGAGGGTCCAGACCTTCTGTACTGCTTTCCTTACCGCTGGCAGCGGTTCTGGAACCTTCAGATGAAGTATCCAGATTTCCAGACGTAGTGTTGGATGGGATATTTCTTTTGAATCTGTTGATGGAGTTGTCAGACTCCTGGAGACTATCCCAGTCGAATTGAGGAGCTGTCTTTAGTGCTGTCAGCTTGTTTAAAGGCACATAATTGTCGTTATAAAAGACTTCGATGTCGTTTCTTTCGTCTAAGCTTAGTTTTGGTGTGTTCTGCAAGTAGTTGATATCGGTGTCGTGAGAGAGATCCCATTCTGCTGGGTCTGTTACAGGCTGGGTTGAAGTTCTGTAGACAAAGATAAATGAAATTAAATATCATAGGTATTTGCTGTTATTTAGTTTCTTGGTTGTTCTTCTAATTAGTCCTGCGCCGGCGCTCTGCTGAGTATGGCAACAGATAAATGTAAAGTTATTCTATGGTTTAATTAGTGTAACCTTGACGTTCATAAGTGTTACTTTGTGACCTAAATGAATAAAGGGATTCTGATTTTGATCATTAGCTCGTATTGATCCATCGTTACGTACCCAGGTTGGCATATCTAAAGTTAATATGTCAAGGTGGGGTGGGGTTATATTGACCCAAGTGCAAACAAGTGCGACGGCGGTGCATCCCCACAGACAATGGGACATTTGCTGACGTGCCCTGCGAGTCCAGAATTTTGCACGCTTGATGAAATATACCAAGTAATGCCTTATACGATTCGCGTTGCCGGGCACTGCGCTAAAATCATTTAAACACTGTTGCCATCGACACGATAAGAAGAAAAATTAGCTCGTGGTAGACCTGGCAGTGGCTGTCACTATAAAATTTTAATGAATTGCCTGCACTGATTCACGCTTTAGTTGATTTAAAAAACTAAACCGGGTCTTTTTAGAAAAGGTAACCTTTAAAATTTTGTAAACAACGGAGGCAATGAACACAGCAATGTGGGGATCGAATATGTAAAGATGTACTGTTAAACATACATACATACATACATAAATTCACGCCTGCTTTCCAGAGGGGTAGGCAGAGACTACGGACTTCTATTTGCTACGATCCTGACACACTTCTCTGGCTTCATTCACTTTGACTGTTAAACTATTTTATGTTTAACAAGTCAAGTGTGGAGCGGACCTACGTTTATTTAGTGATTCATTTTTTGCGGACAGACGTATGTCCGCTCGACAGTTGACGGGTTAACTTGCTTTTGCCCGTAAAATATAAAAATAGGTCAGGTGTCAGTAACAGTACTTTTTAAAATGAAATATAGCCTATGTTTCTCATCGATAATATAGCTATCTTATGTTGAAGAACTTTCTAAATCGGTTGCCTATTTTGTGAGTTAAATCCTTACAAACAAACAATAAAAGATTAAATCTTTCCTCTTTATAATATTAGTACTTACTTATAGAAGTAATCTATACTTCCGATATGATTAATGAGTAATTTTTTTACTCTCGTATTTACACTTCAGTGTGCTTTGGTACGACTGCGCCGAGCGAAATGTGCCAAAACAGGCGGTCACAGTTAAGTGAATAAAATAAACACTTTTTGTTTAATACAAATATAAAATACACATTTAACATAACAATGAATGTGCTAAATTGAACAATTAACTCCGTGTAAAAGACTTAAAATAATTAATATTTTCGCCTGCAAAATTACTTACGTAAATTTGCACAAAAAATGCAAAAAGGTAAGCTCGTGTTACGTGATTTTTAGATTATTTATAACAGTAGAAATGTATCCTATTTTACAGCTTAAACGAAACAAATAGTTATATTACAATTTGTCCGTCCCAAATATTTAAGTTATTGGTTGACAATGAAGATACATATTTATCAAAAAAACACTTACGCTCGACGCAGTGTTAATTATAAGTAAAGCTAATACATATAAGCATGTGAAAAATAACATTTATCCGTTACAAAATACAAAAGAACTATTCATAGAGAGCCATTAACGTAACATAGACAGACAGGTAGGCACATTTGATGGATGATTATAATCAAAGGTCAACAATCCAATTTAGTGGAGGGTCCAGAGCGGTTTGCGGGCGCGCTTCTGACCTCAATTGAGACGCGAATTGATGTGTGACCTAGGTCTAATGGACCAATAGAGTTAGGCGTATGGCATAATCGATATTTACTAGTGGCACCGTTAAACGTTGCAAACTTGGCACGCCAGCAGCTAGGAAAATTGTTTTCCTATTATATCTGGCATTCCAGCAACAGGCATGATGACAGGATAAAAAATTTGTCGTTCTAATTAGTTCATTTTTTAGATTAGAAAAAGATATTGGACATTTGGATTAAACCTTTGGATCTTCTTGATTAGCAAAAATCTCTAAAAATAATAATCAATACATAATATATTATAAAACGAAGTACCTCGCCGCGTCTGTTTGTCTATTCGCAATAAATCAAAAAGTACTAAACGGATTTTAGTTTTCACCAATAGACAGAGTGATTCATGAGGAAGGTTTAGGTGTATTATTAGTTAAGGCTTTGTACTATCCGTGCGAAGCCGAGGCCGGTCGCTAGTGGTATATAAAAATATAACGCATTAAAGTTCGGGAAAGAAAGAAAGAAAGAAAAGTAATTTATTAGACACACCTATAAAAACACAACATATTAACATGGTAACAAACAAGAAAATACAAAAAAAAATAAAGAAAATGTTATGCAGTGTGTCCAAAACGTTCCAGCTCAGTCTTTGCTACGGATGACCGCAGCGCTGTTTTTCAGCCGAAACGCAAGGGCTAGCACGGACGATTATTCGGCATACAGTTTATAAATATACTTAATAGTTAGAATGAATCTATACTAATATTATAAAGCTAAAGAGTTTGTTTGTTTGTTTGTTTGTTTGAACGCGCTAATCTCAGGAACTACTGGTTCGATTTGAAAAATTATTTTAGAGTTGAATAGCCTATTTATCTAGGAAGGCTATAGTCTATATAACATCACGCTACGACCCACGCGGGCGGCGCAGTAACGATAAACGCCGGTGAAACCTTGAACAACTTCGTCTGCATTACATAAGAGAATTTCCCCCGCTTTTGCAACATTTCTCATTGATGCTCCGCTCCTTTTGGTCGTAGCGTGATGTTATATAGCCCACAGCCCTCCTCGAAAAATAGACTCTTCAATCACAAAATATTTTTTTTAATTCGAACCAGTAGTTCCTGAAATTAGCGCGTTTGACCAAACAAACAAACTCTTCAACTTTATAATATTAGTATAGACATTGTATTATTATACTTTAAACATGGTACGCTAGCAATAGTCTATTATTTCTACATCCGAACATTATTATTTTTATTTTTTTTAATAAGTACATAACAGACTACAGACTAAAACATACACACATAAACTTAAACAGTATACAATACTCAAATCTGGAGTCCAATTATAACTATACACATCATTTAGTGAGAGAGAGAGAACATGCGAGTGAAGATTCGATATAGACAATCGGTAATGTTCATGCACTTCCTAACTAATATTATAAAAGCGAAAATGAGTTTGTTTGTTTGTTACTTTTTCACGCCTAAACTACTGAACCGATCATTCTGAAATTTTGCATATACGTTGTCAGGTGTACAGACACGGACATAGGCTACTTTTCATCCCGAAAAACATTACTGTTTCCGAGGAAAACAACAATAACGTTCTTATGATAATAGATGGCGCCACGTGTCTTTCGAATCATGATTGAATTATATTATTACAAGCAGAGTACAACCCGAATTGATTGTCAAATTCTAAATTAACGCGAGCGAAGCCGCGGGCAAATGCTAGTATTATATAAATATAAAATAAATATTACAAAAGTTTTACATAGGTACTAGTTGATTACTTTATTATTTCCTTAAGGTTTCTGCTATCTTACTGTAGCATACATTCAGTAAAAGTAAAAGTCTTTTAAATATATTTAGTTTGTTATAAAATATGTCAACCCGGGAACATATATCATTATATTGTTTGCACATTCGCGAAATTGGATTGTTCTGTGATATCACCCCAGATTGTTATGTGACATCACCCATCTCAGTCATAATGACGTAGGTTGGAGAACATTTACGTAACATCAAACCTGTTTTCAACACAGGAGTACATAAAGCCCTACTCCTAAAATATCTGCCATGGTTCCTGTTATTTATGGATTCCGTCTGCCCTTCAGTAATAAACATATCAACGCCTCGACCTACTTTTTCGGTTATGTAAACTGAAAGTTGAATGTACTGATGGCGTAAGGGATTATGTGATTGCTTATTTAAAATCAACTACTTTATATCCTAACTAATATTATAAATGCGAAAATGAGTTTGTTTGTTTGTTACGCTTTCACGCCTTAACTACTCAACCGATCAACATGAAATTTTGCATACACGTTGTCAGGGGTACAGAATAGGACATAGGATACCTTTCATTCAGAAAAAAGAATTGTTGCAAACCTAACCTAACCTAACCTACATTTACGCGAGCGAAGCCGCGGGTGAAAACTAGTACAGGATAATTCCTTTTAACCACGCATTCTACTGGTGATATAGAATAACATACATACATACATAGATTCACGCCTGTTTCCCAGAGGGGTAGGCAGAGACTACGGATTTCCATTTGCTACGATCCTGACACACTTCTCTGGCTTTATTCACTTTCATCACATTCCTCATACACGCCCGTTGGTTCAAGGAGCTTTTAGCCTGGCCTTTGTCCAGAACGCCTCCGATATGATCGAGAAACGTTCGCCTAGGTTTTCCTCTTGCGACTGCTCGATTCATTTTTAGATTTAATTGTTTATATTCCTCCGGTAGCTTATTATAGAGTTTTGGAGCTAAACAGAATATACTGTTCCACATGAAGGTAGTTTTAGCTCTTCGTATGCATAAATTATTTTTGCGCCTATTACGTAGAACAACATCGGATAGACTGGGAAACAAATGAGGATTAGTTTTATCATTTTTATTAGTTTGATTTGATTAGTTTTAAGCTACTACTCTGTCAAAGATTTTCTAAATGATACGTTTTGTTAATTTTTCTAAGATTATGCTTTAGTTTTGTTGCTATAAATGTAATTTACATTTGTTTTTGATTAATTATTTGATTTATTTGTGTGTTTATGTTTCTATCATTAATATTTTTGTACGCCGATTGTATTGGCAAGACACAGCTATGCACTTTCATTTGTTTTTTGTAAGATCTTTTTATAAACCTGTGTTTAACAAATAAGAATAATTTGAATTTGAAAGACTTAGCACTGTAGGTACTATTCTATTATGAGCAGCGATAGCTCAGTGGGGAGACCAACAGACTACAATGCAGAGGGTCTCGGGTTCGAACCCACGTCGCGCACCTCTGACTTTCGGAAGATATATGATTTTTCGAAATTATGTGCGTATGGATTGACAATTATCGCCTGTTCCGTGCCTCGGAGAGCACGTTAAGCCGTCGTTATTGGGAGAGTGTCGACACAAAAGATCCCACTGGGTCGAAGTGTCGCCGGTCTGCACTGACTGGCCTCCACATAAGATAAGATACTATTCTATTGATTCACACGTATTCAATGCATGTTTGCACTTGCCAGGCAAGCTAGTATTGCGTGACGGAATCCAGAGCATCTATAGCTGCATAGATAGCCACTGCTTAACTAAATATGGTTCATTTTGTTCCAAGGTTGCCTTGAAGGTCATACGACGTGGCCATTTATTTGGATCCGTTAACGTTTTAAAAATAGACGCCATTATTATGTTTGTTTTCGCCGCTGCTTATATGGCGCAGTTACAGCAAATGCTGTGCAGTTCGAATCGCGGGTCCGACCCACAACAAGTAATTGGGATTTCCTGCCAAGAAATTCTTATCCTATTAAATGGTGGCGGCACACCTGCGGCTAGACACAATAGCTTTTCAATGTCTGGCATTCCAACAATATAGGAATAAGGCGATGGTACACACCCGTATGCCTCAAAAAGCTGGTAAGTAAAGCCTGATCGTGTCGGACTGCCGCCCCATAACACAATGAGAATTAGGGACAAACAAGTGCATTTGCATCTATATTAATAGGTACTAGATGTTCCCGCGGTTTCACCCGCGTTTATCGTTACTGCGCCGCCCGGCCCTCGTGGGACGTAGCATGATGTTATATAGCCTATAGACTTCCTCGATAAATAGGCTATCCAACACTAAAAGAATTTTTCAAATCGAACCAGTTATTCCTAAGATTAGCGCGTTCAAACAAACAAACAAACAAAAAAACTCTCCAGCTTTATAATCTACACTCAATGATATTAATATAATATCATTGTCTATACTAATATTATAAAGCTGAAGAGTTTGTTTGTTTGAACGCGCTAATCTCAGGAACTATTGGTTCGAATTGAAAAATTATTTTAGTGTTGGGTAGTCCATTTATCGAGGAAGGCTTAAGGCTATATAACATCACGCTACGACCAATAGGAGCAGAGCAGCAATGAAAAATTTTTCGGAAACGGGGTAAATTCTCCTATATGAAGCAGACGAATTTACGCGGGACAGCTCGTTTATAATATATATACATTTTTTTATGGTATACAACGCAAACGAGCAGACGGATCGCCTGATGGTAAGCGATTACCGCCGCCCATGGACACCCGCAACACCAGAGGAGTTACAAGTGTGTTGCGTTCCATTTAAATTTGCCCCACCAGAATGGGGAAGGGAGATGTTTGGCCCTCCGGTACTCTCACTCGATCGATGAAACACAACGCAAACGCTATTTCACGCCGGTTTTCTGTGAGGCCGGTGTATCACTCCGGTCGAGCCGGCCCATTCGTGCCGAAGCGTGGCTCTCCCACGGTCAAAATAAAATACATATTATTATGATATCTCCAGCACAAATAGCCAGTTTAAGAATGACTGCTGTGACCGAAATCAGATTCGGAGGACATTATAATTATTAAAATATCAACCGACAGAATTGTTCAGCTTTAAAAGTTCTAAAAAAAAAGTCCGCGACAGCATATGTCTATCTTTTAAGGTTGGCTCACTATAACCATTTTTATGCAAACCAAATTTGTTCTAAAATAATGCATTATTTGCGAAGGTATTTTTATAAACATGATATTAATCCTTATCCAAATAAATACGTTATTCATCACAAGTATTTAATTTAAAACAAAATTGCCCTTTACATCATTCGGTTTCAATGAATATCTTAGGAGATATCGCAGTTTTAAAATAACTTCGCAGAAAAATAATTACCCATTACAGACATACAAACGATGTTTCTCCTGGTTTATTCTGCGTGATTTTAAATTAGCACTGTACTCGTAGGTATATTTATAAAATTTTGTTCAATGGTTCTTATGTGGTTCGTGGATTTAACAAAGAAAGTTTCAGCTTCTTTAAAATTGTATTATAGATGCCTACGACCCACTCTCTCTCTTATGTGACGCAGGCGAAGTTGCGCGGGTCAGCTATCTATACTAATATTATAAAGCTGAAGAGTTTGTTTATTTGTTTGTTGGTTGGAACGCGCTAATCTCAGGAACTACTGGTTCGATTTGAAAAATTATTTTAGTGTTGGATAGTCTATTTATCGAGGAAGGCTATATATAACATCACGCTACGACCCACGGGGGTGGCGCAGTAACGATAAACGCGGGTGAAACCGCGGGAACATCTAGTAAAAAATAAACATTATGTACGACTCTCAGGTTTTCTTACAATGTTTTCTTTCACAGTGAATGCGAACGATAATAATTACGCACATAACTTCGAAAAGTAAGAGACGCCTTGGGATCAACCTCATGGTAGTCCATCGGTTTCACACCAGACTATCGCTACTTATGGAGGACATTAAAATTACGTAAAAAGCATTAGCTAGAGCAATCCCTTCTTCCCAGTATCGCCTAATACCAAGTTCGTAGGAATGGCGTGAGGGATTATGACGCAAGCTGACGTCACACACAACTTGTTATACTGAATGAGTGCTATTTTAAAGTCTATTAGTTTGATGTTGTTCGGGGTACGGCTTAACTCCCTACCTCCCTATGACGTGGGTTATAAAGTAAATACCCACGGCAAAATGGAAAAGCCTGATGGGAAAGGTTTTAAAAGACTCATTGGGGACTCAGTGTTGCCCACAACAAATACATTCAAATATAGTAACATCAAATTGCACTAATATAATATACTAGATGTGCCCGCGGTTTCACCCGCGTTTATGATTACTGCGCCTCCCCTGTGGGTCGTAGCGTGATGTTAAATAGCCTATATATAGCCTTCCTCAATAAATGAGCTATCCAACACAAACATAATTTTTCAATTCGGACCAGTAGTTCCTGAGATTAGCGCGTTCAAACAAACAAACAAATTCTTCAGCTTTATAATATTAGTATAGATTTGAAAGTTCGTAATGATGTTTGTTTACGCGTGAACATCACTGCATATTATAAAACAAAGTCCCCCGCTGCGTCTGTCTGTTAACGATAAACTCAAAAACTACTAAACGGATTGTCATGCGATTTTCACTAAAAGACAGAGTTCAAAGTCAAAGTCAAAAATAATTTATTCACTTAGGTCACAAAGTAACACTTATGAACGTCAAAGGGGTTAGTGAGTTTGTTACATTTACTGAATTTACATTTATGTTAGTTGCAAGGTTCAGGCAAAAGGTTGAGCCTATGAGAAGATACCTGCAAGAAACTCAACGCCACTCTTTTAAATCACCATCAAATTATAATTTCAGTATTTTACAACTCATTTATGTACCAGGTGTTGCAGTCCTTATGCCATATGAAACTAAATACTAATAAACAAAAATTTTAACAAAAAAGTAAACCGACTTCGACAAAGTATATTCTAAAACAAAAAATGCACTAAAAAGTCAAAAAATAATTGTGTATTCTTGTGAATAATTAAATTATTGTTATTAATGGAGTCGGTTCGATAACTTATTTTATTTGTCTGAATATGGATAGCCCTATTAAACGCGCTGCTCATATGAGACAGCGCCGTTTATGAAATACTACGAGGGGCTTCCAAACCATCCCACACAGTTGTTTAAAAAATATAAGAACATCATCAATGTAGCCGAAGTCAACCAAATACGGAATAACTCGAAAAGTAATGGTCAGATCTTGATCAAAATTAAATGGGACCAAATGGAAAGCACCAACTTTCATATGAAAAAATAATCGTCAAAATCGGTTTAACTAGAAAAAAGAAATGAGGCAACAAACAAAAAACAATCATACAGTCGAATTGAGAACCTCCTCTTTATTGGAAGTCAGTTAGAAAACGATTGCCCGGGAAGTACGTCCGCCGGCGCCGTCAGACTCAAGTCAAGAACCCGAGACTTCTTTCACTACCGCTGCGCTACTGAGGCAGCCTTGTATTTCAGTACTGGGCTTCAACAATATGGCATAGCATCACAATTGTTAGTTTATAAAAATTTAATATACCTACCGTGGAGGTATGCAAAATGCCTTACATTAAAATTTAACTACAAACATTAATAGCTAAATGAAAGCACGTCAATCACGGCAGTAAAGGGGATGTGTAATGTGACGTCATTTGGCGTGTATCGCGTGACAATCCGTAGCGTGACACTAAACAATAACATCGTACGATTGTACGTTAAAAAGTGAAACTTGTATCGCAGACTAAACGAATACGCAGTCAATCGCAATTCCTGTTGAAGTTTGTAAATATGTTTGTTTACGCGAACATATAAATTATGTATGTATACAACATGGCAAATTTTTTTCTTCCTTTGCCCGCACTTGGTATAATTCCTGTGTCGCGGGCGACTTTACAAACATTCAAACAACGGACACGAAGAGCACCCAGATTCGGAAGAACCATTTGTGGATCACACAGTGTTTTGTCCCGTGTGGGATTCGAACCCACAACACTGGCGCAATGGCAGTGGCGAGGCGACCATTTAAACCACTACGCCATCCGTGGCAGACCCTGCCCTGTCCACACTGCCACTTCAGCTGGCTATCCGGAGAGCTATGTCGGCAACTTTAGTTTTCCTGCGGATCTCCTCATTTCTGATTCGATCCCGCAAGGAAACACCGAGCATATCTCTCTCCATCGCCCTCTGAGTGACTTTGAGCCTTCTGATAAGGCCCATAATGAGCGACCACGTCTCGGATCCCTATGTCAACACTGGCAACACACACTGGTCAAAACCTTTTGTCTTGAGACTCTGCGGTATATTGGACGCGAATGTCGTAGCTTCCCGAACGCTGCCCAGCCGAGTTGGATTTGACGATTGACCTCTTTCTCGAAGTTGGACATACAAACTAGATCATTTGTACTAGGTATACATATTGGTAAGTATATTAACCTGCATCGTATAGCGTATTATAATGTAAGCAGCGATAGCTCAGTGGGGAGACCAAGAGACTGCAATGCAGAGAGTCTCGGGTTCGAACCCACGTCGCGCACCTCTGATTTTCAGAAGTTATATGACTTTTCGAAATTATGTGCGTATTGATTGACAATTATCGCCTGCTCCGTGCCTCGGAGAGCACGTTAAGCCGTCGGTCCCGGCTGCCATGAACATCTATGGCAGTCGTTATTGGGAAGTCAGTGCCCTAATATCCTGACACTAGTCTTAGCCTTAGGGTATCGTTAGCCTTCGGGTTGTGAAGGTCAGATGGCAATCGCCCCGTGTAAAAACTGATATCCAGTCAAATCCGGTTAGACTAGAAAGCCGATCCCAAGTGACTTGGGAATAATAAAGGCTAGGGAGAAGAAAATTGAACGGATGCTGCAACATTTAAAATTTGAGTTCACTGCACGGATGGCACAGCAGGCTAGGGGATGCCGCGCTGTTATCAACGCGTGGACTGTTATAGGTTCAAATACCACACGTGACAATTATTTTTGGTTTTGGTATGGTTATTCTTTGTCTGTCCCTTGTTTGAATATTAGTAAACTCGCCCGCAACACACAACGTATTATTAGTAGATACTATTATCTATCTAGTATAGTATTCTAGTATAGTATAGTATGTCTATTTTAATGATAATGAAATTGTTAGATTTAACTGGGGTGCAAAAATAAATATTGTATTGTTAGGACTCGGATGTGAAACAGCTTAAAATAACAGACGCACTTTAACCTTTAAATAATCATTGACTTATTCAGGAAATGCATTAACAAATAAAGTAAAAAATAATTGATATCACCCAACAGCGATCACACAGCACGTCCGTTCCGTCCGCCGCTCGATGTCAAAGTGAGTCATTGCGCGCCGAGCGCGCTTTTATAGCACGCTCGATCGGATGATTCGTGACGTTACTTGTTTACATCGCATTCCGCAACTAACAGTATTGTTAACATATCGGTTACCGTAAACGCTATTATTATTATTATTTTATATCGTCTGTTGTATTAGTTGTTTTAAGTTTATTAGGTATATTATTTACAAACATGGTCGCAAAGGAAGACCAGCGCTAGTTTTTTCAAAACTAGCATTTTGCTGAGTTGCGACCACAGAAATAAATAGTAGTAGAATGATGAAGAGGGCGTGGCGCGCGTGCCAAGCTACTGCACTATAGTGCATATGCTTCTAAACGCATTCGCATTACGCAACGCGTCTCCCGTTCGCGCGCTGCGGAGGTAAAAAAACATTAAATTCGTTACAAATATGGCATATTGTGCAGTTTGCAATTGTAAAAATAAAAGTGATGCAATAAATATGGAAAAAGGAGGCATTTCATATCACCAGTAAGTATTTAAATTGAGTAAAAGTTAAGATTATTGAGATTCAAAATAAGTGTTCTACTTTTACCATGTTTGTCTAATAAGAACATCATCGTTCATTTCTTCGTTATGTTAAATATCCATTGCTTGAATTATGCGATACTTGTTCACATAAATATGAAACCCACACGCAATGTACGTCGAGATAAGCGATATTCACAAGAAGCCAAAAACAATAACAACTCAGGGGCGTCGCGTCGGGTCAAATAAATAGTTGTGATTGGTCAGCGATTGCGCTAGTGATTGACGTTCGGTTTATGGTGACGTCTTAAATTTATCGATAAATAAAATGAATATTAATTCGAAGGACACTCTTGAATTAATTATTATGTCGATATCAATACGTTTGTTAATATTAATCAACTGTTTCTTTGATCTGTAAGTTTAGTCTAATGGTAGTGTGTATACGATTGCTGATTAAGTCAGGCAGAATTTAGTGTAACTTTAACATTCATAAGTGTTACTTTGTAACCTAACTTGAATAAATTTATTTTTGATATAATAATATACATTATATAAAGTATATTCTATAATATAGTCAAAAGTTTTGTAAGGTTTCAATACAGATTTTTAACTAAATAAATACGTTTTATTTAAATAACATTATACTTTAATCAAAGTTTACATAGGACCTAATATGGTATCATCACTATTCATAATAAAACATTTTACATAAAAACAATAACATAATTTCATCTTCCACAGCTCTCAACATATCGATAATAATTCCATAGGGTCCACTCACTATTTATACGTCACTGTAGGCGGGGCTTGACGAAATGTGGCACGCGCGAAATGTACGCGAAGACGTGACATTCACCATTCTACTACTATTTATTTCTGTGGTTGCGACCAATTTGCAGTAAGATTTGTTTTTCTTTTTTTTTTGTAATTAACTGTGTCTGATGTATATAGTGCATAATCTGCTGCAAATAAATGTATTTTCTTTCTTTCTTTCTATTGATACTAGAATTGTTTAAAAATAAGTATTAGAGATGCGTGCCTAGGAATCGAACATGAGATCTCTGCGTGGCAGTCCAACGGGAGACCGCACTAAGCTTACTATAGGTACTATACCAGTTTACTATTATTATGATGAATGATTCACTTCTGATTTCAGTTGACTATCGGTTTTCGTATAATTATCATCACCTTGCAGCATGTAGCAACGCCTGTACGTTAATTGATTTTCAGCTATACATCTATATCTATACTAATATTACAAAACTGAAGAGTTTAATATTCTACCACATACACACAACACCATCTAGCCCATACTAAGCAGAGCTTGTACCATGGGTACTAGACAATGGATAAACATACATATATACTTTTTTTTTGTATATACTAACATATTATACATAGAAACACCCAGACCAAGACAAACATCAATGTTCATGCACACAAATGTTTGAGTTGTGCGGGAATCGAACCCGCGACCTTAGGCGTGGCAGTCAGTTACACTGACCACTACGCCATCGCGATCGAGGCCGTCAGTTTGTTTGTTTGAACGCGCTTATCTCAGGAACACCTGGTTCGATTTGAAAAATAATTATTTTAGTGTTGGATAACTTATTTATCGAGGAAGGCTATAGAACCACGGGGGCGGCGCAGTAACAATAAACGCGGGTGAAACCGCGGAAACATCTAGTGTATATATAACATGCATATATATTGTCACACCTACATTCTTAGAGGGTATGCAGAGGTGTACTATTAATTTATTACTAGCTGTTATCCGCGACTTCTTCCGCATAGAATTTAACAAAAAAGTGTTTATTTAGTTCACAGAGACCTTTTTCTAAAATAAAAACATAAGTTACTCCTCATAACATCAGCTATCTGCCAGTGAATGTCCCGTCAAAATCGATCCAGCCGTTGCAGAGATTAGGTTGGCGTAGTGGTTTAAATGGTCGCCTCGCCACTGTCACCGCGCCGAGTGTTGTGGGTTCGAATCCCACACGAGACTAAACTTTGTGTGATCCACGAATGGTTCTACCGAGTCTGAGTGGTCTTTGTGTCCGTTGTTTGAATGTTTGTGGAGTCCCCCGCGACACAGGAATTATTCCTAGTGCTGGAGTTGTTTATTTAAAACGTTAAACGTTTCGTTTCCACTTTCCCCCATCCCGCTCCTTTTCCTTCCCACTTCCCTTTTCTCTTCTTCCTTTCCTAAAGGATCGGCACCGCGCAAGTGATGCCTCTGGTGTTGCAGGCGTCCATAGGCTACGGTGACCACTTACCATCAGATGGACCGTATGCTTGTTTGCCACCATACTTACATACATATATACATAGATTCACGCCTGTTTCCCAGAGGGGTAGGCAGAGACTATGGACTTCCATTTGCTACGATCCTGACACACTTCTCTGGCTTCATTCACTTTCATCACATTCCTCATACACGCCCGTCGGCTCAAGGAGCTCTTAACCTCTTTGCCACCATAGTTGAATAAAAAAGAATTGTGTTTTTACAAAATATCTTTACGTAACGCAATAAAGACATTATTATTAAAAGGAAAATAAGCAATACCCGACACGAAGGCCACCCATACTTGGCTGGTAGGTACCAATGATCATATCATGCGAGGAATCAACGCGACTGTGGCATCTCGACTTCTGCGCTATCCGTGCTCATAGTAACAAATTAGCAAGTTGTTTATACGATAAGATCACACTGACGCAATATAAATATGATTTAAGATTCCATTACAACATTTACAATAAGCACTTGGTGGACGTAAAATTAGCTATTTATGAATTAGACACTTAAATATTTGGGACGGACAAATTGTAATATAACTATTTATATAATATTGTCTTCTGTTTCCGCGAATGTTATTCATTAAAATTGAACTACTACTTATATACGGATAAAAATTTGTAAAGTCTAATAGTAATAGTAGTGTAACAGTTTTCAAAATTTTGTAATAGAGTGTCAAATAAACAACGTGATAAAATCCGTATAAAGTAGTTTAATTTCAATGAATAACTATTTATGTTTCGTTTAAGCTGTATAATAGGATAGATTTCTACTGTTATAATCTAAAAATCACGTAACACGAGCTTACGTTTTTGCATATTTCGTGCAAATTTACATAATTTTGTAGGCGAATATATTAATTATTTTAAGTTTTTTACACGGTGTAATTGTAAACACATTCATTGTTATGATAAATGTATATTTTATATTTGTATTAAACAAAAAGTGTTGAGTTTATTCACTTAACTGTGACCGCCTGTTTTGGCACATTTCGATCGGCGCAGTCTTAATGTCTTAGACTAAAACATAACGCTGGTATCTATATGTTTCGGGATATTCACACAGATGAAGCCACGTTAGAGCTAAGTTTTTTTATTAGACATCTCCAACACTAGGAATCGAGACTGTGTCGCGAGGTACTTTATAAACATTCAAACGACACCCACACAAAGAGCAGCTGACTCGACACAACCATCTGTCGGCCTCGATGGCGTAGTGGTTAGTATAACCGACTGCCACGCCTGAGGTCGCGGGTTCGATTCCCGCACAAGTCAAACATTTGTGTGCATGAACATGGGTGTTTGTCTTGGTCTGGGTGTTTCTATGTATAATATGTATGTATTTACAAAAAAAAAAAACAGTATATATGTATGTTTATCCATTGTCCAGTACCCATAGTACAAGCTCTGCTTAGTTTGGGCTAGATGGTGTTGTGTGTATGTGATAGAATATTATTATTATTATTATTATCTGTGGCTTACACAAATGTTTGACACGCGTGAGATTCGAATCCCCAACACTTAGCGTTGTGATAGTGTCTAGATGGTGTTGTGTGTATGTGGTAGAATATTATTATTTGTTTCTCTTTCAACTCCTAACGTATTAGGAATATACCCGGCCCTTTGCGAGGCTTACACGGAGACATGGGTCCAACGTGAAGAGGCCCCTCGAGAGTTTTAATCAAAGGTGGGATGGAACACCTACAGCGGCACTAGCTGCAGCAGGCGTAGGACTATTGCTACGTATGGATTCTAATATACGGGCTATGGGTATGGGTGTTTGATGGACTGGTATATTGGTAACTATGGATGATAAAACGGCGTCTGCCCTGAACACTTCTAATAGCATCGATCGAATGGATATAATCTTCAATAATAATAATATTATTATAGTTATATGTAATTTTATTACTTTCTCGACCAATGGTCGGTTTTTAGAAACAGGTACGGGTTATACCAAGTAGCCTGGTCCTTGTGAACTAGTTTATAGTGTTATGCTGTGTGATGTGTGACTGTGCTGTGTGGTGTACGAGATCTGTGTGTGTTGATGTGCCCTGTGCTGTAGAGTATGTGTGTTCGTTATTTTGAAGGAGCAAGGTGGTTGGGTTTAAGAAACGGCGAACTATGGAGCAGGTGTCTATTACTATAGATTTTTGAAGTGGTATAAATGTGTTTTCATGGAGGTCTAGCTGTTTTCGTGCTACATTTAGATTTTTTTGGTACGACACCAGTCGAAGAAATAATGATGAAATAATTTTATTATTATTATTATTAAAGGCGACCACTTAAATTACACAAACCGTGTAATCAAAAACATTACATTATTAACCTCCGAGTCTTCTTCGAAGAGGTTAATGAAGACACTTTGTGACGGTCTGTGTGTTAGTGACAAATTGAAAGAAAGAAATAAATAAATCCTTATTGCTATACACCTGGGCACAATGTGTATAAAGATAATAATAATAATTTAATAATAATATTCTATCACATACACACAACACCATCTAGCCCAAACTAAGCAGAGCTTGTACTATGGGTACTAGACAATGGATAAACATACATATATACTAATAATTTAATAAGATATAAAGAAATAACAAAAATAATAATAAAAAAGGAAGAAATAAAAACACAGTAACATAAAATACTCTTATAAACATCTTGCCATGCGTCCTACAGCAGCAGCAATCAGGACTCCAGTTCAGCACTTGCCTGGTCTCAAGAACCAGCGATGGTCTTCCACTGGAGCCTGTTATTGTGACGTACGGAAGCCAATAAGTATAACGATTGATGTTAGTGACAGGCATAACTCCGGAATTACTGGATCGATTGACACAAGCCAATCGATCCAGTGGTTCCGGAGTCTTGGTGTGCAGACACCTTGGGTTCATACCTCGGTCGAGTTTGAATATGGGCTCTATGGGTCAAAAGACCCGCGAGATATAGGACTCATGTCTTTTCATTACTTTAACATCTAAGACGAAGAGGTTGAATCCTGGGTTTTAACACCCATCTCGTTTTTACTCCTACAATTATTATAAAAATAAAAACAAGCAAATAAAAATTCTATAAGAAGCTTAAAGAAAAGCTTCACTCGATTTGAGCTCAATAAAATTGTTATTATAACATAAAAACTATCTCAAACACATTTCTGAACTGTATGCGTCATCAAATATTTTATGGTTATTGCGCACGAAGGTTTAACTGTACGTCAAAATACGTTTAAAGAAATTCTATAAAAATATCGTGTGCAGACGACCTTCTAGTGAATAATTATAATATATGAATAATAGTCTATCACATACACACAACACCATCTAGCTCAAACTAAGCAGAGCTTGTACTATGGGTACTAGACAATGGATAAACATACATGTTATATACTTATGTTTTTTGTAAATGCATACATATTATACATAGAAATACCCAGACATCCATGCACACAAATGTTTGATTTGTGCGGGAATCGAACCCGCGACCTCAGGCGTGGCAGTCGGTTACACTAACCACTACGCCATCGAGGCCGACTTGAGGCGAACTTGAGTTGAATTGGAGTGAGAGATACGGCAATTAAATATTGTATACAGAATGTAATAAAATAAATATTGAAGAAGTTAGAGAATACAATTCTAATATTATAAATGTGAATGTAAGTTTGATTGTTACGTTCACTACTTAACTACTCGACCGATCATTATGGAATTTCAGACGCACGTTGTCAGGGGTACAGAAAAATTCCAATCAAGAAAAAACTACTGCTGGGGCTGTGGGGTCCAAGTGCTAGGTCAGTTTATAGAGACCTAGGTAAGCGGCTGATCGATGATTCACGTGACCAGAAAGCTGGTATTTTCTTTCAGCAAAGAATAATAATAATAATATTCTACCACATACACACAACACCATCTAGCCCAAACTAAGCAGAGCTTGTACTATGGGTACTAGACAATGGACAAACATACATATATACTTTTTTTTTGTAAATACATACATATTATACATAGAAACACCCAGACCAAGACAAACATCCATGTTCATGCACACAAATGTTTGACTTGTGCGGGAATCGAACCCGCGACCTCAGGCGTGGCAGTCGGTTACACTAACCACTACGCCACCGAGGCCGACTAAACTGACAGCATTGCGACGTTGGATAATAAGCATTGTTAACCAACGTCGCAATGCTGTCAGTCTTCTAGGCATGTTGAAACAACCCGTATCTACTCGAATGTAGAGGCTGAAGTGTATTACACCCACATTTTGCTATCTATGACTTTTGGTGCTAGAGATGCCAAGAAATATTATGCTTTTTAAATTATGTTGTATATTTTCTTTTTTTTTACGTTGGAGAATGCTTTGACGCATACCCCTCCGCGGGGGCGGAAGGAGAGGCTATATCGCACTGGCCGGGGTAAAAGAGAAAGATGGAATAAGAATAATGTACCTCCCGGAATACCGACTAAACATACCACGGTGTTCCTCGACAAAACTGTTATCGGCGGGGCCGCGCGAATCAGTTGCAAATGCGGTCGCGACCCCATCGAAATTTCGGCCCGCTGTATGAAACATGAAACGGCAGGCCACTACACGACAAGACGTACCCTGTGGTTATCACTAAGAAAATCCCTACTATCCGCCCCCCCTAGAGGGGAGACGGACACGACAAAGAGGCGCGCGTGTGAACACGCACGCCGCCGCCTCTCGGACCTGGTGCCGATCGAATGCGGACAGGCCCACGAAGCCCACCACCCCCAGGTCAAGGTTTCTCCTTAGGTTGACCTTGTTGTAAATAATTTGTTTGAATATGTTATGTTAATTAATATAATTAAATAAATATTTATTATTGATAAATATAGTATCTAACCTAAAAAATATGAATGTGAGTTTGTTTGTTTGTTACGCTTTAACACACGATTGATCATCATTCAATTTCGCATAGACGTTGTCAGGGGTACAGAAAAGGACATGAAGTAGCTTTCATCCAGAAAAAAGGTTCCGTTCCTCGGGGATAGAAATTTATTGACATGTACAATGTAATGTAAGAGCTCCTTGAACCGACGGACGTGTATGAGGAATGTGATGAAAGTGAATGAAGCCAGAGAGGTGTGTCAGGATCGTAGCAAATGGAAATCCGTAGTTTCTGCCTACCCCTCTGGGAAACAGGCGTGAATCTATGTATGTATGTACAATATAGACCCAAGACCGGTATGTGTGAAAGACCTTGGGGGAGGCCTATGTCCAGCAGTGGACGTCTCTCGACTGACATGATTGACTGATTAATTATACAATGTAGGTTACACTAACATGATCGAAACTTTATGTCAAATCAAGTACTATATATATCTATATAGTGAAGCAAAATCTTTGTATGCCTTTTTACGAAAATTGCGCGGACGGAGGAGTATGAAATTTGGCACAATTAAAGTTTATATGGAGAAGGAGGGGCGAATCCTAATATTTTTATAAAATATGCATTGGAAATACATCAAATTAATGAAAAAACACTACACGCACACAACCATGCATTTGACACAAGCAGTCGAATCGCGTTCGTAGTATTTCGGCATTGTTCGCCAGATGTCGTAGAATTCTTCGTAACTATGATTACATATGTATGTGGAGTAGGTGATTAAATGAAATGTAATTATAAGGGTATTGTTATCCTAACTTCCTAAATAATATTATAAAAGCGAAAATGAGTTTGTTTGTTACCTTTTCACGCCTAAACCACTGAACCGATCATCCTGAAATTTTGCATATACGTTGTCAAGTGTACAGAAACGGACATAGGCTACCTTTCATCCTGAAAAAAATACTGTTCCCGAGGAAAATAACAATAACGTTCTTATGATAATAGATGGCCCCACGTGTCTTTCGAATCATGATTGAATTATATTATTACAAGCAGAGTACAACTCGAATTGATTGTTAAATTCTAAATTAACGCGAGCGAAGCCGCGGGTAAAAGCTAGTAGACAATAAAACCTTAATAACGATCAAACTTAAAATTTAAATTAATTATGGTCGAATTTCGACTACTTGGCGACCGTTAGTATACAATTAAAATATCATAATTCTATACTTTAATTAAAGAGTTTCTGCTAGACACACCATGCAAATATTATGGTCTCTAATAGAAAATATGTTACAACATGGCACTAAGCCAGAAATGCAATTGTGCATGTGTGTGTGCACATGTGTTAATAACAGACGAGAGTGAAGATACACATGTGTAGTATTTTGGGATTACGCTTATAAATTAATATGGAAATTTTCGTCTCACATTCTTGAATGGAAACGTTTGCCGACCAACTACTTAGTGACATTACGTATGAGTCAGATATCAGACCTGTTTTTAAACTGTCCCACTGCTGGGCACGGGCCTCTTCTCAATATGAGAAGAGTCAGGCCGTAGTCTACCATGCTGGCCCAGTGAGCACAGAATTTATATATCTTCGAGAATATTATGTAGAACTCTTAGACATGCAGGTTTCCTTACGATGGTTTCCTTCGACGGTAAAGCGAGCGATAATTATCTAGTTAATGCGCACATAACTTCGAAAGGTTAGTGTTGCTGATGAGACTCGAACACGAGTCCTCATGCACAGCAGTCACATTCACTACCGCTGAGCCACGGAGGCAGTTAAGTTTTACATAACGTTCTTGAAGATATGTGAAGTGTGCCAACCCGCACTGGGGCAGCGTGGTGGACTATGACCTAACTCTTTCCATATTGAGAGAAGGCCCGTGCCCAACAGTAGGACGAATACCATACAGGGCCGATATTATATTAAATACTAGCTTTTGCGCGCGGCTCCGACGGCGTGGTAACTACATCAATAAAAAGTAGCCTATGTCCTTCCCCAGGATTTAAAATATATCTGTACCAAATTTCATCTAAATCGGTTGAGTGGTTTAGCCGTGAAAAGGTAACAAACAGACAGATAGACAGACAGAGTTACTTTCGAATTTATAATATTAGTAAGGATTATGTAATGCGAACAAAGACGTATTTCGTAGGCATGTACCTACTGATAAAAATATGCCAATTTCTTCTAACATATTTACGCGTAGACTTTCAGTCTAGATGTTCTTGCGAGCCACCGTGGCGACGCCATCGAAAGGTCAGGGGTTATGGGAGGGGCAAGGGGGTGTAGGGTGACGCTCTTTATATAGTTCACTCACCCTATCTGGGTCGCCTATTGTATATAAACGAAGGGGCACCTCGCGAAATGGAACGCAAACGGATTTTGGGCTTAGACTTCTAATTACTAAGTTAATCTTAACTTAATGTTATAAAGCTAAAGAGTTAACGCGCTAATCTCAGAAACTAGTCGTTCGAATTGAAAAATTATTTTAGTTTTTTATAGTCCATTTATCGAGGAAGGCTATAGGCTATAATTATAACATCACGCTATGGCCAATAGGAGCGGAACATCAATGAAAAATGTTGCAAAAACGGGTAATATTTTCTTATGTGAAGCACACGAAGTTGCGCGGGTCAGCTAATCTATATTAATATTATAAAGCTGAAGAGTTTGTTTGTTTGTTTACTTGAACGCGCTAATCTCAGGTACTACTGGTCCGATTTGAAAAATTATTTCAGTATTAGATAGCCTATTTATCGAGGAAAGCTATAGGCTATATATCATAACGCTAAGATCAATAGGAGCGGAGCACCAATGAAGAATGTTTCAAAATCGGAGCGTATTTTTTCCTTTTGAGAGCTTCCGCTGCGTGCGCTGCGTAAACAGTTAAAGTTTCGCAAAAATCATGTATGACAGAATTGTTCCCCTTTAAAAGTTCTAAAAAAAAGTCCGCGACAGCATATGTCTATCTTTTAAGGTTGGCTCACTATAACCATTTTTATGCTAACGAAATTTGTTCTAAAATAATGCATTATTTGCGAAGGTATTTTTATAAACATGATATTAATCCTTATCCAAATAAATACGTTATTCATCACAAGTATTTAATTTAAAACAAAATTGCCCTTTACATCATTCGATTTCAATGAATATCTTAGGAGATATCGCAGTTTTAAAATAACATCGCAGCAAAATAATTACCCATTACAGACATAGTACAAACGATGTTCCTCCTGGTTTATTCTGCGTGATTACTACTGGTTCGATTTGGAAAATTCTTTTAGTGTTGGATAGCCTATTTATCGAGGAAGGCTATAGGCTATATAACATCACGCTACGACCGACGGGGGCGGCGCAGTAACGATAAACGCGGGTGAAACCGCGGGAATATCTAGTCTATACAAATAAATGAAATTGAAGTGTCTGTTTGTAATGTCAAAATAACAGCTTTTTATCTCATGAACACGAACAGAAAAAATCTATTTTAAAAATTTTGTCTGTCTGTCTGTTTGTTCATCTCCGAAACGGCTGAACCGATTTTGACGGGACTTTCACTGGCAGATAGCTGATGTTATAAGGAGTAACTTAGGTAAAGATAAAGATAAAGATAAATTTATTTGACTCAACATGTGTACAATCAGGTGTTACAGTTATTTTGTCTCAACATGCTCTGTTTGGTCAGACATGCAAATGTATGTGCTTAATAAGTAATTTTAAAATTATGCTGGATCTAATACAATAACTAACATCTCAATTAAACGTTTCTTAACAATGAAGTGAGATATATTATAAGTAGGTCAATTCAAATTCGAACAATGAATATAAAAATAATTAATTAATAAGTCATTTCCAATAATATAATAGTAATAGATAAGATGTCAATAATTAAGAACATGTCAAATTAAATTAGATCCTGATAAATGATTATTAAAACAAAGAAAAAAATAAATTAAGTATATAAGATTATCACATAGGAAATCATTAATATTATAGTAGCATTTATGCAGTAAAAGATTTTTTAAATTACGTTTAAATATGTTAATGTTAAGGTCCTTAAATTTATTTGGTACTTTATTGTATATTTTGGGTGCCATGCAGAAAATGCTCTTGCCCAAAAGCGCTGTTTTTGCAGTTTGCATGCACAGTTTATGATTATCGCGTCGGTTGCGAATAGTGACATCTGATAGTTTATTAAATAATTGTGGATTGGTTTTCACAAATACAGCTGTTTCGTAGATATATAATGATGTAAGTGTTAACATTTTATATTCTACGAAGTACGGTCTGCAACTGTCTGTGACTTGTAGACCAAACATTGCTCTAATGCAGCGCTTTTGGAGTTTGAACGTTACATCCTTATCGACTGAGTTTCCCCAGAATATGAGCCCATATCTAAGTATGGATTCAACAAGGCCATAATATGCTGTAAGTAATGCAGTTGTATTAACTACTGGAGCAAGCTTATATAGAGCATAGGTTCGGCTGCTTATTTTTGTTGATAAGTGTGAGATATGCGCTTTCCAATTTAATTTGTTGTCTATATTTAGACCAAGAAACTTAGCATTATCAACATCATATATATTTACATCATTGTACTTTATGCAAGGTTTGTTGTCTTTCAAAGTTGTAGCCTTTTGGCCAAAATGCATAATTTGCGTCTTGCTAATATTAATTTTTAAATTATTATTATTCATCCAATAAATAATGTCAGATAGTGATTTATTAATGTCATTTTCGTACAAGTCAAATGTTTTACATGCTACTGTGAGTGTGCTGTCATCTGCGAAAAGAGTCAAAGGTTGGTCAGTTGTTTTGGGCAAGTCATTGATATATAAATTAAAGAGTAAGGGGCCCAAGACACTTCCTTGTGGGACACCATAAATAGCTACACGCTCATTTGAGTAAAACGTCGTTTCTTTTTTTGTTTCCAAATCTATCTTTGTTATGGCCGTGCACTGTATTCTGTTCGATATGTATGACACAAGCAGATCTAGCACATTTCCTCGAATACCGTAGCACTCGAGTTTATTTTTTAAGATAGTGTGATCTACGTGATCAAAGGCCTGCGTCATATCGCAGTACACTGCGCAAACTGGATTTCTCTTATCTATGTTTAATATGGTTCTGTGTAAAAATTCATAGATAGCCATATTACTCGACATTTTTTCTCTGAACCCTTTCTGTTCAGCACAAATAATTTTATTCAGCTCTAAGTATCTATAAAGTTCTTTATAGATGTACCTTTCAAAAATTTTCGAAAATATCGGTGTAAGTGCTATAGGTCTATAGTTTGGCATTATATCTTTATTTCCTTTCTTATGTACTGGCTTTATTATAGACTTTTTTAGACCATCCGGGAATACTCCCTGATATATACACATATTAAGTATGTGTCTAAGATGACCACAAATAAGGCTACCTACCGATTTAAGTATTTTCGTGGAAAGTATTTTCGTAGGTTACTTTGATTTTAGAAAAAAATAGGGTTCCGTGGTGACAAACACTTTTTAGTTAAAATCTACACGGACGAAGTCGCAGGTAACAGCTAGTAACCAATAAAAATGGCTTCCCTCCGTTATAAATATGAGTTTTTGTGCCTCTACTCCTCAAACAAGCTTTTTACAATGCGAAATTTTTATTTCCTTCTACTTATTATTATATTTTTATTTTTATTAATATATCAGTTACTTGACGTGTCCGAGAATTGTTTACACAATTTTATGAAATAAATATTTTTGTCTTTGACTAAAGTAATAGAATAGTTGAATTATTATTATTTTAATTAATTGACTGTTAAGCGCTCTTCTCTCTTATGCGGTAAACGCCGCGTAATACCCATGCGGCAAACGCATTATACCTATGCGGCAAACGCATTATACCTATACACAAGGTGGCGCAAATGTTATCACATTAAATGATATACTGCCTTAAACTGGTTGATATAAGACGGGTAACATAACCAAAAAACCTTATTTTCGCAGAAATTAAGAAATTAAAAATATTTATAAAATTTGACACAAATTGTAATACCATTGTAACAATCTTGCGCTGTAGCCAGCTCGTTAACGGCCATAGGTTCCGAGAAATCGTCAATGTCAACTCGGTACGATCCGGAAATTCCCGGACCCGATAATACAATAATACAATACGACGTTTTTTTAAAAGCGGGGCCTCGTTTTTTTCTGTTCTAAAATATCTAAATTACTAAAACGAAAAAATGTCCTGTGGCTAAACTAGTGAATGCATTTGGTTCATAATTTGTAAATCGTCAAAGAATACCATATAGTATACATGTGGTATCAATTAATGTGATAACATTTGCGCCACTTTGTATATTGGTAAAACGAAAAAGTTAATGGGATAAAAGTAACAATCATATACATAAATATATTTAGTAGTTACTTACTACAAAACTCATGTATTTTCTGAGATAATAATGACATCAATTTTATGACAATTCAAATTATAAACTTTCACAAGGTGACAAAGAGGCAAGTATTTTAATTCAAACTAAAATTTTTCAAATTCAAACACTTATTTTTAGATTATTCGGTTCAGAGAGTGTTAGTAGTATAACAGGATATCTTAAAAACTATGTAAGTAAAGTTACTTACATAGTTTGTATTTTATTTTTCTTTTGTTTGCGACGCTTACACACACAAACAGAAGAAAAATAAAATACAATTAGAAACAATAAAAACAACTTGTGTCCTAAAAAATATGCATCCTTATCAAGTGCCTCCAAATAGGACAATGGATGTATTCTGCAATAACTTTCAGGTAGCTGTTTGGACTGTCCCTCACCCTTCGCATCAATCAGCGATTCCGCTCTCTTACGTATAATGGCGAGAAAAGATTTTTAAAATACCGATGAAGAACCGGTATATTATTATTTATACTCGTACCGGTTATGGTATCTAAGCATTTGAGATACAAACATGACTAGTATTCATGGATAGCGATGCGGACATGAAACCGAAACTGCTGATAAAAACTAGCTTCAACATAAACGCAAGTTAAATTGGCTACCTTGACCTTCATTCTGACCCCTAGGCACCCTGTCTCCATTATAAGAGTGAGTGTGGCCCATTTTTTACATAGAAGGGCAAAGGTATCACGCGATCTGACAATAGTCCGAGCGATCAAGACATAATACTGATGTATTATGACGCTATGACCTAAAAATTAGTGCAATTTATTTATGGAAGATTCAAGGTGTTTTGTAAACTTACTACGAAATATTGTATGAATTAGTTTTATGATTCTGAATGTACGGGTTGGACGGCAGTGCCCACAAAAAACATCCTAACTAACTAATATTATTGTCGGCCTCGATAGCGTAGTGCTTAGTGTAACCGACTGCCACACCTAAGATCGCGGGTTCGATTCCCGCACAAGTCAAACAATTGTGTGCATGAACATGGATGTTTGTCTTGGTCTGGGTGTTTCTATGTATACTTAATATGTATGTATTTACAAAAAAAAGTTTATATGTATGTATATCCATTGTCTAGTATCCATTAGAACAAGCTCTGCTTAGTTTGGGCTAGACGGTGTTGTGTGAATGTGGTAGAATATTATAAATGCGGCATAGAGATGGAACACGAGTGTGGGAGCTTTGTTTCTGAAAACAGAGAAAATGTAAAGCGATGTGCATAGATGGCGCTGTGATAGACTCACTACAGATATGTGCCGATTGTAGTAAGTTCGTAGCGTTCGCGTTCGTATCCACACAGGACACAAATTTGTACGACATGGGCAAGAGTTTTCTTTTTATCCATTGATTAAAAGGTTTTCAAGTACCTCGTGGCCCTGGTATAACCTTAACTAATATTATTAATGCGAATAAGTTTTTTCGTATGTTTGTTACGCATTATCTTATATTATCTTATGTGGGGGCCAGTCAGTGCAGACCGGCGACACTTCGACCCAGTGGGATCTTTTGTGTCGACACTCTCCCAATAACGACTGCCATAAATGTCCATGGCAGCCAGGACCGACGGCTTAACGTGCTCTCCGAGGCACAGAGCAGGCGATAATTGTCTAGCAATACGCACATAATTTCGAAAAGTCATATAACTTCCGAAAGTCAGAGGTGCGCGACGTTGGTTCGAACCCGAGACCTTCTGCATTGCAGTCTGTTGATCTCCCCACTGAGCTATCGCTGTTGTTACGCATTAACAATCGAACCGATTATTAAGAAATTTCGTATACACGTTGTCAGGGGTACAGAAGACAGCATAGGGTACCTTTTAGGGTCCGTTCACACAGACCGGCTCGGAGAGCATCGGCCCGCTTTTTTCTTTTCACACAGACCGGATCGTATACGCTTGGAATTGGCCAGAGCGGAGCCGCCAACTATTTCACATAGACCGGCTGGAAGAGATCTGAAAGCGGATGCGCTCCGATCGGCTGCGCGAGCGAGAAAGAGCACGTAATCGGAGCCGGTCGGCTCCTCTTAATATTTCACACGAAGCGCGTTCAAGCATTCTTAATGACAAAAGAAGTGTACATGCAAAAATAAACCTTACTAGAATTACTCAAAACTCTGTTTCCAACGTGATAAAAATCTGCTCTCCTCTCCGAGGCGGTCTGTGTGAACGGACCCTTATCCGAGCCCAATCGCGGGCAAAATCCAGTTGTGTATTATAATTATTGTTGCTGGACCATCGATCTTTACATTGAGATAAGAGCATATGACACCATATGACGCATAACTACGATAACAAGAGTGTGGGAGTTTATGGCGATAACGAGACGATTATTTAATTGAGATTCCCTGTTTCAATCTGGAAGGGCTCAATGATGTACTGGCTTTAGGTTTAGGCTTGACATGGTAGATGTCTAAGGCATCCATTAGTAAAAATATAAATATATACAGAACAGTATATCTATACTAATATTATAAAGCTGAAGAGTTTGTTTGTTTGTTTGGTTGAACACGCTAAACTTAGGAGCTACTGGCACGAATTGAAAAAATAATTTAGTGTTGGATAGCCCATTTATCGAGGAAGGTTATAGGCTATAGAACATCACGCTACGACAAATAAGAGCGGATCATCAATGAAAAATGTTGCAATAACGGTGAAAATTCTCTTATGTGAAGCAGACGAAGTTGCGCGCGTCAGCTAGTCTATACAAATAAATAAAATTGAAGTGTCTGTTTGTAATGTCAAAATAACAGCTTTTTATCTAATGCATATGAAAGTATATAAGATATCTACCTAGTACGAAAACATATATTTTTAAATTTTTTGTCTGTCTGTCTGTCTGTTTGTTTGTTCCGGCTAATCTCCGAAACGGCTGAACCGATTTGGACGGGACTTTCACTGGTATATAGCTGATGTTATAAGGAGTAACTTAGGCTACTTTGATTTTAGAAAAAAATAGTATTCCGCGGAGACAATCAGTTTTTAGTTAAAATCTACGCGGACGAAGTCGCAGGTAACAGCTAGTAACCAATAAAATTGGCTTCCCTCTGTTTCATCGCCGACACTCTCAGTTATAACGACGTTATTTTATGTCGTCTCGATTCTTGAGTCGTCGGTCAAGACTAGAGTCGAGACAGTAAAGTTTAAGTGCTTTTGGCATTATGCCACCATTCCCAACTCATTTGATTCAAGTTATTATTGTTGGTAATTTTGATTTTTGGGGTAATTTGCGGGATAGAGGCCGAATATGGGTGGATTTATTTATGCCTAATTAATTATACCGCAGTGTCTCAAGACGAAAGTCTTTGACCAGTGTGTGTTGCCAGTGATGACTTACGGCTGAGAGACGTGGTCGCTCACTATGGGCCTTATCAGAAGGCTAAATGTCACGCAAATGGCGATGGAAATAGCTATGCTCGGGGTTTCCCTGCGGGATCGAATCAGAAATAAGGAGATCCGTAGGAAAACTAAAGTTGCCGACATAGCTCTCTAGATAGCCAAGTTGAAGTGGCAGTGGGCAGGGCACATAGCACGCACATAGCCGTTGGGGCAGATTCTTGTGCGTTTACTTTCGCGTGTATGCTGGTTTTAACAAGCATAATTTTTTTAAATGTGTATTTATAAAAAGTAAGTCATAGCCAGTTGCACTCACTAATCGGTAAACGATTAGTGAGGTTAAGCAACGTTGGGTGCAGTCAGTCTATAGATGGGTGACCGCTTAGTAGTATTTCATCTGAGCGTCTCCGTGCTTCGGAGGGCACGTAAAAAGTCGGTCCCGGTTGTTGTCAAATTGATAGCAGTCGTTAAGCCATGTCAGAGGCCTACGGGAGGCTTGAACAACTCTTGGTAACAGGTTGACCACTAACCACACGAAAAAAAGAAGAAGATGAAAAGTAATCTCGTAATCGTGATTGCAACTACAATAAATAATTAGTAGTTAGTAATCAAAATGTCTAACTACTTTTTAGGATTATTTCATTTAATTTGTAGTTATGATTACTAACTGCTATATGTAGTCGTAGTCAGTAATCAGTAGTTAGATTACATAATTATTGCCTAACACTGCCCACAAGACTACAGTATGGGGTTCTTCAAAAAGGGTGTTAAACGGTTTTTACGAGTTGTATAGGTACCAATGACGGACGATGCAGGATGAATAATCTTATGTTGAAATGGGTTGGGCTCTCAAGAAATTCTAAAGTTAAGAAGGTGGACACCACCATGTCTTGGGAAGCAAGTAAATCTGTTGGTCTGTTCACTTTTCAGTCATGTTGGATAACTGTCCCATAAGATTGTAGGAGCAAAAACTACACATTATGTTTGCTTCCTCACTTGTGCACTATAATATCTCCTGTGCAGATGATCAAAATGTTATCTGGAGGATTTTATATTTGATGGAGAATTACATTATATATTTCAAAATACATTTCAGCTATGACTATAGCCTATGGCAAAGCACTGATTATATTATTTTCTATGCTGCTATTCCGAAACGTTATATAACTTATAATAAATAACTTTTAAATTAGAAAGTTTTAAGCAAGAAATATAGTAATAAAAATGATTTGTTTCATGATATATTTCAAAGCTCTGTTTTCTGAAAGGCCTACAAACAATGTGTCAAAACCAAACTCATATCAAGTAATTTCAAAGCTCTGTTTTCTGAAAGGCCTACAAACAATGTGTCAAAACCAAACTCATATCAAGTAATTTCAAAGCTCTGTTTTCTGAAAGGCCTACAAACAATGTGTCAAAACCAAACTCATATCAAGTAATTTCAAAGCTCTGTTTTCTGAAAGGCCTACAAACAATGTGTCAAAACCAAACTCATATCAAGTAATTTCAAAGCTCTGTTTTCTGAAAGGCCTACAAACAATGTGTCAAAACCAAACTCATATCAAGTAATTTCAAAGCTCTGTTTTCTGAAAGGCCTACAAACAATGTGTCAAAACCAAACTCATATCAAGTAATTTCAAAGCTCTGTTTTCTGAAAGGCCTACAAACAATGTGTCAAAACCAAACTCATATCAAGTAATTTCAAAGCTCTGTTTTCTGAAAGGCCTACAAACAATGTGTCAAAACCAAACTCATATCAAGTAATTTCAAAGCTCTGTTTTCTGAAAGGCCTACAAACAATGTGTCAAAACCAAACTCATATCAAGTAATTTCAAAGCTCTGTTTTCTGAAAGGCCTACAAACAATGTGTCAAAACCAAACTCATATCAAGTAATTTCAAAGCTCTGTTTTCTGAAAGGCCTACAAACAATGTGTCAAAACCAAACTCATATCAAGTAATTTCAAAGCTCTGTTTTCTGAAAGGCCTACAAACAATGTGTCAAAACCAAACTCATATCAAGTAATTTCAAAGCTCTGTTTTCTGAAAGGCCTACAAACAATGTGTCAAAACCAAACTCATATCAAGTAATTTCAAAGCTCTGTTTTCTGAAAGGCCTACAAACAATGTGTCAAAACCAAACTCATATCAAGTAATTTCAAAGCTCTGTTTTCTGAAAGGCCTACAAACAATGTGTCAAAACCAAACTCATATCAAGTAATTTCAAAGCTCTGTTTTCTGAAAGGCCTACAAACAATGTGTCAAAACCAAACTCATATCAAGTAATTTCAAAGCTCTGTTTTCTGAAAGGCCTACAAACAATGTGTCAAAACCAAACTCATATCAAGTAATTTCAAAGCTCTGTTTTCTGAAAGGCCTACAAACAATGTGTCAAAACCAAACTCATATCAAGTAATTTCAAAGCTCTGTTTTCTGAAAGGCCTACAAACAATGTGTCAAAACCAAACTCATATCAAGTAATTTCAAAGCTCTGTTTTCTGAAAGGCCTACAAACAATGTGTCAAAACCAAACTCATATCAAGTAATTTCAAAGCTCTGTTTTCTGAAAGGCCTACAAACAATGTGTCAAAACCAAACTCATATCAAGTAATTTCAAAGCTCTGTTTTCTGAAAGGCCTACAAACAATGTGTCAAAACCAAACTCATATCAAGTCATTTGATTTGCCGTTGCTGTTGCTTATTCAGATAACCAATATTGATATATGGTTTGATATGTCTGTTAAATGATTTTGTGTTGATCTGCCTTTCAAATGCCACCACTTTTGTGTATCTAGAATATCCAAAGTCTTTATGGTACAGAATAGAGTAATTTTATCCTCATTGGCATAAATTTGTGTGGGATCGTGAGTTCCTTGGGTTGAGCTGTGTTGTTAACAGTTGATAAATTTCGAGTAGCAGTATGCAATATGTATGGAAAATTTCTTATTAAATGGGACTTAAAACATAGGTGACATACACTTTGGCCTAGACCCTCAGAAGATATGTAGAGATATTAAGTTAATGATTTGCTTTAGGATTTTTATATTTATAAAAATTAACTGGCTGAATTAATAAAGAATGCTCACAAAACGTTTAGTATGTTAAAATAAATAATGTAATGTTTGTAATTGGTTCTTTAGTTTAAATAAATCAATGTATTGTTTGTTATTTCCCTTGTTCCGTCCGAGAGGTGGGGACCTGGTGATCTGTAATACAGGTATTCATATGCCTAACTCAGACACCAGCTCCTCACATATTTCAGACCATGCCCATAGCTATATGTAAATAGGTATAAGTAAACACTATGTAATTATTTAAGGCCTGTTTTATGTAAAGAGGAATAAACATTATTATTATATTTAATTAAGCACAGTTTTGATATTAATGTTTTCCTTTTGCCCAATACTATTCAGCTTGTAAAACTGAGGTAATGACATTCTTAATGACTATATAAATTAATAATAAATTAGTTGGGTCTATTAAATTTTCACTGGTAAAATATTAAACTAATTGTGATGAAATCTGGTATGGAGTTAGCTTGAATCTTGGGTTAGACATCATCTACATATAAAAGGATGGACGACAACGAAAAAAGCGAATAAAGATTCATGTGACGGCGAGCAAAAAATATAATGATCATTATGCATGAAGCTTCTATTATTTTTATAAATATGAAAAGATACACAATGTAGCATCACTCTCTATTTTTTAGCAACACGAGAGCAAACAGTCAAATATTAAATGAATAGAAACAAATAAAAACAACAATAAAAACACGACCAAAAATGTGAAAGTTATAATCGTAGAACTACTTACAAATGCTCAGTATTCTCGCTCTTCGTATCCAAGAAATGTTCAGCACCTTGATGCACCCACTTTCCACCAAACGGACTATTGTTCACATTGTTTTTATACAAACAAAAATACAATTTCGCATCCGTAATAGGCACCAAAATTTCAAGTTTTGTCGCCCATTGTGTAGTTAATACCTCTTTTAACTCGTAATTAGGATAGATGACGTCACAATTAGCACCCTCTAAGGCTTCTGTAGGGGTTAATCGCCACGAATAATACCCAAGAAACTCGCCACCCTTCATGTTTAGTAAATATTTACAACTATTTTTATCACATATTTTGCTATCCAATTTTAACGAAATTATCCTTGGTTTGGACGCTTTGTTATCAAATGCGCACACGTAAATAAATAAGTAGATTAATGCACCACAAGTCCGTATTACGTTAAACACTGGGGCCATTTTCGCGGAGCGCAAATTGGTAAAGAAAACAAGAGATCGAGCGACGCGTTAACTATAGCGACATGTTTTCGCGATTGACAGTTCGGCGGCAATTGTTGCCGGAACTGCAGTACTTTAAAAAAATGTTGTCACATCCTGTTCTAATTATTTATCGATTTTATTGGCAACATAATGATATATAATATTACAGCATAAGTAAAATGTAGCGGAATTTATTCTATGGATATTGCAACCATTCAATCAACCATCAAAACAACTGGCAGGATAATATGTTTTAGTGAAATAGCCTACGTTTTATTTTTAAATCGAAAAGAGCAAATATTTTATAAATTTCAATATGCTTTCGATAATTAAAATTCGGTTAACAACAAAATCACTATGTGATGATAATTGGTCCGAGACAAAATCACTTAGTATTCAAATGATTTATTTATTGTTTCTAAACGTAGTTGTCATCTTTTGTCAACGGTCTACTTTTATAATCGGATACATGAATATTAAATTAAATTATAATTATTATTAAGGCAGAAATTCGATAAATATGAGGGATTTCAACATATTTTGCGTGAAAATTTATTTATGATCTCATCTAGATTTAATCTCACAATCTTATATTACTTAATTTCTATTGTTGTCCTAAGACATGTGAAGAAAGTATCCGAACATATGCCACACGAAAACTCACATATTTCTCACTTTCGCCGTCAATCATCCACACATGATAATAGGTACTGTGTCTGCATAACTCTTTCTAGCATATATGGAGAGAAAGAGATAAAATACATTTTTCCTGTTTTACTCATATACACAATTCAAACGAATTGGATTCCAATAGTAGAGCGGCGATCGGTCAGCGACCATTTGGCAAGACAACTAAAAGTCAAAAAACGAGTGTGTTGGCCCTATTTTTAGTGAAACAAAAATCAAATCAACTGAATTTCAATATTATAATGAGATCGCTATTTAAATATTCATTTAACTAGTCGAATTGCGTGTCAAAGTGCTCACATAAACCGTTCTTTGTTACATCATGAATAAAAATTTGCGAAGGGAAAAAAATTGATTTTCGGTGTGGTAAAAATTAATGGAAATTGATAGTATGGAGGTGAGAGGAGCTGGAGATGGGGCTGCATCCGGTGAATATATCCGTCCACCTTCTAAGCGATACTCCTGGGCGGAAGTTAGACAGGCAGTTCATGATTTACGAAAAGAGTTATCATGTCTATCTACTATGGTACCTCTAGCTATAAGTTTTCGAAAACTTGGCAATGGGAAGACAAGGATATATTTCCTGAGGAACCCACAGAATGGATGGGAGATCACACTTTTATACACTGATGTAACTCCAACACAACAGCCAAATAACTCCAGGTACAACTTTTTAATTCATTTTTTTATGAATACTGGGTCTGCATGGATACATCCTTGTATTATATTCAGTCCCTGTCTGTCATATATTTTAAAATTTGCATAAAGATGAGTGTAGATTGTGAAATTTGATTTGAATATAAACCTATGTATTTGTCTCCCTAAGGAAAATATTTTGAGTAAACTATATTTTATTATGTTTTCCTTCACAAGTAATGTGAGTGATAAGTATATTTTTGATACAGAATGATTCTGTACTATATAGGATAGACCCCAATAGACAATATAGGCTATGTTGTGTTGGCACCTAGTTCATACAAATAGTCAGCATAACATAACCTATGTTGTCCAAGACTAGCATAGATTATAATAAGTGAAAGAAATTTTAGAATATGTTCAGTAATACTTTCTATGTACAAACATATAGGTATTTAATTCTTTATAATGTTTTATCACATACATACAAAGAATCACAAAGAAACAATCTATTGGCAGAAAACCCAATAACACTTTTTAACCTAATGAATAAACAAATTAAACCAAGAATCCTTTGCACTGTAGTTGTATTTACTACCAATGCACCAATATAAATAGTTGTAAAACAAGTATAAGGTCAGACATTTTGAAAATGTTGTATAAAATAGTTTAATTTACAGACCCTAAACATTTGTAATTTACATAATTATTGAGATAGGTTTGTTAATGTTGTCACATAAAGTGTTGACACGAAGAATGGTCATGATTATCTTGTAGTTTTCTTCTTTGATAGAAGAATAGTCTACTCAATATATGTAATATATTCTACAATGTACACTTAGCCGGTAGGTACAAAGCTATGTTTTGGACATTGTGGGCCCTGTCAGGCAAAGCAATTTAGGAGAGAGGAAGAAAAATTTCTTTAGACATTTTATATTATAATCTCTGCACCTAGCAACTAATATAAACATAACTTCTATGTTAAAATTAAACTACTATATACAGATTTTATTGCATTGTTTATTTGACACTTTATTACAAAATTTTGAAACTATTACACTACTATTAAACTTTACTGATTTTTAAGCTAATTAAATTATTGAATCTATTAAAACTATTTCTACTATTACTATACTATTTATATTTATGTTTACACTTTCCCCAACATTTCGGTTGCTTTTCAGCAGCCATGGTCACAGGGAGACTAAGATGGTAGTTGTCTCAATATTCCAGTGTAGTTATTTCAAAGTACCCGAACATAATTTAATCATATAGTAGTTTAATTTCAATGAATAACATTCACGTAAACAGAAGACAATATTATAATTTCTATGTATCACACTCTATATTTTGGTATTTACCTGATGATTTGGAATCTAAAACTGTAGCTGGCATAATGTGTAATACACTATTGAATACTCCTTTGCAGATAAAGGCATGAAATTATTTATGTAACTTACTATATTTATTAATTAATAAAAAATTTAGGTCACATCTAGGTTTATGAATGTCAAATCTATTGTCTAATGAGTTTATTAAGTTACTTAAGTTACATTGAGATGAGTTGTTAGGTTCAGGCAAAGGGTTGAGCGTATGAGAGGAATAGCCTATTTAAGAATCTCACAGTCAACATTCATAAGTGTTACCATATGATCTAAATTAATAAATTATTTATTGATGTCTACTGTGACACTTAAAATTGTGTTTGAGGACTGAGGCTAGATGATATTTTGAGTGTACTGAGTAAATTCACAGATATAGCGAACTTACTTATTACTTGGTAAAGTATTGTTGGGATATTGCCATTTTATAGTTACCACTATACTGAGCCATCGTCACACCCATCTATAGTCTAGATTGATTAGATCCTGATTTACCTGCACATGTATATCTGTTCTGTTTATAAACTGTCGTACTGCTGGGCAATATCACATTTCAGTGAGAGAATGGTTGGCTGAATTCACATATATTGAATAACATTACTATTTAATATGCATATAACTTCAAAAAGTCAGAGGTTGGGATCGAACTGGAGACCTCTGCGTGACAGTCCAACGGTCTCTCACTAGGCTATCGCTACTATATAATAATATCAATATTGAAGTAAGAATCTTACTTAAATATTTGTATAACAGCAATAACTGGAGTAGTTATATAAAGAAATGTTATCAGTCATTCAACAGGTCATAAAAAAGTACTTTGCGATTCATACACAAAAAACCCACGATGACTGTACCTTTCAAATTGGAAAGTAAGCCAGTTCATTGAGAGATGTAAATAAAACATTAAGATTAAGGAAACACATTTTAATTTGTGCATTTTTGTATTTTAAAAGGAATATTTCCTGTAGTGCGGGGGATTACAAACAAAACAATACCCACACAAAGATTTGTCCCATGTGGGATTCGAATAGGGTTGCCAACCGTACTTTATAGTAAAATATTGTACGTTCTTTCGGGTAAACGTACTTTATTCTTTATTAGGAAAATAAGTACGTGAAAATACTTTATTTTACCTATGTCGACTTTTATTTAATTGTTTACTTAAAGCAGTGCTTTAGAGATTCCCTAAATTGGATAAAAACATTTGTTTATCAATTTCAGTAAAGATATATATCGTAAAGATCCGATTAACACGTTCCTTGATAATAAATATTTGTTAGATGTTACATCAACAAAAATATGGTAACAAAAAGTTAAATAAATAATACTTTATTTTCAGAGCTACACAACACCGTCTAGCCCAAACTAAGCAGAGCTTGTACTATGGGTGCTAGACAGTCGATAAACATACATATATTCTTTTTGTTTGTAAATACATACATATTATATATAGAAACACCCAGACCAAGACAAACATCCATGTCCATGCACACAAATGTTTGACTTGTGCGGGAATCGAACCCGCGACCTCAGGCGTGGCAGTCGGTTATACTAACCGCTCTATTTCTTCTTTCTTTTTTTATAACTATTTTTACCATTGTTTACCTTAGCTCACTAAAGTTTTAAATATGAACTGAATTATGTATAGTTTTAATTATTGAACTTCAGGTTGGCAACTATTTAATGTTCAATTGAGTAATGTGTAAATATTTAAACTGTTGTCTGTTACTGTACCTACATATTTAATTTAAAAAAAAAAACTAACTCACATTTACACAAGTGAAGCAGAATCTAGTCTTGTATATCGGAGCTGTCATGAAAACATCAAGCCACTCCATTTCGTATGCTTGTTTTCCATGTTGCTGTATAAAAAACAAATGTCATACTTTTACTGCATATTACGAAACGTATGAAAGTGGTAATAATTATGATAATTATACGCACCGAGAATGGACGTTGTAACGTATAAATCTCGAGTCATGGTCGCGTAAACATTTCATAATTATTATAACACTAAATTTTGCTGTGGTTTAGCCCGCATTTCAAAATTTATATCCCTTGCCAGCAGTACTTTTTGGATGAAAGGTCTGGATTAAACTCATGTCCTTTTTAGTAGACCTGACAATGTGTATGCCAAATTTTATGATGATGGGTCGAATAGTTAAGACGTGAAACCGTACCAAACAAAAAGCTCATATACGCATTTATAATTTTAGTTAGGACTAGCTGTTACCTGCGCGACTTCGTCCGCGTAGATTTTAACTAAAAAGTGTTTGTCTTCGCGGAACTCTATTTTTTCTAAAATCAAAGTAGCCTAAGTTACTCCTTATAACATCAGCTATCTGCCAGTGAAAGTCCCGTCAAAATCGGTTCAGCCGTTTCGGAGATTAGCCGCAATAAACAGATAGACAAAAATTAAAAAAATAGATGTTTTCGTATAGGTACCTTATATACTTTCATATGCATTAGATAAAAAGCTGTTATTTTGACATTACAAACAGACAATTCAATTTTATCTATTTGTATAGATTACGGAAGTAATACTCGTTCTCATGGCCACTTCGCAACAAAAGTATATAAAAACACTTATTGTATAGAAAATATTTCTTGCACACTTTTCTCAGAAAAGACATCTCTCGAACCAGGAATAATGCCGGTGTCGCACGGGGGACTTTCCAAATGTTAAAAGACCGGACACAAAGAAAACCTCGGACAATAATAATTATTTGTGGATCACATACATTTTTTGTCTCGTGTGGTGATCGAACCCACACTCGGCGCAGTGGCAGTGATGAGCCTAACACTTAAATCACTACGCCATCTGTACAACTCTGTAAAAAAAATTAAGTTAATCTATCAACTATTTTTCGAGTTTTACAGACAAACATACGAAAGCTAAGTATTATTCACATGTTTTAACAATAAGTTTATAAAAACATACATACATACATAGATTCACGCCTGTTACCCAGAGGGGTAGGCAGAGACTACGGATTTCCATTTGCTACGATCCTGACACACTTCTCTGGCTTCATTCACTTTCATCACATTCCTCATACACGCTCGTCGGTTTAAGGTGCTCTTAACCTGGCCTTTGTCCAGAACGTTTCCGATCTGATCGAGAAACGTTCGCCTCGGTCTTCCCTTTGCGATTGTTCCATTCACACAAGCCTTATAAACTTTCTTAGTCAGTCTTTTCTCGTCTACATGCCTAAACCAGCTTAACATACCCTTTTCTGTTCTTGTCATTATATCCACTTCATGCCGCGTCTCTCTCTAATCACACTATGTCTCTAATCATACTAATGTCACTTGGGCACGAGGTAGCTCGCTTACGAGAACCGGATCTCTGAGGTTAGGATGGAGAGTCGAGATTTGGGGACAAGACCTGTCTATAACTGGTCCCGGAAGGTGCTCTCGGGTACTGGAAGGTACAACGGCTCCACCTAATATAACCTTGACGGTTGGTGTAGTGGAACGCTATATCATAAACTGGACTAGTCGTAGAGAGAGGGGATGTTCACTTGACAACGTGTATGCGATTTCACGATTATCGGTCGAGTAGTCAAGGCGTGAAAGCGTAACAAACAAAAAACTTATATTAGCATTTATAATATTATTAGATGTTCCCGCGGTTTCACCCGCGTTTATCGTTACTGTGCCGCCCCGTGGCCGTGGGTCGTAGCGTGTTCTATAGCCTATAACCTTCCTCGATAAATAGGCTATCCAACACAAAAATAATTTTTAAAATCGAACCAGTAGTTCCTGAGATTAGCGCGTTCAAACAAACAAACTCTTCAGCTTTATAATATTAGTGTAGATTAGTTAATGTAGGTTAGCTTATATTAGTAACATACGTTTTTTGAATAAAATATAGCCTGTTACTCGGTGATAATATAGGGTCCGGCCATTCCGGTACGCCCCCGGCCGGGAAGCATCCACAGTGAAAAATTCGTTATTCCGCTACGCTCCCGGCCGAGAAGGTCCCATTGTAAAACAACCGGAGAAGACACTTGAGCAAATAGTGTTGAAAACAAGTGTTTATGAATTTCAATATTCTGTGCTTTAAAATTAGTAAGATTAGTTTTAAGTATACTCTTTAAAAATATGTTTATAAAATGTTTTTGTAAAACATTTTTGTTTCAACAGTATTTGCTCAAGTGTCTTCTCCGGTTGTTTTACAATGGCAGCGTCTCGGCCGGGGGCGTAGCGGAATAACAAATTTTTCACTGTGGGTGCGTGCCGGCCGGGGGCGTACCGGAATGGGACCCTAACGGCCGGACCCATAATATAGCTATCTAATGGTAAAAGATGTTTCTAAATCGGTGTAGTAGTTTTTGAGTTTAATCCTTGCAAACGTAAAATCTTTATATTAGTATAGATAGTTAGGATTGTAATAATGTACAAATATATTCTATCAAACACACAACACCATCTAGCCCAAACTAAGCAGAGCTTGTACTATGGGTCTAGACAATGGATAAACACACATATATACTTTTTTTTTGTAAATTATTCATACTTACATATTATACATAGAAACACCCAGACCAAGACAAACATCCATGCCCATGCACACAAATGTTTGACTTGAGCGGGAATCGAACCCGCGACCTCAGGAGTGGCAGTCGGTTACACTAACCACGACACCACCGAGGTCGTCAAAAAAAAATCCGTTTAGATAACCTCTGCTTACTTACTGAAATTCATTCTTGATAATACATATTATGTTAAACTGTTTAGTTGCCATCTCAAATGTAAAAGAGACTTTGTACAATTGTAATTAAATATTATTATTTCATTTCCTCGCAGACAAAATGCCATTGACATTGATTAATTAGCAATGCAAATTAATGTTACCTTTTTTATTACGTTTGTAAATATATATTAGATTAATTCGTTTTAAAATTAATAATGCAAATATATTGTAATTAAACTGTAAGTACTTCAAATAATTAACAATACAATAAGTATATAATTATCATATAACTAAATAACTAAGCTGTTGTATATGTCTTAGTTAGGTGTTTTCATTGAGATAAAAAATTAGAAATTAGTTGGCCACGATGGCGTAGTGGTTAGTGTAACCGACTGCCACGCCTGAGGTCGCGGGTTTAATTCCCGTACAAGCCAAATATTTGTGTGTATGAATATGGTTGTTTGTCTTGGTCTGGGTGTTTCTATGTATAATATGTATGTATTTACAAAAAATAAGTATATACTATATGTATGTTTATCCCCTAGTACAAGCTATGCTTAGTTTAGGCTAGGTGGTGTTGTGTGTATGTGATAGAATATTATATATTTATTATATCAATTAAATTACTTTATGCATATTTGGTCTAAGTTTATTTGTAAACAATACTTTTAGATAATGTTGAAAGTATAAAACTAGGCTTTTTACCAGCTTTGGTCAGAGAGACTCCCTGTGACCATGGCTGCTGAATAGCAACGGAGTCGTTGAGAAAAATGTACTGGCCACGGTTGTTCTGGCCAGTTCCTGTGTCGTATAGGCCGGCAAGAGACGCCCGGTTGTCACCACTGCGGCGACTGCCGCGACGTTGTTGTGGACACAGCGCTGCACACTTTGGCGGATTGCCCCGCCTGGGTATCGCAGCGCCCTGAGTTGATCGTGGCAGTCGAATTGGTTGCCCTCTCGCTCCCGGCCGTAGTTCAGTCTATGGTCCGGAGTGAGAGGTCGTGGAACGCCGCCGCCTCCTTCTGTGAGGAAGTGATTTCCATCAAGGAGGCGGCGGAGCGGGAGAGGGAGCACTTAAACTCTCTTCCCAATCGCAGAACCGGGCGTCGGAGGGCGCGAGATGATATCCAGCCACCCTGAGGTTTGATCTGCGGGTGGTGGGCTTCGTGGGCCTGCCCACCATCCAATCAGCACCAGGTCCGAGAGACGGCGTGCGTGTTCCCACGCGCGCCTCTGTGTCGAGTCCGTCTCCCTTCTAGGTGGGGACAGTAGGGTTTTATGAGTGAAAAGTGCCAAAGGGTAGGGCTCATCGTGGAGTGGCCTGCCGTTTCATACGGCGGCGGGCTGAAACTTCGTCGGGGTCGCGACCCCATGGGCAAGTGATTCGCGCGGCCCCGTCGATAGCGGTTTTGTCGAGGAACACCGTGGTAGGTTTAGTCGGTATTCCGAGAGGTCCATTATCATCATATCAACATCTTTCTTTTACCCCGGTGAGTCCGACATACCCCTCCCCCCGCGCCCCGCGGCGGGGTATGCGTCATAGCATTACACCACGTAAAAAAAAAAGCTGCTATTATATTATTATGCTAATGTCTGTTACGCTTTGGACTTGAATACTTACTTTATTATTTCTCTATGAGGTCTAGTTAATAAAATATGACACATGGGTCTTTTTATAATAAAACACAGTATATTGAAGATTATCTTATTTTATTTAGTTCTTAAGTTGAAGTCTTTCTTTTAATTGACTTCCTTGCTGAAGCTGAAGGTAGAGAGCTGAGCTTATTATTATTATTATTTATTATCTATATATATATATATATATATAAAACTCTTCCGTTAATGTGTGACTGACGGACAACGCACAGCCGAAACTATTGGGCGCAAGAAGCTGAAATTTGACATGTATGTTCCTTGGGTACTGTAGGGGTGCACTAAGAAGGGATTGCCCGACATTCCCACGGGATTGGGAAGAAATGGATAAATAAAAAAACATGTGCGGGCGAAGCTGCGGGCATCCTCTAGTTATTTATATACTCTCCGCAAATGAAACAAAAATGATTCGGATTATTCACACAAACACGTCTTGACGATACCATATCAAATTATATTAAGAAAACTTAACCCATTCGCTGTCCCGTGATAGACACAATAGAAAATCTATTGTTATGTATCATATGTGATTCATCGGACAGGGAACCTGTTAATATTTTTCTAGTTATCAGCAAATTTAGTGGAATTTTCTGCCTCGCACGAATAAACTGTGGAATGAACTGTCGCCTGCGATATTTCCGGACCAATACGACCTACAAACCTTCAAGAAAAGAGCGTACTCCTTTAGTGTTGCGGGTATCCATGGGCGGCGGTAATCGCTTACCATCAGGCGATCTCGTTTGCCATCTAACTCATAAAAAAAAAGGATACAACTCGTAAACAAGAGCTGTTACCAAAAAAACAGGGTATATGTCTGCAACTCCGTAGGGACATTGCCTCATTGGCATGTTTCTACAGAATATACCACGGGGAGTGCTCTGAAGAATTATTCCATTTTATCCCGCCCTCCCTTTCCTATCCAGAACAACGCGTGCTGGGCTCAGATGCCATCCTTACACGGTAGAGTCGATTAGAGCGCGTACCAACAAGTTTGGGTCCTCATACCTCTGCCGAACGACCAAGGCATGGAATTCTCTGCCAAGGCACGTGTTTCCTTCTTACTTTAATCCTGGTTCCTTTAAGCGGGGCGTGAAAAAGCACCTTCTCAGGCCGTCAAAGTAGAGACCTCAACATCGCCTCGGCTGCTATGAGGGCGGTGTGGAGGCCACTGCTCTTAGACCACACGACTGCTTACCATCAGGTGGAGTGTGGTCATTTTGACGAGCAAAATAAAATAAAAAATAAAAAATCGGTGACGTCGATTCAGTAAACATCATGTGATTAAAGTCATTCATCAGGCAAAAGTTGCAATATTGTTGTGCAGCGTTATAAATAGTCGTATTAGATAAACAAATGGTTGTTTATAAACAATTCTATTTATAGCTACATGTCCAGTCAGAATTAAAAAAGCTACTTACATACTAGGCAAACAGATTGTGGCGAACTTTAAGCGTACATCAATATGTTGCTCTGATACTGCTAGAATATTATATTACTAGCTTTTGCCCGCGGCTTCGCTCCCGTTAATTTTAGAATTTGACAATCAATTCGGGTCGTACTCTGCTTGTAATAATATAATTCAATCATGATTCGAAAGACACGTGGCGCCATCTATTATCATAAGAACGTTACTTATTATTGTTTTTCTCGGGAATAGTAATTTTTTTCGGGATGAAAGGTAGCCTGTGTCCGTTTCTGTACACCTGACAACGTATATGCAAAATTTCAGGATGATCGGGTCAGAGGTTTAGGCGTGACAAGGTAACAAACAAACAAACTCATTTTCGCTTTTATAATATTAGTTAGGATTAGGATTAGGATAGGATTAGGATACACTAGATGTGCCCGCGGTTTCACCCGCGTTTATAGTTACTGCGCCACTCCCGTGGGTCGTAGCGTCATGTTATATAGCCTTCATCGATAAATGGGCTATCCAACACTAAAATATTTTTTTAAATCGAACCAGTAGTTCCTGAGATTAGGGCGCACAAACAAACAAACTCTTCAGCTTTATAATATTAGTATAGATTTAATTACAGTGATTGTGATTAGTAGCTATTAAGATTAGCCTATGTTATTGTTGTAGTAGTTGTTTCTCTTTTAGAATAAGACGACATTTAATACGATGGAATTTGACATTAGTGCCAATTCTGCTGTCACAAAATTCTCTAAGCTTAACTAAAAATCCCTAAAATTTAGTTTAGTCCTCTCAAATGACATTTCGTATTCTGAAATCGTTAAAAGTGACAGGACTAAAAAAATTTTAGTGATTTTTAGTTAAGTTTAGAGAATTTTGTGACGACAGAATTGGCACCAATGTCATCATTTTGTACAAAAAAATCCTTGTCTATATTAATATTATAAAGCTGAAGAGTTTGTTTGTTTAAACGCGCTAATCTCAGGAACTACTGGCTCGATTAGAAAAAATATTTTAGTGTTGGATAGCCTATTTATCAAGGATGTCTATAGGTTATATAACAACACGCTACGACTCACGGGGGTGGCGCAGTAACTATAAACGCGGGTGAAACCACGGGAACATCTGGTAATAAATAAAGATAAAAAGAAGAACAATATGTTGCAAAATTCGTTTAGGAAAAATTAAATTAGAGTGAAGCAAGAGAGGTATGCCAGCTTGCCTACTCCCCTGGGAAAGGCGTACCTACACTCACGCTTATGTCCTAACTAATATTATAAATGTGAATGTGAGTTTGTTTGTTACGCTTTCACGCCTTAACTGCTCGACCGATCGTCATGAAATTTCGCATACACGTTGTCAGGGAAACGGAAAAGGATATAAGGTACCTTTCATCCAGAAAAACGTACTGTTATTAATACTAACCTACGCGAGCCAAGCCGCGGACAAAAGCTAGTATCAAATAAGCTTATTCGTTGTAAACTAATCTTATGTCTAGTATAGACAATAAACATATAATTTGTGTTTCCAACGGACAATTTGCCACAAACAGTTTGCCTAATGAGAACGCATACTAAATTAGCGATGACTTAGATAGACTTCGCGTGTGTATCATGTGTGGCCATTGACCTGTTTGTGTGTCTAGAATGTAGTAATGTGCCATAATAGTCGTGATAACACGTAATCATGATATAATAAGACTGCACAGCGGTAATTTCACTACTGTGCTGGTTAGGTTCAAATCCTGGGTTGGAACAATTTAAAGTAATTGGTTTTTTCTTCTCTTTATTGAAATTTTGAGGATTAAATTCTAAACAAAGATTATGCTAGCCCCATAATAGCCTAAATAAAATACAAGCGGCAAAGAAAGAGGAATATTAGTTCTGTTCAAATTAACAACAAATTTATAAATGTTGATAGTCTCTTTGCTGTAAGGTCTCAACAGGATTGTTTGAAAGATACCTATTAAATAATATTCAGACAAATTTGTAATGAATTGTTAACGAATTAAATAAATAAATAAATAACTGTAAAGAGTGGATATTTAATTCAGAAATTAAAGTTCTACTTTCTAAAAAACAAAAGCTTTATTTTATTGTTTTTGCATATTATTTTATTTTATTATTGTACCGAACACATTCTATCAACAAATGGTAAACATCTTCTACAAATAATTGGGTTTTATGGCAAGAAATTATCAGTAGCACGTAATCAAAGTCAAAAATCATTTATTCATTAGGTCACAAAGTTACACTTATGAACATCAGAATATATAAATTAGTGAGTTTACTAAGTTACTGAAGCTACATTTATGTTAGTTGGTTGAGCCTATGAGAAGATACCTGCAAGAAACTCGTAATCGGGAACTGTGCACAACAGGCAGGATCCCTGTTACATACTGGTACAGAAAAGGACATAAGGTTAATGGAACACGCATTCCATTAAGTACGTATAATAAAGAAAATTTATTATTAACTAGATGTTCCCGCGGTTTCACCCGCGTGTATCGTTACTGCGTCGCCCCCGTAGGTCGAAGCGTGATGTTATATAGCCTATAGCCTTTCTCGATAAATAGGCTATCCAACACTAAAAGAATATTTCAAATCGAACTAGTAGTTCCTGAGATTAGCGCGTTCAAACAAACAAACTCTTCAGCTTTATAATATTAGTATAGATTAGACCGTTAAGAAAATACTTGGTCTTTTGAGAGGCTTACGCGAGTGGGATGGCGCACTTTCAGATACACTAAACGCGGCGGGTGAAGATGGCTTTTGCTACGTACGGAACATAATGATTCTAGGCTATGGGGATGGGTCTTTAATGGGCTAGTTATTTGATATACCTCAGCCTGACTGCGCCGAGCATTAGACAGATAATTACAGAGCTAGTGCGACGCATATTAAAATGGCCCGCGGCCGCCATAGTAAAATATTTATGTTTCGTTTAAGCTGTAAAATAGGATAGATTTCTACTGTTATAATTTAAAAATCACGTAACACGAGCTCACGTTTTTTTGCGAAAATATTTAGTATTTTAAGTTTTTTACACGGAGAAATTGTAAACACATTCATTGTTATGGTAAATGTATATTTTATATTTGTATTAAACAAAAAGTGTTGATTTTATTCACTTAACTGTGACGGCCTGTTTTGGAACATTTCGTTCGGCGCAGTCTTAAGCCGATATAATAATAATATCAGCCCTGTATTAAACTATCGCACTGCTGGGCACGGACCACTTCACAGTGTGAGAAAAGTTAGGCCATAGTCAACTACGCTGGCCCAGTGCGGGTTGGCAGACTTCACATATCTTCGAGAACATTATGGAGAACTCTCAGACATGCAGGTTTCCTCACGACGTTTTCCTTCACCGTAAAAGCGAGCGATAATTAACTATTTAATACGCACATAACTTCGAAAAGTTAGAAATGCGGGCCTTGGGGTCCAACTCGAGACCTCTGCGTTGCCGTTGACACTATAGCGAATATAGGCGTGGGATTATATGTCTGTAATTTTAAAACGCCAGTTCTTCAAACAAAGGCTCAATTTAAATGTGCTTTCTTTGTTTGCAGATTGGATTGGAAACCATTAATAGAATCGAACGTGGCCCTCGGCGTGACCTCTGGCAAGTGGTCCAGGGAAGAGCAGTTGCTATGGGAGCGCCAGAGGGTGGCCGCGTGGGGCATAGCCTCGTACGAGCTCCACCAGGCCACTGGCAGGATCATGTTTCCATGTGCCTCGTCGCTGTTCGTCGCTGATGAAGGAGTCAGCCAGGTAACATATCAGCCTACGTAGCTCTAACCCTAGCCCTTGACCAGGGGAGAGCTAGATTGTCTTTCTTCTTTTTAATTCTACTTCGGTTTTATGGTAAAATAGATTTTGCTCGCGGCTTCGTGTTAATGTAGATTTTGTTAATAAATTTTCTTTGCGAACAGTACTTTTCTGGATGAAAGGTGCACCAGTAGGGGATCAGATCAGGGGATCAGACCGGAATAACTTGAAATTTCATGATCGGTTGAGTAGTTAAGGCGTAAAATCGTAGCAAACGAACAAATAAACGCACATTTATAATTACATTGTATATTTATTTAGATTAGGTTTTTTTAATAATATTCTATCACATACACACAACACCATCTAGCCCAAACTAAGCAGAGCTTGTACTATGGGGAAAATGGATAAACATACATATATACTTTTTTCTTTGTGAATACTTTAATATTATACCAAGAAACACCTAGCAAGACAAACATCCATGTCCATGCACGCATATGTTTGACTTGTGCGGGAAATGAACCCGCGATCTCAGGCATGGAAGTCGGTTACACTAATAACTACGCTATCGTATCGTACTTGCCGTACGTTCCGTACCTTCTGAAGTAGTCGAAACTATCTCATCACATATCATTTATCATTCCAGTCGCCTCCTCTAGTCCCTCGGTCATTGAACACGGGTGGCGGAGCCCCGCTCACGCCGGCCATGTGCCCGCGAGCCCCCGAGCTGGTGGCGCACGCAGCCCGAGGAGACATCTGGCTGGCTGGCGGACACCTGCGGAGGCCTACCAGACTCACGTACGCTTGCAGAGGGCATGAGCCCGACAGGTTGGTGTATAATTATACTACTGATACTATAATATAATATAAGCAAATCAACTTATGCTATATACAAATTGTCCTCAGTACTCAATATATATATATATATATATATATATATATATATATATATATATATATATATATATATATATATATATATATATATATATATATATATATATATATATATATATAATGACTATATATATAATAGTAACCTTCTAGCTGTCGAAAATTCGACCATAATCATTATTGAACATTTGAGAAAATATATCTAGATTTTATTTTACCCGCGGCGTCGCTCGTGTAAGTGTAGGTTAGGCTAGTAAAAGCCCTTTTTCTGGATAAAGGATACACTATGTCCTTTTCTGTACCCCTGACAACGTGTATGCAAAATATCATGATGATCGGTCCAGTAGCTAGGCGTGGAAGCGTAACATACTCGCTTGCGCATTTATAATATTAGTTAGGATTAATAGTCTGTTGTGGGCTTTTCCAGGTTAGCAGACGACCCTCGTCAGGCTGGTGTTCCGTGCTACGTGACGCAGGAGGAATTCTCCAGGTATACTGGCTTCTGGTGGCAGCCACAAGCTGAAGGTAAGACCTTGGTTATAATTAAGATAGCCAGTTGCACTCACTGATCGGTAAACGATTAGCGAGGTTAAGCAACGTTGGGTGCAGTCAGTCTATAGATGGGTGACCGCTTAGTGGTATTTCATCTGAGCGTCTCCGTGCTTCGGAGGGCACGTAAACTGTCGGTCCCGGTTGTTGCCAAATTGACAGCAGTCGTTAAGCCATGTCAGAGGCCTACGGGCGGCTTGAACAACTCTTGACAACAGGTTGGCCACTAACCACGCGAAAAGAAAAAAAGAAGATTAAGATATTATTGTTATTATCTTATCTATATGGTATAATGGCTGCAACACCTTGTCGATGTGACTTCTAAAATACTGAAATTATATTTAAGTGGCGATTTAATAGAGTGGCCGTGAGTTTCTTGCAGGTTTCTTCTCATAGGCTCTACCCTTTGCCTGAACCTAGCAACTAACCTAAATGTAGCTTCAGTAACTTAGTAAACTCACTAACCTATATACTTTGACGTTCATAAGTGTTACTTTGTGACCTAAATGAATAAGTGAATTTAACTTTGACTTTGAGTTTTGACTTTGGAAAGATAAAGGCTCTACATAGAGCCATGGGTGTATATCCCCAAAGGGTTAGGCTGTCCAGTCGCTGTGTTTTAATACGAAGTCCACTTAGTAGAGAACAAGCTCTCCTGTTTTAGGTATTTTTTTAAATTTTAAAATCTATTCTTTTCTACATGACACATATTTATTTTTAACACGCTTTCATTAGTTTACTTATATGTTTGTCTGTATGTAACCGACTCCTTTGAGCTCGATTTTGACTCACTCCAAACGGTCAGTTTTCATTTAAACGTTGTAGACTTATCGAGGATCGATGACAATATAATAAATTAAAAATAAATAGTAGCTTAAAAAAACTAAAAAGACACGCTTTATAAAAAAAAGAACTAATAAGTAGATAATAATTTAATAATTTTAATGTAAAAAAGCGTGGGGTCCTTTCTAAGATATTTTGATAACCTCCATCCCACGCTTTTTTACATTAAATTTTCTTTTGAAAAGCAATTTTCACACTAGGAACACTTACTGTATCGCTAGAATTAACAAAGATTCAAACAACACACAAAAACTCTTTGATGTAACTTGTCTCGTATGGGTAGCGAATCCTCACCACGACTTACGAAAATTCAATAAAGCTATTCAAACCAAAGAAGACTGTCATAACAAAATGTACGTTTTAAATAGTCTGGTTAAAACTGCGCCGAGCGAAATGTGCCAAAACAGGCGGTCACAGTTAAGTGAATAACATCAACACTTTTTGTTTAATACAAATATAAAATATACATTTACCATAACAATGAATGTGTTTACAAATACTCCTTGTCAAAAACTTAAAATCCTAACTAATATTATAAATGCGAAAATGAGTTTGTTTGTTTGTTTGTTTGTTACGCTTTCACGCCCTAACTACTCAGCCGATCAACATGAAATTTTGCATACACGTTGTCAGGGGTACAGAATAGGACATAGGGTACCTTTCATCCACAAAAAATAACTGTTCCGAACTTAATCTAACCTACATTTACGCGAGCGAAGCCGCGGGTGAAAACTAGTAATTAATATTTTCGCCTACCAAATTACGTAAATTTGCACGAAAAATGCAAAAACGTAAGCTCGTGTTAAGTGATTTTTAGTTTATAACAGTAGAAATCTATCCTATTTTACAGCTTAAACGAAACATAAATATGTAGTTATATTGCAATTAGTCCGTCCCAAATATTTAAGTTATTGGTTGACAATAAAGATACATATTTATTAAAAAAGCATTTCAAATCCTCCATACAATTTTACTATGGCGGCCGCGCGTCGATTTGAATATCGATCTCTGTCATTCAGTCCAACAGAGTCTTACGCTCGGCGCAGTCTTAAGCTTGGACGCCGGCGTCTTACACCCATATTCTAAGACGTTTCCTCAAACGTTCCTCGACTCCACTCAACCTCACTCGAGGAAATCAGTATTCACAGTTGCAAAAAATCTCCTCCACTCAGCATCCCTCGACATCTTTCCTCACTCGAGGTGAGGAAACAACTGTCAAACTCAAGGTACGTCGCGACCAACCTTAAGGAATACTCGAGGAAGATCTACGCCATTGTTACCTATTCACCTACGCTTGTAAATACGACTGATAATTCTACTTGAAGATTTTTAAAGTATTTTGTAATGGATTTTAAACGATTTTTGAATTATTTATATGATAATCCGTACGATTATCCTGAAAGGCGTTATTTGCGAGACGCAACTTCTCCGCCTCACCGAATATTTGTCTTCCAGATATATATATGTGTACAACAAATAAAGCTAAAGGATAAAACTTGGATCACAACACAACAAACAAATCAAACATAAACATCTCGGAATGACGCGATGCGACATAGATAAGGTTAAAAAAAAACAAACAACTGTCAATTTTGAGGTGATCATAGACAAAAACATTAAAAAGTATGTTAAATCTATGATTTTGTGACGTATGTAATGACGTTTTACGTCGACTCAACCTCATTGGAGGATCCTCAAGACTACCTCAAGTCAAGAGAAAGACATGACTACGAATACCGATTTCGAGGATTCCTTGAGGTGATCCTTAAGGTATCCTCGGTTGAGTCGAGGTTGAGGAAGGTTTGAGGTTACTTCTTAGAATATGGGTGTTAACGTTGGTCGAGATTATATCAGTGTTCAGACAAGAATGTTCTTGCATATTAATTTTAAATATGTACTATTTTTTTCAGATGATGTGTATCGGATAGTATACGAGGAGGTGGATGAGAGTGACGTGAAGATCTTCAGCTTCCCCTCCTCACAGAGTAGCAGTGGGGAGGTCGAGGAATTCAGGTGACTATGACCAACATATTTTTAAGCCATCGCCCTTGATTTCAAGCTCTGTGTGGCGGCAGACTTGGTTTAAGTGGACGCCTCGCCAAAACCAATTCATGATTTTGAAACATCAGAGATGCGCGCCTTGAGATCGAGACATCTGCGTGGCAGTCCAACGGTATCCCACTAGGCCATAGCTTTTATTTAAAAAAAAGTACTGTTACACCTAACTGAACCTTTTACGCGAGCGAAACCACGAGCAAAGGCTAGTTCTCTATAAATAATGGATAATCCTGAAACAGCTCATAACAGATCACAATTAAGATGTAACGTAACGTTCTGTTCCAGGTTTCCTCGAGCTGGTACTCCTAACGCCAAGTCCTCATTAAAGATGGTCACCTTCAGGCTACAGAAGGCGTCTCCCACTACAGTTCTAGATTATTATCAAGAAGCCGCAGAACATTGTAAGTGAAGACACACAATATCTTTATAAATAAAAAAATATCATGCACCAACTACCAATGAAACAATTCTAATAGGAATATTGCCTGTATTGTCTTATCAGACACAAAAGTTGAGAGTAGTTGAGCCTCGCTGATTTCAGCATGAATGGCGGCTCGACCGGGGAAGGACTACCCTCTCACAGAATATCGACGTGAAATAGCAGTATTCTTATTGTTGTGTTTCGTTCGGTGAGTGAGAGTGCCGGAGGCCCAATCACCCTCTTTCCCCCTTCCCGTTCCTTCTCCTTCCCACTTCCTTTTATTTCTAAAGGGTCGGCAACGCGCAAGTGATGCCTCTGGTGTTGCAGACGTCCATAGGCTACGGTGACCACTTACCATCAGGTGGGTCGTATGCTTGTCACCTTAGCTGTATAAAAAAAACGCTTTGTAAAGGCCCGTGCCCAGCAGTGGGCCAGTTTAATACAGGGCTGATATTATTGTTAGGTATATTGCAAAAGTTCTTTGGTTATCAGAGGTAATGTAACTGAATAAAAAATTATTCCATCTATGACAAGATTTTACTTTAGTATAGTTGAGTTGAGGCGCTCATAGCCAGTTGCACTCACTGATCGGTTAATTATTAGCGAGGTTAAGCAACTTTGGGTGCGGTCAGTCTATGGATGGGTGACCGCTTAGTGGTATTTCATCTGAGCGTCTCCGTGCTTCGGAGGGCACGTAAAAATTCGGTCCCGGTTGTTGTCAAATTGATAGCAGTCGTTAAGCTATGTCAGAGGCCTACGGGCGGCTTGAACAACTTTTACCAGGTTGACCACTAACCACACGAAAAGAAGAAGAGACTTTAGTATAGAGTGTATTAAAACATTGTTACTTACTATCAGGTGGTATGCTGGTTTGCCACCTTAGTTGTGTAAAAAAAAAAACGCCCTGGAATCGAAACAATAATTATACTTTTTTGCGTTTATTTTTGGCGTCGTGGTTTAAATGGTTTCTTGCCACTGATACTACACTGATTTGTTGGTTCGAATCCTACGGGACAAAACATTGTATGTTACAAATAATTGTTTTTCTTTTTGTTTTTTTACACATAACACCGTCTAGCCCAAACTAAGCAGAGCTTGTACTATGGGTGCTAGACAATCGATAAACATACATGTATACTTTTTGTTTGTAAATACATACATATTATATATAGAAACACCCAGACCAAGACAAACATCCATGTCCATGCACACAAATGTTTGGCTTGCGCGGGAATCGAACCCGCGACCTCAGGCGTGGCAGTCGGTTACACTAACCACTATGCCATCGAGGCCGATAAAAAAAAGATTTATTCCTAGTACGGATAGATGTCTGAGAGAATCTATATATTATATTATATACTTTTCTTTTTAAAATAAAGATTTTAAATAAAGTAGAAAACGATATACGAGGGCAGGTCCAAAAGTTCGCGGAATGACAGGGAAGGATAATGAAATGAAACATCAAACTATTTTTCCTTTTCAATGTATTCTCCCTTAACCCTAATACATTTATTACATCTGTCAAATAACTTATTAATTACGTCGAAAAAATAAGATTTGTCTTGGGCGTCTAAATAGGCCGAAATTACCGACTTCACTTCATCATCGTCGCAAATTTTTTTCCACGCAATTCTTTCTTAATATTTTTTTTCCAAAATGATCGCTTGGGGCCAGGTCTAGGCTGTAGGGTGGGTGGCGCAGTTTTTCAAAACCGCACCGGTGAATGGCAGCCGTCGCAACATGGCTTGTGTGCACGGACACTTTTCTCCATAGTGGCTAGTTTCTACCCGATTAACTTGTTTACTCGTTGAAAACTCAAAAGCTACTGACCCGATTAGGCTGAAACTCGGTATATATACTAACAATGAGTCACTCAATTAGCGCCTACATGGATGAGTAAACTCACCCTCGCCAACCCCGCCATTCCGCGAATTTTTTGACCTCCCCTCGTAGGTTGTAGGACTCCTTGTAGTTGTTCCAAGACTAGGTGTGTTCTTCGTATCCGTTTGATCTTTTGTAAAGTCTCCCTTAGCACAGGGATTACCCCTGGTGCGTAGACACCTTTAAATAAGAACATATATGTAGAGCTCTCAGACATGCAGGTTTTCTCACGACTCTTGTCTCCACCGTTAAAGTAAGGTATAACTGCCTTTACTCTGTCTGTAAGTCATGATATTTTTCCTTTCAGCGGGTGACATCAGCAACGGAACACAAGAGGTGACGGATATCCGGTGGTACGAACTCCGGCAGCCGCTTAAAGAGACCTTTCCCTGGTTTGAATACTTGGCCAGGGTCGGGTGGACACCTGATGGACAGTAGTAAGTGTTCTTTACTACTGATTAGACGGATCAGACTGAACAGATGGCTTAGTGGTTTAAGAGGTAGCCTCGCTACTGGCACTGCGTCGAGTGTTGTGGGTTCGATCCCCACACGGGACAAATATTTGTGTGGTCCATAAATGGTTGTTTCAAGTCTGGATGTTCTTTGAGTCCGTTGTTTGAATGTTTGTGAAGTCCCTTGTGATACAGGAATTATTCCTAGTACCTACGGGAGTTGTCTACACTATATCTAAACTAATAATAATAAATAATAATAATAATATTTACACCATAGCATAAAACTACTTGAACTATCACCAAATACATTTATTAATATACAAAAAGCAGCAACACTAAATACATGTAGGATTGTCCGAAAATTTATGCAGAGTGACAAAAGTGAAATTTTAATATAGAACAAAATCTCCCAACTCAATCTTAGATGACGATTACTTGGTTTCTACCCGTAAACGTCATTAAAACACCGACTATTAGTTGAGTATAAAAACAAAAACAAATAATAATAATATAATATTCTATCACATATACACAACACCATCTAGCCCAAACTAAGCAGAGCTTGTACTATGGGTACTAGACAATGGATAAACATACATAATTATATACTTTTTTTTTTTAATACATACATATTATACATAGAAAGACCACCCACCCAGACCAAGACAAACATCCATGTTCATGCACACAAATGTTAAAAAAAAATAAAAAATAATATAAAGCTGAAGAGTTCGTTTGTTTGGTTGACGCGCTAATCTCAGGAACTACTGGTACGAAATGAAAAATTGTTTTTTGTTGGATAGCTTATTTATCGAGGAAAGTTATAGACTATATAACATCACACTACAACCCACGGGGGCGGCGCAGTAATCATAAACGCGGGTGAAACTGCGTGCACATCTAGTAAATAATAAGAGGAATAATAATATTATAATAATATCAGCCCTGTATTAAACAGTCCCACTGCTGGGCACGGGCTTTTTCTCAATGTGAGAAGCGTTAAGCCATAGTCCACCACGCTGGCTCAGTGCAGTTTGGTAGACTCCACACATCTTCGAGAACATTAGGAAGAACTCTTAGATATGCAGATTTTCTCAAAATGTTTTTCTTCACTGTAAGCAAGCTATAAGTAACTAGAGGATGCCCGCAGCTTCGCCCGCACATGTTTTTTTATTTATCCATTTCTTCCCAATCCCGTGGTAATTTCAGGAAATCCCTTCTTAATGCACCCCTACAGTACCCAAGGCACATACAAGTCAAATTTCAGCTTCTTGCGCCCAATAGTTTTGGCTGTGCGTTGTCTGTCAATCACTCAGAAACGGAAGAGTTTTATATACTGGGTGTAAGGGACGGCGTACCGAAAACTTTTGCAAGACGTTTTTCTATAAGTACTTATCACGACGCAAACTTCAATTATTAAAAAAACGCAAGATTTAAATGTAATGTAGATTAACATTATTACGCGGTACGCAATGGATTGCTACCGATACATCGCACTCGACGAATGAACTCTGCGTTCCGCGCGCATAAAAACAGCTGATCTATTTAAATCACGACCATTTCATTACATTGCTGTATTGTAGAAAAATGTGACAGTCAGAAAAATGAAAAATGGCAGTAAAGGAATTGTGATTGTTGAAAAAAATTCGAACGATTTTTAACTCAGAATAATGGTCTGAATCTACTATTTCAGTTTTCGGTACACTAAAATTTACTACCATACAACTAGACCACCTAGAAGATGGGTGGACGATATTAAAGCCGTAGTAGGAGGCACATGGACGAGAACTGCTAAGGATAGAGAGGAATGGAAAAGGTTGGAGGAGGCCTTTGCCAATAAGTGGCATACAGACAGGGTCGTCGGTGCACTATAGTTAAACTGCAGTCCGCGCAGTACTTGCTGGACGCTCTCGACAGGTTACAGCGGCGGGCTGTCCGTATCATCGGAGATCCAGAGGTCACGAGTTCACTGGAACCTCTGCAACTCCGTAGGGACATTGCCTCATTGGGGTGTTTCTACAGAATATACCACGGGGAGTGCTCTGAAGAGTTATTCCACCTTATCCCGCCCTCCCCTTTTCTATCCAGAACAACGCGTGCTGGGCTCATATGCCATCCTTACACAGTAGAGTCGACTACAGCGCGTACCAACAAGTTTGGGTCTTCATACCTCTGCCGAACGACCAAGGCATGGAATTCTCTGCCAAGGCACGTGTTTCCTTCTTCCTTCAATCCTGGGTCCTTTAAGCGGGGCGTGAAAAAGCACCTTCTCAGGCCGTCAAAGTAGAGACCTCAACATCGCCTCGGCTGCTATGAGGGCGGTGTGGAGGCCACTGCTCTTAGACCACACGACTACTTACCATCAGGTGGAGTGTGGTGATTTTGACGAGCAAAATAAAAAATAAAAACTTAGAGTGTAAGATATATATAGTATACTAGCTTTTGCTCGCGGCTTCGTCGCGTTAATTTAGAATGTGACAATCAATTCGGGTTGTACTCTGCGTGTGATAATATAATTCAATCATGATTCGCGAGACACGTGGCGCCATCTATTATCATGAGAACGTTATTATTGTTTTCCTCGGGAACAGTAATTTTTTTCGGGATGAAAGGTAGCCTATGTCCGTTTCTGTACACCTGACAACGTATATGCAAAATTTCAGGATGATCGGTTCAGTGGTTTAGGCGTGAAAAGGTAACAAACAAACTCATTTTCGCTTTTATAATATTAGTTAGGATAAGTAAAAGTGTTAGATATAGAATAGGTTAGATAGGTACCTACTGTGAATGAAATATTGTCTGAAATAAAGGCTATTATTATTATATTATACCATCTTATCTTATCTTATGTCAGTCAGTGCAGACCGGCGACATTTCGACCCAGTGGGATCTTTTGTGTCGACACTCTCCCAATAACGACTGCCATAGATGTTCATGGCAGCCGTGAGTGATGGCTTAACGTGCTCTCCGAGGCACGGAGCAGGCGATAATTGTCAATCAATACGCACATAATTTCGAAAAGTCATATAACTTCCGAAAGTTAGAGGTGCGCGACGTGGGTTCGAACCCGAGACCCTCTGCTTTGAAGTCTGTTGGTCTCCCCACTGAGCTGTCGCTGCTCTATATTATACCATACAACTGTCATGTTTATGACCAGACCGGGCAGTCTCCTCTCACAATAAATATAACTCAGAATGTGTATCTCTTTGCAGCGTTTGGGTCCAACTCCTGGACCGTAAGCAGCAGCGGTTGGAACTGGTCCTCATTCCTCTGGCGCAGTTCTCGTCTCCCACCAACTATGAACACGCACCAGATACTCTGCAAGCGAGGAACTTCCACCAGAACCCTGGCGGAAGCGAACAGGTGAGGATATCATATGACAATGATAGGATCCCTTCGATTAGCATATTATTATTACTTATACATACATAGATTCACACCTGTTTCCCAGAGGGGTAGGCAGAGACTACGGCTTTCCATTTGCTACGATCCTGACACACCTCTCTGCCTTCATTCACTTTCATCACATTCCTCATACACGCTCGCCGGTTCAAGGTGCTCTTATCTACTATGTTATAATTTATTTATTGTATTAATTGATTGAAGAACGCAACATTTTGACGACAATTGAAAACAGAAGAGTTAAGATGTTTGGCCACCTTATAAAATCAATCAAAATCAAAAATAAATTTATTCAAGTTAGGTTACAAGGTAACACTTATGAATGTCAAAGTTACACTATTTTTTTCTGTGAATTTACATTTACTGCCACGTTCAGCAAAGCAAGGGCGTAGGGCTCATGAGAAGAACGGGCAAGAAACTCATGGTCACTCTTTTTAATCGCCAACTTTACAATAAAATTTTGTTTACAAATCATGACATAGACATGATGACTTTATAAAAACATCATAGAAGGAAATGTGGAAGGAAAGAGAGGAAGGGGCAGACCCTTCTGGGTCTGCCCCTTCCTCTCTTTCCTTTCACTGACCAAAGGCATTCACTGACCAAATAAAAGGCGATGGTTATGTCTTATAAGGAGGTCAAGGTATTGGCCGAAAATCGAGAAAGATGCCGTATACTTCACCGACGAGAGCAAAGCTACTAAATGTTTTGTTTTATAAAAATTCCAACGCCCGCCCACTCAGGAATGATCCCTAGTGCGGGAGTTCTCTTTTTAAAAACAAAATTAGTATTATTAACGTATTTTATAAATGTATTTCGTTAATAAATTAATCAATATTAGCACATTGGTTAAAAAAGAGATTTAACTCGAACTCTGGAAGTTACACAATTTGAACTCTAATTGTGTGTTACTTAGAGTTAAAATTGCCTAACTTCCAAATTTAGAGTTAAGTCTTTGCTTTACTAACCCTTGGAAATTCCCATGACTCATAAAAAAAAACGCTACCTTTGCGCGTCCGTGACCCCTACGGGGGAGTCAAGAAAACTCGTTGTGATTGGTCGCGAAAAAAATACCAAATATTTTTGACTCCCTCGTAGGGGTCACGGACGCGCAACGACGTCACCATCCATAACTCCGCCGTAGGAGTCATGGACGTTTCAGAAGTTAAGAGCACGATTATGTGTAAGCAGCGATAGCTCACTGAGAAATCGTTGGACTGACACGCAGAGGCCTCGAGTTCGATCCCAAGGCGCGCATCACTGACTTTTCGAAGTTATATGCGTTTGTAATAGTCAATTATCGCTCGCTTTAACGATGAAGGTAAACATCGTGAGGAAACCTGCATGTCTGAGAGTTCTCCATAATGCTATGGAAGATATGTGAAGTCTGCCAACCCACACTGGGCCAGCGTGGACTATGACCCTTCTCACACAGAAGAGGCACGTGGCCAGCAGTGGGACCGTTTAATACAGGGCTGATATTATTATATATGTGTCTGTTCCAGCTGATACAGGACATCCAGATCCTGATCTCGGAGACGGCTCCAGACGCGTGGGTGAACGTGCACGACATCCTGCACTTCCTGCCGGCGACGCGCGGTGAACTGTCGTTCGTGTGGGGCAGCGAGGAGAGCGGACACCTGCACCTCTACCTCGTCACCTGCGCGATACTGCCGCCCTCTGCCGAGAGGAGTGCTGCTAGGTGTGAGTGTATATATAGTTTTATATACCAGACAGGCAGTTATACCTAAGCCCAAAGAACTTTTTTTAAATATTTCTAATTTTGCCTGGCTTCGGTTATATTATGTTAGTAACAGTACAATTTTTAAATAAAATGTATTATATGTTACTCGGTGATAATATAGCATTGTAATGGTGAAAGAAATTCTTAAAATCGGTTGCGTAGTTTTTGAGTTAAATCCTTACAAACAAACAAAATGTCTTTATAATATCTATATATTAATACGTGAAGCAAAAACTTTGTAACCCTTTTTACGAAAATTGCGCGGACGGAGGAGTATGAAAGTTGGCACAGTTAATGGAGATTTATATGGAGAAGAAGTGGCGAATCCTAATATTTTATAAAATATGCATTAAAATACATTAAATTAATGAAAAAACTACACGCACACAACCATGCATTGGTGCTTGTCCATTGCATGCTTGTCCAGCTGATATCGTAGAATTCTTTGTAACTATGGTTACATATGTATGTGGAGTAAGTGACTAAATGAAATGTGATTATAGGAGTATAGACATCTATACAAATAAATAAAATTGAAGTCTCTGTTTGTAATGTCAAAATAACAGCTTTTTATCTTATGTATATGAAAGTATATAAGGTACCTATACGAAAACATCTACTTTTAAAATTTTTGTATTTCTGTCTGTCTATTTGTTCCGGCTAATCTCCGAAAAGGCGAAAGCGATTTTGATGTGACTTTTACTGGCAGATAGCTGATGTTATAAGGAGTAACTTAGGCTACTTTGATTTTAGAAAAAAAAATAGGGTTCCGTGGAGACAAACACTTTTTAGTTAAAATCTACGCGAACGAAGTCGCAGGTAACAGCTAGTAGATAATAAAACCTTAATAACTATCAAACTTAAAATAAATAAATAAACCATCAAAAAGGAAAAAAATAAACTTAAAATTTAAATCAATTATGGTCGAATTTCGACCACATGGCGACCGCTAGTTTGTATAAATGATTGTTCATCACTAGGAAATAATTTTCGCGTCGCAGAGAGATATACAAACATTCAACAACTGTTTGTAGATCACATAATTTTGGTCCCGTGTGGGGATCGAAGCCGGCAAGTCCAGTTATGTCCGTTGTTTGAATGTTTTAAAAGTCGCCCGCGACACAGGGCTTGATACCCAGTGCGGGCGATTTGTGAATAAAATAAATGAATTTTAAAAAATAATATGTAACTGGCAATAAATATTTCTTATATTGTCAACAGCTGTGATAGAAATGATCGCGGAGGACGAAAGCAACGCCGTGGGGCCGAACATGATCGTGAAGGAACCGATCACGGCTGGCGAATGGGAGGTCATGGCCAGGAAGATATGGGTGAGTACACCCTCTTATAGAGAAAGCATTTGTACATTCACTCAATTGACCTCAATTGAGAGGTAAATTACACTTACTTATTGCCATCTATATACGTAATAAACGGACCCCAAGGGTGTCTACTGGGACGCCTGCACACTTACAACGTAATGCAACTAATGTTTTGTAGAAAGATCCAATAACAGTTTTCCCAACCTGGGTAATGAACTTTAACCCTCATGCACAGCAGACGCATTCGCTATCGATGCAGTACCGAGGCAGTCTCATAAAATATGTGTGTTTCTTAACGACCCATCTAAACCCCAACCTTGTCATAGTTGCTTAACTTCAACTTTGTTTTCAGGTAGACACAGTCAACCAACTGGTATACTTCGTGGGGCTTCGAGAAACCCCTCTAGAGAGGCATTTATACGTGGCGCCATTATCGCCGCCGAGACCCCACGCCGTCCAGTTACTAACCACCGTGGGCCACTCCTGCGCCGTCGACTTGGATGAGGTTAGTCCCATTGCTAGGCTTCGACACCATGTCGTAGAGAAAGAAATCACATTGAAACGTCGGACACAAAGAACACCCAGACTCGGGAAAATAATTCGTGGACAAAGTAATTTTTGTTTTTGTACGCACGCAGAAGTCAGAGATGCGCGCCTTGGGGTTAAACTTGAGACATTTGCGTGGCAGTCCAACGGTCTCCAACTAGGCTATACTGGTCTGCATGAAAAACTAATGATCATGTATTGTTGTCAGGACTGCACAATGGCGGTGATCACCTCGTCCAATATCAGCAGTGTACCAGTCACCAGGGTGTACAGGATCGCGAACAGACCCACGCCGCGCCTGCAAGTGCAGGGCACCATCACTGACCGACCCCCCTCAGGTAACTACCTACCTACTACTACCTGCTAACTATCACCTACTTACTACCTACCTACCCCTACCTATTACTACGTACCTACTACTACCTAGCTACCTACTACTATCTACCTACTTACTACCTACCTACTACTTACTACCTACTTACTACCTACCTACTACTTACTACCTACCTACTACTTCCTACCTACCTACTACTTACTACCTACCTACTACTTACTACCTACCTACTACTTACTACCTACCTACTACTTACTACCTACCTACTACTTACTACCTACCTACTACTTACTACCTACCTACTACTTACTATCTACCTACTACTTCCTACCTACTACTTACTACCTACCAACTTCTACTTACCAACTACTTACTACCTACTTATTACTATCTACCTACTTCTACCGCTCATCTATTAGTACCTACCTATTACTAACTACTCACTACTACCTACTACTACTATCTCCCTACTACTACTACCTACTTACCTATTACCACTATCTACTTACCTACTACCACCTATCTACCTACCTACCTACTACAACCTACTTACCTATCTAGCTACCTACTACTACCTTTTTATACAATATTCTTCTTAACCTGTTAATTGTTGGAATACCAAACATAATTAAAAACCTATTGTGTCTGGCCGCCGGTGTGCTGTTGCTACTCAATAGGTTAAAAGCGTTTACGACATGTGGCATGTTTCTTGTAGTAACATTGCAAATTAATGTCATATTTTGAGGTTGTTAAACGTCCATCAATTTATTTGGGCTGGACCGTAATGCCAAAGATCGCCTTTAGTAATGCGGGTTAGAATTGAAACTCACATAACCAATCGAGAACAAATTTTATTGAGTTAGCTGGGGCTTATATAGAGGTTGGAGAGAATCTTAACAGCGCGGTTCAGCACATGAACAACGCCATCTATTGAGCTCAGGGTTAAACATTTTACATAAGTTGTTGCGATGGAACATTCTGCTCACCATGGTCAGAATGGCCATAACAGTAAAACACAGCTAACTATGAATATATTATACAAAATTACATTTATTTGAAAACGTTTCTAAAACACTTTATATGCTAAAATAAAAGTGTATTACGAAAACATGTATTTTTGAATTTTTTCTGACTGTCTGTTTGTTCCTGCTAATCTCCGAAACTGCGGAACCGATTTTGACGGGACTTTCACTGGCAGATAGCTGATGTTATAAGGAGTAACTTAGGCTACATTGATTTTAGAAAAAAAGAGTTCCGCGGAGACAAACACTTTTTAGTTAAAATGTACGCGGACGAAGTCGCAGGTAACAGCTAGTATAATATAAATTAAAATGGAAACCTCATATTGAAACACTATACAAAAGAATTAATAAATCAGCATATGCGCTACATGAACTAAAACAGATCTCAAATGTTAATACCTTGATAACGGCGCGGCGTATCATGGATTAGTTGCCTCAGTCCTGAGGTATGGTGTAATTTTTTGGGGAAACTCGACTGACATTGATTTAATTTTTAAGGCACATAAAACGGTGGATGATGTCCATGTTTGGACTTCAAATAATCGAAACCTTTAAACCTTAGTATAAGAATATTTAGCTTGGATTGCCTTCTCTTCACTGTAGATGTGTGTCTTTAAATTATTTGTTAGTTTTTTCATTATTGTGAATATCTGTTGATGTGTTAATGAACTTTTTAAATATTACTGACTAGCTTTTGCCCGCGGCTTCGCTCGCGTTAATTTAGAATTTGACAATCAATTCGGGTTGTACTCTGCATGTAATAATATAATTCAATCATGATTCGAAAGACATGTGGCGCCATCTATTATCATAAGAACGTTATTATTGTTTTCCTCGGAAACAATATTTTTTTTCGGGATGAAAGATAGCCTATGTCCGTTTCTGTACACCTGTCAACGTATATGCAAAATTTCAGGATGATCGGTTCAGTGGTTTAGGCGTGAAAAGATAACAAACAAACAAACAAACTCATTTTCGCTTTTATAATATTAGTTAGGATTAGGATTAGGATTCATATCAATACTATTAACTGCCTCCGTGGCGCAGCGGTAGTGAATGTGACTGCTGTGCATGAGGTCTCGGGTTCGAATATCGGGTCGGGCCAACAAAAAAAAGTTATTGGGTTTTCTGTTAAGAAATCTCAATAACAGCCCGGAGTTAGGAAGTTGGCGGTGTTGGACACCGCCGTGCTTCGGAAAGCACCTAAAGCCGTTGGTCCTGCGCCTCATCTCTCTCCGGTCGGGTCGGATTGCCGTCCCATCGGATCATGAGAGTTAGGGAGCAGAGAGTGCACTTGTGCACACTATAATATCTCCTGCGCAGATGGCCAGTCTCCGTTAAGATTGGCCGCCGTGACCGAAATCGGGCACGAGGACATTATTATTATTATAAAGAGAAAATATATGTTTGTAAAAGTTAAACTTCGAAACTACTGAACCAATTAGATTTTCTTTCAACATTAGAAAGCTACTTTATCCAAAATTAACATAAGCTACAGTTCTTGCATCTCACGAAGGCGAGCGGGCTTTACGTGTACATGCACAGTGCGGTAGTATGCGTGTTTGACAGAGCGGTCAGTTGCGAGCGACACTTACACACACATATGTACATAGCCCTCTCGCTATCGTGAGTAGCAAGAACTATACATGCTACGAGCCACGGTCGCGGACCAGTAATTATAAACGTAGGTGATACCCCGGGAGACAGCTAGTACTAGATATTATTACGTATGGATACAAGAGAAATCTTAATCAGAAAATATTTGTTCTGAATAGTAAAATTCAAAAAGTAGATATTTTGAATATACAAAAATAATAAAGTAGTTAATAATATAAAAAATGTTGAGGAACCCTGACTATTTATTTACATTCTTGATTTCGTCTCGTTTGCCTGCCTATAGTTGTTATATCGTAACCAATGTGCTAAATCTGTTATTCTGTTGGTGCAGCGGACTCGATAGACTCGCGGAGTTTCAACGGCTCGTGGGACAGCCGGTCTGGCGACGGCGACGATACAGACAGCGAAACCGGATCTCTAGTCAGAGGTACCCAACCTTTCCTTCAACATTAACTTATTTAATATCAGTCCAGTATTGAATTATCCCACTGCTGGAGTCGGGCTTCTTCTTAGTAGGAGTATGATTAGGCCATAGTATACTCCAATGGCCCAGTGCGGGCTATACATATACAAGAAATATCTCCGGACGGGATCCTTTCTTTTCGCATAATATCTTTTCCCTAATATACAATAACTAGTTTGGTATAATAATACTTTGCCATAGCTGTCTTTGGCTTACAGTTTATGGTGACATAATTATTTTAGTGACAACCCGAAAAATAGGTTCCGGTTGAACCGAAACACATCGAAATTCGCCCTGAATTTCGGTACGTAACCTCTTGATATTGTCCTAAACCCTTTTATGAAGCAGTCTTAACAACGGAGTAATTTTAATTTATTAATAATATTATATTATTAATAAATTACAAAAAAATATATATATATTATAAAAATTTAAAAATAAAGAAACCTGTTTTTATAATGCCCCGCTCTCAATTTGAGAAGGGTTTTCATTGGCGTATATTGATCCTCCATTACATTATAATAGAGGATCAGGTGAGCCGTGATCACCCCAGAACAGTCTCGTGCAGTTCTGGGGTTTTATGTAGGCCCACAAATAGTTGTACCGAGTGTGAATGTTTTTTGTCCGTTGTTTGAATATTTGTGAAGTCTACCACGACACACGATTTATATCTAGTGCGGAAGAAGTGTTCTAAAAGAAAAAGTGATCTTTAACAACGTTAGGCAGTTTTCTACACAATGTTTTCCTTAATATTGTCTTCTGTTTACGCGAATGTTATTCATTGAAATTAAACTACTATATACGGATTTTATCGTGTTGTTTATTTGACACTTTATTACATAATTTTAGAAACTGTTATATAAAAATAATAATCCGTATATAGTAGTTTAATTTCAATGAATGTTTTCCTTTACAATCTTTATAAATACATACATATTCTGACGTTTATATTCTGGAAGGTGTATGCATACGTGTGTTATAGCCACATTTTGTCAAATACGATTTGAAGTCTCAAATAATATGGGGTGATCCTGAGAAATTTTTAAAATCCTCCTTATTTATTAGTGATACTACCCATTCTATAAATATATAGAATACTAGCAGTTTTTTTTCCACAGAAAGATCTCTAAGTATATCGGAGATCCCTCCTCCTCAAATATACTCAACGCGCCTGTCGTGTGGCGCCACCGCCTACTGCACCCTGTGGCGCTGCGGGCGAGCGGGGCGGAGCCCAACCGTGCTACACGTGTACGGGGGCCCCGAGGTGCAGACTGTCACTAACAGCTACAAGGTGAGTACTGTGACATGTGTCGTTGCGGGCGAGTGGGGCCGAGCCCCACCGTGCTACGCGTATACGGGGGCCCCGAGATGCAAACTGTCACTAACAGCTACAAGGTGAGTATTATGACATGTGTCGCTGCGGGCGAGCGGGGCGGAGCCCCACCGTGGTACACGTGTACGGAGGCCCCGAGGTGCAGACTGTCACTAACAGCTACAAGGTGAGTACAGTGACAAGTGTCGCTACGGACGAGCGGGACGGAGCCCCATCGTGTTACACGTGTACGGGGGCCCCGAGGTGCAGACTGTCACTAACAGCTACAAGGTGAGTACTGTGACATGTGTCGCTGCGGGCGAGCGGGGCGAAGCCCTACCGTGCTACACGTGTACGGGGGCCCCGAGGTGCAGACTATCACTAACAGCTACAAGGCGAGTACTGTGAGATGTGGTGCTGCGGGCGAGCGGGGTGGAGCCCCATCGCGCTAAATGAGGGGCTGATTGGATCACTGGCTCTACAAACATGTTTCAAATTCTCAGATTGACTAAACAGAGTGGCCATTCAATCACCTACAAAATTGGAAGAGGTGGATCTGAAATAACATACCTTTGGGCCCCTAATACGTGTCGTATGAGGTGTCAGGATCATCCATTCTTTATAGGACACTAGTACTACTACTAAACCATATTGTGAAGTATTACAGATGACTAAATCGATACATTGTATAATTGGTCGTAGTGTTGTAAAATAAGTACATATTTCAATAAAGTATTTTTATTTTCAGGGTATTCGCCAGCTACGCATGCATATGTTAGCGGCGCGGGGCTTCAACGTAGTTGCGGTAGACTCAAGAGGGTCTAAGCACAGAGGCAGAGCTTGGGAAGCTGCCATCAAAGGCAAGCTGGGACAAGTCGAACTGGATGACCAGGTAATAACAACAGACACAAAAATGTTGACAAGATTGCCTTGGTGGCGCAGGTCTTTCGTTTGGCTATAAGCATCCTATTACATAGGACCTTACGGTCACGGACGTGACTATATGACCTTAAAATATGCTATTTGACTAGTTTCTGGGTCTATAAACCCTAAAAATCACAAATTTTATTTATTTTTTCGTTTTTCATAAAAATAAATAATTATAAAATACATTGATTATATTATTTAAACTATCAAAACGAATTAAATGAGTTGTTATTGAAACCATAATGTTTGTTGTCTATAGGTAGAAGTTTTACAATGGCTTGCGAAGGAGACCGGATGCATAGATATGGAAAGAGTCGCGATACACGGATGGAGTTATGGTAAGTAGTACTATAATAAGACCAGCGTGTAAATATGTTGAGTGGCCAGATAAATTATGGTTACTGAATGGCCTCCGTGGGGGTCGTAGTGTGATGTTATATAGCCTATAGCCTTCCTCGATATCTCAATATCGCTATCCAACACTAAAATAATTTTTCAATTCCAACCAATAGTTCCTAAGATTAGCGCGTTCAAACAAACAAACAAACTCTTCAGCTTTATAATATTAGTATAGATTATAATAACATGTTTATAAATTGTCCCGCTGCTAGAACCTATTCTCAGTATGAGAAAAGGTAGACCATAGTCCACCTCGCTACCCCAGTGAGGGTTGCCCTAGGCTAACGTGGTATCCCCGAGAGGGCGCGCGCGTCCCGCGCGCCTTCCAATGTCGAAAGGGGAGAGCGGTGAGGCTCTCCCCTTGGGACGAGAGGTGGTCGGGTCCGTTTGACCCGGCCCGCACCCACACGGGGGGGCCTGCTATGGATGACTCAATTCTTTTAAGAGCTCCCAACAGGCCCCTCCATTAGGTGAGAGAGGGAACACCCCAGGTTTTTTAGTGGGTATACCAGAATGGGGAGGAGTCCCACACGCCCCGCCGGTGCCATCCCCTAGCCGGCGGATAGTACATCAAGCATTTTTCCTGGGTACCAAAAAAAAAAAAAAAAAAGGCTAACGTGGTATGTTCTGCTTTATTTCATACCTAGATGTGCCCGCGGTTTATAGTTACTGCGCCGCCCCCGTTGGTCGTAGTGTGATGTTGTTCCTCGTACTAGGCTATCCAACACTTAAAATATTTTTTCATTTCGAACCAGTAGTTCCTGAGATTATAGCGTTCAAACAAAAAAACAATCTCTTCAGCTTTATAATATTAGTATAGATTCATTATGGAATAAAGCAAAACATAGGGACTTGGTATATAGATTATTATATCTTAATTTGTTTGGCCTAGTGTCATTATTTAGGGAGAAAACTGAGGAAGACGTTTGTATGGATGAAACTCTGCCTGCATTTCAATTTCATAAAAACTACAAAGCTAGATGGATTTCTTTTACTATTATACTTGTCAACACAATTTATCTAAAGCCATTATTCAATATTAATCAGCACAGGTAGGAACCAGGCAGGTCAACCACGTCGAATCTTTTAAGTTACGTCACGGATATTTATAAAGCAATGAAAAACAGTCCAGAAGTATATGCTATCTATACCGATTTCTCAAAGGCGTTTGAGGTGGTTGATCATAGACGTTTTATACAAAAATTGGCTGACGCAGGGATTTGTGGCTCGCTACTAAGATGGTGTGAATCCTACCTCACAAATAGATCACAGCTCATGAAAATCAGAGACTACAAATCTAGAGCTAGAACTGTCCCGTCTGGACTACCCCAGGGCTCACACCTAGGACCCCTCTTCTTATTAGACTATTTCAATGACATATGATCAGACATCTGCCAAACCAAAAAAAAAACTATACTACGTATATTTGGTAACTGATTGTTCAGTTAATATTCTTAGTATTTTTTGGATTTGTAACACCTAACGAATATTATTTGTGAGGTTATCTATTATGGTCAATGAGGTCAAATGCTTTACTGAAATCAGTGACACAACAAAAAATTTACTGTAGTAATCTTATTAATTCTGACCTCCTGCGCTAAATGGGGCTTTTGCTTTAGATGCCTATATTTTCTATTTCACTAGAGTGATTTAAAATCTTAAGCTAAAGTTGTAACAATGGAGACAGGTCAAATAATTATTGTCTGTTTTAAATACGAACTTCCTTTTGACTCTTCATAGTACGTAACTCTGCACATTTCATATAAATGAAAGACTTATAAAATAATTAGAATTAAATAATAAGTATCAATTGGTGATATTTTTATTAATAAGGCTGACGTAATAAAGGCTTTTCCCTAGGTCCATAACATTATATTAGTTTATGTATGTTCGAAGGTGGTTACCTGTCGCTGCTGGGGCTGGCGACGCGGCCAAACATCTTCCGTGTGTGCGTGGCGGGCGCGCCCGTGACGTGCTGGCGGCTGTACGACACGGCCTACACGGAGCGCTACATGGGCGCGCCCGCACGCGCGCCGCACGCCTACACGCGCGCCAGCGTGCTCGCGCATGCACCCTTCTTCCCTGACCAGTGAGTGTGTTCTTTTGCACTTCCGCATGTGCGTGGCGGGCGCGCCGGTGACGTGCTGGCGGCTGTACAACACGGCTGCCACGTCTGTCTATCTGTTCGCGATAAACTCGAAAACTACTGAATGGATTTTCATGCAATTTTCACCAATTGACAGAGTAATTGATGGGGATCGGTGATTGTGGGAGGTGTATAATTCGTTAAGGTTTTGTGAAATTGGTTGCAATTTGACTATGATTATTGATGATATCAGAATGAAACAAGCCGACTGGGAGCTTTCATCGAAAATGCTGCCTTATTCCTTTAAGATATAATAAAACAATATATGGTGGGATTATTCCTCTTTTATAGGTCTACAGAAAAGTACTGTCTCCAAGAGAATTAAATTTATTGACAAAATCCACATTAAGGCGAACGAAGCCGCAGTTAAAATCTAGTCCACACTAAATAAGTGTTCTCCGTTTCCCAGGGAGGGGAGGCTACTCATCATCCATGGTCTAGCTGACGAGAACGTGCATTTCTGCCACACAGCCGCGCTCACTGCCGAGTTGGTCCGGCTCGGAAAACCGCATAGGGTGCAGGTAATGTACTTAGCTCTAGCTTGATGGTCAATTTGTGGGGGAAGGTGTGATGTCCCTCCAACACAAAGGGAGGATCCTCTGACCAGGCTGGGTGATCGTGCCTAGCAGGCCGTGGCACGGTGGTTGATGTCGGGCACTTGTATATATACTTAGTCGCTGTATAAACTTTACTTGTGCGATTCAGCATTGTATGGTGGACGTGATTTATAAGCGCTTATTGTGTAAAGCGCCATCTGGTGAATATAGTCGGAACTTCTCCGAGGAAAGAGTGTGATTGGGCCTCCGGCACTCTTACTCACCGAACGAAACATAACAGTAGGAATACTGATATTTCCCGTCGATATTCTGTGAGAGGGTAGTCCTTCCCCGGTCGAGCCGGCCCATTCATGCTGAAATCAGCGAGGCTCTACTATTCAATCATATCATCATGTAATATCATTTATTTCACAGGTATACCCGGGTGAGAGGCACTCTCTCCGAGCGATGCACGCGGCGAAACATTACGAAGCGACACTACTGCACTTCTTACACGAAAACCTTTAATATTCGCATGTATATACAGACGGAATGACAAGCTACATGTATGCGGTTCGGTTCCCAGTGGTCTATGTTTATATAAGCACCTGTGTTAGCATAAATTTGGTAGAAGCGATTGGTCGACTTGTGTCCGGTTCCGAGTCATTTAAACCATTTATTTTCGTTACATACAGGCTGATTGGTAAAAGACCGGACATATTGAAGAAGGTATTCAGTACTCGATTCTGGAAACGAATATCTAAAAAAAAATAGGTACTTAACATTTGACCTAGTTATCCAATAAAAACTTAATGCGCATATACCAAAGCTAAACAAAACCTCCGGCCCTCGCCCCCAGCTACCGCACCCCGCACTCTCCCGAATTTGCACCCCGCCCGTCTTGTTCTTATCAAAGGTCATTAGCCTCGACAGCTGTGTGCGCAGTGTCCACATTTTATGGATATTTCATACAAATTTTCATAAAGGTTTTCTTGAAGGTTATACAGATTTTATTTTTATTTCTTTTTTATACGTTACTTCTGACCATAAATTATCATGTCCTTATATTATATGTACAATGTTTAACCAGACACACTGTATAGTTGTTACATATTTATTGTTATATATATACAAAATAAATATAAACTGGCATACATGCATAACAAAGAGCTCCAGCTCAGTATTTGCTGCGCACATGCACAGCACTGATTTTCAGCTGGGCCCTGATAATTGAATTTTTGTAACTTCATTAAGTTGAGTCGTTTTAACTATATTTATATCAGCCCTGAATTAAACGGTCCCACTGCTGGGCACGGGCCTCTTCTCAGTGTGAGAAGGACCATAGTCCACCACGCTGGCCCGGTGTGGGTTGGCAGACTTCACATATCCTCGAGAATTTACATTATTCGAATCGTAAATAAAAAGTAACTTATAAATCGCTATTCGAATTCTACTTCGTACGATTCGTACAATTTTCAAACAATTTGGTATATTATTTTTGTGACTTATCGCTATTACGTATTCGCATAGAAACGCTCACCCATCCTATTTTATGTAGCCTATACAAATAAATAAAATTAAAGTGTCTGTTTGTAATATCAAATAACAGTTTTTTACTAAATCCATATGAAAGTAAATACGTTAAATAAATAACAAAACAATTTTTTAAGATTTTGTCTGTCTGTCTGTACCGGCTAATCTCTGAAACAGCTGGACCGATTTTGATGGGGCTTTCATTGGCAGATAGGTCATGTTATTAGGAGTAGCTTAAGCTATTTTTAAGATTTTTTTGTTAATTTTCACGCGGACTAAGTCGCGGTTAACAACTTGTTTTATACATACCTTGACCACTGGAAATGATACCGCATACGAATTATAAGAAACTTTAAAATAACTACTCAGTACTTTAAAGTTTAATTAGAATATGCGTGTAAAATTTACAATACGTATGCATATGCGTGAATGGGCATGCGGACTAAAATGTGAGCGTATGGAAATTTAGTCTAAACAGAGCACAGAACCGGCTAACTTCCTACAAGAGACACGCCTCTTGTCATATTGTACCTATTGAACTAAAAACCTTTTCAGTCCGTCTTATAGATTAGCAAAAAATATTTAAGACCTATTTTTTGTATTAACAAAACAATAAAAATTTACGATATAACGCATTAAAGTTCTGGAGTGGGGGCTTGTGACGTCACATGCTTGTAAAATTTGTACTGGCAAGTGACGTAACACGAAATTTAAATCATAATTTTCATTGTTATTAGTTTGTGCGACAAAAGAAAAATACGTGTCAAATATTTTTTGCTAATCTAAAGACATACTAAATCTTTTTTAGCCCGCATGCCTATTATGCCTTCATAGGAATAATATGACAAGAGGCGCATCTCTTGTAGGAAGTTAGCCGGTTCTGTGCTCCGTTTAGACATAATTTAGCGCATACACGCATTTCTATTACGTATTATAAAATTTTGAGACATATCCTAAATATACTCTAAAACGTGAGCAGGATTTTTAGAGTAATGTACGTTCAATGTATAATAAAGAATTAGCTTAAACAATTATGATATTTGTTAATCGGCAACAGCTGGCCCGAAAACGATGAAACTATGACATTTGGCTCAATGTAGCGATGATCATTTTGAAGGTATAATATATAAGCCTAGGTGCACGGATGGCGTAGTGGTTCAAGTGGTCGCCTCGGCTCTGCCATCGCCGAGTGTTGTGGGTTCGATTCCCCAAAAATTTATGTGATCCACAAATGGTTGTTCTGAATCGAGGTGTTCTTTGAGTCCGTTGTTTGAATATTTATAAAGTCTCCAACACAGAAACTATACCTAAAGGTTTGAATAACCTGAGTGGTATTCACTGCCGCCGTGGGTAGAAGTATATATCGCGCGGGTTTCGCTCAGGTATTTAGTATCAAGTTTCGCGGTTAGAGCGACCTGAGCGGTATTCGCTGCCGCTGTGGATAGAAATGCCTGCCGCGCGGGTTTCGCTCAGGTATTTAGTATCAAGTTCCGCGGCTAGAGCGACCTGAGCGGTATTCGCTGCCGCTGTGGATAGAAGTGCCTGCCGCGCGGGTTTCGCTCAGGTATTTAGTATCAAGTTCCGCGGCTAGAGCGACCTGAGCGGTATTCGCTGCCGCTGTGGATAGAAGTGCCTGCCGCGCGGGTTTCGCTCAGGTATTTAGTATCAAGTTCCGCGGCTAGAGCGACCTGAGCGGTATTCGCTGCCGCTGTGGATAGAAGTGCCTGCCGCGCGGGTTTCGCTCAGGTATTTAGTATCAAGTTCCGCGGCTAGAGCGACCTGAGCGGTATTCGCTGGCGCTGTGGATAGAAGTGCCTGCCGCGCGGGTTTCGCTCAGGTATTTAGTATCAAGTTCCGCGGCTAGAGCGACCTGAGCGGTATTCGCTGCCGCTGTGGGTAGAAGTGCCTGTCGCGCGGGTTTCGCTCAGGTATTTAGTATCAAGTTCCGCGGCTAGAGCGACCTGAGCGGTATTCGCTGCCGCTGTGGATGGAAGTGCCTGCCGCGCGGGTTTCGCTCAGGTATTTAGTATCAAGTTCCGCGGCTAGAGCGACCTGAGCGGTATTCGCTGCCGCTGTGGATAGAAGTGCCTGCCGCGCGGGTTACGCTCAGGTATTTAGTATCAAGTTCCGCGGCTAGAGCGACCTGAGCGGTATTCGCTGCCGCTGTGGATAGAAGTGCCTGCCGCGCGGGTTTCGCTCAGGTATTTAGTATCAAGTTCCGCGGCTAGAGCGACCTGAGCGGTATTCGCTGCCGCTGTGGATAGAAGTGCCTGCCGCGCGGGTTTCGCTCAGGTATTTAGTATCAAGTTCCGCGGCTAGAGCGACCTGAGCGGTATTCGCTGCCGCTGTGGATAGAAGTGCCTGCCGCGCGGGTTTCGCTCAGGTATTTAGTATCAAGTTCCGCGGCTAGAGCAACCTGAGCGGTATTCGCTGCCGCTGTGGATAGAAGTGCCTGCCGCGCGGGTTTCGCTCAGGTATTTAGTATCAAGTTCCGCGGCTAGAGCGACCTGAGCGGTATTCGCTGCCGCTGTGGATAGAAGTGCCTGCCGCGCGGGTTTCGCTCAGGTATTTAGTATCAAGTTCCGCGGCTAGAGCGACCTGAGCGGTATTCGCTGCCGCTGTGGATAGAAGTGCCTGCCGCGCGGGTTTCGCTCAGGTATTTAGTATCAAGTTCCGCGGCTAGAGCGACCTGAGCGGTATTCGCTGCCGCTGTGGATAGAAGTGCCTGCCGCGCGGGTTTCGCTCAGGTATTTAGTATCAAGTTCCGCGGCTAGAGCGACCTGAGCGGTATTCGCTGCCGCTGTGGGTATAAGTGCCTGCCGCGCGGGTTTTGCTCAGGTATTTAGTATCAATAGTTTGCATGTTAAAATTGTATTAATGTAATTGCTTAAATTTTGCATGCCACATGTGGCAGAATATGCAGTACAAAATTTAAAATGACCACCTGTATACCTGAACCATATTCTGGCAAATAAAGATTATTATTATTATTATCAACTCTACCCACAAGGATAGCGAAATCCGCTTTGGTGTGAACAGTAATATTACCGTATACCCACTCGGGTTTCTCTACCGCAAACGGTAGCGAATACCGCTTAGGTTTGAACAGGCCTTAATGCGGGAGCTGTCTTTTTAAAAACAAAGAACAACAAATCTGATCGTAAGGTATTCAGTTGTATTCATGGGTAGTGTAAAATTTAGCGAGAATATTATTAATAACAACGCAGACCCTAAAATAGAGGCTATAAGACCCTCCCTATGACATAGGTCTTTTTTAAGAGACACTTAGAGGACATAATTATAATGAACTTTAATGATGTTTGCAATTCTATGAGTACTCAATGAAAAACTAAGCTTCTTTGACACCTTTGCATTATTCCCTTTGGGGGTAGGCAAGCGTAATGATAACTTATATCAATAATAATATTCTACTACAGAACTTAAACTCTTAAAATATAAATGTTTAGTGAAATCTGTGTTGACAAAAACTTGCAAATAAATCCTCTAGGGCAGTGGTCGGCAACCTTGTCGACAAAAAGAGCCAAATATAGTTAATACACAATTGATATCTATTCAAAGAGCCATTTTTTTAACTTCAGCTTTGCTTTAGCAGAAGTCATAATTGAGGAGTATAGTTTCAAAACCCGCCAAAACGATATCAGAACAAAAATAATGTTCCGATTGAATATGAAGCTCCTTCGTTGCTTCTATCGTATAGCACTGATAGTTTTCAACAAAACCTACTAAAATTCTATTAAATCAGCTCACAAAGGTAGCAGTTTGTTGCAAACACCGCTAAAGTAGTCCATTTATATTATGTCTTTAATGGTTTTTTGAGATTTACTTTTATTTGGTGTAAAGTATTTTAGAGGATTTTGAAACTAATCTCAATTAGGGAAATAATTAGGATTAAAAGAGCACTCTCAAGCTTGCCTTTGTCAAATAAGTGTTAGTTTAACTAAGAGTAAATAAAATAAAATTTGGTACTATACTTATAAAGCAAGATAATAGATAATATTCCGTGCCTGCACTAAACATTTGGTGGAAGAGCCACAGCCGAGGAGTCAGAATCGCATGCGGCTCACGAGCCGCGGGTTGCCGACCACTGCCCTAGGGGATCCATGTGGATAAAAATTCCAAAGAAATCCCTGAGGGGATACAAGCACCATCCTACTGGACGGAGGGATAACATCAGTCCTGTTTTTAAACTGTCCCACTGCTGGGCATAGCTCTTATACAAGGAGAAAGAGATCTCCACGCTTTTAAATTAGGGGCTGGTCAGACATTGCATGCCTTTGAGAACATTTAAAAGAGATTAGACATACGAAGTCTCCTCACGATATCTTCCATTACCGTTAAAGTTGGCGATAATTCGATTCTTAGTGTTGTCAGCAGTAAATATGTAATTGTGGTGCCTTATGCTATTAGTATAGCAACTCTTTGTCATTTAAAGTATTATATACGCAGTGTTTTGTAAATAATGGCTGATCATAAAGCACCTTAGAAGAGCTATTGGGAACCCAAAATAAAATACAAAAAAAGCATTCAAAATGTATTACTTTGCTGTGTATTTAAAAAAATAATGCAAATTGTAATTATGTAAAAAAAAAGACTCTAATTATGTATAATTTTTGTCATACATTGATTGTATTTCTTTTTAGAAAAAAAGGTATCTTAATTTCAATGGTTATCATGAAATGTGGTAAAAATATATTTGTTAAGTTTAAACAGCTGTCAAATATTTTTAAAATGGAATGTATTTTATTTTGGGCCAATAGCTCTACTATGTGTTTTAGGCTTATTCATTTTTACGGAACAAGTCTATAATGGTCGGCATTTCTTTATATACGTATATAAGATATTTTCAATAAAATTGTGATTTGGACGACAATCAAACACAATTGAGTTTCTCTGTAAGAAAAGAAACGATTTTTTTTTAATTTTTTTAAATTTTATTTATTAATGCACAAAACACATTACAGTCGTTATTACATCTTATACCATAAATACATTGTTTAAGTAGATCTGTAGAACGTAACTAATATGTGCACACAAAGAAATCAATAAGGATTACACAAAAATTATCTCTGATTTATGAATGCCTAATATTACAAATAACATATGAGTTTAGATTTGGATGCCTCTGCTGAAATCAGACCCATCCAAACCCAACTTACTATGGAGGATGTCATTGACTATTTTAGTAAGTATATTTGTTGTAGTTGCGATCGAAAAGTCTAGTAATTTATTGAGTTTTGCCATATTATTATATTGACGGGCCATTCTTGTTAATAGATTATAATAAGAAATATTATTTTTATATATTTGAAGGGCAAATATGTTTGTATCATTAGCCATACATTACATTTAATGTATGGCTAATGATACAACATTTAATATTATTAATCACAACGTATGTTGCTAAATCACAATTAAAATAAATACAATGGTATTTTTACTTTATAAATTGTTTTCTGACAACTACCACGAGACCGTTCCATTTTATATCTTTTTATAGATTTTAAAATCAATTTGTTATGTCACGGTCCAATGAGGTTTGCTGTGCGAGAAAATTTAAATTAAAGAAAATTATATTTTTCTTTACATATACTTTATAAATTATAGTCGAAAAATGCATTTCATACAGTATTTATTGAGTATTTTATTTTATAACAGTCATATAGAATTATTATTTTTGTGATTTCGTTCTGAAAATAACATTCGTGTTTAGGAGTTTGGGGTAACAGGTTACACGAATAAAATTAAATGTGTGCGTTATGTCGATAAATGCATAAACAATTTAACTAATATTATAAATGCGAATGTGTGTGCGTTTGTTTATTACGCTTTCACGCCTTAACTACTCGACCGATCTTCATGAAATTTTGCATACACGTCGTCAGAGGTACAGAAAAGGACATAAAAAGTACTTACTCCATTGGCTCAACGACCCAAAATGTTTCTTGGCCTCCGACACTAGAGAGCGCCACTTTGCCCGATCTTTGGCCACTTCTCGCCAATCACCAGAATGAAGCTCCCTCAGATCCAAATTCACAACATCTTTCCAGCGTCATCTGGGGCGACCGACATCGACAGGGCGATGTCCTGTTGGTCGACCCAAATACGTTCTCTTTACACCACGGTCTTCTCCCATTCTCTCAACGTGGCCAAGCCATCGGAGTCTGTGAGCTTTTATTTCTCCTATAATGTTAGAATTGGCTACGAGTTCCTCGATTTTGGCGTTTTTGCGAATCCGCCAGCTCCCGTCGGGTCTCTGCACAAGGCCCAAGATCTTTCGAACTGTTATTAATTTACCTAACCAACTTTACGCGAGTGAATCTGCGGGCAAAGTCTAGTTTAAAAATAAAAGTCCCGTTTATTGGTTAGGGGACAATTTGCATATTTTTTGTAGCCTGGTTTTTCAATTAGTGACTGAAAATTTTAATTGCTTAGAAATATTTTTTGGATATGGTATAAATATTTTAGATGAAGTCTAAATCTAGTATTTTTAAAGTGAAAACGAAATTTTTATTAGAAACAGAACTGTGTAGCAATAAGCTTGCTTCTAGTTATGTATACCTAATCATAGCTTAGCAAAATGTGGGTCTAATACACCTAATATTCTTATGGTCGGCCTCCATGGCGTAGTGGTTAGTGTAACCGACTGCCACGCGTGAGAGGTCGCGTGTTCGATTCCCGCACAAGTCAAACATTTATGTGCATAAACATTAATGTTTGTCTTGGTCTGGGTGTTTCTATGTATAACATGTATGTATTTACAAAATAAATGTATATATGCACGTTTATCCATTTTCTAGTACCCATAGTACAAGCTCTGCTTAGTTTGGGCTAGATGGTGTTGTGTGTATGTGATAGAATATTATTATTATTCTCTCAAAAGAATTTTATTGTGGCATATTATAATAAAACAACAGCGATAGCCTATTGGAAGACCGTTGGCCTGCCACGCAGAGGTCTCGAGTTCAATCCCAAGGCGCGCAACTCTGACTTTTCGAAGTTATGTGCTTATTAAATAGTTAATTATCGCTCGCTTTAACGGTGAAGGAAAACATCGTGAGGAAACCTGCATGTCCGATTTTTACATAATGTTCTCAAAGATATGTGAAGTCTGCCAACCCGCACTGGGCCAGCGTGGTGGACTGTGGCCTAACCCATCTTATATGAAAATAAATAGACATAATAGTTGGATATTATTAACCTTTTAACCGCCCCACTTCATAACATTTGTGCCCTCAGTGCCCGGCACAGTGAATCGAAAATAAATACTTATTTTTAGGACTTCTAATTATGAGACTAAAGTGTATTAAATTGTAAATGATTACTTAATTATCCATTTACACAATATAAATATTTTTTTGATTGAAAACACCGTAATTAAATAAAAAAGCAGATTAAACGAGCTGTGGTATCTGGTCGGAAATATACGACGCTGGCGAAATGGACACGAAAATATTTGTCGGATTAATCCGACGTAAGCGGTTAAAAGGTTAAAGTAATAAAATACTGCGTCGATATCGCAGTAGTAATTAACGTGACAGTTGTGCATGAGGGCATATCATAGCGGCACGAAATCTAGGACCCTTCTCACACTGAGAAGAGGCCCGTGCCCAGCAGTGGGACAGATTAATCTTCTCCCTAGCCTTTATTATTCCCAAGTCACTTGGGATCGGCTTTCTAGTCTAACCGGATTTGACTGGATATCAGTTTTTACACGGAGCGACTGCCATCTGACCTCCGCAACCCGAAGGCTAACGATACCCTAAGGATAGACCAGTGTTAGGATATTAGAGGGCACTGACTTCCCAACAACGAATGCCATAGATGTTCATGGCAGCCGGGACAGATTAATACAGAACTGATATTAAATAATCCTTTTAAGAACACAACGCGAGAGAGTATATATTTATCTTTTAAATATATCATCGCTACTGTTTGAGAGCTGATGGGTGAAGTTCATTACAAGCATAAGGAATCCTAACTAATATTATAAAAACGAATGTGAGTTTGTTTGTTACGCTTCTACGCCTTAACTACTCGACCGAACATCATGACATTTCGCATACACGTTTTCAGGGGTACAGAAAAGGACACAGGGTACCTTTCCAGAAAAAGTATTGTTCCTGAAAGATTTAGACGAAATCCACATTAACGCAAGCGAAATCGTAGGCAAAATCTAGTCTATGTATTAATAGGCAAAGACAAAACAGTTCCTTTTCGACCTGTTTTCAGAAAAAAGGTACTGTTACCGATCAAAGCTGCGGGCAAAAGTTAGTTGTTGATATTTCGGTACATCCATTCCCGCTTGTATTGAACTTCGTCCTGTCGGCTGATAGGCATATTGGTTCCGGAGTTACATCGTTGTATCCGCATCTGTGAGTAGCAAAGGTTCGTAGAGTTAAATTTATTAGTAATACTTTGTATTAGACTTATTACCTATTATTACGAATGTAAATATTTTTTAATATTAATAAAATATATGTTTTTAAAAATCATTTGTTGTTTTTTTTAACACGCTTTTATTAACTTCACCTGTACCTATGTTTGTTTGTTTGTTTGTTTGTAACCGAATCCGTTGGACTTGATTTTGACCCACTTCAAACGGTCAGATTTCATTTCAACGTTGTAGACTCATCGAGGACCGATGACAATACAATAATTTGATAAGATTATCTCATTATCCTGATTAGGATCGTCAGGATTAATGATTTTCTCACAGATCCTTTGCGTGAGACCGAGAGAGATAAAGCAAGCGCGTGGTCTGCAGTTAGCCGAACTAAAAATAGAAAATAAATAATAGTTTAAAAAAACACGCTTTATTTAAAAATATTTTCTACTTTTAGTTTGGTTTTTTAAATAAAGCGTGTTTTTTTATTCAAATTCAAATTGAAATAGTTTATTGCGAATATAGGTTGATACAGTGGTGTTGACATAGTTTTATCAGTACCTACCTATTGAATAATAAACATTTAGTGCAGCCATTTCGTCGGCCTCGATGGCGTAGTGGTTAGTGTAACCGACTGCCACGCCTGAGGTCGCGGGTTCGATTTCCGCACAAGTCAAACATTTGTGTGCATGAACATGGATGTTTGTCTTGGTCTGGGTGTTTCTATGTATAATATGTATGTATTTACAAAAAAAAAAGTATATAAGTATGTTTATCCATTGTCTAGTACCCATAGTACAAGCTCTGCTTAGTTTGGGCTAGATGGTGTTGTGTGTATGTGGTAGAATATTATTTATTATAATATTATTATTATTAATATTCCGCCAATTGGCATGCAATATTGATCAGCCTGTATTACTCAATTATATACTTTTATATTAAATTATTTAAACATACTGTAGTTATAATTGAAGTTCACATGAAACATAATCAAAAACAATATAAACATTAATTAATTAAATGTTATCCATGTCATTGTTTTTGTTATACAAGCCAATTTAGATAATCCTAATTTCCTAACTAATATTATAAAAGTGAAAATGAATTTGTTTGTTTGTTACCTTTTCACGACTAAACCACTGAAGCGATCATCCTGAAATTTTGCATATACGTTGTCAGGTGTACAGAAACGGACAAAGGCTACCTTTCATCCCGAAAAAATTACTGTTCCCGAGGAAAACAACAATAACGTTCTTATGATAATAGATGGCGCCACGTGTCTTTCGAATCATGAATGAAATGCTTCGTTGTTAGATTTGGTTATATATTTACTGGTACCAATACATAATTGTTGAATGCATGGCCTCGATGTCGTAGTGGTTAGTGTAACCGACTGCTACGCCTGAGGTCGCGGGTTCGATTCCCGCACAAGTCAAACATTTGTGTGCATGAACATGGATATTTGTCTTGGTCTGGGTGTTTCTATGTATAATATGTAAGTATTTACAAAAAAAAGTATGTATGTTTGTTTATTAAATCCATTGTCTAGTACCCAGAGTACAAGCTCTGCTTAGTTTGGGCTAGATGATGTTGTGTGTATGTGATAGAATACTATTATTATTATTATGTTTTTCTTATCACAAGTATTTTCTAACATATTATATTAGAAAATACCTCCCTTTGGGAGGCTTACACGGAGACATGGGTCCAACGTGAAGAGGCCCTTCGAGAGTTTTAATCAAAGGTGAGATGGAACACCTACAGCGGCACTAGCCGCAGCAGTCGTAGGACTATTGCTACGTATGGATTCTAATATACGGGCTATGGGTATGGGTGTTTGATGGACTGGTATATTGGTAACTATGAAGGCTTCGTGTCTTTGTATGTTTTTGTGTGTATGTGACACTACTAATCTTTGTGTTAGGAAATATTTTGGAGAAATGGAATAGAAACGACTTATTAGCGTTGTGGTTTACTTGCGACTAAATGTATGGCGGGCGCAGCCGCGCGTCAGTCATGCATAGAATAAACAATGTGTCCCTGCAGTAACTATGGATGAAAAACGGCGTCTGCCCTGAATACTCTAATAGCATCAATGCAATGGGCAGACGGTGACTCGCCAACTCACTATATGGGCCCCCTGAATAGCCATCATAGGCTTACAAGCTAGCAGCAGAAGGCAACACCAATGCGAGTGGCTAGGGGTGTCGAGCGGTGCGGCGCCGGTTTCACCATCACGGGTCTCGTGACAACGGAGACCCTAGCTCTAGCGGCCCCCTCTGACCTGCCGACCAAGGCAAGCCAGAGTTGAAGGTCCTACGGGCGCTCTTGAAGTTCCACCCCAGACAGCCAGTAACGGCAAGCCAGGGACGAGGCCCTAACCGACTCTGAGGTATTCAGGACCGCATTGTCGCCACTTACATTCAGCTCACCACAAGCTGCCCTGCGGTTTGTGCGCTTTTATTTAACCTGGTGATACATTTTTTATTTATATCACAAGGCGAAGTTGGTAATTTAAAGCTAGTGTACTGTGCCCTCCGATATCGCGTTAGTCTCATGATGAGATAACCCTCTGAGACAGAGGGGTCATTATTATTATTAATTGTACTACGAGCTAACTGAGTGATTGCGCTGAGACGAGTGACGCGCGGCGCTGAGACGGCTACTGAGCGGCGCTACTGCATACTTGCTCTCCACTATATAGAATTATTTGGAAATTAGTCGCAGAACTTTAGTGACTGCATATAGGATCCGTTCTGGTCACATGCCATTGAGAACATTTGCGTTTCTTATGAAAAAGGTAGATTCGCCTAATTGCGAATTGTGCAATACAAAAGAGGACGTGCAACATGTTTTAATGGAATGTGTCCGGAACGAGTCCGAAAGAAATAATATAATTCAATTGTTAAATGTAAATAGATTAGATATAGGAACATTTAATATATTTCTAGCTAAGCCTTTGTCTCGTGAGGCTAGGATGATTTATGCCTTAGTTAATTTTTAATATTACAATAGCTTGTACTATTAGGTTGTAAAACCTATATAAGTATATGTAGTTTGTACATGAAAATTATAAGTTATATTTAGTTTAGTTTACGATGGAACTGGCATGAACTGTGTTCAAAAGTTCCTAATAAATCACAGAATAAAAAAATAAAAAAAATATCCCTAATTACGTCTGCCACCATAGCCATAGATGTGGCAGGCTGTGTGAATTGCAGGCCATTGATGTTGTTAAAGTCTAGCATCTTCAACATTTCCTTGGTGTCTGGGTCGACTTCAATGATGTCAGGCTCCAAGGCAGATACTTCAGGCACGTAGTTGTCACGCCTCTCACGCTTTTCCTCTTGCAGCTTGATGGAGATTCCTCTGACCTGGGAGTGTCTGAGACGCCTCATCAAATGGGTAGCAAACCCAGCAATTTTGTTGCGAAGGGGCTTGGTAGGAATGACAGCGATTTCCTCACATATCCTCTTATTAAAAAACCAGGTACAGCTCCTATAGAAGTTTGGCCATTGTTCTTTACATATTCAAAAACTCACATTAATATAATCTACCTACTATACTTCGATGTAAAAACAAATATCCATTAGGTATAAACAATCATAAGTACCTACATTATCTTTGTAGGTACCTACGCATGTTTGTGTAATTAACATATTAAATTGATTCAAATGATGAGATCATTACTAGAAGTCAAGCTTTCAAGAATATCATAACTACGTAACCTAACATGTTCAATGTTAAGACTATACCTAATATTTTGTAACGCCATATTGTACACATGTTATGGCAAATAAATCATCTTTATCTTTACGTTTGTTTAAATCCTTAGTTGCCAAAGTGGTACAGGTGGATCCCTAGGGGTCCACGGGAGACTCGACGGGGGTCGAATTTTACTTGTAAAAAACCGTGGTAGCAGTCCCGAGAATTTAAAAAGAAACAAAAAAGGTCAGCCTCTAGAGATTTGATAAAAAAAATTAATTGTATAAATACGAATGCCAAGGAATATGGTAGAAATATAGCCGTAGGGGGTCCACCGGAACCAGCTAAATTTTGAAAGTGGTCTATGAGAAAAAAGTCTGGGAACCTCTGGTTTAAATAAACATTTATAAGAAAAATAAGACATTTAGGACGTTTGTCTGTATGTGTTATGTGTGTTCTTAGGTACTGTGTATAGGAGCATAAAATGATAACACTAGACAAGAGTTCAAGTTGAATGCTTTAATGTGACTAAACTTATTATATGATCGCGGGTGCAGCCGCACGTTGGCACACACACTAATGCATTATGCATCATATATTAGATGCTTAGCAATATCATAGAAAAGTAAGAAAGAAAGAAAAATATTTATTCCGGCACACAAGAGCACACGCAAAACACGAAGAGATAAAAAAAACAAAAAGTATACAAATTACAAAATAAAAAAAAATTATAAAAAAACAGAACAATAAAAACTAACACTGTAATTTAATTTAATTTCTGCTCACTGGCAACACCACACCTTCCGTCCATTCAGGTCAAGAAGGCTAGTATTGTCATACATCTGTCCCTACAGACAAAATTGAACTTGCGTTGCTTGGTGGCTTTATATATGAACTTAATTCTAATGATTTATACACTAACAGCCATATTCATAAAATAACGTAGTCATCCTAACTTCCTAATCCTAATATTATAAAAGCGAAAATGAGTTTGTTTGTTTGTTGCCTTTTCACTAAACCATTGAACCGATCATCCTGAAATTTTGCATATACGTTGTCAGGTGCACAGAAACGGACATAGGCTACCTTTCATCCCGAAAAAATTACTGTTCCCGAGGAAAACAATAATAACGTTCTTATGATAATAGATGGCGCCACGTGTCTTTCGAATCATGATTGAATTATATTATTACAAGCAGAGTACAACCCGAATTGATTGTCAAATTCTAAATTAACGCTAGCGAAGCCGCGGGCAAACGCTAGTAAGTAATCATTTTAAAAGTACATACATACATAGATTCACGCCTGTTTCCCAGAGGGGTAGGCAGAGACTACGGATTTCCATTTGCTACGATCCTGTCACACTTCTCCGGCTTCATTCACTTTCATCACATTCCTCATACACGCTCGTCGGTTTAAGGTGCTTTTGCCTTTGTCCAGAATTTTAAAAGTATTGTTCATAAAAATGCTTAAAAATACTACCTAGCCTAATAACCACGCTGTAGGTATATCATAAAGGTTTACAGGAAATTATTAGAAAAGGGTATGTTAAGCTGGTTTGGACATGTAGAAAGAATGGACGAGGCAAGACTGACTAAGAAAGTTTATACGGCAAGTCAGTCGTTAAGTCGCAAGAGGAAAACCTAGGCGAACGTTTCTCGATCAGATCGGAGGCGTTCTGGACAAAGGTGGTGTGTGGTTTGTTAGGTTATATTAGTTTTATTTTCCTCTATAATGTCATTGAGATATTATAAATTTTAATAGAGATGACTAAAGTGCTGGACTAGACGAATGAATCTTTAATAGGATGTTGGTAAATTCTATCTAATTTTGTGTCGTAAATTAGGAAGATATGTATATTAGTTTGAGTCAATGAATCATTATTTACAAAAGGTCAATAGTATGTCGATAGTCTAGTAACCTTTCCTGTTTTGTGATAATGCATGTTTATATGTCAATATTATTAACATTATAGTTGATTGCCTCGAGTTCCAGTGGAGTAGGTAAATATACGTTTGTTTGTGTTAATTTACGACCAGGAGTTCCTAGTTCAAGCAGTAAGATACGAGTATACTAGATGTTCCCGCGGTTTCACCCGCGTTTATCGTTACTGCACTGCCTCCGCGGGTCGTAGCGTGACGTTATATAGCCTATAGCCTTCCTCGATAAATAGGCTATCCAACACTAAAAGAATTTTTTAATTAGGGCCAGTAGTTCCTGAGATTAGCACGTTCAAACAAACAAACTCTTCAGCTTTATAATATTAGTATAGATGAGAATAAGAGAGGTCAATTACGTACATCCTAATCCTAACTGCCTAAGCCTACATACCTGAAAGGATAGGCATAAGGGCATTGCATCCACATTGCACCAGCTAAAGTTTCCCGTAATAGTATCGAGCCGCCTCCGTGAGACTCTCTCCTGTTTCTAAGAATTCTAATCCTAAGAACATTTTGCAGGACCCGGGTATCAAAGTCGACATGTCACCCGCAGCAGTCGCATCAATACCGCTGCGCCACTGAAGTAAGTTTAGGTGTTTTTCATTTAGAAAAATTCAGCTGTCGTATGTTTGTGACCGCAAAACTCGAAAGTAATTGATGGATTGTCTTGAATTTTTTACATAATGTTGCTATTTTTTTTTAACTTAAAATTTTATTTCTTTATTTACATAAACAAAGCAACTATCATAATTTACATAAATATAATAATATCAGCCCTGTATTAAATTGTCCCACTGCTGGGCACGGGCCTCTTCTCACTATGAGAAGGGTTAGGCCATAGTCCACCACGCTGGCCCAGTGCGGGTTGGCTGACTTCACATATTATTATCTTCTAGAACATTATATAGAACTCTTAGACATGCAGGTTTCCTCACGATGTTTTCCTTCACCGTTAAAGCGAGCGATAATTAACTATTTAATACGCAGATAACTTCGAAAAGTCAGAGATGCGCGCCTTGGGATCGAACTCGAGACCTCTGCGTGGCAGTCCAACGGTTTCCCACTAGGCTATCGCTGCTTAATATAATAGCATAATTTACAACTTAACTAATATTAACAAACCTATGTTGCTATTGTTTATCCTCGTAGCTCAGGAAGCAAGTTATTTAATCGAACTATTTGGACTGTTAACAATTTGGTGTTATAACGAGTTTAAAAGGTACAATATAAAATATTTAACCCATTCAATGCGGCAACAAAATTTTGCTTTCATTAGCCAGAATCGGCTCATATTTAACGTAAACGCCGATCGGCGTCAGCCGCACTTGATGAAATAAAAAAAGACGCCAATCGGCGTTTTCAGCATTTTGTTATGAATTTGAATTTATTAATATAATATCTTTAAATTTGGGTAAAATATAAAACAACTATACATTACGCCGACCGGCGTCCTCCGAATCTGAGTATGAAAAAGTAAGAGGCCGATCGGCGTCCGTCGCATTGAATGGGTTAAAGTTAACGCGGTATCGTCGTCTGCGTCGTGGTAAGATGAGTGAGTAGTGTCGGCGCCCGCGGCCGCGCTGCCGAGCTCGACGAACCGCCCGCTCGCCACTCTCGCTCCCCGCTCGCCCCTCTCGCTCCCCGCTCGCCTAGGGTTGCCAACTTTTTTTTGCCAAAAAAAACGTATAAAATGGTTTGAATAGGAAAAAAATAAAGTATTTGGAAGAATAAAAGTATTTTTCAATTTTATGTTTTTAGTTCTTTAAAAACGTATATTTGTGTGCTTTCAGCAAACGCTAACAATTTTTTGCTATCTTTAAATTTTCAAAGCTTGTTTGACAATGAAAATTTAAATTTAAATAAATAAACAATTCGTTTTTAATTAAATTTAGTGACGGTATATTTCCTTCTTCTCGCCACTTTAGATTCATCACTGAAAAAAGTAAGTAAAAGCATCACAGTAAAGGTTGGAAATAAAGTATTTTCATATACTTTATTTGTATGCAAAAGTATAAAGTATAATTACCAAAAATAAAGTAGGATACGTTATTATAAAGTATGGTTGGCAACCCTACGCTCGCCCGTCTCGCTCCCCGCGCGCATACCTCCTTAGCTACCGCTGACTCGCTCACCTGTCTCGTCTACAATGCGTAGACATGCTCCCCGGGTTAAAGTACCTATACTTCAAAGAGGAAGCGGACAGATGTTATTAAAGTCGCGGCGAATCGTCCCTCTCTTCATCTTTAGCTCCGCATCTCTCGTGACGCCGTCGATGCTGGCGTAAACCTGCACCACGCGTCCCAGCAACCAGCAGAGCGGGGGCAGCACCTTGTCCTTTACGAGTACGAGAGCTACCGTCGTTATGTCCCCATTTTTACACGTAGGCCATCTCCGCGCTGCCGAGCTCGACGAACCGCTCGCGCGCCCCTGTCGCTCCCCGCGGGCCCTCCGCCCGCGCATGCCTCCTCAGCTACCGCTGACTCCCGCACCTGTCGCATCTACAATGCGCAAACAGCTATATAAGTGTGTTTTTATATACTTTTAGAGTTCGAAAAATTTCTTATACAACAGCTTTGTCCGTCCGTCTGTCTGTTATACAACTTTCAACTCGAGAACCATAAGAGCTAGAAACTCGCGGTCAACTCCATTCGACTCAGCATAGTTGGTATACATACCCCCGAAATGACTATCACCTTTGACCTCTGACCACGGACTGATCAAGGTCACGTGATACCATTTTTTCGAACTCTAAGCGTCATCCCCGACGTAAGGAATGACAACGAAATAAAATGACGGCGAGCGACTCAAAGCGCGGTCATTTTATTTCGTTGTACCAAATACAGTCGTATTCTGAAGCATTTTAGGTTGAATTTAAATTGTTGTTCTCTTCGCCGCCACTCCGTCCGTCGGTGCTGACCCTAAAGCTTAGCGTCCACAGGTCGGTATCGTACACATCGGACGCATCGCATTTAACGGATCGTAGTATTCTTTGTATAGAAAGTCACACAAGTGCGTCCACTGATCCGCATTGTACGGATCGTACATCAGCAATGTCGGCCGAAAACCAGTCAGATATAAAATAGGTAAATAAGTTTGAACTTCATTCAATATCACCTTGTGTTCGTGTTATTATCCAAACCTGTTTCGGTTCTAATGTACAAAAATAACAAACGTAGCTAAATAAATGAATTCAAAACGAGTTTATATAAAATCAGCGGACTTGGTAGACGTTCTCCTGACCGAGCTAACTGATTGCATCGATCACCTACCGAGTCTAATTATATCTATACTAACTTTTGCGCGCGGCTCCGCCCGCGTGGTACCTACATCAATAAAAAGTAGCCTATGTCCTTTCCCAGGTTTTAAACTATATCTGTACCAAATTTCATCTAAATCGGTTGAGTGGTTTAGCCGTGAAAAGGTAACAGACAGACAGACAGAGTTACTTTCGAATTAATAATATTAAGTAAGGATAATTAAACCTAAACGATCCAGGGACCCATGCGAACTCATACAAAAAACATCATCTTCATCAAAATCGGTCTAGACGTTTAGGTAACACCCACTGACTTAATACTAACTAAGAGCAGCGATAGCTCAGTGGGGAGACCAACAGACTGCACTGCAGAGGGTCTCGGGTTCGAACCCACGTCGCGCACCTCTGATTATCGGCAGTTATATGACTTTTCGAAATTATGTGCGTATTGATTGACAATTATCGCCTGCTCCGTGCCTCGGAGAGCACGTTAAGCCGTTGGTCCCGGCTGCCATGAACATCTATGGCAGTCGTTATTGGGAGAGTGTCGACACAAAAGATCCCACTAGGTCGAAGTGTCGCCGGTCTGCACTGACTGGCCCCCACATAAGATAAGATAAGATAAGAAAATACTAACGACCCGCCTCTGTTTCGCACGGATAGTACAAAACTTTATTAAATTAGAAACAGCCTGAAACACAGGTCTCTGACCTAGTTCAGGTAATAAAATGTAAAAACAGACTGTATAAACAAGACCTTTTGTGTCCAATTTTTAAATTGTAAAATGTTTTCCTTTAGATTAAATATAGTTTTAATGTGAATTTAATACAATAAGTAGCCTGTAATGTGTTTTGTAAAGACTTTTATTTATTTATTGAATAATTATTTATTATTATTATTATATATACACCTAAACGTTCCACATGAATCACTCTGTATATAGGTGAAAACCACATGAAAATCTGTTTAATAGTTTTTGAGTTTATCGCGAACAGACAGACGAACGCAGCGGGGCACTTTGTTTTTGTTTAGTAGTCATAATGTCCTCCAGACCGAAGGAAAGACTGGCCATCTGCGTAGGAGATATTATAGTGCATGAGTGTTTACAAGCACAAGTGCACTCTCTGTTCCCTAATTCTCATGAACCGATGGGACGACAATCCGACACGACCGGAGAGAGATCAGGCGCAGGACCAACGCTTTACGTGCTTTCCGAGGCACGGCGCGTACTTTCTAACTCCGAGAATTTTTATCGGAAAAGCTCGATGATTATTTGCTGGGCATAAATGTTTATCGTGTTATGTCACTGAGTCCACCGTCCCCAGATATGGCTATAGCGGGGTCTCGTCAATAAAACGACTAGCAAAAATCAATTGAAAAAACGAACGGGAAATCCAATCTGGAAACATGGGTAGAATGTGTAATGGGGATATTTATTCGATTTCTGGAATATATTTATTGATTTCTGGAATTTATCCCTATGTTTTGCATCTAAGGTGATGATAGACGCCTCGAAGGCGTAGTGGTTAGTGTAACCGACTGCCACGCCTGAGGTCGCGGGTTCGATTCCCGCACAAGTCAAACATTTGTGTGCATGATAATGGATGTTTGTCTTGGTCTGGGTGTTTCTATGTATAATATGTAAGTATTTACAAAAAAAAAGTATATAATATGTATGTTTATCCATTGTCTAGTACCCATAGTACAAGCTCTGCTTAGTTTGGGCTAGATTGTGTTGTGTGTATGTGATAGAATATTATATTATATTATAGATGCAAAAATAACTTGCTTCTAACTAATTTTTTAATTTGATATTTCTCAGCAGAAAAACGTAATATATTTTTATAGTTCATAAATCACAAATGGTTGTTTCGAGAATGTTTGTTCTCTGTGTCCGTTGTTTGAATGTTTGTAAAGTCCCCGCGACACAGGAATTACTCGTAGTGCATGATTTATCTTTTTAAAGAATAAATTAATCTAAGAATCTAAATCTTTTTATAGCAAAGTATAATGGTATATATGGCTATAATTATATGCTAGATTTTACTTTCGACTTCGCTCGCGTAAATGTCAGTAAGGTTAGTTAAGTAACAGCACTTCGTTCTGGATGAAAGGTACCCTATATCCTTTTCTGTACCCCTGACAACGTTCATGCGAAATTTTACGATGATCGGTTGAGTAGTTAAGGCGTGAAAACGTAACAAACAAACTCACATTCGCATTTATAATATTAATTAGGATTAAGTACAATTTATGATGATAATACAGTCATATCAATATAACATCTTGAATGTCATAAGGTATAAGGAAAACCACTGCCCAACCAGTTTGCAGTCTGTGTGATGAGATGAGGCAATTATAACCGATATCGTTAGCTTACGTTCTGCAAACATACGTCATACCGTGACGCTTGGATTTAATAGTAGGTATTTGGGTCCACGGATTGCGTAGTGATGTAAATAATCACCTCGCAACCTTTTTTAACGTGAGGAAGTGCTGTTGCGTACCCACCCACCAGGAGACGAGAGGGTTATGTCGGGCTTGCCCGAAACTTCGGGCCTACCGACTAAAAAACTCCACGGTGTGCCAAAGGCTTATTCCCGTGCGCTCCAAATCTATTGTTCTCTAAAATTCATTTTTCCATACATTAGTTACATACATATATATTTTTTTTTTGTAAATACTTACATAGTAACACCCAGACCAAGACAAACATCCATGTTCATGCACACAAATGTTTGACTTGTGCGGGAATCGAACCCGCGACCTCAGGCGTGGCAGTCGGTTATACTAACCATTACACCATCGAGGCCGAACTTTTTTAAGTCCCCCGCGATACAGGAATTATTCTTAGGGAGAGCGTAGGAATTAAAAAAAACAAAGTCCTTAGTCCATTAATAACACTTTTTAGGGTTGTGTATCAATACGGTAAAAACGGAATGCTTATAGTATGAATTTGTCTGAATTTATCTCCGTCCATCTGTCTGTCACAGCTGCTGATCTCAGCAATTACTTTAGCTATTGAATTTGGTATAGTTGTAAATTATCATTACTCAATTTGTTTTAAAGTATACTATATAAAGCATAGTTTCTAATTAAATAATTATTTCAATAATCTATACAAATAAATACAATTGAGGTGTCTGCTTGTAATGTCAAAATCAGCTTTTTATCTATTAATGCATATGAAAGTATATAAGGTACTTATACGAAAACATCTATTTTAAAATTTTTGTCCGTCTGTCTGTCTGTTTGTTCCAGCTAATCTCCGAAACGGCTGAACCGATTTTGACGGGACTTTCACTGGCTGATAGCTGATGTTATAAGGAGTAACTTAGGCTACTTTGATTTTAGAAAAAAATAGGGGTCCGCGGAGACAAACACTTTTTAGTTAAAATCTACGCGGACGAAGTCACAGGTAACAAAATAAATATACGTTTATTGTCGAAGTTATACTTGTTAATGTGAATTTACATTTACTTGTTGCCATGTTTAGCAAAGGAAGAGCGGAAAACCAATGAGAAGAAATCGCAAGAAACTCACGACCACTTTTAGGAGTTAAAAACCACACTGTTTCGAGCTTATGCTCAATCGTTTTACACCTGCAGTCTGTGGGTCAGTCTCATGCAGCGAGCTGTCAGTGCACTAAGAGTGCAATACAACAATGCTTTTTGGATACTGATGGGACTGCCTCGGTACTGTAGCGCAACGGCGATGTTTGCAGAGGCTAACATAGATGGCTTTGCAGCTATATTGCGCAAAAGAACCGCGTGTATGATGCGCAGAGTGCGGGACAGTCCCAACAGATACCTAAAAGTCATTGCTTCAAAATTAGAAAGCCCTATCTGGAGACATTGGAATAGGCTTCACGTTGGTAATGTCAAATAATATTATATTTCTTTCTCTCTTATCTACTAATTTTAACTTTAAGAATTTTACTAACCCCATATGGATCTCTGGTCTGAATTTATATAAAACTGCAACCATTAAACTACTTACCACTTTGAAACACTCAAGCAGTAAGTAATATTTAAAATTAGCCTCCAATACTAGTTTATGGAAGAAATGGGAGCATCCACTTGCGTGTACACAGAATAAAAACAACTCGAGACGAGGTAGTTTAGTCTAGTAAGCTAAACTAGTGAACGAACGCGACTTATACTTTTAAAATTATGATGATGTCTTCATATCTGCATGTTGTATGAGTTTTGTTTTAAAACAAACCTCTTCTTGGGAATCCTGATTAATTACTAGATGTTCCCGCGGTTTAACCCGCGTTTATCGTTACTGCGCCGCCCCCGTGAGTCGTAACGTGATGTTATATAGCCTATAGCCTTCCTCGATAAATAGGTAGGCTATCCAACATTAAAATAATTTTTCAAATCGAACCAGTAGTTCCTGAGATTAGCGCGTAACAAACAAACAAAGTCTTCAGCTTTATAATATTAGTATAGATTAAAGTATTCATATTTATAATAATAATAAAAAATTGTGAGCCGTCACGGGACGCCTGGCAGATGTGAAACATCGAAATTATTTTGTACAAGTAATATGCATAAAAGAACAGATTACGACAGGAACTAATTTTATTTTATTTATTTATAAGGATCGCCAACAAATGATACACAACTCTTACACAATAAAAGATTTTACAATAATACATGCCCTGTGCTCATTCTGTTATTGGCAACCACAACTAACACAGGGAGTACCAGTACAATAAACTATAATATAAAATGATAAAAATATGAAAATGAGAAAAACGATAATAAGTGTTTAAAAATGGTCAACAGTGTAAAAATACAAGGTAATTAACTTGTATTTTTGAGATAATCTAGTATTACTTTTTTAAATTTAGGCATAGGATCACAAAAAATGTCTGACTTAAGCAGACGAGCGAGTTCGTTATATAACTTCGTCAATCTAGTTATTGGCGAGTTAAGCCCTAGGTTGGTCTTATATCTAGGTATATTGAACAGTTTGAAGACATTTGAGCGTGGCAACCTACTAGGAGCTGAGATATGGATCTTAGACAATAATATAGCATAATGTAAGATACTATCATACTGGGTGTAAGGGACGGTGTACCGAAAACTGAAATAGTAGATTCAGACTGTAGGTATTCAGGTCCGTCGGTGTATATAAATTAAAATACGGATGTACACAACACAAGACGTCTTTTCGCGGCGACTGCCGTATATCGATCGACTAACGTTATACAAAGATCAACATTCAACACGTACTCAAAGATCGACACAGTATTACGTAACCCCCCCTACAAGACCATTATTCTGAGTTAAAAATCGTTGGAATTTTTTTCAACAATCACAATTCCTCTTCTGCAATTTTTCATTTTTCTGACTGTCACATTTTTCTACAATACAGCAATGTAATGAAATGGTCGTGATTTAAATAGATCAGCTGTGTTTATGCGGGCGGAACGCAGAGTTCATTCGTCGAGTTCCATGTATTGGTAGCAATCCATTGCGTACCGCGTAATAATCTTAATCTACATTACATTTAAATCTTGCGTTTTTTTATTAATTGAAGTTTGCGTCGTGATAAGTACTTATAGAAAAACGTCTTGCTAAAGTTTTCGGTACGACGGCGTACCGAAAACTTGCACCCAGTATAGCGTAGCGACGCGTCGCCACGGCATGCGTCGCCACGCCAGCAAACGGTTTTAGGTGCGGCTATAGATGTTTCACATCAATAATAATAACGATTTTATTTCGTGTGGCATATACGCATAGATAAATACCTTACAGACTAACATACACAGAATTTGTGTTAGTATTTATATAACTTATTAACTATGTTAGTACTGCTTCACTTGCACTCTGTTGCGCGTTCATGCGGCACTTGTCCGCAGAAGCGACGGAAAACCACACCCTTCGGTCAAAAGTCCTCCTTCATGAATACGTGTACTAAGCAGCTTGGGACTCGCACCACGAACGCCTTGAACTTGACGTTGCGATGCAACTCCAGCAGCTGCACTCTTGGCATGTACTTGGACTTCTGGCGTACATACTCCGCGATATCCTCCGCCTTAGTGGTTTAATGAAGGCGAGAGATGTATACCGGTGTGCTCGGTGCTGCAGCACGCAAGTTAGCACCAGGCTCCACAGGAGCTGTGCCGCTGCCTTGGTTGCAGTGGTAGTGACGCGAATGCTATTGTTACATCCAGTGCCATCTCTCAGCATTGTGCGGAAGACTCGGCAGTTCCCTCTTCTAATTTATTACAGCGCCATCTATTGACATCTTACGGAACTTCGTACGATAAGATTAGAGAGAACATTCTCGAATGTTCATACTGTTTACATACCGGGTATGACGTTTCTAGAAAACTCTGGAAACACTTTAACCGCGTATAAATAGAGCGCACGCGCACCGCCAAGTCAGTTTACAATCGTAAGCGGTCAAGTTTTCATCGAAGCGAACGGAAGCGAAAATACCACAGAGTTTGAAGCAGTTACCGTGGAAAAGTGTAGTAGGTATATTGTTTGTTGTGTTTTAAATTTAATTGTGTGCTACAATAAAACGTGTTTTAGTCGGTAATATTGTTTACATTCTTATCCGTCGAACCCAGCACGTAACACTATGTATGAGCTCTTGGGGTTCGACGCCCGGGTTGATTATAATGTTGTGGGGGTTTTCCTGTCAAGAAATTCGCAGTAGCAGCACGGATTCTGGAATTTTGTGTGCTAGGAGGCGTATAGATCGTTTCTATACCTACTTTGACCGTAGATGTAAAAATGTAGGTACGTGTAATTCTCCTCCGCTTGTCATTTTAAGACAAGAGACGGGGGACGCGTCTAGCTATCAATACTGCACACTTGCACAGAACCACAGATCCAATTGCTAATTTGGTTTCGTTTACGCCTCTCATAGTTTTTTTTTTATACAGCTAATGTGGCAAACAAGCATACGGCCTATCTGATGGTAAGTGATCACCGTAGCCTATAGACGTCTGCAACACCAGAGGCATCACTTGCGCGTTGCCAACCCTTTAGGAAAGGAAGTGGGAAGGAGAAGGAGCCGGAAAGGGGAAAGAGGGTGATTGGGACTCCAGCATTCTCACTCACCGAACGAAACACAATTACAGTAGGAATACTGCTATTTCACGTCGATATTCTGTGAGAGGGAAGTCCTTCCCCGATCGAGCCGGTCCATTCATGCTGAAATCAGCGAGGCCTTATAGTTTATAGTCCTTGTAGTTTATAGGGATTACCACTAAGGCTGGTTTTACAGTGCCGCTTTCGCCAGCGCGGTTAGTAAGCGTGGCGGACCACGAGCTTTGAGTGTCTTGGATCATTAGGCTGATTTTAGAGTCACGCTGACCGCGCGCTGACCGTCGGCGCTGACAGTTGAAATGTATGTAATGTCAGCGCTGTGCCATCAGCGTGACTCAGGAACGATTGCTTTAATTACATACATATTGATCTGTCAGCGCCGACGATCAGCACGCGGTCAGCGTGACTCTAAAATCAGCCTGACATAGTAAAACCAATCCGCGCGGATGGCCCGCGCTGACTGCAACTCGGCCTCGCGTTTTAATCATCATCAGCAATCTAGTGGCCTTGTAAGGGTGTACTTGTACACGCTGTTGTCGTTGCCTTTTTTTCCATAGGTAATATAATATAACAATTAAGAAAAGTCTCATCGCAACTGTTCGAGGTGGCAAACTCGTTTTATTGTTTCGAGCTGGTCACCCGCGCGCATTTCGGTATTGTAATACGTACCCGCGGGGGAAGATGGGAATAGAACTTCCTTTTTTCCCCCGATTACACATTCAGAGGAAGATGACACGAAAATTCCCATTTTCCCCCATTCGGGGGCTGACATGCGGGGGAAGATGGGAATAAACCCAAAATTTACACTAACGCAAGCGAAGTCGCGGGCAATAGCTACTAATATGTAATAATAAATATATGTGTCCGTAATGCCCATATCGTTATCCAATTACGATTAAAATTGGAGTTAGCTACGCATGCCGGCAATTAATTAGAATTTTTAGAATCGGTTCAGTAACTTCAATGATTTATCTTTGTACACACAAGCAAACCAATTTTAGTACTTACCTACATATAAAACACTAGTTTTTGCCCACCGCTTCGCTCGCGTAAAAGTAGTTTAGGTTATATTAGGAACAGAAGGTACTTTAAAAAACAATATAGCCTTCTAAAAGGGAAAAAGAAAAAAATGTTTAATTGGTTCAGTTGTTTTTGAGTTAAATCGTTACAAACAAACAAACAAAAAATGAAATCTTCCCCGGTTTATAATATTAGTATAGATTATAATATGTGCTAGTATAGTTGAACACTAAGTAAGGCTTTATTATAACCTTGCTACAACGAGTTTTCCTCCAATGACGTAAGTTCTGTATGTCCGGTTTAATCGTGCGAACTATGTTTAACTTGGCAGTCAGAGCGAAGATGTCTTTGCGAACGCATGTTTAAAAAATAAAAAGGCTATATAATCTATGCTAATAACAGCTGTTATGAGTTTTATGTTGAAAAAGTGAATTCCAAAAGTTTTATTAAAATCGTAAGTATTGTTTTTTATTTATTTATTTTATTATTGTTTTAATACGTAGCTGATGTTTTTATGATCTTTATCAAGTATATTTAGATATGCTTTTTATATTACAATTTGTTTTTGGTGATTATGATCTTATTATTGATAAATACTACATTTTACAAATATTGACAAAGAAGTAAACTTGCTTTGCTAGAAATGAACTTTGATTAGATCATAAAGAAAGAGATAGTGCTATATTTAAAACAATAATTAGCATAGTTATGATTTAAGTTTATTGCTATATTGTTTTACGATTACAAGTATTAGATACTTTTAAAGTATGATATTTTAAATAAATTAATTTACTATGGATATTAAATAGTGTAAATAGTGTATGTAATATCGGGATATAGATAGATAAAAGATCTAAGCAAATTACAACGTAGTAACACTACTAACATCAGTGTTAAATTATACGAGAGATGTCTTTAAAAACTAAACTAAAGATGCTGTGTTGATAAATGTATGCACAAGGGTTTGGGAATTCCCGACAGTTTCAAAGTCCCGGGAATTCCCGGGACTTCGAGACTTTTAAGAAAAGAACTATTTTGTTTTTTTAAGAGGGGTAGGTAAGCTTTTTTTGAAGAATTTTAAATAAAGGCAATTAGACTTCTTTGCTGCTTTAATAAAATAGGCTTTTAAAAAAATCAGAGCGTCAACAGCTTTGTCCGACAATCTGTTTCTGATGTTTGTAATAATGCCACCGGACAAGGAGAACACTCTCTCGTTTTCAACAGATTCTGATGTCGGTTTAATTGTGTTTAAGGTAACAATTTCGACAATCTTGTCTCGTCTCGAATCTCGAACCGAAAGTCCCGGGACTCGCGACAACTAAAATTACGAAAATTCCCGTGAATTCGAGACACGAGACGTCCTGGGACCCAAACACTCACTATAATGACGATAAAACTATATCGTATAATGAATCAAATGTGAGCTCTTGCGCGTCTTATCGTGTTTTCCCCGTTCGGTTCCTGTATAAGAACCTATACAAGGTCGGCAACGCGCAAGTGATGCCTCTGGTGTAGCAGGCGTCCATAGGCTACGGTGACCACTTTCCATCAGGGCGTAAACTTGTTTGCCACATTAGTTGTATAAAAAAAAACAGACAAAGTTTTTGGGATTTGATGTCTGTTTTCTTGGAAACTACTTCAGAGTTTGAAATAATTGTATTTAGACTAGTACTTTTTGTGGGAACAGTACTTTTTTCCTTGACGAAAGGTACCCTTTGTCTCTTTTTGTACTCCTGACGCGAAATATTATAAATTTATAATAATCGGTCGAGTTGTCAAGGCGTGGAAGCGTCATAAACAAACTCACATTCACATTAGTTAGGATTGCGCAATTGTATTGCTGCCTACCAACATGTGTCTTAGACACGGTGACGCTACGGAAAATTTCCTGATAAACAACTTTTAAAAGTCCCTCGAGTAACAGGATTTTTTTATGTATCACGAGGTATAATGCGTCGCGGGGGACTTTACTAAGATTTAAAGAACGGATATAACGAACACATCACATACTTTTGTTCCGTGTGGTGATCGAACCCTCAACACTGGCTTAGGCCAGTGTTGAGGGTTCGATCACCAGGGTTGTGTGGTCGGCTCATCAACGTACTAATACGTTGATGAGCCGACCACACAACCCTCTATGCCATCCTATCAACCATAAATTTAACGCTTATGTTTACTGACAATTTCTAAATACGATCAAAATAATCATAATCATTTATTTGCAAACTGAGTGTACATAATATAATAATAATAATATTCCATCACATACACACAACACCATCTAGCCCAAACTAAGCAGAGCTTGTACTATGGGTACTAGACAATGGATAAACATACATATATACTTTTTCTTTTGTAAATACATACATATTATACGTAGAAACACCCAGCCAAAACAAATGTCCATGTTCATGCAAACAAATGTTTGACTTGTGCGGGAATCAAACCCGCGACCTCAGGCGTGGCAGTCGGTTACATTAACCAGTACGCCATCGAGGCTGACGTTATATGTTAGGTCTTAAATCCATTCAAGGCAGCGAATTGGCACACTGGTAGGTTTAGTCAGTAGTACCCGGGACGTTCCTTCTTTCCCTGAGTGATCACGTCATAACCTCTCCGCTCCCCTTTTCCGAGAAAAGGTATAAATGCGTCAATGCATTCCCCACGTTAAAAAAAACCTGGCCTAGTGCGAGTCGGACTCGCGCACGAAGGGTTCCGTACCATTATCTATAAAAACGGCAAAAATATCATGTCTGTTGTATGAGAGCCCCCCACAAATATTTGTTTTATTTTAATTTAATTATATATTTTTAAAGTGAATATATAACTAAATATTCTGTGAATATTTCAAGCGTTTATCTGTTGCCGTTATCAATATCGACCAAAACAAGCAAAAACATCACGTTTGTTGTATGGAAGCCCCTTAAATATTTATTTTATTCTGGTTTTTAGTATTTTTTGTTATAGAAGCAACATAAATACATCATCTGTGAAAATTTCAACTGTCTAACTACCACGGTTCATAAGATACAGCCTGGTGACTGACGGACAGATAGACGGACAGCGGAGTCTTAGTAATAGGGTCCCGTTTTACTCTTTGGGTACGGAACCTTAAAAATTAATTACTATTCTGTAACCCTGACAACGTTTATGAAAATGTTCATGACGATCGGTCGAGTAGTGAAGACGTGAAAGCAAAGAAACTCACATTTATAATACATACATACATACATACATAGATTCACGCCTGTTTCCCAGAGCGGTAGGCAGAGACTACTGATTTCCATTTGCTACGATCCTGACACACTTATCTGACTTCATTAATTTTCATCACATTTAGGTATAATAATATATTAGTAAACGATTCTTCGAAAACGTACGACTTATATATAGACAAAAGGTCACCCATTTATTAAGGACTTGACCGTGGCAAAGTTGCTTAACCTCGAGACGTAACATAATATAGCTTACAGACAATTATACCTCATTAAAACATAAAGAATCACCGGGGAAATACACAATACGCGAATGTCATACAATTATATTGTAAAAAATGAAACAGGTTTTGAAACCATTAAAACCAAATTACTTATTAAAAACAACATTGTTTATCAAGCTACGTTTGTGGAATATATTGACTACATTCTTCGTTAGTGTTGATTTTATCATTCATTTATTCCCTTGGGAACAGTACTTGTTTTACCCTTTCCTTGTCTGCCATGCCAAAAGACGAGAAGCATTTAGAGGAGTCTTACAAAATAAAAATAGTTTTGTCTCTTATCGCTTATCGCTCGCGTTAATTTAGAATTTGACAATCAATTCGGGTTGTACTCTGCTTGTAATAATATAATTCGAGCATGATTCGAAAGACACGTGGCGCCATCTATTATCATAAGAACGTTATTGTTGTTTTCCTCGGGAACAGTAATTTTTTTCGGGATGAAATGTAGCCTAAATCCGTTTCTGTACACCTGACAACGTATATGCAAAATTTCAGAATGATCGGTTCAGTGGTTTAGGCGTGAAAAGGTAACAAACAAACTCATTTTCGCTTTTATAATATTAGTTAGGATTCCTGGAGAGCAGATTTTCCTGGGTGTAAATTTGGTGTTCTATGTCCTTTTCTGTACCCCTAAAAACGTGTATGCGAGATGCGAAAAGATAACAAACAAACAAACAAACAAATTCATTTTCGCTTTTATAATATTAGTTAGGATAGGATTAGGATATACACAAAAAACCTGAATATCTCTATAATAAGCTGAATTGGTCTCGAGATGTTAACCTATATAACACACGAGCCTCATCACATCTTATGGTTACTTCGAGGCATAGGACTACAGCTTTTAGAGGCACTGCATAGCCGTCTATTAAGTGAGAATTTATGTTGATATATGATAGGTGTAGATATTGCCTATTATAAAATATCATCCTAGCCTATTTTCCGCATTTGCGCAGACGCCGATGGATGCATAGAAATATGTAAACGTAAATAGAATGATTAGATGACATTGATGACAATAAGTGTCATGTTTGTAGATAAGAGCCGGGGTCGTTCGGAAATGTAACACAACATTAATTGCTGCGCTCAAATATTATAATATGTAATATAATGTCTTTATTATTATTTTCTTTTATTATTTTTATTTTTTATTATTTTCAATATACTTTTAATTCTATAAATATGTATACATATAAGTATTATATAAATACCAATATTATTATTTAGCATAAAATTACTTGTGCCATCTATGACCACCTTCTGCCTAATTTATTTAAATTGTTATTTTTTTTTATTGAGTTATGTATGTATGTTACTGCCTACATGCACCGAAATCATGCAGGCTCTGCGAGAATACCAGCGTTGTGGATATACTGCAACATTGCTGACGCAGGACCTTATTTGTTCTTATACATGGTTGTGTTTCCTGTTACCTTATAAGCGTAGAACAAATAAAATTATTTTTCTTTCATTCTTTCTTTCCTTTTACGCGAGCGATGCCGCCGGCGAAAGCTAGTAGTCGATATTTTCTCACTTAATCTTATTTGTTAATATGATGCGACTGCTATGAATGAGGTCTCAGGTTCAAATCCCAGGTCAGACCAACAATAAGTTATTAGGCTTTTTGCCTATACTAGCCTGCAGTATAGAAATTATATCGGTGTTTGCTTCGGAAATCACATAAAGCTGTTGATCCTACACCTGATTTTTCTCCGGTCATGTCGGATTACCGTCCCATCGGATCATGAGAGTTAGGGAATAGAGAGTGCACTAGACACATAGAAAGAGCGCAACGTTCTGTACTTAAAACTATGTATAAGCAGAAACCTGATCTGTCATGGGACATGTCTGATTGCCGTCCCATCGGTATGTGAGAGCGAAGATTGCTCTTGTGTTTGTGCAGATATTGCACTACAATATCTGCCTGCTGGTGACCAGTCTCAGTATAGATTGGCTGTCGTGACCGAATTACAGATAGAGGATATATCCTCGCGTGTCTTATGCACACATGGTGTTCATAAGCGCGAAGGACGTTCCTTTCACTTTTTTTTACTAACGTTTAACGGGTTAAGAAACCTTTTAGGTACCCCACTACACAACTTTACATAGAGTGAGGTACTTAATGTGCGGCAACTATACTATACATTTCTTAAGATGCATAGAGAGGTTATTAACTCTAAAGGTTTTCCTGTTCTGCTCAAGCGCCGTGTATGCAGAATTAATTTGCCAAAAATCAATTCATCGTTTCCCAGACGTTTCAGCCCTTTTAATGAACATTAAGTTTATAATAAAGTGGCTAGTTCCTGTGACGTAAAGTTGTGTTCACTAAAAGAGGCAAAACGTAAGATAACAACGTGGCTTGCCTCATAAGGGCATTACATTGCCCAATGACCTTGAAGATCTGGACTTTGCAGTCACGAGTAAGCGTCCCGGGCGTCGCGGGGCTGCTTGGCGAGGACTTTTGTAAAGATTCGGGTTATTGTTGATTATTACAAATTTTTAAAACAAATAAGTGGAAATAAACAATACACATTGTTAAATAGGATATTACATGTTTTTAGTATAAATTTCATACAGAATATCTCAGCCGGTATATAGAAAATTTAATATTTAGTTTTAAAACGACCTATTTTCTTAATTTTCTTGGTAATATTTGGACAACTTAATTAAAATTTTAATCAATACGATGTTTTACCTATATAATCTAGTTACTTTTTTTTATTTTTGTATGGTAAATGCATAAAATGATTCATCTACAAACTTATTTAAACCGAGCGTGTTTTTAAGGTTTGAGCGATGCAATCCCCATAGCATACGATGCCACCAATAACCTTTTTGTGCTCTTAGTGTAAACTTTAATTGTTGACAGAATACATTTTTAATTCATCTTTCACTAATTATAAAACAATTGTGTTAATTTAGTAATATATTATTTATGATATATACATATATATATATATATATATATATAAATATATATATATATAAATATATATATATATATATATATATATATATATATATATATATATATGTATATATATATATATATATATATATATATATATATATATATATATATTATTAGTACAAAATGTAGCAAAAAATGATTTTTATTTCGTTATTGTGTAAGAAGATTTAATTTCAATTTCAAGTAAACTTTCCGACCGAGCAAACATGTAAACGCATTGTAAATCGTCAAAGGTACCCACAGGACACGCTTGCCTAGCGTGGGGCCAAAGGATACTACGTATATGTAATGTTTTATTCTGGTAATAAAAGTATTTTGATTTTTGATTTTTGACTTATGTTTTCGCACACACATGTGCACTATAATATCTCCTGCGCAGATGGCCATTCTCCGTGAAGATTGGTCACCGTGACCGAAATTTGATCTGAACGACATTATAATATAGAATACAGAATGAAAGAAGTAAGTGAATGGTTTTATAATATATTATAAAACCATTCACTTACTTCTTTCATTCTATATTCGTTTTCTAATAACTAGAGATGACAAAAAAGAAAGATATATATAGGGATGGGTCTGATAAAAAACCTAATCCTTACTTCCTTACTTAATATTATAAATTCGGAAGTAACTGTCTATCTGTCTGTCTGTCTGTCTGTCTGTTACTTTTTCACGGCTAAACCACTCAACCGATTTAGATGAAATTTGGTACAGATATAGTTTAAAACCTGGGGAAGGACATAGGCTACTTTTTGCTGATATAGGTAGGTACCACGCGGGCGAAGCCGCGCGCAAAAGCTAGTTAATATTATAAATGTGAATGTGAGTATGTTTGTTACGCTTTCACGCCTCAACTACTGGACCGATCATCATGATATTTCGCAAACACGTTGTCAGGGGTACAGAAAAGGACATAGGATACCTTTCATCCAGAAAAAGTACTGTCAGTAACCTAACGTAACCTACATTTCCGTAAGCGAAGCCGCGGGCAAAATGTAGTATACTATAATTATGTACGTACCTATATACAAATAATATTATTTCCATAATATTGTTATTTACGCGAATGTTATTAATTGAAATTAAACTACTATATACGGATTTTATCGCGTTGTTTATTTGACACTTTATTACAAAATTTTGAAAACTGTTACACTACTATTACTACAAAACTTTACTAATTATTAAGCTAATTAAATTATTGAAACTATTAAAACTATTTATACTATTACTATACTATTATACTATTTATATTTATGTTATTTCCTTTAAATGTAGGTAGATATTATAAATGAGTACTTAATTAAGATTTCTTGGAAATCCTAACAATAAATCAATCAAAACAAGTAATTATACCGATTTGTAATAGGTAATTAAAATTGAATAAACTACATAAACAAACATGTTGGATATATTAATCTGCATAAACAAGTATGCTGCATATATATTAAACTCACGGGAGCGGCGCAGTAACTATAAGCGCGGGTGAAACCGCGGGCGCATCTAGTTATTTATAAGATAAACCAATATGTCGTTATTTAAATAAAATAAACGGGAATGTTAGGCATATATCATTATTTATGAGACTCATAGGTAACTGGGAGACCGTTGGACTGTCACGCAGAGGTCTCAAGTTCGATTCCAAGGCATTTACATTTGTCTTCGAAGTTATGTGCGTATTAAATATTAGGGGTTAAAGTATGAAATTGCAGATTTGTACTGAAAAATTGAAACTCGTTTTTTTCTAAGATGTGCCTTCCATATTTATTTAAACGAAAAACCAGCGCTGGTGTACTCAATTTCGGTGCCCAGCTAATGCTGAGGTGGTGACCCTTTTCGGCGAGGGCATACGTGACACATTTTGTTCCTAATATGTATAATATGTTTGTTTATTTGGTTTTAATTAATTGTGTGTGCTCTGTACGAAATAAACAAATTTCTTTCTTTCTTCTTCTTCTTTCTTTAAATATTTACCCTCATTATCTATACATTGCTGCCATCTAAACGGAAGTTCATTTATGCCTTTACAATAGAACTCCGGGAATCTAGATTCGACAAACTGTGTGAAAGCATTTTATACTGCCTCCTGGGAAGAAAATTTTTATCACGTAGAAAATTGTCCAAATCACGAAAAAATGGTAGTCCGTTGTAGCAAGGTCTTTGGAGTACGGAGGATGACGTATGGTTTCTAACAGCTTCTGTAGAGTTACAACAGTGTGAGGTCTTGCTTTATCATGGAGCAATAATGGTGAAGATCGATTAACGAGTCGGGGCTGTTTCACTGCCAGTTTCGCCATCATTGTTCGAAGTTTGGCACAGTAAACATCTGCTGTTATTGCTTGACTAGACCTGAGAAAGCTATAGTGAATAACACCATGAAGAGACCACCAAACAGTTACCATTACCTTTCTATTGGTAAGCTTTGCTTTAGGGCGCTGTTACGGCGTTTGACCTGGGGTCAGCCATTGTATTTTAGCTTACGGTTATAATAAAGAATCCACTTTTCGTCACATGTCACAATTCGATCCAATATTCCTTCATTACTGTACCGATTCAACAAGGCAACACAAGTTTCAACACGCATTTCTTTCTGCAGATCAATCAAATCATAAGGCACCCATTTTTTATATTTTTATCTTATTGATTTGATGTAAATGAGCCAATATTATAGGTAGGGTAACGTTAAACCATGCCGCTAATTCCTGGGTAGTTTGACTCGGATCGGATTCCACTATCTCCTTCAATTCAGCGTTATTCATCTGTGTGGGCGGTCTTCCACGTGGTTCGTTCTTCAAGTCGAAGTTTCCATTACGAAAGGGTTTAAACCAAAAACGCACGGTGCGTTCATTAGCAGTCTCCTCTCCAAACGCAGCGTTAATATTGCAAGCCGTTTCTGCCGCGTCAGATCTGCGTCGGAACTCGTATTCAAAAATGATTCGGATTTTCAAAATATCCATCTTTCCCGTCTACGCTGCATAAAAAACTCAATTGAAAGTTGAAAATCGAATGTGGCACATTTTTCAAAAGAAGAATCTTATAGGTATCATGTGAAAAAAGTTTCACTCGAAAATCTCACATCATGAAGGTTTTATGTCAATTCAAAGTATCTATTACTATACAACGGCAACTTCATACTTTAACCCCTATTACTTAATTATCGCTTGCTTTAACGGTGAAAGACAACATCTGCATATCTTAAAATTCATGTACTGTGAACCTCTACTGTCTCTACTAGGTGGACGAAACCAGAAGCAAAGTCTATTATAATATCAGCCCTGTAAGCAAATCCCACTGCTGGGCACAGGTCTCTTCTCAGTTTTAGAAAGATTAGGCCATAGTCCACCACGCTGGCGATTGCGACTTGGCAAACTTCATATTTTCGAAAACATTATCGTTAGCCCCGATGGTGTAGTGGTTAGTGTAACCGACTGCCACGCCTGAGGTCGCAGGTTCGATTCCCGCACAAGTCAAACATTTGTGTGCATGAACATGGATGTTTGTCTTGGTCTGGGCGTTTCTATGTATAATATGTATGTATTTACAAAAATAAAGTACATGTGTATGTTTATCTATTGTTTAGAACCCATAGTACAAGCTCTGCTTAGTTTGGGCTAGATGGTGTTGTGTGTATGTGATAGAATATTATTATTATGATTATAGAGAACTAATTTTCCCACGATGTTTTCCTTCACCGTTAAAGCGAGCGATAATTAACTATTTAATACGCAGATAACTTCGAAAAGTCAGAGATGCGCGCGCCTTGAGATCTAACTCGAACAACATAATTATGGCGAAATGTTTAATGCGCTAAGTTATTACTTAAATACGTGCTATATATACTTAGCTGCCTTATGTATACCGTAATGTTTACATATATCTATACTAATATTACCTATAAAGCTGAAGAGTTTGTTTGTTTGTTTGAACGCGCTAATCTCAGGAACTACTGGTTCGATTTGAAAAATTCTCTTAGTGTTGGCGTGTTTTTGTTAGATTTTTTAAACTATTATTTATTAGCTTTTGCCCGCGGTTTCGCTCGCGTTAATTTTGCATTTGATAATCAATTCGGGTTGTACTCTGCTTGTCCTTACTAATATTATAAATTCGAAAGTAACTCTGTCTGTCTATGTCTCTCTGTCTGTCTGTTACCTTTTCACGGCTAAACCACTCAACCGATCTAGATGAAATTTGGCACAGATATAGTTTAAAACCTGGGGAAGGGCATAGGTTACATTTTATTGATGTAGGTATCACGTGGGCGGAGCCGCGCGCAAAAGCTAGTAATAATATAATTCAATCATGATTTGAAAGACTCGTGGCGCCATCTATTATCATAAGCACGTTATTATTGTTTTCCTCGGGAACAGTAATTTTTTTCGGGATGAAAGGTAGCCTATGTCCGGTTCTGTACACCTGACAACGTATATGCAAAATTTCAGGATGATCGGTTCAGTGGTTTAGGCATGAAAAAGTAACAAACAAACAAACAAACAAACTCATTTTCGCTTTTATAATATTAGTTAGGATAATAATAATGTCCTCCAGACCAATTTTCGGTCACGGCGGCCAATCTTAACGCAGACTGGCTATCTACGCAGGAGATACTATAGTGCACAAGTATGTGCGCAAACACAAGTGCACTCTCTGTTCCCTAACTCTCATGATCCGATGGGACGGATAATCCGACACGACCGGAGAGAGATCTGGAGCAGGACCAACGAATTTACGTGCTTTCCGAGGCACGGGGGTGTCTAACACCGCCAACTTCCTAACTCCGAGCCCATATTGAGATTTCTTAACAGAAAAACCCAATTCGTTTTTGTTGGCCCGACCCGGGATTCGAACCCGAGACCTCATTGCACAGTAGTCGCATTTACTACCGCTGCGCAACGGAGTTCTTATATATAATACTAGATGTTCCCGCGGTCTCACCCGCGTTTATCGTTACTGCGCCGCCGCCGTGGGTCGTAACGTGATGTTATATAGCCTATAGCCTGCCGCGATAAATAGGCTATCCAACAATAAAATAATTTTTCATATCGAACCAGTAGTAATCACGCAGAATAAACCAGGAGAAACATCGTTTGTGCTATGTCTGTAATGGGTAATTATTTTGCTGCAATGTTATTTTAAAACTGCGATATCTCCTAAGATATTCATTGAAATCGAATGATGTAAAGGGCAATTTTGTTTTAAATTTAATACTTGTGATGAATAACGTATTTATTTGGATAAGGATTAATATCATGTTTATAATAATACCTTCGCAAATAATGCATTATTTAGAACAAATTTGGTTAGCATAAAAATGGTTATAGTGAGCCAAGCTTAAAAGATAGATATATGCTGTGGCGGACTTTTTTTTAGAACTTTTAAAGGGAAACAATTCTGTCATACATGATTTTTGCGAAACTTTAACTGTTTACGCAGCGCACGCAGCGGAAGCTCTCAAAAGGAAAAAATGCCCTCCGATTTTGAAACATTCTTCATTGGTGCTCAGCTCCTATTGATCTTGGCGTGATGATATATAGCCTATAGCCTTCCTCGATAAATGGGCTATCTAACACTGAAAGAATTTTTCAAATCGGGCCAGTAGTTCCTAAGAGTAGCACGTTCAAGTAAACAAACAAACTCTTCAGCTTTATAATATTAGTATAGATTTATTTTTGTAATACACAACTCAGCATTCAAATTTGTAAGTGAACAATAAATCACCCCTATTTTCCCACCCTTAGGGTAGGATTTTTTTTCAAATTTACATGGAACTAATTTCGAGGTATACCCTGTCCAATAAAATAAAAAAAGAATGATCAAAATCGGACTACTCTGTAAAAAGTTATGCGTGGTCATACATTAGCATTACAATCACTGCGTGAACAATCAATCATCGCCTCTTTTCCTACCCTTAGGATTGGAATTATCTATGAGACCAACTACCCAAAAAAAAAAATAATTATCAAAATCGGACTACTCTGTAAAAAGTTATGCGTGGTCAAACATAAAAAAAATATATATACACATCGACTTGAAAACCTTCGTTTTTTCGTCGGTTAACAATAGCTTTTGCTCGCAGCTTCGCTCACGTAAAAGTAGGTTAGGTTATGTTAGTAATGGTAAAAGAATTACATAATATTGTCTTCTGTTTACGCGAATGTTATTCATTTAAATTAAACTACTATATACGGATTTTATCGCGTTGTTTATTTGACACTTTATTACAACATTTTGAAAACTGTTACACTGCTATTACTATCAAACTTTACTAATTTTTAAGCTAATTTAATTATTGAAACTATTTATACTATTTATATTTATGTTTACATTTTCCCCGACGTTTCGGTTGCTTTTCAGCAGCCATGATCACGGGGAGACTAAGATGGTAGTTGTCTCAATGTTCCAGTCAAATAAACAACGCGATAAAATCCGTTTATAGTAGTTTAATTTTAATGATAAAAGTATTTTTAAAACGGTTGAGTTGTTTTTGAGTTTGACAAACAAACATAGGTCTGGACTATTCAAAGTGATGTGCGTATTAAATAGATAATCATCGCTCACTTTAACGATGTAGCCAGAATATTGTGAGATGATCTAGATGTTTGAGAGTTCTTCATAACATACTCGAAGATATCTGAAGTCTAGTCAAGATCGCAACCCTGCACTTGGCCAGCGAGGTGGACTATGGCCTAATCTTTCTCACATTAAGAAAAGGCCCGTGGCCAGCAGTGAGACAGTTTAAATACAGAGCTGATATTATTATTCCAGGATCATGCGTCTCCTTATCTTCAGTCTACTGATAGCGGTGACCAGCTCGCAGAGTGCGACGACTATTGACCCACTTTGGGTGGAAATCTTTGGAACTGCCCCAACCCCGGCGCCTGTAATTGGTCCTACTACACAACGGCTGGAAGACGTAAGCAAACCCTTTATTTCTAAGGTCATCTCCCGGTCGGTCAAGACCTCTGTCACTGGGGTTTCACAATAATACACTTGGCAGCAATTAGTTATAACGTAACTTACTAATGTTATGAGCAGCGATAGCTCAGTGCGGAGACCAACAGACTGCAATGCAGAGGGACTCGGGTTCGAACCCACGTCGCGCACCTCTGACTTTCGGAAGTTATATGAGTTTTCGAAATTATGTGCGTATTGATTGACAATTATCGCCTGCTCCGTGCCTCGGAAAGCACGTTAAGCTGTTGGTCCCGGCTGCCATGAACATCTATGACAGTTGTTATTGGGAGAGTGTCGACACAAAAGATCCCACTGGGTCGAAGTGTCGCTGGTCTGCACTGACTGGCCCCCACATAAGATAAGATACTAATATTATGATACTAGATGTACCCGCGGTTTCGCGGCACAGGAGATAGGCATTATCGTGCACAAGTGTGTGCACAAACACAAGTGCACCGGGTGTATAACACCGCCAGCTTCCGAACTACACTATTGAGACTAGGCGAAAAAACCCAATAGCTTTGTACGGGTCAACAACCGTACATTTGCTGCGGTCAGAACCATCAATAAATCAGTTCACTTTCAGCAAGCGTATCGTGTACCTACTCATTAACATCATTTATCATAATTTAGCATAATTATCAAGTTTAGCATCCTATTTCTGTAATCAATAAAATAGTGCAGTTATTTATATTATCTATCATTTCTATCACTTATCAAGAAGTGGACGTAACCCGTACAATCTTTGTTGACTGATCCAAGATTTGAACCGGAGCCCTCATGCAGTCGCATTCACTACCGCTGCGCCACGGAGGCGATCTAATATTATGAACCCATTATCCCAATATCACACATTTATATAGTTAGTATTTGTAATTCAATGCTAGGTATAACGTTAATCGTGAACTTAATAATCTGCTTTCAGATTACGGTCAAACCCACTGAGAACCCGCTAACACACGTCGACGATAGAGGACAGACGTGCCAATGTCTGCCCTACTATCTGTGCAATAGTAATAACATAGGTGTCGACGCCAACAACTCTACCGTCACTGGTTACGACGAACTTGATGTCAGGTAAGTTCTACTACATCTTTCCTTTTGTTTTGTAACTATTTAAACGGGTAGTATTTAACTGCACAGCAAAAAAATACTAATTGCACAGCAAAATATGCTTACCAAAAATACTAATACGTTGAGCGATGTTCAAATTTTGGCACTGATGGGGGGACACACACTTTCACATTACTTTTTAATCTTAAGTTATATTTAAATAATTTAATATTATATTATTGTTTTTATCGCTTCTCACTGACAATACTAGCCTTAACCTAAATGGACGGAAGGTGTGGTGTTGCCAGTGAGCAGAAATAAAATAAAATAATTACAGTGTTAGTTTTTATTATTCTAGTTTTTTTATTGTTCCGTTTTCTTTTTATTTTGTAATTTGTATACCTTTTGTTTTTTCATTTCTTCGTGTGCCCTTGTGTGCCAAAATAAATATTTTTCTTTCTTTCTTTTCTTTTCTAATTACACACCAAAATATATTTAATGAGATCAAACTAAGTCGACGGAGCCCCGCTTCGTGGGGCTCCTATTTTTGGGTGGGTTTAAGAAGTAACCTAACATAACCTAACCCTTACGAGACGGAATGCAGTGATTTGAGGCGTATAGGTGCTCGTTATGATATAATTTAGTAAGCATATTTTGGTGTGCAATTAGTATTTTTGGTGGTGTTAGCCTATATTTATGACTACTGGTAACTCTGAATATTTTATTATACTATTAGGTTTACATTTTTATTTCTGGCAACACCATATTATATTAAAACGTGCAACTGACGGCTACGGAACGGACAGCACGGCATTCTTGTGCGGAGCGTTGAAGTGAACGGTTGTGTAATAAACGTCGTGTGAGAATATCGTTGGATTAAAATAAAAACCTAGCAAGTAAGTACAAGCCCAATGTGAATTTGAAGTGTTTGCATAAAATTGTAGAAAAGGAAATAAACATATTGGTGATTTGTATTAAGTGTTTTGTTTGAAACTACGAACCCTCTAATTTCTGAGCTGGGATTACAGTTCAGAAGTGGGATCGTAAGAGAATTCTCATAAATTTTCTTTTTTTTTCACGTCCACAACTATGTTACGAAATCAAGAGATTACGGTTTGAGATTAACAATAATATGTTCATACCACATGTCTGCTAAACAAATATACTTATTTCCTGCTACTATAAATTTCGTGACGGCTAACAAATATAATAGTGATGACGGATTTATACTTTCTTTTAATGTCGAAATATTTAGGGTAGAAATTTTATTTTTCTACTTTTGTTTTACCAACGACTGCCAGTAACATACAATGAATCGAATTAAAATATAAATTCAACGTAAATACTATACGTAATAATAATAGAAATTTAGTTAATGTTGTTTTAAGATATTACGATTTTTTTTTCTCATAACGAGTACTGATGATTCATATAATTAATGTAATCACTACTCTTCTTTTTATTATATAGTGAGTTTTGATATTGACTTTTTGGCCTACAATAGGTTTTAAGAGCATACATATTCATTCTTGAAGTATGAATTCTAAATATGGACTGGCATAAATTGTATTTATTGTATTAAATGGTTTATATACAGCCTTGGCCAAAAGTATTAGGCACCCTATAAATTACTGCATATTTCAGGCTTAGAGAGAAATAAAACTAATTATAATGATTAAAGTACTTTATTTCCATTAGAATATTGTAAAAACATTAATATTTTGTTGGGCCACCCTTTGATTTTATGACAGCAGCAACTCTGTGGGGCATACTACGTACAAGTTTCGCACATTCCTCTGGAGAAATTGCATCCCATTCTTGCACTAACGCGTTTTTTAAAGCAGTTTTTGATGTTATCGAGTGCTCTTTTATTTTTCTCTTCAAAATACTCCACAAATGTTCAATAGGATTTAGATCCGGGGACTGGGCAGGCCAATCTAACAGATCAATACAATTTTCAGTAAACCAGCGCATCGTAGTAGCTGACTTGTGACACGGAGCATTGTCTTGTTGGAATTTCACACCATTTAAGTTAGTGTCACCAAAAATACACGAAAGCGAAGGTACGAGAGCAGTTTCCAGTACATTAATGTATTTTTCACTGTTCATGCGACCTTCGCAAACAAACATTTTGCCGACTCCATCCGTAGCCATGCAACCCCAAATCATTACACTGCCTCCGCCGTGTTTTATGGTTGGTACTACGCAATCTGGGTGATATTCTTCGCCTTTGCGTCGCCTCACAAACGTCACACCTGGTGTTCCAAACACCTGTAGATTCCAAAAAAAAGCACACATTACAAACTTTTATAACATTTGAGTTTGAAGACAAACACAACAATGATCTTTGTAATTGTGGTATAGACTTCACTAAAAAAACTTACCTCAAAGTTTGATTCGTCAGACCACAGCACATTAGACCAATCCTCTTCTGTGAAATGTTGGTGTCTCAGAGCCCAATCAAGTCGTTTTCTTTTATTGTCTGCGGATAGCCACAGCTTCTTCCTAGCTTTGCAACCTTTTAAGCCGGCTTCTACTAGCCTTCGTCTTGCAGTTCGTGCGCTTATGGGATGTCCAGTCTCTTCAGTTAAAGCCACAGCAAGCTCCGAAGAAGTTTTTTTTCTATCTTTCACAGACTCTCGGATAAGTTTTCTGTCCTGACGGCTAGTAGTCACGCGTTTTCTGCCTGTTCTTGGTTTATTTGCATGAGAGCCAGTCTCAACAAAACGTTTGATAGCAGATTGAACGGCGCATCGCGAACATTTCACCAACTTCGCGATTTCTTTTTGAGTCTTGCCTTGCTCATGTAAAAGTTGAATTTTTACACGATTTTCAATACTAATTTCGTTTCGTTTTGGCATTTTCAAATGAATTTCTTCTCAATTAATTCACAAAACCACAAATGCACTGTCTTTACACTAAGACTTCCAAATGGTAACTGACGAAACATTAAAAATAAATTTTGGAAAAAATAAAATTTTATTATTGACGCACCAGATGTCTTACGACTGCTTAAAAAATGCCGCCTATTGTCTTAAATAGTGTTTTATGACACCGGTATCGCAGTTCTATAGAATATTGTTTAATTGTTCAAATAGCACAGGTGTGTGATAACTACATTGGGGGTGCCTAATACTTTTGGCCAAGGCTGTATATATATATATATATATATATATATATAATATACCATATTATACGACGCTTTTGTCATTATGTTAGTATAGTGGAGTTCAAAGATGCTTGGATAGTTAAGTTATTACATATTATATGCCGTATTTACTCTTCACAACTACATTTATTTACTTATTATAAAGAAATGGGGAACTATTTCCTTCCTTTCCTTTTCTTTCTTTTGAGGGTTGGTTGCAAGGAATGTTTTAGGCATATTAATTTTGTAAAGTTAAATAGTGAAACGCTTCATGAATATACACTAAGCTTTTCTTTCGGTAAGTTTCAGATAAGTCTGCATACCTGTTGAAGTACAACCGAGAGGAAGCGTTGCTACTCAATATGGATAAGGATGGTGAGCCCAGGTTAGAGGGCAGGAGTGAGCCCAGGTTAGAGGGCAGGAGTGAGCCCAGGTTAGAGGGCAGGAGTGAGCCCAGGTTAGAGGGCAGGAGTGAGCCCAGGTTAGAGGGCAGGAGTGAGCCCAGGTTAGAGGGCAGGAGTGAGCCCAGGTTAGAGGGCAGGAGTGAGCCCAGGTTAGAGGGTATGGACGGTAACTCGGATGTATCTAGAATTATTTCTAGACGTGAATATGTACCGCGACGGCCTGGGAACCGGAAAAGGCGAGTAGTTGACACTAACTCTGACAGTTCAAGTAGCAGCGTGACTTACAAAAGATTGAGAAAGCCGAGGAAGGATCAACGAAAGAAAAGAGGCAACTCGAGATGTATGGATAGTAGCAGTGACAGTTCGTGCAACCGTGAGTCGACCAAATTAATTAAGTCTAGTAGAAATAGAAATAAGGAATCTGAAACAAATGTTATATTAGATAAATTTTTGTCAATACTAAATAATGTCAAGAGTTCGGAGAAGCCCAAGCTATCATTTCTTCATAACGTCATACCCGAATTTGATCCGCTAAGTAAAGAGCAAACTATACTAGTATGGATAACTAAAGTAGAAGAATGTGCGGAAATATACGGTTGGTCTGAAAAAGAAATAATTCACTACGCACTTCCTAAGCTTGCTGGGTTAGCGAAAACTTGGTATCAGCGCTTACCCTCTCTTTTACATACATGGGGTGAATGGAAAAAGAAATTGATTGAGTCATTCCCTTGCCGCGAGGACTACGCCGAGCTCTTGACTGAAATGTTATCAAAACGTGTAATACGGTGAATCATTGGAACACTATTATTACGCAAAACTGAACTTATTAAATAGGTGTAAAATCCATGGTAAGCAGGCGGTAGATTGCATTCTATACGGGTTAGATGACCGCGCCGTAAGGGTAGGTGCCCAGGCGGCTCAATTTAGTGAACCAGAACAAGTTCTAAAGTATTTTCGAACTGTAAAAGTAGGTCAGAGCAAAGAAACCTATGAAAGTGGTGTTAGACATAGGTATGATCGTAAGCAATTTAATATAACGGCAAGTCATAAGACTCAAAATTTAAAATCAAGCGTCATTAATTCTAACTTACGATGTTTTAATTGTAATGAACTCGGTCACCCCAGCTTTAAGTGCGAAAAGCCTATAATTAAATGTACACTATGCGATAGGTTGGGGCATAAAGCCTCTAGCTGTTATCGAAACAAGCCAGGTACTAGCTCTTATAAAAATGAAACACAACCACAAGATAAAAACGAGAAACAGGTGTCTGTATTATGCTCGACTGATAAGGCTATTAATAAATATATCCTTGATATCAAAATCAATGGGAAAGTAACACAATGTCATGTAGACTTGGGAAGTCAGTGTTCGTTAATCAAAGTAAGTGAGACTAAGAAACTTCGCATGGATATTAAGTGTTCTTCTAACCTTCCCGCTCTTAGAGGTATAGGTGCAAATTTGATAATCCCATTAGGCATAATAACGGCTGAAGTTGAAGTACAAGGCATTAAAAGCGTTATAGACATGTATGTGGTTGAGGATTATGTGCTAGGTTATCCTACTCTTTTGGGACACTCCTTTACCGAGATGCCGGGCCTTATAATCACTAAGACACCGACCCAATTGATATTTAAGAGAAATGATTTCACCAAACTACATCTACACTGTGATAGCAATATTTGTATACCAAAATCGTCATTGCGTGTAGTACCTGTAAAATCAGATTTACATTATAGCGGAGATGTTTACGTACGTGGTTCCCTTAGGTGGGCAGGAGGGAAACAATATTTTTTGCTACCGGGTCAATATAATATCAAAGAGGGAAACGGAGTGGTACTGGCGTATAATGTATCTGATGCTGATATAATCATAACAGAAAACACTCTATTGACTCGCTCTATCAAAAGCTATAATTTCGAATCTTCTGAGGTTCTTGATTGCTGTCAGATGTCTTTCGATTCTATTAATGCCGATGAACAAATCAAGTGTTGTGAAAATCTTAATGACAAGGAACGTTTACAATTACAGGAATTATTAAATAAATACAAAGACTCTTTTTCAAAAGGATTAAAAGATCTTGGCTTCACTCAGGTAACAGAAATGGTTATTGATCTGGAAGAGTCCAATCCTATAGTATATAGACCTTATCGTTTGTCTCATTCTGAAAGAGCACTGGTAAACAACATGGTACAAGAGATGTTGGATAACGGAATAGTTAGGGAGTCTTCTTCGCCACATGCTAGCCCTATTGTGTTAGTCCAGAAAAAGACCGGTGAAAAGCGTTTATGCGTGGATTATCGAGCACTAAATAGAAAAACAAAAAAAGATCACTACCCTCTCCCACGTGTCGAGGATCAACTAGACCAATTGGCAGGTAACAAGCTATTCACGTCACTCGATTTAGCTTCAGGTTACTACCAAATCCCTATCTGTGAAGAATCTCGCCACAAGACCGCTTTCGTAACGCCCGACGGTCAATATGAGTTCAATCGCATGCCATTTGGTCTGGTTAATGCACCATCCGTCTTTCAAAGGACAATAAATAAAATTCTCCATGACGCCTAAATCAAATACGCGATCGTATATATGGACGATATTCTAATACCTTGTAAAAATGTGACTGAAGGTTTAGCTAGGTTAGAAGAAGTCCTTGGACTTCTCAAGCAGGGTGGTTTAACGCTTAGGCTTAGTAAATGTAATTTCTTTTTGGATACTATAGATTTCCTAGGCTTTGAAGTAAATTCCACGGGTATTCGGCCGGGAAATAGGAAAACTGAAGCTGTTTCTAAATTCGCGACACCTAAAAATATACACGAATTAAGACAATTTTTGGGATTATCCGGTTTCTTTAGACGGTTTATTAAAAACTACGCCATAATAACCTCCTCAATGACGAATTTATTAAAAAAGAACGTCAGTTGGACATGGGGAAGTAACGAAGACAAAGCGTTTAACTTAGTGAAAACCCTCCTTATGCAACGACCATTATTGGCCTTATATGATCCTCTAGCAGTAACGCAATTACACACTGACGCGTGTAAAGATGGTCTAGCAGGGATACTTATGCAAAGTGACTCCCAAGGAGTGTTTCACCCAGTATCATATTTCAGCCGTAAAACTTCTCTAGACGAACGCAAGCTCCATTCCTACGAGCTCGAAACCTTAGCTGTGGTGGCATCCTTAAGTAGGTTTAGAGTGTATTTGCTTGGAATACCATTTACAATTTATAGCGATTGTAGTGCTTTACGATCTACATTTGTTAAGCGCGATCTGATTCCGCGGGTTGCACGGTGGTGGGTCCAAATGCAGGAATTTGACTGCTCGATTGAGTACCGACCCGGGTCTCGAATGGCGCATGTTGACGCGCTGAGTCGCGGCCCAGTGGCGGCCCCTGTTTCCGAATCACATGTATTAGACATACTAAGCATTGAAAGCTCTGAACAGGACTGGATCGCTACCGTGCAGGACGCGGACGAAGAGGTGCAGAGAATTAAAAATATCCTGGAGGACAAGACTTCGGAAACGGTAACGGATATATGTAAAAGTTATAAGATTAAAAATGGACGCGTTTATCGTATAGTCGGTGATAGCATTAGATGGTTGGTTCCAAAAGGCGTACGATGGCAAATACTGAAAAGAAACCACGATGATATAGGGCACTATGGGTTTGACAAAACTCTACATCGTATACAACAACATTATTGGTTTCCGAAAATGCGTCGCTTCACGATGAAATACGTACGGTCTTGTCTAGAATGCGCTCACCACAAAACTCCCGGTGGTAGACGAGAAGGAGGATTACATCCTATCGAGAAGCTTAGTGTACCTTTCCATACGATACACGCGGATCACCTAGGCCCGTTTATTAAGAGCAAGAGGGCTAACTGTTATTTATTAGTTCTTGTTGATAGTTTTACGAAATTCGTCAATATAACCGCCGTCAAAAACACTAAATCTCTTACTAGTATACGTGTATTGAAAGACCACATAAGTTATTTCGGGGTCCCCACACGTCTTATCACCGATAAAGGGACGAGTTTTACTAGCAAAACATTTAAAGAATTTACCGCGTCATTTGGCATTAAGCATATTACTAACGCAGTTGCAACACCCAGGGCAAATGGGCAAGTTGAGCGATTCAATAGGACAATCCTAGACGCCATGTCAACCTGTACCCATAATAAGGATGATCGATCTTGGGATGACTATGTTTGTGACATTCAAGTGGGAATTAACACTACAATACATAAGACTACACAAAAAAGCCCTTCCGAACTTCTGTTTGGTTTTAATATAACTAGCAGGGCCGAAGGCACCTTGAGTCCCGTTATATCTGATACGACTAATGTAATTAATTCCGAGGATTTAAATATTGTTAGAGAAGAGGCGAGTCAGAATATAAAAGCGCAGCAATTGAAAGATATAGAGAGGTTTAATAGGCGTAGGAAATCAGGGACAAAGTACGTAGTAGGAGACTTGGTTCGCGTTGAGAGGCAAGTGCCTCATGATGGTAGATCTCAAAAATTAGTTACTAAATTTCAAGGTCCATATCGCGTAATGAAAGTACTTCCAAACGAAAGATACATAATTGAGGATACTCCCATGACACGCAAACATGGTCGTCGATACGAGGCTGTGGTAGCAATCGACAAAATTAAACCATGGTTATCATTCTCTAGGAACCTAGAAAGTAGTGACAGTGATAATAATGACAGCAGTAAAGAGACGGAACCAAATGAAGTAGATGTTAAATAGATGGAATGTAATTAATATTTAAGTCAAATCCTGAATTATTTATAGTTGAATTAGATTAATAATGAAGTTGTTTTGTTCATAGATGATATTTTATTTTTGTATACAATTGCTTTTCTTTTCATCTTACCATACCGAATGAATGTATTAAAACAAGAGTTATGCGCGAGGACGCGCTTGGAACAGGATGGCCGAGTTGTTAGCCTATATTTATGACTACTGGTAACTCTGAATATTTTATTATACTATTAGGTTTACATTTTTATTTCTGGCAACACCATATTATATTAAAACGTGCAACTGACGGCTACGGAACGGACAGCACGGCATTCTTGTGCGGAGCGTTGAAGTGAACGGTTGTGTAATAAACGTCGTGTGAGAATATCGTTGGATTAAAATAAAAACCTAGCAAGTAAGTACAAGCCCAATGTGAATTTGAAGTGTTTGCATAAAATTGTAGAAAAGGAAATAAACATATTGGTGATTTGTATTAAGTGTTTTGTTTGAAACTACGAACCCTCTAATTTCTGAGCTGGGATTACAGTGGTCATTATATTTAATTATGGCATGCAGGCATTATGGCATCCGAGATACTGCACTTGACCTAGTTGATTCCTACCTAAGCGATAGACTACAACACGTTGATATCAACGGAAGTAGATCTTCTGGATTACCAGTCACAATGGGCGTGCCACAGGGCTCGATTTTGGGACCCTTTCTGTTTTTAGTGTACGTAAATGATTTGCCGTTCTTTGTTCAGCATTTGTGTGACATTGTTTTATTCGCGGATGACACATCCCTTATTTTTAAGGTAGACCGAAAAGCACCAAATTTACGTGCTGTTAATGATTCACTCGCGGAAGTCCTGGACTGGTTTACGGCGAATAATTTACTACTTAACTCTACAAAAACTAAATGTATCAAGTTTACATTGCCAAACGTAAAGAGTCCTAACGTGAATATAATTTTAAATGATGAAATTATTACTTTAGTTCAATCAACAGTCTTTTTAGGATTAACTTTAGATCATAAAGTTCAGTGGGGCGCTCAAATATCGTGTCTTGCAGGGAAACTTAGCTCAGCCGCATACGCAATTCGGAAAGTAAGACAGCTTACTGATATAGATACTGCAAGACTAGTATATTTCAGTTACTTTCATAGTGTCATGTCCTACGGTATATTATTGTGGGGCAAGGCAGCTGATATTGAGACAATTTTTATTCTTCAAAAGCGTGCAGTACGTAGCATTTATAATTTAGGACCACGAGTTTCCCTGAAAGATCGATTTAAAGAAATTGGCATACTTACTGTTGCGTCGCAATATATATTTGCTAACATTATGTTTATTAAACATAACATTTACTTATATAATAAGAATAGTGATATCCATAACGTAAACACTAGAAATAAGCATAAGTTAGTAGGCCCATATCATCGTTTACATAAAGTTCACAATACATTTGCGGGACTCGGTATACGTTTTTTTAATAAATTACCTATTACTATAATTAATTTACCATTGTTTAAATTTAAAAACGCCGTTAAAAAACAACTTATTCCGAAGGGTTATTATTCAGTCAACGACTACTTAAATGACAAAAACTCATGGAGCTAGTTGCTTGTTGCATACAGGATTCAAAGATCTGTATTACTTATAAGTCAATTTAAGCCTTTGCATAGTCACAAAGTGTAAGTGTATGCGCCATCATGCCATCTTACTGTCTATTTTAGATTTATATTAAATAATATATCTTAGCTCAAATTATTTCCTCTCTATAATATTATTAAGTTATTATTGTTATTATCTTTAGTTTTTTATAGTCAGTAGTATATGGCATAATGGCTGTAACACCTTGTTAATCTGAGTTGTAAAATACTGAAATTATATTTAACTGGCGATTTAAAAGAGTGGCCGTGAGTTTCTTGCAGGTTTCTTCTCATAGGCTCTACCCTTTGCCTGAACCTAGCAACTAACCTAAATGTAGCTTCAGTAACTTAGTAAACTCACTAACCTATATACTTTGACGTTCATAAGTGTTACTTTGTGACCTAAGTGAATAAATGATTTTTGACTTTGACTTTGACTTAATCCCTATTTAAACTAGCGGTTGCCTAGTGGTCAAAATTCGACCATAACTGATTTAAATTTTAAATTTGATCGTTATTAAGGTTTTATTGTCTATAGAAACTATACCCTCATTACACTCATTTCATTTAGATTTCGCCAAGGCTATAATACATATATTTTTTAAACATTTAATGAAATTATTATTTACTTAACTATACTCTTTCATTGACAATATTCCTAAGCTGGCTACTTTGTTTTCTTTTTTTTTATTACTTATAAATAAGGTATATGTAACCATAGTTACGAAGAATTGTACGACGTCAGACGAACAATGCCGAAATACTACGAACGCGATTCGATTGCGTGTGTCAAATGCATGGAGCACACATCCACAGACGAAGTTGCGCGGGTCAGTTAGTTTTATATATCGTTAAAAAGCACAAGGTAATGTAATTAGTATTCATCCCATACGGACGCAGATAAGATGCGCACCTAGTCGACCAAATGCATCGAACCTGTAGCCCTTGACCGCATGCGATCCCAGGCGCGCACCTCTGGCATTTCGAGGTTGTATGGGTATTAAATAGTTAATTATCGCTCGCTTTAAGAGGAAACTAAGGGCAAGAGAATTGAAAATTAGGTATTTGTAAAATCTATTGCTGTCGCGCAGTGCCATGTATAGTATCATAACCGCGATAGAGACAACTACAGCTTGGACCGAAAATACCTATTAAAAGTACACAAAATCAACGTTTCGTAGTCCCCTGATTCCTTCTTCAAAACCTGACCGATTTAACTACTTTTTCCCTTAAAAATTAAAGAAAGACTGGCCGTGTTCCTATGTTTTCCTTTTTTATATAATCTAGTCAAATTTGTTTTCTGGATGTTGAACACAGCGGAAAATCTGGTCAATTTTTGAGGTTTTTGAAGGCTCATGTCTCTTTTAATAATTGATTTATAAAAAAATGCAAACATAGGGACATGCCGATAGAGCCCGTACAGTTTTTGGAAAAAATTATTGCTCTACTGGCATTATTAAGGGAAGAAACAGGGGACTACGTTTGTATGGAAAAACGGCGCTTGTGTTTCCTCTTAACGGTGAAGGCAAACATCGTGAGGAAACCTGCATGTCTGGGAACTTCGAAAAGTCAGAGATTTGCGCCTTGGAAGCGATCTCAAAACCTGTGTGTGGCAATCCAACGGTCACCGACTACGTTATCGCTGCGTCTGGAAGTATAAATCTATATATTAATACGTGAAACAAAAACTTTGTACCCCTTTTTACGAAAATTGCGCGAACGGAGGGGTATGAAATTTGGCACATTATATTTTTATAAAATATGCATTAGAAATACATTAAATTAATGAAAAATCACTACACGCACACAACCATGAATTTGAAACACGCAGTCGAATCGCGTTCGTAGTATATCGGCATTGTTCGGCTGACGTCGTACAATTCTTTGTAACTATGATTACCTATACCTTATTTATATGTAATAGAGAAAAACAGAAAACAAAGTAGCAAGCTTAGGAATTTTGGTCGAATTTTGACCAATACGACCGCTAGTTATTATTAAATCTCTCTCTCTCGTCTCTCCCTGCGGCGGATTTTTGATGTTTTTTGCGATCGCATGTAGTCTTAAATGCGATTAGAACAACCCGTTTCAATATTTGTATGCAAAAACAAATAATTAATTGTGAACAGTGGTAGAACAAAAGTTGTTAAGTAAGGTATAAATGAGCCACGAGTAGAACGTTGCAGCTTGGGATCCAGTAATTCAAATAGTCAAACCCAAGAAGAAGCAAACCACAGCTAGACTTCATGATACTTTGAACTCAGTCTGCGTAAATAGAAACACCCATGATTAAATTAAGTTCGGGTACTTTGAAATAACTACACTGGAACATTGAGACAACTACCATCTTAGTCTCCCGGTGACCATGGCTGCTGAAAAGCAAACGAAACGTCGGAAAAAGTGTAAACATAAATATAAATGGTAAAATATTATAGTAATAGTATAAATAGTTTCAATAATTTAATTAGCTTAAAAATTACTAAAATTTAATAGTAAGTAGAGTAACAGTTTTCAAAATTTTGTAAAAAATTGTCAAATAAACAACGCGATAAAATCCGTATATAGTAGTTTAATTTCAATGAATAACATTCGCGTAAACAGAAGACAATATTATGGAAATCATTGTATATTATTTAAATCCGTACTACAAAAATGAAGTGCTGCAAGCAATTTTGGACTACACGGATGTTGTAGTGGCTTAGGTAATCGCCTAGCCGCCGCTGCCACTGCACCGAGTAATGTGGCTTCGAATCCAACACAGGACAAAAAGGACATTGCCCACTTGTGGCCATCCGTGCACACGATGTTATGAAACAAATAAATTCATGAATATTTTTTTTTATTTTTTCTTTATGTTATCTTTGTGTAATATGAAAAAAGAACATGATTGAAAAAACATATAAACAAAACATAGTGGGCCGTAGAACAGTGGGTTGCTGTGCTCACATAATGACCATAATACCTGGTTTTAGGCTGGGCAAGGTATCAAGAGCATAATCTACCTGCCCAGTTTCTTTATCATATAGATATCTACCTACATATGAGTCTGATTAATAAAATAGTCACGATAATTTGTTGTTTTATTTGATTAATTATCCTTTTCAATAACATATAGAAACCTATCTAAATATAAAGTCTGATATAAAACTAGATTTATATTATCGTTTTTACTGATGTGAAGTATTTAATTGATATAATATTATTAGCTAAATGACCTGTCCACGATTGGCCTAAGTGTCTATAGAAAGTGCACAATCTCCTTTGTGTGCAAATAGTTCTGCAAAGTCTGGGTATTCTTTGTGCCCGTTTTTTGAATGTTTGTAAAGTTCCCCGCGACACAGGACTTATTATTATTTATTTACTAGTTTTCACCCGCGGCTTCGCTCGCATAAATGTAGGTTAGGCTAGGTTTTCCTGGGCACCAAAAAAAAAAAATGTTTTGCAACACTTAATTTTTCTGGATGAAAGGTACCCTATGTCCTATTCTGTACCCCTGACAACGTGTATGCAAGATTTCATGTTGATCAGTTGAGTAGTTTAGGCGCGATAGCGTAACAAACAAACAAATTCATTTTCACATTTATAATATTAGTTAGGATTGTGGGCGTTGTCTTTTGAAATAAAATAATTAAATAAATAAAAATTAAACTGGTAAACTTATATATCCGTTCTAGATTCAATGAAGACCCACCATGCACAGAATCCCAAGAGATCTGCTGTATCATCCCACCAGACCTTGGCATCAACGAACCTAAACCCACACCCAAACCGAAACCCCAGCCAGACCCTGCCAAGCTTAAAGGATGTGGCTACCGAAACCCTAAAGGCATTGGAGCATTTTTCAATGTAAGTATTATTTTCTTTATAAAGTCTTCCAGACCGAAGTTCTGGAGGACAAGGTATATAAAGAATACTAGACTACTAGAATAGCAGATGGATACTAGACTATCCATCTGCGCAGAAGATATTATAGTGCACAAGTGTGTGCGCAAACACAAGTGCACTCCCTCTTCCCTAACTCTCATGATCCGAAGGGAAGGTAATCCGACACGACCGGACAGAAATCAGGCGCAGGACCAACGGCTTTACGTGCTCTCTGAGGCACAAAACTGCGGCAACAACCGTCCAGCAAAATGTTATTGACATTTTCTATCTAGAAATTCTTAGTACCAAGATGGTGTCTAAAAATATGCCCGGCTGATGATAATAAGCTAGTAAAAAAGCCATAAATGTAGTCTACCACCCTATGGTTGAACGTCATGAAACAACAAGGTCGATTTCACCTTGCAATAATAGATAGGCGACAAGTCACATCTTCCAAGCACTGAGGGATGTGCCGGCGCTGCTGCTGCAACCGCGGAAACCCTCAAACGGCGCAAATATAGTAATTTAATCGGAAATTACATTTTTGATACGTTTGGGGTGGAAACCCTAGGCTCATGGGGTCGGAGCGCTCGTATTTTGTACAGGGAGATCGCAAAACGCCTGATCGACGTTTCGCGTGATCAGAAGGCTGGTCTTTTTTTGGCCCAGAGAATCAGCATTGCCATTCAAGGTGGCAATGCTGTTACCAGTTGACAGCGATGCTGAAGAATTCTACGATGCCTAAACCTTTTTTGTAAATATTTAGTAGTACTTATAAATATTTGTATTTTTGTAATTATGTTACCTTTTAAAAAAGGTTACAAACGTATTAAAATACGTTTGTAAATATATATTAGGTTAATTCGTTTTAAAATTAATAAAGTAAATATTTGTGTCAATAATAGTAAAAATCTGTAATAAGCAAAAAAAAATATTGAAATTTTTTAATAGTCACAAATATGTTGTTTGTATTGTATGATATACTTCACTGTAAATTTGATTGTCCGGAACTGTTGCAAAGAATCGGCTTCAACGTTCCTTCTAAGCGCACCAGACAAACGCTACTATTCTCGATTCCAACTGCTTCAGCTAAGTATTTAAAAATGTCGCCATTCACTCGCATTCCCAGCATTTATAATAATATCTTCTCTTCCTCCTCTTCTATCCTCCTTTTTTTGAAGTCGGTTAAAAATTTGTTATATCAGTGAAAAAAGACAATTCATGAAGTAGTTTTTGAACCTGTAACGTTGATGAACCGTGTTGCATCTTGCAACTAAGCTATTCATGGCATCTGTGTTTTGCATCTAAGGCTTTGGATGAAATACACATTGAATCTACATACATACATACATAGATTCACGCCTGTTTCCCAGAGGGGTAGGCAGAGACTACGGATTTCCATTTGCTACGATCCTGACACACTTCTCTGGCTTCATTCACTTTCATCACATTCCTCATACACGCCCGTCGGTTCAAGGAGCTCTTAACCTGGCCTTTGTCCAGAACGCCTCCGATCTGGTCGAGAAACGTTCGCCTAGGTTTTCCTCTTGCGACTGTTCCATTCACACTAGCCTTATAAATCTATGTTATCTATACAAACAAATAAAATTGAAGTGTATGTTTCTAATGTCAAAATAACAGTTTTTACTAAATGCATATGAAAGTAACTAAGGTAAAGAATCAATTCTTTAAAATTTTTGTCTGTGTGTTTATCAGTTTGTTCTGGCTTATCTCTGAAATGGCTGGACCGATTTTAACGGGACTTTCACGGGCTGACAGCTGATGATATAAGGAGTACCTTGGGGAACTTTTATTTTGAACCCCCGACGGACGGAGGAGGTGTTATAAGTTTGACGTGTCTGTGTGTATGCTTGTGTATGTATGTGTGTCTGTGGCATCGTAGCTAACGAACGGATGATCCGATTATGACTTTGTTTATTTGTTTGAAATGTGAATTAGTCGGGAGTGTTCTTAGCTATGTTTGATGAAAATCGGTCCAAGATGGCCGCCGCCACAAAATGGCGGATTACATATTTTCACAACTCCCTCAATATGGGTATCAAATGAAAGGGCTTGACTAGTAGAATACTATACACTATGATAAATTTAAAATCCAAGATGGCCGCTACCGCAAAATGGCGATTTACTATTTATATTATTTGTCGGGGTTTTTAAAATTTTTAATTTATAGTTATAGAATATAAATATAATACCTTTTTGTTAAATTCCACGCGGCGAAGTCATTAACAGCTGGTTATATCTAAAATGAATATTCCAGGGTCCTCCAACTCAGTTCGGCGAGTTCCCCTGGGTGATGGCGCTGTTAGACGCTCACAACGGTTCCTACGTGGGGGTCGGAGTGCTCATCAACCCTGAAGTAGTCATGACTGGCGCGCATGTCATTAACAAGTAAGAATTTATACTTAATACTTTTTTTCGTGGTTGGCAAACGAGCAGACGGATCGCCTGATGGTAAGCGATTACCACCACCCATGGACACCTGCAACACCAAAGGAGTTACAAGTAAGTTGCCAGCCTTTTAAAAAGGAGTACGCTCTTTTCTTAAAGAGTTGAAGGTCGTATTGGTCCGGCAATACCGTAGGCGACAGCTCATTCCACACACTTATTATGTTGGAAGAACAGTTTTAGGTTTGTTTTATTTGAATCTCCATAAACACATAATTTTAAAAGACAATAAATTGAACGCGGTATACGGAGATCAAATTAGGCAACTGCGTCAGCTATTGTTGCAGTATAGACTGATGATGATGAACTGCCTCCGTGGCGCAGCGGTAGTGAATGCGACTGCTGTGCATGAGGTCTCGGGTTCGAATCCCGTGTCGGGCCAACAAAAAAATATTGGATTTTTCTGTTTAGAAATTTCAACACGAGCCCGGAGTTAGGAAGTTGGCGGTGTTAGACATCCCTGTGCCTCGGAAAGCACGTAAAGCCGTTAGTCCTGCGCCTGATCTCTCTCCGGTCGTGTCGGATTACCGTCCCATGGGATCATGAGAGTTAGGGAACAGAGAGTGCACTTGTGTTTGCGCACATACTTGTCCTGCGCAGATGGCCAGTCTCCGTTCAGATTGGCCGCCGTGACCGAAATTCGGTCTGGAGGACATTATAGACTACAGCGCCGGTATTCTCGCAAGCCTACTAACAATCACTTATTACAAACCAATGCATAAGAAAATACAAATATAAAAAATTTGATAATATAATAATAAATATAAGCTTATCTATACTAATATTATAAAGCTGAAGAGTTTGTTTGTTTGTTTGAACGCGCTAATCTCGGGAACTACTTGTTTGATTTGAAAACTTCTTTTAGTGTTGGATAGCCTATTTATCGAGGAAGGCTATAGGCTATATAACATCACACTACGACCCACGGGGACGGCGTAGTAACGATAAACGCGGGTAAAGCCAAGGGAACATCATAAAAAAAATAATAGCAATAACTGATGTCGTAAATAATAAGGGGCAATAAAAAGAGGACCGTTCTTTATTATTTACGACATCAGTTATTGCTATGTTATTTTTGTTTTAATTAGTAAAATATTAAGATTGTGTAACATATATATCTGAAACCATTTCACGAAAAAAATCGATACATTAATTTCTTCAAAAACATAATTCTAATAAAAAAAAGTATATGGTCAGGGTTATTCTATATCACCAGTAGAATGCATGGTTAAAAGGAATTACACGATTTTAAAATCGTTCGGTATATATTTACGTAAATAGTCTATAATTATTATAATTATGGTACATCTCTCGTCCTAGAAACTATTTCTGTCATTTCCCGTCGGAAAAAAGCAAGTTAGCTTGGACGATAATTTTAACTTGTAATAACATTATTGGGAGTAGAGGAACCCGCCAAGCATCCTCGGATTGTCCACCCTAACTATTGCAATAGACAAAGGCTGACAATATCGAACTCCTCTGGACAGTAGACAGCCACGACGTGGGATCTGGCCTACTCCAACTACCAGTATTCTGCTTCGAACATATAATATGCGTCGACACGTGTTTTGCTTCAACGCGAGGCATCCTCGGGACAGTAACCTCTCTAAGGTCTTCCCTTCACAATTGATATTGTAACAAAAGAATTATATGTATCTATACATATAATAAAATCGTAGGAAAGTCAAAACTGTACGTAGAATATTTTTTTAAAAGAATACTTGGGTCGTGATCTACAATCGATATCGAAGCCAAAAATATAGTTTTTAGAATTTTTGTCTGTATGTCCGGGCTAAACTCAAAAAGTACTGCATGGATTTACTTCAAGTTTTGCATGAATATTACTAACAGGTCGGGTCACCATATAGGCTACACATTATCACGCTATCACCTACGGGGGAGGAGCTGTGAATCTTTATTTTTCTTACGCATTCTGTGACAGCGTGTAATCTAACGACGCATATTTAAATGTTGTTTTTGAGTAAGCCTTGCTATTATCTAGCACTTACACTATAAAAACTACGCCATTTAAGTAACTTGGGCAGAGAAATATAGTTGGGTTCCGCGGCGACAAGCACTTTTTAGTTAAAATCTACGCGGACGAAGTCGCAGGTAACAGCTAGTACTAAATATTGCCCACGGTTTTGCTTAAGTAAATGTAGGTTAGGCTAGTAACAGTCTCTCGCTTCCGGCCGTAGTTCAGTCTATCTTCCGGAGTGAGAGGTCGTGGAACGCCGTCACCTCCTTCTGTGAGGAAGTGTTTCCATCAAGGAGGCGACGGAGCGGGAGAGGGATCGTTTAAACCCTCTCCTCAACCGCAGATCCAGGCGCCGGAGGGCCCGAGACGACCTCCAGCCACCCTGAGGTTTTACCTGGGGGTGCTGCTTCGCGGGCCTGCCCGCCACCCGTTCAGCACTAGGTCCGTGAGGCGACGTGCGTGTTCCCACGCGCGCCTCTGTGTCGTATGTCCGTCCCCCTTCAAGGGGACAATAGATTTAAGTGACCAAAGTGTCTTTTTGTGAATGGCCTGCCGTTTCATACGGCGGGCCGAAACCTCGGCGGGGTGGCGATTGCATGTGAAGGTGGTTCGCGTGGCCCCGCCGACTATTGTTATGTCGAGGAACACCGTGGTGGGCTTAGTCGGTATTCCGGGAGGTCCATGCATTCCCCCAGGCAAAAAAAAAGTAACAAACCTATATATATGTTCTATCCTGTACCTCCAACAAAGTGTATGCGAAACTTCATGTTGACCGGTTGCGCAGTGTACGCGTAACAAACAAACTCACATTCGCATTTATAATATGGCTTATGTTTAACTTATCACCAGATATAGTAAAATATAACAGTCAAAAATAGTAAATAATCACCAAATTGTACAGCAAAATATATTTAAAGAGAGCAAAATAAGTCGTCGTCTATTTTTGGTTGGGTATAAGAAGCAACCTAACATAACCTAACCCTTCCAAGATGGAATGCAGTGATTTGAGGCGTATAGGTGCTCGTTATGATATATTTTAGTGCCTAAGCATATTTTGCTGCGCAATTAGTATTTTTGGTGGTCATTATATTTAATCCCTTATAACATTAGTAAGGATTTCTTAAAATACAATCGTTGCACTAAGTTTAAATCCTGAGTCGCGGGGATCTTAACAGACATTCAAAAAGCGGACACAGAGAACTCTCAGACTCAGAACAACCATTGTGGATCACACAAATAGTTGTACCGTCTGGGATCGAACCCACAACACTCGGCGCAGTGACCGTGGCGAGGCAACCACTTCAACCACTGGGCCATCAGTGATTTTTCTGATTTCGATTCAATATGTTAAGTTTTATTTACAGACTACTTATTTTTCTATCTCCAGGTACGGTCCAGGAAGTTTGAAGGTCCGAGCTGGTGAATGGGACACACAGACTGAAAAGGAGATCTTCGATTACCAGGAGAGGGGTGTCCAGGATATGTACATCCACCAGGGTAAGTGCTTATACATACAAAGATTTAAAACATAGATATTACGATTTAATATGGTCACCCTCCTGTACGTTAAGTTGTCATCCAACACACAACGCCAACATCACATCTGAATTCTGAATTACGTAGGTATACGTAAATAATTGGAAAATAAGTTTAATAGTTTATAATAAACTAGCTTTTGCGCGCGGCTCCGCCCGCGTGGTATCTACATCAATAAAAAGTAGCCTATGTCCTTCCCCAAGTTTTAAACTATATCTGTACCAAATATCATCTAAATCGGTTGAGTGGTTTAGCCGTGAAAAGGTAATAGACAGACAGATAGACAGACAGATAGACAGACAGATAGACAGACAGATAGACAGACAGATAGACAGACAGATAGACAGACAGATAGACAGACAGATAGACAGACAGATAGACAGACAGATAGACAGACAGATAGACAGACAGATAGACAGACAGATAGACAGACAGATAGACAGACAGATAGACAGACAGATAGACAGACAGATAGACAGACAGATAGACAGACAGATAGACAGACAGATAGACAGACAGATAGACAGACAGATAGACAGACAGATAGACAGACAGATAGACAGACAGATAGACAGACAGATAGACAGACAGATAGACAGACAGATAGACAGACAAATAGACAGACAGAGTTACTTTTGAATTTTGAATATTAGATATTATTATTATTATTATTTCGTACAGAGCACACACAATTAGGTAGTTAAAACAAAATAAACAAAGAATATTATACATAAGAAAACAAGATGTGTGTGCCCTCGCCGAAAAGGGTCACCACCTCAGTATTAGCTGGGCACCCAAATTGAGTGCACCAGCGCTGGTTTTCAGCTGGTCACCCGATACAAGTGATGCACGGACGGAGGCAAATGCTTAACCTTTTGAGCGCCACTTGTCTCGAAGACAAACGTTTCCGTGCCCTTCACGCTTCGAAGAAGAAGAAGACGACAATATCTAATCATAACATTTATTTTAAAAAATACGTAATAATATAGTTAGTTTTATTTTTTGCGCAATTTTGCTATTGCCTAAAACTGTACTTTTGCGTTTATATTTCAATAGGGGCCTTTGTTTATTTTAAAAACAGCAATATTGAAGTAGCCAAAAAATGGCGTTGAAGGACACATCGCGTTCGGCATAGATTGGCGCTCAATAGGTTAACGCGAGCAAAGCAGGCAAAATCTAGTTCAGAGGTTCCCAGACCTTATACTCATAGACCACTTTCAAAACTAGCTGTTTCCGGTGGACCCCCTGCAGCTACATTTCTATCATAAAATTTGATTAAATCTCTACGGGCTGACATTCTTTTTTAGTAATTCTCCACCGAAAAATCGATAGGTTCGAGACCACTGGTATTCAGTTCTTCACTATCGAAAGTAAATAAATTTTCGTGGACCCCCGCTTACGAATTGTGAACCCCCATTTTTTTGTCACGCCAACGTAGACCCCCGTCGAGTCTTCCGTAGACCCCTGGGTGTCCACCTGGCCCACTTTGGGAACTACTGAATCTAGTTTTTATATACATCATTTTTCTTTCACAGAGTTCAACCCCAAAAATCTGAAGAATGATATCGCACTGCTTCGCCTAGAAAGACCTTTGAAACTTGCCGAACATATCAACGTCCTATGTATGCCGGAACAAGATGAAGTGTTTGACAGCCACAAGAATTGCATCGCCAATGGATGGGGCAAAGAAACCTTCGGTAAGTAAATTGTAATGTATACTCCTCCGTGGCGCAGCGGTAGTGAATGCGACTGCTGTGCATGAGGTCTCGGGTTCGAATCCCGGGTCGAGCCAAAAAAAAGTTATTGGGTTTTTCTGTTAAGAAATCTCAATAGCAGCCCGGAGTTAAGAAGTTGGCGGTGTTAGACACCCCCGTGCCTCGGAAAGCACGTAAAGCCGTTCGTCCTGCGCCTGATCTCTCTCCGGTCGTGTCAGATTACCGTCCCATCGGATCATGAGAGTTAAGGAACAGAGAGTGCACTTGTGTTTGCGCACACGCTTGTGCACTATGATTTTATTAATTACTGTTATTGGTGTATAACCGTTGTAATTAATAATAATAAATAAATAAATGGGAAATAAATCTCCTGCGCAGATGGCCAGTCTCCGTTAAGATTGGCCGCCGTGACCGAAAATTCGGTCTGGAGGACATTATTATACTAATATTGATTGACTTGGGAATAATAATAATATCCCATCACATAGGTACACACAACACCATCTAGTCCAAACTAAGCAGAGCTTGTACTATGGGTACTAGACAATGGATAAACATACTTATATACTTTTTTTTGTTAATACATACTTATTATACATAGAAACACCCAGACTAAGACAAACATCCATGATCATGCACACAAATGTTTGACTTGTGCGGGATCGAACTCACAACCTCAGGCGTGGCAGTCGGTTACACTAACCACGACGCCATACGGCATCGATGAACCAGAAACTATGAACACAGCAGTCGCATATAAATGACTGCACTAAGTTGTTCGTGTAGTATATTATAATGATCCACCTAAGCATAGAGTAAAAAAACGTTACAATTGAATAAGTTCGGATGGCGTACTGGAATAAGTGATAGGCAAGGCACTGCCGGTTTTTAAATTGAAAAAGAAGCAATTTTCAAATATTTTAACAAAAATCGGATTTCATGAAATTGCTCTCAACTTCGTATTTACTTAAGAATGTAATGTTCAAATATTATTATTATAGTTTAAGAAATCATGATAGAAAAGGGTACCGGAGGCCCAACCGGCCCCTCTCGTGTCCCCTTGCGTGTGTTGCGGGCGTTTAAACCCTTACTATCAGGCGATCCGTCTGCTCGTTTGTGGCCGAAACCATAAAACAAAACTTGGGACATAAAACGAAACTGACAAAATGTGAGTGCCATACATAGCTGCCTCCCCGTTCAGTATAAAGCGTTCAGCAGTGAGTTGTATATGGTAGTCTGAGTGGGCGGACCCTGCGGGTTCAGTACACTGTGTGAGGGAGGCCCATGATTAAACTACATATGTTCGGGTACTTTGAAATAACTACACTGGAACATTGAGACAACTACCATCTTAGTCTCCCCGTGACCATGGCTGCTGAAAAGCAACCGAAACGTCGGGGAAAGTATAAACACAAATATAAATAGTATAATAGTATAGTAATAGTATAAATAGTTTCAATAATTTAATTAGCTTAAAAATTAGTAAAGTTTGATAGTAATAGTAGTGTAACAGTTTTCAAAATTTTGTAATTAAGTGTCAAATAAACAACGCGATAAAATCCGTATATAGTAGTTTAATTACAATGATAAGTCTAGTTCGGTCAAAAAGTAAAAAATATTTTTGAGTAATACTCAATAAAAAAATTAAGTAGAGTTTAAGTCGTTCTCAACGTGTTATTCTCAATTCAGAAACCGGGGTAAGTTTCGATCCCCACGCGGGACAAAAATTTGTGTGATGCACAAATGGTTGTTTTGAGTCTGGATGTTCTTTGTGTCGGATTTGTGACTTTGTAAAGTACCCTGGAACACAAGAATTATTCTTAGAGCTTGAACAATCTTTTTATTATTAAAAATATTAATTAGCACATAACTTCGAAAAGTTACAGATGTCTTACATACACTTGGCATCAAACTCGAGACTTTGCGTTTGAATGACTGTAAAGTACCACGCGATACAGAAATTAATTCATCAAGTCTTAGAATAACAGGCATAATTACCTAAATACCTGTGTCTGACCACCGGTGTTCCGTCACTGTTCGAAACATTAAACTAAGTACGAGAGACCTATTTAAAAAAACTTTTACTTATATTCCCAACTATTTTTCCTCATCCAGGTCTCGAAGGTCGGTACGCCGTGTTCTTAAAGAAGGTGGAAGTAGACATGGTTCCACACAGCCACTGTAACCTGCTGCTTAAGAGGACCAGGCTTGGCTCCCACTTTAAGTTGCATGATAGTTTCTTGTGTGCTGGAGGTGAGGAAGGAAAGGATACTTGTCAGGTAATTCCACCGTTTTTAAATACTACACACATCTAGTAACTAGCGGTCGTCAAGTGGTCGAAATTCGACCATAATAGACTTAAATTTTAAGTTTGATCGTTATTAAAGTTTTTTGTCTATATCCTTACAATTACATTTCATTTAGTCACCTACTCCACATAATACGTAATCATAGTTACGAAGAATTGTACGACATCCGAAATACTACGAACGCGATTCAACTGCTTGTGTCAAATGCATGGTTGTGTGCGTGTAGTGTTTTTTCATTAATTTAATGTATTTCTAATGCATATTTTATAAAAATATTAGGATTCGCCACTTCTTCTCCATGTAAACTTTAACTGTGCCAAATTTCATACTTCTACATCCGCGCAATGTTCGTAAAAAGGGGTACAAAGTTTTTGCTTCATGTATTAATATATAGATAAAATTGTAACTGATCGATGTCTGTACAAAGTTTATATTTAAGATAAAATGTATGTGAGGGCACTGTATCTATATTAATCCTAACTAATATTATAAATTTGAGTGTGAGTTTGTTTCTTACGCTTTCACTCCTTATCTACTCGACCGATTATCATGAAATTTCGCATACACGTTGCCCCCCTGGCACACCTACAGAAAAAGACATAAGTATACCTTTCATCCAGAAAAAGTACTCTTACTAACCTTACCTAACCTTCTCAGACGCAAGCGAAGCAGCGGGCAAAATCTAGCCAAATATACTATGTACATAATCTTTTAATTTTCAGGGCGATGGTGGAGCACCTTTGGCCTGTCCTATGGGCAATAACCGTTACAAGCTGACTGGCCTAGTAGCCTGGGGTATCGGCTGTGGGCAAAAGGATGTCCCAGCGGTGTACACCAACGTTCCCATGTACAGAAACTGGGTCGACGACAAAATGGCGGACTGGGGTCTTCAAGCCACGTCATACAGAATAAAACTCGATAAATAAACGATATTAAAGAGTATTTTTGATAGAAAAGTGTTTTATTTTGTCAGTATCATCATTGATTTAGGAATTTATGGACATGAATTTATGTCTTGATAACAAAGTTTTGACATACGAATACCTAATTTTAAATCATCGTCATCATCAGCATCTCAGCCGCAAGACTGCTGGACATAAGCCTCTCCCAAGGCTTTCCACACAGACCAGTCTTGGGGGACCCGCATCCAACCGCTTCCCGCGACCCTTACCAGATCGTCGGTCCTCCTTGTGGGGAGCCTACCCCTGTTGTGATATTTTAAGTATGTGTAACTAAATTAAGTATTTTAGTAATGAGGACTATCGCGCTAGAATTCACCGCTAGAGGCGCTAGTGGATGGTAAGGTCTAGACGTCAAACTCTATAGTCACTTCAACAGTAACCATAGACACCGACAACTATTCCCGGCAAATACGACTTTTGACAGCAGCCATGACAGTAATGACAGGACCTTACTTGCTAGTGGCGCCGTCTGGTGAGCACAAAAACGATAACATGTCACCAGAATTTTAATGATTTTACCACATATGTACGATTTTGATTTATGTAACACTAGCTTTTGGGCGCGGCTCCGCCCGTGTGGTACCTACATCAATAAAAAGTAGCCTATATACTTTCCTAGGTATTAAACTATCTTTGTACCATAATATTGTCTTATGTTTACGCGAATGTTATACATTAAAGTTAAACTACGTTATACTGATTTTGTAGCGTTGTTTAAAAAGTGTTTTTATAACACTTTTATTACATAAGATGGTATTACCATCTTATTTTCCCCGTGAACATGGCTGTTGTAAAGCAACCGAAACGTCGGGGCAAAGTTTAAACTTAAATATAAATAGTCTAAATTAATTTAAATAGTTTATTAAATTCAGTAAAGTTCAATAATAGTAGTAGTAGAGAGGTTCAAAATTATATAATAAAAGTGTTTTAAAATAAACAACGCGACAAAATCCGTATAAAGTAGTTTAATTTCAATGTATCTTTGTACCAAATTTCATCAAAATCGATTGACTGGTTTAGCCGTGAAAAGGTAACAGACAGACAGATAAATAGACAGATAGACTTACTTTATATACTTTCGATCTTATAATATTATTAAATAAAATTAAGTAATGTTAAGTAAGGATAACTGACATATGGACCCTCGGCGGGGTCGCGATGCGAATGCGAGAGCGATCCCCGCGGCTTCGCCATAAAGGTGTCAGGAACACCGCGGTGGTTTTAATTGGTTCAGCCCACCATCTTGGGCTGGATCCCGACATATCCCCATCGCCCGTCCCAAAACCGGCGATGGGGAAGGCAAATTGCAGAACGCCCCGCGTTAAAAAAAAAACTTTAATATGGCCCCGCGTACTATCGGCTTTTTGGTCGCTTGCAATAGTGTGAGAGTATGCATGAGCGGTCCGGTCGACATGAGAATGAACAATTTCTATTTATTTTACTGCCCTGGATTCGTAGAGGTTTCGATGGTCGTCTCGCCACTACAGCCGCGCCGAGTGTTGTGGGTTCGATTCCCATACGGGACAAAAATTTGTGAGATCCACAAATGGTTGCCCCGAGTCTGAATGTTCGTTGTGTCCGTTGTTTGAATGTTCGTAAAGTGCCCGCGACACGGGACTTATTCTTATTACGGCAGTTGTCTTTTAAAGAGAAGAAAATAATTATATTTTATTTTATTTTGATATTGGTTAAGACATTTTATTTTGATATTGGTTAAGACAGCGCTACAGTTGGCTTTTTCCAATTCTCCGTGGAGTTGTTTCAGCCGAGCTCTCGCCAGTGTCAGGTTTGCATTCGTAGCTCGCATACTCTCCTGAAAAACACGTTCATTTATTAGATTAAACAGTTCAACCTCTGACTTTTAGTGAAGTTAATAATATCAACCCTGGTTTATAAACTGCCTCGGGCACGGACTTTTTCTCAGTGTGAGATGGGTTAGGCCATAGTCCACCACGCTGACCCAGTGCGGGTTGCTAAACTTCAAATATCTTCGAGAACATTATGGAGAACATGACAGACATGCAGGTTTCCTCACGATGTTTTTCTTCACCGTTAAAGTAAGTGATAATTAACTATACGCACATAAGTTCGGCAAGTCAGAAGTACGTGCCTCAGGATCGAACCCGAGATCTCTGCGGTGCAGTTCAACGGTCTCTCACTAGGCTGTCGGTACTTTTTCGAAGTAATGTGCGTATTGAATAGTCGATTTTAGATTTATTATTATTTGTTTCTCTTTCACGGGTATATTCCTAATACGTTAGGAAAATACACGGCCCTTTGCGAGGCTTACACGGAGACATGGGTTCAACGTGAAGAGGCCCTTCGAGAGTTTTAATCAAAGGTGGGATGGAACACCTACAGCGGCACTAGCCGCAGCAGGCGTAGGACTATTGACGTATGGATTCTAATATACGGGCTATGGGTATGGGTGTTTCATGGACTGGTATATTGGTAACTATGGATGATAAACCGGCGTCTGCCCTGAATACTCTAATAGCATCAATCGAATGGACAGACGATGACTCGCCAACTCACAAGATGGGCCCCCTAAATAGCCACGATAGGCATACAAGCCAGCAGCAGAAGGCAACACCGGTGCGAGCGGCTAGGGGTGTCGAGCGGTGCGGCGCCGGTTTCACCATCACGGGTCTCGTGAAAACGGAGACCCGGAGCGGGTTTCCCCGTAGTTATGTCCTTGAAAATGACACTTCCACCCCCAAGCATGTAGCTCTAGCGGCCCCCCTCTGACCGGCCGATCAAGGCAAGCCAGAGTTGAGAGTCCTACGGGCGCTCTTGAAGTTCCACCCCAGCCAACCAGTAACGGCAAGCTGGGGACGAGGCCCTCACCGACTCTCTGAGGCATTCAGGACCGCAGTGTCGCCACTCACATTCAGCTCGCCACAAGCTGCCCTGCGGTTTGTGCGCTTTTATTTAACCTGGTAATACATTTTTTGTTTATATCACAAGGCGAAGATGGTAGTTTAAAAGCTAGTATACTATGCCCTCCGGTATCGCGTTAGTTATTATTATTATTATTAATTTAACAAATCTGATATTTTTCTCGTATTCAGCACTGAATTTACACTATGACTTCAACTTACCATGCCGCTAAATGACTGTTCCCCAGTGTTATAAATGTGAAAGTTTGTGAGGATGGCTGGATGGATGTTTGTTACTCTTTCACTCAAAAACTACTGAACGGATTTTGGTGAAACTACAGTATTATTGTTTATACATCGGCATAACATAAGCTACTAAAAATCTTAACTGACATCTATCGCGAGCGAATCTGCGGGAAAAATCTAGTATAATAAATGCGGATGTGAGTCTGTATGTATGTTACACTTTTACTCTTTGAGTATTGGCCCTTTTGTGTCATTTGTTTGGAGACGGTTTTACCCTGAGATAGCATAGGAAAATAATACATACATACATACATAGATTCACGCCTGTTTCCCAGAGGGGTAGGCAGAGACTACGGATTTCCATTTGCTACGATCCTGACACACTTCTCTGGCTTCATTCACTTTCATCACATTCCTCATACACGCCCGTCGGTTCAAGGAGCTCTTAACCTGGCCTTTGTCCAGAACGCCTCCGATCTGATCGAGAAACGTTCGCCTAGGTTTTCCTCTTGCGACTGTTCAGTCTTTCCTCGTCCATTCTTTCTACATGTCCAAACCAGCTTAACATACCCTTTTCTATTCTTGTCACTATATCTACAGAAAAATAATAATTTCCCGATTACATTATCGCTGGGTAGGCACTAATAACCGTTTACCGCGAAGCTTCAAACATAATATAAAATTGGCACAAGTAAGTATTTTAATAACCTCAGGGTTATAACGATATCTATTTAGATTAATTTGATTTAAAACATTTAGTTTGAGAATTTTAAACAAGTACTTACGTCGGTCCTTTTGCTTTTTTAATATAGGTTAGGACGTCTTTCTTTACTAATATTATAAAGAGGAAAGATTAGATATTTTGTTTGTTTGTTTGTAAGGATCTAACTCACAATCTACTTAATCGATTTTAAAAATAATTTGGCCATTAGAAAGCTATTATCACCGTAATAAATCTTGGTAGGTACTTACCTACCAAGATTTATTAAAAAAAGTACTGTTGCAGAAATAACCCAACATTCTGTTATTATACGTGGGGCAACACACAAGGCGAAGCGAGAGAACTTACACTTGTTAATATTAATTTACATTTAACTGTTCCAATGTTCAGCAATGCAATGGCGTAGGACCAATGAGAAGAACCGGCAAGAAACTCACGGCCACTCTTTTTAATTGCCAGGTTTACAGTATTGTATATTTTACAAGTCTTTTCTGTAAGGAGCTGCAGCCATTAAACCACTTAGTACCATTCATGAAAAACTCAAGCAGTAAATAATATTTAAAAGTTACCTACTAATAGTAGCTTATGGATTATAGGAGCATCCACTGTATAAAATCCTAACTAATATTATAAAAGCCAAAATTAGTTTGTTTGTTTGTTATCTTTCACGCCTAAACCACTGAACCGATCTTCCTGAAATTTTACATATACGTTGTCAGGTGTACAGAAACGGACATAGGCTACCTTTCATCCCGAAAACAATTACTGTTCCCGAGGAAAACAAAAATAACGTTCTTATGATAATAGATGCCGCCACGTGCCTTTCGAATCATGATTGAATTATATTATTACAAGCAGAGTACAACCCGAATTGATTGTCAAATTCTAAATTAACGCGAGCGAAGCCGCGGGCAAAAGCTAGTAAATAATAAAAACAACTTGAGACGATATTACAGCCTGCCAAGGTAGTTTAGTAAGGAATAGATTTTTTTTATTTTTTCATCTCATCTGTGCGCGCGCCGCTATGTGTGCGTGCGCTAGTAATTATACAGCTTCGATTTATGTGTGCGTGCGCTTGTAATTATACAGCTTCGATTTATGTGTGCGTGTGCTTGTAATTATACAGCTTCGATTTATGTGTGCGTGCGCTTGTAATTATACAGCTTCGATTTATGTGTGCGTGCGCTTGTAATTATACAGCTTCGATTTATGTGTGCGTGCGCTTGTAATTATACAGCTTCGATTTATGTGGCAGTGACGCGGCAGTCGTCGTCCGAGCACACACACATCGTTACTGTATATATACAAGTCACGCACACAAGGTTACTGTATATATAGGTACAAGTTTCAGCCACACACAGCGCCGCGTGCGAAGATGAGTTGAACTATCTGTAAAGATGTGAACGAACACAACATATACCTACTTTTAAAATGATGATAGAGCCTATCTGCACGTTGTATACATTTTGTTTTATAATTAACAAGTTTTTGGGAATCCCGCTTGATATCATCTTGTTGTTTATTTTTACATTACTAGCGATTCGTCCCGGCTTAGCTCGGGTTGTACAAAACCTTAATAAATTATACACCTTAGCGTTCCTCATGAATCACACTGTCATCGTTTTGTAGTTTTTGAGTTTATCGCGAACAAACAGATAGAAGAAGAGGGGGACATTGTTAATTTTATAATATGTAGTGAATCATAATACTTATTATTAATGTCGTGTGGTCTCAGGTTCGAGTGACGGGTTGATATAGTGTTATTTGAATTTTCTGTCAATAAAGACCTTTATTTTGAACAAATAGAGTATATCTATCTATTTATTAAGAGTAAAAAGATAAAGGACAATATAATTTTGTCTTCTGTTTACGCGAATGTTATTCATTGAAATTAAACTACTACCTATATACAGATTTTATCGCGTTGTTTATTTGACATTTTATTACAAAATTTTAAAACTGTTACACTACTATTACTATTAAACTTTACTAATTTTTAAGCTAATTAAATTATTGAAACTATTAAAACTATTTATACTATTATACTATTTATATTTGTGTTTACACTTTCCCCGACGTTTCGGTTGCTTTTCAGCAGCCATGGTCACGGGGAGACTAAGTTGGTAGTTGTCTCAATGTTCCAGTGTAGTTATTTCAAAGTACCCGAACATAAACATAAAAGTAATAGTAGTGTAAAACGTAACGCGATAAAATCCGTACATAGTAGTTTAATTTCAATAAAGGACAATATCTAAAAATAAGGTATTAGTGTCCTGCTATTTTGTTTCCACGTTGCTTGTTGCTTCTAGCAACATCTAACAATATCAAGGAACAACTTAATATGAACGTACATTGTAAAGATGCGGATCTTTACAATCTACGTCCATATTAAGATAGAAAAACATCTAGATATTTTTTTAAATTAGCTATGGTGCGACTCTTTTGTTTTTTAAGTCAACGATGGAGTAAAAAGGGGCAAAATAAAGTATTTAATCGTACTTTATTGCTTTCATCCTAACTAATATTATAAATGCGAAAATGAGTTTGTTTGTTTATTTGTTACGCTGTCACGCTTTAACTACTCAACCGATCAACATGAAATTTTGCATACACGTTATCAGGGCTACAGAATAGGACATAGGGTACGTTTCATCCAGAAAAAATAACTATTGCAAACCTAACCTAACCTAACCTAAATTTACGCGAGCGAAGCCGCGGGTGAAAACTAGTAAAGTATAAAGTATGTTTACCCGAAATAATCTTTAATACTTTATTATAAAGTCGGCCTCGATGGCGTAGTGGTTAGTGTAACCGACTGCCACGCCTGAGGTCGCGGGTTCGATTCCCGCACAAGTCAAACATTTGTGTGCATGAACATGGATGTTTGTCTTGGTCTGGGTGTTTCTATGTATAATATGTATGTATTTACAAAAAAAAAAGTATATAAGTATGTTTATCCATTGTCTAGTACCCATTGTACAAGCTCTGCTTAGTTTGGACTAGATGGTGTTGTGTGCATGTGGTGGAATATTATTATATTATATTATTATAAAGTACGGTTGGCAACCCTAGTAGTATCCCGATATCTGGAATTGTGGTCGCTCAGTATGTCCTCTTTAATCGTGCGAACTATGTTCAACTTGGCAGTCAGAGCGAAGAAGTCTTTGCGAACGCATATTTAAAAAATATAAATGTCTATATAATTATAATCTATGCTACTAATAGCTGTGATAAGTTCTATGTCGGAAAAGTGAATTTCAAAAGTTTATTTTTTTAAGTTTATAATAAATTCGTAAGTGTTGTTTTTATTTATTTATTTTATTTTTGTTTTAATACGTAGTTGATGTTTTTATCTTAATCAAGTATATTTAGTTAAGCTTATTATATTAAATTTTTGTTGTTGGTTATTGTGATCTTGTTATTGTAACATGTATGTAGCTATATGTTACAAATATTGAAAAAGAAATAAAGTTGTTTTGCAACATATGAACTTTAATTAGATCATAAAGAAAGAGATAGTGCTATATTTAAAACAATAATTAGCATAGTTATGATTAAATTTATAGCTATTTTGTCCAACGATTACACGTATTAGAAACTTGCAAAATGCACTAAAAGGTTAATAAATAATTGCATATTCTTGTGAATAATTAAATTATTGATATTTTTGGAGTCGGTGTCAGCCGCCCGCGCCGCGTGCTGCGTCTATGTGTGTAATTGTGCATGCCAATGTTATGTTATGATTATAATAGGACATCTCATGTTTAATTAGTTACAAACCTACCTTGGCTGACACCGACTCCATTAATAACAATAATTTAATTATTCACAAGAATATGCAATTATTTATTAACCAAATCAAATCAAATCAAATCAATCTTTATTTGTATTAATGTGGTGTATACAGATGTTTGGTTTAGTTTACAGAGTTCCAACATTAGTCATATATTCATGACATACAAATATAAAATACACAAAAATAAAAACTAAAACTTATAACTAAATTAATTTAAATTCTAACTTAATAAATGTAGACTATCACACTGTATCTTACATGCAAAATATTCCTGTAGTGTGTAGAAACATTTATTGCAGAGCCATCGAAATAATTCTGCTTTGAATTTATTTATACGCCACTCATAAACACCCTGTGGCAAGTGATTGTAGATGCGCACCGCCATTGTGTAGCTATTCCGATTAACCTTTAAGTGCATTTTGCAAGTTTTAGCATATTCTTGCTTGAAGTCGGTTTTCGTTTTGGTAAAATTTTGTTTTAAATAATTAAAGAACAATGGCAGGTTTCTATAGAACGTTTTACCTGACATCGATTTCCTGAAATTTAAAAATTTAGAATAATCATAATCAGAAAGATTTTTTTTATTACGGCTTCGTAATAAAAAAAATTATATTGTCATTTTTATATTCAGAGATTATATCTATCCAACACTGTAACAGGCCCTTTAAACACTTTTATGTACTTTGTATGATATGTTGTCCACCGACGATATCCCTGAATGGACCATCGATCCACTCGAGAATAATCCTTGGTAAGTCTCGGCCCTTCTGGCCGCCCGATCAACACAAGCCAGTCCCAACTCTAGCTTGCGTTATATTACTTTTATTTATAGTTTTGCTACTACGAACTTGTTTTGTGTGTCTACCCAAACAAAACCGTTGCAAAAACCGTTCTATATTTCAAAAAGCTATACCTATATATTTCTGCAAAAATTTGTTTTACTGGCAGAAATGATAATTAACTATATTGTATGATAAATAAAGGAATAAATCAGTGCTATAAATAAATCTGAAAACAAAATTATCTGTCTGTTTACTTTAACCGTGATACGGGGGCAGAAGTGCAAAACCCCGTATTGTGATTTCATAACATAGGACGAGGAAAGACTGACTAAGAAAGTTTATAAGGCTAGTGTGAATGGAACAGTCGCAAGAGGAAAACCTAGGCGAACGTTTCTCGATCAGATCGGAGGCGTTCTGGACAAAGGCCAGGTTAAGAGCTCCTTGAACCGACGGGCGTGTATGAGGAATGTGATGAAAGTGAATGAAGCCAGAGAAGAGAAGTGTGTCAGGATCGTAGCAAATGGAAATCTGTAGTCTCTGCCTACCCCTCTGGGAAACAAGCGTGAGTCTATGTATGTATGTATGTATAACATAGAAGTCGTGTAGACGCTTAAAATATTTTTAGTATAATATTCTGGTACCTATTTAAATTAAAAAATACATATATTATATTATATTGTTTGCTAATTAATTTTGGGTATGGTTACAAATTAGTTTTAATGGCCAATATTCGCGAGTACGTACCTACTGCGTGGATACTTTCTTTATTTTTACCTTACGATTAACTACTTAATGTTTTTTAAATTGTTTTGAGGTTTAGCTATAGGTATACTAACAGTATAACAACAAAAAAACTTTACGAATATATACAAAATATTCGACGAAAGACGACTCTACACATGTTTTGTCCTTAATTCTCGATTTGGTTGGATATTTTGTCAATGTTGCCAATTGAATTTAATGAGTATAGCAAAATATTAGATATAAATGTTTATCTATATTGGTTTTATATATTATATATTTATTGACAACATAACTCATTTGTAGAATTATCAAACGGTTTATTTTTTACAGCTCTATCTTTGGCAGTGGTAATTTTTGTGTATTTTTTGTTTGTTTCGTAAGATTTTCAAAGATCTGACTACTTGAAACACGATTTGTTATAAAAGAAACTCGTTAACAAGTTAAGCATAAAAAATAACTATAAAAACATATTTCAAGTGGATAATTAACCCAAAAAGGGCTTTGGACTCACATCTGTTGCAAAGATATTTCCGCTTTCACGACCTCGCATTCAAATCAATTTCTTTGACTAATTTTATGAGACAAGGATGTTTTTACCTATTTAATTTAATAAAATAACTAATAAACAATATTAGCATACCTTTTATCATGCTATTAAAGACTCACATTGATTATTAAATGCATTTTTCTATAATTACATGTATAAATTCACACAATTGTGTGATTAGACCGATTAAAATATTTACAATTGTTATCAAAATTAGTTAATTTTATATACATAACAAAGAAAATTTAATGTAGATTCTAAATATATGAATATTAATTAGTGTTCGTATATATGAATTTACGCCGGAATCGGCATTTAAACGCTGACCGCCAACTTATAGGTACGCTAAATTTAACCTTGGCGCTTATCGATATTTGAAGTTTGGGCGCTCGAGAGGTTATCATTAGTCTATTATTTCGTGATTATTTATATCAGTGACTGTGTTTGCGCTGCGAGTTATAAGCAATGCATTCAGCTTTTACTTTATTATAAAAAAACTATAGATATTTAAAGAAATAATAGAGCATAAAAGGTATTTCATTTATTAGTCCTTTTGGACCGGTAAAATATAATACAAATTCGACGTTTTTAGTAGATAATGTAATCAGTAATGAATGTGGCTGATGTGTCTGAGATTCTCGGGTTCAAACTTCCGGTCGGGTCAAGAAATCATTATTTTCATCTATACTAATATTATAAAGCTGAAGAGTCTGTTTGAACGCGCTAATCTCGGGAACTACTGGTTCGAATTGAAAATTATTTTAGTATTGGATAGCTCATTTATCGAGGAAGGCTATAGGCTATATAACATCACGTTACGACCAATAGGAGAGGAGTAGCAATGAAAAATGTGGCAAAACGGGTAAAATTCTCTCATATGAAGCAGACGAAGTTGCGCGGCTCAGCTAGTATAGGTATATTTTAGTAATCCTTACTAATACTATAAATTCGAAAGTAACTCTGTCTGTCTGTCTGTTACCTTTTCATGGCTAAACCACTCAACCGATTTAGATGTGGTACAGATGTAGTTTAAAACCTGGGGAAGGCCAAAAGCTATTTTTATTGATGTAGGTACCACGCGGGCGGAGCTGCGCGCTAAAGCTAGTATTAAATAAATTATGTACAAAGGCAAGACTCATTACATATACAACAAAACTAAAATTAACGATCCAAATTTATAAAAAAAAAATAAAAGGAATTGTACAAAATATGGTGTGATTTAGGCATCGTCGTGAGCAGCGATAGCTCAGTGGGGAGACCAACAGAACCATGAACCCACGTCGCGCACCTCTGACTTTCGGAAGTTATATGACTTTTCGAAATTATGTGCGTTTTGATTGACAATTATCGCCTGCTCCGTGCCTCGGAAAGCACGTTAAGCCGTTGGTCCCGGCTGCCATGAACATCTATGGCAGTCGTTATTGGGAGAGTGTCGACACAAAAGATCCCACTGGGTCGAAGTGTCGCCGGTCTGCACTGACTGGCCTCCACATAAGATAAGATAAGATAGGCAACGTCGTAAAATTCTTTACCAAATAATTATCGGATTTTTCTGACAACAAGTTCTGAGTAGTAGCCCGGCGTTAGGAGGTTGGCGGTGTTATTCAACCCTGTGCTTTGGAAGCACGTAAAGACGTTGGTCCTACACCTTACTATTTCGAACCCGAAACCTTATACACACCAGTCGCATTCCAACCGCTGTGAAACAGAGGTGGTCAGTAAAAATCTGACTGGGTACCACAATGAACTGATTGAAAATAAGCATGAAAGCAGGGTTAGAAATACCTAAGTGATTCTCTCTCTGATCTTTTAGATTAGCAAACAATATTATAGGTACACCTTTTTTTAGTTTTATAAAAATTTACTAAAATTTACTTGTACTATCTACAAGCCATTTTTAATATTGTGTCGAAGCGGCGTCATTATGCACAATCGGCATATTTTGAATGTAATACATGTTGTAGTGGTCTGTATTTAGCAGTGCATTAAAGGCATTCGTTACGTATTGACGTATTTTTTACTTATCTTTCACAAAGCTTTTCCCGTGACATAATACTATAGTTTCTGACATTTCTGACATCCTAGTGCGAGTACTCATAACGACTCGTACGTTCGGCGAGAGATAGCTTGTGCAGTGGAGAAACAAAGCCAAGAAAATTATCCCCGTCACCCACTGTTCGACCACAATATGCCTCCTATGCGCTTAAAAAGCCGCCAAAACTTTTTACGATGTCACTCTTCTTGGAATATCAATATTCCCCCACAACGGGCAAGAGAGCAAATGTGGGCAGCGAAACATCCTGTCCCGGCAAGTTTCATTACACCTTCAGAAAACCTGCCACCTGGACACCAACTGCAATGGCCAACCTGGAAATCACGGAATCGCTTGCGCACCCAGGTTGGTCGTTGCAAGAACAATATGAAAAATTGGGGCTACACGGACCAATCGCAAACGCGCTGTGACTGTGGAGCTCCACTGCAAACTATGCCACATTTGCTCTCTTGTCCAATGTGCCCCTCCAGCTGCACTGTGGAGGATCTGTGGAGGGCAACAGACGATGCCGTGGCCATGGCGGGATTTAGGGCAGACAACATTTAAGGGTGTTTATACATTGACACGAAGAAGAAGCAAGCGATGACAGAAGACGTTTACAAACGTATCACGACAAAATAAATGGCGCGATTCAAACTAAATTACATTTTTGGGATATGGCAACGTAGGTCTGACTATTCGAAGTAATATGTGTATTGGTAGTATTGAGTAGTAGAGCCTCGCTGATTTCAGCATGAATGGCGACTCGACCGGGGAAGGACTCCCTCTCACAGAATATCGACGTGCAATACCAGTATTTCTAATGTTGTGTTTCGTTCGGTGAGTAAGAGTGCCGGAGGCCCAATCACCCTGTTTCCCCCTTCCCGCCCCTGCTCCTTCCCACTTCCTTTTCCTTTCCTACAGGTTCGGCAACGCGCAAGTGATGACTCTAGTGTTGCAAGCGTCTATAGGCTACGGTGACCACTTTCCATCAGGTGGACCATATGCTCGTGTGCCACACTAGTTTTATAAAAATATTGTATATATATATATATATATATAGATACATATATTATTATCGCGTGTTTTCACGCTGTAGAAAAACATTTTGTGATAACCTACATGTCTGAGAATTCTCCATAATCTCGGAGATATGTGAAGTGTGCCAACCCGTACTGGGCCGAAGCTGATTGCAGTGAAGTATGTATGTGGTATACCTATTCTTATAAGGTTATACCGAGTAAGTAATTATTAGGTTTTAATGACAGTATTAAATGGGATTCACTACAAAGTAGTTGTGTTATCATTTGGACTCCACACACACACCTATAGTACCTTCCACTGGACTATGGCCTAATCCTTCTCATATTAAGAAAAGGCCCGTAGCCAGCAGTGAGACAGTTTAAAAACATGGCTGATATTATTATTCCAGGATCATGCGTCGCCTCATCTTCGGTCTACTGATAGCGATGACCAGCTCGCAGAATCCGACGACTATCGACCCAGATGTGTATGGCTTCTTTAATCTTTCTACAACCGCAGTGCCTGTTACTATTCCTACTACACAACGGCTGGTAGAAGTAAGCAAACCCTTAATTTGAAAGGTCCTCTCCCGGTCGCTCAAGACCACAACACCAATTATATCTTAACTTCCTTACTAATATTATAAATGCAAATGTGAGTTTGTATGTTTGTTTCGCTTTCATGCTAAGGCTTCATAATGATCGGTGGATTAGTTAAGACTAATCCACCGATCATTATGAAATTTCGCAACGCTAAGGCTTCTTTTGATTTTTTTTTAAATTATGAAATTTCGCATACATGTTGTCGGAAGAACAGAAAAAGACATAGGGTACCTTTCATCCAGAAAAAAGTACAGTTACTAAGCTAAACTACATCAACGTATGCGAATCCGCGAGCAAAATCTAAATTTAAAATAGTTTTCTTAAAATTTAACTACTCTACATGCATTTAATTGCGATGGATTTGAAAAACAAGTAATTTATTTAATTTTAAAATCTGTTGTAGTATTAATACTATTAAACTTTACTATTTTAAAACGTAAGATATATGTTACTTCTATAGAAATGTACTACGAAAATCTGGTGCTTAGAATCGTAACAAATAATCTACTCCAGATCGCATTTCAATCACGGCGGTCAATCTTAACGGAGTCTGGCCATCTGCACAGGAGATATTATCATGCACAAGTGTGTGCACAAACACAAGTGCACCGGGTGTATACCACCGCCAGCTTCCTAACTACACTACTGAGATTTCTTGGTAAAAAAAGCCAATAGTATTGTTGACTGATCCGAAATTTGAACTCGAGCCCTCATGCAGTCGCATTCACTACCGCTGCGCCACGGAGGCGATCTAATATTATGAACCCATTATCCCAATATCATACATTTATAATTTTATAGTTAGTATTTGTAATTTAAGGCTAGTTATAATATAACACATACACACAACACCATCTAGCCCAAACTAAGCAGAGCTTGTACTATGGGTACTAAACAATGGATAAACATACCGTATGTATATATTATTTTTTGTAAACACATACATATTATACATAGAAACACCCAAACCAAGACAAACATCCATGTCCATGCACACAAATGTTTGACTTGTGCGGGAATCGAACCCGCGACCTTAGGCGTGGCAGTCGGTTACACTAACCACTAACATCGAGGCTGATTTATAACGATCTTCATCCTAAAATTAATAATTTACTTCCAGAATACGGTCAAATCTGGGAACCTGCCAACACAGCTAGACAAAGATGGGCAGCCGTGCCAATGTGTGCCATACTATCTGTGCGATAAAACTACCCATATAGCCGTTGACATCAACAACAAAACCGTCACTGGTTACGAACAAATTGATTTCAGGTAAGTTCTACTATGCCCTTTTATTTTTCTTTTAACGAGACGGAATTACATTCACGCTTCCCTAGTGGGCATCCGTTGGACTGACGCACAGAGGTCTCGAGATCGCTACCAAGGCGCAAAACTCTGACTTTTCGACGGTACCAGACATGCAGGTTTCCTCACGATGTTTTCCTTCACCGTTAAAGCAAGCGATAATTAATTATTTAATACGCACATAACTTCGAAAAGTCAGAGATGCGCGCCTTGGGTTCGAACTCGAGACCTCTGCGTGGCAGTCCTACAGCAACGATATATAAACATCAAACTGCTTATACATTAATTAATCTTACGTTATGTCTTTGTTTCACCAAATTAAACAAATTATTATAAAAGTACTTTCTATCCTAACTTCCTAACTAATATTATAAAAGCAAAAATGAGTTTGTTTGTTATCTTTTCACGCCTAAACCACTGAACCAATCATCCTGAAATTTTGCATATACGTTGTCAAGTGTACAGAAACGGACATAGGCTACCTTTCATCCCGAAAAAAATTACTGTTCCCGAAGAAAACAACAATAACGTTCTTATGATAATAGATGGCGCGATGGCGCCACGTGTCTTTCGAATCATGATTGAATTATATTATTACACGCAGAGTACAACCCGAATTGATTGTTAAATTCTAAATTAACGCGAGCGAAGCCGCGAGCAAAAGCTAGTATTAAATATATCAGACCAAACAGTTTTTTGCTCTCGTCTAAAGTTTACATATTTTTCTTAACAACGCCTTTTTTCCACTGGGCTTGCGATATATGTTTTTTAAACTGTGGTGAAATAAACTTTATTATTATTAAATAGCATGCTCTGCTTCCCGCACAAAGTCTCTCCCTGCGGTGCTTTTTTTTTGCGATCGCATGTAGTCTTAACCCTTTCGCTGTCCCGTGATAGATACAATTGAAAATCAATTTTTATGTATCATATGTGATTCATCGGACAGGGTACCTGTTAAATGTGATTAGAACAACCTATTACAATAGTTTGAAACTTTGTATGAAAATATCAGATACTGAATTATGAAAAGTGGTAGAACTAACGTTGTCAAGTAAGGCATAAATAAGCCACGAGTAGAACCTTATTATTATTATTCCTAATAAATAAAAGAATTAAAAAAAAATCTTATTAGTATTTTTCCATTAACTCTGTATGTTATTTAAATCCCGTACTACAATAATGAAGTACTGGACTCCGCTACTGAATGTCGAAGTTTGAAATGTCGACGTATGTTAGTTCTAAAGTACAGGATCTCAATGTACGCCAGTTCGAAAGTTCACTGGAGCGAAGTGTGCAAGGCCGACGTATCGTTAGTTAGACAGCATACGAGTGCGATGTACGCCAGTTCGAAATTACCCTGTTACGAAGTATGAAATGCCTCCGTACTGTTAGTTAGAAGGCATACGACTATACGAGTGCAATACAACTATTCGCACTCGTATGCTTTCTGAGTTCGATATCGACATTATCGCTATTGGAACAATTGTAATAGGTAATAAACAAAACACATTCATAAATAGATATATCTTTAAATTATTAAAAAGAAAAAACAAATTAAACCAGAAACAAACAAAAAAAAATGCGCTTGGAGCATTACATAACATAATGTTATTAAAACACCATTTAGATTAAATATGTATTATAGTATCAGTAATTTAATTTATTTCAGTTTTGTATATAATGCACGGATGGTTTAGTGGTTTTAGGTGTTCGCCTCGCCGCTGCCACCAAGTGTTGTGGGTTCGGATCCCGCGCGGGACAAAAAGTGGTGTGTGCCGCAAATGGTTGTTTCGAGTCTGGGTGTTCATTGTGTCCGTTTTGTGACTTTGTAAAGTACCCTGAGACACAGGAATTATTCTTAGAGCTTGAACAGTCTTTTTATTATAAAAAATATTAATTAGCACATAACTTCGAAAAGTTACAGATGTCTTACATACACTTGGCACCAAACTCGAGACTTTGCGTTTGAATGACTGTAAAGTACCACGCGATACAGAAATTAATCCATCAAGTCCAACAATTTTGAATGTTTGTAAAGTCCCTAGCGACTTAGGATTTATTCCTAGTGCGGGAACTATCTTTGAAATAAAATAAATAAAAAATAACTTACTTTGAATAACTTATATCCGTTCTAGATTCGGCGAGAATGAATTCCCGCCATGCGCATCAACCAATGAGATCTGCTGTATCATCCCACCAGATGGATCTAAACCCACGCCCAAACCGAAACCCCAGCCAAACCCTTCCAAGCTTAAAGGATGTGGCTACCGAAACCCTGAAGGCACTGGAGCATTTTTCAAAGTAAGTATTATTTTCTTTATAAAGTCTTCCAGACCGAAGTTCTGGAGGACTATATAAAGAATACTAGACTACTAGAATAGCAGATGGATACTAGACTATCCATCTGCGCAGAAGATATTATAGTACACTAGTGTGTGCGCAAATAGAAGTGCACTCTCCATTCCCTAACTTACATGATCCGATGGAATGGTAAACCGACACGACCGGAGAGAAATCAGGTGCAGAACCAACGGCTTTACGTGCTTTCTGAGGCACGAAACTGCTATATCAACCAGGAAAAAAAATGATATTAAAATTTTTTTTTTTTAAATTATTAGAACCAAGATGGTGTCTGAAAATGTGCCCAGCAGATGATACAAGGCTAGTACAGTTTGCCAAAAATGTGGTTATCCACCGCTTGCGGCCCGTGCAACCACGCGAAATACTAGTATATATATATATATATAAATCCCTGCTTCCCTTGCTCACGCCATAACTTGAGAACGACTACCGATACCTATCATTAACTTTTTTTAAGTTTCTAAAGAAAAAATTCTTCTTTCTACTTTGTACAAGATTCTTACGGAAAAAGTTAGTAACAAATTGCGCAGAAAATTGGATAATTTCGGAAACCGCAACAAATATTTTAACCTCACGAGTTTGACATTTCCTCTAAGTGTTGCCACCTTTATTGTTGAGAAAATAGAGTAGATATATATTTTATCTGAGGTGAAAAATAAAGTAGGTTCGTTATCTGAAAATAAAGTATTATTTAGTCTGTTATTGTGTTAAAACATTTCTTTTGCTTCAAGCAGCATCCAACGAATATTTAATATCAAGAAACGTCTTGACTGTACTCATACAATCTTTGTCTATGCTAAGATAGATAAACAATTTACTGTTTATTAAATTTAAGGAACCCATATTGTGTTGTATTTCGTATTCTGAATAACACAATAAAATAAATAGGTGTAAAAATCAACATGGATAAAATAAAGTATTTTCACGCACACACGGCTACACATCAAGTTAGACATCCTATATACGCATAACTACGGTACATGCGAAATAGAGAATTGTCGGAAAGGGATAGTGCATAGGTGTGTCGATGTTATATGTAGTAAGGATAGTGTTACAAAAATATAACGCACTGTCTCGCACGATTCGCAGCGTTCAACTTCTAATAGTTCAAAGTCCAAACAGTCTAGGTTGATGTGTCGCTGTGTGTACTTTATTACTCTCGTAAAGTATAAAGTAACGTACAATACTTTAACATAAAGTTCAAGTGCCAACCTAAAGGCGGCTGTACACACTCGCCGAGACAACCCGAGACAGGCCGAGAGCGAGAATGTACATGGTGCTCTCGTCTTGTCTCGCTCTCTCGCGCCTTGCCTCTGTCGGCCTCGGTCGCTTGTCTGTTTTTTGCGCCCGAGTCAAAGGATCTCGATGGAGTACTATCAAATGGAACCATTTTGCATGGTGTTTCTGAAATATAAATATATACAATTACTAGTAATATAGGTATACACACATTAACTTACCGTGTTTGTTCTTAAGTTTTAAATATATATCTAGGTACCTGTTTATATTGCGATGCATAGTAACCATCCACCATCTTCTTCGCCATGTGTTAAGAATTTTCATTTTGTAGTAAATTTGTAAGAAATTATAATAGCTCACAGCACAAAGACAAACAGCAGCAGCAATTTCTACGTCCATTACTGCGGGAATCTTCAGTACGAATGAAAAAACGAGTGTGTACAGGTATGCTCTCGTCGACATTCTCGACGAGTGTGTACAGCCGCCATAACTGCCATAAGACTTCGCCGAGCGTAAGACGCAGTTGGACTGAATGACAGAGCTCGATATTCAAATCGGCGCGCGGCCGCCATAATAAAATTGTATGGAGGATTTGAAGTGCTTTTTTGATAAATATGTATCTTTATTGTCAACCAATAACTTAAATATTTGGGACGGACAAATTTTAATATAACTATTTATGTTTCGTTTAAGCTGTAAAATAGGATAGATTTCTACTGTTATTATCTAAAAAATCACTTAATACGAGCTTACGTTTTTACATTTTACGTGCAAATTTGCGTAATTTTGTAGGCGAAAATATTAATTATTTAAAGTTTTAACGCGGAGTAATTGTAAACACATCCATTGTTATGGTAAATGTATATTTTATATTTGTATTAAACAAAAGGTAAAGGTATAAGTTATTTTCCAGGGTGCTCCAACTCAGTTCGGGGAGTACCCCTGGGTGGTGGCGCTGTTAGACGCTTACAACGGTTCCTACGTGGGGGTCGGAGTGCTCATCCACCCTGAAGTGGTCATGACAATCGCGCATGTCACTCACAAGTAAGATTTAACAGTTAATACTTATTTTATATAATAATAATATTCTATCACATACACACAACACCATCTAGCCCAAACTAAGCAGAGCCTGTACTATGGGTACTAGACAATGGATAAACATACATATATACATTTCTTTTGTAAATACATACATATTATAGGTACATAGAAACACCCAGACCAAGACAAACATCCATGTCCATGCACACAAATGTTTGACTTGTGCAGGAATCGAACCCACAACCTCAGGCGTGGCAGTCGGTCACACTAACCACTACGCCATAGAGGCCGACAAATTATAAAAATATTAAACTTGTTTTGGTGCCTGGGGTTTTACGGTGATATCAAAAATAATACTGACTATTTTGATTCAGCTCTACTTAGATCATGAGATAAAAATACCTAAATGCACTACACAAAAATATCAATTTAATTGTCTTTTGAGTGATATTCTCGAATGAAATTGTCTTAGAGACTGCACTGCACTGACTTGCAGTCCACACTTTCTTGATTTCAAATTTCATTGCCGAACGAAACAAAATAGGTAAGTACAAGCGAATCATGGTGTCTGTAATTGATTTTCGCTGGTCTTTCAGTGTGTAGGTATTCACCACAAACATATTAAGATCGTTAATACAACATCTGGACGTGCTAGACGTAATGAAATAATGAGATAGGTAAATGTAATCGGTTTTAGTGTAAAATGACTATTTTTAAAACTCAAAATGAGAGTAGTAGGTAAAATAGACGATGATTTCTGATGAGTTAAAATGACGTACATATTATATTAATATATTGTACATTACCATCCTTATCGACCACAGTAAAAATTATAGAGTAGTAGAGCCTCGCTGATTTCAGCATGAATGGGCCGGCTCGACCGGGGAAGGACTGCCCTCTCACAGAATATCGACGTGACGTACGACTACGGTGACCACTTACCATCAAGCAGGCCGTATGTTTATTTGCCACCTTAGTAGTATAAAAATAAAATAGGGCAGCACCAAAAAAAAAAGTTGTAGGCCAATGATAAGTTAGAAGAACAATTTTAAATTCTGCTCCTCCTATTCCTGCTATGGTACAACTCTCGGCCTAAAAACTATTTCTGACATTTCCCGTCGGAAAAAGCGATTTAGACGATAACTATAAATTTTGTAATAAATGAAGAGAGGAACCTGGCACACATCCTCGGATTGCCCATTATTGCAATAGAAAAAGGTTGACAATATCGAACTTCTCTGGATAGGAACAGCCACGTTGTGGGATCCGGGCGTAACCCAACTTGCAGTATTCTGCTTCCAGCACAAAATATGCGTCGACACGAGTTTCGCCTCAGCGCGAGGCATCCTCGGGACAGTAAACTCTCTAAGACGGGTTCTTCTCTTCACATACATACATAGATTCACGCCTGTTTTCCAGAGGGGTAGGCAGCGACTGCGAGATTTCCATTTGCTATGATTCTAACACACTTTTCTAGCTTCATTTACTTTCATCACATTCCTCATATACGCTTGCCAGTTTAAGGTGCTCTTATCCTGGCCTTTGTCCAGAACGTCTTCGATCTGATCAAGAAACGTTCGCCTAGGTCTGCCTCTCGCTCGCCTATGACTGTTCCATTCACACTAGCCTTATAAACTGTCAGTCTTTTCTCGTCCATTCTTTCTACACGCCCAAACCCGCTTAACATTTATTTTCTACTAGCTTTTGCGCGCGGCTCCGCCCGCGTGGTACCTACATCAATAAAAAGTAGCCTATATCCTTCCCCAGGTTGTAAACTATATCTGTACCAAATTTAATCGAAATCGGTTGAGTGGTTTAGCCGTGAAAAGGTAATAGACGGACAGACAGACAGATAGACAGAGTTACTTTCAAATTTATAATATTATATATTATGTATTATATATTATTGGTAGACCAAAACGTCGCTGGCAACACGAATTAATTAACTACAGGAGGGACTGGTGCAAACTAGCGCATAATAGGGATATGTGGAAAAGCGAGAGGGAGGCCTTTGCCCAGCAGTGGGACAATACAGGCTGAAAATAAATAAATAAAAATAAATATATTATGTTAAGTAAGGATCCTTGTCACTATATCCACTTTCATGCCACTTCTCTCTCTAATCACATTATTCTTCTCTTCTCAATTATAATATGACAATGGATTAATATGTATATTACTTAAAATAAATAATAATAATAATAATAATATTCTACCACATACACACAACACCATCTAGCCCAAACTAAGCAGAGCTTGTACTATGGGTACTAGACAATGAATAAACATACATATATACTTTTTTTTTGTAAATACATACATATTATACATAGAAACACCCAGACCAAGACAAACATCCATGTTCATGCACACAAATGTTTGACTTGTGCGGGAATCGAACCCGCGACCTCAGGCGTGGCAGTCGGTTACACTAACCACTACGCCATTGAGGCAGCCGCTAAATCGCTGCTCTAAGTCTAATTCCTGTGTCGCGAGGATCCTTATAAACATTCAACATAATAATAATAATAATTTATTTGCGTAAAATGTGGTAGTAACAAAAGTAGGTGGTAAGTACATAATTATAGGCGCTGAGCACATTTCGCTATATTTAAATAGCATGCAAATTTTATACATTTACACTTTTAGTAAATAGGAACACTTATCAAGAACACAGTACTTTACATAATGTAAATCATAAATCACTATATTTTGATAATCCTAAAATCAAAATTTATTTTAAACGGAAAAGAAACATAAACTTAAATAGGTATCTAAAATAATAGATAAACTCTAAAAACTTGTTTTACAATACATTTCTAAAGTGATAGGAATGAGCGGCAAACTTTTTAATAAATTCGTCAATTGAGTAGGACCAACGGGCACAACGAACATCCAGACCCGAAACAACCCAATGGTTGTTTCGGGTCTGGTCTGGTCCCACAAATGTGGGTCACATACATTTTTGTCCCGATCGGGGATCGAACTCACTACACTCGGCGCAAGTGGCAACGGCGAGACGACCACTTGAAAAACTAGGCCATTATATATTTTGCTGATTTCGATTCAATATTTTAAGTTTTATTAACAGAAAACTTATTTTTCTATCTCCAGGTACGGTCCAGGAAGTTTGAAGATCCGGGCTGGTGAATGGGATACACAGACTATAATGGAGATCTTCGATTTCCAGGAGAGGATTGTCAAGGATATGTACTTCCACCAGGGTAAGTGCTTATACATACAAAGATTTAAAACATAGATGCCCTATTACATTTATTTTAAATATGGTACCTTTCTGTACGTTAATTTGTCACCTGACACACAATGCCAATATGACATCTATATAAATAATAATAATAATAATAGGCTACTTATTGTATTAAATTCACATTAAAACTATATTTAATCTAAAGGAAAACATTTACAATTTAAATATTGGACACAAGATAATATCTAATCATAACATTTATTTTAAAAATACATAAAAATATAGTTAGTTTAATTTGTTGCGCATTTTTACTATTGTCTAAAATTGTAGGTACTTTTACGTTTTTATTTCAATTGGGGTATTTGTTTATTTTAAAAACAGCAATATTGAAGTAGCCAAAATATGGCGGTGAAGGACACATCGCGTTCGGCATAGGTTTGCGCTCAATAGCGAGCAAAGTAGGCAAAGTAGGCAAGACCTAGTTATTATAGGTACCTATACATAATTTTTCTTTCACAGATTTCAACCCCAGGAATTTGCAGAATGATATCGTGCTATTTCGCTTAGAAAGCCCTTTGGAACTTGTAGAACATATCAACGTCATATGTATGCCGGAAAAAGATGAAGTGTTTGACAGCCACAAGAATTGCGTCTCGAATGGTTGGGGCAAAGACATTTTCGGTAAGAAAATCTGTAATCTATAGGTACTAATATTGACTTGGGAATTGAACCAGAAACCGTGTAAACAGCAGTCACATATTGTCGGCCTCGATGGCGTAGTGGTTAGTGTAACCGACTGCCACACCTGAGGTCGCGGGTTCGATCCCGCACAAGTCAAACATTTGTGTGCATGGACATGGATGTTTGTCTTGGTCTGGGTGTTTCTATGTATAATATGTAAAAAAAAGTATATATGTATGTTTATCCATTGTCTAGACCCATAGTACAAGCTCTGCTTAGTTTGGGCTAGATGGTGTTGTGTTTATGTGATACAATATATACAGGGTGTTAGGCACACGGTTGTCCAAATGAAATAGAGATCTGGTTGCGGCTATTGCCAACGTGTTGGACTCAGGCAAATTAAATATTATTATTATTTTTTAATCATGCAAAGTTGAACTTTGTTCTGTTTTTAGCTCTTTCCGAAACTTTGACAGACTGTTATAACTTCTTTAAAAGGTGTTTATCGGAAATAATAATTTTAATGAAATGTAGCAATAGTTAACTAAAATAAAAAATATCATTATGACAGTTAAACCCATATTCGTTTAACATTTTTACAGTTTTAGTCCAAATTTCCGACCATTTATTTAAAAAATTAAAAACGGCCGTCGTCAAAACTGTGAGACAAAATGTAATTTGCCTGAGTCCAACGCGTTGGCAATAGCCTACACCAGATCTCTATTTCATTTGGACAACCGTGTGCCTATCACCCTCTATATTACTATATATTACATAATTATATAATTGCTGCACTAAGTTGCTTGTGAAAAAAACATTTTAATATTTAATTAGCACATAACTTGGAAAAGTCACAGACGCCTTGCGTGCGTGGTTAGAGATTGAACTCGAGACTGCGTCTGAATGTTTATAAAGTACCCCGCGATACAGAAATTAATCCATCAAGTCTTATAATACCAGACATAACAAAAAATTTACCGTGACCAGCCACCGGTGTGTCGTCACACTCGTCACGGTTCGAAACATTAGACTCTGTACGGGAGACCTTTCGATCAAATATACCATAGATGCACATTCTCATACAAAAACCGCGTCAATATGTGGCACTGACCAGTACTACTTACTTATAAGTGTCTGCATTTATTATGCAATCCAGGAAATAAACCGGAATAACCATTGAACACCCACTGAGAAACATTTTGTAATAGTTTAGTTAAAACGCGTCAATGTAAAGCGTCCTAAGTGTGTTACTCACGATACGCAAGCGTACTAAGTATATGGTACGGTCTTCACCGTAGTAGTGGTGTCGATTCGCTCTCGCTTACGGGCAGCGCAGGCAAGAGTGAGTGGGACAGGTGCATAATATAACGCATACGACTGATTTATGCACAGTTTTGTTGGGGCCGTTTTTCGAGCGACGATCGTGCATCTATGGTACATTTGATCGATGGGGAGACCTATTTAAAATAACTTGTACGTATATTCCCAACTATTTTTCCTCGTCCAGGTGCCAAAGGTCACTACGCCGTGGTCTTAAAGAAGGTAGAAGTGGACATGGTTCCACACAGCCGCTGTAACCTGCTGCTTAAGAAGACCAGGCTTGGCTCCAACTTTATGTTGCATGATAGTTTCTTGTGTGCCGGGGGTGACGAAGGAAAGGATACTTGTGAGGTAATACCACTGTTTTTAAATACTACACACATCTAGTAACTAGCGGTCGTCAAGTGGTCGAAATTCGACCATAACTGATTAAAATTTTAAGTTTGATAGTTTTTTTATCTTTTTAAATTTAGAGGCTTTTATCACAAAATAATATGTTAGCCCCATCGTGGCTTATTCTAAGATACTAACTTACTATGTAATGATAAGAGACAGGAAGTCGTTGTTATACATATATTTCAAACTAACTGTTACCTGTGACTTCGTCCGCGTAGATTTTAACTAAAAAGTGTTTGTCTCCGCGGAATCCTATTTTTATCTAAAATCAGTAGCCTAAGTTACTCCTTATAACATCAGCTATCTGCCAGTGAAAGTCCCGTCAAAATCGGTTCAGCCGTTTCGGAGATTAGCCGGAACAAACAGAGAGACAGAGAGACAAAAATTTAAAAAAATAGATGTTTTCGTTTATGTCCCTTATATACTTTCATATGCATTAGATAAAAAGCTGTTATTTTGACATTACAAAAAGACACTTCAATTTTATTTATCTATATATTAATACGTGAAGCAAAAACTATGTATCCCTTTTTACGAAAATTGCGCGGACGGAGAAGTATGAAATTTGGCACAGTTAAAGTTTATATGGAGAAGGAGGGCCGAATCATAATATTTTTATAAAATATGCATTTAAAATACATTAAATTAATGAAAAATTACTACACGCACACAACCATGCATTTGACACACGCAGTCGAATCACGTTCGTATGTATTTCGACATTGTTCGTCTGACGTCATACAATTCTTTGTAACTATGGTTACCTATACCTTATTTATATGTAATAGAGAAAAACAGAAAACAAAGCAGCAAGCTTAGGAATTTTGGTCGAATTATGACCACTAGGCGATCGCTAGTTTATATAGATAGGTCTAACGCCACATTTGAAGTAGGGTCACTTAGAATACTAATGAGAAGTCCTACATCGTACACGTTCAGATTGTATTTTAAAAGTTTGATCTTTATTAAAGATACTACACCTACTCCACATACATATTATGTAATCAATCATAGTTACGAAGAATTCTACGACATCAGGCGAACAATGCCGAAATACTACGAACGCGATTCGACTGCTTGTGTCAAATGCATGGTTGTGTGCGTGTAGTGTTTTTTCATTAATTTAATGTATTTCTAATTCATATTTTATAAATATATTAGGATTCGCCCCTCCTTCTCCATATAAACTTTAACTGTGGCAAATTTCATACTCCTCTTAAAAAGGGGTACAAAGTTTTTGCTTCACGTATTAATCTATACATATAATAAAATCGTAGGAAAGTCAAAACTGTACATTGAATATTTTTGTAAAAGAATACTTGGGGCGTGATCTACAATCGATATCGAAGCCAAAAATATAGTTTTTAGAATTTTTGTCTGTTTGTCTGTATGTATGTTCGGCCTAAACTCAAAAAGTACTGCATGGATTTACTTCAAATTTTGCATGAATATTACTAACAGGTCGGGTCAACATATAGGCTACATATTATTACGCTATCACCTACGGGGGAGGAGCTGTGAATCTTTATTTTTCTTACGCATTCTGTGACAGCGTGTAATCTAACGACGCATATTTAAATGTTGTTTTTGAGTAAGCCATGCTATTATGTAGCTTTACACTATAAAAACTACGCCATTTAAGTAACTTGGGCAGAGAAATATAGTTGGGTTCCGCGGCTACAAACACTTTTTAGTTAAAATCTACGCGGACGTAGCCGCAGGTAATAGCTAGTATATATATAAAATTGTAACTGATCGATGTATGTACAAAGTTTATATTTAAAATTAAATGTAATTGAGGGCACTGTACCTATCTATATAAATCTATAATAAGATTAGTTGACCCGACGGACATTGTCCTATCATAGACAACCTGTCTAACTCGCGAGGATAAAAATAGTTGATAAGTTTTCTGAAATTATCCAATTTTCTGCGCAATTTTCTTAACTTTTCGTAAGAACCTTCTACAAAGTACTAGAAATCTTTAAAAAAATGAATGACATCGGTAACGTTGTTCTCAAGGTATGACGTGACCAAGGGAAAGAGAGATTAATTTACATATATATATATATATAGGTACTAGCTTTTCCGCGCGGCTCCACCCGCGTGGTACCTACATCAATAAAAAGTAGCCTATGTCCTTCCCCAGGGTTTATACTATATCTGTACCAAATTTCATCTAAATCGGTTGAGTGGTTTAGCCGTGAAAAGGTAACAGACAGACAGAGTTACTTTCCAATTTATAATATTAGTAAGATAGTAAGGATATTTGATTTTATGTTTGTTTGTAAGGATTCAACTCAAAAACGACTCAACCAATTTTAAAAATTCTTTCAATATTAGAAAGCTATATTAGCACCAAGTAACATAGACATATTTAAAAAACAGTAGGTACTGTTACTAACATAACTTAACCTACTTTTACGTGAGCGAATCCGCGGGCAAAAGGTAATACGACATAAGACTTAGATTAGATTACTTTAGATAAATATATTTTATGATTGATTTGTTAGTCAAAATCTTTATGACGCCTGTATCTGAACCATAATATTTTAAATTATAAAAAAGGTAAAAGATAAACCATAAAACAGGTACTGCTTTATGGTTTGTTATTTACCGCAATTTTAATTTACAGTCTACTTAAAATCCTCTATTATAAATGCAAATGTGAGTTTGTTTGTCACGCCTACACGACTGACCATCATGCAATTTCGCACACACGTTGTCAGAAGTACAGAAAAGGACAGGTAGCTTTTATTCAGGCTAAAATACTATTACTAACCTAACCTTCATTTACTCAAGCGAAGCAGCGGGCAAAATCTAGCCAAATATACTATGTACATAATCTTTTAATTTTCAGGGCGATGGTGGAGCACCTTTGGCCTGTCCTATGGGCAATAACCGTTACAAGCTGACTGGCCTGGTATCCTGGGGTATCGGCTGTGGGCAAAAAGATGTCCCAGCGGTGTACACCAACGTTCCCATGTACAGAGACTGGGTCGACAACAAAATGGCGGAATGGGGCCTGCCAATGCCATAAGGAATAAACCTCGACAAATAAATGATAATAAAGAGTACATATTTTTGACAGCGAAGTGTTTTATTTTATCAGCATCACCATATATATTGGAATTTATGGACGACTTGAAAACAAAGTTTTATATTACGAATAATTTTAAATTATCATCATCAGCATCTCAGCCGAAAGACGTCCACTGCTGGACATAGGCCTCCCCCAGGGCTTTCCACACAGACCGGTCTTAGGCCACCTGCATCCAACCGTTTCCCGCGACCCTTACCAGGTCGTCGGTCCACCTTGTGGGGAGCCTACCCCTGCTGCGTAATAACTTTAAGTGTGTGTGAGTAAAAAAGTATTTAAGTAATGAGGACTATCGCGCTAGAATTCACCGCTAGAGGCGCTAGTGGATAGTAGGATCTAGATGTCAAACTCTATATTCACTTCAACAGTAACCATAGACACCGACAACTATTCCCGCCAAATACGGATTCTTACAGCAACTGTGAGAGTGATGATAGGACCTTACCAGTGTTGCCAATTTAGCGACTTCGTCGTTTAAGTCTCAGCGACAAAAATTAAATTTAACGACAAAAATGTTTTAGCGACTTGTCTGACGACTTTTGGAGTACAAATCAAAACAATTTTAGGGCTTGTAATAAATACATTTTTTGTTAACTCGATCCAGAATTATACAGTGCCAAGAGATACACTTATATGGGTGTTAGACACCCCTGTGCCTCGGAAAGCACGTAAAGCCGTTGGTCTTGCGCCTGATCTCTCTCCGGTCGTGTCGGATTATCCGTCCCATCGGATCATGAGGGTTAGGGAACAGAGAGTGCACTTGTGTTTGCGCACACACTTGTGCACTATAATGTCTCCTGCGCAGATGGCCAGTCTCCGTTAAGATTGGCCGCCGTGACCGAAAATTCGGTCTGGAGGACATTATTATTATTATATGGATAAATTTTATGAAATCTCTATAGGCTGACCTTTGAATTCTCGGGACTAAACCTACCACGGTAGACGGGCTGACCTTTTCTTTTTTTAGTAATTCTCCACCGAAAGATCTAAAAACCACAGCAGAATCAGTTTTAGCGACTTTTAATATTGAATCTAGCGACTCGAATTTATAGGAGTTGGCAACACTGGACCTTACTGGATAGTGGCGCTAAAACGATAGCCTCCATTATATATAACGCGTTTTTGTGATGAACAAGCAGAATTTTAATGATTTTACCACGTACTCTCTCATTTTGATTTAGGTAACACTAGCTTTTGCGTGCGGCTCCGCCGGCGTGGTACCTACATCAATAAAAAGTAGTCCTTTCCCAGGTTTCAAACTTTACCAAATTTTATCCAAATCGATTGAGTGGTTTAGGCGTGATAAGGTAACAGACAGCCAGACAAGTAGACAAAGTTACTTTCGAATTTATAATATTAGTACGGATAATTGAAATTAATATGAACCGCGTAGTTACCTGCTATCAGTTTTTCAGTTACAAGCTGACTGGCGTACTTACGAGCGGTCCGGCCGACATGAGCATGGACAATTTAATTTTTTTTAATGCACTGGATTCGTAGAGGTTCAAGTGGTCGCCTAACACTGCAGCCGTGCCGAGTGTTGTAGGTTCGATCTCCATACGAGACAAAAAATTGTGCGATCCACAAATGGTCGCGGGTTCGATTCCCGCACAAGTCAAATATTTGTGTGCATGAACATGGATGATTACCTTGGTCTGGGTGTTTCTATCTATATTATGTATGTATATACAAAAAAAAGTATATATGTATGTTTATCCATTGTCTAGTACCCATATATATTGTATAGTTCGGCAAGTCAGAAGTACGTGCCTCAGGATCGAACCCGAGATCTCTGCGGTGCAGTTCAACGGTCTCTCACTAGGCTGTCGGTACTTTTTCGAAGTAATGTGCGTATTGAATAGTTGATTTTAGATTTGTTTACCCATAGTACAAGCTCTGCTTAGTATGGGCTAGATGGTGTTGTGTGTATGTGGTAGAATATTATTATTATTATTATAATGGTTGTTTCAAGTCTGAATGTTCGTTGTGTCCGTTGTTTGAATGTTCGTAAAGTGCCCGCGACACAGGACTTATTCTTATTACGGCAGTTGTCTTTTAAAGAGAAGAAAATAATTATATTTTATTTTATTTTGATATTAGTTAAGACAGCGCTACAGTTGGCTTTTTCCAATTCTCCGTGGAGTTGTTTCAGCCGAGCTCTCGCCAGTGTCAGGTTTGCATTCGTAGCTCGCATACTCTCCTGAAAAACACATTCATTTATTAGATTACTAGTAGTTTTAACAGTCCCAAATTCGATGACAAGACATGCACTTATGACTTTTAGTGAAATCATTAATATCAGCTCTGGATATAAACTGTCCAGCTGATCACGGGCTTTTTATCAATGTAAGAAGGGTTAGGCCATAGTCCACCACGCTGACCCAGTACGGGTTGCTAAACTTCAAATATCTTCGAGAACATTATGGAGAACATGACAGACATGCAGGTTTCCTCACGATGTTTTTCTTCATCGTTAAAGTAAGTGATAATCTATACTAATATTATAAAGCTGAAGAGTTTGTTTGTTTGTTTGTTTACTTGAACGCGCTAATCTCAGGAACTACTGGCCCGATTTGAAAAATTCTTTCAGTGTTAGATAGCCTATTTATCGAGGAAGGCTATAGGCTATATATCATCACGCTAAGATTAATAGGAGCGGAGCACCAATGAAGAATGTTTCAAAATTGGAGAGTATTTTTTCCTTTTGAGAACTTCCGCTGCGTGCGCTGCGTAAACAGTTAAAGTTTCGCAAAAATCATGTATGACAGAATTGTTCCCCTTTAAAAGCTCTAAAAAAAAGTCCGCGACAGCATATGTCTATCTTTTAAGGTTGGCTCACTATAACCATTTTTATGCTAACGAAATTTGTTCTAAAATAATGCATTATTTGCGAAGGTATTTTTATAAACATGATAGTAATCCTTATCCAAATAAATACGTTATTCATCACAAGTATTTAATTTAAAACAAAATTGCCTTTTACATCATTCTATTTCAATGAATATCTTAGGAGATATAGCAGTTTTAAAATAACATCGCAGCAAAATAATTACCCATTACAGACATAGTACAAACGATGTTTCTCCTGGTTTATTCTGCGTGATTACTACTGGTTCGATTTGAAAAATTCTTTTAGTGTAGGATAGCCTATTTATCGAGGAAGGCTATATAACATCACGCTACGACCCACGGGGGCGGCGCAGTAACGATAAACGCGGGTGAAACCGCGGGAACATCTAGTTAACTATACGCACATAAGTTCAACAAGTCAGAAGTACGTGCCTCAGGATCGAACCCGAGATCTCTGCGGTGCAGTTCAACGGTCTCTCACTAGGCTGTCGGTACTTTTTCGAAGTAATGTGCGTATTGAATAGTCGATTTTAGATTTGTTTTAAAAGCATTTCCCATGCTAAGGTAGAACTTGAATCTGCGACCTTGACAAACCGTATCATCGCTCTGCCAACTAAGCTATTCACGGCACATTCTCAGGGATTAAAATTTGCCTCTGTGTTTTGCATCTAAGGCGATGTTATGTGTAATCTTGTTAATTATTAAATCACTAGCTTTTGCCCGCGGCTTCGCTCGCGTTAATTTAGAATTTGACAATCAATTCGGGTTGTACTCTGCTTGTAATAATATAATTCAATCATGATTCGAAAGACACGTGGCGCCATCTATTATCATAAGAACGTTATTATTGTTTTCCTCGGGAACAGTAATTTTTTTCGGTATGAAAGTTAGCCTATGTACGTTTCTGTACACCTGTCAACGTATATGCATAATTTCAGGATGATCGGTTCAGTGGTTTAGGCGTGAAAAGGTAACAAACAAACAAACTCATTTTCGCTTTTATAATATTAGTTAGGTTCCTCATCATCATCATCAGGCTATAATAGTCCACTGCTGGACATAGCCTTCCCCCAAAGAGCGCCATAGCGCTCAAAGTTAGGTTAATTAGTTAGGTTAGTTAGGATTAATTATCGCTCGCTTTAATGGTGAAGGAAAACGTTAAGAAACCATGTGCATCTATCTAGCGGGCCACTCGAACTAGACCGGAAAAACTAGTGGCAATGCTTTGTTTGTTCAATGTATACCTCACGAATTTATTAACAAGATCCAATATACTTCAATTATTATGGTAGAAATTACAATAACTCGCCTCATCCATCCAGCAGGGCCCTCGGTTGTATTACGCTCTGAATACATAAAAATAATACTTCGTATACTACTATCGTATATACTATATACTATCGTAACTTGTGCCAATGTACCTCTCCGAGTCATGTATTAACTCTTATTAACTCGTCAAATCCGCGAGTTTGAGGAGCAGCGTAAAACTGATCTTGATACTAAGCACGATGAATTAAAGGCCCGTCCATCCGTTGCCATAAATTATAAGTATGTATCCGGCATGCTGTCGTGCCCATACTGTTCCAGAGAGTTTACAGCAAAAACCGGCTATATAAGTCATCTTCAGGCGCATCAGCGTCGTCAAGTCGACTAGGAGTCAAAGCACTCGCCATGGCCGAAAACGGTCGGATCGATCATCATCATCATCATCATCAACTCACAGGAATCTTTAACGGAACAGAGGAAATTCAGCAAGAAAATGTTGTCTGCCTAGCAGGGCCCTTTGTAATTTGAATTCGTACGTGCAAAAAAGCACTCTGTTGTTATGTATTACCAATGTATTCTGTGAGAGTCGTTCTCCGGTCGCGCCGGCCCATTCATGCTGAAATCAGCGAGGCTCTACTACTCAAAGTAATATCAATTTTATATATATGATTTGATTTTTCATTTGTTTGTTTATAGGGATTTAACTCAAAAACTGCTCAACCGATTTTAACATTCTTTTACCATTGGAAAGCCATATTATCACAGAGTATAGGCTATATTTTAAAAAGAAAGTAGCGTTACTAACATAACCTAACCTACTTTTACGCGAGCGAAGACGCGGGCAAAAGCTAAATTTAAAGATGGAAGATAAATAAGCTTACCTGTACATTGAGCAGAGTTTTGTCAGCTCTAGTCAACTTCTCCACTGAGATGTCTGTCGTGTGTTTAATCAACCCTTCGAGGGTCGCTCTGAAGGATACGTTGCATTCCCCTAAAACATATAAGCAATAGGTTTTATTTAAAAATAGCAATTCCTGCACTAGAAATAAGCCGTGCCGCAGGAAATCTTATATACATTTGAAAGCATACTTTGATTCGGAACAAATACCTCACTAAAAATTTTAATGTGCCCTCACCGTACGAAAAAAACTGAGCTCACACATAAGGCCCTTCGTACACAAGCCTACGCAAATTTTCGATACCCGACGATTTTGGTCTCTAAGCGACTACCGCAATACAAATTCATAGAGGTTCGTACACAGACACGCCTCGCCGACATTTGTACCTGTGTACGAACCTCTATGAATTTGTGGCCTAACATATGCATGAAAGAGGATCATAGTGTACAGTTGAAGAATATGAAAGTAAGGATATAAGTATATTAAGTTTAGCTTTGCATTGTTTTTAAATGGTCTGAACGTCCCGGTCATCGGACTTATGGTCCATCGTGACATTTTAGATTCGAATCCCAAATCGGAATAAGTATTATTAGGTTTTTGCTACGAAATTCTAGATAACAACAACGTAAACACCAATAGCCCATGGGATTAATTTATTGCTTCCACGGGTCACATGTCCCCTTCTAGTGGGGCAAATTTAAATGGAACGCAACGCACTTGTGACTCCTCTGGTGTTGCGGGTGTCCATGGACGGCGTTAATCGCTTACCTTTGGGCGATCCGTCTGCTCGTTTGTGGCCGAAACCATAAAAAAAAAACTTCGGACCTATTTCAGCATGAACGGGCCGACTCGACCGGGGAAGGACTACCCTCTTACAGAATATCGACGTGAAATAGCAGTATTCCTACTGTTGTGTTTTGTGCAGTGAGTGAGAGTGCCGGAGGCTCAATCACCCCCTAACCCCTTCCCGCTCCTTCTCCTTCCCACTTCGTTTCCTAAAGGGTCGGCAACGCGCTAGTGATGCCTCTGGTGTTGCAGGCGTTCATAGGCTACGGTGACCACTTACCATCAGGTGGGCCGTATGCTTGTTTGCCAATTTAGTTGTATAAAAAAAAAACAAAACCTAAAACGAAACTGACAAAATGTTAGTGCCATACAGAGTTGTCTCCCCGTTCAGTATAAACATTTGTAATTACAGTGCCTACTTACACAATTTCTGATGCAGCAGTGAGTTGTATATGGTAGCCTGCGTGGGCGGACCCTGCGGGTTCAGTACGCTATGTAGAGGGAGATCTGATTCAGTTTGACTGACTGATAAGTCTAGTTTGGTCTCTGAAATTATAAGATAAATTTACTTCATCATTTTATTATTTACTAGCTGTTAACCGTGACTTTTTCTGTGTAGAATTTAACAAAAATTTTTTTTTAAATTTCGGGCCTGTTAATGTAACCTATGTTACTATAACATCAGCTATCTGCCAGTGAAAGTCCTATCAAAATCGGAACACACAAACAGTATCTACAGAACTTTATCAAAAATTATTTTTGATAATGTACTGTAGATACTTTCATAGGCCTCTAGTAAAAAGCTGTTATTTTGACATTACAAACAGACACTTCAATTTTATTTATTTGTATAGATGACTTCAGATCATGTATGTATAAAACTCTTGTTTTGATATTTCTGCCAAGAAATTCACTACAGTAGTTAGGGTAAGGAAATATATAGGCAGTGGTTATCTCCATTCCATGAAATGCATGTTGCTTGCTTTGTTAAATTTCAGTCCTATGAAACTATGACAGTGTGGGATGCAAGTTAGCACTATAAGTGTTTACTCCCTCAACCAGATGTACAAATGCGTCTTTGTTAAGATTGGTGATGATCAAGATTCTGGATATTTTTTTATTATATTTGTATAACTGATAGATGTTCCCGCGGTTTCACCCACGATTATCGTTACCGTTATCGTACCGTGATGTTATATAGCCTATAGCCATTTTCAAATCGAATCAGTAGTTCCTGAGATTAGCGCGTTCAAACACAAACAAACTCTTCAGCTTTATAATATTAGTATAGATAATAACAGTTTTATGGAGAATTCAGTTTTCTTCACTATTGAAGTGTGTGATTATTAGCTATTTAATACATAAATACTTAACTATGAAACACCATAAATGTATTTAGTGGATTTAAACTTAACATTTCTGTCTAACCAGAACAATCATATCTTTCTATGCTATTGATAAATAAAAATAATAGAGATGTCTTACATGAGACAGCAGCCTTATATGGTCTATGCCCAATTCTTAGTGAGATTAGCAGTATTCTATTCTATTAATTACATGCCATAGCAAAGAAAAGTATGTGAACACTTACCATCATCTGATTCCGGAGCCTCACCAGCTATAACAAATGCCTCAGAGTTTGTTGATATTTCTAAATCCTGGAAAATTAAGCAATTAACAGTAAACTAGTTGCTAGAGTTCCTTATGGAAGACCCGAGCTGTGCTCAGGGCTTCCTTGAAGTATGATGAGTGTGAAAGTTACGGTAGATTTAACTGTCAGAAATTAGAATTTTGATGTTAAATTATAAAACTTTATTTTATCGATTCTGATGTTATGTATATAGGATATTTTTAATAAAATTGGTTATCATTATAATCCTTTAAAAATAAATTCTAATCAGATTTAAATCAGATACATACCTCCATTACTTTTCCAATATTTATTTTATAAGGTTATTTATTGTCTTGTCAGACTTGTTATAATTCAAAGAATTTTTATTTAACACAAGCATATAATCACTAGTTTAAATTAGTACTAATATAAACTTATAAAATATTACCTGTCTAGTCCTTAATTTAGATGTCTATATAATTAAGATAATAAGTTAGTTCTGTCTTAGTTTTAGTTTAGTTTTTATGTATTGTAGAACAAATATAATTTGTGAAAGTTGTGTTTGCTTCAACGTGGTTGTGCATTAGCTTATAATCCTTATGTATGTCATTAGATTAAGTAATAATGTAATAACTGTAAGCAATCCTTAAATAAATAAATAAATAAATAAATGTCGGTAATATAATGAATGATATTATGTTATAAAAATGAAATAGTTTATGGCAAATAAAATCTTTTTTTAATTTTATTATTTATATACATACATACATACATAGATTCACGCCTGTTTCCCAGAGGGGTAGGCAGAGACTACGGATTTCCATTTGCTACGATCCTGACACACTTCTCTGGCTTCATTCACTTTCATCACATTCCTCATACACGCCCGTCGGTTCAAGGAGCTCTTAACCTGGCCTTTGTCCAGGACGCCTCCGATCTGGTCGAGAAACGTTCGCCTAGGTTTTCCTCTTGCGACTGTTCCATTCACACTAGCCTTATAAACTTTCTTAGTCAGTCTTTCCTCGTCCATTCTTTCTACATGTCCAAACCAGCTTAACATACCCTTTTCTATTCTTGTAACTATATCCACTTTCATGCCGCATCTCTCTCTAATCACACTATTTCTTATTCTATCTTTCAGAGTCACACCACATATGCTTCTCAACGCTCTCATTTCTACAGCATTTATTCTGCTCTCATGCTTCTTTTGCCATACCCAACTTTCACTTCCATACATAAGTGTGGGCACTAATAGTCCTCTATGAACAGCCAAACGTGCCTTTTCGGATACATTTCGACTGTTCATAAAAGCGCGTAGGGCTCCATTCACTTTGTTGCCAGCAATCGTTCTCCTTTCAATATCTCCGTCATGTTTACCATCCCTTGTAAACAAAGTACCCAAATATACAAACTCTTTCACTTGCTCCACTTTTTCTCCATCAATCATAATATTACACATCGTCACGCACTCTTCCTTTTCAAATACCATTACTTTCGTCTTGCTTACATTTATTTTCATTCCTTTACTCTCAAAAGCACCATGCATAATAGTTACCATCGCCTGCAACTCTTCCGCCGATGACGCAAGTATTACTTGGTCATCGGCATAAAGAAGACATTTGACAAGTAACTCATTCATTCTTAATCCCCATTCACAATCTTTTAAATCTTTCAAACAATTGTCCATGTATAGGTTAAACAGCCAAGGTGACGCTACACATCCTTGTCTAACACCTTTATCGATGCTAAACCACTCTGTGTAGGTTATTTATATTTGTTGTAAATATGATAATATGATGTTAATTATGTCATTAATGAAGTCTTAAACATGAAATGTTTTTATAAGTAAAGAATTAAATACTTACGGGAGATCTTCCAATTTCAATATCAGAATCTGATTCCGAAGCTTCCCCGTCAACTACATGAGCTACTTTAGACATATTCTTATAATATTTATTAGGTAGGTATTAAGAAAAAAAGATTTTACTGGAATGTTAGTCTTGTTTACAATACAAAATCATCACATTGATAATAATGTAAGATTGTAAGCTAAAAAAACTTTATTTCTTATCAGAAAGAGACAATATAAATAGTTTTCTTGTTGACAGACAAAGAGATGTATAATGTCATGCTTATATGTCACTTATTATCGATATGGAACGCAACCATTTGACATATCAAGATGACGTGCCAACAGCTGACTATGCGTTTAGTTATTGCATCAGTATTTAAGAATATGATTTTGTAAATATGATAATGACTGTTGACAGGTTATCATATGTTTGTTTTATTATTTCATTCTAAAATGAATTCTTATGTCGGCGGAGACTTAACAAACATTCAAATACATAACGTAGGTACACAAAGAATACCGAGACTAGGAACAACCATTTGTAAATCATACAAATTTATGATGATAAGGATTCGAACCCACAACGCTCGGCGTCGTGGTAGTCACAGACAATACAGAATACATTTTTAGTAGTGGCGAGGTTACTACTAAAATCACTAAGTCAGCCGTGGAGTCAAGATTAATAGTCCCTCGGCTGACATGTAATTCCGACGATCGACAATCTCCTTTCGATCATTTTGGATTATCGTCCTATAATATATATTGGACTCTCCATTCCCTCACTCTCATAGTCCGATAGGACAGGACCATACATTTAGTATATATACTCCATAGATTAGCAATGTCAACTATCGAACGAGACTAAAACTGAAATGTCTATGTGAGCGCGTATTGTCAATGTGTGCGTCTAAAGGGCTGTTACTTACACGTCATAATTGTCTATCGATATCGATCTGTATGCACTTTTTACAACTTGTTGTCTGTATTGACAAAAAAGTATTATATTATTCATAGTCGAGTACCCATACCTACAAATTTTGCTCAGTTTGAGATTATGCGACGACTTGTGAGGACACAATTGTTATTTAACTTGGGATCACAATGATTTTATTTCTTATTTACAATATATCAAATTAATGTAGGTATTATATTAATTCCTCAGACTACGCAAAGAAAAGAACACAAAATAGAGTTATTTTTTATTGCTCTCCAGACATGCGTATCGATATCAACAAACTACGCTATCACAGCACAACACTAAAAGTGAGGTTATATTGAGCCTCATATTTTCGTATTTGTAAACTCTTAAATATGATAGTTTTATATATTTTTATTCATAATATCAGTATTTTAAATACTTTTTGAGATAATTCTGTTGCGAACAGCACATTTGTCAAATCAAACATACTGATGGAATGAGTAATCCTCTGGATTATTCTTCTTTGTTGAATTACAAGCTGGAACTGCACAAGAAACCATTGTATATACAGTTAGTATCACACTCGTAAAAACTTTCTTTCACGTAAATAATCACCAAATCCAGTAAGCGTAGAAGTGACGGAGCTGATACAGGCTGATAATGAATACGTGTAAGGTCTCGCTACCTGCGTCACTCTCTCTCTTTCTAACATATGGCAGTACCGTTACGTTGGGTAGCTCTCTTTTACTCTCAAGCGCAACCTATGGAGTATATACTAAATCTATGGGAGAGTACACTTATTTTTGCATGAGGGTAAATAAAACACACAAAAAACATGAAGAACCTTTTTACTATCAGATTTAACGTGGACGTATTGACACAGCGACAAAATATTATTATTTACAATAATTATAATAATTACACACCTTAAACGCCTCGCGGCACATCACTCGCCTTTAAAAATAATACATCGTAGCCATTATAATAATAAAATTTAAACTTTAGAATTAAACAAATTGCGAACAGATAATACGCGTCCCAGAAAGCATTTAGGCGCCACATTACATGACGATAGAACGAGATAGCGTAGAAATATGTTTGGTTCTCTCTTAAAGTAAGATTACAATAATACTGCGAACAGAATGCGTTCATAGTTCATTGTAATATAGTTTAAGCTAGAATGAGACAGCGCTATGCACTTTAACCTTTTATAATCGCTCTTTTAGGTACCTAAAAGCAAATCTTAAGCGCAAATTGTCACGATGCTTTCTCGAAAGAAAATACACTTGATATTATAATCACGCCAGACTTACATTTCAGCGGCTATGTTTAGATCCAACATGATAAATAAGAAACTCGAGGGTGTTTCAAGCTTAGTACAATATTTGACCACAGTACTTTCATCCATATTTATTTAATTCTAAAGTAAATACAATTGCAAAGGAGTAGGTTACATGTAAATATTGGATTTGAAGATATATTTGATAAAGAGGTAATATCTAAATAGGTACCGAAAGATTCATGGTTCATCTTTCAAAAGGACATTCAACGATCCTATCAGAAAAACAAGGCAACTATCAAACTTGTGATTGTGTGCGGTATCAATACCTTACACATTTTATATCGTTTTGTGATTTAGAAGGTAATGTGGGTGCTAAAATGCACCAAAATATAAAGTCACTGTGTTACATTGTTTTAAAGATATAACGATTTCATCAAATATTTAAAGTGATGACTTCAAATCCAAGATACACCAGGAAAAAGTGCCTAAATTGGCTTTCAAAAACGTGGATCGTATAATTTAGTAATAGGAGGGAATCACTCATTATACAATATAGCGCTTATTACAGAGAGGATAGGCAGTGTAGATAAACTTACAAATTGTTATTTGACCTCAATAAAAGTTATGCATAAATTGACTCAGATCAGTTTATCCCCAAAAACAAGAGAGGAATGTATTACACCCAAATATCACCGGCAAAAATGCTGGTTTCACGTAATAGGGAACAAATGCATCGACATTTACTGGACACATTCCAAGATGCCACACTGGTACTCAGGACAGAAACTTTTGACAATTCGCCTGGTCCAGGAATCTCATGATCAACTGCAATCTTATTTCATAGCCCAACGGTACAGTAAACAATAAGAAAAAAAGAAATGACGATACGCATTGGGTAGGTAAAATCTGTTTGCGCGAAGGACTTTACAAATATTAAAACAACGGACACAAAGAACATCCTGATTCGGAACAACCATTTGTTGATCACACAAGAAACAAAGAAGAAGCAAGAAACAAATCCGTCTCATGACTTCTTAAACATTTCTAAGAGTTCCGCTCCCAAAGGATGCCAGCTGGACCCTAATAATAAGCCTCCACTCTTCCTCTGTTTTTATGTTCTCATGAACCGTACTTATTAGATAGAGAATTGAAATTTTCACAGAATGTGTATTTCTATTGCCAATATAAAAACAAATAATAAGAAAGGTACGTAGTGTTATATCTTGTACCATGGCACGTGACCGGTTTTATTGAGTAACGTAAGTTCGCTATTTGCCTACCCTCTAAATAATATTAGCAATAGGATATACAAAAATAATGCTAATTAATGGACAATATTTTAGCCTAGACCCACGCTGATTAAAAATAATTTGAATAGTTGCATAGTGCGGTGTATTAATTGTTTAAATTATGTTTAAAAAGGTACAGTCGACTTGGGTAACTTTGTCATTTTGGGCAAAATTGATATTTGATAACTAGTGTATCAATTGATATTTTTCATCTTTATATTTAAAATGGCTACTTCCGCTCTAGAATTAATTTCGGTAGTGATGAGACGTATTGGGAATAATCCCTGTGTCACGGGAGACTTTATAAATATTCAAACAATGGATACACAGTATATCCAAACTCGGAACAACCATTTGTGGACAAATATTTTGACACAAACGAGGAATAAGTACGTTTAGTTACATCGGTAATGCAACGAGTGGGTTTCGAAGCAACAAACTCTGGATCACCACAGCTGTTACTGCAAGTAAAGTCACTTTTTTAATATGTGAAAGTTAGCTGAAGTGTCAATGTTATCCAAATGACAAGTAGGTATACCCAAGTGTTCAGTCATACATAGTTCAACAAAGTTTTTAAAATACTCATGCAATCGTACAAATGAGGTCAATCACACAGCAAAGGAGTAAGTTATTGTACACTTCGGCAATGTTCGTCAACATTCGGAAACACGAAGATTTGATTGCCGTAGTTGAACATTACATTATTCACATGTAAATACAAGATGGCAGTTTTCGCTCTTAAAAAGAAAATTAAAATAAATAACAAGAGTAATTTAAATTAATATACAGTGTGTAATATACAATAATAATAATTGATATAATTTACAGCACGCGTAACAATAAACGTAAAATTTGCGAGGTTTATGAGAAATAATATAAAAGATTATTTAATTAACATGAAACTATAATATTATTGACATACAAAATTGAACTTATTATATACCAATATTAACAACAAAAAATTGGCAGAATATCACAACACTTGGATCAATAATAAATGCGAATAAAAAATCAATTATTTCTCTAACCGCCATCTTAAATTAACTGTCAGTAGTATTTAAGCGGGAAACATGCGCACGTTTTGAAATTAATTATCATTGAGTAAGGAAAAGTATAGCGAGGTACTTACTTAGGCTTTAATTTAATTGTTTTATACTAAAATATCGAAAAAACTCTCCAAGAATATTGTAAAAACACTGTACAAACTTAAGAATATTTGTGAAGTAACGTGCAATAATTGTCTTTCGCATGAAGATATAGTATAAAATCAAAACGTCAATTCCTCGTAACTTGTTCTGCATTCAAAGCTGTATTTTATATAAAAGATTGTGATGGAAATTCCTTATTGTTTTAATTCGGGATGCATTTATTTGGAGGTACCTGTTTTAAGTAAAATCGCAGTCTAGCTAATACTAATTCATAGTCTTTCAACAATCGTCGACAGCACAGAAAGTACAACCTTATCCACAGTGCACGAAACACGGTAGCTTAGCTTTTTTTGCCTTGCGTCAGACCACGATTATTTTAGTGCGTATTAGAAGACTGTGTGAATTAGTTTTAGTTAAACTAGTAGAGTCATATTTCTTCCAAAGATAATAAAAGTTAGAATATTACGTGTAAACTAAAATTAATAAGATGACTTGGTTTGTCGAAGCCAATATTTGCTCAATAATTACAATTCAAATACATTGTAGTTTCAAACAGTAAAAGTATATGCCAGTATAGATTGTGAGTCGCTTTCTTGTCATATTGTAAACAATTTATTTTCTTTCTTTCTTGCCTCATCGGCGACAAGTCGCGATTAGTTTTAGAATATTTATTTAGATGGCAGTTTATTAGTAATATGAATCAATGTAAATAATTTATTCGTGTAAACGAAACGTAGCATATTTTTACTATTGAAACGAAAACGTTTTTGGTTATGGAGTTCTATAACCTGTTGTAAATTTATATTCCATAACTATTATTACCATTGGCCAACTACGTACCTCAATATGACATTTAAAACAGAAATACATTATTAAAACGACCATTAAAACCGACTTTAACAACCGTCAACACTGATAGTACTTTGATAAAATTATTTTACCTATACTCTAGGTATTTAAACTATAGTATGCTAAAAATATTTATTATTTTTCTTGTGACCTCTTTGGCATAATGTGGCTATGTTACCTTAAATCGCTGGCATTGCTTTTGACGTTCAATTTGATGCTTAATGTTATTTTAAAACAGATTACTCCTTAGTACACAAATATATCGCGAAGATCTACGGACGTCTAATCAATGTCATCGCAACTCTTAACATTTTGAAGTACTTTTATGCCCAAGAAGTCACAAGAACCAGCGAATAAAATCTAAGAAAAAAACAGCTACGTAGAACTGTCCTAACGTATGAAGAAATCAGTCAAATCCAATAACTTCCGTACATACTTATAACTTTATGCACTAGGATTCATAAGATATTTCACCTAGAATAAACTACGATATAGATTGTAGTATTACTTTTAACCAACATTTATTTGACGATTTTTATAATTATACTGTAAAAAAATCACACCTCTGTTTAAAATGTTGTTGCTGATTGTATCACCTGCATCAAAATGACAGCTGTCACACTTGACAACTGACGCACAGTATATATTTGACAGCTGTCAAAAATGGGTACCAGGTTTAAGATGTGATTCAATTGTAATAAATTGATTGGTTATTGGATGAATATTTTGATAAAAATCAAAATCGTCCAAATTGTTGTTTAAGTAATACTAATAGTATCTAAACGAATACTTAAGCGTAAAACGGAGCGATTAACAATAAAAAATAAAGGGAGAAATATAACATTTTCTACTACTTTCACATTTATTTAATAATATAATTTTTGTTGTGTCGCTCACTAATGGTGTCTGATAATCTATAAAGTTTTCTAGCCTTGTGAATGAAAAATGAATTTAATTTTTTTTAATAATATATATTTTTTTTAATAAATATAGTTTGCTGGTATTGAAAAATCATGCAAAAACAAATAAAAGTTCTAATTTCAACCGCTAGATGTGTCTAGTGCAATAATTAGACATTTGGCGGAGTAGTAGTACAGATCAGTTAAGTAAAGGTAGCCGACTTAAAATAACGCACGAAAACAGACGTACTCACATAGACCCCAAGTGCTTAAAGTGATATAGGATCGAGCACCTTACCACATACGTAAAGCGTCGTCATAGCATGCGCTTGAATGGGACAGCGAATTACAGAAAATATAGCTTTGTATCGTATACACGCATGCAATGACAATGCTTAGAGACGGTAGTAAAACTCCAACCCAAGAAGAGCGAATGAGCTTGCCTTTGTTATTTATTTGGTGAAGTAAGAGGGTACTTCAGCCTTACAGGTAACGGATATAAGACTAGTAACAATAATATAATTCCGTATCTTACGGTGAGTAAAAATTCCGGTGGCTCATATTCATTTTGCATATTCCTTTCCTTTCATTCAATTTATATTTCTTTATCGTAGAGTCAGAAACGAGTGAAACCGTTATAATTATTTTCAACCGACATAAACATCTTATCGGTATTATATACTTATATCGGTATGATGCCGATACGATTAATCGTATTGCAAATGATCATTCGAAATGTCGTGAGTACAGCTGTTTTTACATGTTATATTTAGTCGGCTTCCTGTATGGTTCGTGGTTGTACCTAGTATTTTCATTTGTTGCGCAAATCTGTGTCTTTAGTCAAAGTGGTCATGGGATCATCACGTCGTCGTGTGTGTCACTTTCAATATTTTATCCACGTCTATATCGTCTACTCAATCAATCTAATTTCTGTCAAAATTAGATTAAAGATCGGATTCAAAATCTTTAGATTTAATATTTGTGTTCTGACGACAGTTTTAATCTACAGATGGATATTGATGGATGGATGGATTTGATGGATTTGATTGATTTTTTAATTACGATCGTTACTGTTATTAGATAGCTGATAGATTAACATTAAATCTATCATAAGGTAATAACTAAAAAATGAAACCTAGGAATCTATAAATTGTACTCATTCAATGCTTGCATGCTATTGTAATATGGCGAAATGTGTTTTGTGCTCTTTGTTATTTTTGTCATCTTTGTATCCACCACATTTTATGCAAATAAATTTATTTATTATCATTTGTTTTTCTTTCACGGGTATATTCCTAATACATTAGGAAAATACCCGGCCCTTTGGGAGGCTTACACGGAGACATGGGTCCAACGTAAAGAGGCCCTTCGAGAGATTTAATCAAAGGTGGGATGGAACACCTACAGCGGCACTAGCCGCAGCAGGCGTAGGACTATTGCGACGTATGGATTCTAATATATTGTAATTATTATTATTATTTATAAATCAACGGAGTGTGACAAAAAGGTGTAGTCATATTGAATGGTGGTTGAATAAGTAAGATACGTGCACGTATGTATACGTGTATGTGGCGAGCATATCAGCATCTACCCGGTAATTAACCAGAATTCATGTTGCTACTGACAATTTCCTAACAGAAAAACTCAATAAGACACTGTCCTTTTTTATTATATTACTAGCAATTTCGGTTTCAAATTACTAGTATTCTGTTAACCCCTCCAGCTAAACTAGAATGCTTGTTTTTTTCCTTTGAACCGTAATCGGCTGATAATATTTAATTATAATTTACTTTTTCAGAAAATCAATTAACTAGTTTTATTTATATATAAGTGAAAGCTTGAGAATTCAGCTAACCTGTTTAAGTAAGACAATTATTTAAATTTGAAGACATCTTTCTGTTCGTCGTTATACGTGGATAAAATATTGAAATCGATACATTAAGTTTGTATTTAAATCAATAGGAAAATCTTATGACTGGCCTTAGAAAACATCAATAATATAAATATTGTATACCATGAAGATATAGGATCATCAACAAGGCGGTAAAGTAGTATCTTCAATCAAATCTAGAATTTCGCTTAAATACTTTACCGATTCGGCATTGAAACCGACAGCTCTTGTGTTGCGTATAGGGTCTATGAGATTAATTTTATCTTTGGTGTTCACCGATATCTTCATATATACTAGTAATAATAATTATTTGGTATATTTATAATTAATTTAAAACAACAAATCGATACTTAAATAATTAAAATTATTTATTATTAATAATACTAACGAAAGCCACTAATTTAATAAATAAATGCAAGCTTACTAACTAATTCATACTAAAATAATTGCTGTACAAAAACCGATAGAACTTATGTGATATGATAGATAATTGCTTGGAGTTGATTTTTTATCAAGAGTCAACAACGTTTAGTTTGATAAGGTTGGTATGTTTCTACATTAAATATACATAGTTCAAGAGTTATTTTAATATACGCTATGCCCCAAGAGGTTGGTGAATTACAGCCATTATAATCCCATATACTAGAATGTGTGTTTGTTATCGTCCAAAAAACATATTACCAGAATCCATATTGCTATTAAGAATTTCCTAGCGGAATTACCTAATAACAATTTAGACGACTCGGGTACCGTATCCAGGAATTTGTTATCGGCGCAAATTCATGCCACAGGACTAACAGGACATTTAAATATTTTTTAACGAGCATCTTTCATGTCATTTCAACTAAATCAACACTTAATTATGTGTACTTAGTGTAGAAACGTTTACCTTTTTTTAAAGCACACATGTTGCCATTTTTGTCCGCAAACAGCGCCATTTTATAGATAACTAACTCGGAAACAGTCGAGGGATGTAGTAGTCTAAGATTAAGGGTGATTTGTCACTAAAAACAATATAATTGTATTACTTCTTTATCTCTGTATGTCTAATAAAACTTTTTCTACATGTCTTCAATTTAGTGGAACCATACCTAATATTCCTAATTTATACGTTGGTATTGAATAAGCGAACGGTAACTTTCTAATGCTTAGGTTGGTAGTAACGTAAGCGAAATATAACTAACAGTTTTATTTTTTATTTATTGTACGCCATTTTCTTTACGAAATGACGTTTCCGTATTTAATATAACATTAAAAAGTTGTATATTTTTAATTTTATTTTATTTAGTGACTTCAATTCCAATTTCTTAGGATTTTATTATTTTTAAGTAGCAGTTATTTTTTATTTATGATATTAAGATGCGGTGAATGCCATATTGTGATAAAATAAATAAAGAAAGAAATATATGGTGTAATGATCGCATAAATTATATCGCAAGCTCATCAAAGATATTATTTCATTATAAAAATCGATAAAATTGGACCAAAAAGCCGAAAAAAAAATCTTAGAAATAAATAAGATTTGTTTTCGAAAAATATCATCATCGTGAGTAAGCACATCCAAAATTTCTTTTTTTGTATAACACACGTCAAAATTATATTCAGATGTAACCGATACCGGTATTATACCCTGTTGCTTTTATTTATAAAAAAAATGTAAATAAAATAAAATCAGTACATAATCATGGATATAATATCAAAATAAATAAAATTAATATCAGTGGTAGGAATAAGCCAGAAAATCAACAAAAAATCAGCAAATATCTAAATGATTGTATTTATTTATTATTTTTTCTAATCTATTTCACTTTTTTAATTGTTCTAGAGACGCATTAAGTGGCTACGTAACTCTTATATTAATTTAATAGTTTGGTAATTTATTAAAACATATTACTTTTAAAGATCTCGACTGTAAATAAACAGGACTCTATTTCTAATAATTTTACTAATGTGGCTAAGTCTTTAGGTCAGCGAAAAAGTTAACTAAGATATTGCAAGGTTAAAATGCCAGAATATTTTTCTGAATGTACACTTTATCTATTATGAGAATCAGACACTTACAAATGATCTGAGTGACAAAAGTCTTGATGTACTTGATCATCTGGGAAATGACCTTGTTGATCGATAGACCAGCTTTATAACCGGTTAAAAATTAAACGGTTTTGATTCGGTTTAAAAAAGTTACATATTAAATACCCATGCTTCGAAAGTGATGACGGTTAATTCCGGTTAGAAAACGAGATCGAACGAGATTACTCAGTCATTAAAACTGTTATTCTTGAATTATTATTATTCGCCAGTTAAACGCAATGAACATTACGTTTGAAAATTCAATGTATACTTCATAAACTCGTTTATCGAAACTGAATATTTTATAATTTTTGAATGTTTATTTGTTATCTCTAAGGTCAATCCCCTAACGCTGACGTAGACTAAGCCACCAATTTGAACTGAAAGGGGTCTAAAAATCTAGTCGAGATCTCATTGGCTTGATGGATTGAAACATTCAAATCGACTGAACTGGTGTTTAGATAATTAATTTGGACCTCTAATTTGAGGTACAAGATCATAGTATAATATCAGAAATAAATCGTTAGGGCCTTCGCCGGATCTTATACGTAGATATATAGATTCTCAGAGGAGGAGGCAGCTATCCAGTAGCTGGCGATATCACCAGCCTTAAAGGTCTCATGTAATAGGAAATGGGACAGTAGCTATCTAAAGATCACGTTTTAGATTTCATGTTGTTATCCTCCTAAGAATGCCGCGTGAGGATGTCACGGTATGCTATAAGCATACGCGGAAATTTATGATACGGGTTGACCCGTTACTTGTTGACCAAGTAACGGCCAAGCATTGTTTTAATGAAACGATTACCGAAATCCACCGAAATCTTGAGTACAGATCCATAAAAGGCCAAAACTTTGAGAAACATTGTAGAATCCCTTTTGGGGATTTGGAATGAGGATCCTATAAAACATTATAAAGGATCCTTTAAAATCTATGACATATAGACTTATAGACCTTTTAGAATCATACAGACCTGCTCGCTTCGTCATTTCAAATCTATAGTGGATATTTGACCAGATCTTTGAAATCTTCCCAAAGAAGCTATTAGGATCCATGATAGTTACTATTTATTCCGTGACTAAATGGTGTAACGCTTTGTATCTTTGTCGTGATGCTAAAACCTGGTACTCAATACCAACATACGTGGTCTCTGCATTATTTAATTCTGGATTATTTCAGTGGAATCAATGTATGTTCTAATGCTATATGGTAAGGTCTGCCATACCACTTACGCCTTCTGAGTGATGAGTGAGTGACTTCTACATCACAAAATCTTTAATATGCGTAACTATTATTTACTGTCCAGGGACAAAGTTTCAGAAAATTCAAATATTTGGCAAACAATAATATATTTAATATAACTGTCAAGAGAATCTATAATTTATCCAGGTCAACTCGTTTAATTCTAAAACAGCCTGGCTGATAGTAACTGCACGATACAGGTCACAGAAGGTCATATAAAAAAACCTTGTGTTGTGTCCCTGCAGTGAATACAATTTGCAGACCTCTCAAGGAAGCAATATGTTGTCAATAGAGGATTTGTAATATCTGACCTTTATGACTTCTTCTTTGCAAGGTCAACAACGAATGATTGATATGATCTAGTGCTGATTAGAGGAGACTGATTCTCTTATCGTAAACTTCCAGATCCTTTAAAATCCACTATAGATTTCCCCAGCATCCACCACAAGCCTCTCAAAAACTACATCATCTCACAATCTTACCAAATCCGCCAAAAACGAAACTTTCCGAAAACTCTTGAAGACGGCGCGCAATCCTAACGCTCCATGTTTAAAAGTGCAGCAGCAGGACGCTCCTCAACCTGGGCCGGACCACGCGGGAGTAGAAGTCGTCGACCATCGCCAGGTACTGCGTGTACCGGCGGGCTCTGAGCCACGCGGCTGCTGAACGGAGCAGCCCGTCCTCGCAGCGGCAGAGCGGTGGGGGTGGGACGCGCTTGGCCACGGTCCTGGAACACAAAATAAAATTAAAATATGAATGCACAACCGCTTTTAGTCACGGACTGCCTTTGCATTGTCACAAAGAGTAAGTGTATGCGCCCTCATGCCATCCTACTGTGTGTTTAGATTAATTTTACATAATTCTACCAAACCTATTTATTTAATTTCCTTAAAACTATTAAGTAATTATATATTTATTCTTCTTCTTCTTATCGTGTCGATAGCAACAGTTTTAAATGATTTTAGCCCAGTGCTCAGCAACACGAATCGCATTAGGCATTGCTTGGTATATTTTTATCAAATAGCGTGCGCAATTCTGGGCTCGTGGGGCAAGTCAGCAAATGATCCATTGTCTGTGGGGATGCACCGCATATATTTTATTTTATTTTATTTATACATGGAAAACTTACAGCTAATTTAACATAACAGTGATCATTCTAGTATCCAGACAGCCAATTACAAGATTTCACTTTTACGTGACATTCTAGAAGAAAAGTGCGAACAGTCTCGATAGAGAGAAAGATCAATAATAATAATAAACACAAAGACAGAATAAAAAAGGCTTAGTGGACGATTCGCCCGAATCTAAGTAGCCCCAATCGGGCGAATCGACACTTTTACATATTTTTATTTTATATTTTATTTATATTGTTATTATTTTAGTTTTTTCTATACTCAGTAATATATGGTATAATGGCTAGCTACAACACATTGTTGATGTCAGTTGTAAAATACTGAAATCATATTTTATGAGACTCAGGCGTGAGACAACGTAACCTGGAATGTCATTAAAATATACCATGAAGTAGCCCGAATAACGGAGTAATATCACTTTGAGATAAAGAAATCTAAAGAAACTCATCATCAATGGTATATCCTTACTAGTCCTTACTAATCCTTTTAATTCGAAAGTAACTCTGTCTGTCTATCTGTCTGTCTGTCTGTCTGTTACCTTTTCACGGCTAAACCACTCAACCAATTTAGATGAAATTTGACACAGATATAGTTTAAAACCTGGGGAAGGACATAGGCTACTTTTTATTGATGTAGGTACCACGCGGGCGGAGCCGCGCGCAAAAGCTAGTATTATAAATGCGAATGTAACTCTGTCTGTCTGTCTGTCGGTCTGTTTGTCTGTCTGTTACCTTTTCACACTCAATCCGCTGAACCGATTTTGATGAAATTTGGAATGGAGATAAACTGAGACCCTGGGAAGGACATAGGCTATATCACATCACGCTACGGCTCACGGGAGCGTCGCAATAACCATAAATACCACAGACGCGGGTGAGACCGCGGGCACAGCTAGTTTTAAATAATTTCTTCCTTCGATGTTTTGGATGGACATTTTAATGGTCTACAGGTTTAAACTAGGTAAACCATTTTATCATGCAGTATCTTGAAATGAGCGACCGCAGACCATTGCCCTACCCTGCTGGTAATAGGTCTGCATGGTCTGCACCATGTGGTCAGTATATACCTGGCGGGTGTGCGCGGCTGCGCTGCGTCGGTCTGACGTCATAGCCCCGTGTCGAACATCTGCAGCGAGCGAGTGATGACGTCATCCTTCAGGCACGACTCCAGAAACTCCTCAATGGTGATTACCCCATCCTGGTTCAAGTCCAGCTTCCTGAATACGCGATCCACCTGGAAAATAGTTGTTGAGACTTCTACAATCTTCTGGATGGAGTTATTTGTCCGGAACGATCTAAGCTCTCTGATATATGATACTATATTGAGACAGAGACTGTTCTGGCGAAAGACCAGGTTAAGAGAACATGAAACTGGCAAGCATTCATGATGAACTGCCTCAGCGGTGCAGTAGTTGCGTATGCGAGCGCTTTGCATAAGGGAGACCTCATGTATAGCAGCCGCATCGACCCAGGAATTGATTCCTACGTCTGGCAGTGTTCTTGAGTTATTCTGTCATATAAATTCTAAGTAGCATGAATAGGCTCACCAGCGATACTTAAAAACATACTCGGTGAAATGTAGGTGATACACACGATTTTTCTTCATTACCTAGAGAAGTGCGCTTTATGCATACCACCTCGCCACAAGGGGAGGCGAGAGGGTTATGTCGGGCTCTCCCGAGAGTTCGAGCCTACCACTTAAACTCCACGGTATGTCAGCTCATTGCCTTTATGTTGGGTGGATCGCTGGAGCTATAATTTGATCAGTGAGTGACCCAACAGTGCCAGCTAAACCAGCGCTCGATCTTCGACGCCTAGCACATGCCAAGCTGGTAATCTTTTCAGCAATACATGCTATGTTACCTTGAATTGCTTACTCGAGTTGGGATTCGACAACTTACCTGAAACTCAACCCAAACCTTATTACCTTTACTGATAATAACATTAAAATCAAATTACTATATACGGATTTTATCGCGTTATTTATTTGACACTTTATTACATAATTTTGAACTGTTACTCTACTATTACTATCAAACTTTACTAATTTTTAAGCTAATTAAATTATTGAAACAACATATATGTATATATATAGCTTAAAAATTAGTAAAGTTTGATAGTAATAGTAGTGTAACAGTTTTCGAAGGGAATTGCTCAGTTTGTTAGGGTGCTTCAGCTTGGCGTGGACATTAATTTTATTGTAGTAATAAATGCATTGCTTTTTTAATATCTTATACCCAAAACAAACTAAATATGATAATAAAGCTGCCGCAAGTTGTTAAAATATGCCTTTTCTTGATATACATAATATTGCAATATTGTCACTTATTATAATATAATTGACTGAAAATGAGCATTTCATTGATTGAATAATTTCTATATTTATTATAAAAACGATACCTTATTTATGTAATAAGGTAGAACATGTTAAGAAAAACAAGTATCTTATTAATAATGCACGTTTATTTATACGGTAACCCAGAATGGAGCGCAAAAGAAGAAAAATGGCGGTGCCTATGATTGTTATCAGTGTAAATATTTATTTATGCGTCCTTTTTCACCGAAATATTTCCTGCAACGAGGTATTGTATAATATTTTTTTATTAATTAATTATAATTATTTGTAAATAGATTTTTTACTGAGCAATTTGTCCACGCAAAGCCGAAAGTAGCTATTCCCTTTTGTAATAAACTGTCAAATAAACAACGCGATAAAATCCGTATATAGTAGTTTAATTTCAATGAATAACATTCGCGTAAACAGAAGACAATATTATGATATTAACATTTCTAACCAAGTGTGCATAAGCTGAATAAATGCTTTTTCTTTCTTTCTTCAGTGCCCTTTGCAGGCTGTGACGCCTGCAGGCGACGACGACTTACAGGCGGGTGTTACACAACCTGTCTACCCCTTTGATGTCATAGGTGTAAGACTATATATCTAAATCTTATCACACCTGTTCATTAGCCTTCGCGTCATCCAATCTAGCAGCCGGCGACCCTGGCGGTGCCCTTCTTCCCAACAGCTCATGGACAGCCACTACCACCTCCGCCAGCTCCTGCCTGGTGATGGCACCGTCGCCATCCACATCGTACAAGCGAAACGCCCATCGGAGACGCTCGTAGACAGAACCTCGAAGGAGAGTTGAGAGCGTCACCAACAGTTCCTGAAAGTAAATATTAGTAATTATACACAGGATGCTGACTTATCCTATTGAGTCGCAGCGGCACTCAGGTGGTCAGACGCAATAGATTTTTGATTATGTCTGGTATTCTAAGCCTTGACAGATTAATCACCTGCAATATTACAAGAGTTGAATCAGAACAGTTTGAATCGAAACGCTGCCGATATCAGCAAAAATTATCTTAATACATTATCAAAATATTAATACCCAGTCAATCCCGATATTGTGAGGACGACTCACACCGATCACGCGGTAGCTCGCGTGTCGGGATCGAACCCACAACACTCTGCGCAGTGGCCAAAGTAAAACTTAAACTACTACACCATTTGTGCAGTCAAAATTAAATTTCAGCGAATACTGGCCTGACCACACTTTTCTGTTACACGTTGTATAATCTGATGTGTAGTAATAACTAATAATATTGTAAACAGATCGTTTCTGTATCAGTTAATCTCTTTGTCGTAGAATAAAGACAGATGGACGGTGCTACCCACTTTATATGGCGCCCGCATGTATCTGCCTCGCGCACACCTGCGCGCCGCGCTTGTGCTACAGATGAGAGTTAATAACACAATTTTCTTTATTTCGGATTTTAGTAGTCAGTACCAAATGCTATAATAGCTGCAACATCTTGTACATACATGTGAGTCGTTAAATACTGAAATTATAATTAAATGGGGATTTAGAAGAGTGGCCTTGACTTTCTTGCAGTTATCTCGTCATAGGGTCCACCTTTTGCCTGAACCTAGTAACTATCCTAAATGTATATTCAGTAACTTCACTAAACTAAGTAATTCATAAACTTTGATGTTCTGTTACTTTGTGATCTAAATAAAAAAACACATTTTTGACTTTAGAGGCAACTGACGAACGGGGCTCTGTGCTCATTGCACTGTCAGTGCCACAACATAAGTGTCATAGTAGTATCGCTTGTGTAGTTGTGAGTGACGCGCGCCGGATTGTACGCTATATGACAAGCCGCGTATCTCTAGTAAAAGCTACCGTGTTATGTACTCCGTAAATTGCGATTGAATGCGAATTAGCTGCGTAATGTTATAGATATAAGCAGTCGTTGGTACCGCAGCACAAGTTTGCGCTAATGTTTGTAGTCGATTGTAGGATTCTAGATTCGCTTCCCAGGGAAAAGTGTTATTAAAATGTCTAATGAATTCTTAGAAGCAAGCTAAATTTATACTATGTGATACATAAGCTCTCTAATTTTAACGTGTGACTTAAAATAGCCAGCGAAATGGCGTATGTAAAACATCACTGACTGAATCTACACGGATGGCGCAGCGGGCAAGCGGCCGCCTTGCCCTTGCCGTCATGCAGAGTGTTGTGGGTTCGAACAGTTATTTTAATATACCCAGACTCAGAGTTATCATCATTAATTATTGCTTTGAGTCTGGATGTATGTTGTGTCTGTAAATATGATGGCCTTCAGTCCTAATTGAACTTACCTTGACCTAAGAGGAATTTAGAATTTTATTGGAATGTACACAAGTTATTTTAGCTGACGATGCTATTTCCATTCATTCTTACCGACATAGACACACACACATCTTGCAGTTACACCGTGTATACTTATTGCGTACATTAGCTATAAAAATGCTGTAATCTTTATTACTCCCTCGAGTATAGATACTAAAACTAGGTCTGCGAGATCGAGGTATGACGACCTACCGTATATTCCTGGTCAATATTTTATGTGCCATCCGGCGCTTTATAGTATTACACCGATAACCTGGCATTGTGCCAAGGCAGCCACGCGTAGGTACAGGGCTTTTGGCCACTTAAATCATAATGGATGGGTTGATTGCCAATAGGCGATACAGCTGCCAATTTCCAACAGTAGAGGCGACACTTTGTATGTGACAAGTATGAAACTGTACGGTTTCGTTAGCGTGCATACTTATTCTGTCGACGCAGTAATACTAAAATGGGCACACAAGATCGTTGCAATTTACCTCATATTGCTGTGATATATAATGATGTAATTCATAATAACATTAGAGTACATGTATAACCATAAAACTATACACTTGCCGTGAGAAAGATCTCACTTACATTTTACTTTAACTTTTAACAATATAACTTTTAAACGTAACTTGTGGTTCTTTCTGTGTACTCCAACAACTTACATAATATCTTCGAGTGTAGAAAAACTAACTGGCTCCTACAGAAACAGATAAGTGTGTCCATGCGTAATGAGTGTATTTCACCTTTTTTAAGACTAGGGATTCTAATATTATTATTTAATCAGTAAGTTATCTAGAATCCAGACATAATGGAAAAAGTATTGTGTCTGGACTCCGGAGCCAGAATGTTAGCCAAGGTTTAAAAGACAGCTGGTACAAAATTATAACTTACAGCAACCATTTGGAACTTACAAACATAGCGTCACAAGATATATTAATTTCAAACATCCAAATCTTTCTTCTGGAAAAGTGCATAAAACACATTGTTTCGCGTAGTATCCTTCCCCTTCCCCTTAACATAACCGAAAATCGATTAGAAAGTAATTTTCAACTTTTATTCATTTGATCTTAATCCAGCAAAAATTTACAAAAATGGCGTCAATAATCCAATCTCAAGTGAGTTCAATTTTGAGAACGACAGCCAACAATGTCACGGCATTCAGGAGAGTTTTAATTGGACTAAGTTTTAACACGGCACTTTTGAATTAACGATCGTTAAGAACTTTTTAGTACGTAGCTGTAGTGGCGACATCTATTGGGCAGTATGGTGAACTAGTTTGACGGTTGTTTTTGGTAGTTATTGTTTTATTAGGTTGGGTTTATAGATTTGCAGACGGTATTTTGTGAGAGAGATAAGTTTGTACGTGTAAAAGAGATTAAGTTCCCGGTCAAATATAGTTATTCCCTCAAGCAGGCTTGCCTCCAGCTATACAACTGTTAAATCCGCATTAAGTTTGGTACAGCAGTTTTTACGTGATGCGCGTACATGTGTACAGACAGACATAGAGACAAAAATTCTATCAATAATTGTTTTGGCTTCTTCTAGCTCTAATAAAGAATCGTTTAGCAGTATTGCACATACCTACATATTATTTTTCTTGAATATCTCCTATACAGTACAATTATATTAAAAAAAATTAAATTAAGTTTAAAATGTATTTATTGCCAAAACAGTACATATACATACATACACATAGTATCTGTTGGCTCCACACTAGGCAAGCCTGTCCTGTGGATGCCGATGTTTGCGATTTTTACAGTTGACAATTATTTAGTACAATTTGCTCGGTAGAAGTCAGTAAGCAGACATTTAAACTTTTCTATTAAATACATAATAATACAGGATAAATAAATGATAAAATTATAAACACACTATTGGCGGACCTAACGTCAATAATTGTGGTGTTCGCTGAAAATCAGCGCTGTGTAGTGCTTGCAGCAATGCAAGTGCCACAGCATTATGCTGAGCGCATCACCGTTGTTTTTGTACCGTCGGATGGGACGTGCATCTGCACATAAACATATTATTTGTTTTTAAAATTTCTTTATACTTCCATATTTTTATTTACTTTTTGTTATACCCGCATTCTATAATAATTGATGATGCATGTCATGATGGTACAAAAATAAAAATCTTTTCATTTCATTTCATTTAAATGAACAATAAAATGGAAATAAATAAATATATGTGTGTACTAAGTAGTATGATAAACAATTATATAAACAATATATATATATATATGATATATTGTTACTTATGAGAGTTTTATATTGTGTGTATCCGCAGATATATAATTCTAAATGGTAAGAAATGTGTACAAATAAATGTTCTGTGGAGTCATAGCTTAGAGAAGAAAGCCATTTTGATATCTTTACTAGAAGACTAGCTTTTGCCCGCGGCTTCGCTCGCATTAATTTAGAATTTGACAATTCATTCGGGTCGTACTCTGCTTGTAATAATATAATTCAATCATGATTCGAAAGACACGTGGCGCCATCTATTATCATAAGAACGTTATTGTTGTTTTCCTCGGGAACAGTAATTTTTTTCGGTATGAAAGGTAGCCTATGTCCGTTTCTGTACACCTGACAACGTATATGAAAAATTTCAGGACGAACGATTCAGTGGTTTAGGCGTGAAAAGGTAACAAACAAACTCATTTTCGCTTTTATAATATTAGTTAGGATACACAGTATATTTTAGGTGTCCCGTTTTACTTCTATTTCAATATGTATCCGCGAGGCGTAGCGGTGGTCAAACACTAGTTTATTATAGAACAAAGTGCAAAACTTTTCTATCCAATTTGTAATACCATAGCTTTTATGGAACATAATAAAATCTTGCATGGTGTATAAAATTTTGGATTGGCTCCAAAATAGTTTGAAATCGCACGGTAGCTTGAAAAATTGTTTTACCGCAGAGGCTTGGGGCTACGGTGACCATGGGTTGCGGGAAATGGTTCCCGGGCTGGTATGAGGTGCCATTAATACATGGGCCAGTCCTTACCGTATTGAAAGTATAGAGCGAGTGAGCGCACCGGTGCACAACGGGCGTAAAGAACTAGTGATGGGCTATAATCGATAAGAATTGTATTATTCGAATCTTCTCCGCGACACAGGAATTCTTGGAGGTGCGGGAGACGTTTAAAAAAAAATATCTTCTTCTCCCTAGCCTTTATTATTCCCAAGTCACTTGGGGTCGGCTTTCTAGTCTAACCGGATTTGACTGGATATCAGTTTTTATACGGAGCGACTGCCATCTGACCTCAGCAACCCGAAGGCTAACGATACCCTAAGGCTAGGCCAGTGTCAGGATATTAGAGGGCATTGACTTCCCAATAACGACTGCCATAGATATTCATGGCAGCCGGGACCGACGGCTTAACATGCTCTCCGAGGCACGGAGCAGGCGATAATTGTCAATTAATACGCACATAATTTCGAAAAGTCATATAACTTCCGAAAATCAGAGGTGCGCGACGTGGGTCCGAACCTGAGACCCTCTGCATTGCAGTCTGTTGGTCTCCCTACTGAGCATTATCGTTTATTTAAAAAAAAGCTTCTGCACTAGTAATGATTCCTGTGTCGCGGGGACTTTACAAATATTCAAACAACGGACACAAAGAACACCTAGACTCGGAACAAGAATTTGTAAATTTCTATGTCAATTATGTGATTTGAATCTATAACAATCGACGGAGTATTCCGCTTTCGGCACCAATTTTTTCGGCACCTATGGTTTCGGCACCTAAGCTATTCCACTTTCAGCACCAATAGGTATTTTTGCTTGGTGCCGAATGTGGAATAAAATACCTATTAGTGCTGAAAGTGGAATAGCATCGGTGCCGAAAAAATTTGGTGCCGAAAGCGGAATACTCCCAATCGACGCTTTGGCAGTGAAGAGGCAAAAACCAAAACCACTACGCCGTCCATTCATAATGTGTAAATTATTCACGTAATAAGAAGTACTGAGCGAGTGAGAACCAACTCATTCATACCAATACCAAATAATTGTCAATGGTAAAATCAGATAGCCTATTTATTAGGCTGTTAAAAGCTTCGATCAATAATACACTAGATGTCCGGTAAGCGCTTCAAAAACGAGCCGAAAAATAAGAGCACAAATACGGTTGTGGTCTTATTTCAAATTAGTATGATCCAATCATAGCCAACATTAAGACGTCTAAATGCCGCAGTGTGTAAATTGTACAAATAACCATCGTAACACCGAGATTTTGGAAGGAATATCTTTTTTTCGGTAAGTTTATATCATTAAGTATTTTTCATAAAGTAAAAACCTAATTAAATAGTAAATATCAATAAAAAAAACAGGTGGAGTGTGGTCATTTCGATGCGCAAAATAAAATAAAAAAAAAAAAAAATTACCAAATATTATGATTGTTTGACCAACGTTTGCGAGAACGCGCCAACTATTGTAAATTTTTATTACTATTTTTGGCACTTTGTAATTTAGACTTTAAAACATGCGTATAAGATTAAAATTGTTTTGATGTGATTTGAGCAGCGAACAAAGGTCGTAAAAATTAATTGCGTTTTGTACATAGCTTTGTGAATGCAACTTTAAGTATTGGATTTTAGGTTGAATTTATGTATATTTATTTCAACTAGAATTCTTAGAATTACCTACACTCACAAATGGCGACAGTTTTAAAGAGGACTTTTGTATGGGATTGTGTATCTAGTCTATTATTGATCGAAGGTAAAAAGCTTTATAACATCACGCCACCCAAGGGAATGCAGCTGTATGTATAAACATAATTTAACGACAATAAAACCACGAGGCACATAATAAAAAAGGGACAATCCGCTTTGTTTACAAACTTATGGTGTCTCTAAGTAATAAATTATGGTGTGAAGGGATTCCTAACTTTGTGTCCGTTGTGAATTTGCCAAGAAAGCTCTAAACACGATTAAACTACCTCGTTCAAGGTATACCTACATTTTATTATACCGATGCATAAATGCAACGGGTCATATATAATAGGATTTTCTGTTTAATTTATGGTTGCAGACCAAGGTGAATTTTTGCGAGGTATATTAGATTGAGCATGGCAACTTTTTGTTGCGCGTCTGTAAGGTAACAGTTGCTAAGAGCAGTGATAGCTCAGTGGGGAAACCAACAGACTGCAAAACTGCAATGCAGGGGGTTTCGAGTTTGAGCCCACGTCCCGCACCTCTGACTTTCGGAAGTTATATGACTTTTCGAAATTATGTACGTATTGATTGACAATTATCGCCTGCTCAGTGCCTCGGATAGCACGTTAAGCCGTCGGTCCCGGCTGCCATGAACATCTATGGCAGTCGTTATTGGGAGAGTGTAGACACAAAAGATCCCACTTGGTCGAAGTGTTGCTGGTCTGCACTGGCTGGCTCCCCACATAAGATAAGATAAGGTGAATTTTTGCGAGGTATATTAGATTGAGCACGGCAACTTTTTGTTGCGCGTCTGTAACGTAACAGTTGCTAAAGGTGGATTTTTGGTAAACTGCACAAATGGTATAGCAGGCAAGCGTTTGTGGACTCGAATCTCACACGTGACAATAATTTGTGTGTTCAAATTATTCTGGATTTTAAATAACAAACCAATGAGTCCATAGACGATTTAATGACTTCCAAGTAGGTAGGTCATTGAAGTTGGTGTCCAGCAGGCAGGTTTTCTATCAGTGTAATGAAACCTGTCAGGCTGGTATCTTGCGAGTGGTGGAAGATGAATTAATTAATTTAGTTAAGATCCTCAACAAAGGATACAATTTACATGTTAAGGTTTTGGTATCGACAATATTGCGCTCCTTTATAAATGGGTGAACCGATCTTGTCAGATCATTGTGTTTAAAAAGATGTTTCTATATAACCTAATTCTAATATCCTAATGAATATTATAAATGCGAATGTTAGTTTGTTACGCTTTCACGCCTTAACTATACGACCGATCGTCATGAAATTTCGCATACAGTCAGAGATACAGAAAAGGACCTTTCATTTAGATAAAAGTACTGTTGCAAATCTACATTGACGCGAGCAAAGCCGCGGTCAAATTCTCGTTAAAAATAATTGGTAGTAATCTCTTTTTAAATAGTTTCATTTATTTGTAATTTTGGTTATTATAATAATATATGTATGTTCCTAATACAATTTATTAGAATTCTTTCTGTAGTATACTTTATTAACCTCCGAGTCTTCTTCGAAGAGGTTAATGAAAACACTTTATGGGTCTGTATGTCTGCCTGTTAGTGACAGGCATAGCTTCGGAACCACTGGACCGATTGACTTGTCACTTGGTGTGCAGACACCTAGGGGTCATCCCTCAGTCGAGTTTGAATATGGGCCCTGGGGATCAAAAAACCTCCGAGACATAGGGGTCACAAAGTCATATGAAGACGAAAAGGTTGAATCCTGGGTTTTTACACCCATCTCGTTTATCTTCACAGCAACAAAAATATACTATGTATAGAAATAGAAAGTATAAAGATTAGGTACTAGATAACAAATTATTAGTATTCTTATTAATCTCACCAGCTAAACTAGAAACTTGTATAAAAGTGGATTCACATATTTTATTTTCTATTTTATTCAATTAAGGTGGCAAACAAGCATACGGCCTACCTGATGGTAAGTGGTCACCGTAGCCTATGGACGCCTGTAATACCAGAGGCATCACTTGCGCGTTGCCGACCCTTTAGGAAAAAAGGAAGTGGGAAGGAGAAGGAGCGGGAAGGGGATAAGGGGGTGATTGGGCCGCCGGTACTCTCACTCACCGAACGAAACACAACAGTAGGAATACTGGTATTTCACGTCGATATTCTGTGAGAGGGTAGTCCTTCCCCGGTCGAGCCGGCCCATTCATGCTGAAATCAGCGAGGCTCTATTATTCTAGGCGGTATCACATCGGTAATGCAATGGATTGTTAGAAGCCACTACCTCTGCGTCACAAGTCTGTGTTTTAGTTAGAATAGAATAGTTTATTTTTACTAAATCAATATTTACATTTTTATTTCTTAACCTACATCTAATTACAATGATTTTTTAATCTCAGGGCGTTGACAACTGTACTAGTATAAACTGTGTCACGCACAGTCGCCAGCGTTTTACGCCCTGGATGAATACAAATAAAAACATTGTTTCTTGTTTTTAGGATTTTTGAAAAGAGTTTTGGAAAATGTAAATTTAGTTAGCATAGGATAATATTTTCCGATCTCTCTTATCTTATTTCCCTGAGACGCTTTAGCTGGAACTCTCGGTAATGTACCGTTACACACGGGCAACTTTCAGTAGCCATACTATGGCGATACGATCGCACGTTTATAACCTTCTTAAATAGGTAATAAAAGTTATGTTATTAAGTTATGCCTTGGAGGATAATTAATGCAACTGTATGAGGTCTCGGATAAAATATCATTGGGTTTTCCTGTCAAGAAATTTTTAGAAGTAGCATGGTGTCTAGAAATGTGCCCGGTAGACGGCAATATGGAGTCTAGCCCGTACTAGGATACCTTAATTATTGGTAGCGAAATGATGGTGCAATGCGCCTCTGCCAGCCTTTTGGGATATATAGTCATGTACGTATATATTTAAAAACATTGAGAACAAACAAAATAAATATGTAAGGCATTTTTAATTAGTTTTATGCGCAAACATTTTTATTTAGAAGTCTTAATTACAGGTGTATAATTAAATCCTGGGTTACAGACCTCTACTAATGTGAGGGCTCCAAAAAATCTTGAAATACAAGCCTCTGTTACATACTACGTGTAGCCCGTGTCTTCGCCTGAACAGTATTAAAATTAATCTTAATAAAAGTTCAGTAAACTCTCTAACCGTTAAACTTTGACGTTCATAAGTGTTACTTTGTCACCTAAAAGAATAAATTCAGAAAATATATAAACCGAACATTCATTTTCTTAGCTATCTTCACTACATATATAAAACAAAGTCCCCCGCCGCGTCTGTCTGTCTGATCGCGATAAACTCAAAAAAATCTCAAATCTATTTCTTGATTTTTTCAAAATGCCTATAATTTTTAAAATACGTAACTTGGATTTTTTTTTATTTTCTGGTAGCTATTATAACTTAGCCTGTTACCTGTTTTTTTTTTTATTGCCATTGGTGGCAGACGAGCAAGTGGCCCACCTGATGGAAAGTGGTAACCGTTGCTCATGGACTTCAGCAATGTCAGGACACAGCAAAGCCGCTGCCTACCGTGAAAGAAGAACTCTCTTTAAACCTCGTTTGAAGAAGGACATATCATAGCGCTCGGGAAACACCGAAGCAGGCAGTTCATTCCAGAGCTTGCTCGTACGTGAGAGAAATGATCGCTGAAAGCGTACCGTGTTCCGGCTTGACTTCGACTTCTGGCACATTCTGTATATACATATAATGTTTATAAAGTCCTCGGCGATACAGGAATTATAAATATCTAGTAAAATAATTATTCGCTATATGCTACGACTTGTAGTTGCACCAAAGCAGATAAGCGAGCGCCTCTCCAACGGTTGGTAAAAACATATAACAATCTAGCTGTTACCTGCGACTTCGTCCGCATAGATTTTAACTAAAAAGTGTTTGTCTCCGCGGAACCCTATTTTTTTTCTAAAATCAAAGTAGCCTAAGTTACTCCTTATAACATCAGCTATCTGCCAGTGAAAGTCCCGTCAAATTCGGTTCAGCCGTTTCGGAGATTAGCCGGAACAAACAGACAGACAGACAGACAAAAATTTTAAAAATAAATGTTTTCGTATAGGTACCTTATATACTTTCATATGCATTAGATAAAAAGCTGTTATTTTGACATTACAAACAGACACTTCAAATTTATTTATTTGTATAGATGACTGTATAGATATATTATCGGCCTCGATGTCCTGATGGTTAGTGTAACCGACTGCCACGCCTTAGGTCGCGGGGTCGATCCCACACAAGTCAAACATTTGTGTGCATGAACATGGATGTTTGTCTTGGTCTGGGTGTTTCTATGTATAATATGTAAGTATTTACAAAAAAAGAAGTATATATGTATGTTTATCCATTGTCTAGTACCCATAGTACAAGCTCTGCTTAGTTTGGGCTAGATGGTGTTGTGATAGATTATTATTATTAAAACTAATATATATGCCTTAGCTCGACATGTATTTCAGAAAGCAATATACATAACCTTAAATCTTTAGAATAATAACAGAATAAGTAAATACTAACATAGCTCATAGATAGATTTAATAAGTTAGTGTAGGTATAGTGTAGGGACAGTTTTTGTTGAGAAGTGACCAAAGGTCTAGTCGTGTAGTGGCCTGCCGTCTCATACGGCGGCGGGCCGAAACCTCGGCGGGGTCGCGACCACATGTGCAAGTGATTCGCGCAGCCTCGCTGATTGCGGTTTTGTCGAGGAACACCGTGGTAGGTTTAGTCGGTATTCCGGGAGGTCTAATATCATCATATCAACATCTTTCTTTACCCCGGCGAGTCCGACATAACCCCTCCGCCCGCCCCCGCGGAGGGGTATGCGTCAATGCATACCCAAAAGGAAAAAAGAAAATTATATGTACTAATACCTCACTGCATGTCTCTTTACTGAGTATATTATTAATATTATTATGTACCTGTTATAAATTGTAAAATTATTTGTTTTACTAAAAATTAAAAAAAATACTCTTGCAAAAAAGAAACGAATATAAAATCAAGAAATATAAAAAGTACCTATATATACATACTTAAGTTAAGTTTTGATTTAATTTTATCTAATTTATTGTTGGCGTTGTTAAAAGTAATCAATCTGCATTAGTTTGAATATACAAACAAAAAAATCAACAATATGAAACACAGACAGACAAAAACAAAAATAGTTGATTCACCCATATGCTTGTTAAAACATGTTCCAAATGTCAAGATGAATACTTTTTGAATAAGAAGAACCATGCAACGTGACTTGGCTGAATTCAGCGCCAATGGCCCTTAACATTTGCCGGAATGGAAGATAAGTAATGACTTATAATTTATCTCTTCTATGTTATTTTATTTTTGTTTTTATTGTTTAACTTTTGCAATATTACAATTTTGTAAGACTCGGTTCTTTGTGAATTGTTTTATTCACAAATTTTATTATAGTTTGCGTTATGTTGTTCTTTTAAAAAATACAACAAGCTCACTCTTTGAAATTAAACTACTTTACACGGATTTTGTAGCGTTGTTCATTTTAAAACACTTTTATTACATAACTAGCTATTGCCCGTGGCTTCGCTCGCGTTAATTTAGAATTTGTCAATCAATTCGGATTGTACTCTGCTTGTAATATTATAATTCAATAATGATTCGAAAGACACGTGGCGTCATCTATTATCATAAGAACGTTATTATTGTTTTCCTCGGGAACAGTAATTTTTTTCGGGATGAAAGGTAACCTATGTCCGTTTCTGTACACATGACAACGTATATGCAAAATTTCAGGATGATCGGTTCAGTGGTTTAGGCGTGAAAAGGTAACAAACAAACAAACTCATTTTCGCTTTTATAATATTAGTTAGGATTAGGATTAGGATTTTGAAACTCTTACACTACTATTACTGAACTTGACTACAATTTATGTTAATTAATTTAATTAAAACTATCCCGTGAACATGGCTGCTGTAAAGCAACCGAAACGACGGGACAAATTGTAAACTTAAATATAAATAGTTTTAATTAATTTAAATAGCTTAAATTGTAGTAAAGTTCAATAATAGTAGTGTCATAGTTCAAAATTATGTAATAAAAGAGTTTTTAAATAACGCGACAAAATCCGTATAAAGTATTTTAATTTCAATGTATAACATTCGCGTAAACATAACACATATTAAACTCGCTCTTTGCTACGTGCGATCTAAACTGTTGGTGTTGAAATATGGATGTAGTACACGTCATCTACTTCCCTCTTCGGAAAAAATTATATGAATCTATGTAAAGTTAATAATCATCATCATCAGGCTATAATAGTCCACTGCTGGACATTGCCCTCCCCCAAAGAGCGCCATAGCGCCCCGTCTTCAGCTTGTTAAGTTAATAATATAAGCCCTGTATTAAACTCTCCCACTGCTGGGCACGGTCCACTTCTCACTCTGAACCAGCTCCGGTTGGCAGACTTCACGTATCTTCGAGAACATTATGGAGACCTCTCAGACGTGCAGATTTCCTCACGGTTTCCCTTCACCGTAAAAACGAGCGATAAATAATTTGAATATAACTTCGAAAAGTCGAAGGTCTCTCACTAGGCTATCATTGCACGAGTCTATGTGTCAGTGTGTATATGTATAAAATAACAGTTCCAATGTCGGTCAGACAACACCAAAGTTCGACGATAAAAATACATTTAGGGACATAGTATGGATCGAAAAAAACTTTTGTAAAAGCAGAGCCAAGTCTAAACATGTCGATGGAAATTTCATATTATTATCGTGATTTAGCTAAGAGTAATCCATAGTGTTACCGATCGTTTTGATTCGAATCAAGTGATTAACCGGTATATATCGCTCTGGTCTGTTCCCACACGATCGTTTTAATGGAAGTATTATACTGCTGTCATAAGGAAAAAGACGAATATGCCAAATAAACAAAAATTGAAAATTGAAATTTTCTCGCAAATGCGTCTTTTTTTACTGATTCCAAATATGAAAAATCTTAATTTCGAAAATAAATGTTATATACGTCTTTTTCCTTATCACGTCAGTATAGTGTACCTATATAGGGTAGATGACTAACATATTTTTATTGTTTTGGCGAAATAGATATTTATCAGTTTCTTTTAAATCTACTGAAAAATAAATAAGGTCTCGTATCTTATTTATTTTTGAGGACCTACGTTAAAATCTAATTGGAGTGGTAATTGTCAAATTACAGAAAAAGGATGCACGATTCAAACTATGGCGTAACCGCTATTTAAATGCATCTGTCCGAGGGAGATAGCGAGATATTCCAACTAGGACCCTACTTTATCTTATATCCTAATTAAAATACTAATGACTCCCTTATTATGTAACCAATTTACATTTACATGATACAGTTTGAAGAAAAAGATATCTTTGAATTGCTCTTTGCTTTTGCGTGTAAAATTATGTACATAATAATAATAAATCATTGACAACTACCCTATTATTTTATTGGAAGCTCGTGTTTTGAGATAGACTTGGCGTGTGCACTGCCTTGCAATAATCGCAGATATACAGTTATTTTCGTAAGTATTACATAACTGGAGTGTGGGGAAGGAAGCTTAGAATAAAATAGTGGCGACTTCCGCCCAAACGATGTCTGAAAAGATATTTTCGTACTTATTTATACTAATATCTATACTAATATTATAAAGCTGAAGAGTTTGTTTGTTTGTTTGGTTGAACGCGCTAATCTCAGGAACTACTGGTTCGAATTGCATAATTATTTTGTTGTTAGATAGCTTATGGTAGATTTAGACGTATAATATATAATAATAATATAATATATATAATCATAGACGTGCCCGCAGCGTGTTTAAATCGCATGAAAAAGTGTCTGCACTAAGTAGAGTGAACTCACACATTACAGTAACGTGATAGAGATAATATCTTGAATGGGGGTAGGCAGAGAAGTATAAAAACCAAAAAAATTAATTCATATACTCATTCCTCATTTAATTTTTATTTTAAATTTGATGTTTAATTTTTCTTTTTATCCAAAATTTGTAAATGCTTGAGACTGCGCTGAGCGTAATACGCGATTGGACTGAATAACAGAGCTCGATATTCAAATCGGTGCGCGGCCGCTATAGTAAAATTGTATAGAGGATTTCAAAAGATTTTTTAATAAATATTTATCTTTATTGTCAACCAATAACTTAAATATTTGGGACTTATAATAAATGATATTATAACTATTTATGTTTCGTTTAAGCTATAAAATAGGATAGATTTCTACTGTTGTAATCTAAAAATCACGTAACACGAGCTTACGTTTTTGCAATTTTCGTGCAAATTTACGTAATTTTGTATGCGAAAATATTAATTATTTTAAGTTTTTTACACAGAGTAATTGTAAATACATTCATTGTTATGGTAAATTAATATTTTATATTTGTATTAAACAAAAAGTGTTTATTTTATCAACTTAAAGACAGAGCAGCGATAGCTCAGTGGGGAGACCAACAGACTGCAATGCAGAGGGTCTCAGGTTCGAACCCACGTCGCGCACCTCTGACTTTCGGAAGTTATATGACTTTTCGAAATTATGTGCGTATTCATTGACAATTATCGCCTGCTCCGTGCCTCGGAGAGCACGTTAAGCCGTCGGTCCCGGCTGCCATGAACATCTATGGCAGTCGTTATTGGGAGAGTGTCGACACAAAAGATCCCACTGGGTCGAAGTGTCGCCGGTCTGCACTGACTGACCCCCACATAAGATAAGATAAGATCAACTTAACTGTGATCGCCTGTTTTGGCACATTTCGCTCGGCGCAGTCTTAACCGCAGCACAAACTGGAATCTACATTTTTATATGTACACCTTTTTCTATCTATGAATGTAGCAATGAATGAATTTGTTTTGATTTGAAAAAAGCAAGAGAATATTAACATGTCGTATGACTGCATGGCGTAGTGGTTTAAGTGGTCTCATCGCCGCTGTTGCGTATTGTGGGTTCGAATCCCACACGGGGCAAAAATTTGTATGATCTACAAATGGTTGTTCCGAGTCTAGGTGTTCTTTGTGTCCGTTGTTTGAATGTTTGTAAAGTCCCCGCGACATAAGAATTATACCGGTGATGTCGTTTAAAAAAAATACTGTGAGGGTAAAAGTTACTAAAAAGGAAACGAAAGAATTAAAAGTAAATAAAAATGAAAAGATTTTTATTTTTGTACCATCATGACATGCATCATCAATTATTATAGAATGCGGGTATAACAAAAAGTAAATAAAAATATGGAAGTATAAAGAAATTTTAAAAACAAATAATATGTTTATGTGCAGATGCACGTCCCATCCGACGGTACAAAAACAACGGTGATGCGCTCAGCATAATGCTGTGGCACTTGCATTGCTGCAAGCACTACACAGCGCTGATTTTCAGCGAACACCACAATTATTGACGTTTGGTCCGCCAATAGTGCACTCAAAATAAAGAAATAAATAATACATAAATATATAGTCACGAGAGAAAATACAAAATACAATGCATCTGTTATATACATATATTGCAAGCGGTCATTAGCTACGGCAATCGCTTACCACTAGGTAGTACTTAATTGTATAAAAACCGTCTAATTCTACAAAGCTTTTGTGTGCCTCGCGCCTGAAACATATATTTTTATCCTTAAAACAACATTTTCAAGAAACCAATATATTTAAGATGAAGATCAGTAATTTAAGAGAAAATGTATATAAGTGACAAAGTGAAGCAGCCTGTGTACAGCCAGCGCGAAGTGGAACACGCTGTATCTACGATCACAACAAGGATATTAGAGCGTGTGTTGAGCTCGATGATATTGTGTTACGTAAACTGTGGACATGGGTACAAAATTTTGTAATACTAGTTAAAGTCAGCCACGCCTTGCTGTGTTCAGTCTAATATTAATTGATAGGGAAGTAAATCCGGTTCCCGTAGAAGCTTAGGGATAAATACATTCCTATATAGAAATAAAAACGTGCAAAAATGTAAGACAATTCGACTAGTTTTCGAGTTTTGCGAACATAAACATGCTTTCACCGTTACAAGCGGGCGAACGCGTGGGTAATAAATAGCTCTTTGTAATTCTCCTACGTCTATGTCACGGTACTTCTCCTAAACGACTGCACTTTCTTTTTTTTTTTTTTTTCGTGTGTTTGGTGGCCAACCTGTTGCCAAGAGTTGTTCAAGCCGCCCGTAGGCCTCTGACATGGCTTAACGACTGCTGTCAATTTGACAACAACCGGGACATTTACGTCTGTCAGTGCCGCTAGTCTTGATTTTTGATTTGTTTGTAATTTGATTGGTAATTTTCGTAATATATAAATATTGCTTTTCCTGTTGTTTTTATTTCTTGTATTTTCTTTTGTTAAATTTTATTATTTAGTTTTGCATGTTGTCTACCTACCAGTGCTGTGCATATTTGTAATTGGGGTAGCTCATGCACTTTGATAATTGTTAATTCTATGTGAGTGTCTGTGTTTACCCTGTAAATATTTTATTTATTTTTTATTTATTTATTTACAGACATACAAATATCTTTACAGGATTCACCCAAAGCGATATTGCAGCAATATTTAAAAAAAATTATACAATATGTTCCTATATAATTTTACCTATTTAATTATTCTAAAAAAATTTAAGAGAAAATGCTATGCCTAAATATATAAATATAATTATCAACCGGTTTTAAAAATTCTTTGACCATTAGAAAGCTGTATTATCACCGAGTAACATGGACAATATTAAAAAAAACTGTTACTAATATATCCTAACCTACTTTTATGCGAGCGACCCCGCGGGCAGTAGCTAGTATTGTATAAATAAGTAAAGTTGATAGTTTTCGCAGTATAACTGTCTGTTTATGGCGTAACTTCGGCAGCTAGGATTGTGCGTCTTTTGTTAGATCAACATATTATATATATATACATAAATGTCAAATTTATCTATCTGTTTGTCTTAAACACATGTAAAATAACTATTGTGTACGTATATGTAATGATGGTGGTGTCATGGTTCACACATATTTTAAATGGCACTTTTGGACATCTTTGCCGCCCTAGAAATTTTAGCAAATCTATTCCTGAAGCAGGGCGGCCAATTTCTCCTGCCGATGCCGCCCTGCTTCAGGAATAGATCTGCTAAAATATGTTTTTAAATGTTTTGATGGTCGCATTTCCTCTGAACGTATGTTAGGTAAGTACTTACTCTGAAACTGATGGCCCCACTGCAGTTGACGTCAAAAGCTTTGAACACATAGTGCGCGTACAGAGCCGAGTCTGAAACAATCGCATATTGTTAATATCTTTATAATATACTAGATGTGCTAGCGGTTTCACCCGCGTTTATCGTTACTGCACCGCCCCCGTGGGTCGTAGCGTGATGTTATATAGCCTGTAGCCTTCCTCGATAAATAGGCTATCCAACACTAAAAGAATTTTTCAAATCGAACCAGTAGTAATCACGCAGAATAAACCAGGAGAAACATCGTTTGTACTATGTCTGTAATGGGTAATTATTTTGCTGCGATGTTATTTTAAAACTGCGATATCTCCTAAGATATTCATTGAAATCGAATGATGTAAAGGGCAATTTTTCAATTCGAACCAGTTTTAGATTTAGCGCGTTCAAACAAACAAACAAACAAACTCTTCAGCTTTATAATATTAGTATACAATATTACACCTTTTTCACATTTTTTTCGCGACACAAATATTTGTTTGGGCGTTCTCTGTGTTCGTTGTCTGAATGTGGGAAAATCAGCAATATTTATACTTACTGCCATGTGGAAAGAACTTTGCGTAGATGTCTTTAAATGATTCCTCTTGAACCACTCCTTCGGGACATTCCTGGTAACAAACAAACAATAGATTAGATTATATATACATACTAAACATACATACATAGTCTAATGCAGTGGTCCGACCGCCGGCGAGAAAACGACTAACTATCGGCGATTTTCTCTCTCAAGAAACGCACAAATAATATACATTCCGTGTAAACGAAAGAGATGCATATATTAAAAGTTGCTCTCTGACTGTTCACACTGCCGGCGACGACTCGCTTTACTAGTTTTGTCGCTGAGCGACAAGACAAGAGCTTTCAAAAATAAACTCGCTCAGCGATACTCGTTCAGCAAAGCTCGCTCGCTTGATCATTTGTTTTCATGATCATTTCTAAACAGTGCGGCTTTGAAAGTAGACGTATGGATATGAACAAATCATTGCAACTCTCATTGTTATCTAGTTCAGACGACGACGACGATGTATTCTACGATAGTGTTTGTGTAGTGGCAGCGGCAACTCTGACAAAAGGGAAAAAATTAGAGAGAAAAAAGACGATTTTTCAAAATTTGTGGTTGCGCGCGCAGGTTTGCACAGGACTGAGCGACCGCGGGCGAGTGGCGCGAGTAATCGCTCGTCGCACTTGCACACTCGCTTATAGCCCGGCGACAAAACTATCGAAACTACACACTCGCTTCCCGCTGATCGTCAACTCGTTTATAGTTTCTAGTTTTACTCGTTTGTCGTTTATCGTTGGCGGTCGGACCACTGCCTAACGCAGATATCCGCGAAGGGATAGGTAGAGCTGTGTTTTTTTTACGTGGGGATATGCTTTGACGCATACCTCTCCACGGGTGCGGGCGGAAGGGTTATGTTGGACTCGCCGGAGTAAAGAAAGATGTTGAAGTAATAATAGACCTCCGGGAATACCGACTAAACCTACCACGGTGTTCCTCGACAAAACCACTATCGCCGGGGCCGCGCGAATCACTTGCACATGCGGTCGTGACCCCGCCGAAGTTTCGGCCCGCCGTATGAAACGGCAGGCCACTACACGACAAGACCTACCCTAAAAGAAATCCTTACTGTCCCCCCCCCCCCCCTAGTGGGGAGACGGACACGACACAGAAGGCAGAGCTATTTCACCCATATTTCGTTAAACTATATTATTAGGGTCCACGAAATATTGCCGTTTATTGGGCATAGCTCCAGACAATAACATTTTTTATTTTTTTAAAGTACTAAAGTGGCAAACAAGCATACTGCCCACCTAATGGTAAGTGGTCACCGTAGCCTATGGACGCTGGCAAAACCAGAGGCATCACTTGCGCGTTGCCGACCTTGTAAAAACTTTTTAACGCCCTTTTTGAAGAACCCCATACTGTAGTCTTGTGGGAAAACCTGGACAGGGAGTTCATTTCACAACCTGAGCGTCCGCGGGAGAAAATTCCTTTGGAACCGCTTGGTGCGACACCAATTAGGTTGTAAGGTGTGAGAATGAAATCCCTGCCGATGGCGAGCGTTGCGATGATAAAAAGTAGCTGAGGGCATCATCTCAAACAACTCATCAGAACACAATCCATTATATAAGCGGTAGAACACACAAAGGGCGGCAAAGTCCCTTCTGAGACTTAGTGGCTCAATACCGTCTGTGAGTTTGGGCTCATCGACAATTCTCAAGGCTCGTCTCTGTACCGCGTCAAAAGGATCAAGCTGGTATTTTGGTGCTCCTGCCCAAAGATGACTGCAGTACTCCATGTCGGTCCGACCCGAAAATCAAATTGGAAACCACATGCAGAGGCGTCGCATACAATATGCTGGCTGCAGCGTTAGCTAAACTCGGCCACGCTTCGCTATAGCTCAGATAGTCCAGCAGCCCTCTGCTGGTTTTTAGTGAGTAATAACAGGCTAAATCTTCGTGAGCAGGTTCGTTTCGACGAGACGCCCAAGCTTTTTCTTTGAAAAATTCTCGATACAGGTAGCTAATGTAGTGCGCAGGTATAAAACATGTCGATTTGGTGGGGTGTCGAAATTGTCTGAATAACAGTAAGATATTTTTTCGAATATTGAGGTAATTGGACGATAAACTCGGAAAAACAATTGTCCTACAGAATGGATGGTTTGACTGGAGCGTCCTACACTCCGAATATGTCCAAATAACGAGATCATCAAAATTATTGATAACAAGCTGATTTTTTGTATGCAGCTTAATAAATATTTGTATATATTTGTTAAGATGCATACAAAAAATAAGCAGTCCAAAAAACGAACCTCACTAAAAAAAATCGGGGAAGGGCTGCTGGACTAAGACTGATATTTGTTATTGCCCATTCTCGTAAAGGCTTATACAAAATGCAACATAGTGCCAGAATTTCAAGATAATCCGTCAAATACTTTTAAGTTTTGTGAACACAATATGAAAGCTGAATTGTATAGGTATATACAAGTGTCTATACTAACCTCCTAACTGGCTCCTATTGAGATTTCTCAACGGAAAACCCAATTACTTTTTGGGGCGACACGGGATTCGTTCCCGACACCTCAAGCACAACAGTCGCATTCAATACCGCTGTGCTACCTTAACGCAGGCAGAACCTTAATATTACAGCGCTACTATATGAATCATGAACAAGTTCCAACATATACATATCTTAAAAAGCAGTATAAGTAGCGACAGTAAGTGACATCTCTGCTATCTCTGACATACAAACAGCTTGAATATAATGAAAAACAGGGAGCTATTGTATCTATACATCAGTATGTGACGTCACGGGACAAAGGGACGCATTTGAAGTCGGTACGACGGAGGGACTGAGCTATAAGCGATCGTGGTATAGTAAAATACCTACTAGATTTTGTCCGCAGCTTCGCTTGCGATAATGTAGGTTATGTCAATAAATATATATCCCTCGGGAACATAATATTTTTCTGGATGAAAGATTTGTTTGTTTGTTACGCTTTCACGCCTTAACTACTTGACCGATCATCATAAAATTTTGCATACACGTTGTCAGAGGAACAGAAAAGGACGTAGGGTATAATGTCATCCTGAAAAAATCACTGTTACTAACCTTTTTTTACTTAGGGAATGCATTGACGCATATCTCCCCGCGGGGCGACGAAGATGTTATGTCGGACTCATCGGGGAATGATAATCTCGGTAAAATCGACTAAGCCTACCACGGTGTTCCTCGACATAACCAGAATCGGCGGGACTGCGCGAATCGCTTTTATATGCAATCGCGACCCCGCCGAGATTCCGGCCCGCCGCGCCGCCGTATGAAACAGCAGGCCACTACACGAAAAGACCTACGCTTTAGGTACTCCTACATTTTAACCCTACTGGCCATTAAGGAGGGACGGACACACGATACAGAGGCGCGCGTGGGGACACGCACGCCGCCTCTCGGACCACCAGCACCAGCTGATCGAATGGCGTGCAGGCCCACGAAACCCACCACCCCCAGGTTAAACCTCAATATTCTAATATTCTAATATTCTATCACATACACACAACATCATCTAGCCCAAACTAAGCGCTAGAGCTTGTACTATGGGTGCTAGACAATGGATAAACGTACATAATTATGCATATACATTTTTTTTGTAAATACATACATATTATACATAGAAACACCCAGCCAAGACAAACATCCATGTTCATGTACGCAAATGTTTGACTTGTGCGAGAATCAAACCCGCGACCTCAGGCGTGGCAGTCGGTTACACTAACCACAACGCCATCGAGGCCGTCATCAGGGTGGCTGGAGGTCAACTCACGGCCTCCGACGCCGACGCCCGGTTCTGCGTATGGGGAAAGGGTTTAAGCGCTCCCTCTCCCGCTCCGCCGCCTCCTTGATGGAAATGACTTTCACAGGAGGCGACGGCGTTCCACAACTTTTCACTCCGGACCATGGACTGAACCAAGGCCGGGATCGAGAGGGCAACCATTCCGACTGCCGCGACCAACTCACGGCGCTGCGAAGCCCAGGCTGTTACTACACTACTTACAGGGGAGGGTGGTTATATGAGACTCTCCGCCCCTGAAGGGGGTCGGTATACACACTAAAAACCTGGGGTGAGCAGTCCCTCCGCCGACGGGGTAGGGCGGGATGAGGTCGCGTTAGCAATCACCATCCCGCCCCGGAAAGGCTGTTTGTTACTAACCTAAGCTAACCTACATTTATGCGAACGAAGCCGCGGGCAAAATCTAGTTATTAATATATATTTGTATTCAACATTCCTATTTATAATATTAGTTAGGATTAGGATGGCCACCTGTCGTAAAGCAGGACGGTGACAACGTTACTTAACTTCAATCGATGACCACATTGACCACAGGAGTCATAGCTAGGGTTGCCAACCATACTTTATAATAACGAATCCTACTTTATTTTTGGTAATTATACTTTATACTTTGCATACAAATAAAGTATATGAAAATACTTTATTTCCAACCTTTACTGTGATGCTTTTACTTCCTTTTTTCAGTGATGAATCTAAAGTGGCGAGAAGAAAGAAATAGAGCGTCACTAAATTTAATTCAAAACGAATTGTTTATTTATTTAAATTTAAATTTTGATTGTCAAACACGCTTTGAAAAATGTAAAGATAGCAAAAAATTGTTAGCATGTGCTAAAAGCAGACAAAATACGTTTTTAAAGAAATAAAAACATAAAATTTAAAAAATACTTTTTTTTCCTTCCAAATACCTACTTTATTTTTTTCCTGTTCAAACCATTTTATACGTTTTTTTTGGCAAAAAAGGTTGCCAACCCTAGTCATAGCACCCCTTGATAAACAAATAATTATCTATTATTGTCTGATATCTACACTCTTATTATGTTATGTTTGTAATAGATCTTTTTTTCTGATAAAACTTTCTATTGTAAGTACATATTATATCGACTCATGCTTGAATATAAAGGGTAGGTAGAATTGTACAACATCAACATTTTGCCAGCTGTTTTAGGTGCCATCTATACTAATATTATAAAGCTGAAGAGTTTTTTTGTTTGGTTGAACGCGCTAATCTCAGGAACTACAATTGAATTCGAGAATTGAAACATTATTTTAGTGTTGGATAGCCTATTTATCGAGGACGGCTATAGCCTATATAACATCACGCTACGACCAATAGGAGCGTAACAGCAATGAAAAATGTTGCAAAAACGGGGAAAATTCTCTTATTTTATATGAAGTAGACGAAGTTGCGCGGATCAGCTAGTCTATAATAAACATACACATTCGCAAGGGGAAGACCTAAGCTAACGTTTCTTGATCAGATCGGAGACGTTCTGGATAAAGGCCAGGTTAAGAGCACCTTAAACTGAGGAGCGTGTATGAGGAATGTGATGAAAGTGAATGAAGCCAGAGAAGTGTGACAGGATCGTAGCAAATGGAAATCCGTAGTCTCTGCCTACCCCTCTGGGCAACAGGCGTGAATCTATGTATGTACATTATATTATGTAAACAGAATCGCTAACGCTCATATCCTGAACCTCACACAACACAGCGACATGTAACGATACACATAGGGCTTTAGACACATCGCCGGTTTTTTGTCGTTAGAAATGACACAGTGTGTTCTCTGCTGAAAATAGAGCGGGACCTCTCGTGTCTCTTGCACTCTATTGTGTTTACCTGCTCTATATATATACACAGACGACTGTATATATCTAAATGAGGTGCGCAAAAGTGTGTTACTTTTAAATGAGTGTTATTTAAATGGTTAGCATAGTATTGGTATTTTTGTGAGCAGAAAAATATAATCTGTGAGCAGAAATAGCTAATTGATCAGCAACTCATGGCCAGCAAACTTTAAAGAGATCAAACTAAGTCGACGGAGCCCCGCGAAGCGGGGCTCCTATTTTTGGGTAGGTTTATAAAAAGGAACCTAACATAACCTAACAGTTCCGAGACGGAATGCAGTGATTTGAGGCGTATAGATGCTCGTTATGCTGTGCAATATTTGCTGACCAATTAGTAATTTTGATGATCATTATATTTAATCTTCTTTTAAATTGAGTCAGCTATACCTCCTAACTAATATTATATGATGCGATAGTGAGTTTGTTTGTTTGTTACGTTTTAACGCCTTAACTACTCGACCGATCAACCTATGATATGTTGACCCATTTAATCATTAAGAAACGTATCTATTTTTTAATTGTTTTATTGCCTTTGGTGACGGTCGAGCAAGTGGCCCACCTGATGGTAAGTGGTCACCGTAGCCTATGGACGCCTGCTTCACCAGAGGCATCACTTGCGCGTTGCCGACCCTTTAGGAAAGGAAGTGGGATGGAGGTAAGGGGGTGATTGGGCCTCCGGCACTCTCAATCACCGAACGAGACACAACAGAAGGAATACTGCTATTTCACGTCGATATTCTGTGAGAGTAGTCCTTCCCCGGTCGAGCCGGCACATTCATGCTGAATTTAGCCAGGCTTCTACTACTCTGAATTAATATATTAAAAATTGAATACCCTAAGTCTATGAAAGTCGATTTTTAGTCCAATGTCCGCCGTCCCGAACTCCTCATAGGTGTCGTCTATTTCGGCCGCGCCACTTAGGCGGGACCCACGTTGTGGACGGAAGCACCTTTCAGCGGCGCTGTTGTCACGGGTTATACGTGACACTATTGTGATATGATGACATGAGTTTTTGTTAGCTTAAATGTCGTTTTGTTGACAGAAAATAATATACAGATGAAAGGAATACTATTAATATCTACTAATCTACAGAGTGTAACAGAAAGGTGTGGTCATATGTAAGCGTCACGTAATATAGCCCCTGTATCATGGAAAATCAGGACAAAAAAGGCCGTATATATTATTTTAACTAACATAATTATTATAATATTTTCTCTTTCTTGACGTACCATTATCATTCTGTGAGGACACAGCGAATACACACACATAATGTAATGTTATATCGAATGTCCCTCTGCATATGTGTATGTAAATGCACTATGATTATTGTGTTAGCGCATAAGCAGTGTTACGGTATCCGTGGTGTTGTATAGTCGCATATTTAACAATAAACCTAATTGGCTTAACCAGACATATCATTTCTTCACCCAATCGTACCCGAAGTCAGATTACACCAAGTTTACACAACAATTCCTAATCGATATTGAAACAACACTAAAAGTTGACTCCGGTGACCTCTGTGAAACCGAAAATGACCAGGAGCATTTTTGATAATAATTACATCAATGCAATTATTGTTGATGTTTTAATCCTAATCCTAACTAATATTATAAAAGCGAAAATGAGTTTGTTTCTTTGTTACCTTTTCACGCCTAAACCACTGAACCGATCATCCTGAAATTTTGCATATACGTTAACAGGTGTATAGAAACGGACAGAGGCTACCATTCATCCCGAAAAAAAAACTGTTCCCGAGGAAAACAATAATAACGTTCTTAGTATTATAATAGATGGCGCCACGTGTCTTTCGAATCATAATTGAATTAAATTATTACAAGCAGAGTACAACCCGAATTGATTGTAAAATTCTAAATTAACGCGAGCGAAGCCGCGGGCAAAAGCTAGTAATAAATAAAAAACATGTTTAAAATTTTAATAAAGCCTAGTGGGAAGCTGTTGGACTGCCACGCAGAGGTCTAGAGTTCTCAATAATGTTCTCAAAGATTTGTGAAGTCTGCCAACCCGCACTGGGCCAGCGTGGTGGACTATGGTCTAACCCTTCTCACAGTGAGAAGAGGCCCGTGCCCAGCAGTGCGACAGTTTAATACAGTCTTGATATTCTTTGAAATTAAACTACTATATACGTATATAATAGTTTAATTTCAATGAAATCAAAATCATATCTCTGCCGAACGACCAAGGCATGGAATTCTCTGCCAAGGCACGTGTCTCCTTCTTCCTTCAATCCTGGGTTCTTTAAGCGGGGCGTGAAAAAGCATCTTCTCAGGCCGTCAAAGTAGAGACCTCAACATCGCCTCGGCTACTGTGGGGGCGATGTGGAAGCCACTGCTCTTAGACCACACGACTGCTTACCATCAGGTGGAGTGTGGTCATTTTGACGAGCAAAAAAAAAAAAAAAAAATGAAGTGAAAAATGAAAAGATTTTTATTTTTGTACCATCATGACATGCATCATCAATTATTATTATAGTATGCGGGTATAACAAAAAGTAAATAAAAATATATAATTAATAAGATTTAAAAAAAAAATAAAAAATTTAAATATGTGCAGATGCACGTCCCATCCGACGGTACAAAAACAACGGTGATGCGCTCAGCATAATGCTGTGGCACTTGCATTGCTGCAAGCACTACACAGCGCTGATTTTCAGTGAATAACATTACGGCCTTAAAATATGACCCACCTTTGTTATTCTGTACATAAGAGAAACAATAATATCAGCTATATACACTGTCCCACTGCTGGGCACAAGCCTTTTTTTCAGTATGTTGGTTAGTTAGGCCATAGTCTGCCACGCTGGCACAGTGCGGGTTGGCAGACTTAACATAACTTCTAAGGTATTATCGAGATGCTCATAGATGCAAGTGTCATTACGATTTTATCCTGAAGGAAACTATCGTAAGCAAACATGCATTTCTGTTTGCTCTATCGTTGAACCGATAAGCAAATAATAATACATTATTTAATACGCACATAACTTTGAAAAGTCAAAGGTTTCAAACAAAGCCTTAGGATCGATCTCGAGACCGCTGTGTGGCAGTCCAACCGTTGTATAGTAGTACCGTAGTAATCTAATAACAGTTTGACAGTAAGTATTACGATTAAATAAATTAAGTTAATTATTGTTAATTGGATCACGAAACCTTAGAGCCTCGCTGACTTCAGCGTGAATGGCCGCCGGCTCGACCGGAGACTACCCTCTCACAGAATATCGACGTGAAATAGCAGTATTCCTACTGTTGTGTTTCGTTCGGAGAGTGAGAGTGCCAGAGGTCCAATGACCCTCTTTCCCCCTTCCCGCTCCTTTTCCTTCCCACTTTCTTTTTCTATTCTTCCTTTCCTAAAGGGTCGGCAACGCGCAAGTGATGCCTCTGGTGTTGCAGGCGTCTATACGCCGTGTAACAGAAAACTGTGGTCATATTTCAGGACTAATGCATTTCTAATAAATAACCTATATACCCTTATCCCGGATAAAACGAGTTGAGAGCCTTCTGCGCTCACACCGTCTGCGTAAAGTTGCAAAGACCATCGGAGGCCAACAACTAAAACACAAAAAATATCCGGATATAAATTAAACAAGTTTTATTTTATGCCTATTTAAAACAATTTATGTAGGTATTTATTATAAAAACATCGAAACAAACGCATTACCTCATCATCAAAATTGCGCCTAGTCATTTTTGAGTTTATGGAGATCACTCGAGTCGGCTGTTAGTGATGTTTAAGTACCTATTGAATATAATGTAAAATATTGATAAGTCGATAAAAAGAAAATGCAATATCTTATTGAAAATAATGTATAAGGATTTGTTTGTCGCGGTTTTACATTTGACTATACTATGTGTCACTTAAATATGACCACAACTTTTTGTTACACGCTATATATGTATATTTACCGCGCCGTACCATAAGGGAATTTAACGTATGTCACCAAAAGTACACCCATCATATTCCAAACCTAAACAGCGTTGCTTAACCATAATAATTAACCAACAACGTTAATTTCAACATAAACAAACACATAAAATTGTTACATCATACTGTATTATGTTATTGCAATATGGCGACCTGTCATGAAAACCGTTATTTTTGGCGGGAACGGTCGTCGACACTCACCTACTGACCTTTTAGTTGAAGCAGACACAATAGACTTGGACCTGTCTCTCTCACACTTACATAAGCCGTATAGTTCAGTCTCTTTCCTATTCATTAGCACTGGTTTACACACGGATTTTCATCTGAAGTTTTTGCTGTATTTCAGTTTGTTTGTTTGTCTTTCTGTTGTGAAAAACAAAATACAAAAATGGAGTAAATAATGAGTGTTTTGGCGGTTATGTAGGTGTGAGTGTTGAATGTTTAATTGCTTGTAAAAAGTTTGTTTTTGGACGTGGTCCGTGTGGTGTTTGTTTCTGACCATATTTTCGGTTTCAGAACGGGATTTGTAAATGTTGATTTTGTTTTTTGTGTCTAATTGTCGGTAAGTACATGATACGCGATTGTCAATTGAATGTCATGTGAATTTAAAGCAAAGATGTGCCCTCACTGTACTGAGATCGCACCAAAGTGTTCACAATAAGAAAAGTTAAACTAACTAACATACACTGTGCGTAAAAGTACAAAAAAAACAAGATAAAAAAATATTGGGGCTGTCTTTGGGGACTGCCGATAGAAGTGAACACTTTAATCCTTGATCATAAACACTTCTTTATAAACAAAAAAAACCGCCAGTCGGATTCCTGATACCTACTTTCTTAGAGGTTGTTAAGGGGGTCAAAATTTCGTTATTTTTTGCGTAGGACGCATTTAATATTCTAAAATAATTCAAAAATGGAGAGCATGGAAGCGTGACGATGACGAAGCGAACGCGAACATCTAGTTCAATAATATAGTATTTTCAAGACCTGCCAAAACTGTTTTCTTAACAATGTAACCAAGATTTTCACCTCAAGATAAGCAGCTTACACGCTATATATTACATTTCAATGGCGGATCTACATCGCTGGGGTGGCGTGCCATTAACTCCGGTGACCTACACTGCGAAGACAAAATGTTATGTAAACACTCCTCCACACCTACAGCTAAGCTATAACAGAGCTATAAAATATATTTACATGTTTAACTCGTAGTATTTAGGTATTTTCTACTAGATCTTATTAATACATTTCTATTAATAAGTCATAGGCCATTTTTCTGGATAAAAGTTGGTCTATATCCTTTTCTGTTTTCATGACAACGTGTATGCGAAATTTCATGATAATCGGTCGAGTAGTTAAGGCGTGAAAGCGTAACTGTGTTACTCGGTGATAATATTGATTTCTAATGGTAAAATAATTTTTAAATCGGTTGAGTAGTTTTTAAGTTCAATCCTTACAAACTAACAAACAAAAATGAAATCTTTCTTATTTATAATATTAGTATAGAAGTATAGACTAGCTGTACCCGTTGGTTTCACTCAATTTTATGATTACTACTTCGCTGCTATAGCGCGTAGAGTGATGTTATACCACATTTTGCCCGCGTCTTCGCTCGCGTAAATGTAAGTTAGTTTAGATTAGGTTAGTAATAGTTCTTTTTTCTCAATGAAAGGGGTACCTCTCATTGAGAAAAAAGAACTACGTCCTTTTCTGTACCGCTGTCAATGCTGACATCGTATAAACAATATGTCATGATGATCGGTTGAGTGATTAAGACGTAAAAGCGTAACAAATAAACAAACTCACATTCGCATTTATAATATTAGTTAGGATATATATTCCTTTCATGCGTTTATTACTGATTTCTTCCTAAACGGCTGAACCGATTTCAATGATTCTTTTGTGTGTAATTGTGTCCCTTGATGGTTTATATTCACAATAGGTGGCGTTGCGATCGAGTTTTAAGATGTCTTTTTGTTTGGGCTGGATAATGTCTGTCTGGTTTGGTAGTCTATATTAATATTATTAGGGGAAAAGATAAGACTTTTTTATGAGGATCTAACTCAAAAACTACTTATCCGACCGTATTTTAAAATTCTATCTCAATTAGAAAGCTGTATTATAATTATCACCGAGTATCATAGGCAATATTTATTATTAAAAAGTACTGTGATTAACATAACCTGTTCTTTTTCTATTTTTTTAACGTGGAGAATCGCTCCTGATGCATACCCCCCGCGCCACAAGGGGAGACGAGAGGACAATGTCAGGCTCTCCCGAAACTTCGGGCCTACCGACTAAAACCAACACGGTGTGCCACCTCGCTGCTTTGTAAGGTGGCTGGGTCGCTGGAATTAGAACTACATCAGCGACCCACCCAGCAGGGTCCAATGCAGACAAGGAGTGATTAACATAATCTAACCTAACCTACTTTTACAGGAACGAAATCGCAAGCAAAATCTAGTTTTTTTTTATACAACTAATTTGGCAAACAAACATACAGCCCACCTGATGTTAAGTGGTCACCGTAGCCTATGAACGCCTGCAACACCAGAGGCATCACTGGCGCGTTGCCGACCCTTTAGAAAAGGAAGTGGGAAGGGGGAAAGAGGGTGATTGGGCCTTCGGCACGTCACTCACCGAACGAAACACAACAGTAGGAATACTGCTATTTCACGTGGATATTATAATATAGTATAGCTTCGAGTGGTGCCTCAAATATTAACGACCAAACTGTTTACAGTGAGACACGCAAAATTGCGTGCCGGCCATACGCTACTCTTACTTTATTGTAATAAACACTGACTTTACACGCGGTTTTACTTACATTTTCGAGGAATTATAGCGATATGAAACAAGGCCATATTGTTTTGGGTATCAACGGCCACTGTTTTCCTTTTTATTATTTTGAAAAGAACTCCTTCTATTAGGAAAATTCTCCGTGTCGCAGGGGACAAAAAGTTCCTTTGTTTTTAGAATTTAGTTTCATATGGACATATGGCATAATGGCTGCAACACTTGGTACATAAAAGAGTAGTAAGATACTGAAATTATAATTTAATGGCGATTTAAAAGAGTAGCCTTGAGTTTCTTGCAGGTATCTTCTCATAGGCCTTTTGCCTAAACCTTGCAACTAACATAAATGTAAACTCAGTATAATATGTTATCTCACTAACCCCTTTGACGTTCATAAGTGTTACTTGTGACCTAAATGAATAAATGATTTTTGACTTTAACTTTGCCTATTTAAACAACGGACAGAAAGAACACCCATACCTAAAAGAATTACTTTTGTACATACATACATACATAGATTCACGCCTGTTTCCCAAAGGGGTAGGCAGAGACTACGGATTTCCATTTGCTACGATCCTGACACACTTCTCTGGCTTCATTCAGTTCCTCATACACGCCCGTCGGTTCAAGGAGCTCTTAACCTGGCCTTTGTCCAGTACGCCTCCGATCTGATCGAGAAACGTTCGCCTAGGTTTTTCTCTTGCGACTGTATGTACTTACTTTTGTATTAAACCCTAAACATTTGCTAGTGCTACGCCATCCGTTTAGTCAAGTTTGTTAGAAAGGAAGGAAAATAATAATAATTTAACTATATTTAGTAAAATTCTCAATGTTACAATTGCATCTTAACAACAAGGTAAACTCAAGACAATATTATGTAAGTAAATATTTTTTTTGTCTAAAATAGATTTAAAAAATAAAAATAATAATAAATCATTTATTGCCAAGGAAAATTTGGTTGTATACAGTAGACAAAAACCGTCTACTAGGCCTGTCTCGTGGAAGGTTTTACAAGAGAATCAACAAAATTTAAGATTGGAAATAGATTGGTGTTCGCTGAAAATCAGCGCTGTGTAGTGCTTGCAGCAATGCAAGTGCCACAGCATTATGCTGAGCGCATCACCGTTGTTTTTGTACCGTCGGATGGGACGTGCATCTGCACATAAACATATTATTTGTTTTTAAAATTTCTTTATACTTCCATATTTTTATTTACTTTTTGTTATACCCGCATTCTATAATAATTGATGATGCATGTCATGATGGTACAAAAATAAAAATCTTTTCATTTCATTTTTTTCATTTTCATTTCATTTCATTATTCGTGACCTGATCGTAAATTACTGTTACTGATATGGTCTTTTTGATAAGTACTCTTATTATATAAAACTCATAGTGTAACTTAGTGAACTTTAGCCTTAGAAATCACAATTTTCTACCTTATATTCGATTGTCGTGAAACGCTGTAATTGGCTTAGGGTAAGTCTTAAAAGGATACACTGAAAAAATGCACTAACTTTCATCGAATAGTATAGGACTATGAGAAGACCAATTAATCTAGAATTTTGATATAGGTAAATTGATGTCTTTAACTAGAATTTCCTAGCTCATAAACACGATATTGTGATTTTGGCTCGATCATAATTATTTTCGAAAACACCTCTGAAAAATTACTATTTTTGAAATTACAAGGAAGTTACACTATCATTATGCTTAGGAATTACTCAAATATATTCGTAACATCAATATTAGTAATTTGCTAGCTCATTATTTCTGTAGGGTTCACCAATCATTTTTAAATAATATTTTAAGATTTTAACAATTTCTAAGCGCTCTCGATCATTGCGGGCGCATCGCAATTTTAGACCTTATGACCGCTTTTTAACGATTGATACACAATGAGTGTCAATGAGTAGATACGTCACGTTTCGCGGTGTCCCCTTAAGAACATTTTGTAATATATCTGTGTAAAAAAGCTGTAAAGTTTCCTTAAAATAAATCTATACTAATATTATAAAGCTAAAGAGTTTGTTTGTTTGTTTGAACGCGCTAATCTCAGGAACTACTGGTTCAATTTGAAAAATTGTTTTTGTGTTGGATAGCCTATTTATTGAGGAAGGCTATAGGCTATATAACATCACGCTACGATCCACGAGGGCGGCGCAGTAACGATAAACGCGGGTGAAACCGCGGGAACATCTTACTTTCTTACTTCGCTGGCTCAGCGATCCAAAGTGAATCTTGGCCTCCGACATTAAAGTGCGCCATTCCTTCCTATTTTGTGTCAAGTCAGACCAATCGAGCACATTCATCGGAATCATCTAGTAAATAATAAATTTTATACGCAGATAACATAGAAAAGTCAGAGATGCGCGCCTTGGGATCGAACTCGAGACCTCTGCGTGGCAGTCCAACGTTCTCCCACTAGGCTATCGTTGCTTCTTATCTTTTTAAAGAGATAAATAAACTCTTTACAAACTTTAACATTATTAAAACGATGTGAAATGATGATGTACTCACGACGTGTTCTCTTGTAATTGAAGGAGCACAAATTATCGAACCACTTTTTGTAATTATTGCATGTACTGTGTATCCTTTGTTGGAGTTCCTAAGAATAAATAAATAAATAAATTAAACTTCGCTCTAGAAAGGCAAACATTCAATTAAAATAATTGGTGAGAAATCTATAAAACTACTAGTGATAAAAAATATTAAAAGAGTTATTTAGACAAATATGTCAGAAGATAAAGGTAAAAAATGACGTGCCATAACAGTTATTCGCGTGACGAGCCCCACAAAGCCGTGCGAAGCCGGGTCGGGTCGCTAGTATATAATAGGTATTAATAGCACAAGTAGTACCTCGGCTGTGGGGAGGGCGCGGCCTAATGCCGATGAGCCATCGACGGTACAAGTGCCCTTATAGAGGGCCCGTTATGTCGTTGAGGTACTTCACACTGCTGGGTAGGCAGTTTTCGCATTGTGTGGTCATGGTTTTAGGACATTTAAGGTCGTTTAGCTGATGTAATTCTATGAAAAATATTGTTTAGAATATAAAATAAATATACATCTATACACATAAATAAAATTGAAGTGTCTGTTTATAATGTCAAAATAACAGCTTTTTATCTAATGCATATGAAAGTATATAAGGTAGGTACCTATACGAAAACATCTATTTTTAAAATTTTAGTCTGTCTACCTGTCTGTTTGTTCCGACTAATCTCCGAAACGGCTGAACCGATTTTGACGGGACTTTCACTGGCAGATAGCTGACGTTATAAGGAGTAACTTAAGCTACTTTGATTTTAGAAAAAAATTGGGTTCCGCGGAGACAAACACTTTTTAGTTAAAATCTACGCGGAAGAAGTCGCAGGTAACAGCTACTCTATACTAATATTTAATTAATTTCAGGATGATCGGTTCAGTGGACTCAGTGGTTTAGGCGTGAAAGGTAACAAACAAACTCATTTTCGCTTTTATAATATTAGTTAGGATAATATCTTAATGGATAAAGATAATGTTCTACAACAATATTTTCTAATAATATATTAGAAAATATTTTTGTATAACATTAAAAAAATATACGCATGGTGAAAATTTAGTTCTTAACAGGTATTCATGCGATCATGTATATTATTTAATAATAATACACAATAATAATATTCCATCACATACACAAAACACCATCTAGCCCAAACTAAGTAGAGCTTGAACTATGGGTACTAGACAATGGATAAACATACATATATACTATTTTTTGTAAATACATATATATTATACATAGAAACACCCAGACTAAGACAAACATCCATTTTCGTGCACACAAATGTTTGACTTGTGCGGGAATCGAACCCGCGACCTCAGGCGTGGTAGTCGGTTACACTAACCACTATGCCATCGAGGCAAGAGATACAAAAACTGTAAAAAAAAATTGTGTTTCGAGGCTATTTAACGCTTGCTAGGTCCTTTTCGACCATAAAATGACCAGTCCGAACAGTTACACTCTATAAACGGTGCTCAAAGAAACTCAATTTCCCAAACAGATTCAGGATCCTGCCCTACAGACAATTAGAAGCCTGAAATACAGCCTTATTACAGTTTCAAGTTTAATTCACCGTTTGGTTGCGGGAGGTTAATGAAGCGAAACCGCACTGGAACCCTGGCTTTAGTCGTTAAGGCGTTATGCAGACGACGGACAGGGGCCCAGGCAACTTTATAACAGACATTGAAAATTTAAAGCGTCTATGGGTAAGGCATCGGATTTGCGATCGAGAGGTTGTGGGTTTGAATCGAAATCGAAATAAAATAGTCAATAGCTTAACGTTAATACATAAGTATATGCCATCAACTGTCGATCGACCTCCTTGAAGTCTATGTCAAAATACGAGCATCTGTCGAGACGCCTCTAGGAGGCGTCCGATCGACCTCTAAAAGGCGTCTAAACAGATGCGTATATTTAGCATGTTTAAATTATGACTGATTTATCTAACCTTAACAAAAGGGTATAGCAAAGACAAAGGATGGCATAAAATCACATGCTACGTATATTAAACAAATGAATATCTGTTCCTTGAAGTGATAGTTGCGCAAAGTTGCAGCCATACATTCGAGCGGATATCGTTATTTTTTTTAAAGCCTCATTCTGCTGACTGTTTCTACACATCCCCTCACTTTTCCACTTTAGTAGAAGCCGGAGTTAACAGAAGCATATTAGCTTAGCTGGTGTGGTTAATAAGTATATTAGTAATTTTCACCTATATATATACCTATATAGCTAGTAATCTTTAAAAAACGGTTGAGTCAGATTCCTCCCCGTAGAGATACGTTACATGCCTTCGTACAAGATATAAGACGTTGTACTTTTTTATTATACAGTAATACCCCGAAATTACGCAATAGGTGGGACTGAGCGATAACCGCGTAAGTCGAATTCACGTAAGTCGGGGTATAATTTAGCATATAAATACAAATTGGATTTTAAAAATATAAAATCACCAACCGCCGTTAGGTATTGTGATGTAGAAGGCTTCATGAAATCTAAGAAAGTAGATTGACAACTGAAAGACTTCTTCCTTCCGCAATATAACTCTACAATCAAGATTTGAGAGTTGTGCGATGATCAAACAAAAGACGAATCGACGACATTTGAAAATCGCGTAACTCCGAGTTCGCGTACGTCGGGGTAGTGTAAGTCGAGATATTACTGTATATCGTTATAGCAGCAATATAAATACTCACTCTGTGAAAATGCCAACTCTCTAGCTATTACGTGATATATCCATGGACGGTAATAGGTAGAAAGCACAGTAGTAACTCGCCACAATTAGCTATATTAGATGGTCTCACTAATAATAATATCAATACAAAAACAAACAAAACAATGCGAATAGCCTACCCAGTCAACAACGCCTGAGGTCGATCACTTTGTTTATGTTTCACTATGCGCTTAATATTGTGTTATCAGTACCTATTAAGCAATGACATTTTTATTTTTTATTTGTACCCACCTCCTTAAATTTTAGTTATTTGATGGTGACATATTTTATTTTTTACCCCTGTTCTCGTATTTTTGCAATGTACCGAATTTATAAACATAATTTAATATGCCTATACGCTGCCCTTGTGTATGTATGTAGCAGAGCCACATTTACTGTATTTTTGTTGTAATGTTAAGCATTTGCCTCCGTCCGTGCACCACGGTATCGGGTGACCAACTGAAAACCAGCGCTGGTGCACTCAATTTGGGTGCCCAGCTAATGCTGAGGTGGTGACCCTTTTCGGCGAGGGCATACACATTTTCTTTTATAATATGTATAATATGTTTGTTTATCTTGTTTTAATTAATTGTGTGTGCTCTGTACGAAATAAACAAATTTCTTTCTTTCCTTCTTTCTTAGTATCATGAGATATAGTCCGCTGACAAACAGAAGGACGGACGGAAGGGCAGCGGCGGCTTAGGAATAGGGTTTCGTTGGCACCCTGCGAGTACGAAACCCTAAAAACGAACACTATAGAACACACACAATCCTATGCAACTACGCACACGAAAGACAAATACAAAAAGTCCGGCCGAGCCCCGCGAATGGTCTGCGGCTGACCACCTCGTACGATAGTGAAAAGAGCCGGAAATTTCTGTCCCCTAAGACTGTCGTGACTGCGCAACGCCTAACTGTTGTGTATGACAGTCGTTTGAGTCAATAGGTTGGAAATATCGCAACAGTCCTCACTGTTCAGTAATTACTGACGGAAAATAGGAATTGTTCTATATAAATTCAGGTTAACCTTATTCTGGGAAACGCACCCTCACAATCGTTGGGACGAGTTAGAACGATACATTTAGTTTAGAATTAACTCATTTAGAATGACTGCCTGTTTAAATTAAGGGCCCTGTAGAGAAATGGCGACCGCGTGGACCCAACGATCTGCGTAATTGTACAAGTTAAAGTATGCTTGAATGGTGTACTGGTTTGAATTAATATAAATATAATAACGACCCTTCGAAGATGAAACGTAAAAATACCAAAAAGCAGTGGTAGTAAAAAAACAAAATACGCACATTTCTCTTAGTATTTTTGTTTTGTTCAACATTGTTTTTTTAGTTCTTTATGTTCTATAAAGAACCGCGCGAAACAGGAATTATTCCGAGTGTGATAGATATTTATCTGTTTTAAAAAATATGAAACATCTATGGTTTAAATCTTTGCATATTTAATCTTCGAATAAGCAATTTTTCAATTAAATTATCGCTTATAGGTATAAATAAAAATCCTAATTAATACTATATAGTAGAATCTGGGTTTGTTTCTGTAATCTATATAGGCATAGAAAAACAGTTCAGTACAATTTCCTCCCTTGTTTCCGATACCCTTTTTAGGGTTCCGTACCCCAAAAGGAAAAAACGGAACCCTTATAGGATCACTTTGTTCGTCCGTCCTTCCGTCTGTCTGTCTGCCAATACCCTTTATCTCAGGAACGCATGGAGGTATCGAGTTGAAATTAAAACGATATACTCAGGTCTACAGTCTCTTGAAGCTGTTAAAAAATCAAACTTCCAAGTTAACGTAAAAAAAGATACGGCCGTTTATGCCGCATAATTTGTACATTTAGTTACTAAGTACTATCATAGTAATGTTTAATACGCTGCTGTTATCCCTAAATAAATAAATAAATAAAACGTGTATTTCGACACTGTCAAGGGAATCAAAATTTATAGGGTATTTTCCGTTGACCTAGAACTATGAAATTTGGCAAGTAATACCGTCTTATACTACAAGTATAGAGAAAAATCTGAAAACTATACATTTGTAATTAAATCTAAAAAAAAAACAGGGTCTTTACGCAAGGACAATTTTTTTTTATAATATGTACCTACCTACAAATTTGTACGAAACCCTCGATGGGCGAGTCCGACTCGCGCTTGTCCGGTTTTTTAATTTATTTTGTTATTGCTATTAACGAGCTTTAGAATTATTAATAAAAAACGGTACTTATTTTTTTTTTTTTTGTGATGTCTTTGACTGCCACGCTGAGGTATCGAGTTCGATCCCGAGGCACACACCTCAGACTTTTCGAAGTTATGTAAGTATTATCTATATATTAATACGTGAAGCAAAAACTTTGTACCCCTTTTTACGAAAATTGCGCGGACGGAGGAGTATGAAATTTGGCACACTTATAGTTTATACAGAGAAAAAGTGACGAATGTTAATATTTTTATTAAATTTGCATTAGAAATACATTAAATTAATGAAAAACCACTACACGCACAAAACCATCCATTTGACACACGCAGTCGAAGCACGCAACTATGGTTACATATATCAATATATAATGAATCAGCAATATCTTACAGGCAAACTGGTCGAATTTCGAGCACTAGGCGACCGCTAGTTTAAATAATTATGGCTTGCTTTAACAATAGTGAAAGAAAACATCGTGAGGAAAACTGCATGTCTAAGAGTTCTACATAATGATTTCGAAGATTTCTGAAGTCTGCCAATCCGCACTGGGCCAGCGTGGTGGACTATGGCCTATCCCTTCTCACACTGAGAAGCGGCTCGTGTCCAGCAGTGGGACAGTTTTATATACAGGGCTGATAGTAGGTTAATGTTATTGAAGTTTTTTGTATTGTAAGTTGATATAAACAGGTATATACTCAGATATACAATGAACGAATGTAACCGAGTAGAAAAACATGGATTGAGAAAAGTAAATTCATATATCGACCCTTCAAGGGTGAAATATTGTACAAGCCATTTTGGTAAAAATGTGTTATTGATGTAACCTTATTAAGTTTTTCGAGCTGCAACGAACAGTTTTTTTTAATAAATTGATGATATTCTCAATAAAAATGGTTTGACTATCCAGAAAATACAGCAACATAAAATTTCTATTTTAATGATGTATAATCAATACTTTGACTTGCCACAAATGCTAAAAAATATATAATTCCATAATTAATAAGATTGTTAATAGAACCTTTTGCCCGCGGCTTCGCTCGCGTAAAAGTAGGTTAGTTTATGTTATTAACAGTACTTTTTCAAATAAAATATGTCCTATATTACTCGGTGATAATATAGCTTACTAATTGGTGAAAGGATTTTTATAATCGGTTAAATAGTTTTTGAGTTAAACCCTTACAAACAAACAAAAAATCAAATCTTTCCTCTTTATAATGTTAGTTTAGATAACATAACAATAGATTTTCTATTATTACTATCACCCGACAGTGCAAGGGTTAAATCTCGGTCCGACAGACCCACAATACATTTAGTGTAACTATACGAATGTGTATTTATACGAAGCATGCGAAGGGTTAAGTGTAGGCAGTTATTCTAGAAATTTCTATTTAGTGGCATGAACGTGGGTTAAATCACATTATTACTTAAAGTCACACTTGACCGCGCGTTTATGATTTTAAAGGGTCTTTCTCAATATTTATCCGGCGCTGGTTAGTTGCCAGATATCCGGGAAATACGTGAGTATAAGAGTTTTTCAATTTCAGCAGCAGTAGTGATTGCGATAATCCTATGGTGCTATGGCCTATGGCCTTCGATTTTATGGCCGGATCAGTTTAAATGTTGTTAGGGTTTCCTGTCATGGGATTTCTTGTTGTCCAAAAGAGCCAAATATAGACAATCGACAAGTGAAATCTATTCAAACAGCCTTTTGTTTGAACGTAAGCTTTGCTTATTCCTGAAAAATTAAAAGTACACTCTCGAGCTTTCTTAGTTTAACTAACAGTAAATTAAATCAAATTTGGCATCATACTTATAAGGCAGGATAATAAGTAATATTCCGTGCCTGCACTAAACATTTCATGGAAGGGCCGAAGCAAGCAGCCGAGGAGTCAAAGAGCTGCATGTGGTTCGCGAGCTGCGGGTTGCCGACCACTGTCTTAGTTGAAAGGAACTGTGCCAAGTAGGCGATAATAGTAATCTTCCATTAAACACACATGAGTAGTAGAGCCTCGCTGATTTCAGCATGAATGGGCCGACTCGACCGGGGAAGGACTACCCTCTCACAGAATATCGACGTGAAATAGCAGTAATCCTATTATTGTGTTTCGTTGGGTGTGTGAGAGTGCCGGAGGCCCAATCACCCTCATTCCCCCTTACCGCTCCTTCCCCTTCCCACTTCCTTTTTTTCCTAAAGGGTCGGCAACGCACAAGTGATTGCAGGCGTCCATAGGCTACGGTGACCACTTACCATCAGGTGGGCCATATGCTTGTTTGTAAACTTAGTTGTATAAAAAAAAATAGCTTTAAGTTTCCACTTAATTTATTTTATTGCCCTTGGTGGCAGACGAACACGTGGTCCACCTGATGGATATTGGTGACCGCTACTCATGGACTTCAGCAATGTCAGGAAACAGCAAAGCCGCTGCCTACCGTAAAAAAGAACTCTCTTTAAACCTCGTTTGAAGAAGGACATATCATAGCGCTCGGGAAACACCGAAGCTGGCAGTTCATTCCAGAGCTTGCTCGTACGTGAGAGAAATGATCGCTGAAAACGCACTGTCTTAGATTTGAACGCTTCCAGATGATATGGATGAACCCTGTTTCGTTGTCGAGCGAGAGGCCGCTGGTACCAAATCAAACAGTTCTTCAGAGCACTCCCCGTGAGAGTCGGTAGAACACGCAGAGAAACCCAAAGTCTCTCCTCAAATTCTCTCTGTTAAGAATTAAATTCCAGGTATACGTATATTTTTTGGATGTTCTACAAAATGTTTTCTAATAATATGATCTTTATCCATCAGTATATTATACAATTATAAACAAAGCTTATTATGTTTACGTAAAAGAAGAACTCTCTTTAAACCTCGTTTGAAGAAAGACATATCATAGCGCTCGGGAAACACCGAAGCAGGCAGTTCAATGCAGACCTTGTACTATTCTTGTGTCAAAAAGACAACTCCTGCATTATAATTAATTAGCTTTTGCCCGCGGCTGCGCTCGCGATAATTTAGAATTTGACAATCAATTCGGGTTGTACTCTGCTTGTAATAATATAATTTAATCATGATTCGAAAGACACGTGGCGCCATCTATTATCATAAGAACGTTATTATTGTTTTCCTCGGGAACAGTAATTATTTTCGGGATGAAAGATAGCCTATGTCCGTTTCTGTACACCTGACAACGTATATGCAAAATTTCAGGATGATCGGTTCAGTGGTTTAGGCGTGAAAAGGTAACAAAGAAACAAACTCATTTTCGCTTTTATAATATTAGTTAGGATTAGGATTACTGCGTCGCGGGGGTCTTTGCAGACAAACAAGAGACTCAGAGAACGCCCAGATTCTAATCAACTAGGTATTTGTAAATTCCAAAAATGTTTGACCCGCGTATCTAACTTACAACACTTGACGTACTGTCGAAGTGACTAATTTAACCACTTCCCTATTCGTGCAGTTAACCCGTCAACTGTCGAGCGGACATATGCTGTCCGCAAAAATGAGTCATCAAAAAAAAAAAAAAACGACAAATGTATGTCCGCTGCACACTTGACTTGTTGATTAGTCAAGTGTCGAGTGCACATACATTTGTCCGTTTGTGTATTGCTTGCACAATGAATTTTTAATTATTTTTTACGTATTTCCCCTAGACGTTCAAGAAGTTAAGCTAGATATTGTGAAGTGTGTGCCAACACGACAGCCCGTCCCTTACAGACCAGAAGTAAAAAAAAAAAAAAGAGGTCTATGCCCAGCGGTGGGCCAGCTTATAAACACAGCTAATATCATTACCCGGCGGCGGCTAACCGGCTTCGGCGAATGTAAAATGCTCTTAACAACCAAACCTCAGTTTCAAGGCCGCCATACTTGTGGCGTTTTCAATTTAATATTACAATATCGTGACCAAATACTATGTTCTTATACTGCTCACCTCCCATAAACTTTAGCGTAATAGTCGAATTATAATAATCATAATTAAAGTGAATAATTTCAATTCGGACTAAGTATAGTTTGATATGAAAGTAAATGTGAAGGTTTTGGAACATGTTTGTATGTTTGTTACTCAATCACGCGTAAACGGCTGAACAGATTTAGATGAAACTTAGCATACAGATAGACCAAGTCCTGAATTATCACATTTTTAGGTTCCTAGTATAGGCCCTCGTGTGATTTATGCAGACAAAACCGCTGACAAAAACGATATATCCACACTATTATTAAATGTAGAAAATATATGTAATGAATAAACCCAAACACTACCACAACGTAAAATCTCATTATAGGAAAGCCATTTTATCCAGCAGAAGTAACATCTTAAAGAATACGGTGGCATAGTTTCTGATTTAAATCCTTACAAACAAACAGACAAACAAACAAACGAAAAAGATTTTCCTCTTTATAGGTAATATTAGTAGATATGGATATAGATTTAACTACTTTATACAGATTTTATCGCGTTGATTTTTATTATACCAGTAAGTAAGTACAGTGTTTTATGCGAGCAAAGCCACTGTTAAAAAGCTATATGTCCGCAATCCTTACTAATATTATATATTCGAAAGTAACTCTGTCTGTCTATCTGTCTGTCTGTCTGTCTATTACCTTTTCACGGCTAAACCACTCAACCGACTTAGATGAAATTTAGCACAGATATAGTTTAAAACCTGAGGAAGGACATAGGCTACTTTTTATTAATGTAGGTACCACGCGGGCTGAGCCGCGCGCAATAGCTAGTAATATTATAAGAAGAAATGTTTGCGGTGTTTCCCGAGCGCTATGATATGTCCTTCTTCAAACGAGGTTTAAAGAGAGGTCTTCTTTCACGGTAGGCAGCGACTTTGCTCAACGGTTACCACTTTCCATCAGGTGGGCCACTTGCTCGTCTGCCACCAATGACAATAAATAAAAAATTAAAAAATGTTTTGCAAAATAAATTCAAACACAACAAGAACGACTTCAAAAATTCCTCATTATAGGAAAGTTTTATCCATAAGTAACATAGGCTATATAACATCACGCTACGAGCCAAAGGAGCGGAGCAGTTATTATAAACGTGGGTGAAACCGCGGGGACAACTCATCCTAATCCTAACTAATATTATAAAAGCGAAAATAAGTTTGTTTGTTTGTTACCTTTTCACGTCTAAACCAGTGAACCGATCATCCTGAAATTTTGCATATCCATTGTCAGGTGTACAGAAACGGACATAGGCTACCTGTCATCCTGAAAAAAATTACTGTTCCCGAGGAAAACAACAAAAACGTTCTTATGATAATAGATGGCGCCACGTTTCTTTCGAATCATAATTGAATTATACTATTACAAGCAGAGTACAACCCGAATCGATTGTCAAATTCTAAATTAACGCGAGCGAAGCCGCGGGCAAAAGCTAGTATTTTATATTTACATACTGTTGCGAAGCGAGCTCTCTTATGTTCAATAGAGTAGTTTTAAGGAGTAACTGCGTTAAATAGATACTACGAATGGTATGTTAAGCGAGAATATTTATTCTAAAGTTAATATTGGTAAAAACACTTAACAACTGGTTACTAAATGGTAAATTAACATTCAAAATGGTAAATTAAATTAAATTTTATTTTATTTTATTATTTATAGGAAAACTTACAGTTAACACAGTATATTAGAAAATCTTGTAACATAAATAAGGCCAATTACAAGTTCTCACTTATAATCTAATTAAATAACTTAAAAACTAACCAACATGCAACACAAATAATTACAAAAAAGAAACAAAAAAGTAATATTATGTTCAACCGCGATTACTGCCAAAAAACTGTTTACAACTTAATGGTTTAATGGTAGTTGAGCTCGGTCGCTGCTCGATTGCGAACTGACTTGGAAAGTGCAATGCACAAATGTAGAGCCCTGAGCTGTTCAGATGCGTAGCTCTGAACACATACAGTTTCGCCTTCTTCTTCTTTTCGTGTGGTTAGTGGCTAACCTGTTGTCAAGAGTTGTTCAAGCCGCCCGTAGGCCTCTGACATAGCTTAACGACTGCTGTCAATTTGAAACAACCGGGACCAACTTTTTACGCGCCCTCCGAAGCACGGAGACGCTCAGATGAAATACCACTAAGCGGTCACCCATGTATAGACTGACCGCACTCAACGTTGCTTAACCTCGCTAATCGTTTACCGATCAGTGAGTGCAACTGGCAGTTTCGCCGATGTTTAGACACTGCTCAGTCATCAACTGTCGCTGTTTTACATAGCGACTCTGCCATAAAAGGCGCGCTCGCGTGATGGGTGGCCTGTGAAGATGTACTAAGTGATCAAGTTATTGTTACTATGGCAAAACAATCAGTGCGGTATTCAAGACAGGTGCAAAAATTTTTTGCATTTTATAGGGTGGCAGCCAAATACTTATATGTCGAAGCGTCAAGAAAATTTATTTCTGCTTTAACGGTGAAGGAAAACATCGTGAGGAAACCTGCATGTGTAAGAGTTCTAAACAATGTTCTCAAAGATATGTGAAGTCTGCACATCCACACTGTGTCAGCGTGGTAGACTATGGCATAACCCTTCTCACACTTAGAAGAGTCCCGTGCCCAACAGTGGGACAGTTTAATACAGGGATGATATTATATATATATATTACTAGCTTTTGCGCGCGGCTCCGCCCGCGTGGTACCTACATCAATAAAATGTAGCCTATGTCCTTCCCCAGGTTTTAAACTATATCTATGCCAAATTTAATCTAAATCGGTTGAGTGGTTTAGCCGTAAAAAGGTAACAGACAGACAGACAGAGTTACTTTCGAATTTATAATATTAGTAAGGATTACTAGCTGACCCGCGCAACTTCGTCTGCTTCATATAAGAGAATTTTCCCCGTTTTGCAACATTTTTCATTTCTGCTACGCTCCTATTGGTCGTTGCGTAATGTTATATAGCCTATAGCCTTCCTCGATAAATGGGCTATCCAACACTAAAATAATTTTTCAATTCGAACCAGCAGTTCCTGAGATTAGCGCGTTCAAACAAACAAACTCTTCAGCTTTATAATATTAGTATAGATATCGATATATGTGTGACTAAATTCGTTTCGTGTATGTACTCGTTAGTGGCTAATCGTGGAAGCGATCGGTAGCGCTTGTAATTCCCACTGCGGATAACATCTACAATGGTCATTGATCGAATGCTTGGCCGTGGACCTCACACGGTCAGGCGATGCCGCCATTCCATAAAAGTGCTTTACCAACTAACATACGTCGATTAACAAAAGTAATGTGATTTTTTATTATAGAACTACGCGGAACCCTATTTTTTTTTCTAAAATCATAGTAGCCTAAGTTACTCCTTATAACATCAGCTATCTGCCAGTGAAGTCCCGTCAAAATCGGTGCAGCCGTTTCGGAGATTACCCGGAACAAACAGACAGATAGACAGACAAAAATTACCGTAATCTTAAGGGGCTCCATACATGAGGTAATGTATTTGCAGTATTATTGTCCTACCCTGACTCTCACTTATGATAATAATATAATATTCTATCAATAATAATATAATATTCTATCATTGAAAGGAGAACGATTGCTGGCAACAAAGTGAATGGAGCTCTACGCGCTTTTATGAACAGTCGAAATGTATCCGAAAAGGCACGTTTGGCTGTTCATAGAGGACTATCAGTGCCCACATTTATGTATGGAAGTGAGAGTTGGGTATGGCAAAAGAAGCATGAGAGCAGAATAAATGCTGTAGAAATGAGAGCGTTGAGAAGCATATGTGGTGTGACTCTGAAAGATAGAATAAGAAATAGTGTGATTAGAGAGAGATGCGGCATGAAAGTGGATATAGTTACAAGAATAGAAAAGGGTATGTTAAGCTGGTTTGGACATGTAGAAAGAATGGACGAGGATAGACTGACTAAGAAAGTTTATAAGGCTAGTGTGAATGGAACAGTCGCAAGAGGAAAACCTAGGCGAACGTTTTTCGATCAGATCGGAGGCGTTCTGGACAAAGGGCAGGTTAAGAGCTCCTTGAACTGACGGGCGTGTATGAGGAATGTGATGAAAGTGAATGAAGCCAGAGAAGTGTGTCAGGATCGTAGCAAATGGAAATCCGTAGTCTCTGCCTACACCTCTGGGAAACAGGCGTGAATCTATGTATGTATGTATGTAATATTCTATCACATACACACAACACCATCTAGCCCAAACTAAGGAGAGCTTATACTATGGATACTAGAAAATGGATAAACATACATATATACTTTTTTTTGTAAATACATACATGTTATACATAGAAACAACCAGACCAAGACAAACATCCATGTTCATGCACACAAATGTTTGACTTGTGCGGGAATCGAACCAGCGACCTTATGCGTGGCAGTCGGTTACACTAACCACTACGCCATCGAGGCCGTTAATATAGCTAGAAGGTATTCATTCAAATTTCCCAGTCAATGCTGACGCAAAGCAGATTAGTAACACACAACATATTGGTTTGTCGAACGGTTTCAGTCTCGAGGCGCTTCAATTGTATGGAAAAATAGTCATCTTTCTATAAAGTTTCTTCTTAAAGTACAAAAGTAGGTACACCGTTTCTAATTATTTGGAAGAATACGAATGAGCCGGCTTCTCTATAACCGCAACAGTAATATAACTGCTCACACTCAATACTGAAGAAGAAAACCTGTGCGGAATACAAAAAAGTAATATAAAAACGGACTTACCGTCTTAAAACCTCTGTACATAACTCTGATCTCCTGTTTCGAGAACTTCGTCTGTCTGCACAGTTCCTCTAGAGCGACAGGAATGGGCTTCGGAGTCCTACTCGGCTCCAACTCATACGCATGCTCTTCAACAGGAGATTCAGGCGGAGTCGCCATTTTGTATTAATTCTGCCTCTAATTCCCTTCAAACAGTTATAATTTTCTCGATATCATCATGACACTCTTAACATCAACGATTAAGTCCGTTAAAAATAACAGGTATTTAACGCATCACTGTTATTATCTGCTATATTTTCACTGTTATTTTTTAGCTATGGTCGATTTGACAGGTCATTTTGGCGGGAATTTTTACAGATCACCGGTTATAGCTGAATTGTGACGGCTGGTTTTCGGTTCTGAAACAAAACAGAACGTTTATTAGATTAGATTAATTACTAAGTATATCACTATGGTACACCACAACTGTGCTAGAACAGATGTATTGTCTTTAAATATATCTAACTAAATCCGGTTACGCATTTTTAAATTCCAGTTTTCGCGGAAACTGCTCTATAAAAAGTACATAAAAACACACGTTATTTTTTTAATACAACTAAGGTGGCAAACAAGCTTACGGTCCACCTGATGGTAAGTGATCACCGTAGGAAAAAGGAAGTGGGAAGGAGAAAGAGCGGGAAGGAGGAAAGAGAGTGACTGGGCCTCCGGCACTCTCACTCGCCGAACGAAACAGTAGGAATATTGGTATTTCACGTCGATATTATGTGAGAGGGTAGTCCTTCCCCGGCGAGCCGGCCGCCCATTCTTGCTGAAATCAGCGGGGCTCTACTATTTTTGTTTTCCTTCTCCGTTAAAACAAGCGACAATTAACTATTTAATACGCACATAACTTCGAAAGGTCAGAGTTTGCGCGCCTTGGGATCGAACTCGAGACCTCTGCGTGGCAGTCCAACGGTTTCCTACTAGGCTATCGCTGTTATGTATATAACCAGTTGCATATTATTAAATACTGTTTTGTTGCCAAGTCTAGGACAGTAATAACCCATGACCTATGGTATATATAGGTGAACGACCGCATTCCATAGACAATAGCTAAAGTAACACTGACTACTGTTTAGTTATTTAGCGGTAATTAGTGTTGATTGATTAATTGATATTTCGTTTTGTTATTGATTATTTTATTAATAAACGATCATTATAAGATAAGCAATTTGCTAAAAATTGTTCATCTGGGAATTACATATGAAAAGATTTAAATCACAGTGATTTATAGGAATGACTAGCTTTTGCCCGCGGCTTCGCTCGCCTAAATTTGGGTTACTTTAAAAAAAAAAAAATATAGACTTAACATAGACTCGGTAGCTTTCCAAAGGTGGGCGAATTTTCAAAATCGGTTAATTAGTTTTTGAATTAAATCCTTACAAACGAACAAAAATAGAATCTTTCCTCTTTATTTTTGTATAGATTATTATACGTATTATTATAGTATAGTATAGAAAAATAATATATATTTTTTTATCTTTTCAACTTTTCTACAAAAGACATCTGCCCCACTAGGAATAATTCCTGTGTCGCGGGGTATCTTGCAAACATTCAAACAATGGATATAAAAACTCCTAGAGTCAACACACCTATCGCCTCGTGGCGCAGCAGTAGTGAACGCGACTGCTGTGCATGAGGTCTCGGGTTCGAATCCCGGATCGGGCCAACAAAAAGTTATTGGGTTTTTCTGTTAAGAAATCTCAATAGCAGCCCGGAGTTAAGAAGTTCGTAGTGTTAGACACCCCCGTGCCTCGGAAAGCACGTAAAGCCGTTGGTCCTGCGCCTGATCTCTCTCCGGTCGTGTCGGATTACCGTAACATCGGATCATGAGAGTTATAATAATAATAATAAAGTTTATTGACATTAAAAAGATACATTCATTTGAACACATAAAAAGTATACAAATAATTTTACAGTCCACTTGTTAGACACTGGTACCCAAGTTAGGGAACAGAGAGTGTACTTGTGTTTGCGCACACACTTATGCACTATAATATCTCCTGCGCAGATGGCCAGTCTCCGTTAAAATTGGCCGCCGTGACCGAAATTCGGTCTGGTGGACATTAACTAATTTGTACATCACACAAATACAACGAACATCGCTTGGCGCAGTGGCTGTGTCGAGGCGACCACTGAAACCACTACACCATCCGTGCAGTCGAAATTGTATTGTTTGTCTGTCTGTCTGTCTGTCAATAACTACACACGGCTACACATCAAGTTAGACACCCTATATACGCATAACTACGGTACATACAAAATAGAGAACTGTCGGAAAGGGACAGTGCATCGTGGTGTCGATGTAATGGTAAAGATAGAGCGTCGCGTCCCGTTCAACGTGAATGAGACAAAATAACAAAAATATAACGCACTGTCTCGCACGATTCGCAGCGTTCAACTTCTAATAGTTCAAAGTCCAAACAGCCTAGGTTGATGTGTCGCTGTGTGTACAAGTTTCACACGATATATTCTACTTACTTTAATCCTAACTAATATTATAAATGTGAATGTGGATTTGTTTGTTACGCTTTCACACCTTAACTACTCTGCCGATTATTATAAAAATAGCTGCACCCCGCGGTTTCACCCACGTAACTCACGATTCCCTAGGAATATCGGGATAAAACGTAGCGTTTGTGGTAATCTAGGTCTCCAGCTATCTATATAACAAGTTTCATCGCAGTAGTTGTTGCGTGAAAGAGTAACAAACTTTCACATTTATAATATGTATTAGTAGGATAGGATTTCGCATACATGTCGTCTGGTATACAGTAATGGACATTATCCAGAAAAAAATACCGTTCCCGGGAGGCAGAATAAAAAAAGTTATTGACAAATTCCACATTAACGCAAGCAAAGCCACAGGCCAAAACTAGTTTATAATATTAGAAGGATTTAATTCGTCGTTCACCCATATGTCTGCTAGCACTTCATAATTAATATCACCCCGATTATAAATCTTGTCACAGACAGAGTGCATTTGACAAATAATTCATTAACTAGCCATCTTGGCATCCTCCTGAAGTTTCATGCAGACTGCAGGTGGTCTAAACTCGTGCCAAATGTCATGAAAATAGTTCTACTTCGTCAGAATTCTGTACTAAATGTTGTTATAAGATGAAATAGCAGCTTAGTCTGTCTTATGAACTGGTTATTCTATAAATGCGAATATGAGTTTGTTTGTTACGCTTTCACGCCTTAACTACTCGACCGATCATCATGAAATTTTGCATACAAGTTGTCAGGGATACAGACAAGGACATCTTTTTCTCCCTAGCCTTTATTATTCCCAAGTCACTTGGGGTCGGCTTTTCTGGTCTAACCGGATTTGACTGGATATCAGTTTTTACACGGAGCGGCTGCCACCTGACCTCCGCAACCCGAAGGCTAACGATACTCTAGGGCTAGACCAGTGTCAGGATATTATAGAGCACTGACTTCCCAATAACGACTGCCATAGATGTTCATGGCAACCGGGACCGACGGCTTAACGTGCTCTCCGAGGCACGGAGCAAGCGATAATTGTCAATCAATACGCACATAATTTCGAAAAGTCATATAACTACCGAAAGTCAGAGGTGCGCGACGTGGGTTCGAACTCGAGACCCTCTGCATTGCAGTCTGTTGGTTTCTCCACTGAGCTACCGCTGCTATGGTACATTTAATCAAGATAAAGAAATTTACAAGCATTCGAACAACGTACACAAAGAACTATGGCGCTATGGCGCTCTTTGGGGGAGCACTATGTCCAGCAGTGGACTATTATAGCCTGATGATGATGATGATGAAGACTCAAAGAATACCCAGATTCGGAACAACTACTTATTTGTGGATCACGCAATTTCTTGTCTCGTGTGGGGATCGAACCCACAACACTCGGCATACTAGCCGTGGCGGGGCGACCACCTGAAACACCACCCGTGCAGTAAAAGTCAATGATCGTGTGCAAAAAAAATATTTTATGTATAACTAGATGTTCCCGCGGTTTCACCCGCGTTTATCGTTACTGCGCCGCCCCCGTGGGTCGTAGCGTGATGTTATATAGCCTATAGCCTTCCTCGATAAATAAGCTATCCAACATTAAAATAATTTTTCAAATCGCACCAGTAGTTCCTGAGATTAGCGCGTTCAAACAAACAAACTCTTCAGCTTTATAATATTAGTATAGATTTACGCCGTATTTGACCTTTCATAATCTTTCTACATCAGAAGTACGTTCACATGATGTTTTAAAAGTTCAACGATTGGATTTGAACCCGTAACCTTTAGATCGTATGCTAACGTCTGCGCCGCTGAAATATTTTCGGCATGTGAAAATTAATATTGTACAGTATATCCTATCTAATATTATAAATGCAAATGTGAGTTTGGTACGTTTTTACGGTGTAACTACTCGACCGATAATCATGAAATTTCGCATAGACGTTGTAAGGGCTACAGAAAAGGACTTTGGGTCAGGGGCGTAACGTGGGTGTCAGTCGCCCGGAGCGGAAGAAAAATTTGCCGCTCTCTTATTTAGGTATTTCAATTTAAAGGTTAGTTAAAAAGTTCTTTAAAATGAGTGTATGTTATAGAAAATGCAGTAATTCTATACAAGTTTTCGGCAAGAACAGTCATCATTTTTGTGTATTGTACATCTATCTGTTCATTCGTCTTGTTTGTCCTGAAATGATTGAAATATTTATAAGATATTATTCTTATTTATTGTGAAGCAGCGATAGCTCAGTGGGGAGACCAACAGACTGCAATGCAGAGGGTTTTGGGTTCGAACCCACGATGCGCACCTCTGACTTTCGGAAGATATATGACTTTTCGAAATGATCTGCGTATTGATTGACAATTATTGCTGGCCCCGTGTCTCGGAGAGCACGTTAAGCCGTCGGTCTCAGCTGCACTGAACATCTATGGCAGTCGTTATTGGGCAGTCAGTGCCCTCTAATATCCTGACACTGGTCTAGCCTTCGGGTATCGTTAGCCTTCGGGTTGCGGAGGTCAGATGGCAGTCGTTCCGTCTAAAAACTGATATCCAGTCAAATCCGGTTAGACTAGGAAGCCGACCCCAAGTGACTTGGGAATAATAAAGGCTAGGGAGAAGATTCTTATTTATTGTGAAATTTTGCCGCCCCCTAAAATTGACGCCCGGGCGGGGCCACCCCTGCCGCCCCCACTACGGTTACGCCACTGCATTGGGCACCTTTCAACCAGACAAAAGTACTGTTGCCAACCCAAACTAATCTACATTTACGCGAGCGAATTCGCGGGCAAATGCTATAAGGTCTTCTCGTCACTACCACTACGTCGAGTGTTGTAGGTTCAAATCTTAAACGGGGTAAAAACTTGTGTGATCCACAAATAGTTGTTCCATGTTTAGATATATCGGGATCGAGCAGCGATAGCTCAGTGGGGAGACCAACAGACTGCAATGCAGAGGGTCTCGGGTTCGAACCCACGCCGCGCACCTCTGACTTTCGGAAGTTATATGACTTTTCGAAATTATGTGCGTGTTGATTGACAATTATCGCCTGCTCCGTGCCTCGGAAAGCACGTTAAGCCGTTGGTCCCGGTTGCCATGAACATCTATGGCAGTCGTTATTGGGAGAGTGTCGACACAAAAGATCCCACTTGGTCGAAGTGTCGCCGGTCTGCACTGACTGGCCCCCACATAAGATAAGATATCGGGATCAATATCCGAGTTTGGTAAAGTATTATTGAGCGACGGCAAGTGGTCTGAAAATATGATCAGTAGAAGGGCTTATATCTTATGTAACTCGGACCTGAAAACATAACTGACCAAATGTCGTTGTAATAATAATGTCCTCCAGGCTGGCCACAGGAGATATTATAGTGCACAAGTGTGTGCGCAAACACAAGTGCACTCACTGTTCCTTAACTCTCATGATCCGATGGGACGGTAATCCAACACGACCGGAGAGAGATCAGGCGCAGGACCAACGGCTTTACGTGCTTTCCGAGGCACGGGAGTGTCTAACACCGCAAACTTCCTAACTCTGGGCTGCTATTGTGATTTCTAAACAGATATTCCAATAACTTTTTGTTGGCCCGACCCGGGATTCGAACCCGAGACCTTATGCACAGCAGTCGCATTCACCACCGCTGCGCCACAGAGGCAATATCTCTACGAGTACCTGTAATTAGCTCTACGAGGGTATACATACATCCAATAATGACATAAGACAGTATTCCATGACATTTTGAAATCATTTTGTTCTTTTTTGAATTCGATTATTTGTTTTTTTATTTAACATACATTATGATGAAGTGTCGGTTGACAGCCAGTGTGTTTTAAGATAGATATGCACTCAAAACTAATGTCATTGGTTCGTGTTACTCGCTGGCAAGTTGCCAGACTAAAAAAAATGTTAAACTTTTTACACACAATACAATTCCAGTGATGGAATTTAAATGGCGACCGAAATTTCTGTGTTAAAATAATATTATTTATCTCGCTACTCTCGTTGGATATTTATAGATGTGTTATCTTGAGATCCAAGTTACGATTCCTACGATTTGATTGAAGATGTTCCGCCGGGGCCGCAGGATGAATGCGCGAGCGATCCCTGCCGGCCATAGACCGTGTGAAGGAACACCGTGGTAGGTTTATTCGGTAGGACTCGGGACTTCCTTTTTTTCGGGTGAGCCCGACATAGCCCTTCCGCCCGCCCCTGCGGAGGGGCATGCGTCACAGTGTTCCCCAACGTAAAAAAGGATAAGGTTGAAAATGTCAAAAAATTCTTATCAGCAAACACAAACTGCAGTAGGCTCGCTCATTATCTATACATATAATAAAATCGTAGGAAAGTCAAAACTGTACATTGAATATTTTTTTTAAAGAATACTTGAGGCGTGATCTACAATCGATATCGAAGCCAAAAATATAGTTTTTAGAATTTTTGTCTGTTTTTCTGTTTGTCTGTATGTATGTCCGGGCTAAACTCAAAAAGTACTGCATGGATTTACTTCAAATTTTGCATGAATAATTACTAACAGGTCGGGTCAACATATCGGCTACATATTATCACGCTATGACCTACAGAGGAGGAGCTGTGAATCTTTACTTTTCTTACGCATTCTGTGATAGCGTGTAATCTAACGACGCATATTTAAATGTTGTTTTTGAGTAAGCCATGCTATTATCTAGCTCTACACTATAAAAACTACGCCATTTAAGTAACTTGGGCAGAGAATTAAATAATAAGAACGGAAAACGGGCTAAGAACAAGAATTTATTTACTATCGGTTCCGTGCTACATAGTCGGCCAAGAAAGTGGTCTACCAATTTTGACAAAAGTTTCTGTGTGATCTAACATGGATCTAACTATCGCTAAGGTTGACACATGTTGACACATGGCATGACGTGAATATAATCCTATCCTAACTCATATTATAAAAGCGAAAATGAGTTTGTTTGTTACCTTTTCACGCCTAAACCACTGAACCGCTCATCCTGAAATTTTGCATATACGTTGACAGGTGTACAGAAACGGACATAGGCTACCTTTCATCCCGAAAAAAGTACTGTTCTCGAGAAAAACAATAACAACGTTTTTATGATAATAGATGGCGCCACGTGTCTTTAGAATCATGATTAAATTATATTATTACAAGCAGAGTACGACCCGAATTGACTGTCAAATTCTAAATTAACGCGAGCGAAGCCGCGGGCAAAAGCTAGTTAAATCTATAAAGCTGAAGAGTTTGTTTGTTTGAACGCGCTAATCTCAGGAACTACTGCTTCGAAATGAAAATTATTTTAGTGTTGGATAGCCTATTTGCCGAGGAAGCTTATAGGCTATATAACATCACGCTACGATCTACGGGGGCGACGCAGTAACTATAAACGCGGGTGAAACCGCGGGCCCATCTGATGAACCAGTAGTTCCTGAAATTAGCGCGTTCAAACAAACAAACTCTTCAGCTATATAATATTAGTATAGATTTCTGGTATTCTTAAAACCTAACCTCCCTAACCCCTACAGCTACGCTTTAAAGTGCTTTTGTTAGGAATGAGTTCATGTCGTTAGTTAGCAATAGGTGGGATCCGATCGGACTACCTTTCAATCACAAGTCTAATGCCTTATCCATGGGGACACTATCTTATGTCTCCCACATAAGATAGTGTCCCCATAGATAAGGCATTATAATTATAATAACCTCCAGCTTATAATAACCAACCATCCCTATAACATATCTTCGAGAACATTATGGAGAACTCTCAGCCATGCAGATTTTCTCACGATGTTTACCTACATGGTTATCTTATTTTATCTTATATGGGGGCCAGTCAGTGCAGACCGGCGACATTTCGACCCAGTGGGATCTTTTGTCTCGACACTACCAATAATGACTGCTATAGATGTTCATGGCAGCCGGGACCGACGGTTTAACGTGCTCTCCGAGGCACGGAGCAGGCGATAATTGTCAATCAATACGCACATAATTTCGAAAAGTCATATAACTACCGAAAGTCAGAGGTGCGCGACGTGGGTTCGAACTCGAGACCCTCTGCATTGCAGTCTGTTGGTCGCCCCACTGAGCTATCGCTGCTCGCCCATGGGGACACTAAGACCTCCGTCTACCCTTTCGGACACATACAGGAGTAAATATATATATGTATACACTAAAAGCTAATGTTAATGGTCTATGTTACCCCGCTGGCAAGTTGCCAGACTAAAAAATGTTTATTTTTCACACAATACAATTCCAGTGATAGAATTAAAACGGCCCGCGGGGTTTCTTTCTATTTATAACTTAGTTTTATTATTACATAAAGATACGCTGGGGAATTCAACTGATGCTGGTCAAGCATTCATTGCACAAAAGAAATGCTTAAGAGCTGTCTGTGGAGTAGGTCCACTTGACTCCTGTAAACCTTTGTTTAAAAAACTTAATTTGCTGACATTGACCTGCATGTATGTTCTTGAAGTATCAGTATTTGTAAGGAAGTATAATGATTTTTTCAAATTTAAGGGGGATCATGTTACTAAATACAGACCAAGAGATCCTACTAAAATATTAATTCCATTTTGTAGAACAACCTTAAATAAAAATAATGTTTATCACATGTGCATATCAGTTTTTAATAAACTGCCTAGGAGTCTAAGAGAACTTCCATTTAAATATTTTAAACTCAAGTTAAGAAAATGGCTAGTAGATAAGTGCTTTTACATAATAGAAGAGTTCATGCAACATAAAACCAATGAATCTGATTATTTATAAATGTTAATATAATGTAATATAATAATGATTAATATTCTAAATAATAATATAGTTTGCCATTTTGTTACTAATATTTTAATTGTTTTATATAATTATTAATATTTGCATGCCTAATATAGGCAGAATATAGCCTGAACTGAAATGGTGAATCCATTGTTAAATCTGGTACCACCTGTATTCTGTGGAAATAAATGTTTAAATCTTTCTTCTTTCTTCTTTCTGTTTTTTTTGGTAGACGTAGGCAGAGAGTACTGGTTTCCACAAATTATTTATCTATACTAATCCATATTATCCTTACTAATATTATAAATGCTACATAGACAAATAACTAAAATGTAAAAAAAAAAGTCCCTGGCTTTTCCCACGATAGGGGTCAAGGCTCATAACCCAGTAAAAAAAAAATATTGTAAATGCGAAAGTAGCTCTGTCTGTCTTTTACGGCTAAGCCATTGAAATCATTTTGATGCAATGTGGCAAGGAGATAGATTGTTATCCTGGGGATAGATATAGTCCACCTTTTATGTGTTTGATCCCGTGAGATGCGGGCGCAGCCGCGGGCAGAAACTACATAAACTGCAAGACGTAACCTTACGAACAAGCTTATGGCTATCACAATCTATACTATCTATACTAATATTATAAAGCTGAAGAGTTTGTTTGTTTGTTTGTTTGTTTGAACGCGCTAATCTCAGGAACTACTGGTTCGATTTGAAAAATTATTTTAGTGTTGGATAGCCTATTTACCGAGGAAGGTTATAGGCTACATAAAATCACGCTACAATCCACGGGGGTGACGCAGTAACCATAAACGCGGGTAAAACCGTGGACACATCTAGTAATATTATAAAACTGAAGAGTTTGTTTGGTTGAACGCGCTAATCTCAAGAACTACTGGTTCGAATTGAAAAATTATTTTAGTGTTGGATAGCTTATTTATCGAGGAAGACTATAGGCTACATAACATCACGTTACAACCAATAGGAACAGAGCATTCATGAAAAATGTTGCAAAAACAGGGAAAATACTCTTATGTGAAGCAGACTAAGTTGCGCAGGTCAGCTAGTAAAATATATCTATATCCTATATCTTCTGAAACCCTAACATTATAATTACCAATATAAAAGAACCCATAAACCATAAAATAACTCAAGCGTAAAAGATAAGCAGTTTTCAATTTTTTGCCGCCTTTTTTACACAAAATGGCGGCCGTACTCATCCATTTTCCCGCCATTAAAACCCTTCTTTTTTATGAGCATTTTAAAAGGTGTACGTGTCGCGTTCGGCCAGTTATTAGTACAAACAGAGAAAGATTTATGACGGCGGGTAACATTGGCCCAGAATATGAATAAAAAGATTTTTATCACGTGTATTAGGGTGGTTTTTGTTTTGTATGTTTTTTTTTAATTGGGGCAAGCTTGGTTGTGTGACGGGGTAATTTGTTTTAAAATTTATTTCGGTATATTTGATATGAAACGTGAAACAGGGCCGAATGGTTATACTATTTAGTTATAATAAAATAAGTATTAATACTCTTAAGAAAAGACTGATGGCTGTATTGCTGGATTGTGTATGTGTCGTCTAGCAGTGCAACTTTAAGTCACTATAAGTACGAAGTATATTAAATTGTATGTAAAGTCTGTCATATTTTATTTTGTTCTTAACTTTAAATATTGTTTCTTTTTTTTACTATTGTGAGCTGAGCTATTTTTTTTAATGTATGCTGATAATTTGTACTAGAATTTAAGAGCGTGTCTCGCCGTTAAACTTTTCATTTGGCGAGTATTATGTATAATGTTACTAAATTACCACAGTATTATACTTAAATAAAAAAAACTTAAGATAAGTTTTATTTATCTCATGTATTTATTCTGAAAAGAAAACCATAAAGTGTTAACTTAAATTTACGACGCCCATCTATGAATGTGAAGCCAAAGATGTATTACATCCAATTTTCGCGAGCTATGTTTAAGTTCTATGTAATTCCGGTTATTAGCTATTAAGAATTTCCTATAACCCGACTCTCCTTAAGATTTTCTTTGTCCAAGTTTAATATTGATTTATTGCTTTCTACTCGGCATATTTCTACACTTTGTGATCCAATTGAGCATATCTTATACATAAAAACGAATTATACATACCTACATACATACATAGATTCACGCCTGTTTCCCAGAGGGGTAGGCAGAGACTACGGATTTCTATTTGCTACGATCCTGACACACTTCTCTGGCTTCCTTCACTTTCATCACAAAGTGAAATAGTTAGTAGTACCTACCATAACTGTTGCAATATTGGGCTGCAAAGTTTTTGTCGGCCTCGATGGCGTAGTGGTCTGTGTAACCGACTAACACGCCTGAGGTCGCGGGTTCGATTCCCACACAAGTCAAACTTTGTGTGCATGAACATGGATGTTTGTCTTGGTCTGGGTGTTTCTATGTATAATATGTATGTATTTACAAAAAAAGAAGTATATAATATGTATGTTTATCCATTGTCTAGTACCCATAGTACAAGCTGTGCTTAGTTTGGGCTAGATGATGTTGTGTTTATGTGATAGAATATTATTGTTATTATTATCATTACTTATTACTGGCTGGGTCGCCATGCAATTTTGGGTGTTACGTGACAAAATAAAAGATGTTGCTTTGGCGGTAAACTATTGTGTAATGCATACGCTTACATAGAATCCTTATATTATATAGTAGAGAAGGCGCGTCACACAATACACTGTAAAATACAACGAATTTTCTAAATCTACTCAAAAATAATATTCTTGTAGCGACACATATTGTGTAGAGACAGACCGCTCACGCGTTAGTTTTATATAGGCTCGCTATTGTGTGTGCACAGCGCGGCAGTCGTCCCCCAAACCCGCTCAGCTAGGTCGCATTATTATGTAGTTTATTGTATATATAACTGGTACCAGAGAATATACACCCATATCTACAATGAAGCATTTTATTTGAACATCCGCAACAAGACAAATCCTTAACCCCTACATTCTATTCTAATAATATTCTATCACATACACACAACACCATTTAGCCCAAACTAAGCAGATTTTGTACTATGGGTACTAGACAATAGATAAACATACATATATACATTTTTCTTTGTAAATAAATACATATTATACATAGAAACACCCATACCAAGACAAACATCCATGTTCATGCACACAAATGTTTGGCTTGTGCGGCAATCGAACACGCAACCTCACGCGTGGCAGTCGGTTACACTGACAACTACGCCATCGAGGATTAAATTAAGCGTTTCAAATAGGAGTGATTATCAAATGACAGAAAATGGATGGATGATACAAACCGTGACGTAACCGCTATTTAAATGCAGCGAGGGAGACAGCGATATATCCTCACTACACCTCCACTATCTTTTATATACAAAGGAGACCGATCACCTTGTATGGGACCCTGGCCTGGGCGTGAACAATTTTATATTGTAATAACAATATTAATTTTGAGTAATCTAAACAAAGTAGATAACATTATTCTTTGAAGTTTAGTATCAAGTTCGTTAAATAATAACATAAAACACATTTGTAGGGACACATTGTACTTACTCATTTATGTGCTTACATAATATATAAATGTATACGTGTTATTATAGTGACGGCTGCGCCCGTCGGATATGGCAGTCGCAAATATACGGAGTAACAGTTAACACGTAGTATCATTTCCATACACTAAATACCTTCCTTCTGATTAGGTATATAGTTTAAGAATACCTAAACATTGTTTAAAATAAATATTTATTTACATCACCTTCATAAGTTATTAAATTATTTTCCAAAAACTGGGCTGGTGAACTGACATTTTCATATCTCGCCCAGCTTAGGTACCATATTACAGACATTATGTGAGCACAGCAACCAACAGTCCTTCGGCCGACTATGCAGTTGCAGTAATACTGCCTTATTGCTTCCAGGCTGTGTGTATTATTTTGATATATTATATAAATAAAATACGTCAATTTCATACTACTGGATGATAACCAAAATATACTATGTATTTAAACAAAGCTTTTAATATTTTACTTTGTATATAAAACGATTGTCCACGTGCAAGTCGAATATGGGCGGTCTCTTTTAAAATATTAATTACTCTCTTATTTTGCAATAAATTTCAATCCCTACTATTTGTACAGTGAGCTGCAAAAACGCATACCCATGTCAAAATTAAAATGGTATAAGCCGGTAACTGACGCCACCTAACGGAGATCGTTAAAAGAACAGTTATGTAGTTTATTTATATTGCATTATATGACGGTGCACTACAATAAAATTAAAAGAAGTAGATTTCTTAATAACTCAACTTATTATAATTTTCCTTATTATAATTTTTTTACTTTTACTTTAAACTATTGTGAATAGGGCTTCTCTTCACAATAGTTTATTTAAAAAAGAACACATTTCAGGGTAAAACAAGAAGCATAGAATTACAAATGAATTTATAAATTTATAGAATAGTTTACTTTATAGATACTTTCGATGACTCGCTATTCTGTTCGTACGCAAACATCATTCTGTCCCTGTGTTCGAGTGTATTTTCGGTTGAGATTATAATCCTTACTATCCTTATCCTTACTAATATTATAAATTCGAAAGTAACTCTGTCTGTCTGTCTGTTAACTTTTCACGGTTAAACCACTCCACCGATTTAGATGAAATTTGGTACAGATATAGTTTAAAACAACAAAAAAGCTTTTTATTGATGTAGGCACCACGCGGGCGGAGCCGCGCGCAAAAGCTAGTTTCTTATAAATTTCACCTATTTGCTAAAATGAGTACGCGTTGCAATATTTATAAAGTTCATCATCCATCTAGTTCATTCATATTCATTCTAATTCGAGTATTCACAGAATGTTGGACATTAAAGTATCCATGCAATATTACTGTACATAAACATTTCTATTGATTGCTATTGGCTTTTCTATGTAAAATTATATACAAAATCCAATAGGAAACTACCCTATTTCACTGCGAGGCCAGCGTAATGAAATTTTTAGCCAAGTGTGGATAATTTCCGTTTGATCTGGTTTCACAGCTGTGAGGAGAACTCTGATCAAAGCAGAATTTTTATGAAGAAATCCCAAGTCAAGAGTGCTTTAAGCCGACGGGGGCGTGAAGAACCATGATGAAAGTGAATGTACCAAGTGTGTCTGTAGTATCTGCCTACCTCTCTAGGTGAGAGATTTAATTATACTACGTAATCTATACAAATAAATAAAATTGAAGTGTCTGTTTGTAATATCAAAGTAACAGCTTTTTATCTAAAGCAAATGAAAGTATATAAGTTATCTATACGAAAACATCTATATTTAAAATTTTTGTCTGTCTGTTTGTTCCGGCTAATCTCCGAAACGGCTAAACCGATTTTGACGGGACTTTCACTGGCAGATAGCTGATGTTATAAGGAGTAACTTAGGCTATTTTGATTTTAGAAAAAAAATAGGTTTCCGCGGAGACAAACACTTTTTAGTTAAAACCTACGCGGACGAAGTCGCAGGTAACAGCTAGTCTATACTAATATTACAAAGAGAAAAAGATTTGTATTTTTATTTGTAATGAACAAACTTAAAATTAATAAGCCGAGTTTAAAAGTTCTTTCACCATTACCAAGTTATTGTATCCAAAAGTTAAATCTATACTAAAAAAGCTGAAGAGTTTGTTTGTTTGCTTGAACGCGCTAATCTCAGGAACTACTAGTTCGATTTAAAAAATTATCTTAGTGTTGGATAGCCTATTTATCGAGGAAGGCTATAAGCTATATAACATTACGCTACGACCCACTGCGGCGGTGCAGTAACGATAAACGCGGGTGAAACCGCGGCAACATCTAGTAGGCTATACAACATTACGCTACCGGCCACAGGAGCTGAGTAGTAATCATAAACGCAGGTTAATTGTTTGCAATTAATAAATTAAAAACTCATTGGTCCGATTTAAAAATTCTTTCATCATGAGAAAGCTACTTTATCCAGGAGTAATATAGGCTATATAACATCACACTGCAAGTCATGGGAGCACGGCAGTAATCATAGGTATAAGTGGTTGAAACAGCGGCAGACAGTTACTATCATTTTTTGAACTGTCACTCAGAGGTCTCGAGTTCGATCCCAAGGCACAGACCTCTGACTTTTCGAAGTTATGTACACACGGCTACACATCAAGTTAGACACCTTATATACGCATAACTACGGTACATACAAAATAGAGAACTGTCCGAAAGGGACAGTGCATAAGGGTGTCGATGTAACCAGGCACAGAAACAGACTTAACCTACCTAGTTCGCGACTAAACATGCACTCGACTAGTACATTTGTAATGTCTATAAAAATATATAATAAATTACCAGGTACCATAAGAAGCGAAAATAAATACAACAGCTTCATTAATAAACTAAGACAATTTCTCCTCAACAAAAGCTATTACAACATAAATGAATATCTAAATGACAAACTTTAATTACAAACTAATTTAATATACCTACAATAATTTAAAACATAGTTTTTAAATAAATTCATATTATTATTAGATATATAAATATAAATAAAAAATAAACAAATTGAAAATAGAATTTAGGTACCTACTTAAATTTTTGATTACTTATTTCCATTTAATTAATTTTAATTTATTTATTGCTGCAATATTTAAAAAATTATACCAGTGGCTTCCTCCTTTCTTCTCTTCTATCTATGTTGCCGTGCCCGACAGGGTCCATATTTGGTCTATTGTATTATTTTTTGTAACAAATTGTAATTACATATGGAGAGCAATAAAGCATTGAAATTGAAATTGAAATGTAATGGTAACGATAGAGCGTAACAAAAATATAACGCACTGTCTCGCACGATTCGCAGCGTTCAACTTCTAATAGTTCAATGTCCAAACAGTCTAGGTTGATGTGTCGCTGTGTGTACGAGTTAAAGGCGGAAACATACTTACGTGTCGTTGCGTATCGTGACGCGCCAGAAGCATATCGATTTCATACATTTAGTATCCGCTCGAATGTATGGCCGCAACTTTGCGCAACTGTCATTTCAAGGAACAGACATTCATTTGTTTAATATACGCAGCATGTGATTTTATGCCATCCTTTGTCTTTGCTATACCCTTTTGTTAAGGTTAGATATAATAATAATAATAATATCAGCCCTGTATTAAACTGTCCCACTGCTGGGCACGGGCCTCTTCTCACTATGAGAAGGGTTAGGCCATAGTCCACCACGCTGGCCTAGTGCGGGTTGGCAGACTTCACATATCTTCGAGAACTTTATCGAGAACTCTCAGATATTCAGGTTTCCTCACGATGTTTTCCTTCACCGTGAAAGCAAGCGATAATCAACTATTTAATACGCATATAACTTCGAAAAGTCAGAGATGCGCGCCTTGGGTTCGAACTCGAGACCTCTGCGTGGCAGTCCAACGGTTTCCCACTAGGCTAAATCAGTCATAATTTAAACATGCTAAATATACGCATCTGTTTAGACGCCTTTTAGAGGTCGATCGGACGCCTCCTAGAGGCGTCTCGACACATGCTCGTATTTTGAAATAGACTTCTAGGAGGTCGATCGACAGTTGACGGCATATGGTTAGGAACATATTTGCATGTCGTGACGCGTTCTGTGAAATGTATGAAACTGATATGCTTCTGGTGCGTCTCGACACGCCACGACACGTAAGTATGTTTCCGCCTTAAATAGTAAATTATCGCTCGTTTTAACGTTGAAAGAAATTAACGCGCGGAATCCTGCATGTCTCAGAATTAACCATTATGTTTTCAAAGATAATATATGTGAGGTCTTCCAACTCGCACTGGGCCTGCGTAGTATACTGTGGCCTAATCCTTCTCAAACTGAGAACAAGAAAATTTTATATAAAGGGCTGGTATTATTATCATAATGTTAAATAAATGTACGGACAATATACTGACTGACAAATTCCAGCGTCTGGCCTACACCATGTAAAAAGAAAAAAGAAATTGACAGAGAGAGTAGAGTTCTTGTATCTTTACTCTACAAAAACTCTGATGGTCACGCACCGGAAGACGCAGCAGGGGTAGGCTCCCCACAAGGTGGACCGACGACCTGGTAAGGTTTGCGGGTAATGGCTGGATGCGGTTGGCCCAATGAAAACCTTGGGGGTGGCCTATGTCCAGCAGTCTACGTCTTTTGGCTGAGATAATGATGATGGTGATGAAATATAAATTCAGGGTACTCTTAGTATGAAGGATAATATAACTACCCAATCTCTTTTATTCTCTCTTATAATTTATAATTCTGAGGTTATACCTCCGAAATTCAGCATTACATATAAAAAATACAACTAAACCGTGTAGGCAAGTTTTTATTAAAAAAGGTTTCCTTTTACGACCTCCAACGATCGGATACACACTCGATGCTCTGTAATAATGTATATTCTGTATGGCAACACTGAAGCAGATATTGCTTTTTTTTTCAGCTAAAGTGCCGGTGTTGCTATAAGTGGAAATTTATTTTACCTGTGGTAATTTTTGGCGGGTTTATGACAGGAGGTGGTAATAATGTTTTTTTATGTGAATAGGAGTGGATTTGTGGTTCGATTTTATTATATAGTCTACGAACGTGTGGTGTTAGTAAATATATAATATCAGCCATTTTAAACTGTTTTACTGCTGAACACGGGTCTCATTTAAGTACCTATGAGGAAACTTAGGCTACAATCTACCACTCAGGTTTGTTGGTAGACTTTACATATCTTCAATAGCTTTATGCAAAATTTGAATACCTAATAAATTATGCAATTTTATTTTTAATAATATCTACTATTTTATCACATACACACAACACTAGCTCAATTTAAGCATAGCTTGTATGTACTATGGGTACTAGACAATGGATAAACATACATATATATGTACTAGATGTTCCCACGGTTTCACTCGCGTTTATCGTTACTGCGCCGCCCCCGTAACTCGTATCGTAATGTTATATAGCCTATAGCCTTCCTCGATAAATAGGCTATCCAACACTAAAATAATTTTTCAAATCGAACCAATAGTTCCTGAGATTAGCGCGTTCAAACAAACAAACAAACAAACTCTTCAGCTTTATAATATTAGTATAGATGTAGGTACTTTTTTTTTGTAAATACCTACATACATATTATACATAGAAACACCCAGACCAAGACAAACATCCATGTTCATACACACAAATGTTTGACTTGAGCGGGAATCGAACCCGCGACCTCAGGCGTGGCAGTCGGTTACACTAACCACTACGCCATCGAGGCCGCCAATTCTTTAAAAACTAAATGAAAATAAAAGAAAAAGGAGTACTTGGTAAGCAACACTGGTACCTACTGTGTTCAACCCAATGATTAAAACTATTAATACTCTTAGACTGATGGCTGTACCTATTGCTGGATGGTGTACCTATGTGTCGTCTAGCAGTGCAACTTTCAGTCAGCAGGTATAAATAAGTACAAAGTACATTAAATTATATGTGAAGTCCGTCATATTTTATTTTGTTTTTAACTTTAAATATTGTTTCTTTTTTTTTAACTATTGTGAGCTGAGCTATATTTTTTTTATGTATGTTGATAATTGGACGTACTTTCTGAAAAACGTTCCAACCCACACTCGGGACAAAATCGAGTTATTATTAGCAAATTAGTGACGGGGTTACTATTTACTGGCTGGAAAAATGTAGTAGCTCTACTATCAGGATATATCCTATTTTAAGTACCAGCAGAACATTATAATTAAGAATTTTTGTACCTAGACTGTTTTCTACTAATATGTACCTACTTGTATTTTTGTGCCAATAAAGAAGTTTATTTATTTATTATTTATTTATTTATTATTTTCTCGACCAGATCGGAGGCGTTCTGGACAAAGGCCAGGTTAAGAGCTCCTTAAACCGACGGGCGTGTATGAGGAATGTGATGAAAGTGAATGAAGCCAGAGAAGTGTGTCAGGATCGTAGCAAATGGAAATCCGTAGTCTCTGCCTACCCCTCTGGGAAACAGGCGTGAATCTATGTATGTATGTATGTATTTATTATATCACTCTAAATATGAAATCATGACTTAGTAGCCCAAACCCACATGTATGAAGAAGCAATACGGGATTGAACTTCAATCACGATTATCTCAAAATGTTAACTTTGTGGAGTGGAACGTTTTTCAGAAAGTACGTCTAATTTGTATCTACTAGAATTTAAGAGCGTGTCTCGCCGTTAAACTTATCGTTTGGCGAGTATTATGTGTAATGTTCCTGAATTACCACTGTATTGTACATAAATAAAAACAAAAAAAAAATTAACAGCTCCTTCCCCTATTCTTTCTCTATCTTTTCTTTAATCCCTTTCTCTGGCCATTAACGCGCAAGTGATACATCTGGTATTCCCAGCAATTATAGGCCATAAAAACTTATTATTAGGCGAGCCGTATGGTAGACTTAAAAACACTTCCCAGACAGGCTGCTTCAGGTTTCAGCTGGATAGATACCCTATCCCCCTTATTTACCAGCATGATGTTTTCACATCATTTTACAATGATACACCGATCATATCGCCCGAGTTATCGCCCATAACGTTTTTATTCCTGTATTCGAGTTGTAAAATGGTAAGTATAGATTTTATTACTATTGTTATGTAGACGAAAGCGTCACAAAAGTCACAAAATATAAAAATACAGAGCGCCTGCTGAATAATACATGACGTAGTAGGTAGTGTAACCGACTGCCATGCCTAAGGTCGCGGGTTCGATTCCCACACAAGTCAAACATTTGTGTGCATAAACATGGATGTTTGTCTTGGTCTGGGTGTTTCTATGTATAAAATGTATGTATTTACAAAATAAAGTATATATATGTATGTTTATCCATTGTCTAGTACCCATAGTACAAGCTCTGCTTAGTTTGGGCTAGATGGTGTTCTGTGTATGTGACATAAAATTATTATTATTATTATACATAGAATCACGCCTGTTGCCCAGAGGGACAGGCAGAGACTACGGATTTCTATTTGCTACGGTCCTGATACATTTCTCTGGCTTTATTCACTTTCATCACATTCCTCATACACGCTCGCCGATTGAAGGTGCTCTTAAGCTGGCCTTTGTCCAGAACGTCCCCGATTTGATCGAGAAACATTCGCCTAGGTCTTCCCCTTGCGACTGTTCCATTCACACTAGCCTTATAAACAGTCTTTTCTCGTCCATTCTTTCTACATGCTCAAACCAGCTTAACATAACCTTTTCTATACTTGTCACTATATCCTCTTTTATGCCTCATCTCTCTCTAATCACACTATTCCTTATTCTATCTTTCAGAGTCACACCACATATGTTTCTCAACGCTCTCATTTCTACAGCATTTATTCTGTTCTCATGCTTCTTTTGCCATACCCAACTTTCACTTCCATACATAAGTGTGGGCACTAATAGTCATTTATGACTCCAGAAGCAGCACAGGGTATATACAATCACGCTACAAGCCACGAGAGCGGAACAGTAATCATAAACATGGTTGAAACCGTATGATCAGGCTGCTATTTAATACGCATTTATGTGCGTGCTTCCAGAAGTCAGAGGCGCGGGTGTGATCGAATCCGACACCACCTCGTGGCAATTCAACGGTCTCCCACGAGGTTACTGCCAATAAAATACATGAAAATAGATGGTAGCGAGATTTCCCCAGAGGCAGGTTGTGAAATTAACGTATGAACAAAACTTCCACCTCACTGCGTAATATACAAAGCGAGTTTATTTATTTTTCAACTACGGAGGATTTGGCATACTGGATGCGTTCTGCGGTCTACGGTCAGGTCAAAGTGAACGCTGCCCGCATAATGTATGAACAACATTGTCGGTCTCTATATATTTAGTATAGATAAGCGATCCGACCGTGCGAGCATGATCAAAGAACGCGGGGGAAGGCAGGACGCGTATGGGCAGCTAGGCGGGCAGCGGGCGGCGGACAGAGGGCACGGGCAGGCGGGCAGCGGGCAGGGCAACGGTCACGGCTCGATTAAAACACAAAAGAACTGATCACCACTGATTCACGCAGTCAAATGCCGCTGTTTGCCCTGCCCACATCGCTGACCGGTTTCCCTGCCCGGACCGCTGACCGATTGCCCTGACCGGACCGCTGACCGATTGTCCTGAGCGACAATGTTGTTCATACATAATGTGGGCAGCGTTCACTTTGACCTGACCGCAGACCGCAGAACGCATCCAGTATGCCAAATCCATAAGCGGTCGGTTTTCTATACACAGTTAATAAAAAGCAGCGATACCCTAGTGGTAGGCTGTTACACTGCGACGCAGAGGTGTCGACTTCGATTCCAAGGCGCGCATCTCGGATTTTTCGAAGTTATGTCCGTATTAAATAATTAATTATCGCTCGCTTTAACGGTAAAGTATAACGTCGTGAGGAAACTTACTTAACTGAGAGTTCTCCAAAATGTTCTTGAAGATATGTGAAGTCTGTCAACCCGCACTGGGCCAGCGTGGTGGACTATGGCCTGATTCTTCTCACATTGAGAAGAGGCTCGTCCCCAGCAGTGGGACAGTCTAACACAGGACTGATATTATATAAAAATATCAAAAACCTTTTACCCGTGGCCTATTTATATCGTAATCAACAACTTTTGTTGTCATTTACTTAATGTGTTAATTATGTACTTTATTATTTATTGAAATCAAACTACTATATACGGATTTTAGCGCGTTGTTTATTTGACACTTTATTACAAAATTTTGAAAACTGTTACACTACTACTACTATTAAACTTTACTACTGTTTTCATTAAAAATTAAAGAAAGGCTTTGGGCGTGTTCCTATGTTTTCTTTTTTTATATAATCTTGTCAAATTTGTTTTCTGGATGTTTGAACACAGCGGAAAACCTGGCCAATTTTTGAGGTTTTTAAAGGCTCATGTCTCTTTTAATAATTAATTTATGAAAAAAAGGAAAACATAGGGACATGCCAATAGAGGCCATACATTTTTTCGAAAAATTATTGTTCTCCTGACATTATCCAGGGAAGAAACAGGGGACTACGTTTGTATGGAAAAACGGCCCTTGAGTTTCCTCTTAAACTACTATTGTCAAACACTTTTACTAGTTATTGTTACCTACTTCTATAAAAGCTATTAAATTTATAATAACTATTTACATTTAGATTTAATTTTACACTTTCCCTGACGTTTCGGTTGCTTTTCAGCAGCCATATTCACGGGGAGAAGCTAATCCTTCCTAATCCTAACTAATATTATAAAAGCGAAAATGAGTTTGTTTGTTTGTTTGTTTGTTACCTTTTCACGCCTAAACCACTGAACTGATCATCCTGAAATTTTGCATAAACATTGTCAGGTGTACAGAAACGAACATAGGCTACCTTTCAGACCGAAAAAAAAATACTGTTCCCGAAGAAAACAATAATAACGTTCTTATGATAATACATGGCGCCACGTGTCTTTCGAATCATGATTGAATTATATTATTACAAGCAGAGTACAACCCGAATTGATTGTCAAATTCTAATTTAACGCAAGCGAAGCCGCGAGCAAAAGCTAGTATAATATAATTTAACAGTCTGGATTAAATTGTCACAGTAACCAACATCTGTTTCGATATAAATTTCATCGCCACCCATCCGATAAAAACCTTGACAAAGTACCTTAACCTTCCTAATCCCTGAACTAGGAAGTAAATGCCCTATCAAAACGTATTATACAGTCAGTAATAAATTATTCTAACCACATTCTATATAATATTTTCGTTGGGCCAATACCTACTACTTTATATTTTAGTTTATTTTAGTTTGGTACAAGGCCATTTAATTCACTTCACGCATTTGTTTAGTTCTAATCTTATAAACTGGCTAGTTCCTGCGGCTTTGCCTGCGTGTATTCCACTAGAACACATATAATATACTAGCTTTTGCCAGCGGCTTCGCTCGCGTTAATTTAGAATTTGACAATCAATTTCGGGTTGTACTCTGCTTGTAATAATTATAATTCAATCATGATTCGAAAGACATGTGGCGCCATCTATTATCATAAGAACGTTATTGTTGTTTTCCTCGGGAACAGTAATTTTTTTTGGGATGAAAAGTAGCCTATATCCGTTTCTGTAGACCTGACAACGTATATGCCAAATTTCAGAACGATCGGTTCAGTAGTTTAGGCGTGAAAAGGTAACAAACATTCATTTTCGCTTTTATAATATTAGTTAGGATAGGATTAGGATTTTTGCCCAATCAAAGATTTGAACCAGAGTAGTAGAGCCTCGCTGATTTCAGATCGCCGCAGACTGAGCATGATACTGTATAAAACAACAAAAATGTGAGCTATGAGCGACCAGCGTATAAAGTTACGTAGATGGTCGTAGATCATATTTAAAAGTGGGCTAGGTCACAAATGAATAAAATATTTTAATTTTCACGCAAGGAAATACATGTACCTAATTACCTATATATGTCGAAGCGTCAAGAAAATAATCATTGAAATGCAATTTATTTCTGTTATTGGAATTTAATATAGCGCTATCTATAGGTATGTTTCGGAACGTCAAGCGTAAGCTTGAGTGAGGTCGCCACAGAGCCAATATGTCAGTTGGAGTGACAGTTATGGCTGTCAGTGTCATATTGACGTTATATAAGCGTCGGAGACGCGTGCGCGGACACATTTGGTGTGACGAACTCGCTGCGTTACCGACCAAATCAGTGATAATTAAAGTTTATTGTTTTATTTCTCTTGTATTTGCCTATCATTAGTATAGTACAATTTTATTGCTACATCATGTCAAAAGCGAGTTGTCGTCCAACCCTTCGTTATATAGAACTTTAGATGTTCCCGCAGTTTCACCCGCGTTTATCGTTAATGCGCCGTCCCCGTGGGTCGTAGCGTGATGTTATATAGCCTTCCTCGATAAATAGGCTATCCAACACTAAAATACTTTTTGAAATAGAACCAGTAGTTACTGAGATTAGCGCGTTCAAACAAACAAACAAACAAGCTCTTCAGCTTTATAATATTAGTATAAATATGAAAGTTTGTGAGGATGCATAGATGGATGTTTTTTACTCTTTCACGCAAAAACTACTGAACGGATTTTGATGAAACTTTACAGTATTATTGTTTATACATCAGAATAATATATAGCCTACTAAAATCTATCTTAACATTTTTTTTTTAGCCTATACCGTCATTACGGTCCCACTGCTGGGCAAAGGCCTCCCTTCGATCTTTTTTCACTCCTTTCTGTCCAGCGCCAATTGTCTCCGATCCCGTATCCAATTCATCCCGCCATCTCATTCTCATCTTACCATAAATCAACATTATCGTGAGCGAAGCCGCGGGCAAAATCTAGTTTACTATGTATATACAAACGCTTGCAATAATAGTGGCCTCAGTCCAGACCTTAAGAAATAAGATTTGTTTCCGATTTTTTTTTAATTTAGACCTTTCGTATTTCAGGAGCAGTACATTAAGGCGGCTGTACACATTGGGCCAAGGTAAGAAAGAAAGAAGAAAGAAAAATAATTTATTAAACACACTAAAAACACAACATATTGTCATACAAACAAGAAGAATAAAAATTCAAAAAAAATATAAACAAAAAAAATAAAGAAAATGTTGTGCAGTGTGTCTAAAAGGTTCCAGCTCAGCCTTTGCTGCGGATGACCGCAGCGCTGTTTTTCAGCCGAAACCCAAGGGCTAGCACGGACGATTATTCGGCATACAGTTTATAAACATACTTAATAGACAGAGTAAATATAATATAATGTACAATAGACAGGCAATTACATATATGTGTAGAACAGAAGATCATATTATTAAATAAAATAAAAAAAATGGATAAAGAATAATATATATTGATATATTGACGTGATATATTGATATATTGTATAGATCTACTTGGCGGTATCAACATACCGCCAAGTAGACTCTACACGTTGGCCCAACACTCTGGCCCACTACCTTGGCCCAATGTGTACAGTCGCCTTTAGAATGATGGCTGAAGATTGAAGAGCTACTGCATTAGTAATAGCGGGTCAGATATTACCATTTATCATTCACTAGATTAAGCCCGCGGTTTCACTCTCATAAATGAACTTAACTACTACTACTACTTTACTAAGATTTTCTGTCAAGAATTTCTTAAAAGCAATTTATTAAAAACTAGCTGTTACCCGCGACTTCGTCCGCGTACATTTTACCTAAAAAGTGTTTGTTCACATCGCAATGTTTACGAAAACTTAATATTTCTGTATTCCACGTATAGAAATACCTATGCTAAAATTAAAGTACCGTAATTCTTCTACATGGTCTCGATTTTTTTATATTGGATGTATATATATTGAAATTATTATTATTTAATATAAATTCCCCTATTTGTAACGGAAATTGATCACTATTTCATAGGCTTTGATTTTTCTCCGCGGATTCCTTACTTTTTTCAAAAATAAAAGTAGCCTAAGTTAGTCCTTACAACATCAGCTATCTGCCAGTGAAAGTCCCGTCAAAATCGGTTTAGCCATTTCGGAGATTAGCCGGAACAAACAGACAGACAGACAAAAATGTTAAAAATAGATGTTTTCGTATAGGTATATACTTTCATATGCATTAGGTAAAAAGCTGTTATTTTGACATTACAAACAGACACTTCAATTTTATTTATTTGTATAGAAGATGTCATAGAAGATTTCTGTCAAGAAGTTCTTAATAATTAGCCCGGAGTTAGGAAGTTGGAGGTGTTTCACCCTCGTGCGTCGGAAAGCACATTAAACAGTGGGTCCCGGCTGTCATGAATATCTATGGCAGTCGTTATTGGGAAGTCAGCGCCCTCAAATATCCTGACGACTGGTCTAACCAAAGAATGATGTTATCCTTCTGGGTTACGGAGGTTAGATGGCAGTCGCTCCGTGTATCTTATCTTATCTTATGTGTGGGGGCCAGTCAGTGCAGACCGGCGACACTTCGACCCAGTGGGATCTTTTCTGTCGGCCCCAAGATTTAACCCTTAGCTATTTCCTTATGAATGTACTGCATAAGCTGCAGTGTACAATTCAGAGGGAGAAGCCTGAAGTCTTCAGGGCTTGGATGTGCCAACCCCATCAACCCCTCAAATATCCTGACGACTGGTCTAACCAAAGAATGATGTTATCCTTCTGGGTTACGGAGGTTAGATGGCAGTCGCTCCGTGTAAATCCTGATATTCAGCTAAATCTCGTTAGACCAGAAATAAGCGGACCCTGGCATAAGCTGGGATTAATAATCGCTAGGAAGAAGAATTAACAGAACTTTTTTCTGGATGAATGGTACCGTATGTCCATTTTTAAACTTGTGGCAACGTGTATGCAAATATATAATAATAATAACATTCTATCACATACACACAACACCATCTAGCCCAAACTAAGCAGAGCTTGTACTATGGGTACTAGACAATGGATAAACATACATATATACTTTCTTTTTTGTAAATACATACATATTATACATAGAAACACCCAGACCAAGACAAACATCCATGATCATGCACACAAATATTTGACTTGTGCGGGAATCGAACCTGCGACCTCAGGTGTGGCAGTCGGTTACACTAACCACTACGCCATCGAGGCTGACAAATAGGTAATATAGGTGTTAGGCTACGTGTATATACTTAACCTCTCAACCAATCCAGTTATCAAAAATAAGAAAATATATGCTACTAGTTTTCACCCGCGGCTTCGCTCGCGTAAATGTAGGTTAGGTTATGTTTGGAACAGTTAATTTTTCTGGATGAAAGGTACCCTATGTCCTATTCTGTACCCCCTGACAACGTGTATGCAAAATTTCATGTTGATCGGTTGAGTAGTTAAGGCGTGAAAGCCTAACAAACAAACAAACAAACTCATTTTCGCATTTATAATATTAGTTAGGCCTCAAACAAAGAAGACTATTATAACATTTACGTTTTAAAAAGTCTGGTTAAGATCGGAAGCTCGTCCTAGCGTTGGTTGAGAAGTTAAAATCATAAGTAATATTATAAATGCGAATGTAAGTTAGTTTGTTACGCTTGCACACCTTAACTACTCGGTCGGTCATCATTAATTATTGCATACATGTTATCAGGGGTACAGAAAACAACATAATAATAATAATTTAATATTAGAGAAAAAACAAATTTAGCCAACCAAAATAATAATAATAAAGTTTACTGACATTGAAAGATACAGTCATTTGAACATATAAAAAGTATACAAATAATTGTCCACTTTTTAAACACTGGTACCCAAGCTAAGATTGAACTTGTGGTACATAGGTATCCAGGAAAAAGTCCTGTTCTAGAGGGATACAAATTTACAGCCAAGATCTACATAAACGCAAGCAAACCAACGGGCAATTATTATATTATTATGTTCAACCCGGGCGAATCCTGACCGCTATTGGTGCACAAAATTAATATTATTAATTGAAGTTTAATGAATATTAAGCAGGTCATTAATATCGCTCAAGCGTAAATTATAGTTACCGTTAAACGTAAAATAGCGCAATATATCACAGTTACGTTTGTTATAACACTAATTTAAACAGCAGTTATTTTGCCAACTGCTATTAATAGACTGCTTTCAATTTGTATTTTATAAACGAGGAAAAATCTTAAAGCAGGATTCGAATCTGCGACCTTTTTTTATTCATTTATTAAGCAATACAAACTTACAGTGGTGTCCAAAACGTTTGGCTAGACTCGGAACAACCATTTGCGATCACCCAATCTTTTGTCCCGTGTGGGATTCGAACCCACAACACTCGGCGCAGTGGCAGCGACGAGGCGACCACATAAACCACTACACCATCTCAAATATAGTCAGGTACCAAATAATGCAGGTCTTTTAGGTACCAAATAATGCCGTCTACAGACACAATTTCAGACTCCTGAAACTTTCTTTATAATGCCCAATAACACTTTGCTCCATCCAGGAGTCAAACCTAAAACCACAGTACTATCTATACAAATAAATAAAATTGAAGTGTCTGTTTGTAATGTCAAATAACAGCTTTTTATCTAATGCATATGAAAGTATATAAGGTACATATACGAAAACATGTATTTTTAAAATTGTTGTCTGTTTGTACCGGATAATCTCCGAAACGGCTGAACCGATTTTGACGGGACTTTCACTGGCAGATAGCTGATGTTATAAGGAGTAACTTAAGCTATTTTGATTTTAGAAAAAACAATAGGGTTCCGCGGAGACAAACACTTTTTAGTTACAATCTACGCAGACGAAGTTGCAGGTAACAGCTAGTATATACAATATAAAATGTAATAAAGAATCAATGATATATCTATTGTATGATATTTAGTTAATTACCTGCGTGGAGGTAATTACTCGGCGGTCACCGCGAGTGACAATTATTGGCTAATGACTGCCATGATACGAATTAAATACAATTCGCTTTTTGTACACGTAAGGCACATGCGTCACTGCTGGCGAGTAAGCGACTAGCGACTATTTTCTTACTTAAGAATCGTATCTTCCTATTTTTAGGGTTCCATAGCCAAATGGCAAAAAACGGAACCCTTATGGATTCGTCATATTTGTCTGTCCGTCCGTATGTCACAGCCACTTTTTTCCGAAACTATAAGAACTATGCCGTTGAAACTTGGTAAGTAGATGTATTCTGTGAACCGCATTAAGATTTTCACACAAAAATAGAAAAAAAAACAATAAATTTTTGGGGTTCTTGGCCGCTTTGTTTCATTTTTTTCTAATCAAGACCTCTTTTACCCCGCATTTGTAACATATAGATTCACGCCTGTTTCCCAGAGGGGTAGGCAGAGACTACGGATTTCCATTTGCTACGATCCTGACACACTAACATTAAGTTAAAATAATAAGAAGAAATTAATGTTTGACAAATTATTAAAAGACGCCACGCGCACGTTCGGTCGTTCGGTCATTGTTCTCTGTTAGGTTATGGACAAGATGAAATTTAGCACAAAGTTTTAAATAGTCATCAGAACTAGGAATACGTAATTTTATTAGCAGTCATATTAAATGAACCTTTTTTAAATGTTTTGCAATATTGATCATGTCTTTTAATATAGAATGATGTACGTCGGCCTCGATGGCGTAGTGGTTAGTGTAACCGACTGCCACGCCTGAGGTCGCGGGTTCGATTCCCGCACAAGTCAAACATTTGTGTGCATGAACATGGATGTTTGTCTTGGTCTGGGTGTTTCTATGTATAATATGTATGTATTTACAAAAAAAAAACGTAGTATATGTATGTTTATCCATTGTCTAGTACCCATAGTACAAGCTCTGCTTAGTTTGGGCTAGATGGTGTTGTGTGAATGTGGTAGAATATTATTATTATTATATTATTAATATAATCTTAAAAAAAGACGACTCCCGCACCAGTACCTAACTGTTCTATGTGTCGGTTATTTGAACTACATATTTATGAAGGTAACCATTTAAACCACCATCCTATCCGTTCTGTCAATTTTTTAAAATTATATACGTAAATATGCAAAATTGTTAAAACCATCATCTTGTGTTTCTTTCTGAACTGAATGCATGGAACAGAACAGTTTTTGACTTTGACTTTAACATAGAGCAGCGACAAAACGATATTAATCTTTAAAATCTTAGAATACCTACCAGACATAATTCAAATCGATTGTGTCTGACCACCAGTGTGCCCCCGCGATTTGAAAAGTGATCGCTTCTCATTACTCGACAACTCGTTATAGCTTCTAGTTCAAATCGCTCCTCGCTAATCGCTAGCAGTGAGACTGATATTTTACGTCGTTTACATTATCCAATACCAACATGCAAGAATGATGAAGCAGTTTAAATTGTCAGCTTGCCATTGCGGCGCTTATTGTGGATTCAATTCCCATATATTTAATTAATCTGCATTAAGTACCGTATTTTCTTTGTATTTTATTGATTTTATTATTTAAATGCTTTTGTCAACGATTACGGAGTGAGATGACGTATTATAATTTTTTTTGTCAATCAGTGAACAATGATTTGGGTTACATGTTAACATATTTGGTGTATGAATTGTATTTCGTTATAAATCTAACATGTAACTGTTTTTGTTCCAATAAATAAAATAAAAATAAAAATATGAGCCAAACAATACGAAAGTATTCAATAATATTTGCTATCATCATCATGTTAGCTGAAAGAAGTCCACTGCTGGACATAGGCATCCCCCAAGGGATTCCACATAGACCGGTCTTGGGCCACCCGCATCCAACGGCTTCCCGCGACCTTTACCAGGTCGTCGGTCCACCTTATGGACGGCCTACCCCTGCTGCGTCTTCCGGTGCGAAATCTTTTAAACTGTACCTAACAATATATAGTAATGGATGTTAAACATCTGCCTATTTTATTATGGGTAGTATTTAAATAACTGCACAGCAAAATAATACTAATTGCACAGCAAAATATGCTTACCAAAAATACTAATTGCACACTAAAATATATTTAAAGAGATCAATCTAAGTCGACGGAGCCCCGCTTCGCGGAACCTAACATAACCTAATCCTTCCGAGACGGAATGCAGTGATTTGAAGCATATATCATAACGAGCACCTATAGTGCTCATTATGATATATTTTAGTAAGCATATTTTGTTGTGCAATTACTATTTTTGGCGGTCATTATATTTAATCCCTTTTATTATTAACTAGATTTTACCCGCAGCTTTGCTCGCATAAATATAGGTTAGGTTAGGAACAGTACTTTTTTTCTGGATGTAAGGTACCCTATATCCTTTTCTGTTCCCGTGACAACGTGTATGCGAAATTTAATGATAATCGGTCGAGTAGTTAATGCATGAAAGCGCAACAAACAAACTTACATAGATATAGAGCCTCGCTGATTTCAGCATGAATGGGTCGGCTCGATCGGAGACTACCCTCTCACAGAATATCGACGTGAAATAGCAGTATTCCTACTGTTGTGTTTCGTTCGGTGAGTGAGAGTACCGGAGGCCAAATCACCCTCTTTCCCCCTTCCCGCTCCTTCTCCTTCCTTCCTTCCTCTTCCTAAAGAGTCGGCAACGAGTAAGTCATGCCTCTGGTATTGCAGACGTCCAAAGGCTACGGTGACCACTTACCATCAGGTGGGCCGTATGCTCGTTTGCCACCTTAGTAGTATTAAAAAAAAACACTTACAGTCGCATTTATAATATTAGTTAGGATAACTGCAGTTTTACTGATAATTTGAACTAATAAAATAATGAACGAGTTTAAAAGTGCAAGCTTGCACGTTTTACCTCTCAAGGTTCTATTTACGACATTATTTTGCGACCGCCTGAAGTTTTATGTGTTAGTCGTGCCATTAGAGCAACCAATTTCAATATTAATATGTGAAGCAAAAACTTTGTACCTCTTTTTACGAAAATTGCGCGGGTGGAGGAGTATGAAATTTGGCACAGTTAAAGTTTATATGGGAAAGGAGGGGTGAATCCTAATATATTTATAAAATATGCATTAGAAATACATTAAATTAATGAAAAAACACTACACGCACGCAACCATGCATTTGACACAAGCAGTCGAATCGCGTCCGTAGTATTTCGGCATTCTTTGGCTGGTGTCGTACAATTCTTCGTAACTATGGGAACATAACTTAAGTAGATTTGCAATTTCGAAAATTTTAAATATCAAATTTCAAAAGTTTATGTATATAGACAAAAATCTTAAAACGATCAAACTTAAAATTTAAATCAATTATGGTCGAATTTCGACCACTAGGCGACCGCTAGTTTTTATAAAAACATCAAATTATGACTTCAAAAATCAAATACCTAATAATATTTTTATGTTACTAATTTGTATGTCAATATTGGCAAAGCATAGCGCACTAAATATTTTGTGTATGGCCCAAAGGTGTGTGTTAAGTTATAACGGGTGAGTTGACGTAAATCACGGATTAATAAGAATAAAAGTTTATTAGGATAAATGTACAAGTTAATTATTATGGATGCTAATCCGTGGCGAATGTTATGACAGTTTTTAGTCAACTGAATGTATTTTAAAGTAAACGCGGAAAGTAGGTTACAGCGTAAGCACAATACCTACGCGATGTCTGTACGTTAACCGTACAATTTGTATCCAAGATCTTTATATGTAAATACCTATGTTTGACAAATAAATGATTATGATATGATTATGATTATGATATGATTATGATATGATTATGATATGATTATGATATGATTATGATATGATTATGATATGATTATGATATGATTATGATATGATTATGATATGATTATGATATGATTATGATATGATTATGATTACGATTAATAGCGTAGAACATCGCTGCTGAAAAGCAACCGAAACGTCGGAAAAGTGTAAACTTAAATATTTAAAGTTTTAATCATTTAAATAGTAGCAAAGCTCAACAATTATAGTGGTGTACTATTTTCAACATTATGTAAATAAGGTGTTAATAACAGGCTTATGTTTAACTTATCACCAGATATAGTAAAATATAACAGTCAAAAATAGTAAATGATCACCAAATTGCACAGCAAAATATATTTAAAGAGATCAAAATAAGTTGACGGAGCCCTATTTTGGTTGAGTTTAAGAAGGATCCTAACATAACCTAACCCTTCCGAGACGGAATGCAGTGATTTGAGGCGTATAAGTGCTCGTTATGATATATTTTAGTAAGCATATTTTGCGGCGCAATTACTATTTTTGGTGGTCATTATATTTAAACCCTTAATAAATTTTATTTATACTGATTGTACTAAAATCCAAGTTACAGATATAAGCAGGTGGAACAGACAGACGAACGGACAAGCGTACTATTTTACAATTCTACTAAGGAACCCTAAAAATTGCTTCACTTCATATACATGACCACACTTTTTTGTTCCACGGCGAATTACAATTTCTATTGCGCACTCGACCTTATTTAAAACCCAAGGTCACATACAAAAGCTTTGGCCAGATTAAAAATAAAAATATATATTTGCACGTCAAGTATCTCTGGTTGCAATGTCAGACATTTGTAAAATGAACACTTTAAAATGTACTAGCTTTTGCTCGCAGCTTCGTTCGCGTAAAAATAGGTTAGGTTATGTTCGTAACAGTACTACTCTTAAATAAAATATAGCCTACTAGCTTTTGCGAGCGGCTCCGCCCGCGTGGTACCTATATCAATAATAAGTACGCCATGTCTAGGGTTACCACCTTTATATTGATGAAATCCTTACTAATATTATAAATTCGAAAGTAACTCTGTCTGTCTATCTGTCTGTCTGTCTGTATGTTACCTTTTCACGGCTAAACCACTTAACCGATTAAGATGAAATTTGGTACAGATATAGTTTACAACCTGGGGAAGGACATAGGACATACTTTTTATTGATGTAGGTACCACGCGGACGGAGCCGCGTGCAAAAGCTAGTAGAATATATTTACTTACTGAGGTAAAAAAATAAAGTACATCTGAAAATAAAGTACCTATTGTTTATTCTGATATTTTGCAACTATGTTTGTTTGTTGCTGCTTAGAGGAACGAATAAATTTTTAAAATTTTCAAGGAACCTGTCAACCAAATCTTCAGAATCTATGGCAATATTAAGACAGATAAATATTTATAATATAGCTATATATTATTATTTATTATATACCTTTATATTAAATTTGGCAAACCGTCCAGGGTAGTTTTGTTTCTTGTAAAAGTTGACATATATATTCTATCACATATACACAACACCATCTAGCCCAAACTAAGTAGAGCTTGTCTTATGGGTATTAGACAATGGATAAACATAGGTACATATATATACTTTCTTTTTGTAAATACATACATATTATACATAGAAACACCCAGAACAAGACAAAGATCCATGTCCATGCACACAAATGTTTGACTTGTGCGGGAATTGAACTCGCGAAGTCGCGACCTCAGGCGTGGCAGTCGGTTACACTAACCACTACGCCATTGAGGCCGCAGTATTTTAACGTACTTGCTTTCATAAAGTATAAAATACGTTGGCCCGAAATAATGTACAATCATTATTATAAGGTACTGTTGGCAACCCTACCTATGTCCTTCACCAGGTTTTAAACTATATCTGTACCAAATTTCATCTAAATCGGTCAAGTGGTTTAGCCGTGAAAAGGTAACAAACAGACAGACAGAGTTACTTTCGAATTTATAATATTACTAGTAAAGATGTGATTATCTGATAATATAGCTTTCTAATGGTAAAAGAATTTTTTAAATAATGCCTAGTAGTTTTTGAGTTAAATCCTTCCAAAAAACAAACAAAAAATCAAATCTTTCCTCTTAATAATATTAGTATGGATGAGATCAAATTATTGGCAATGTCCATTTAGAATTTGATATTGTATGCTAGATAATTAGATTTTTATTAATTAGCTGGCAGCGATTGCCTATTAAGAGACCGATGAATTATCTCACCGTGGTCTCGATTTCGATCACAAGGCACGCTGAACAGGCACTCTGACTTCGAAGTAAATATATTTTATATCAGCCCTGTATTAAATTGTCCCACTGCTGGGCACGGGCCTCTTCTCATTGTGAGAAGGGTTAGGCCATAGCCTACCACGCTGGCCTAGTGCGGGTTGGCAGTCTTCACATATCTTTGAGAAGATTATGGAGAACTCTCAGACATGCAGGTTTCCTCACGTTGTTTTCTTCACCGTTAAAGCGAGCGAAAATTAACTATTTAATACACACATAACTTGGAAAAGTCAGAGATGTGCGCCTTGAGATCGAACTCGAGACCTCTGCGTGGCAGTCCAACGGTCTCCCATTAGGCTATCTTTTATCAATATGCAGTTGTTTCCTAAATTATATACATGTGGTATGTATATAATTTAGGAAACGACTACTGATAAAAGTTATCCAAATATCGTGGAAACAAATTTTACAAACTTATACATAATACCTATCTCTAAATAAGACAGTAATTTAGTTTAGATTGTTGTTCATAGTCTAGGTCATTAGTGGTCCAGGTGGACCCCTAGGGGTCCACGGGAGACTCAACGGGGTCTAGGTTGGCGTGACAAAAATACTTGTAAAAAGTTGCATATTCCATATTCAGTACCAGTGGTTTTTCAATTTTTAGGTAGACAATTACTAAAAAAAAAGTCAGTCCGCCGACCGTGGTAGTTCCAGTTCCGAGAATTTCTAAAAAAGAAATGCAGAGGCATCCACCGGAACCAGCAAAATTTTGAAAGTGATCTATGAGAAAAAAAAATCTGGGAACCTCTGGTCTAGGTGAACTTTGTGACTTGTTTGAATATTTGCAAAATTCGCCGCTACTCAGAAATATCTCCAATATGAGGGTAGTCTATTAAAAATAAAATAAATAGAAATAAAAAGCTGCTCAAACTGAAAATCGAACCTCAACCTCATGCACAGCAGTCGCATTTACTAACACTGTGCCACCAACACAGTATACAACAATCCATCGATATCGACATGACAGACAAGTACAGCACTATCGAACTGTGACGTAACAGTTGATATCAGCGTAGTAATTAACTACAGTTCCGTACAATTTCCGTTTGGAAATGCGACAGAGCATATTCGTCCAAAATCAGACATACACTCACGCTTGTATAATGTGCCCTTTTCGAAATTGCACATTCAATTACATTTTAATTGTTTCAAAAAAAAAACTTTTTACTTACATATTTTTATTTACTTTTTGTTATACACGCATTCTATAATAATAATTTGATGATGCATGTCATGATGGTACAAAAATAAAAATCTTTTCATTTCATTTTTCATTTTCATTTCAAAAGGGGTTTATAACACTTTTATTACATACTTTGGAACTTTAACACTAGGTAGGTACTATTATTAAACTTTACTACAATTTAAGCTAATTTAATAATTAATTACATTAATTTGTATGGAAAAACAGCCCTTGTGTCTCCTCTTAATTATTAAATTAGCTTAAATGAATCCCCTGTTTCTTCGCTGGATAATGCCAGTACAGCAATAATTGTTTTCCAAAAAATTTATGACCTCCATTGGCATGTCCCTATGTTTTCCTCTATATCATAAATAAATGAATGCACAATCGCATTTAGTTACAGACTGCCTTTGCATAGTCACAAAGTGTAAGTGTATGCGCCATCATGCCATCCTACTGTCTATTACAGATTAATATTAAATAATTCTACTAAATCCTTATTATTTGATCTCCTTTACATTATTTAGTAATGATTTATTTAAAATTATTGTTATAAGCTTTAGATTTATATAGTCGGTAATATATGGCATAATGGCTGCAACACCTTCTTGAAATGAGTTGTAAAATACTGAAATTATATTTAATTGGCGATTTAAAAGAGCGGCCGTGAGTTTCTTGCAGGTTTCTTCTCATAGGCTCTACCCTTTGCCTGAACCTAGCAACTAACCTAAATGTAGCTTCAGTGACTTAGTAAACTCACTAACCTATATATTTTGACGTTTATAATTGTTACTTTGTACCTAAATAAATAAGTGATTTTGACTTTGACTTTGACTTTTAATGTCAATGGAAGACTTCACGGATCTTTGGGAATATTATTAAGGACTCTCAGACATGCAGGTTTCTTCACGATGTTTTAATTCATCGTTAAAACAAGTGATCATTAGCTATTTAATACGCATATATACCTAACTTCGAATAGCGGTGCGTGCCTTGGGATTGAACTCGAGACTTCTGCGTGGCAATCAACAGTATCAATCATTACAATATACTTTTAATTTTACATACTGACGTTTGCACAATACCCGAAAATATAAGCAGTCGGCCTCGATGGCGTAGTGGTTAGTGTAACCGACTGCCACGCCTGAGGTCGCGGGTTTGATTTGTGCATGAACATGGATGTTTGTCTTGGTCTGGGTGTTTCTATGTATAATATGTATGTATTTACAAAAAATAGTAGATATGTATGTTTATCCATTGTGTAGTACCCATAGTACAAGCTCTGCTTAGTTTGGGCTAGATGGTGTTGTGTGTATGTGATAGAGTATTATTACGTGCATAACATTTCACCAGTTATTAAGGTCCCACGTTATAGGAGACCAGCTTACTGCCGTATAGATACAGGGATTATGTTTAGACTGTTTAGACTAAGTACCTAATTAAAACCAACACTTAGACGATTCGGGAATGGAGCACGAAACATCACGATCGATGGAAAAGGAAAACAAATACGTTTCTTTCTTTCTTTCTTTCATATTTAGTGTTCGAAGCGGAATACTGCATGTTGGAGTACAGCCGGATCCCACGACACGGCTGTTCCTAACCAAAGAAGTGCGGTATTGTCAATCTTTTTCTATTGCAAAGGTGGGCAATTTGAGGGTGCGTGGCGGATTCCTCTCTTACCAATAATTTTATAACAATGGATTTTTAAAGGGTAGTATTTAACTGTTCCTCAATTTTTTGCCTTTGTTCCACCATAAATACCTACTAATTGCACACCAAAATATGCTTACTAAAATATTTTAAAGAGGTAAAACTAAGTCAACTTAGCCGCACTTCGCGGGGCTCCTATATTTGGGTGGGTTTAAGAAGGAATCTAACATAACCTAACTCTTCCGAGACGGAATGCAGTTATTTGAAGCGTATAGGTGCTCGTTATGATATATTTTAGTAAGCATATTTAGCTGCGCAATTAGTATTTTTGGTGGTCATTATAATTAATCCTATTTTTAAAATTCGATTCAATATATCAACGACATGTTTGCAAAAAATGAAATAAACAACTCCCTCCAAAATACAAAGACCACAGATTATACGCGCCGAATACCCGCCAAAACTATTAAACCTCTTTACAGTTCGAAAATTAAATTAACATGCGATCTCTTTGGCGAACTCGTGGCATTCGGCCAGAATGTTAGAATTTCTTTGGTATTCGCGTTGTGTATAAATATTTAGACGCGAATGAGAATTTTAAGCATCTGAACACTTGCGTGCATCGCTGGAATATGTTGTTTTATTGTATTAATGTAAATAAATCTATTGAGTACAGAGTCCATTGAACGTGTAAACTTGGGCCAATGTAACATACCTACATATATTATATGGAGTAATGGATAACAATAAAATGTAGGTTATCTTTATGATTTTTGAAGTATTGTATTGGAAAAAAAACACATATCTGCTTGATGGTAAACTATTACTTTTGTTTATGGCTGTTTACAACATACGGGCGGGATTTGAGTGTTGGCTACGGAATTTAAAAACATGTCTGATGTGAAGACTAACTCCAGTGGCTTATCAATAGAAATCAATTTATTTATGTTTTCGAATTTAGTACTTACATACACCTAATAAAAATGTAACTGATCGATCTGTGTAAATCTATACTAATATAATAAAGAGGAAAATGTTTTTTGTTTGATTGTTTGTAAGGATTTAACGCGAAAACTACTCGACCGATTTTTAAAATTCTTTCACCATTAGAAAGCTGTACTATCACCTTGGGATCGACCTCGAGACCTCTGCGAGGCAATTCAACGTTCTCCCACCAGGCTATCGCTTCTTTAATTTACCTAAATAATATTTTAATATATTTATTTTATGAAAGCTCACTTTGATGTTAAAACTTGTTCAATTTGTTTATTTATGTTTAATTTTTACAACCATCTTGTTTTTGATGTGTCAAATATAATAACATGGCGTTCTTTTGACACCGTTCGGAAACAAGGCAATGTTTTCGTTCTACATACTATGTAAGACTAGATTTTGCTCGTGGCTTCGCTCGCGTAAATGTAGATTCATGTTAAGATAGATTTTTAGTAGCCTATATGTTATTCTGGTATATAAATAATAATACTGTAAAGTTTCAGTTTAAGATCCGTTCAGTAGTTTTTGCGTGATAGAGAAAAACATCCATCGTCCTCACAAACTTTCACATAGATATCTATACTAATATTATAAAGCTGAAGAGTTTGTTTGTTTGTTTGTTTAGTTGAACGCGCTAATCTAAGGAACTACTTTTTCGAATTCTAAAACTATTTTAGTGTTGGATAGCCTATTTATCGATGAAGGCTATATAACATCATGCTACGGCCAATAGGATCAGAGCATTAATGAAAAATGTTGCAAAAACGGGGAAAATTCTCTTATGTGAAGCAGATGAAGTTGCGCGGGTCAGCTAGTTTATAATATTAGTAGGACTAGCTGTTGCCGGCGACTCCGATTGCACTTTTTAAAGTAGTTTTATTGTTTCTTATTAAGTTTGTGCTTAAAGTTGTCTTGTGGTCGAGTAAAATGTTATTGGAAATTTTATTGAAGTTTTTAGTCGCAGGACAGAATCTGGAAATGTCGGAAATGTATGTTTTCATAGCTTGTTTGTTTAGCAATAAGTTGAGTTTTTCAATTAAGAAATCTCAATAGCAGCCCGTAGTGATAGAAAACAAATAAATAAAATAATTAACCCAAACCAAAATACCAAATAGAGCCTCGCTGATTTCAGCATGAATGGGCCGGCTCGACCGGTGAAGTACTACCTTGTCACAGAATATTGACGTGAAATACCTGTATTCCTACTGTTGTGTTTCGTTCGGTGAGTGAGAGTGCCGGAGGCCCAATCACCCCTTTCACATTTCCCGTTCCTTCTCCTTCCCACCTCCTTTCCTAAAGGGTCGGCAACGCGCTAGTGATGCCTCTGGTGTTGCAGGCGTCCATAGGCTACGGTGACCACTTACCATCAGGTGGGCCGTATGCTTGTTTGCCAACCTAGTTGTATAAAAAAAAAAGAAATATATGTGATTCACAAATAGCTGTTCCGAGCCCGACTGATCTTTGAGTCCGCTGTTTGAATGTCTGTAAAGTCCCCTGCATCAGACTTATTACTAGTGCAAGACTTATACTTTAAAATTAAAAAATCATTGTACAAAAAACCATTTGAAGTTAGATTCGCATTCATTTTCAATTGAGTTACAAATGCTCTGTATATATTTCCATTTCCTCGTTACAGAAGCGGATCACAGGAAAAGCTATTTGTAAACAAACTATTTTTTATCTGTAGATTTGTTTTCTCGGAACAATCTGCTGATGTTTTTTTGTTTATCGAGTCTATTGGCGATGGCGGCCATTTTCAAAATGGCGTTTACTCGCGAAACGATATAATATCAGTTCTTATAAACTACTAAATTTTGCCTGCAGCTGTGCTTGCGTAAGTGTAGTTTAAGTTTAGGTATAGGCTAGGTTAGTAAAAGCACTTAGACTACAAGTCCTTATCTGTTCCTTTGTAAAAAAGGGTATTTTAAACTTTGGACATGTAGAAAGAATGGACGAGGAAAGACTGACTAAGAAAGTTTACTTATAAGGCTAATGTGAATGGAACAGTCGCAAGAGGAAAACCTAGGCGAACGTTTCTCGATCAGATCGGAGGCGTTCTGGACAAAGGCCGGGTTAAGAGCTCCTTGAACCGACGGGCGTGTATGAGGAATGTGATGAAAGTGAATGAAGCCAGAGAAGTGTGTCAGGATCGTAGCAAATGGCAATCCGTATTTTCTGCCTACCCCTCTGTGAAACAGGCGTGAATCTATGTATGTATGTATGACAACGTACATGCGAAATTTCATGATGATCGGTCGAGTAGTTAAGGCGTGAAAGCGTAACAAACAAACAAACTTACATTCGCATTTATAATATTGAGTTAGGATCTCACTGCTGCTTTCAATGTGTGAAGGGTTAGACCAAAGTCCACCACGCTTGCCCCAGTATGGGTTGGCAGACTGCACATCGTCGAGACGTAGAACTCTTAGACATGCAGGATTCCTCACGATGTTTACCTTGGCCGTTAAAACGAGTAATAATTAAATATGTAGGTAATACGCACATCACTTCGGAAAGGCACTGACTTTTAAGTAATGTGCGTATTCCAATAGTATGACCAAGCCCTTTTGCTAAAAGAATAGGAGAAGGGGCCCGTGCTCAGCAGTTGGACAATATGAAAGCAAGAGCTGATATTTATATAATAACTAGCTTTTGCGCGCGGCTCCGCCCGCGTGGTACCTATATCAGTAAAAAGTAGCCTATGTCCTTCCCCAAGTTTTAAACTATATCTGTACCAAATTTCATCTAAATCGGTTGAGTGGTTTAGCAGTGAAAAGGTAACAGACAGACAGACAGACAGAGTTACTTTTGAATTTATAATATTAGTAAGGATTTGGATGTCATGTGGACATGATGTGTCGAATCTATACTAATATTATAAAGCTGAAGAGTTTGTTTGTTTGTTTGCTTGAACGCGCTAATCTCAGGAACTACTGGTTTGATTTGAAACATTATTTTAGTGTTGGTTAGCCTATTTATCGAGGAAGGCTATAGGCTATATAACATTACGCTGCGACTCACGGGGGCGGGGCAGTAACGATAAACGCGGGTGAAACCGCAGGCACATCTAGTAATAACTAATGCCCAGTCAGTCTAGCAACAAACAGATATTTTTTACAAAATGTTTCATAGAATGTGTGTCAAAAATTAACTAACCGTAGGTACAACGATTCGTTTCTTGAATAAAGGCCCTGGACCATTACGTTTAAAAACAAGCCCTAGGCATTTAAACTTAGTAAGGCAGATCTATTATTTAAAATTGGGTGTTATTTAAATGGTTAGCATAGTATTGGTATTTTTGTGAGCAGAAAAATATAATCTGTGAGCAGAAATAGCTAATTAATCAGCAACTCATGGCCAGCAAACTTTAAAGAGATCAAACTAAGTCGACGGAGCCACGCTTCGCGGGGCTCCTATTTTTGGGTGGGTTTAAAAAAAAGGAACCTAACATAACCTAACAATTCCGAGACGGAATGCAGTGATTTGAGGCGTATAGATGCTCGTTATGCTGTACAATATTTGCTGACCAATTAGTATTTTTGATGATCATTATATTTAATCCCTTTAAAATTGACCGTCATGAACGTAGCAAGCGTCCAAACTATCAAATTCAAATCTTTATTGCTTTGCCACACAGACTTACAGCTATTAATCAATTGTGAACCCTGTCTGGCACGGCATACTAAATATACTATGGTAACAAGTTACCACCAGACTGGTATGTTTACCACCTCTGTGGTAAAAATAAAACGCTTTTAATGCGACACAAAACGCCCGTCTAATATACAGACAAAACAACGTTTGGATACACAAGAGTTAAAATGGCGGGATTGTTTACCATCCAGTGGGCTGAGATCAAGGTTCTCGCATTAGCACAATCAAAACAGATACAGAAATAATAACTAGTAGTTAAAAGCGATCATCCTCGCATTTAACTAAAAACTATTCTCTAGTTTATATATAACTAGTTTTCACCCGCGGCTTCGCTCGCGTAAATGTAGGGTAGGTTAGGTTAGGTTTGCAACAGTTCGGGTGGGCCTGCTATGGATGACTCAATTCTTTTAAGAGCTCCCAACAGGCCCCTCCATTGGGTGAGAAAGGGAACGCCCCAGGTTTTTTAGTGGGTAGGTATACCAGCGCGTTTCTTGCTGGAAGTCCCACACACCCCGCCGATGCCGTCCCCTAGCCGGTGGATAGTGCATGAAGCATTTTTCCTAAGTATCAAAAAAAAAAAGGTTTGCGAGTTATTTTTTCTGGATGAAAGGTACCCTATGTCCTATTCTGTACCCCTGACAACGTGTATGCAATATTTCATGTTGATCGGTTGAGTAGTTAAGGCGTGAAAGCGTAACAAACAAACAAACTCATTTTCGCATTTACAGACAGACAAAAAGACATACTTTTAATAATACATGATATTGTATTTGGAACAAAGTTTCTCTCTTACCGCGTAATAATATAAATAATAGCTTGGTGAATGTCACTGATACAAAATATATATTTTGTAGTAATAATTAATAATAACTTATATATAGACATTCCTCGTCTGATTATAATATTAGTTAGGACTAGATGGGCCCACGGTTTCACCCGCGTTTATAGTTACTACCCCGCCCCCGTGGCTCGTAGCGTGATGTTATATAGCCTATAGTCTTCCTCGATAAATAGGCTATCGAACACTAAAATAATTTTTCAACCCGAACTAGTAGTTCCTGAGATTAGCGCGTTCAAACAAGCAAACAAACTCTTCAGCTTTATAATATTAAGTATAGATTATACCTAGCGACCCGTCCCGGCTTCGCACGGGTAGTACAAAACCTTAACAAATTATACACCTCTATACCACCTCTATACCACCACTATACCTTCATCATGAATCACTCTGTCTATTGGTGAAAACCGCATGAAAATCCGTTAAGTAGTTTTTGAGTTTATAGCGTACAGACAGACAGACAGAAAGACAGACGCGAGGGGGGACTTTGTTTTATAATATGTAGTGATCAGCCCTGTTTTAAACTGCACCACTGCTAGGTACGAGCTTCTTCTCAGTTTGAGAAGGGTTAGGCTATTATCCACCACGCTGACCCATTGTGGGTTAGCAGACTTCAAATATCTTTGAGAACATTATGGAGAACTCTCAGACATGCAGATTTCCTCACGATGTTTACCTACATGGTTATCTTATATTATCTTATATGGGGGCCAGTCAGTGCAGACCGGCGACACTTCGACCCAGTGGGATCTTTTGTGTCGACACTCTCCCAATAACGACTGCCATAGATGTTCATGGCAGCCGGGACCGACGGCTTAACGTGCTCTCCGAGGCACGGAGCAGGCGATAATTGTCAATCAATACGCACATAATTTCGAAAAGTCATATAACTTCCGAAAGTCAGAGGTGCGCGACGTGGGTTCGAACCTGAGACCCTCTGCGTTGCAGTCTGTTGGTCTCCCCACTGAGCTATTGCTGCTCGTAATCTTTGCTAGTAACTCGAGGGTCACTCTCACGAATTCCGCCAACGTACAATTAAAAATGTCAAGCCTTTGTGAGACGCTATTTATTAAAGTTATGGCTCTTGTAACCGGGGCAAACTTGCCAATATTAGTGCAAGCCACCAAGACAACGAAAACCCGCGCCCTTTGAACCTGCCGCAGCCTGGTGTTTGGAACGAGCAGCCTCAGTGAGTCCAATATATCGGGGTTATTAAGTCTACGATCAGCTCGATCAGATCGGAGGCGTTCTGACCAAAGGCCAGGTTAAGAGCTCCTTGAACCGACGGGCGTGTATGAGGCATGTGATGAAAGTGAATGAAGCCAGAGAAGTGTGTCAGGATCGTAGCAAATGGAAATCCGTAGTCTCTGCCTACCCCTCTGGGAAACAGGCGTGAATCTATGTATGTATGTATTAAGTCTACCGCGGAACACTTCAAACACATATTTTGCTAATGCTAAGTTACGCCTTACCTCCAGCTTATAATAACCAACCATCCCTATAACATATCTTCGAGAACATTATGGAGTACTCTCAGACATGCAAATTTTCTCACGATGTTTACCTACATGGTTATCTTATCTTATCTTATATGGGGGCCACTCAGTGCAGACAGGCAACACTTCGACCCAGTGGAATCTTTTGTGTCGACACTCTCCCAATAACGACTGCCATAGATGTTCATGGCAGCCGGGACCGACGGCTTAACGTGCTCTCCGAGGCACGGAGTAGGCGATAATTGTCAATCAATACGCACATAATTTTGAAAAGTCATATAACTTCCGAAAGTCAGAGGTGCGCGACGTGGGTTCGAGCCTGGGACCCTCTGCATTGCAGTCTGTTGGTCTCCCCACTGAGCTATCGCTACTCTTTACCTACATGGTTGAAGTGAGCGATAATTACACATAACTTCGTGCGAAGCCTGGGCGGGTCGGTAGGATCATCTATACTAACATTATAAAGCTGAAGAGTTTGTTGGTTTGCTCGAACGCGCTAATCTCAGGAACTACTGGTTCGAATTGCAAAAAATATTTTTTTGTTGGATAGCTTATTTAAGGTTATAGGCTATATAACATCACGCTACGACCCAAGGGGGCGGTGCAGTAATCATAAACGCGGGTGAAACCGCGGGCATATCTAGTCTTTACTAATATTATAAATTCGAAAGTAACTCTGTCTGTCTATCTGTCTGTCTGTCTGTCTGTTAATTACCTTTTCATGGCTAAACCACTCAACCGATTTAGATGAAATTTCGTACAGATATAGTTTATAATCTGGGGAAGGACATAGCCTATTTTTTATTGATGTATGTACCACGCGGGCAGAGCCGCGCGCAAAAGCTAGTATTTTATAAATCCACACTGAAGTATTGCACGGCGCAAAATTATCAACAAGTACACTTTATGAAATAAGTAGCTGTGACAGACAGAATCCACGGCACGGATGGTATAGTGGTTTAAGTGGTCGCTTCAACATTGTCACTATGGCGAGTGGTGTGGGTTCGATTCCCACACGGGACAGTAATTTTTGTGATCCACAAATGATCGTTCCGAGTCCGTGTGCTCTTTGTGTCCGTCGTATAAATGTCTGTAAAGGCTTCTGCGACACAGGAATTATTCCTAGTGCGACAGTTGTCTTATTAAATAAATAAAATATACGTAATCATAATTTTAATTTAAACCCATACTGAAGTATTGCAGCATTTTCCCTCCTGAAATAAAAGTTACGTTACCGTTTTAACAATTTTAACACAAAAAAATATAATCTCCCTAAAGCATAATAACTTTTCATTTCTCCGTTGATAAAAAAGTTCCCTTTGAATAGGTACTTGATGGCTTTCCAGATAATCTTAATAATATCTTATCTGCCGAAAAGGTGTTTTAATAAGAGGTCTCTTTATAATATCGAGAATGCTTTCAGATATGCTGATACCAACCCTTTTTTATGCCTCGAACTATACTCGCCTGATTGAAATCAGTGAACGTAAATGTGAGCAAAGTATTGCTCCCGTGTGGCGACAAAAAATTTGTGTGATTCTCAAATAGTTATTTTGAGTCTAGGTGGTCTTTGTGTCCGTTGTTTGAATGTTTGTAAAGTTCCCCGCGACACAGGATTCATTCCTAGTGCGGGTGTCCTTTTAAGAGGATACACTGAAAAAATGCACTAACTTTCATCGAATAGTATAGGACTATGAGAAGACCAATTAATCTAGAATTTTGATATAGGTAAATTTATGTCTTTAACTAGAATTTCCTAGCTCAAAAACACGATGTTGTGATCTTGGCTCGATCATAATTATTTTCGAAAACACCTCTGAAAAATTACTATTTTTGAAATTACAAGAAAGTTACACTATCATTATGCTTAGGAATTACTCAAATATATTCGTAACATCAATATTAGTAATTTGCTAGCTCATTATTTCCATAACTAAAACCAATCATTTATAAATAATATTTTAAGATTTTAACAATTTCTAAGCGCTCTCGATCATTGCGGGCACATCGCAATTTTAGACCTTATGACCGCTTTTTAACGATTGATATACAATGAGTGTCAATGAGTACATACAGTTCTAAACGATAATTTTCCCGGTGTCCCCTTAAGAAAAAATAACCTGAAGCATACGAGCGACTTGAACAATTCTGATATTAAATTACACACATAGATTCACGACTAAATATCACCGAAGGGATAGACAGCGACGTCCTATACTCACATTTTACCAACTTTATTTTTACTTTTGCTGCCTCCGAGAATTTCCTACCCGAAAATCCTAGTCACTGTTTGTTTAACCGGAGAATCAAAAACGATACCTCACATCTCCAGTCATTAGCGCAAACTTATGCCACAGCTGACGCGACGGAACCAACGAGACAGATTAATTACATACAACACAAAAACAAAATAATTAATTAATCTGGCAACTCTTCCTGCTCCGTTTATAAACAGAGATGTTTACAATCTGTGACAAGTTTTGGCGCAAATTTATTTATTTGTCTATGGCGGTTTATTTATTAGTTTTACAAGTGGCTCGGTGTTATGTAGCTTTTTAGGGTTCCGCACGCAAAAGGTCAACGGGACCCTATTAACCCTTTTATATTTCAGTCCAACATTAGTTAACGACCTCATTAGACAGTTGTCGAAAATATTTCTTAGAACTCGTAACATGTCTAATTAACTATTTAAGTTACTTATGTACTTACCTGTAAGATTTTAATTAGTGTAATCCGTAGTTACCATTGTGCGACATTGCAAATCACTTAATCTCTTATTCAGAACTCATTAGAAGGCTAATTTATTATTCAGTAGTTTACCTGTATGCAAAGTTCAGTAATGGTATTCAATTAACTGTTTTAAAACATATATACTATGTTAGGCAAAAATAATTGTCTTGATATTTTAACAAATAACTGGCAAAGATTTAGTATTATATGCATATAACGTGTTGTTTCTTTACTTATACACAAAAACAAATCGTTTAATGTTAAAAAAAATTAATTAAAAATTCGATGATTTTTAAAAAAAATTCTGCAGCAGGTACCGTTATATGAAGTATGTCAAAAATCACAAATAATTAGTCCTATAACCATCTCTGAGGATATTACGGTTTTCCTTGCAAGTTCAGAGATATTCAGATTTTTCATGCTAGCTCCATACATTTTTTTCGAAAAAACCTTATAATAAATTCATTTTTGTGCGGAGTTAGCTCAGATGACATTGTTATGTGTATAATAGCTAATAGAAGCCATATCCGTCAACAAAACGAACATCTAGCAACTTTCATTTCTATGTCTATGGAGGTCGATTTTCAGCCCACAGTGCGCCGGTAATTCGGCCCCTATCTAATCCGGCACCCCCTGTAATCCGACATGCCTATCACTGCACATAAAATCTATTTCGGCATAACTTCACTTATATAATGCACTTGCTTTCGCCGCGACTTCTTACGCGTTAAAACCTATCTCAAACTCGACTTTCAGGCGGTGTATCAAGAGGCAACACACACCAAATTTAAAGTTGGACTTTCAGCAATCCATGTCTGTAAGCCGTATTCAATTACGTATGCTGTAATTTTTGCAATAATGTGCGTACAAGACAGACGGACAAAAATTAAAAAAATAATTTGTCTTTTAGAACTCTTACAAAAGACCTGACATTCGTTTTCTTAAATATATGCTATAGATGTTCTCGCAGTTTCACCCGCGTTTATCGTTACTGCGCCGCCCCCGTGGGTCGTAGCGTGATGTTATATAGCCTATAGCCTTCCTCGATAAATAGGCTATCCAACACTAAAATAATTTTTCAAATCGAACTAGTAGTTCCTGAGATTAGCGTGTTCAAACAAACAAACTCTTCAGCTTTATAATATTAGTATAGATAATTAAACAGGTTGTACGCGTCACCACTATTGCGCTCGACGTGTTGTAATTAAATAGAATCTTATCATTTTGATTTGTAATTTGCTTGGGAGTCTACTGTAAACTGAAAGTAAAACAACGAACAATAAAAACTGTAGTCAAAGTCTAAAATCATTTATTCATTTAGGTAACAAGTAACAATTATGAACGTCAAAAGTAACACTTATGAAATTCAAACAAGTGTTATGTATATTTTCCAAATTTTATCTTTTCTTTATGTTTGTATGTTTTATCCGTATTTTTATTTTATTTTTTTCTCTTATATAGATATTTCACGATATGAGCAACACAGTCTATTGTGATCATGCAGTGTACATACAGTTAGGGACTTACTTAGTTTAGAACATAACTGTAATATGTACGGATTTAATCGCGTGTTTATTTTTTATAAAACTCTCCCCGTGCCCATGGCTGCTGAAAAGCAACCGAAACGTCGGGGAAAGTGTAAAATTAAATCTAAATAGTTGTATAATTTAAATAGCTTAAATTGAATTAAACAGTAACTAGTAAAAGTGTTTAACAATAGTAGTTTAAAGTTTCAAAATTATGTAATAATAGTGTTTTATAAAAAACTAGATGGTCCCGCGGTTTCACCCGCGTTTATCGTTACTGCGCCGCCCCCGTGGGTCATAGCGTGATGTTATATAGCCTATAGCCTTCCTCGATAAATAGGCTATCCAACACTAAAAGAATTTTTCAAATCGAACCAGTAGTAATCACGCAGAATAAACCAGGAGAAACATCGTTTGTACTATGTCTGTAATGGGTAATTATTTTGCTGCAATGTTATTTTAAAACTGCGATATCTCCTAAGATATTCATTGAAATCGAATGATGTAAAGGGCAATTTTGTTTTAAATTAAATACTTGTGATGAATAACGTATTTATTTGGATAAGGATTAATATCATGTTTATAATAATACCTTCGCAAATAATGCATTATTTTAGAACAAATTTGGTTAGCATGAAAATGGTTATAGTGAGCCAACCTTAAAAGATAGACATATGCTGTCGCGGACTTTTTTTTAGAACTTTTAAAGGGGAACAATTCTGTCATACATGATTTTTGCGAAACTTTAATGATTGTTTACGCAGCGCACTTCATTGGTGCTCAGCTCCTATTGATCTCAGCGTGATGATATATAGCCTATAGCCTTCCTCGATAAATGGGCTACCTAACACTGAAAGAATTTTTCATATCGGACCAGTAGTTCCTGAGATTAGCGCGTTCAAGCAAACAAACAAACAAACAAACTCTTCAGCTTTATAATATTAGTATAGATAAACAACGCGATAAAATCCGTATATAGTAGTTTAATTTCAATGAATAACATTTGCGTAAACATAAGACAATATTATGTAATATGTATTTATATTCCAACCTACTTGTACTTTGTTCTGCTTTGTGTAGGTACCTAAAATAAATAAATAAATAAATTAAATAAAAGAATGAATCGAATTCGCTTAATAGGGCAGTACGGAACCATTCTTGCGCGGATGCCACTCGCACTTAGCCGGTATTAATATAATTTTTTCGCTATAATTTCGTAACGGGAAGTAATTTGTTATATTTACAATAAATTGCGATTTAAAACAAACATGGTGAAGTGTATTGCGTAATGCCAAGATTGCTGTAAAATTATTACGATACGTAAATTTTTACGCAGCTGTCTAACTGGTTCAGTACTCTAACTGCTGCAAGCAAGATATCAGTTTTTACACGGAGCCACTGCCATCTGACCTCCGCAACCCGAAGGCTAACGATACCCTAAAGCTAGACCAGTTTCAGGATATTAGAGGGCACTGACTTCCCAATAACGACTGCCATAGATGTTCATGGCAGCCGGGACCAAACGGCTTAACGTGCTCTCCAAGGCACGGAGCAGGCGATAATTGTCAATCAATACGCACATAATTTCGAAAAGTCATATAACTTCCGAAAGTCAGAGATGCGCGACGTGGGTTCGAACCCGAGACCCTCTGCATTGCAGTCTGTTGGTCTCCCCACTGCACTGAGCTATCGCTGCTTTGCCCCTGGCAACGTATATACCTACAGAAAATGACATAACGTACCTTTCATACTGAAAAAGTAGTGTTCCCTAGGGATATAAATTTATTGACAAAATTACATTAACGCGAGCGAAACCGCGGGCAATACCTCGTTATTATATATATTATACTTAGGTCAGTGTCGATGTGACCATGGCTAGGTTGCCGTGGCCGGGATAACAGGGAGGCGGACAAAGAATAGATGCCGTAAATGTGCGATTAGACCAACCACTTTCAACACGTATGAAAAAATCAAATAATGAATTATGAAAAGTGCTAGAACAAAAGTTGGTAATAAGTAAGGTATAAATATAATAGCTGTAAGAAAAAAAATACTTACCTGGACCTACGACGACACCGAGAGCTTTTTAAAGACTATAGTTTGATTTTTGCTATCATAACTAAATAATTTGGCATTTATTTCTTGTTTTTGTGTATGAAAGGAGACCGTCCATATTCGGCTTGCACGTGGACAATCGTTTTAGAAACAAAGTCAAATATTAAAAGCTTTGTTTAAATATGTTATAAATATTGGTTACCATCCAGTAGTATGAAATTGACGTATTTTATTTCTATATTACCTGTATCAAAATAGTACACACAGCATGGAAGCAATAAGTCAGTATTACTGCAACTGCATAGTCGGCCGAAGGACTGTTGGTTGCTGTGCTCACATAATGTCTGTAATATGGTACCTAAGCTGGGCAAGATATGAAAATGTGACTTCACCAGCCCAGTTTTTGGAAAATATTTTAATAACTTATGAAGGTGATGGTGACACATGAAAATTAATATTTTTTAAACAATGTGTTTTATTATTTAACGAACTTGATACTAAACTTCAAAGAATAATGTTTTCTACTTAGTTTAGGCTACTCAAAATTAATATTGTTATTACAATATAAAAATTTTCACGCCAGGCCAAGGTCCCATACAATGTGGTCGGTCTCCTTTGTTGAAATATCGCTGTATTTAATTGTTTTGATTGTATTAATTCTAATAGTTGCATGTTTATTTTTCTGATTTGTTTGTTTTATTATTTAAATATTGTCATTTATCCAAATTGGCAAATTGTAATTTAAAGCTTTCCTGCGTGACAGGCTTTGCCTAGTGCAGGACGCTTTGCAAAATCCGACATAACAGGTTCTTTTACATCAATAGATAGTAAAATTAGATTCCACACTCACATCAACACAGTAACAACAAAAGCCTTTCAAATGCTGGGGTTTGTCATAAGGAACTCGAAAGATTTAAAAAAACCGCAAACTAAGATCACACTTTTTGCGGCCTTGGTTCGATCTGGTTTAGAATATTGTGCTCAGGTGTGGTCACCACACTATGAGGTACACATTAAGCGGCTTGAGAGAATCCAAAAGCGTTTTCTTTGGCACCTTTCATATCAGTGTAATAAAGTGAAACAATTGCCGACGTATCAAAGTCAATTAAAAAATTTTAATCTCCATAGTTTATTTGATCGGAGACAGTTGTTGGATCAGATTTTACTATATAAGTTAGTAAACGGTGACCTAGACTGTCCTATGCTTATTGAAAAAATAAACTTAAATGCGCCCTCAAGGTTACCTCGTGCAAGTGTATACGCTCCTTTTTCGATAAAAACGTCAAAAACGAACTTGGGTCATAACGCTAGTATGAATAGATTACTAACTCAGTATAACAAGCTGACAAAAAATCATGAAATTGATATAGACATCTTCTCCAACAGTCTTCCGAAATTTAAAGGCAAGGTTATTTCGTCATTCAATCCCCCTATATCTTGAGAATATATGCTTCACTCAACCGGTAATCTCAACCATTTTCTGTGTTTTAATTATGCCTGTGTTTAATTATTTTGTATGTTTTAAAATTGTTTTCCTTTTCTTATATTTGTAGATTTTGCTCACATATGTTTTAATTTATTTTAAATAATTGTTTTTCTTAAAAATGGGTATATAATCACTTGTTAGTTTTAAGTTTAGTTTATATTAGTGTAATAATAAAATGTTTTATTCATCTGTCTAAGTGAAACTGTCCCTTATCATGTCGTGGCGACTTGTAAGTAAAACAACACTTAGCACATATTTGTATATCATGTTTGTAAACCGTGTATAAGTGTATGTTTTGTAAGTTGTCCTAAATAAATAAATATTTAATTTTTGATAAGGTGTCACTTATTATAAGAACTTGTATATTAGGTACTTATTGTATATTATATTATATAAATTTATTATTATTATTGAATAAGTCACGGATATAACATTATTAGTATTTTTCAATGAACTCTGTATTTCAAGGCTTTTTATTGCATCTATTTCCCTTTTATTATGTGCAGAATAATGACCAACGATTGCACCTCTTAAATGACTGGTTCGAAGGGAACACCGCCACCTGACAAGTGACTACGACGCAGATGGTGCAACACAACCGTTGGTTCCCAGGGTTGTTCATTAAATATGGATGGGTGACCGAAGCATATGATACTAGGTTTAACGCGTTTAATTCAAGTTGTAATAGACAGTTGACTTAATATCGATACATCTATACAAATAAATAAAATTGAAGTGTCTGTTTGTAATGTCAAAATAACAGCTTTTTATCTAATGCATATGAAAGTATATAAGGTACCTACACGAAAACATCTATTTTTAAAATTTTTGTCTGTCTATCTGTTTGTTCAGGCTAATGTCCGAAACGGCTGAACCGATTTTGACGGGACTTTCACTGGCAGATAGCTGATGTTATAAGGCGTAACTTAGGCTACTTTGATTTTAGAAAATAAATAGATCCGCGGAGACAAACACTTTTTAGTTAAAATCTACGCGGACGAAGTCGCAGGTAACAGCTAGTATATATGCTGTGAGTTAACCGAATAAATATACATATCTTTTTTTAAACACAACTTCCGCTCTAGGAATAACTCCTGTGTCGCGGGGACTTTACAAACATTCAAACGACGGACACAAAGAACACGCTGACTCAGAACAGCTTATTGTGGAGCACACATTGCCTCATTGGCATGTTTCAACAGAATATACCACGGGGAGTGCTCTGAAGAGTTATTCCACATTATCTCGCCCTCCCCTTTCCTATCCAGAACAACGCGTGCTGGGCTCAGATGCCATCCTTACACGGTAGAGTCTACTACAGCGCGTACCAACAAGTTTGGGTCCTCATACCTCTGCCGAACGACCAAGGCATGGAATTCTCTGCCAAGCCACGTGTTTCCTTCTTCCTTCAATCCTGGGTCCTTTAAGCGGGGCGTGAAAAAGCACCTTCTCAGGCCGTCAAAATAGAGACCTCAACATCGCCTCGGCTGCTATTAGGGCGGTGTGGAGGCCACTGCTCTTAGACCGCGCACAGACTGCTTACCATCAGGTGGAGCGTGGTCATTTTGACGAGCAAAACAAAAAAAAATAAAAACAAATTTTTGTTCCGTGTGAGATTCGAACCCACAACACTCGGCGCACTGACAGTAGTGAGGCGACCACTTAAACCACTACGCCAACCGTGCAGTCGAAATAAATAAATAACAACTAAGGGTATTATATTGCCGACTGTACTATTGTCTGGGGAAATCGTTGTGTCGGACATAACTTACCGTAGGGTAGATAGAAATGTAGATTGGACTGCGTTATTAAATGAACCAGAAAAACTGTTTTGGTCTGTGAGCTAACCTTGGTTTAGTTTTCAAGATTAGGTCTGCAAGAGCTTATACAGGGTGATTTTGAAATCGTGTAATTCCTTTTAACCACGCATTCTACTGGTGATATAGAATAACCCTGACCATATTTTTTTTTATTAGAATTATATTTTTGGAGAAATTAATGTACCGATTTTTTTCGTGAAATGGTTTCAGATAGTAGTCTCTTTCCGCTCACTCTTACATATTATCTGATGGGACGGCAATCCGACATGACCGGAGAGAGTCCAGGCGCAGGGCCAACGGCTATATGTGCTTGCCGAGGCACGAGATCCTGTCCTTCCGATAGTGCCATTGAAGGATCTGTCCTGGTGTCAGTGAGGTGGTTCCATCTAAAACTGGGTTTTACTACCCGCCTACCCTAATAATGCTTATCCAGCGTGGAACAGAAAGGTGTGGTCATATTTAAGTGTCACATAATATTGGTTGCCTACTCAAGTACAATGGAAAACCGCGACAAATAAATCCATTACATATTTACTAAGATATAACACCTTTTTCATCGACTTACCAATATTATATTTTTTAAACAACACTAACAGCTGACTCATGACTGACATGATCACGATCACTGATCTCCGTGAACCCGAAAATGAGCAGGCGCCATTTTGATAGTGATGTAATGCGTGTTTCGATGTTTAAATATTAAATAAATAAAATGTTTGAAATTGTCACAAAATTATTAGATGTAAGTAAATTACGGTCCTAAAATCTGGCCACAACTTTCTGTTACACGATGTATAGACAGGTTTCCCACACTCTCACTAAGTCAGGTCGAGCAAATATTAATAATAGGCTTATGTTTAACTTATCACCAGACATAGTAAAATACAACAGTCAAAAATATTAAATGATCACCAAATTGCACAGCAAAATATATTTAAAGAGATCAAAATAAGTTGACGGAGCCCTATTTTGGTTGGGTTTAAGAAGGATCCTAACATAACCTAACCCTTCCGAGATGGAATGCAGTGATTTGAGGCGTATAGGTGCTCGTTATGATATATTTTAGTAAGCATATTTTGCTGAGCAATTACTATTTTTGGTGGTCATTATATTTAATCCCATAATAATATCATAAAAGTATGTAACAAAAAGAAAATTATACATTTGTTTACAAATTATACAAGACTAGGCTATTAAGCTTATCTGATCCATATTACTGCTCACTTTTGCATATTTAATTTGCAAACAAGTCATAAGTTGCATAATTAGCATTTATTATGCACGCCATTTTAATTAGACGGGGAATCGTTTAATAGTGGACTATTGCATATTCCCTTTTTTATATACTTACTTGGTACAGTATTGCCTAAATATATAATTGGGCATATTATTATAGATATACTAGCTGCCCTGGCAAAGGTTCAGCCATAAAATGTCTGGATAGGGACACCCTAATCACCTGTCGGTATAAAAACACTTCAAGAAAAAAGCGTACTCCTTTTTAAAAGGCCGGCAACGCACTTGTAACTCCTCTGGTGTTGCGGGTGTCCATGGGTGGCGGTGATCGCTTACCATCAGGCGATCCGTCTGCTCGTTTGCCCCCTAATCCATAAAAAAAAATTAAAAAAAAATCTTAAAATCAGCGCTGCAGTACCTACCACGGTGCTGCAGCATTATGCTGAGATAAGTGCCATTTTTGGTCTCGCACTGGCGGTATGATGTAATTACGTAAACTGCTTATTCTTATGTTTTCTTTGTTTTTATTTTTGTATTTCAATTTTCTTTTTTTTTTTGGTTAATGCCCTTGTCGAGGTCAAAATAATTCTTTATTTCTTTCTTACTTTACGATCTATTCTCATACTTACCAAATATACATAAAAGTTTGATAAAAGTCAGTAGAGCCGTTTAGGAGTGCGACCACACATACCGTGCTACGAGATTTTTGTATACTTATATAGATTATATTTTAAGAGCAGCGACGGCCTAGTGGGAGACCGTTGGATTGCCTCGCAGAGGTCTCGAGTTTAATCCCAAGGCACTTCTGACTTTTCAAAGTTACATGCGTATTATTTAGTTAATTATTTATCGCTAACTTAAACAGTGAAGGAAAACATCGAGATGGAAACCTGCATGTCTGAGAGTTTTCCAGAATGTTCTCGAAGATAATTATGTAAACTCTGCTAACCCGGACTGGTCCTCCATTGTGGACTATGGCCCTTCTCACACTGAGAAAGGGCCCGTGCCCAGCACAATTTAATACAGGGCTGAATATTTTTAATGTACCTAATTGATTCATTTGGGATTTCTTTTCACTTTTTGTTTAGTTTTCAAAGTGTACTAAAGTCTAAACTAAAAGCGTATATTTATATATTTTTCGACACTTTACTTGCTATGACTATAAGATAGATATGTGAATAGAAAACTTCAAGAATCTCTTTTTAGCACATTGCGTGCACGGTGAAGTGTAATTTTTAGGGTGCCGTACCCAAAAGGGTAAAACGGAACCCTATTACTAAGACTCCGTTGTCCGTCTGTTGTCCGTATGTCACCAGGCTGTATCTCTTGAACCGCGATAGTTAGACAGTTAAAAAATTTTCACAGTTGATGTATTTCTGTTGCCGCTATAACAACAAATACTAAAAAAACAGAATAAAATAAATATTTAAGGGTGCTCCCATACAACAGACATGATTTTTAAGCCGTTTTTATAGATAATGGTACGGAACCCTTCGTGCGCGAGTCCGACTCGCACTGGGCCGGTTTTATTTATTTACATAGTTAAAGGTTGTATCGAGAAGGAGTATCCTAACTTAATATTATAAATGCGAATGTGAGTTTGTTTGTTACGCTTTCACGCCTAACTACTAGACCAATCATCATAAAATTTCGCAAACACGTTTTCAGGGGTACAGAAAAGGACATAGAGTACCTTTTATCCAGAAAATGTACTGTTATTCACCTAACCTACATTTACGCGAGGAAAGTCGCGGGAAAAGTTTATGAATTGCGTTTGAATTTCAACCATTTGGTGACCACAACGGAATATTACTTATAATTTTCTGGCGCGAAACCTGTCATATTTTTCTCAACATTTGACAGCGATATGTTCGTTCGTAAATCAAACACATTAATTATCACAGAGGTACCACATAAAAAAGCATTTAATTAAACTTCATGATGAATAACGCGAGTAACATTGATCGTTTAGGTTCGAGATCGACGCGTTAACGTGGGATAGGACGCTTTTAATGTTACCAACGGGACAATGTTACCCGGAATAAACAGTGTTACCTGCGCAAAATGGCTTTAAATTTTAATACGAGGACTGTTGTCGGCAACAATACACTGCAAACATAGTCTTACTACTATATCCCAGAGAGAGGTAAAGGTAGGGTTGCCAACCATACTTTATAATAACGTATCCTACTTTATTTTTGGTAATTATACTTTAATAATAATAATAACGATTGATGTTATTAGAGTATTCAGGGCAGACGCCGTTTTATCATCCATAGTTACCAATATACCAGTCCATCAAACACCCATACCCATAGCCCGTATATTAGAATCCATACGTAGCAATAGTCCTACGACTGCTGCGGCTAGTGCCGCTGTAGGTGTTCCATCCCACCTTTGATTAAAACTCTCGAAGGGCCTCTTCACGTTGAACCCATGTCTCCGTGTAAGCCTCGCAAAGGACCGGGTATTTTCCTAACGTATTAGGAATATACCCGTGAAAGAGAAACAAATAATAATAATCTTTATTGACATGTTTGATACAGTTTAAAACAGAATTCCCTAACACCTGCACTAGTAAAAACTGTGTTGCAGGTGCCAGCGTTACACTTTATACTTTATACTTTTGCATACAAATAAAGTATATGAAAATACTTTATTTCCAACCTTTACTGTGATGCTTTTACTTACTTATTTCAGTGACGAATCTAAAGTGGCGAGAAGAAAGAAATAGAGCGTCATTAAATTTAATTAAAAACGAATTGTTTATTCATTTAAATTTAAATTTTGATTGTCAAACAAGCTTTGAAAATTTAAAGATAGCAAAAAATTGTTAGCATGTGCTAAAAGCACACAAAATACGTTTTTAAAGAAATAAAAACATAAAATTTAAAAAATACTTACCTTTTTATCTTGCAAATACTTTATTTTTTTCTATTCAAACCGTTTTATACGCTATTTTTGGCAAAAAAGTTGGCAACCCTAGGTAAAGGTAAATATTACATTTACATTTTGCTAGCTATAGTTTGAAGACCTTGAGGGAGGCCTATGTCCAGCAGAGGACGTCTTTCGGTTGAGATGATGATTTATAGTTCAGCTATGCTTTTGTAAATTGTACTTATGTGATGTAGAGACATTGGAATAATATTCGAATGAAATTGCTCGTCGCTGATTAGATTCGATACTCAAACGGGTACAATTTTAAAAATACATACGCTAGGCTTACGGTAATATTTCCAAAGGTGATAGCAGAGGTGGTGGTGTGTATCCTAACTAATATTATAAACGCGAAAATGAGTTTGTTTGTGTGTTACCTTTTCACGCCTAAACCACTGAACCGATCATCCTGAAATTTTGCATATACGTTGTCAGGTGCACAGAAACGGACATACCTTTCATCCCGAAAAAAATACTGTTCCCGAGAAAAACAACAATAACGTTCTTATGATAATAAAGCACACGTGTCTTTTGAATCATGATTGAATTATATTATTACAAGCAGTGTACAACCTAAATTGATTATCACATTCTAAATTAACGCGAGCGAAGCCGCGGGCAAAAGCTAGTTTGTTTATAAATAAACATTTTTATTTAAAATGACAACTCCCGTACTAGCAATGTATCCTGTGTTCCAGGGGACTTTACTATTATTCAAACAACGCACATAAAGAAAACACAGATGCGGAAGAACTAAAAAAAAACTCATATTTGCGGATCACACAAATTTTTGTCCCGTGTGGGGATCGAACCCACAACACTCGGTTCAATAGCAGTGGCGCGGCGACCACATAAACCACTTCGCCGGCCGTGCAGTCAACCGTACAGTCGCCTTTGCTATGATAAATTTATACTAATATTATAAAGCTGAAGAGTTTGTTTGAACGCGCTAATCTCAGGAACTACTGGTCCGAATTTAAAAATTATTTTAGTGTTGCATAGCTCATTTAAAATATATAAATAACTAGATGTGAAACACCCACGTTTATCGTTACTGCGCCGCACCCGTGGGTCATAGCGTGATGTTATATAGCCTATAGCCTTCCTCGGTAAATAGGCTATCCAACACTAAAAGATTTTTTCAAATCGAACCAGTAGTTCCTAAGATTAGCGCGTTCAAACAAACCCTTCAGCTTTATAATATTAGTATAGATTTGCGGATCCACTTTATAAAGGCTGAGACTTAAACCGAACATTGCTTCAGACTCCGTGTTGCTGAGAATAACTCTACTCTACTGCTCTAATAACTCTTTCGCATGTATTTGTGTGATCACTAAATTCTTCTTCTTTTCGTGTGGTTAGTGGCCAACCTGTTGTCAAGAGTTGTTCAAGCCGCCCGTAGGCCTCTGACATGGCTTAACGACTGTTGTAAATTTGACAATAACCGGGACCGACTTTTTTACGTGCTCTCCGAAGCACGGAGACGCTCAGATGAAATACCACTAAGCGGTCACCCATTTATAGACTGACCGCACCCAACGTTGCTTAACCTCACTAATCGTTTACCGGCCAGTATAATTCATAGACATAAATAGACTTACACTCATGTCCACGAAGTAGGCAAAGGTACTACCCACCCATATTTCAAGCTATGGTTTTAGAACCCAAGTAACAGTAGGCAAGCCTGATGCCGTCTACCATTTACAGTTCGAAACTCCCACCTGATATGAGAATTCCTAATAAAACCAGCTATATCGCCTAAAAGACAGGCAGACAGTTGTCAAACCATGGTTTCAGATCTCAAGACTTCTGCGTGATAGGAAGCAAGCCTATTTTAGTCTACCATTCACAGTTCCAAACTCCCACCTTATCTAAGAATTCCTAAAAAAACCAGCTATATCGCCTAAAGGACAGGGAGACAGTTGTCAAACCATGGTTTGAGATCTCAAGACTTCTGCGTGATAGGAAGCAAGCCTATTTTAGTCTACCATTCACAGTTCGAAACTCCCACCTGATCTAAGAATTCCTAAAAAAACCAGCTATATCGCCTAAAGGACAGGCAGACAGTTGTCAAACCATGGTTTCAGATCTCAAGACTTCTGCGTGATAGGAAGCAAGCCTATTTTAGTCTACCATTCACAGTTCGAAACTCCCACCTGATCTAAGAATTCCTAAAAAAACCAGCTATATCGCCTAAAGGACAGGCAGACAGTTGTCAAACCATGGTTTCAGATCTCAAGACTTCTGCGTGATAGGAAGCAAGCCTATTTCAGTCTATTATTCACAGTTCCAAACACCGAGCTGCTACTGAGAACATCTTAACAGGAACATCTTGCACGTCCAGATAATCGAACTAAAGACCTCACAGCAGTGGCACTGCCACTACGCAACTAAAGCCTAATCGAAATACAGTTTTTATCTCACAATGCTTGAATTTAGGTTTCGGTTTAGCGTGGGGTGGGTATAAAACTCCAGCGGTCAGCCGCATGGCCTGTGGATGGTAGCCGCGGCACACCAAGCCGAGACTGCTGTTGTAACCGCAAACACGAACGTACTCGTATACAATACATTCTAACTAATATTATAAACGCGAATGTGAGTTTGTTTGTTACGCTTTCACGCTTTAACTACTCGACCGATCATCAAGCAATTTCGTCAGGGAAAGAGAAAAGGACAAGTTCCTTTCGTCCAGAAAAAAGGATTGTTACTAATTTAACCTACGCTTACGTGAGCAAAGCTGCGGGAAAATTTAGCCTATACCTACTAATATTATAAACAGGAAAGATATGAACTCAAAAACTACTCGACCGATTTTAAAATAATTTCTTGATTGAAAATCTATATTATCACCGAGTAACATAGGCTATACTTTATTTTTAAAACGTACTGTTGCTAACATAACCTAATGTACTTTTACGCGAGCGAAGCCGCGAGCAAAGCTAGTTTATATATAGGTATACATCCGAACTAATATTATAAATGCGAATGTAAGTTTGTTTGTTACGCTTGCACGCCTTAACTACTCGACCGATCATCATGAAATTTCGAATAGATACACGGTTGTCAAGAGGAACAAAGAATAACCAGATTCGTTGCCATTGTTTGTGAATCACAACTTTTTTGTTCACTATCGATACCACTCAGAGCTTTAGCTTTTATATAATAATGATATTCTATCACACACACAACACCATCTAGCCCAAACTAAGCAGAGCTTGTACTATGGGTACTAGACAATGGATAAACATACATATATGTATACTTTTGTAAATACGTACATATTATGCATAGAAATACCCAGACCAACACAAACATCTTTGTCCATGCGCACAAATGTTAACTCGTGCGGGAATCGACCCCGCGACATCAGGCTTAGCAGTCGGTTACACTAACCACTACGCCATCGAGGCCGCCGTTTTAGCCGCGATCAGTTAAATAACATATTTTCAAAGAATATATGTAAACTGTCCGGAACCAAAACGACTTGTTTCTTGATTAAGGTATCGGCCCTTAAGCCTCTTTGCCATCTGTGCAGTCAAAATACCTCTTTAGGTCAATCAGGGGTCCCTTCAAACTTCATAATTGGACCCCTAAATATGTCAGAACGTTAAGCATTCCTTAATAGGTAACAACGCCCTGGGGAGCCGTTCCACAATGAAAATTCGTTAATATCGTAGACCTGCAATATAAAATAAAGACTGCCTTATTGCCCCACAGCGGATGTGTTGGCGACTGCTGTGCCTGAGTTCTCGGGTTCAATTCCTGTGTCTTGCAAAGAGTTTTTGGTTATTTCTATCTAGAAATTCGAAATGAGTAGTTAAGTAGAGCCTCGCTGATTTGAGCATGAATGGGCCGGGCCGGCTCGACCGGGGAAGGACTACCCTCTCACAGAATATCGACGTGAAATAGCAATATTCCCCTGTTGTGTTTCGTTCAGTGAGTGAAGCGGTTTAGCTGTGAAAAGGTAACAGGCAGACAGAAAGACAGAGTTACTTTCGAATTTATAATCTTTATATATCTAATTCTTCTGTACGTGTGTTGACAGTGAACTCCTCCTAAACGGCTGGACTGATTTGAATGAAACTTTTTGTGTGTGTTCAAGTGGATTCGAGGATGGTTTAGATATGCTATTTTTTTTTTCTTTTGTAGACGACGTCTGTCGGGACAGCTAGTCTTTATATATATATAATTCTATTGTACGTGTATATGCCACTGAACTCCTCCTAAACGGCTGGACCGATTTTGATGAAACTTGTTGTGTGTGTTCAAGTGGATTCGAGAATGGTTTAGATATGTATTTTTCTTTTTTCTTTCGTGTGTACAGGACGACGTCTGTCGGGACAGCTAGTATTATATAAGTAAGGAAGTGAGGATTGTAACCCAAGGCATGAGATTAAGTCTGTATATATATATGTCTGTCTCGATGGCGCAGCGGGAGCGTATGCGACTGCTGTGCATAGAGGTTAAGGTTCGAAACCCGGGTCGGGCCAACAAACATTTATTGGGTTCTTCTGACAAAAAAAGCACTTCTGCCGTAGTAATCGAGAGGGCAGTAAGTCAAAGATGGACATATTTTTAAATTACAGTCTTGGAATGCTTCTCTACTGTAAACAACATATTTTTCTTTCTTTGGACATAATTATAAAACATAAAAATCGAGTATATAGTTTTATCACAAACGCTAAAATTATAACAAATTCGTTGTTGGCCTCGATGGGGTAGTGGTTAGTGTAACCGACTGCCACGCATGAGGTCGCGGGTTCGATTCCCGCACAAGTCAAACATTTGTGTGCATAAATATGGATGTTTGTCTCGGTCTGGGTGTTTCTATGTATAATATGGATGTATTTACAAAAAAAAAGTATTTATGTATGTTTATCCATTGTCTAGTACCCATAGTACAAGGTCTGCTTAGCTTGGGCTAGATGATGTTGTGTGTATGTGATAGAATATTATTATTATGTTTTCTAAAACTGCATTTTCTGACTTACTGTCCTCTCAATTACCACGGCAGACATGATCATGCGCCTGATCTCTCTCCAGTAATTGTGACGGCTTGTCCTTCCAGATTATGAGTGTTAGGGAACAGAGAATACACTTGTGTTTTCGCACACATTTGTCCACCATAATACCTGCTGCACAGATGCCCAGTCTCGGTTAAGATTGGACGACGTGACCGAAAATCGGCCACGCACGAGTTTACTTATACTTATATTTTACCAATACTTTAGCTTGCTTAGGATATGGTAGCGACTAGGTACAGATTTCTATTTTCTATCTTAGCTTCTTATTATATCCCTCGCTTCATTTACTTCCATATGTACCACGCACGATCTTTGGATCAGCGAAGTTTTAAGATTAGGTACTTCTCTCAATAAAATCTCTGATGTCAAAACCGTCCCAAAAGTCCACTACTCTCAAAAAAACCTTTTTAGAGACCCTATCCGTTCATTCTTTACGTACACAGGCCTCACATATACTAGAAAGAAAGAAAGAAAACGTTCTTTATTGCCACATTTATCTTGCTTAATTCATATTATTACATTTTCTTTCACTGCACAACGCTATCCTATTGTAAAATAGTTTATTTATTATACTTTCTTGTAATTTTCTGAACGAATGGACCCTTACGAAGCGCACAAGCTATGAGGTTTATACATAATTATATCTTTGAAAGAGCTTTGATAATGCCAAGGACTGCTCTCATTGATAGACGCATTTAGCACCATAATAAAAACGATGTTTCTTGTTTTCGATTATAATATGTAGGTACTAAAATACACTAGAACATCAAAATAACACACTAAAAAAATATAATATATTCCTTACATATTGAAAACAAAATAAAAATTATCCTAAAAATAAATTGATTGGTAAAAAAACGGAATGAAAGTCTGTTTTTTTTTAAAATCTTCTGTTGTCTGTTATTATCATTCAGCCTATTAGCGCGTTACTAAATAATTACTAATATTATTATTATAATATACTTACAGGTAAACTGCAAGGATACCACTCACAAATTAATTCTGTATTCACTTTTAATAACCAAAAACGTAATCATTAATCTCACACCACTACGAGCGAATAAAAAATAAGAAATAATTATAATCCAGATCGAAAAGCTAAATGTCTATGACACTATAACTAACGCGTTGGGTTTCAGAACGACAAATCATCTATTCTAACAACTCACATAGCACATTTACACGTTTATTTCTATAATCTTATTCATCTTTATTATATTTAATGGTAAGAAATTACCGCGAGAATTTTTTTGTGCGCTTATGACGGTAAAAATAAGGTTCAAATAGATTCACACACGTCCGTGCGAGCCCGGGAACGGGCGGTAACTGAAGGCGAGGTTGCCTGCTCTCTGATTTATTATACCCGAGCTGTATTGTATATTTTATCAATCCAATAAAACCTTGATTTTAATGAGCTTAGCTGCATAGGAATGGGGTTTGTAAATGCATAATACTATGTAAATTCATAAATGTTATTATACCGCAGTAATTATTATTTTGTTCGCGTAGTACTTTCGGTATTCGTGTAGTACCTACTTTATTGATTCATTGTTTACTATAAAACTCGAAGTTTATAGAAATATTCGCTGTATTATTTAAGCTATAGCTTAAAGCTTCAAAACAAATAACTGATAAGTATTAAATATTAATTAACTGACTTCCATTAAATAAAATACCTACTACAGATCTGTATTAAATATAAACCATACAACTAAGAATATTATTGTTATAAAATTTGTAGGCGAGAGAAGTAAAAATCAATACCACGGACACCTGTTAGTAGAGCTTACATTGTAGGATTGTGTCGATCATGAACGAACGGGTCATATGAATGGAATCGCGAACCGCGCGTAAATGATTCGGTCAGTAACGTCGCAAAGACCCGATCTCGCACAGCTAATGAAATGTGCACTTAATTTGAAGGATTTGAAACGAATGATCGGTGCCGGTGACGTGAGGCGATGATCGGCCATCACTGCGTCTCGCTCTCGGGACGCGAGTCCTTGATCGGTCTGTCTCTATCGCCTCTGTGCTGTGCAGCAGGTGCGAGCCGTGTGGATGGAGGTGAGACAGTCAAATGTAGATAATATAATTTAACTTGAGATGATACAAGTATCTCAAGTAATCTCAACTAAGGTCCTCCTATATACAAATGTACTCTGTACTCAGGTCGCGATCTATCAATCTATGATTTATAACGAGAACCTCACAATCTTTCGCGAGAATGCAATCATTCGAATGATCGGGTCATATGACCCGGTTCATTTTCATAACAGTTCATGATTGAAATCGATCTTTCTGAATGAACGAACGACACAATCCTATTACATTGGTCGCTCTGTTATTAAAATCTCCAACATTGTTGGGGTAATTTTTGACTATAGCAACACTTGCCAAGATACGCGCCGCCATCAACGTTTATCGATGTTCCACAGATTATAGCTACGCACGGGGATGCAATTGCGTTTTGATACTGCTTTGAATTACTGTTTAATTTCACAATATTACAAGGTTAACGGAAATATACAGACGTGATTGAAGTGTATTCCGGTTTTTAAATAGACAACCCGACAACATTTTGCTTCTACTAGTAAAAAATTACAATTATTATTTCTTTACATATATTTTCTTGCAATTATGAAAAGCTGACACTGTTCTCAGGTAAATGGCATATTTACTTTAAAGATTTAACAAACATTGTAACAGCGGACACTCAGAACAACAATCAGTGCATCGGTCAAATTTTTGCTAAATATCGATATCGAGCCTATAAAAATACACTTCTTCCTATTCAGTGACGAGAAGACCACTTATACTACCTACTGTCCATGTAGGTAGTTAATATTAAAAACTATTCACTGGATCAGGTAGGAGAGTGACATGCGCTACTTTTCCTTAGTAAACAAAACCAGTACCTTAGTAAACTCACTAACCTGTATTTCGTTCATGAATGTTACTTTGTGATTTAAATGAATAAGTGATTTTTGACTTTGACTTTCCACCTGGATTAATCGCTCAGTTCCTATATGATCTGTAAAACTATGCGGTTGCGGACAGACAGTGCCCGTTTCTTATAACGATGGTTAGCACAGCCATATTAATAAATTAATGTAAAAGCGTTAACCTAGTGGGTGATCTTTGGACTGCAAAGGTATCAAGATTGCTCCCAAGTAGGGATGCCATCTTTAAAATTTGGCAATCAGGACAAGACGCGTGAAAACCCCGGATTTTAGAGCCAAGAACTCAGACATGTCAACAGGTATTTTTAAACATAGTATAATAAAAAACAGTTACGGGACGGTGAAATTAGCGAGTCGGTTCGTCGGTTGATCGCGGCGTGCGGGCACAGAGTGTGTCGCGGGCGGCCCAAGCAGGCGCGGATCCAGCCCTCAAAAAAGGTTGTGGTCACAGCCACCCGAAAATCGGCCAAATGCGAGTCAGAGTATGAACTCGCTCATGAACAACCATGACTCATGAAAGACTTTTAAATTTGATTATTTTCTTTTTTCCGCGCATCAGGACTTTGGCCTTAGGAATGAAAATAATCATTGGAGGAAGTCAGACCCGATTTCGTCCAATTAAATAGTTAAACAGCTTCGATTAAATTCCAAACCAATTACAATCAATAAATTATTATCTTTCTTCTTTTCTAGGGACACTAGACTGGGTAAATACGTATCTTGATGCTGTCTCAGGAGTCGTATAGCGTTTATTATCATCAGCCTATCAATCTCAATAGACCGTGAAAGTGTGACGTCACAAGTCTATTAGGGTTGTGGGCATGCCCATCGTGCCCACAACGGTGGATCCATCCTTGGGCCCAAGACTTAAATTTTTTAACCCGGACTAGAAATGAAGCTTCGCCCGGATGCTCCCCGTATGCCCTCTAAACTAGGACAAATCCGGGGAAACCTGGACGGATGGCAACCCTACTCCCAAGGCACGTACGCACCTTTTTAAGTTAGTTGCGTATTAAATAGTTAATTATCGCTCGCTCTAACGGCTAAAAGAAACATTGTGAGGAAACCTGCATTTATAACAGTTCTCCATAATGTTATGTGAAGTCTGCCAACCCGCACTGGGCCAGCGTGCTGGACTATGGCCTTATTCCTCTGGCAATAAGTGGCACAGTTTATATACAGGGCTGATATTCTTATTATTATTACTTACGTACACTTACCTATTCCGTATATACTTATTTTTATGAGTAGTAGAGCCTCGTTGATTTCAGCATGAATGAGCCGGCTCGACCGGGAAAGGACTATCCTCTCACAGAATATCGACGTGAAATAGCGTTTGTATCACGAGTTAGAGTACATGCTCTCTAATTCACTAAGGTCCCTAGTGTCCCTACCTCACCGAGTACTGTACATTTGACTGTCGCCAGAATATCCAGACTCCAAACAGAGAGCCGTTGGTCGTGGCTACGTTTCCAAATTGGCGACGTTGCCAAACCGTCGCCAAGTGCGTTAACTGTCGTACTATTCAATATGAATTGAAATATACGTAGTCGGCGCCGTTGCCATGGCTTCTTGGTGAGGTAGGGCCCTTAGTCTGAGCTTGATGCTTACTGGAACAACACGTTTGAGTGCAATAATAATCTTCTCAGACGTGTTGTTGCAATAATTGCCTTGGTTCCCCCATCGCCTGTCATTTTATAGACACAATAAAAAATCTATTGTTATGTATCTCCTGGAGATTGAGTAACGGTTAAGCTAATATTGAAGGAACTAGTCGTTTTAACTACGGACGGTTAAATATTTTTCATAGAATATGGGTCAAAATGTCTTTTTTTTTTTTTTTTTTGCTCGTCGAAATGGCCAATGAGGCAATGTCTCTACGGAGTTGCAGAGGTTCCAGTGAACTCGTGACCTCTGGATCTCCGATGATACGGACAGCCCGCCGCTGTAACCGGTCGAGAGCGTCCAGCAAGTACTGCGCGGAGCCATCCCAAAGATGGGGCGCACTTGTGCCTTATACAATAGGCACAGTTGCCCAGGCGTGAAGAACCGCCTCACCCTGTTCAGAACTCCGAGTTTTCGCGAAGCTTGCTTAATGACGCTCTCGATATAGGTTTTCTGATTAAGGGAACGGCAAAGATCCACACCTAAGATGGAGAGGCTGTCACGTATCACCAATGGAGTGTTCTTCAGAGAAGGGAGGGGAAGGGACGGAAACTTTTTTGTTGAGAACGCGTATGCCTGGATCTTCTTGGCGTTGAACTCGACCAAGTTCTTGGCACCCCATTCATAGATGCGGTCCAAGGTCTGGTCAAGTTCAACGACAAGATTCTGTCTGTAGATCATTTCTTGTATATGGGGTCCGGGCCTAAGTCTTACTCTAACGCATATTATAAAAATCTAGTTGAGATAATATATCCTCTAGTACAGAGGTTCCCAAACTTTTTTTTTCATAGACAACTTTCAAAATTTTGCTGGTTCCGGTGGACTCCATGCAGATACATTTCTATCATATATTAAAAATTTTTTTTTGGTTCTTCTCTACCGACAAAACAATAGATTCGAAGACCACTGGTACTGAATATGGAATATGCAAGTTTTTACAAGCTTAGAGATTCTTTAAATATTATCTGCCTACATTGATGCCAACATTTTAGTTCTTCACTATCGAAAGCAAATCAATTTTCTCGTGGACGCTTAAGAATTGTAGAACCCCATTTTTTTGTCACGCCAGCGAGGACCCCCATCGAGTTTCCCGTGGACCCCTGCGGGAACTAATGCTCTAGTACATAGACATTAGGTAAAATGCATTCATTTAAAAAGGTATTCATAAAAACAAGACTGTAATGCAAAAATAGACTTTATTACAATTCAATATGGAATGGAGTCCGAAACCTGGGTAACATTGACAGTTCAGGTAACTTTCAAAAGTTGTAGCAGTCTATTTAAAAAAATGTAAGTGGGCTGAAAGAAAATCTAATTTAATTACTTCAGAACTCAAATAAAGAAAATAAAGTATACTGACCTTGCCACCATGTGGGATAAATAGCCGAGAGAAAAGAGAGAAAGAACTCAAATATATTATTTCCATAAATTTATTTCTTGCAATATTTGGACATGTCATAAATTAAAATTATAAAAGTAAATCTATACAAATAAATAAAATTGAAGTGTCTGTTTGTAATGTCAAAATAACAGCTTTTTATCTAATGCATATGAAAGTATATAAGGTACCTATACGAAAACATCTATTTTTAAAATTTTTGTCTGTCTGTCTGTTTGTTTGTTCCGGGTAATCTCGAAACGGCTGACCCGATTTTGACAGGACTTTCACTGGCAGATGGCTGATGTTATAAGGAGTAACTTAGGCTACTTTGATTTTAGAAAAAAAATAGGGTTCCGCTGAGACAAACACTTTTTAGTTAAAATCTACGCGGACGAAGTCGCGTTCCTAGTTTTAGAGTCAGGTCAGCGTGATATGTGTTCCAGGAAAGCAAGATAAATTTATCTTGCTCCCTTTCTTCTACATTCAAGTGCAACAGAAGAATAAATCGTTAATCCATGCATTTCGTGGATGGATAAAAAGCACACTGAAGTGCTAGGTTGAATATCCTTACTGTGAGTTTGTTTGTTACGCTTTTACGTCTTACCTACTCGACCGATCATCATGAAATTTTGCATACACGTTGTCCGGTACAGAAAAGGGCATTGGACTTTCACCCAGAGAAAGGGCCTGTTGCCTAGGGATAGAAAAATATAAAATCTACATTATCTCGAGCGAAGAGGTGGGCAAATAAATATTTAAATAAGACCGTTACTTTCATGATTAAAGATGAAATAGCCTAAGACCTGAAAAGGATGATTGTGCCCGACTCGTCTGACTTGGCACAAAATAGAAAGGAATGGCATACTTTATAATCGGAGGCCAAGATCCACTTGGGGATACTGAGCCAGCGAAGTAAGTATGAGGTCACTAGCCCGGCTGGGCTTTTAACCTTAGTAAAATTACAAAGTTACCCAGATTGCCAAAGTTACCCAGGTTCACAATTATTAATCCTCTATGCCCCTCACAGCTTCCCTTCCTCCTGGAGAGAGAAAATATATCATCGATAATTTAAAAAATAACAAAAAAGGTACTTACTTAAAATTATAATAAAAATAATATGTAATAAGTAATAATACTTATATCAAATAAATTGTATAAAAATAATTAAACATACATATGTACTGTGTAATTATAAACTTATAAATACAATGACTGAATCAATTTCGATGCAATATTATAAGAGAATATAAATCAAAATCAACAAATAAAATAATAAACCCATAAACGACTTATTAATAGTATGATAATGATAGAGCTTAAACAATTGCGCGGGCAAGACAGCCGAAGGAAGTACCAACTAGCTACTTAATTAGCTGGTACTTGACATCTGACAACGATCGTTCACAGTCGTTGAAATTTTGTATATATGTACCTATAAGTTAACTGTGCCAGAAGTAATAAAGTTAATTATATTTTAAATTCTCTCCGAATTTGTTTAAACATTAAATGCTGCGTGTACGCATATAATTGGATCAAGGCATAAAATAGAAAAAAAATAACTCGTAGGGCCTGTTCCACCACTTCCAAATAGCATTTATCTATAAGATAAAGTGTCGCCATCTCTCTCTTTTTGAACCTAATAAGGGTGAGACAACATGCGATTTATCTTTCGGATAAATATCACTTGATAGTTGTAAAACTGGACATAAACTGTTATTACATTGAAATTAAACTACTATATACGGATTTTATCGCGTTGTTTATTTGACACTTTATTACATAATTTAGAAACTGTTACACTACTATTACTATTAAACTTTACTAATTTTTAAGCTAATTAAATTATTGAAACTATTAAAACTATTTATACTATTACTATACTATAATACTATTTATATTTGTGTTTACACTTTCCCCGACGTTTCGGTTGCTTTTCAGCAGCCATGGTCACGGGGGGACTAAGATGGTAGTTGTCTCAATGTTCCAGTATAGTTATTTCAAAGTACCCAAACATAATTTAATCATGGGTGTTTCTATTTATTACAGTTAACCCATTGGATAAATAAACAAGTGCACGGACGGCGTAGTGGTTGCTTCGTCACTGCCACTACGCCGAGTGTTGTGTGGGTTCGAATCCCACACGGGACAAAAATTTGTGTGATTCACAAATGGTTGTTCCGAGTCTGAGTGTTCTTTGTGTCCGTTGTTTGAGTGTTTGAGGTCCCCCGAGACACAGGAACTATCCCTAGTGCGAGAGCTGTCTTCCTCAAGAGACAATAGAGGAAATCTACATCTTACTCAAGTATTATAAGCAGCTATCTATACAATATGTATCTTTACCAGTGTCGGAGACTTAAGGGGGGTGAAATATGGTGTTTTTATCGACAAAGCACTATCTCAATTTTCTCTTGCCCCCTCCATGATAAAATGGCAGCCATTTTGTTTTTTTTTTACCTCGAAGCTCGGGCGCCTGTACTGTTTTAATCATTGAGGTCCTAGGAAGACAAAAGATGTCTCATTTGAAAGCTAACAATGTAGACAATCAACTAATGATACATTTCAATCAATCAAACAATCAATGTAGACAATCAATATCTTTTTGATAAAATAACAAGAAGGATTAAAAAACAAAAATCAATATGTTATTTTTTTTTTTTTTTTCTTTAATACGTGAAGCAAAAACTTTGTACCCCTTTTTACGAAAATTGCGCGGGGAGCAGTATGAAATTTGGCCCAGTTAATGGAGATTTATATGGAGATGGAGTGGCGAATCCTAATATTTTTATAAAATATGCATTAGCAATACATTAAATTAATGAAAAAACACTACACGCACAACCATGCATTTGTCACAAGCAGTCGAATCGCGTTCGTAGTATTTCGCCATTGTTCGCCTGATGTCGTAGAGTTCTTCGTAACTATGGTTACATATGTATGTGGAGTAGGTGACTAAATGAAACGTGATTATAAAGGTATAGTTCTAGACAATAAAGCCTTAATAACGATCAAACTTAAAATTTAAATCAATCACTGCTAGTAGCAATTGAATCGGCAACCTACGTAAACAAACAGCCAGTGGGCTAATTCACGTATCGTTTCGATCAAAACAGCCCTTTTCGTATTCTCGTAATTTTGACAACCGCTGTCAGATACGCTCGCGTCAAGTTCGCGTCACGCGAGCGCTTTAGAGTATTCTACTGCTGCGCGTTTTATGTGCGTGATTACGATCGCAACTTGATCGCTATTCACCTATTCTTTTGTCAAAAGTATTACATACGACTGACGTACAATTGACGCGCAGTTTACGCATAGCTTACGTGCAGCACACGCGCAGCTAAACAATTACAAGAATACCATTTTGCACTAATACGTAAACTGAATTGCAACTGCAGCGCAACTTGATCGGCTTATCAACGGCGTCAAGTAATTACGTGAATTAGCCTACTGAAACGCTATTACATACTTATGTGTAGGTACATTTATTGTGTAATATATACAAATAAATAACATTGAAGTACGTACATACATACATTCACGCCTATTTCCCAGAGGGGTAGGCAGAGACATTGAAGTGTATGTTTGTAATGTCACAATAACGGCTTTTTACTACATGCATATGAATATATATGTTACTTATATGAAAAATCAAATCTAAAATTATTGTCTTTCTTTTTGTCTGTTTGTGCCGGCTAATCTCTGAAACGGTTGGACCGATTTTGACGGGACTTTCACTGGTAAATAGCTGATGTTATAAAGAGTAACTTTGGCTACTTTTATTTTAGAAAATGTTTTGTTAAATTCTGATTCGGACGTAGTCGCGAGTAACAACTAGTATTTCTATAAAATATAAGGGTATTACATGCAAATAAAAGACCTTATTCATTTCGACTTATATTTCAAAAGACAGTTATTTAAAATAGTTACATTGCTTTAAGTTGTAGTTAACGTCATGTAACATAAAAATGCGGTCATATTTTCCTAAAGCCAATAGAATGAAATCCAATGGATCAGAGATTGGTATCCTTTTAATATTCTAAAGAAAAATGGCATATTGTCTTATGTTTACGCAAATGTTATACATTGAAATTAAACTACTGTATATAGATTGTAACATATTATCGACTCCAGCGACGGATGACCACTCCTAAGGTTAAAATCGCATAGCAGGCCAACACTACCCGTACCTGTGACACGCCCCTTTCTTTGTTTGAGTTTTTTTACACTTTACATTTGTTTACTGATTCTAAGGCGATACAAACTCAACTGGTCAACATGTTCAAGTGGATTTTTTTCTGAAATGGTCATCCGTCGCTGGAGCCGATAATACATGTTTAATTTAAAATTAATTAATTTCTTTTTCTTTTAAAAGACAGCTCCCCACTAGGAATAATTCCTGTATCGCGTGGGATTTAACAAACATTCAAACAACGGACAGAGAACATCGCGACTCGGATCAACCATTTGTGGATCATATAAACTTTTGTCCCGTGTGGCATTCGAACCTACAACACTTGGCATAAAGTCTTATTAAAAACGTTGTCGTGTAGTCTTATTAAAAAAAACAAAGCGATAAAATACGTAAAAAGTAGTTTAATTTCAACATTATGATTACCTAATTATATTATTTTAAGACATTTTCCACTTTATATTATATTATTAAGTGATAACATTTATATTTACAAATTGTATGCTCTGTGGAACTTTGTGTAATTATTAATATATAATTAGTATAGATAAAAAAACGCAATTTTTATTTAATTAAATTGTATATACTGGGTGTATGGGACGGTGTACCGAAAACTTAAATAGTAAATTCAGACCATTATTCTGAGTTAAAAATCGTTGGAATTTTTTTCAACAATCGTAATTCCTTTTCTGCAATTTTCATTTTTCTGACTGTCACATTTTTCTACAATACAGCAATGTAATTAAATGGTCGTGATTTAAATAGATCAGCTGTTTTTATGTGCGCGGAACGCAGAGTTCATTCGTCGAGTGCGATGTATCGGTAGCAATCCATTGCGTACCGCGTAATAATGTTAATCTACCTACATTACATTTAAATCTTGCGTTTTTTTATTAATTGAAGTTTGCGTCGTGATAAGTACTTATAGAAAGACGTCTTGCTAAAGTTTTCGGTACGCCTCCGCGCCGTCCCTTACACCTAGTATAGAGTGTAAAAAAGGTGTGGTCACGTTATAAGGGCTTGCTTATATCTGAAATATAGCCTATACTAGCTGCGCCCCGTAGTTGCACCCGCGTAAATCCTGATGCCGATCCCGATGTTAATCTAGGCTTCCAGCTATCTATATTCCAAGTTTAATTGCGATCGGTTCAGTAGTTTCTGCGTGAAAGAGTAACAAACATCCACCCATCCATCCATCCTCACCAACTTTCACATCTATACTAATATTATAAAGCTGAAGAGTTTGTTTGTTTGAACGCGCTAATCTCAGAAATTATAATATTAGTTCTAATTGAAAAGTTCTTTTAATATTGGATAACCCATTTATCGAGGAAACCTAATAAGCTATATAACTCACGCTACGACCAATAAGAGCGGAGCAGCAATGAAAAATATTGCAAAAACGGGGAAAATTCTTTTAAGTGAAACAGACGAAGTAGCGCGGGTCGGCTAAATACCTAATAATAATTCTATCACATACACACAACACCATTAATCACGTGATGTTGTTTTAACATTTTTAACCCCCTTTCACCTTTTGGGTGATGAATGGTGAGGTTTAAGGTCACGCTACGTCACACTACACACCGCTTTTCGGTTTAGAAATCACGCGTTTGACGAAAAAATAAACAGACGTGATATTTTACTACACCCCTCTCCCCCTTGTGATATTTCGTGATTTTTGCCAAACCCTCTCCCCCACCCCCTTTCGTGGACGGCCCCTAAGCAGAGCTTGTACTATGAGTACTAGACAATGGATAAACATACATATATACTTTTTTTTGGAAAGACATACATACATCGAAACACCCAGACCAAGACAAACATCAATGTCCATGCACACAAATGTTTGACTTGTGCGGGAATGGAACACACGAACCACTACGCCATCGAGTCTGCATATTATAACATTTATAATTTATTCTATATTATATTATTTATTATATTTATATTGGAGACCTGGTAAAGGTCGCGGGAAGCGGTTGGATGCGGGTGGCCCAAGACCGGTCTGTGTGGAAAACCTTGGGTGAGGCCTATGTCCAGCAGTGGACGTCTTTTGGCTGACATAATGATGATGATGATTGGAGACATAGTTACTTTTGGCATTCATTCTTCTTCAAGAAGACAACAGACAAACAAGAATGATAAGCATATATTCACTTATCCACTTGCAATATTAAGGGATATTTTCAGTCGACTGCACGAATGGCGAATTGATTTAAATGGCACTTATCACCGAGTGTAATAAGTTCGATACTCACACAGGACAAGTAAGGTACTCACGTAGTCGACCCTTCAGAAATAGGAATAAAAGACGGTATTCCCAAAAGAGTAGACAGGATTGTATTAAACACACATCTAAGTGCTATTTAACAGAGGGCAAACCTTTTGTCTACTGAGTAAAGTTCGAAACTGTCTGCTACAAGGAATTTGAGGGCGGTGTGGAGGCCACTGCTCTTAGACCACACGACTGCTTACCATCAGGTGGAGTGGGGTCATTTTGACGGGCAAAATAAAAAATAAAAAAAGTATTGACAGAAATACCCCAATTATTCTATTCCGCTACCCGGGAATCGTACCCACAAACACACACAACCAAAAACTTAAAAAACCATAAGAACTTTAAAACATGACCACACCTATTACATAATAGAAACATCATCAAAATATATTCATCCGTGTAGGTAAATATATTACACAAATGTATTCCTTAGCTAGTACACAAGTTCGATACTCGGGAGAAGCACTTTATAGCTGTCTGTTAGTTAAGTGTCAGCGTAGTAACAGTCGATCGTGAAGTTCCAGGTTCAATTTCCAAGTCGAGCATTGTATAATTTAGAATGTTTCTGTAAGACTATTTTCAGTAGCAAGGTTTTGTTATTAAGACAGATATTAGACATGATTATCTATCTTATCTTATCTTATGTAGGGACCAGTCAGTGCAGACCGGCGACACTTCGACCCAGTGAGATCTTTTGTGTCGACACTCTCCCAATAACGACTGCCATAGATGTTCATGGCAGCCGGGACCAACGGCTTAACGTGCTCTCCGAGGCACGGAGTAGGCGATAATAATTGTCAATCGTTACGCACATAATTTCGAAAAGTCATATAACTTCCGAAAGTCAGAGGTGCGCGATGTGGGTTCGAATCCGAGACCCTCTGCATTGCAATCTGTTGGTCTCCCCACTGAGCTATCGCTGCTCTCATGAGAATCTATACTAATGTTATAAAGCTGAAGAGTTTGTTTGTTTATTTCACACAAGATTTACATAATATTGTCTTCTGTTTACGCGAATGTTATTCATTGAAATTAAACTACTATATACGGATTTTATCGCGTTGTTTATTTGACACTTTATTACATAATTTAGAAACTGTTACACTACTATTACTATTAAACTTTACTAATTTTTGTTTGGTTGAACGCGCTAATATCAGGAACTATTGGTTCGAAATGAAAAATTCTTTTAATTTTAGCCTATTTATCGAGGAAGGCTATAGGCTATATAACATCACGCTACGACCAATAGGAGCGGAGCAGCAATTAAAAATGTTGCAGAAACGGGGAAAATTATTATATGAAGCAGACGAATTTGCGCGGGTCAGCTCGTAAAATATATAAGTGTATTTCAATTACTAGTATTCTCAAGAGGATACACTGAAAAAATGCACTAACTTTCATCGAATAGTATAGGACTATGAGAACACCAATTAATCTAGAATTTTGATATAGGTAAATTGATGTCTTTAACTAGAATTTCCTAGCTCATAAACACGATATTGTGATTTTGGCTCGATCATAATTATTTTCGAAAACACCTCTGAAAAATTACTATTTTTGAAATTACAAGGAAGTTACACTATCATTATGCTTAGGAATTACTCAAATATATTCGTAACATCAATATTAGTAATTTGCTAGCTCATTATTTCCATAACTAAAACCAGTCATTTCTAAATAATATTTTAAGATTTTAACAATTTCTACGCGCTCTCGATCATTGCGGGCGCATCGCAATTTTAGACCTTATGACCGCTCTTTAACGATTGACACACAACGAGTGTCAATGAGTACATACAGTTCTAAACGATAATTTTCGCGGTTTCCCCTTAATAACCCTTCCAGCTAAGCTAGAATGCTTGTCTAAGAAGTGGGTACACTTCGCATTTGCAATAATTTTTTACGGTTTTGACAGCCTCGATGGCGTAGTGGTTAGTGTAACCGACTGCCACGCCTGAGGTCGCGGGTTCGATTCCCGCACAAGTCAAACATTTGTGTACATGAACATGGATGTTTGTCTTGGTCTGGGTGTTTCTATGTATAATATGTATGTATTTACAAAAAAAAAAGGTATATATGTATGTTTATCCATAGTCTAGTACCCATATTACAAGCTCTGCTTAGTTTGGGCTAGATGGTGTTGTGTGTATGTAGTAGAATATTATATTATTATTATTATATTATAATTGAACCCGTGACCTCAGGCGTGGCAGTCGGTTACACTAACCACTACGCCATCGAGGCCGACTAATTACATGATTTGCTAGAATTATTGTGAACATGTTCGTATCGATGTTTGTCTCTATGCTTGGCTCCGTTCGTTGTTCAGTTCGACAATTTAAAAACGGCGATGACTCGATATTCTGATACAAGTCAATGCTCAAGTCTATCAGCACTTTAACATACAACTTCGAAAGAAACTCTGTCTGTCTGTCTGTTACCACTTCACAGCTAAACCACTCAACCGATTCGGATCAAATTTGGTACAGAGATAGTTAAACCTGGGGAAAGACAAAGGCTATATTTTCTTGATGTAGGTACCTACCAGGCGGGTGAAGCCGCGTGCAACAGCTAGTAATATTATAAATTCGAAAGTAACTCTGTCTGTCTGTCTGTTACCTCTTCACAGCTAAACCACTGAACCGATTTGAATAAAATTTGGTACAAAGATAGTTTAAAACCTGGGGAAGGACATAGGCTATTGATATAGGCACTACGCGGGCGAAGCCGCGCACAAAGACTAGTAAAATAAAAATACTTACATAAATACATAAGTTTACGCCAGTCTCCAAGGAGGGTAGGCAAATATTCATAAATGACAATTATACACATACACACACACTTCACGTTCACTATTGTTATTATATTAATAATTACTTATTATAAATATATAATTGTCTTTGGGTATTACGCACTATCATACCATGTTCCGACCGTTATCCCCTGCTATTCTGTCCACGATCTGAAAAAAAAAAACATTAGCTTTAGCGATAGCCTTAGGCTTTTACTATTAGCCTAAGTGGGAAACCGCTAATTTGGTACAATATCTATTTAGGTTTTTGGCTATTACTCCGGTGTCTCCTACTGCTATGGGTATTATATCTGTGGGTGTTTTCCATAGTCTAGTTATTTCTTTCTTAAGTGCATGGTATTTATTAAGCTTTTCTATTTCTTTTGCTCCTATGTTGTTATCAGGAGGTACTGTAATGTCCAGTGGCGTAGCTAGGCGTGGGCGAAGTGGGCCCTCGCTCTCAGCCTCGCGCTTAAAGGGGCCTCGCGAGGCCTCTATAAATGCGATGCCACCAGACTTAAAATAAAATCCTTACTAGAAGACTTCTGTAAAGGAAAAAGCCTATGAACATTACTTTTGTTAAAAATTTAATCACTTAAGTTAGAAAATAAAACCTTTTTCAAATCTATGTGCTTTTCAATATTCTCTCATCGCGCTTTTATATTTTTTCACTATCATAAATAGGTATGTCGTGCCAAAGTGTTTAGTAAGATAGATTTATTGGGTAGATCTTGGGAACGAAAGAAAAGGGGCCTCGCTTAAGCGACTTTGCTCACGTCTATATTAGTCCACGCTACGCCACTGGTAATGTCTGTCAGGCATGTTCTGTGTTCTATTTTATTTATGTATATTGTGTCTGGTCTATTGTGAACTATGGTAATGTCTGTTTGTACCGGTATCTATCACATTATTATTGCACTCTCATTCTCTTTGACCTGCGGTTGCATCAGGTGTTCTAGCCACCATAAGTCAGCGACCGGGAACTTGTGCTTTTTATTATTATTATGCTTAAAAATTTTGTAACTATTATTTATTTAAGACTGCGCCGAGAGAAATGTGCCAAAACAGGCGGTCACAGTTAGTTGATAAAATCAACACTTTTTGTTTAATACAAATATGAAATATACATTTATCATAACAATGAATGTGTTTACAAATACTCCGTGTTAAAAACAGTAAATAATTATCTCATACTTTCGCCTCCAAAGTTACGAAAATTTGCACGAAAAATGCAAAAACGCAAGCTGGTATTAAGTGATTTTTTAGATTATAACAATAGAAATCTATCCTATTTTACAGCTTAAACGAAACATAAATAGTTATATTACAATTTGTCCGTCCCAAATATTTAAGTTATTGGTTGACAATAAAGATACATATTTATCAAAAAAGCACTTCAAATCCTCCATACAATTTCACTATGGCGGCCGCGCGCCGATTTGAATATCGAGCTGTCATTCAGTCCAACCGCGTCTTACGCTCGGCGCAGTCTTAACCTAAAAGTTGTATTTACGTAAAGTGTAAGCATCGATCATTGGGCACCGAAAGACAATCTCTCTCTACCCTGATCAAGAGTTGAAGCAAACACAGGTAAGTAAAAAAATACTGCTTCTATGTTTTATTTACGTTCACTGTTATAGATATTAAAAATATACTCACCCCTCTTATAACAGGCAGGTTAAGCAGTGACCCTAGTACGGGCACCATTCTCATGAAGTTGACTGCGGCTGGCAAGAATCCCCTGTAAACGAAATAATATATATACATATATATCGCGGTAGTGAATACGACTGCGGTGCATGAGGTCTCGGATTTGAATCCCGGGTCGGGCCAACAAAAAGTTATTGGGTTTTTCAGTTAAGAAATCTCAATACGAGCCCAGACTTAGGAAGTTGGCGACGTTAGACATCCCCGTGCCTCGAAAAGCACGTAAAGCCGTTGGTCCTGCGCCTGATCTCTCTCCGGTCGTGTCGGATTACCGTCCCATCGGATCATGAGAGTTAGGGAACAGAGAGTGCACTTGTGTTTTCGCACACACTTGTGCACTATAGTATCTCCTGCGCCGATGGCCAGTCTCCGTTAAGATTGGCCGCCGTGACCGTAATTCGGTCTGCACGACATTATTATTATTTATATATACACACGCTAATATCCCCGAAGGGGAAGGCAGAGGCTTATGACTCCTACTTTTCGCGTAACTACTCGCTATGTCCACTTAATGCAGGGCGAGCCAGCTCCCGTCTACGGGGCACAGTTCCAGGCGGCTATCAGAATTCTCGAAACAATATGTACCTACGTATTTTTTACGCCAGCCTGGAATTCGAACCCAAAACCGCACACATAGCTGCCCCTGCGCCAAAGCATTAGTGTAACTACTAATAACACATTCCGCCAGACATGTCTGGACTGAAATTAAATGTCCAATTATTTAAAAAAGTTATATTTTACTTTTCTTGTTCTGTTTAAGCAGCGATAGCCTAATGGGAGACCGTTGGACTGCCACGCAGAGGTCTCGAGTTCAAACCCAGTGCGCGCATCTCTTGACTTTTCGAAGTTATGTGCGTATTAAATAGTTAATTATCGCTCGCATTAACGGTGAAGGAAAACATCGTGAGGGAACCTGCATGTATGAGAGTTTTACATAATGTTCTCGAAGATATGTGAAGTCTGCCAACCCGCACTGGGCCAGCGTGGTGGACTATAGCCTAACCCTTCTCAAACTGAGAAGAGGCCCGTGCCCAGCAGTGGGACAGTTTAATACAAGGCTGATATTATATATATATTATTTAATTGCTGAATTGCCGTCATTTAAGACTTTAATCCTACATAAAAGGCGAAGGCCATTGCCATACTGTACTGGACAGTGCCATGCATCGAACTCCTAAAAATTTCTTGACAGGAAAACTCCAATAACATTTTCCCTGGTCCGGGAATCGAACTCGCCTCCACACACACTGGTGCTGGCTTACCTGAAAAGTAACAGGAACCCGTAGATCTCAGCTATCATGCCAAACATGGGCCACCCAAGCAGTACAATACTGATGCCGCCAAAGAAGGCGCATGTAGCTTTTATCTTGTGTCGTTGGAAGAAAAAGAAGAATGTTCTCTGCAACCCTATGACACACGCCAACCCACTTATAAATAAGATCTGAAAAGATTTACAAAACAATATAAGTCATAATATAATTCTGACTAAACCTAATCCTAACTAATATTATAAAAGCGAAAATTAGTTTCTTTGTTACCTTTTCACGCCTAAACCACTGAACCGATCATCTATATTTTTATCTATAATTTTGCATATACGTTGTCAGGTGTACAGAAACGGACATAGGCTACCTTTCATCCCGAAAAAAATTACTGTTCCCGAGGAAAACAACAATAACGTTCTTACAATAATAGATGGCGCCACGTGTCTTTCGAATCATGATTGAATTATATTATTACAAGCAGAGTACAACCCGAATTGATTATCAAATTCTAAATTAATGCGAGCGAAGCGCGGGCAAAAACTAGTTAGGTTAGGTTAGATAAATGCGAATGTGGGTTTCTTTGTTACGCTTTCATCCGATCATCATGAAATTTCGTATACATACACTTAGACAGGGGTACATAAAATGACGTACGGTACCTATCATCCAGCAAAAACACTATTACTAATCTAACCTTACCAACATAAACGCGAGCGAAACCGCGGGCAAAATGTATTCTAATTATAAATGCGAATGTGAGTTTATTTTTTATGCATTCAGGCCTTAACTGCTCAACCGATCATCATGAAATTTCGCATACCTACACTTTGTCAGGGGTGCAGAAAAGGACGTAGGTAACTTTCATACAGAAAAAGAATTATATTCCCGTGGGATAGAAATGTATTCACAAAATGTACATTAACGCGAGCCATGCTGCGGGCAACACATAGTAAGTACTAAAACAAAATTTGATTATGGTGAAATCATATAAGAGCCGTCTCCAACCGAAGGTCTCGAAATCTATCCCAAGGCCACCTCCGACTTTTCCAAATGATGTGCGTATTAAATAGTTAATTACCACTTGCTTTAAGGGTGAAAGGAAACATCGTGAAGGAACCTGTATGTCTAAGGGTACCTACACACTGTCCGGTTCGCCGCACTGCGGCTGCCCGTCCAGTTAGCCGCGAGACGCGGTTGCAATTGCGGCTAACCGGGTGGCGGCTAGCTACAACCGCAACCGGAATGTGTGAATGGAAAACGTCGCAATTCACGATTCGATTGAACCTATTTTCAAGATGGACGTTGAAGAAGTAAACACGTGCGTGGTCAACGGCGGCCAACCACAAACTACTAACCGCGTAGTGTGCATAGCGACCGCGCGGCTGGCCGTCTTATCTTATATGGGGGCCAGTCAGTGCAGACCAGCGACACTTCGACCCAGTGGGATCTTTTGTGTCGTGCGGCTGGCCGTCAGTCGGGCCGCAGCACTCGGAGCGACCGGTGCGGTCGTGCGGCTACCGCATGGCAATGTGAATAAAAACTATATACTCGTACATATTTTTGATTGCGGCTAACCGGACGGGCAGCCGCAGTGCGGCGAACCGATCAGTGGGTAGGTACCCTAAGAGTTCTACATAATGTTCTCGAAGATATGTAAAGTCTGCCATCTCGCACTGGGCCGGCGCGGTTTACTATGGCCTAACTTTTCTCACACTTCTTACGCTGAAAAGAGGCCCGTGCCCAGCAGTGGGACGGTTTAATTTAATTTGGCCATCCACAAGAGAATTAGATAACTCCTACACATTGTTTGAATATTTGTAAAGCCCATTACGACACAGAAAAATCTCTATAATGAAAGTTGTATTTTTAAAAGGAACTTACATTGCCTATGGCCAGTAGACCCTTATCAAATAATAATAGAACTCCTAGGAAGAGAAAGGTCATGCCGAACCCGGCCAGACCCACTCCAATTTCTGAAACAAACACCGTATAATTTATAAAATACCTTGTTGGTGTAACAGTAGACTATGCATCTGCTGTGTGTTCGAGGTCTTACAAAAGCTAAGTGTCGTTGATTTCTTTCGAAAAATTTTCATCAGCGGCAGTCTTTAACCTATTGAGGTCTTGTATACAGGGCGCTATGGCGCTCTTTGGGGGAGGGCTATGTCCAGCAGTGGACTATTATAGCCTGATGATGATGATAGAAGACAAACGATTCCGTGCCCTCCACGCCACGTCTTTATTGGAAGACAATGTCTAATCCTAACATTTATTAATACAATACATTAAAATATGGTTTTATAATATTGTGTGTAATTTTACTATTGCCTAAAACCCTACTCCTACATTTTTATTTCAATAGGAGCCTTTGTTTATTTTAAAGACAGCAAAATTAAAATTTTCAAATGTTATACTTTTTTTATTTATATTATTTTTCAACTGTTATTCAACTGTCAACTGTTATGTTATAACACACACATACACACACAAACACGAACACACACACTCATAAGTATACCCACTCACACATCTACCAACATGACGTACATTCTCAACACGAGCATACTAGCCCCACTCATACATATTCCACCTATTCAGAGCACGGAGGGGCTGGTAATCTGTAACTCAGGACCTCCTAGTACAGAGACCAGTCTCCCACACAGACTATATATTCGCTTCTCTCACACAGTAACATAATGATGTTAAATATTATGTACTGTGTGAGAGAAGAATGTGATCCACAAATGGTTGTTCTGAATCTGGGTGTTCTTTGTGTCCATTGTTTGAATGTTTGCAAAGTCCCCGCGACACAGGAATTACTCCTAGTGCATGAGTTATATTTTTCTAAAAACAAATACATATACAACTTTGTATCATATGTTATAGGTTTAACTTCTTTTTCTTTTCTTTTTTGTAAACCTAGTATAGCTTATTAAGAGGAGTTAACATGAATACTAGTAATTACTAACAGAAATCACTAGTTATCTTTATATTCAAAGAAAATAAAATAAACATTTATTTATCAATAAAGGGAAAGACCCTGGGCAGGGAAAGACCAAAGTACATTCTGATCAGAATGTAAACACTTTAGTGTAAAGCTTAGTTAAGTCTGCCCTTAACTGACAAATATGCATGAAGCAAGAGATATGCAAGGTCATAGCAAGTAGATATCTGTATCCTCTGCCTACCCCACTAGGCAGTAAGTTTATGTATGTAGGTTAAATGAAATAAACAAACACCAAAATATTCCATTAACTTTGTCATCCAATAATTAACTATGACTGTGTTTATGGCTAATTTTAAACGAATATAGGTCACCAGCATGCATTAAAGCACCACCTTTTTATAACGATGTTATTATCTATGGCCTCTAATGTTCTTAAAGTCAATATGTTCTGCAAATAAAATGTCAAAACAACATCACGTAATTTATGATTTTCGCGGTAACTTTTACATCTACTATGAACGGGGAATAGTAAAGATGGTCAGGCAAATGATAATTATGAAATATTTAGGATAGTGATATGATTAGAAGACCTTATTTGTTGTTAAATTGTGAAAAGATCGCGCAATCTTAGTCTAAGACATAAATATAGGGAAACTTACTTTGCGTATCCGTTATATCAATCATTTTGTATTATTATAAATGCTATTATATATTTTAAACGTAATTATTGCTATAATTTATGTTAAAACATCATTTTAACTCAATTCATAACCTTTCTCCACGTCAGTTTCGCCAATAATCATTGAATGTCAATCTGACATTTGTCATATTTGTTTGCCAGTAACTAATTAACAGAAAAATAAAAATAAAGCTCGCCATACACATTCCATCTTATCAGATTAAATGAGATAATAATTATATTACCGTGGATATATATTTGTTTTCATTTTATTTGGATATTCTGCAGTAATTACCTAGTGTACCCATCATTCGTAGGCCTTACAGCCTATAAAAATTAAAACATCGATTTATTTAAATGAATTAGCAATTGTTCGCAAAGTTACGGACTAGCATACGCGCATGCAGTCACACACATGCACGCATAAACACGCATACCCACAACCCGCAACACACGTGAACACAAACACGTACGCGCGCGTACTTGCGCATAGCTATTGTAAGTAGTCCCAATTGCATGTCTGCCACGTTCGGTGAACAAAAATGGGAAATTCTTTGTTATGGCGCTGGTACCCATAACACAAGTTTAATCTTATCTTGGGTACCATAGTTCTTTGAAACAGTCCTATACAAAAATTGTTTTTATTGTATTTATGTCATTGTATTGTGGCTATTTGTAACAATATATTTATTATTATTTATTCTTGCCGGAGATGGTCAATCATTTTCGCAAACTAACGCACTTGCCTTTTAGTCCATCCCATTCGCAATCAGCAACTGTAATAATTGATCTCGGTTATTTATAGAATACCTAATCTTCGCCATTTTGAATTTGAATTTTTTTAATGATATATTTTTGTCCCGTATTACAAAATTTGAAAAAAATTTCACACGTTGGTCCTAAGAATTGGAACAACTGTTTGTGGATCACACAAATAGTTTTATGTGGGAGGGAATAGAAACGGACTCAATTTGCTGATGATTTCATATATGGCCAAATGTCATGTTTATTGACGCCTACAACGACCAGTACCTACACTCGTGCGTTCGAACGCACCCTAAACCGCGCGCCCGACGAGCACAACTCACGCGCTTTCGCCGAGCCAGAGGGCTAACCTAAAGGGACATACAAATGTACCCGCTAGTACCGCTACCAAATTTTTTTTTAAGTGAAAACTTCTTTAGGCGCTTTGAGCACTTCTTGGGTGAATAAAAATCATGGAACTCGCGTCATCGTCACCGAACGCTTTCCATTTTTAAATTATTTTTGGTTTATAAAGAACTGTTTATGATCAAGGATTAAAGGTTTCACTTCTATCGGCAGTCCCCAAAGACAGCCCAAATTTTTTTTTGTGTTTTTATCAGTGTGTATTCATGTATATCTTAGTCGTTAAATAGTTACAAAAAATGGACCGTTAAAGTTTTCACAAGTAGTTATAAAGGTTTTAAATTTTTGGTGGAACCATCTGGATAAAGTTTAGCCTATTAATTACACTATATCAATAAGGTAGGTAATTGTTGCACAAATTCCTTTTAATTTGGATACAGATGTATTAAAAATGTCGACATCAGCCTCCCGGCTCGTGACATTGTATAGGCAACAAGCCCACATCAGGTATAAGAGACAAACAAACAAAGACCTGTAACCAAGACCATCTACAGGCTGATGTCTGTAGGTGGTCTTTGTTTCGGAAACGTGTATAAGCTGAAGCCTTTTTTTTATACAACTAAGACTATTTTATGGCCTCGATGGCGTAGTGATTGGTGTAACCGACTGCCACGCCTGAGGTCGCGGGTTCGATTCCCGCACAAGTCAAACATTTGTGTGCATGAACATGGATGTTTGTCTTGGTCTGGGTGTTTCTATGTATAATATGTATGTATAATAATATACAAAAAAAAGTAAGTACATTATGTATGTTTATCCATTGTCTAGTACCCATAACACAAGCTCTGCTTAGTTCGGGCTAGATGGTGTTGTGTGTATGTGATAGAATATTTTAAAAAAATATAACTATACAAATAAGCTTACGGCCCTCCTGATGGTAAGTGGTCACCGTAGCCTATGGACGTCTGCAACACTACAACCTGCATGTGCTTCGTTATCGAAGTGTGTTGAATTCCGCCCCGCCACGACAAAATACTAAGCGTGTTTACAGTTACTTGGACTTTCCACTAGTACGCCTGTATAATGCAGTGATTAGTAGAAAGTTGCCCTTACATTTAAAACGGGATTAAATATAATGATCAGCAAAAATACTAATTGGTCAGCAAATATTGCACAGCATAACGAGCATCTATACGCCTCAAATCACTGCATTCCGTCTCGGAAGTGTTAGGTTATGTTAGGTTCCTTTTTTTAAACCCACCCAAAAATAGGAGCCCCGCCAAGCGGGGCTCCGTCGACTTAGTTTGATCTCTTTAAAGTTTGCTAGCCACGAGTTGCTGATCAATTAGCTTTTTCTGCTGCGCAATTAGTATTTTTTTGCTGTGCAGTTGTACTACCCATTTAAAACTAATATGTACACTAGAACTTTTTTTGGATAAAATGTACCCCACATCCTTTTCTGTTGCCCGGACAACGTACATGCGAAATTTCATGATGATCGGTCGAGTAGTTAAGGCGTGAAAGCGTAACAAACAAACAAACTTACATTCGCATTTATAATACTAGTACGGATTTTATTTTATTAAAACCAGTTCTCCACTATTATTTATTGTTATTATTTTTTTAATAATCATATTCTATTACATACACACAACACCATCTAGCCAAAACTAAGCAGAGCTTGTACTATGGGTACTAGACAATATATAAACATGCATATTATATATATACATATATTTTTGTAAATTCATACATATTATACATAGAAACACCCAGACCAAGACAAACATCCATGTTCATGCACACAAATGTTTGACTTGTGCGGGAATCGAACCCGCGACCTCAGGCGTGGCAGTCGGTTACACTAACTACTACGCCATCGAGGCCGACGAATTCCACTCCAGGATCGCTTTCAATTCTGGAGTGCACCCAGCGTGTCTACATGTGGATGACGAGGAATATAGAATCGCGCTCGCCTCCGGCTGGGGAGCAGTAGGATACAACCAAGACCTGGCAGCTGTACTGCAAGTTACTGCCTCCGTGGCGCAGCGGTAGTGAATGCGACTGCTGTGCATGAGGTCTCGGGTTCGAATCCCGGGTCGGGCCAACAAAAAGTTATTGGGTTTTTCAGTTAAGAAATCTCAATAGCAGCGCGGAGTTAGGAAGTTGGCGGTGTTAAACACCCCCGTGCCTCTGAAAGCACGTAAAGCCGTTGGTTCTGCGCCTGATCTCCCTCCGGTCGTGTCGGATTACCGTCCCATCGGATCATGAGAGTTAGGGAACAGAGAGTGCACGTGTGTTTGCGCACACACTTGTGCACTATAATATCTCTTGCCCAGATGGCCAGTCTCCGTTAGACTAGCTTCCGTGGCCGATATCGGTCTGGAGGATATTATTATTATTACTGCAAGTTGTAACTAAGGGCCCTACCTCACCTAGAAGCCATGGCAACGTCGCCGGCTACGTATCTTTCAATTCATATTGAATAGTACGACAGTTAACGCACTTGGCGACGGTTTGGCAACGTCGCCAATTTGGAAACGTAGCCACGACCAACGGCTCTCTGTTTGGAGTCTGGATACACTGATTCGCTGACGACATCGCTAATCAAATGTACACGAGTAAGCTGCGTCTCACTCACACAGTGAGTCAATTTGCACACATAGCGTAGTAGTTTAAGTAGTCGCCTCGCTATTGCTTTTACGCCGAGTGTTGTGAGTTCGAATCCCACACGGGACAAAAATTTGTATGATCAGCGCTGTTTCGCTTATAAATGCGGATACAGCTTCGGGCTGAGCAACGTCATTTTTTAATAGACACTGCGACGCACACTGCCTACGCTAGGTAATACACCTATTTATTAAATGGATTGAGCCAAGGGTTTAATATATTTATTTTTTATTTGTGTATTTGCATATTTGTTTTTTATTTATCTTTTTATTTTTTACTTTCAGTTATTTTATGTAATACTAGCTTTTGCGCGCGGCTCTGCCCGCGTGGTACCTACACGAAAAAAAGTAGCCTATGTCCTTCCCCAGGTATTAAACTATATCTGTACCAAATTTCATTTAAATCGGTTGAGTGGTTTAGCCGTGAAAAGGTAAAAGACAGACAGACAGATAGACAGACAGAGTTACTTTCGAATTTATAATATTAGTAAGGAGTAAGGATAGAAAGGATTTATTTTAATTAATGATGCCATAAATTTATGATATTATTGTATTTTAATTTGTCATTTACTTTTGTCCTAGGGTCCCATTGTCTTTTCCTGTACCTACTACGTTTGTGCTGTCTGCAGTATGTGATTTTCTGTTTTCTGTCAAAATAAATGTATTTTCTTTCTTTCTTTCTTTCTTTCTTTGTTCTCAGTCTGGGCGTTCTTCGTGTCTGTCGTTTGAATGTTTGTAGTCTCTCCGTGTCACAAGAATGTTCGTAGAGCAGGAGTTGTTTGTTGCGCTACAGGATTTATTCCTAGTGCGGCATGTATTTTAATATAAAATTACTACTTCGTTTGAAGAAATTCGGTGTTTTCTTAAATTTTAAAATTTAGAGCGTTGTATAGCCTCGCTGATTTCAGCATGAATGGGCCGGCCCGACCGGGGAAGGACTACCCTCTCACAGAATATCGACGTGAAATATCAGTATTCCTACTGTTGTGTTTCGTTCGGTGAGTGAGAGTGCCGGAGGTCCAATCACCCTCTTTCGCTCTTTCCGCTCCTTCTCCTTCCCACTTTCTATCCTAACGGGTCGGCAACGCGCAAGTGATGCCTCTGGTGTCGCAGGCGTCCATAGTCTACGGTGACCACTTACCATCAGGTGGACCGTATGCTTGTTTGCCATCATAGCCGTATAAAAAAAAAAACCCTTGTGGTTTTCATACTAACTATTTCATCAATATTTTTCGAATGGCCGATTCCAATTCTGTTTTTTTCTGCCACTAAGCAATTTGGTAAGAGTCACGGGAAGTGGTTGGAAGCGGGTGGCCCAAAACCGGTCTGTGTGGAAAACTTTGGGGGAGACCTGTGTCCGGCAGTGGACGTCTTTCGGCTAAGATGATGATGAAGCAATCGAGATCAGTAACTAATATTTTCTATTGAAATTATACTGCTTTATACGGATTTAATCGCGTTGTTTATTTAACACTTAAAAAAATCCGTGTAAACAGATTCAAGTAAACGTAAGATATCATTTAATAGTTACTTTTCTAAACGAAACTCCAAAATCAAAACTGGCCGTAAAAACTTGAACTAAGAACTAAAAAGGTGACGACACAATTTGAAGTTTGACAGTTCAAAATTTATAGTTACACCGTCGTTATTTCACACAGTTAATTGTTATAATAATTTGAATACCGTAGCTTAATTGTTTAAGAACCAATACTCTATTAGTCCAGAATGGCGCCGAGCGTCAAAAAAGAAAATACCACAGAGGTACGTCATTTGTATAAGACGGCAGAAGAAAAGTATAAATGCTGCGGTCTTCTGAATATTATACAACATATAGGTAAGGTTTGGGTGGGAAGAGACCGCGACTGTTCTAAATTATGTCTCGGGTTAGATTAATAATGTCCTCCAGACCAAATTTCGGTCACAGCGGCCAATCTCAACGGAGTCTGGCCATCTGCGCAGGAGATATTATAGTGCACAAGCGTGTGCGCAAACACAAGTGCACTCTCTGTTCCTTAACTCTCATAGTAAATTTTCTGTCCCTTTTTTCTGAATCAAAGGTATCCTATGTCCTTTTATGTATCCCTGACAATGTGTATGCGAAATTCCATGATGATCGGTTGAGTAGTTAAGGCGTGAAAACGTAACAAACAAACTCACATTCGCATTTATAATATTAGTTAGTATTTGAAGAATAAATGTCGTAAATCGTATTTATCTATATCTATATTAATATTATATAGCCATTTGATTTTTGTTTGTTTGTAACGATTTAACTCAAAAACAACAAAACCGATTTTAAAAATTCTTTCGCCTTTACAGTTATACTATCACAGAGTAACAAAGGTTATATTTTATACTAGGTTTTTCCCGCGGCTTCGCTCACGTTAATTTAGAATTTGACAATCAATTCGGGTCCTACTCTGCTTGTAATAATATAATTCAATCATGATTTGAAAGACACGTGGCGCCATCTATTATCATAAGAACATTATTGTTTTCCTCGAGAACAGTAATTTTTTTCGGGATGAAAGGTAGCCTATGTTCGTTTCTGTACACCTGACAACGTATATGCAAAATTTCAGGATGATAGGTTCAGTTGTTTAGGCGTGAAATGGTAACAAACACACAAAATAAACTCATTTTCGCTTTTATAATATTATAAGTTAGGATTAGGAAGTTAGAATTAAAACAAGGTAAGACCTGGCTCCACCGGTCCCGGGCCAGTGGACGGTGGAGGCCATTCGGCCGGTCCTCCGGGGGTGGATAGGGCGGCGATTTGGGTCGTTGACCTTCCGACTGGTGCAGGTGCTTTCCGGTCATGGATGATTCGGAAAGTATTTGCACCAGATCGCGAGACGGGAGGCGACCCTGGTCTGCCACGAGTGGGGGGCGCCGGAAGACACGGCGTTTCACACGCTGGAGGCGTGTGACGCGTGGGGGCCGCAGCGGCACTCGCTTTCGGCCATAATAGGCGGGGATCTCTCCCTGCCGAGCGTGATCAACGCCATGCTCGGCGGCGAGAGGTCGTGGCAGGCGGTGGTCTCCTTCTGCGAGGCTGTCATGGCACAGAAGGAGACCGCGGAGAGGGTCAGGGAGAACAATCCCCTCGCTGACCCTATCCGGCGCAGACGGACGGGCGCGAGGAGGAGGCAATGTGCCCGCCTTCTCGCCCCTGTATAGTGGGGTCACTGGTACAGAGTCGGGGGACTCTCTGTACCGGCTTGCACGGCCTCACACGTCTGGGGGTGGCCTTGGTGAGTAAGGCCACCTCTCCACAGGTGCTGAGGCCCGGTTACCATCAGCCGGGCCTACCGCCCGGGCGGGATGGTGATTGCTAACGCGACCCCATCCCGTCCCACCTCGTCGGCGGATAGACTGCTCTCCCCAGGTTTTTAGTGTGTATACCGACCCCCTTCAGGGTCGGAGAGTCTCACATAACAACCCTCCCCTCCCCGGGGGAGGGGGTACCCATAAAGGATTTTCCAGGGTCAAAAAAAAATTTGTATAGTGTCATAGTTAAGATTGGAAGAAGAAATTTCGTAAACCTTCTAATATGATATGTTTGTAGACATATATGGAAGACGCAGATCGATTGTCAATGAGCACAAGCCGAGGATCTACAGACCAAATCCTGTCACAATGAGCTCAATATCTCTGACTTCAACTAAAGGACTTGAACTCAAGCGGGAACCCAGCGAAGCGTCCGCGTCGATGAAAAATATTGATAATAAACTGAACAGGTGTGTAGCAGTGATAATAGCGACAACTGCATCGAGTCAAGGGTTGTATTGCCGCGCCGGACCACAATTTTAACATAAATTCAACTTCTTCAACAAGTAATAAAATGAGAACATCATCAATGTAGGTTTTCGAAGTTAACCAAATACGCATTAAAGCATAATTCAAAAACTAGGTACTGGTCAGCTCTTGATCAAATTTCCAACGGCTTTTAGGTATATATGTAGACATACCTATAGTATATTATTTATTTATTTATTTATTGTTAACTAGCTGTGCCCCACGGTTTTACCCGCGGTTTATTAGGGAAAATAAATTGTGTAATAACAGTAAAAATAATAACTATTCACATTTTTAGAAGCAAAATAATTTAAATTTGAGCGTCGGAAAGATCAATTTACAAAATTTGATGACTGACAGAACGAGAGAGTTGATTATGCTGTCTTATGTAATTGTTTTTGTCTCGGGTCGTAGAGAGCTAGAAATCATTTTACTGCAGCACATCCCGGCAAACAACATTGCAGGACTTATTGTTTTCTGCGTAAATAAAAAGATTTCTTGCTCTCGACACACGCGAGCAACCCACGTACAGTTATCCGTGGGAGAAGCAGGGGGTGCCCAGGTGAATGCCGGCTACTTTTAGAGTTTGTCCTTGACTTTTATTTATCGTGATAGAGAAAGCCATTTTTAAAGGAAATTGTAGGCGTTTGAACTGGAAGGGTAAGTTTGTGGGTGTTATAGGGATTCTGGGTATCAATACCGTCTCTCCTTTGGCCCCTCCAGTAAGAATGGTGGCCTGGACAATGTGACGTCTCAGCTCTGTGATGCGTAACCTAGTGCCGTTGCACAGTCTGGGTGCGTCCAGGTTACGCATCAGTATGACAGGTACACCAACTTTGAGTTCCAACTTGTGGGAGGGTACCCCTGACAGGTCGAGGGAATTTAAGAACCCTACAGGGTATATAGTTGCGTCGTCAATTGTCATCACCGTGTCTATTGACATATAGGTCCTCACCTCACCTGGAACTTGCTCTAATATTCTTTTAGTAATTTTTCCTGCTCGTTAGCCAGGTTTTCTTGTAAATTCGGAAATACCTCATTAATAAGGTTATCTTCCGAGCTAACAACATTGCTAAATAGACTATCAAAGGTTGTTTGGCCGTTAGTATCCGTCGGTATACGACCTTAGTCGATCTCGAGAAGCGTTTGTGCGAAGAGTCCAGATTCCTGATTATTGAAGAGCTGGACCCTCATGTTAGTATTCAGCTGTAATCGCTCTACCTTAGCTCACAACGGCGATGCCTTAAGGCATGCGTTTATCTCGTCTGACGCGGTACCTCGCTCGATAACCGGCAACGTCTGCCGGAAATCACCTGCCAGCAAGACGACCACTCCACCCATCAAGATTCGATTGCCCCGGATGTCTTGCAAGTTGCGATCCAGTGCTGCAATTGCTCGCTTGTGCGACATTCTGTATTCGTCCCACACGAACAATTTGCACCATTGCAATAGAGCACCGCGACTACTATTTTTGCTGATATTGCAAATGGGCGTTTCTTCACTTGCAAGGTTCAGCGGGAGCTTGAATATTGAGTGTGTGGTTCTCAGCAAGGTTGCGGCTATTCCGGAGAACGCAACAGCCAGCGCAACCACTTTGCTTTGCGCAACTGTGCCAGCAGCAAGTTCAGTAAAAAAGTTTTTCCCGTGCCCCCTGGTGCGTCCAAGGTAAAAAGACCCCTTTGTCCGCTAGCTACGCGGTTTGTTATTAAATTGCAAATTTGCCTTTGCTCCGGTAGTAACAGGGGCTCTGTTTGGGTGACTTGAACCCCCAAAGCAACAGTATCATAACCAAGCTCTCTGACCAAATCAGTGGACAGCTCTTCCGTTCTTTGTGGGTCAGGCATACTGAAATCGGGCAGTAATTCTCCAACCATCGCAAAAATTTTATCCTCGACAAGTTACAGCGCTTCGTTAAAAATTATGTCATCGTTGGCTAGTGTTATCACTTGGTGTCGGCGAGCAATGTCTTCTGACAAAGCATTTTTATACTTGTCCCACAATTGCCGGAGGTTGGAGAGTCCGCAGGTGCTTATCGTAATCGCAAAGAGCTCTCTCAACGTAGTCGCTGACCGGCACAACATGGCGTCCTCCATCGTTGCGTCCCAGTGGCCGTCATCTTCAAGCAGCCCCATCGCCTCACATGCTTCTCGGAAAGTGGCCTTTTCCTGCCCATCGACGATTTTGAGCGCTTGAAAACTGGTGGGGCCTCGGATTCTAGTCAGCAGCAACCGTACACAATAACACTCAAAGTGTGTTATGTGTACGATATAAATTCTACCCAGGGCATCTGAGGCTTTCACACCAGGTCAACCGTCGATGGGTGCGCCCTGCGCGCGACGTTTCCATTCTTTTCGTGACGCATTCCACGTGTAATACCTTGGCACTTCTACATAGAACAACGTCTGAGCAAACTCGACTCCCTGGCATAGGCGGAAAATGGTAACTTTTTGGGGGAGCCAAAAAAACCTTTTTTGACTTGGTACAGCCAACGAAGCTTGCTGAATCCTTAAGTATCTTATCACACCAAATAAGTATTGTGCTTCTCCAGTAAAATGAATCATACTAAATTAAGGCAACAATTGATGTGTCAAAGTACTATCTACATTTTACGATCCTCTGCTCACTCCTTATGGGAATTGGGTGTGATTTTAAGTATCGTGTTTTAATTTTCTATTTAAAACAATTTTTTGAAAAAGTTATGTACAAAGTTCCCAATACATTATCCGCGAATTCATTTTCATCGATTTTGCCATGGGAATAAGATATTTTCCCGTAGTAAAACGTAGCCTATGTGTTAATCCAGGGTGTCAGCTAACTCCATACCAAAATTTATTAAAATAGCTCCAGCCGTTTAGACATGAAGAAGTAACAAACATACACACTCACACACTTACAAACTTTTGCCTTTATAATATTAGTGTGATTACAACGGTTAAAGAAAATTACAATAATTAACATAGATTATAATAATTACCTACATAGATTAAATACAAAAACATTGCTAATAATAATTTATATAACTAATACGGCACTGTGGATTCTCTCGCAGAACACCAGGCATACTCTCATAGTTTCATTCCACCTGTCAGCAAAACTATCACACTCAGGGTTGTCAACCAGGGAGGCGTTGGGCACTTCTAAATGCGACACACTGGAGACTCGGTTCTGGCGAATGTGTGACATAGCGCCTGCGCAAACAATCTGTGCTGACGGCTCCGGCAATGTGCAGTACAGCTGTTGGGCACAAATAAACGACTGAATAGGTTATGGAGATCAGAGCAATATCAGTATCTTATACAAGGTTATTCTTAGTATTAGTAGGTATAGACATAGCCGAAATCGCGAAAAAAAAATTCAGCTGTTCCATACATTTTGCCGAGGTCAACGTCCAATTTTTTATGGAACAGCTGATTTTTTTTTCGCAATTTCGGCTATGTCCCATAACAAAAGTTATTTATAATAACGAGTACAATCACCCCCTGAGAGATTTTCACTTTACTAAGAATAACCTTGTATACGTGTGTTACCTCAAATTTTTTCCCTAAGGGAACCGTTTTTGCTGATTCTTGTTTTATTTGAAAGCTGTTGCTTTCTATGTGGTCTATTTTTAATTTGATCAAGATCTGACCAGTAGTTTTCGAGTTATCCTTAATGCTTATTTGGATGACTTAGACTACATTGATGATATTCTCATTTTACTTGTGTAGGTGAAGTCGGATTTCGTTTAGTAATTTTTTTATGTTTAAGTAAAATGAGAGGTTTACTATATTGTCTTATTAGTTATATTTATGTTATCATGAGTGATGGTACCTGTGAGATGCGGGTTTACATACAGGTCATCAGTTCTACTATAAGACATTTCAAGGTTATCCATTAATTAGTCTGTCAAGCGAGTCATGTCCCATGAAAAAGGCGGCAAATTTAAAAAATCGTGGTTTGGTATCCCTGATAGTACTGTAAAAAAACCGTCTTGATACTAGAATTCACACTAGAACTAAATTCACATATCAAGACGGGTTTTTACAGTACTATTAGAGATACCACACCACGATTTTTTAAATTTGCCGCCTTTTTCAAGGGACACGACTCGCTTGACAGACTACCGGACACTCTGTCTAATGCTTATTACTATTCTTATTTTTATCATGCTTATGGCTTTCCGTATTTACGAAATTTTGTCTACGTTGTGTAAAATGCTGCTGATTTTCTTAAGAAAAGAAATAAATAAACAAATTCTCGATACCAGCACGGAGTTTGGCATTGTGCGCGGTACACGGCAATTGGTTTGCCCCTTCATATGATCTAAAGTTCTAGCTGCCATAATGTGGGCATATTCTGCCTACTCTAGGGGATAAGTTTTGGTCTATCTACGTATGGTAAAGTAACCTTTAACCGCTTACGTCGAATTAATCCGACAAATATTTTCGTGTCCATTTCGCCAGCGTCGTATATTTCCGACCAGATACCACAGCTCGTTTAATCTGCTTTTTTATTTAATTACGGTGTTTTCTATCAAAAAAATGTTTATATTGTGTAAATGGATAATTAAGTAATCATTTACAATTTAATACACTTTAGTCTCATAATTAGAAGTCCTAAAAATAAGTATTTATTTTTGTAAGTATTTATTTTCGATTCACTGTGCCAGGCGCTGGGGGCACGACAACTGTTATGAAGTGGGGAGGTTAAAAGGTTAATTTTGGATGTCGACAGGTTCTCCGTCACTACGAAGGTTGTAGGCTTGTATCCCGGTCATGACATGCTGTCGAAACGCGTCAGGAGGAGCAGACTTGACCAGCTGCACAAGACTTCAGTTACTGCCAACTTTAAATCTAAACGTTAAACGTTATATCATTAGTTACTTATTGTTAAGTTCAATAAAGTGTAGTTCTTTTAAAACCATGTTCGGTTTTAGGTTTTAATTGTTGAAATGCCAGGCATAATTGCAAACCTATTGCGACTGGCCCCCGGCGAGTCAGCTTATAATTGATCTATTGTATTCCTAATTATAATATTATAAAGAGATACATTTCAAAGAACAGAAAAACAATGTATAACATCTCGACAAATTCATTCCAATTTTGTCTTTGTATGGTATCATACAAATTCAAATTTTGGCAATTTGTAAGAAATTCTAACTAATTAAATCCGAAATTTAAACGATATTTAATTAATTGTTACCTACCAGTAATTTGATATGTTTGTTTGTTACGCTTTCACGCCTAACTACTCGACCGATCAACATGAAATGTCGCTTACACGTTGTCAGGGGAACAGAATAGGACAAAGGGTACCTGTCATCCAGAAAACAGTAGATACAATTATACTATACTAATTTAATTTACAGAAATAATAACTAGTTGTTAAAAGCAACCCACCACGAATTTGACTAGAAACTATTCCTGTACTTTAGTAGGTAATTAAATAATACGGTAGCTGACTCACAATTTTTATTATATACTTAAAAGTAAAATAGTTTTTGAAACTCTAAAATACAGTATTTTTTTAAATCTACTCAATATTAACCTGTCACTAGGCATGAGGACAGCGTTAAAGTGATTCTGATTAGTCCATGATCATGATCCATTAGATTAGCAAAGAATATTGGACACCTATTTTTTGTTTTAACAAAACAATAAAAAAATCCTAAGATATAACGCATTAAACTGATTAAACTGAAACTGCACGGATGGCGTGGTGGTTTAAGTGGATGCCTAGCCACTGCCATTACGCTGAGTGTTGTGGGTTCGAATCCCACACGGGACAAAAACCTTTGTGTGATGCACTAATGGTTGTCCGAGTCTGCGTGTTCTTTGTGTCCGTTGTTTGAATGTTTGTAAAGTCCCCCGGGACACAGGAATTATTCCTAGAGCGAGTGATGTCCTTTTTAGGAAAAAAAACTTCGGTAATGGGGCGACGTCACAAGCCCCATCCCCGAAGTTTTTTTGCTTTTGCTTTTCTGTGTGATGTGGCGGGCAAAAGCTTAATTTGCACTGGCGCCATCTCCATAGGGTCTGGGATACCTGGGATTAATTGACGCTGAAACACCTACGTGTTTTTTTCACAATTAATAACATGTTTAATAAGAAAAATAATAATGCTAATAATGCTAATAGATGAGGGGATAGAACTTAATGGGAGACACAAAGTTATAGGGTATGCTGATGACCTTGCAATCCTAGGGCAGTGTGAGATGGAAGTAATGAGCATGGCAGAGATATTGGAAATGGAAGGCAAGCAAGTGGGTCTCAGAATCAGTCGCGAGAAGACTGAGTATCTCCATATGAAGAGATACAAAGATCACAGAGCAAATAGAAGAGATCTTATAGTCAGTGGCACAACCTATAGAGGCGTCATCAAATTTAAGTACCTCGGGTGCACGATCACGGATACAAATAAAAGGGAGGACGAAATAACCATCCGCATCGTCAACGCGCTAAGGTGTACTGCAGCTCTTCATAAAGTATTAGTGTCTAAGTTGATAAGCAGAACCACAAAAATTCGCGTCTACAAAACAGTAATTAGGCCGATTTTAAAGAAATGGCATTTTGAATAGATTTCAATTATGTATTATCTATATTTGGCTCTTTTGGTCGACAAGGTTGCCGACCACTGGTCTAGATCATAAGTTACCAACGGGGACGGTACCGTCTCCTAGTGGCTGACGCTGACGCTTTTCTTGGGGCGGTAGCGGGTTCATAGGCAAATGGGGGGTGGTATGACAGTCAAGAGGACGGTTGCGGCGTACCTACCCAATTAGAAATTTATTAAAATAAAATACTTTAAAATACTAGTGGTATTTTTTTCATGGAAAACATTTGATCTAGCCGTCGAAAATGTTATTTTATTAGTATGCCGTAAATTGCAAAGCATTGAAGACTGTGAGCAATGCCCCATGGTTTATACGGAACACGGAAGTGCATGAGTATCTTCAAATGTGCACAATAAAAGAAAAAATTAAAGGTAATCCAAGGCGTATAAACAAAGACTTGGAAAACACAGAAACGATCTTGTCTCATCAATTCTGAACACCAGCGACTGTATTTACCGGCTGAAAAGACCACGATTAGCCTCAATCTAGTGTAGTAACATAAATATGAGAAGACATGTCACTGGATGTGCATATCTCAAAATCTATAACACTTACAACAAATCTGATTATGGCTTTCTGGCCGATCGCAGATAGATAAAAAAAAATTATGGCGTAAATAAACATTAATACATTTAAAAAACATCTGGTAGACAGATTTATAGAATTGGTATAATTAACTAGGTATTATGTAAAAGGGAGCGTTGGAATTTCTTTTTCTTGTAAAGGGGGCGGTAGTCCACAAAAAGTTGGGCACCTATGATCTAGATTAATGGCCTGTAGACACCGCACGTATGTAACCATGGACAACACAAGCACGACATCATAAGACCATGGCTGTCTTATAGAAAGAAGATGGGTTTGAAAATATGTTGAGCTAGCTGTTAGTCGCGACTTCGTACGCCTGGATTGTTTTTTGCGACATCTTAATTGTTTTCTAAAATAAAAGTAGGTAGTCTAAGTTACTTCAACATCAGCTATCTGCCAGTGAAAGTCCCGTCAAAACTGTCCAGCCGTTTCAGAGATTAGCCGGAACAAATAGACAGATAGACAAAAATTCTAAAAATTGATTTTTTGGTATAAGTATTTACTTTCATATGCATTTAGTACAGAGTTATTTTGACATTACAAACAGACACTTCAATTTTATTTATTTGTATTGATATCGAAACGGCAGATAGTTCTGAAAAGAACCTTTCATTGAATTTTAGTCTTACATAGAAACAAGATTTAGTTCTTTATCGACGATTCGACGAGATGATTGTCGTAGTGCGCAGAGTGCGCGCACGTCTTCACACCGCAGCGGCCGGCCGTCAGCTGAAAGAGATCTCTGTGATATTCTTCTCACCTTCCTAAGGTAGGAGGGGGCGTAACCTTTTGGAGTTCGTGTCGTTTGCCAGCAGCTGAGCGAAAAATCCATTCATACGAGCCGCTACATTCTGAACCTCTATTTACCAGCGGCTCGGATACGAGCCACCGAGTGCCACGCCACTTTAAACCTTATTCTAATGTCGCTGAGCATTTGATTTGTTCCGCATTCATCCCTACATTACGTCCCACATTCCAAAATGTTCCTTTCACTATGGAAGCTTTTACAGCTTTTTAAGATCGTAGATAGCTAAGAGTATCTATAATAATAAAACTTAGACTCCAGATTTCAGAATAATTTATTTAACATTGCCATCTTAATTGATAGCAAACTAAAACATTGTGTTAGCTAACTAAAATTAATTAAATATTTACAATAGAAATATAGCCAACAGAAACTCTCCCAACGAGGACTACCGCGCTTGAATTCACCGCTAGAAGCGTTAGTGTATAGTAAGGTCTAGACGTCAAACTTTTGTGTTTTTTGTATGGCTCCTCGCATTTATAATCATCTCCTCAAAAAAATAATAAACTGTAGTAATGCAGATAAACTTAAATCTTTACTAAAACAATTTCTTATTAACTTACTTACTTACTTACTTCGCTGGCTCAGCGATCCAAAGTGGATCTTGGCCTCCGACATTAAAGTGCGCCATTCTTTCCTATTTTGTGCCAAGTCAGACCAATCGAGCACATTCATCAGGTCTTTAGCTATTTCGTCTTTCCAGCGGTACCTTGGACGACCCACCGGACGACGCTCGGTGGGACGCCCGAGATATGCTCTTTTGGCAGCTCGATCCTCTCCCATTCGTTCCACATGTCCGAGCCAGCGAAGTCGGCTAGCTTTTATTTCCCCGATGATATTCGGCTCTGACACTAGATCTTCAGTCTCGCTATTAAATCTTTGTCGCCACTCCCCCTTCTCTCCTCTTGTCGGTCCCAGAATCTTACGGAATATCTTTCGCTCTCGCTCCGTGACTAATAGTCTATTTTCTTCCTTCAGTATCAATGTCGAAGTCTCGCACCCGTACATTAAAGCAGGCTATACAGGCAAACCTGTCAGGTACACCCCCTAGCGTGTATGGCCGGCTTAACTTAAGCTTTACACTTTAACTTTATCGCAGAAGACATAATTACGGAAACAATTAGGATTAAAAGGACACTCTCGAGCTTTGCCTTTGTCAAATTAAATGAAATAAAATTTAGTACCATACTTGTAAGGCAAGATAATAAGTAATATTCTATGCCAGCACTAAACATTTCGTAGAAGAGCCGCAGCCGAGGAGTCAAAGAGCCGCATGCAGCTCGCAAGCCGCGGGTTGTCAATAAATAAAAGACCATATTATATTCACTACATACCTTTATTAGAGATCAAATCGACTTAAATTGTAATATTTTCTACTTATATTATTATTTTTGCACTATTTCTTCGAGTTCTTATAATATAAATTTATTCTGTCTGATATATCTACTCTGCTAAATGGAGAATAAAACTGTTATGAACATTTCTGTCTATTTGGAATATAATATAATATTTACGACGGCCTCGATGGCGTAATGGTTAGTGTGACCGATTGCCACGCCTGAGGTCGCGGGTTCGATTCCCGCACAAGTCAAACATTATTTGTGTGTATGGATGTTTGTCTTGGTCTGGGTGTTTCTATATAGGTATAAATACGTATGTATTTGTAAAACAAAAAAAAAGTATATATGTATGTTTATCCATTGTCTAGTACCCATAGTACAAGCTCTGCTTAGTTTGGGCTAGATGGTGTTGTAGGTATTATAAAATTTTATAATATTTAAATTTAGGTTAATGTATTTATCTATGGGCCTATGCAGCCCGAAATAAATGATTTGAAAATGATATGATTTTAAAAAGTGTATAAAATGTATGTATGTATTTACAAAAAAAAGTATATGTATACGTATGTTTATCCATTGTCTAGTACTCATAGTACAAGCTCTGCTTAGTTTGGGCTAGATGGCTAGATGTATGTGATAGAATAAATATATTATACATATATATACCTACAGAACATTATACATATTTTGATTTGTGCATAAAATGATAGTTTTATATATTTTCTTATTTTACAACTGCCTCAGTGGCGCAGCGGCAGGGAATGCTGTGCATGAGATCTCAGGTTGGATTCCAGAGTCAGGCAAAATATTATTGAGTTCTTTTAAGGGTTCGATTCTCGAGGAATGTTTTTGGGTATTTTTGTCAAGAAATTATGAGTACTAGTTATCTGCAACTGTGCTCAGTAGACGCCATAATGCTCGCCCCCTATTTTTGAAGTGAAAACATCTTTAGCGGCGTTGTGCACTTTTTTGTGATGGGTAAAAAATGTTAAACTCCCGTCAGGACACGTGACCTGATCGAAAATTCGTAAGACAGAGGGAGAATTGTCATTTTTGTGTACGATAGCGCAATAAATGAATATTGTATTTTACCACATAAATGATAGTACTGTTATACTGATAATTAAAGCAATTCGTGCAAAATTATTCCTTAACCATTCCAAAATATCAAAAATGCACAACGTTAATATTCAAGTTTTCACTTCTGCCGGCAACCCGTTTTTTTTTACCCAAACCCTTCGCTGGCTAAATGTTGGGGAATAACACCTTCTCTAAAATATTGGGCAAACGTGTCATACCTATAGTAGTCATTTCTACTAACAGAGTGGTGTACCTTTATACGATTTATTCCAGATCGATACATGCCCACTAGTGGGGTTGGCCAATTTATTTTCTAAAAATCTTTTGGAAATAAAATAACAATCTAATTTATATCAAGTTAACTAATCGAAAATAATTGGCAATCCCCACTGATCAGGATATCAAATATCAGCCCTGTTTTAAACTGTCCCACTGTTGGGCACGTGCCTCTTTTCATTGTGAGAAGGGTTAGGCTATATTCCACCAAGCTGGCCCAGTGCGAGTTGATAGACTTCACATATCTTCGAGAACATTATGGAGAACTAACAGACATGCAGCATTCCCGATTATGTTTGCCGTCTCCATTAAAGCGAGCGATAATTGACTATTTAATACGCACATTTTGGCGGCCTCGATGGCGTAGTGGTTAGTGTCACAGATTGCCGCGCCTGAGGTCGCAGGTTCGATTCCCGCACAAGTCAAAACATTTGTGGGTGGTGGGTGTTTCTATGTATAATATGTATGTGTTTACAAAAAAAAGTATATTGTATGTATGTTTATCCATTGTCTAGTACCCATAGTACAAGCTCTGCTTAGTTTGGGCTAGATGATGTTGTGTGTACCTATGTGATAGAATATTATTAGAACATAAATTCGTAAGGCAGAGATGCGTGCTTTAGGATCGTACTCGAGATCTCTGCGTGACAGTCGGCAGTCCGACAGTCTCGTACTAGGCTAAACGATCCCAAAACACCTCGAAGTCATTCTCGAATTTATGTACGTATTAAATAGATAATTATAGCTTACTAGCTTTTGCCCGCGGCTTCGCTCACGTTAATTTAGAATTTGACAATCAATTCGGGTTGTACTCGCTTGTAATAATATAATTCAATCATGATTCGAAGGACACGTGGCGCCATCTATTATCATAAGGACGTTATTGTTGTTTTCCTCGGGAACAGTAATTTTTTTCAGGATGAAAGGTAGCCTATGTCCTTTTCTGTTCATCTATCAACGTATATGCAAAATTTCAGGATGATCGGTGCAGTGGTTTAGGCGTGAAAAGGTAACAAACAAACAAACAAACAAATTCATTTTCGCTTTTATAATATTAGTTAGGAAGTTAGGAAGTTAGGATAGGATTAGGATTAGGATTGTACTCATGTAAGCAGATGTAATAATAATTTACATATACCTTGTATATTATGTCTGGTATATAATGTTAGATATAAGTTTTAACTTGTACAACGATTTGGTGTATACTGTTATGTTGTCCATTCGTTTTATCCTTACTAATATTATAAATTTGAAAGTAACTCAGTCTGTCTGTCTGTTACCTTTTCACGGCTAAACCACACAACCGATTTAGATGAAATTTGGCACATATATAGTTTAAAACCTGGGGAAGGACATAGACTACTTTTTATTGATGTAGGTACCATGCGGGTGGAGCCGCGCGCAAAAGCTAGTAATAAATAAATTAAAATAAATAGCTCGATTTAACGGTGAAGGAAAACATCGTAAGGAATATTGCATGTTTCGTAGTTCTTAAATATTCTCGAACATATATGAAGTCTGCCAACCCGCACTGGGCGAGCGTGGTGGACTGGGGCGAGATCATTCCCACGGTGAGATGGCCGTGCCCAGCAGTGGGACAGTTTAAATATAGCGCTGATATTATTATATTATATATTTTTATGTATATATTTTATGTATAGTGTATGTTTTATGGAGTGTATGTGTGTATGTACGCCGGCACCGCCGGGAGGGGGACGCGTTATGGAGGCGTCATGCTGCCACCATATTCAGGGGATGCACCACGACCTGGAAATAGATGGGTGGCTGTTATTTGTATCCTATATTAGAGGTACAGTTAACTGTCTCGGTGGCTTAGCGATAGTAGTCCTACAGCTCAAGTTCACGTTCGACGACAATGGGTCCATCAAACGTAGTGTGAAGAAGCTTCTGGTCAGACCGGCTTGACACTGACGAGGCTAGAAGACATCAAGGGCGTCGCCAAGGGCGGTAGAAAGGCCCCCCCCGCCGTCCCTAGAGATTTTAAAAAGTTTCATGTGCTCTCGACTTTACCTACAATTCATACTTTCTCATTCTCCATATCAACATGCCCCCCCCCCTTGGGCCATCGGCTGGCGACGCTCTTGGAAGACATCTATCTTCTCCTCGTCGTCACTGTCTCTGGACTGTAATTGGGCTTTCCATCAGGTCCGTTACAATCACTTTGCCGTGTCACAATAAAAAAAAAAACATTAAAAAAAACACAAGTTAAATCTTACATTGGGTACCTGTAACTCCTTGCTTTGCAAAGAACGTAAAGCCGTTGGACCTGTACCTCATCACTCTCCGGTCGTGTCAAATACTTGTGAAAAATATTTGTTGGATAAGAATATTAGTTGTATAAAAATAGCTGAGAGGACAGTTTGGCCTCATAAAGAGGCAACCTATTACACTAATACCGGGGGCTCACCTCGGCCTCTGCCGCGGCCTCTGCCCCTGCCCCTCCCGCGGCCGCGTCACCTGCGCCCATCACCCAGACCCACCATATCTGCAACACACCATATTATAAAGGTCTCGCAATAATCAGTGCCGGATTAACCACGTAGCAAGAGTAGCAATTGCTACGGGCCCCGCGCGAAAGAGGGCCCCGCATATTTAAACCCACTCATCTCTGGCTGAGCGTAATTTTTTGAGTGAAACATATTACTTAAGATGTGGTATATTGAATATACTTGATGTCACAAAAACGTGAAACTTACAACTTTTCCAACTAAGACAATCCACGTCAGACAATCGGTAACCGATTATTTCCTTGGCGTAAATAAAACACCGAATTTCATACGGTAAACACACAAGTTCTACAAAGAGCCGCTCGTATAAATATGTAGAATTTCAGTCAGCCCAATAATCAGCTCTACAAAAAGTCTGACGTATGCAAGCACTCTTACCCGAAAGAATTTGCTACGGGCCCCGCGCTTGCTTAATCCGGCACTGGCAATAATACTTGACTACAGACCATACTCTTTTATTTACATTAAAAAGAAAACTCCCGCTCTAGGAATAATTCAAACAACGGACACAAAGAACAGCCTGACGCGGCACAACCATTTGTGAATCACACAGTTTTGTCCCGTGTGAATAAAATTATAAATTTTGATACGTAGCCTCTTTGCTGTAAGATCTCAACTCGATTGTTTGAACTCATGATTTAATACTTTATAATTAATATAACGTGTTTATAAGCTGTCATTAATATAACTATCGTTTATCTATTCTGTCCAAGGGAAAAATAAGAAATTAATTATATAGTATTGTCTTCTGTTTACGCGAATGTTATTCATTGAAATTATACTACTTTAAACGAATTTTATCGCGTTGTTTATTTGACACTTTATTACAAAATTTTTGAAAACTGTTACCCTACTATTACTATTAAACTTTACTAATTTTTAAGCTAATTAAATGATTGAAACTATTAAAACTATTTATACTATTACTATACTATTTATATTTGTGTTTTCACTTTCCCCGACGTTTCGGTTGCTTTTCAGCAGCCATGGTCACGGGGAGTAATAGTTTCAATAATTTAATTAGTTTAAAAATTAGTAAAGTTTAATAGTAATAGAAGTGTAACAGTTTTCAAAAATGTTGTAATAAAGTGTCAAATAAACAACGCGATAAAATCCGTATATAGTAGTTTAATTTCAATGAATTAATTATATTTTTCTAAATTGAATTGTATACTTATTTGGGATCAGTAAAAGACTCATCCGCCTTATTTACATATCATCATCAGGCTATAATACTCCACTGTTGGACATAGTTCTCTTAAAATATTTACATATTTACATAATATTGTGAAAGCTTTCGTGTTTTTACAAATAAAGTATGTTTTCTTTCTTCTTTCTTTCTTTCTTTCAAAGAGCGCCATATATTAGGTAAATATTATAATAATGGCAGATACGATTTTTTACCTTATGACGGCAGTATTACTGTGCTAAAACCATGATAAAGATAGTAACTTTGAACGAAAGAAAATAAAAAATAAAAGAATTAGAAAATATAAATGTTCTGCGAATTATGTCACTGACTGTACAAACTAAGCTATATAATAATCAGATATGGGATACTATAAAGCAAGTTACTAACACAACAAAAATTAAAAATCCTGCTACACAATTACTTGAGTCTTCACCCTCGTACACTCAGTCTTGTAACAATGTGAATTCATTCTTTGTTAGCGTCGGCAAAAACCTAGCGGAAAACATATTAAAAGACCAATCTCCACATCAAAGCCCATCACAGCCCATACATAATGCCACACCATGTTCATCTTTTGCTTTAAATCATACGGACCCTGCCGAAGTTATTTCGATTATCAATTCATTACGTGCTAATGCATCTACCGAGTGGGATGGCATCCCACCGTTCGTTCTAAAGAGATACTCTATCTGTCTGGCACCCATTTTAAGCCATATATTCAATCTTTGCTTCGACACTGCTGTCTTTCCCAAAGCTTTTAAGAAGGCTATAATACATCCTATCTTCTAGGGGGGTGAAGGGAGCCTGCCGAACAATTACCGTCCTATTGCAGTTTTGAGCGCCTTATCTAAAGTACTTGAACGCTTAATAAATAAAAGGCTTGTACACTACTTGGATCATTATAATCTCACCTCACCTCAGCAATTTGGATTTCGCCAAAAAAAATCTACTTGTGACGCTATCCATGAACTGACAAATTTTATCGTTCAAAACCTTAATCAATATAAGAAGGTGTTAACTATATTTTTAGACCTTGCAAAAGCTTTCGACACGGTTCCCGTAGCCCCACTCTTACTCAAACTTGAAAAGGTGGGTGTCAGAGGAACACAATTGGACCTATTTCAGAGTTATCTCACAAATCGTTTGCAAATGGTTAAAATTGATAGTCATACCAGTGAGGAACTAGCTATTAACTACGGCGTGCCACAAGGTAGCATACTTGGTCCGACGTTGTCCCTTGTATTTATAAATGACCTCAGTAAACTGAAAATTCCAGATTCAAAGACTATATGTTATGCACACGACACAGCACTAACATTTGTCGCAGACTCATGGTCAGAGTTGGAACGCAGGGTACAATATGGTTTTGACCTAGCATCAAGCTGGCTGTCTGCCCACACACTAACATTAAATACAGAAAAAAACTAAATATATTACCTTCTCCATTAGCTCAATAACGCAACCTAGAACCCCACTTACCTTAAAAGCACACTCTTGTGACACCTCAACTAAACTTTTATGTAATTGCCCATCCCTAAATTCAGTTAATAATATTAAATATTTAGGCGTAATTTTAGACAAATTTTTAAATTTTAAATTGCATTTAAATACTCTAGTAGGCAGAGTCCGTAAACTCATTTACATTTTTAAAACCTTGCGCCATATTGCAAATAAAAAAAAAGAAACAATACGTAACGTATATCACGCCTTATGTTTGTCAATTGTAACGTATTGTATTTCCTGCTGGGGGGGTGCAGCAAAAACGGTCCTTATGCCACTGGAAATCGCACACAGGGCCATACTTAAGGTAGCAACATTTAGAACGATTATGTTCTCTACTAACTTATTGTACAAAATATGTAACGTACTTAATGTGCGACAGTTATTTTTATTACACACAATCCTTTTACAACACAGAAACACTTCATACAAAAAGCTAACAAAACGTCGAAAAGACAAAATTTGCCTTGTTCCTAAACCACGGACTACTTTTACTAAGCGTTTCTCTTATTACTTGGCCCCCTATCTATATAATAAAATACACACACACACACACAGTTTCTACGTTAAACAATTGATGATAATATATTATAATTTTATTTTTAAATAACAATTTCACTAATTTAATTGAATTGTCATACCTATACAATAATTAGAATTATTTTAAAAATGTAGGTAAATCATTTCGCGTGCCACATTGTGACTAAATGGAAGAGCTAAATGTATTAATTATACCACAACGTCCTTAAATGTACTCCATTTTCTGTTAAATAAATATAATTTATCATTTATCACACACACACACACGCACACACACACGCGCGCGCGCGAACACACTACACATACATATTATACACTAATACACACACTAACTTTTTCACTGCAGGGAGTTATTTTAAAAATGTAAAACTTTTTATTGTAGTTTGAATTGTAATTGCATGGTTATACTTTACAGAATAATTGTAATTATAATACATACCGGAGGGAAGAGGACTGTTAATCCTTACTACAGGTTAATAACTAACCTATCAAGGGTAACAGAACTTCACCCACAGGATTGTACGTAAAATCGTTGTAAGGCCTACCATGTATATTTTTCATTCTGTACTACAATCATTATTTCGTAAATAAAAACATTATTATTATTATTATTATTATTATTATATAGTTTGCCCAGCAGTGATACAGGAATAAGTTACCTATATTGGTGGCAGTCTTCTCCAAATAGGCGAGAGGTCCTTGTAAAGGACTGCTGGCATAAGCTCCTCTCCCACCCGTTAGGAACATGCCTTGAGCGAGAGTATTCTGCATCTGTGAAACAATTATGTTGTCCTACGTTTACGCGAATTTATACATTGAAATAGAAAGAAATAATAAAAAATATGATTTATTTTGGCACACAAAAGAACACACCGAAAACATGAAGAAATAAAAAAAAGCAAAACAATAATAAAAACTAAAAAAATAAGAACATATTAATACTATAATAAGAAACATTTTATGTCTGCTCACTGGCAACACCGCACCTTCCGCTTAACTAAACAGAAACCGACTGCTTCCATCGTAGACGGAGAAAACTATAGACGAATAGTGCGCGTGGCCACATGAGATAGAACGATTCATAAAGAAGTGTTGCCACCTATGTACGTTACTCCCTACTTAATTTACTATGTTAGTTTGTAGGATTACGGTCAATAAGTAATACACAAACTATGTAAAAACTTTGTTTATTATTATTTTAAAACATTTAAACATTTTATTTTTAAAAATTAAAACTTTGTCATCATATGGAAATCTGCAAAGTAATAGATATTTTAGTTTAATTAACCGCTTTGTGTAATTATAATTAATTCATAACATTATCTAAATGTGATTTGAAATTGATGGCTCACGCAATACTAGACATCATAATCAAATATAACTCCCACAACAATTGTGGGAGCATAAACAACTAGAATGCGGCAACACTGAAATTTGAGGTTATGAATGATTTGATTTCATATTTTGGCTACTAAATCGATTATTTTGTACTTGACGTAAATCTGTGTGTAAGACACAATCAATTAAAACATTAATAAGCTAAAATTGGCTTATACTTGTTATACTTACGAGTGGAAGGACAATTTTGGTGTTTTCGTTTCACTATCACTTTTACATCCTAATACACTACAACGAACCATATTGTCTTTAATATATATGAATAACTAGTTCACTGAGTGTTTCCTTATGTAATTTTCACAACAATTGTGCACTTTTATTGAAATTAAACAAAAATTAACGCTAAAACGTAAGCAAGCGACTCTCAACTGTCAAATTTGTTTAGCACAGTACTGTGCTGACCTTGAAAAAACCGGCACGCGACGCGAGACAAAATATTCTCATGCTGTCTCGTTTCTATACACGTCAAATTCATAACTCCTTCTTACTCTTGTATGAATGAAACAGATGCTATCAATTTGTCTATAGTTTTCTCCGTCTACGGCTTCCATTCAAAGTCAAGGCTAGTATTACTAGTGAGCAGCGACAGAAACATTATTCTATTAAATTATTTATGTTAAAAAGTAATGTGAAAGTATGTATCCCATCAATGCCAAAAGGAGACCGACCACCTTGTATGGGACCCTGGCCTGAGCGTGAACAATTTTATATTGTAATAATAATAACAATATTAATTTCGAGTAGCCTAAACTAAGTAGAAAACATTATTCTATGAAGTTTAGTATCAAGTTCGTTAAATAATAAAATAAAACACATTGTTTAAAATAAATATTTATTTTCATGTGTCACCATCACCTCATAAGTTATTAAAATATTTTCCAAAAACTGGGCTGGTAGAGTGACATTTTCATATCTTGCCCAGTTTAGGTACCATATTACAGGTATTATGTGAACACAGCAACCAACAGTCCTTCGGCCGACTATGCAGTTGCAGTAATACTGCCTTATTGCTTCCAGGCTGAGTATTATTTTGATATAATATTGTTAGTTGCGGAATGCGACGTAAACAAGTAACGTCACGAATCATCCGATCGAGCGTGCTATAAAAGCGCGCTCGGCGCGCAATGACTCACTTTGACATCGAGCGGCGGACGGAACGGACGTGCTGTGTGATCGCTGTTGGGTGATATCAATTATTTCTTACTTTGTTAGTGCATTTCTTGAATAAGTCAATGATTATTTAAAGGTTAAAGTGCGTCTGTTATTTTTTTTAAGCTGTTTCACATCAGATTCCTAACAATATATAAATAAAATACGTCAATTTCATACTACTGGATGGTAACCAATATTTATTATATAATAAAACAAAACTTTTAATATTTTACTTTGTTTATAAAACGATTGTCCACGTGCAAGCCCAATATAGACGGTCTCCTTTGGGCATCGCTCAGCGTACGTTGCGATTGTTAAATTGCAACGCTGGTATTCTGCGAAATCCATACTACTTAAAGCTTTTGACCGCCACACAGTCATGTATATCTACATGACAAAACAAAATGTATCCAGCATGCCATGCTCTCAAAATTTGACCTAGTTATCTAATAAAAACTTAATGTGCGGACACTCTTGCGCATATACCAAAGCTAAACAAAACCTCCGCCCCCGCCCCCAGCTACCGCACCCCGCAAATATACCAATTTGATCGAAGCCTCCGCCCGTCCTTTTCTTATCAAAGGTCGAACTGGCGCTCTCGACCATTGTCAGCTGCCCCCCCTCCCCCCCTCCTCCCCAAACTGTCATCAGCTAGCCACATAGACCATTCTCAACTGTCCCTCTACATCATTGTACACTGGCCCTATAGACCATCGTCGGGCGACCCTCAACACTATTATCAGCTAGCCAGTTAGACCACTGTCAGCTGGTTCTTTAAACCCATTGAAAACTGGCTCCCTAGACCATTATCAGATGGTCCTTCTACACCATAGCAAACTGGCCCCTTAGACTAACGTCAAGTAGCACCTAGGCTATTGCTAGCTTTTCTCCCTCCCTAGGCTAAAGACAGCTTCCCCTTCGCTAGTTCTATAAGCCTTAACTAAATTATAACAAACTACAATAATAAAAAAAATATAATAAAAAGCTACATACCTTGTGTTGCCATGTCAAAAATAATTCTGAAGCAGTGAGGAAAAATAAATAAAACAAAAAAAATAAAATTAAAATTTAATTAAAATTAAACAAAAATATGCTTAGCTACTAATGAGAAAAATAATATACTTAATACTTTAAATACAAAATGAAAAAATACTGTTTAAACTCCGTAATACTAATCATAGTTAAAATCGCCAAGAAATTTAAATCTTTTACCGACACGCCCCGGCTTTGCACGGATAGTACAAAATATTAACAAATTATACACCTCAACCTTCGTCATGAATCACTCTGTCTATTAGTGAAACCGCGTGAAAATCCGTTCAGTAGTTTTTGAGTTTATCGCGCATAGACGCGGTGAGGGACTTTGATCACAGGTGGAATAAAATAAAAATTACTCTATTGAAGGTATTTTCGTTGTCGACTGATCAATAGCGTATAATTATGTTATTAACTCATTATATAAACTATAATTAATATTACGCATTTAAAATAAACTTACATTTGCAATGTGTAAAAAAAACTCAAGTGAAATACATGTTCAAAATTATATTTTTGTTGGAGAATTGTAAATGTTATGTACTTAAAATTTATATCAAATATTATTAACAGAGTTTTAGCCATGACGGCGCTATCTTTCCTAATTATATTGAAATTAAAACTACTTTATATGGATTTTGTCGAGTTGTTTATTTTAGAACACTATTATTGCATAATTTTGAACTATATAGTAGTGTTACTATTATTGAACTCTATTACAATTTAAGCTATTAAAATTAATTAAAACTATTATTATAATACTAGCTGTTACCTGCGACTTCGTCCGCGTAGATTTTAACTAAAAAGTGTTTGTCGCCGCGGAACCCAACTATATTTCTCTGCCCAAGTTACTTAAATGGCGTAGTTTTTATAGTGTAAAGCTAGATAATAGCATGGCTTACTCAAAAACAACATTTAAATATGCGTCGTTAGATTACACGCTGTCACAGAATGCGTAAGAAAAATAAAGATTCACAGCTCCTCCCCCGTAGGTGATAGCGTGATAATATGTAGCCTATATGTTGACCCGACCTGTTAGTAATATTCATGCAAGATTTGAAGTAAATCCATGCAGTACTTTTTGAGTTCAATGTACAGTTTTGACTTTCCTACGATTTTATGTATAGATATTAATATTTATGTTTAAGTTTATACTTTTCCCCGACGTTTCGGTTGCTTTTCAGCAGCCATGGTCACGGGGAGACTAAGATGGTAGTTGTCTCAATGTTCTGAAGTGTACCTAGTTATTTCAAAGTACCCGAATATAATTCAATCATTTGTGTTCCTATTAACGCAGAATGAGCTCAAAGTATCAATAAGTCTAGCTGTGTTTTGCTTCTTTTTATTTTGTAATAAAAATGTTCTAAAACAAACAACGCGATAAAATCCATAGATATAAAGTAGTTTTAATTTCAACGTATAACATTCGCGTAAACATAAGACAATATTATTTCCTAAATATAATATATACAAGTGTAATAGACCTAGCTTAATATCCTTTATGCAGAAGTTCTGAATTGAAGTTCAGAATGAATATTTAACTTTTGGCGGCCTCGATGGCGTAGTGGTTAGTGTAACCGACTGCCACGCCGTAGGTTGCGGGTTCGATTTCAAGTCAAACATTTGTGTGCATGAACATGGATGTTTATCTTGTTCTGGGTGTTTATATGTATGATATGTATGTATGTATGTTTATCCATTGTCTAGTACCCATAGTACAAGCTCTACTTAGTTTGGGCTAGATGGTGTTGTGTGTATGTGATAGAATATTATTACATGTATGTATTTACAAAAAGAAATTGTATATGTATGTTTCTCCATAGTCTAGTACTCATAGTACAAGCTCTGCTTAGTTTGGGCTTGATGGTGTTGTGTGTATGTCATAGAATATTATATTATTATTATTCTTTGACTGCAAATAGTTTAGTGACCAGAACGCCACTGCAACTGCGCTGAGTATAGATTCGACCCCAGTCCGGTCCAGAAAAAATTGTGATGTGCCGAATTAAGGTATTTTTTGGATTACAAACTTAGCAAAGTCACGTAGCGGAGGATCAAACCCAGGACCTATCGATAACTTCAACGCCTTACCCTGCCATCACCGCATTATAACCCTATTTTGGTATACTGGGTGTAAGGGATGGTGTACCGAAAACTGAAATAATAGATTCAGCCCAATCTATTTTTCTTTGCTATTTTCATTTTCTGACTGTGGATGGATGAATGCATGGTACATTCATAACACAATGCAAGCACCATCCATTATCCTTACTAATATGTGTATGTATTATAAATTCGAATGTAACTCTGTCTGTCTGTCTGTTACCTTTTCACGGCTAAACCACTCAACCGATTTGGATACAATTTGGTACAGATATAGTTTAAAACCTGGGGAAGGACATAGGCTACTATTTATTCATGTAGGTACTACGCGGGCGGAGCCGCGCCCAAAAGCTAGTATTAAATAAAAATCAAAGAATACCACATTTTACTAAAATACAACAATTATATAGTCGTGATTTACACAGACCAGCTGTTATTATGCGCGCGGGACGCAGAGGTCATTCTCGGCGGCGCGAGCGGTGCGTTGTATTGCTAGCAATACATTGCGTACCGCGTAATAATATTAATATTTTTTTTATTAATACAAGTTTGTATTGAGATAATTTCCTATAGACGTCTTGCTAAAGCTTTCGGTACGCACTCCCTTACTGGGTGTATATTGTTATAACCAGCGTCTCTGCCTACTACCGCCTAGTGACGTTAGCGGGGTAGGCAGGCGGGTGAGGGGGACGCGGTACCTGTTGTTGCTGTAACGCCGCCTGTTGCTGCAACGCTGCTTGTTGTGCAGCCGCCGCTGCTGCCATCTGTTGTGCCTGCGCAGAGTTACCGAATTAGGTTACGCTTATTTGATATTTCATTACCACACATGAAATATTTATGGAACGTATATTACATGGCAAATATGGAAAGAAGCCGTTGAAACTTAGCTTTTTTGGCGTTATTAACTCAATTTGCAAAAAAATAAGATTGCCATCTTTGATTCTACACGACTCAACTCTTTGTCGATTCGGCCCAGGATTCGAATCAGAGACTTCTCCAGTAGTGTCATGCAATCGAGCTCAAGTATAAATCAAAGATCGCACGGATGGCGTTGTGGTCGCCTCGCCACTGTCATCACCCCGAGTGTTGGAATCATCATCATCATCCTTATCATCATCATCATCCTCCTCATCATCCTCCTCATCATCCTCATCCTCATCCTCATCCTCATAGCCCTCATAGCCCTCATAGCCCTCTCCCAAAGAGCGCTATAGCGCCGTCTTCAGCTTGCCGCATCCAGGACAAACATTTGTGTGATGACAGTGTACATTACAGTAGGTCAGTCTATTTTACAATACTGCAACTTGGCTTGGGGTGGTATTGTCACCTCCCACATGATAATTCTCGAAGGGCTCAGGTGCTGAAAACGATGTTGACAAAGCCTTTCCGATGCCCAACCACTAAACTCTTCAGTGATGCCCAGGTTCTTAGTGTCAGGCGATTATATCTTAGTAAGCTTATCCTCTTAACTCAATTCAATTCAATTCGTTTATTGCACTCCATAATGTATATACAGGTCTTATAAATGTAGAGAGAACAATTATGGACCCCGTCGGGCACGGCAAAATTAGGAGAGAAGAACGAACATTCTATTATCTTATATCATATTGAATAATTGTTCTCTTGAATTTTGAATTGAATTGAATTGAATTGAACTCATAAAGAGGTACTAAACACAGAAAATTATGAAGACATGGTCAAGAAACGCGTTTTTAGCCTCCCAATCTTACCAGTAAGAACAGCTTTTGCAAACAAGTTTTGTGTATACCTCAAGCCCTACTCGTATAATAAAATAAATAAAATTTGCAAAATCTATTTACTGTCCTATCGTGATGCAAACGTAAAACTCAGTAAGGCATTATTAATTGAAATTAAACTACTATATACGGATTTTATCGCGTTGTTTATTTGACACTTTATTACAAAATTTTGAAAAACTGTTACACTACTATAATACTATTAAACTTTACTAATTTTTAAGCTAGTTAAATTATTGAAACTATTAAAACTATTTATACTATTACTATACTATTATACTATTTATAATTATGTTTACACTTTCCCCGACGTTTCGGTTGCTTTTCAGCAGCCATGGTCACGGGGAGACTAAGATGGTAGTTGTCTCAATGTTCCAGTGTAGTTATTTCAAAGTACCCGAACATAATTTAATCACGAGTGTTTCTATTTACGCAGAATGAGCTCAAAGTATCATGAAGTCTAGCTGTGGTTTGCTTCTTCTTGGGTTTGACTATTTGAATTACTGGATCCCAAGCTGGTGGTACATTCCAACCATCTTCTCTATTGAAATTAGGATGTTTCTTGATTTCATAGTCATAGACATATTTATCCATTACTATTTATCTTTATGTTTACACTTTCCCCGAAACCTCGGGGAAAGTGTAAACATAAAGATAAATAGTATAATAGTATAGTAATAGTATAAATAGTTTTAATAGTTTCAATAATTTAATTAGCTTAAAAATTAGTAAAGTTTAATAGTATTATAGTAGTGTAACAGTTTTTCAAAATTTTGTAATAAAGTGTCAAATAAACAACGCGATAAAATGCGTATATAGTAATTTAATTTCAATGAATAACATTCGCGTCAACAGAAGACAATATTATGTGGCACTATTAACCTTGACCTACATCGAAACAGAAGACCTGTTTAAAAGTATAATATAGTTAAATATTATTGTACTATGAATATTAGATATCATTGTGTTATTTTTATATTTTTGTTTAATGTTAATTCTACTACGTTTTGTGTTATAATTTATTTTCCTTGTGTTTTATTGTACTTTGGTTTCATTTATGTCAAGCAGAATGCGTCCTTCTTTATTTAAGTAACTATTCTAGAAACTTTCATATTTTACTTACATTATAATCTATATTCTCGGTTCAAAACCGCTTTATGTAAAATTTTCCTTTGGATAAATCGACTTTAACTTACGATTTTCCGCAGGACAGGCTTAGCCTAGTGCGGAGAATTATATCGATTCCAAATAATAATGGAAGATCAAACATATTTCTGTTGGTGTAATGTTTTGTATTTTGTATTTGTAATTTCTTTTATGACAATAAATCTTATTATTATTATTATTTTATCTTCTGTCAGTCCATTTCAAAAGCGTCTAGGTCGCTCCATCATCTCCGTTTAGGTCTAGCCCGTCGACGTCGACTGTGTTATGTCACCCAATTGGTGACGATTGATGCCCACCTCTCTGGGTGCGTACTGAGTTGAAAAGAGTTTTGGGATTTTTTTGAGTAGTAGAGCCTCGCTGATTTCATCATGAATGGGCCGGCCCGACCGGGAAGGATAACCCTCTCACAGAATATAGATTTGAAATAGCAGTATTCCTACTGTTGTTATTGGTTCGGTGAGTGAGAGTGCCGGCGGTCCAATCACCCTCTTTCCCCCTTCCCGCTCTTTCTCCTTCCCACTTCCTTTTTCTCTTCTTCCTTTCCTAAAGGGTCAGCAACGCGCAAGTCATGCCTCTGGTGTTGCAGGCGTCCATAAGCATTGGTTGTATAAAAAAAGAGTTGCAATATAAAAAGTATGTTACCTGCACACTTTGTTGTACAACATGTTGCTGTGTCGCCGTTGCTTGTTGCACGGCTTGTTGCTGAGTGTTCTGTTGTTGCTGTTGGCACTTGTTGTACACTGTGTGACCCTGTTGACAAGCAGATTAATTGTTGCAGTGTTGCCAATTACAAACATTAAAAAATGTTATAGAAAATACTATAAAAATTCTATACTATTATATGCAATGTGTCACAAAAATTGAATAGATTAGAGCCCAAGCTAGATATATGAATTCCAAAATCACTACATATTATAAAACAAAGCCATGCGCCGAGTGTCTGTTCGCGATAAACCCAAAAACTACTGAACGGATTTTCATGCGGTTTTCACCAATAGACAGAGTGATTCATGATGAAGGTTTGTGTATAATTTATTAAGGTTTGTACTACCTTATAACTCGGAATACTGGTCTGAATCTACTATTTCAGTTTTCGGTACACCGTCCCTTACACTCAGTATAGCATTGCTGTTTATAGCCCTAAAATTGTCTTTATAAAGGAGAAAAAAGAAGGACCATCGCTGGTTAAATGCCTAAATAAAGCGAAAAGAAGAACATCGCTATTTCAAGCTATAAAAAAACGAGCGTTCACCGCAGAAAAGAACCGAGCCCGTTATAAAACCACCACCAGCTACTGAAACTCAGAGTAAGTGAAGCGTTTACCGTATATATGAACCGAGCCCTTTATAAAACCACCACCCGCTACTGAAACTTAGTAAGTGAAGTGCGGCATTACTTTCCCCACCTGCAGGTCTGCCAGCAGCCCCTGCCACTGCACGATCTTGTCGTAGTGCCTCCTCAACAGCTCCTCCTTTCGTTGCAGCTCACATTTCAGCTCGTTGTTGTCTTCCTTCACCAGGAGTTCTGGACGCATCGCCGATAGAAGAAACCTAACGAAAAGAAAGTTAAGATAAATAAATTGATTGGTGGACACGGATGGCGTAGTGGTTTACGTGGTCACATCCCCACTGCCATGATGCCGAGTGCTGTGGGTTCGGATCCCACACGGGACATATTTTTGTATGATCCACAAATGGTTGTTCCGAATCTGGGTGTTCATTGTGTCCGTTGTTTGATTGTAAAGTCTCCCGTGATACCTACAGGATTTACTCCTAGTCAGGGAGCTGTCTTTTTAAATAAAAAAAATATTGTCTTCTGTTTACGCGAATGTTATTCATTGAAATTAAACTACTATATTATACGGATTTTATCGCGTTGTTTATTTGACACTTTATTACAAAAATTTGAAAACTGTTACACTACTATCACTATTAAGCTTTACTAATTTTTAAGCTAATTAAATTATTGAAACTATTAAAACTATTTATACTATTACTATACTATTATACTATTTATATTTATGTTCACACTTTCCCCGATATATAAACTCCGATAAAATCCGTATGTAGTAGTTTAATTTCAATGAATAACATTCGCGTAAACAGAAGACAATATTATAAAAAAGAAATTTACACAACCACTTTTTTGCCTTTCCCTTAACCTATGGTCTTCCCTACACTTCTTAATGGTCTTTATATAGGGCTTCGGTCTGCCAGTCGTTCAAAAATATGACGACATTGTCCCTCTGGTGTCCACACCGTTGTTATTTACCTATAGGTACATATCTAGACTTTTGACGAGGCATTCTGCAGATATTCTCCGCCAAGTCAGTTCTACTATAATAGACTACGAAATTATGTATAATGCCGCGGCCCGCCAGGCACGATCACCCAGGCTGGTCGGTGGATGCTCCCTTTGTGCTAGAGGGACATCACACCCTGTTCCTCCACATTGCTTTAAGAATAAACCGCCACTGCCTGACACGTTATACGACCCGGGCCAAACTAACCTCTTCTGCAAGAAGAACGCCTCCATTTGTCGCGCGAGGTCTATAAACCGTTCCACTTCTACCTTCACCTCTTCTTTCTCGACGCACGGAGACGCCTCCTGCTTGGTCAGCACGTTCAGACATGCCTGCAACACAATACTACTTAAACACCAATTCACAAGTAGATATTTTTCCTTCTTGGGTTCATAATATGTATGTATTACCAGCTGATCCGACAGTCGTCCTGTCAATCTAAACAAAAAATACATTTCGCGTGATTAAATTCAATATCAAAACGCCATTAAATTTTTTTTTTATATAAAATTACCATTGAAATTTTCATACAAATGGTTTGTATGCAAATTTCAATGATATTTTCAATGGTATTGGCGATAGGTAAAACTTAAAATCAGTTATTATTAATGAAAATAGTTTTACCGTGGAATGGACAACTTCTAAACGTAGGACTGGTAAACCGTACCACGACATTTCTAGGACTATGTGGCCATTTAATTTTGATTGTATAAATATTTATTAGATAAAAAATCAGCTTGTTATCAATAATTTTGATGACCTCATTATTTGGACATATTCCGAGTGTAGGACGCTTCAGTCAAACCATCCATTCTGTAGGACAATTGTTTTTCCGAGTTTATCGTCCAATTACCTCAATATTCGAAAAAATCTTACTGTTATTCAGACAATTTCGACACCCCACCAAATCGACATGATTTATACCTGCGCTCTAAATTTGCTACCTCTATCAAGAATTTTTCAAGGGAAAAGCTTGGGCGTCTCTTCGAACCGAATCTGCTCACGAAGATTCAGCCTGTTATTAATCACTAAAAAAAACAGGCGATGGCTGCTGGACTATTAGTATTGTGTGCATAAATTAAAAGATTTGACGGACAGTCATTACTTTGCAGGTTTTTCATAACAAGCTTGTAGGAAATAGGAAAGGACAGCAGATGGCTACTTTTAAAATTGCTCTCTGAGCTCGTTCAAGAGGCAGCATAGTAGTTTTCACTGCTCCACCTCATGAAGTAATGCAATATTGGATAATTGATTGACATAGAGCTTATTAAACTTGAGTACCTAATCAATTTAATATCTGCTACTTCTCGGAGTTTTTAAATACATATATTAATTTACGAATTATATTTACTAAACTATCAATATGTTGCTTAAGAGCGTATACTCAAATTTAGATGAAATCTGCATCTTTTACGGATTTTTCAAGACTCATAACTTAATCATACGCTCAAAAAATGTAAAATAAATAACATTTCTATTAAGATTAACTATTATAAATAAAAAATAAAATGTTTTTATTTCGGAAACAAGTCCATAGAGTGTTAGTGACAATATATTCTTACAAGCTATATTAGTACTACAGATAGGGATAGTGAATATAATTAATATTAGTGTCTTTGACGAGCTGAAAGCGAGTCCAGTGTTGCATAATACCACTGTCCGCTTCCAGCCTCGCCGAGACCACCTTCAGGATGCTGTTGGTGCTACTCCGTACCCGCCCAATCAGAGATGCTATGCGCTTTCTAATAATGGCCGAGAGGCTATCCACCTCAGCCGCAGCCAGCTATATATACTTGTGCACTACACAGCAAAATTTTAAATTTTATTTATAGTTTTTTTATAAGGAATTAACTTTCTGTACACCGTTTTACGAAATTTGGCGTCAAAGCTTTGTTTCAAGTCGGATATCACCAGTTTGCTATGGAAACATATCTTATTTTAAGGCTTTAATAGACAGAATGTATAGTGTTAAAGTGCAGCACAGTGTAAAAATAATTAATTATAACAAAAAAACTAGTCTAAATCAGTTATAAATAAACTCAAAATCGGTAAATTTCAACATCTTGTTTTCACTATTATTTGACTCTGAATTTAAATAAAATATGTATATTTCCAAGAAGTATGTAATGCTAAAAACTCAGTATTTTTTTCAAAATTTTAAATGCACTAATTTATTTTAACAATTATTTTAAAAACACTATAAAACCACGCGCGCAATCTTCGCTCGATTAGTACACGCCGGGTTCTTCCAGCGACAGGACGTATCACTTTTCTCCGGCGACATCGCTGCGACCGCGTTATAGCGTCAGCAATATTTTATAGCGTGACTTAGTAGTTTTGATAATTTGGTGAGTACAATTTTATTATAAATTAAGTTCCTAATTACATTAAATGTAAATTTATGATATTCAAATGTTATGTTATTATGTAATGGTAAATAATTGTATTTGTTTTCAGAAATGGGTAACATACGTAAACATTGCAAAACTGCAGCAAACAAATAAAAACAAAGTCAATAGCTTACGCACGGCAAATAAAAAAGTGAGTTACTTACAATGTATAAAGATTTATGTTTTTTTTTGTAATATATATTATATTATTATCTGCATTGTAAGTAACTCACTTTATTTGCCATGACTTTGTTTTTATTTGTTTGCTGCAGTTTTGCAGCAAACAAATAAAAACAAAGTCAATAGCTTACGCACGGCAACAATCGATCATTTATAACGTATTATAATCGATTTTAGTAAACAGCGGTCTTTCCAGAGCAAATGTTGTGATTGAAGGCCACCCGATTTACTTCTGATTTTATTTTTTATGATTATTTTTCTAATAATAATTCATATAGTAAAAAATATTTTTATACTATTAATTTTTTATTTTGATACCCCCTCGATAAATTTGGAAGGTATTTTTATAAGATAAGATACGTTTATTTGTTTCTGCGCAATAAATCCACAATTTCCATTTTTTATAATTTAGATATACTCAGTGTCATTCTTTCGGTTAAGACATATCTTACGACACCTTGCAAGCTCAAATCCGATGAGGCGTATAATCTCTAGGGCGTGCCAAATAAATATACATACGGTCGAAAAACATAACCTTCCTTCTTGCGCAGTCGGGTAAATAGAAAAAAGTGATTACGTATTTTACATTTCTTATATCTTTTAGGTTTGTAAGAGACGAAGTTGCATAAGCTCTGCTCCACTTGTGAAGTCTCTCGCGTATTCATATTTGCTGAGTAGCGTACCAGCAAAAGAATACGGCAAAAGGAATGAACAAACTGCTTTACAACAGCTTGAACAGCAAGATGCTATTGTCATAGAAAAATGTGGGTTGTTTATAGACGAAACATTCTTATTTTTGAGAGCGTCACCAGATGGGATATTTAAAGATGGAATCGTCGAAATTAAATGCCCATATTCGGCGCGTAATCTAGATGCCGAACAAGCTGTTAGAAAAAGAAAAATCGCATTCTGGACGCGTGATGGATTAGTTAATACTAATCACGATTGGGATTTTTATTGTCGTTTTACCAATTCAGTACAATATAATTAAAAATTTATACATTTTATTTACAGTAAAACTGACGTATGTTTGTTCGCTATATGGACAAGACCAGAGTTTCCTTTGAAAACAGCTCGAATAAGAAGAGACGACGTCTTCTGGTCAACAAAATAATATCTTTCTATGATAAATGTCTCTTGCCAGAATTAATTGACCCAAGAAAAAGCCGCTCAATGGCTATAAGAGACGTTAGATTTTAAAATAAAAGCTTTTGTGCTTTTCCTGTGGTTTTATTTTAATGTTTTAATTGCGGTTATCAAATCCAAAATAATCTCCGATTGCCATCCATTCTACCTACATCTGCCATAGATTTAAAGCCGTAATTGTAAATGTGAAGTTCGCTTTTCACTTCGGAATAATATCTACTCGGGATACCCGAGTTCTTTGTAAAAATGTAATATAATTGTATTCGATCTCACTGCTCTATTCAAAAATATGAATATCTATTCAAAGAAAATGTATATAAACACTAATTTCCTAATATTAATATGCTCTATTTAACTTTATACTATCTCAATGCGGATTAGCAAATAAAATATTTTTAATAATGCAATAATTACAAAAACAATATAAAATTACGGACTTATATACCTACATATAATTAAAAATAATTCAAGTTATTTAAAATGTATAAAAAGGAATAAAATAGTATCAAAATATTCGATACTACCTGTGCTAGTCTTTTTAATAATCTGGTAAGGTAATAATTACATGAACAATATTACATAATTGATCTATACACATATAATTAAAAATAAGTCACGTTATTTCAAATGTATGAAAAGAAATAACAAAGGTATCAAAATATTCGACAATAACTTTGCTCGTAGTATACGATATTATTATTGAAGTGTGCGCCACTGTTTCGACGAGCTTGCGTTCGCGGCACATTTGAGTTGCGTAATTTTGAATATACGCTAGAAAGATAATCTGCGCCTCAGAGGCGCAAGCAAAACGCTGTCTCTTTTTAACGGGCGCGCACTCGAACCTGTCACGACAGGTAATCTCAGTCGACGCCGAGTATAACAGCGAGGCGGACGCGTGCCATCGGTAAGTACTTTGGATTAGCTGCTTTAGCTATGTGGTGCGCTCATGGAGCGCATGATTATCTTTTGTGCAACTTTCGTCGGAACACATCAAGTTTGATTAGTAGTTATTTATATTATATTTTATAGTTTTATTATGTGTTTTAGGGTCTGAAAATCATGGCACGGAATAGATCGTTAGCTGAAAGTGAAATAGTAAATGAGCTCTACGATGAAGGTGATGGTGATATCCAGCATGTTGGTGAGGATAGTGATAGTGAGGAGGAGGATCACTTGAGTGAGGATGACGTTCAGAGCGACGTTGAAGAAGGGTATCAGGACTCAATTAATACCGAAGCTGTAAATGTATGTGCAATAATTCCTAATGAAGTTACTGATCCCTCACCTTGTGGATCCCCTGAGGTTCCTGCGGTACCTGCGGTTGCCGTTTTACCGAGATATGACAGGCGGATTATTATACCGAGCAAGAGGGTACTGAAAGGTAAAAACAAACATTGTTGGACTACGTCAAGAGGGGAGAGACGAGCTAGGACATCAGCGATAAATATTGTTCGTTCTGCCCGGGGTCCAACAAGGATGTGTAGGAATATTGTTGATCCAGTACTATGTTTCGACCTCTTTATCACAGAGAAAATTATCGATGAGATCGTTAAGTGGACAAATATCGAAATATCCAACAAACGGCGAGAAAATATGACAAGCGCGACGTTTGCTAACACATGTGTAAGTGAAATCCGAGCTTTATTTGGTGTGTTAGTACTCACTGCTGTGATGAAAGATAATCACCTTTCTTCTGATGAGCTCTTTGATACCTCTTTCTCTGGGTCAAGATACGTAGCGGCTATGAGTCGCGACAGATTTGATTTCTTAATAAGATGTCTAAGGATGGATGACAAAACTTTACGCCCAGCTCTTCGTCAAGAAGATCCTTTCATACCCATCAGGAAAGTTTGGGAACTGTTCATAACTCAGTGTCGAATTAACTATACGCCTGGAGAACACCTAACTATTGACGAACAATTACTGGGGTTTCGTGGTCGTTGCCCGTTTCGTATGTACATCCCGAATAAGCCAAATAAGTACGGTATCAAAATCCCGATGATGTGCGATAATGGCTCAAAGTATATGGTTGATGCTATGCCATACTTAGGTAAAGCCACTAAAACGAATGGATTGCCACAAGGAGAGTTCTACGTAAAAGAATTATCTCGCAGTATACACGGCTCTAACCGTAACATCACTTGTGATAATTGGTTCACATCAGTTCCCCTTGCAAAGTCTCTTCTTCTACAACCATACAATGACACTTGTTGGAACGATAAGATCTAATAAACGTGAGATACCAGAGGAGATGAAAAACACTCGCTCTCGACCAGTCGGTACGTCTATGTTTTGTTACGACGGCCCTTTGACCCTGGTATCCTATAAGCCGAAGCCTTCAAAGATGGTTCACCTATTGTCTTCATGTGATGAGCAGGGGGCTATAAATACATCATCAGGAAAGCCAGAAATAGTGATGTATTACAATCAAACAAAAGGCGGCGTTGACACGTTTGACCAAATGTGCCCTTCTATGTCCTGCTCACGTAAAACTAATCGATGGCCTATGGCAATGTTTTATGGGATATTAAATATGACTTTTGTTAATGCATACGTCATTTACTACCATAATATGACAGTCATGAAACAAAAGCCATTGAATCGTAGACAATTCATGAAAAAGTTGAACACTCAACTCACGGAACCCTGGATGAATAGCAGATTGCTCATACTGACTCTGAAACGATCTGCCCGGACCGCTATAGAAGCTGCATTACCAAAATCTGCAGGAAATGAAGCTGTAGATGAACAAGGTGAACCTGAGCCAAAAAAACGGCGATATTGTGACCTATGTACAACAAAAAAAAGGCGGATGTCAAAAATGACTTGCGCTAAATGCAAAAAATGCATATGTGGCGAACACAAAAAAGATGTGTGTGTCGACTGCACTTAGTGTGCCATTCCTGGACCCAAAGATATTTTTTTTATTTTTTATGTTAATGTTAAGTAAAATTAAGCATTACTCGCGATAATTATCTCTCAAAGAGAAGTTATGTCCTATTAAAATAAGACTGATATTTTTTGTTACTTTTTCTAAGAGGTTTAGAACATTATGTTAGATTATTCGTAAAATAAATAATTTTAAAAATGTTTTGACTTTAATTTCTTCTATTAAGTATTAACTTTATACTAAAGTAGGCTGGTCATGATTAAAAAGCTTTACAGGCCACAGGCAGACCTTACTATTTTGTGCGCTCGAGAGGCGCATGATTATCTTTTAAGTGACTCCCAACATGATTATCTTTCTAGGGTTAAAGGAAAGTGTATTATCGACTATGATCCCAAGATATTTTATGCTCCTAATGTGCAAGAGAGATAACTATAGCTTTGACTGATTATACCTCTGAAATCATCATCTCGTGTTCCCTTGTTTCTTCCTCCAATACTTAACTAATTTAAAAAAAAATTGTCCATACATTATACAATGTGTTATTGTTATACTTGATCAAACGAAATATGCGGATATTAGACAAAATATTATCGATAAAAAACCGGGAAAAATTGTTAAGGTACTAATTTCAAAAAGCCAGGCACTTTAAATTTTTTTAAATGTAAATCTTGTCTTTCACTTTTTATTTTTTTTCTCTTTATGTAAACGGTGTATTTTCTTCAAAGTGGTCTCATTTGAAAGCTAAAAAGTTTAACTAGGTTATAAGATAAAAATAACTTTCCTTTTTCAAAATCTTCCACACTTTGAAGTGAGATTCGTCTAGTACTAGCTGTGGGATCTTGATATAACAAACACAACACTTGTTCTTCCATGTCCACTGATACATTGGGAGCACGTTCACGAGGTGGGCGTCGTAGTCCACTCTCACTTAACTCTCGATGCACTGTTATGAAAACTCTGTAGTCAACGGCATGTCTTGTAGGGAATCGCTGGTGATACTCTCGAGCGGCAGCGCGAGCTTTGCTATCGCAGAACCCATAAACGAAATGTATGTCAGCTATTTCACGAGCAGACAAGGCGTCTATCGTAGACGGCATGACGAAAAGAAATTATGAGTGCAAACAACGTGTACGTTAGCACAAGAACAGCTGCTTACTGAACTGTTCGTTTTAAAAAAAACTTTTAGAGAACCGAGACCCGATGATCATTCAAGCGATAACTTCGACAATACACTCTCTCCCTCACTCATTCTGGCCGAAATGTACCTATCTCTTTCGATCGTTAACTGTTATTGTTATGCGCATAGGTACAGATAAGATAAAAGAGTCCAAACAAATTGCATTGACTTCCACTATTTTGGCGGTGAATATTACAACAAAGATAAGAGATAGACCCATTATTGTTTCCGAGAATTTGTAGATTAACTCATAAAATTTAATAAAACATTCTAAGAAGTACACCTCAATGTCCCAGTTTGAAAGTTACAGACCGAAATTTAAAAAAGTACACTTTTTAAAAATAAATTATTAATGTATTTTTTTAAACTTACTTTCCCTTTGATTTTTTCAGTTATTTTTTTTATCTTATAACCTAGTTAAACTTTCTAGCTTTCAAATAAGACCACTTTGACGAAAATACACCGTTTACATAAACAGAAAAAAAATATATATAAAAGACCAGATTTACATGTTTTTGAAATTTAAAGTGCCTGGGTTTTTGAAATTAGTACCTTAACAATTTTTTTCCCGGTTTTATCGATAATATTTTGTCTAATATTCGCATATTTCGTTTGATCAAGTATAACAATAACACATTGTATAGAAGAAAGACTTGATTTTTTTGTTTGTTGGTTTGTAAGGATTTAACTCAAAAACTACTAGACCGATTTAAAAATTCTTTCACCATTAAAAAGCTATATTATCACCGAGTATAGAAAGTTCTGTTACTGACATAACCTACTTTTACGTGAGACAAGTCGCGGGCAAAAGCTATTCAGAAATATATGAAGGGTTTGGTTACGTCTTTATTTATTAGTTTCATTAAATTTGTTTATTGGATGAGTTTAAAATGAGCAGAAAGAAGCGAATTTAATATTTTAAAATACCTGGTTGTATAATTAAACTAGCTAACCCGTCAATCAATACAAAAACACAATTCACATACATATGTAATTAAATTCAATATCAAAACGTCAATTTACCATATAAAAATACCATTTAAATTTTCGGCATTTTCCGCGTATTTCGCATATTTTTGTTCATACAAACCTTGTCCTGACAATTACAAATATAACAACAATGAACAGCCAAATCGGTCAAACCGATCTTAAGTGATACTCCGTCATATATGTGGCAATTGATATTTATTTATATAGATTATGCAGAGTGAAATACAGAAACATTGCAGTTTCTTTGCTCCAGTGTCCATTCAAGGAGAAAACAGATGAATATTTGTATGAAAATAAAGCAGTCTGCATTTTATCCTAACGGCATCGCCAATTTCAATACGAAAGAATGGACGAGAAAAGACTGACTAAGAAAGTTTATAAGGCTAGTGTGAATGGAACAGTCGCAAGAGGAAGACCTAGGCGAACGTTTCTCGATCAGATCGGAGACGTTCTGGACAAAGGCCAGCTTAAGAGCTCCTTAAATCGCCGAGCGTGTATGAGAAATGTGAATGAAGTCAGAGAAGTGTGTCAGGTCCGTAGCAAATGGAAATCCGTAGTCTCTGCCTACCCCTCTGGGAAACAGGCGTGAATCTATGTATGTATGTATGTATGTATGTAGGTACTATGTACTATACTAACATAATAAAGCTTGAGTTTGTTGGTTTGTTTGAACGGCGCTCTTACAAGTACTAGTAGAATTTGAAATAATATTTTTGCTTCTTATATTTAGACTTATTGAGGATTGAGTAAAGTTAGGCCCCCCTCAAGATGTCTTTCGGCTGAGATGATAATGATGATGAACAGTCATAGATATCCATCTATAACTAGAACACATATTACCGAAACATCCCTCTTCTTCAAAAACAATACATAGGTATAGGTACGTCGGCCTCGATGGCGTAGTGGTTAGTATAAACGACTGCCACGCCTGAGGTCGCGGGTTCGATTCCCGCACAAGTCAAACATTTGTGTGCATGAACATGAATGTTTGTCTTGGTCTGGGTATTTCTATGTATAATATGTATGTACTTACAAAAAAAAATTATATATTATGTATGTTTATCCATTGTCTAGTACCCATAGTAGGTACCCATAGTACAAGCTCTGCTTAGTTTGAGCTAGATGGTGTTGTGTGTATGTGGTAGAATATTATTATTATTACTGTACATAAAGACTGACGTATGTATATCCCCCAAAAGACAGACAAGAGTATAATACTCACATTTTGCTAGCAAGGTTTTCCTACGGCAAAGCGAATATATTGCCGTTTACCAGGCACATTGGCAGACTGTGCACTTAACCCAATAATACTGCCAGATCCGGGCATTGAACCCGAGACCTTATGCACAAGTCGCATTCACTGCCGCAGCTACCGAAAATCTTAGGAAACAAAATAAAATTCCAAATATACTCATCATTATTTTTATTGAGAGAACTTCATTTTTAAAACAGCATTTAAATTATTAGCTATCAAATAATCTAATATAAACAGCGACTCGTAACTTAGTGAAAATACATTTTAAAAGTATCACTCTTGCAACAATTTAGAACTCGGATAGACTAAAAAAGTATCTTACAATATACAGGCTGTCCGGTAATTAATGGATAACCTTGCAATTTCTTATAGTAGAACTCATGGGCGTTCAGAAAAAATGAGATATGATTTTTTTTTAAATTACTATGTTTAACTTTCTTGTACACTACGACCATAAATGAATGAATACCATCGGTTTTTTGTTGTTTTATTATTACACACTAATTATGCTCGTAGATAGACAGTCAAAAGTATGAATAGCTATTGCACTTTATTAATACGTTTTCTTTTTTTTTCTGAACGCCTATCAGTTCTACTATAAGACATTTCCAGGTTATCCATTAATTACTGGCCCTTACCCTTTACTCTGTATATAATATTATCTTTTTGGACTTTATACTAGTCATTAAGACGAAAATACAAAGTATATTTCAAACGCCCCGTGCCTGACCATTTTTAGTAGGATTTAAAACAACAACTTGGACGCAATTTTGCAGAGCTAAGTAGGCGTCAAATTCTTCCTTAAAAGCTCTCAAATAGTCTTAAATGTTCTGACTACATTTGAGTCTATTTTGATGGAATATCGCCGAGCATATAAGTTTCCAGTCTATCCGAAATTGTAACTTAAAAATTTACACACACAAACACACACATTTAAGTACGAGTGATACTTTTATAAATAACGATACATTCAAAAAGTTACGGCTTCTGTCTTTATAATATTTTACGGTATGACAATCATTTTTACATTAGGTATATTGGGTTTCTGTACATTAGAATTGCGCTAAACCAATATTCTGATCACTAACACATAATACTTCACATCACAATGTACACTTCGTATTTACTGCCCAAACACTCGCCTTCACCTCATATTCCTCACTACTAATTCGCAATGTAAGAAATTGATACGCATATGCATGCAGCAATGTGGAGGTCGACCCGAAGAAAACTCAAAAATACAGTCAAATCTTCGTTCAACACAAGTACCGCTAAAATAACTTGACATAAAAAACATATAAGCATTTTACACTTTAAGCATTTAGTTGACATCTGTTACTACTGGACTATTTTCGATCACAATACTTTCACAATTCAATTTTTACAATGTTAATTATAAATAATTTTACGTCTAATAAGATTATTGTGATTTTACATAAAATTCACTCCAAGTCTCATAAATTAAGTGATCTAAGACAGGCGATGTTAATAATGCGCCTCGGTACCGCCGTATTTCACCGGGGATCGCCGAAACGCACTATATAACCACGCTAGTACATACATTTAGATGTGACGATGTGTATAAAATAAAAATAAAAGTGTCTTATATTTTAGCTATCCTAAAATAAAGCTTATTTAAGCGGGCTACGTATCAAAATAACAGTTTCTGGACACCTAAATGGCTTAACAACAAACAAGATAGTTCGTTAAAATACATCAAGATTTAAAAAGTGAATGTACCCAACCGAAAACAGCGTTTAAAAATAGAACTTAAAATTATTATTCAGGTGCAGACTCCATTTCTGTCTTTGTTGTCAAAATAAGATAAAAGTGGGCACTTTCTTTTTATAAATATCCCGGGTACATTTTTGACACGTAACCCGCTAAATTATTACCTACATCACACCCTAATATGATACAAATTAAAAAGAAATGGTGTGATCTTATTATTTCCACTATCAGTCGTAGTAAATGGCTAAACAAAAAATTTACAAAAAAAACAGTGTTCATTACTCTGTAAATCTATATTTTAGTTTATTAAAGATAAATAAATATTCTTAGCTAACGTAAAGCTTACATCCACAGAGTACAACACTCGGTATAATAAATATAAATAATATTGAACTACCCTCAAGTACTCCCACTACCAACTTCAGAATCTCTAACTCTTTTTGTAATTCTTGAATTTTCTAGGTAGTTTCAGTCTCCAAACCTCGATTATGAATTGCAATTTTACACCAACACGCTGGCAAATAAAATTGGTCGCGATTCAAGCATCATACCAATGCGACGCGATTTCAACTTGCTTCGAACTTAAACAATGATACTATCCGATTATTGTGCTCATGTGAATGCGTCTTATGACCCAGAAATACTTCAAATAAATACAGTTTTATAATAGATATAGGACCGCTGCCATTTTTCTTCTTTCCGATTAAGCAGATATAAAAAAGATACAGTTACCTAACTAACGCTAACTGTAAATCGAATATGATAAAGAAATGCCCTTTGCCTATTTAACATAATGAACGACTTAGAGGCGATTTTCCAATCGTCCAATAGATAATAAACTAGCTCAAGCAAATGTGTATTTTTTAATTTTATACCTCAGTTGAGATTTAGTTAAAATAGTCATCACACAAATTAAAACGACTGTGAACGTAAGAGGTAGACATTTTCTAACTCATGCTCACGTTCTCAAGCGAGCCGCAAACTGCCTATCCATCCACGTTGCTTGAAAATTGGCTAAATTATACCCACTGCATGTTCCGTAAGTAACTAAGTTCAGACGCTGAATGATAGAACGCAATGGTCACGTTTCAATTATACCGCGTTAGTGCAAAGTTTTAAACCTAATAGGACAATTATGGTGCAGTGTTTTTACTTGTCAACTACATCCCGAGTAAGGTAGCAACGTCTTGAAAAGAATCAGGGAAATACAGTTTTACACAATAGATTATATCTGGTATTCTAAGACTTGACAGATTAAACAATAGATAATATCATACGTAGTTAAACCATACTGTCCATCAGCAGGACAGAAAGTGGTATGTCCTAATTAAGAGTAAAATTGGTTCGAAAATTAAAACCCTATTAGGTGTTTTTAAATGTCAAAATTAAAAGTTGCAAACAATTAAAATGGCAAGGAAATCTGTATGAAGTTGTTTAATTTCAATGAGTTTGCATATACGCACAACGGTGTTACGATTTGTCATGATTTAAACCAGTTAAATGAGATTAAAATCGGTATCTTTAAAACCTTACCGGTTTAATGAAAACTAACGTTTATGTGTGAGATATAAAAACAATTTCGTAATTTTAGACAATTATATGCCTTTTCAATTATTGAGTATGTGTAAAATAAATAATAATTGAAAAACAATAGACAATTTTACTATTTATTTAAAACTTAGACACAGATACACAAAATAAGCTTAATAAAATTACAATAAGATTTATAATCATTAATCAATCAGTTATTGCATAGGGTATTTCTAAACCTGTCTGCTATAAACTAATTATATTTATATTATTTAATTTCAGATAAAAATATAATTTATTTGAAGTATAACTTTCGATCTTAAATTAGTCTCAAGCAGTGTATGGAAATGTAAGAAAAATTGTGAGGCTAGATGAAAACATTGTTTCTATGCAAGATCTGGAAAGAAGGTACTAAATCAAAAAGGGGCATAAATAACAAAGATACTACTTGTATCTCTATAACAACTCTATTTTGTTTTAGTTTTGGAGAAGGTGGGCACAAAGTAATCTGTCAAAACTCGGACAGTTTGATTGTGGAAGTACACAAAGCTTTTACCCAAAAAAAGTTCTTCACCAAATGACCTCCTAAATCCTAATCAGCACTTTTTAGGACTTCTCGATGCCTCAGGTGGCTGAGCCCTTTCCGGGTAGTACCCTCTTCCAATCTAATATAAAACCTAGTCAAAATTACTAAAACAGTAGGTAATAGTGTCCAACACTGGGGCAATCATAAACAGGACTACCTGTCTGAGAACCATTCCACCATTAGGCATAGTCTCTACTCAAGATGAGGGACAGACAACAGATACATTTATCTCAAAGACTTAAATATTTCCTATATGACCATGATTTTAAAATAGTCATGTGTTTTATTATCAAGAACATTTGATAGCTTCAGCCATGGAATAATGAGCCAGATAAAAGTATAATTAAAATTTGTTAGCAAGTTCACCAAAATACAGAATCATGACAATGCAAGCTTTTCAGAAATTTTCTTAAAATTATTCTTCTTGTAAGTTTTATGAATATTGCATCAGTCCTGTTAATTTCTGTTTGATTGACAAGATCAATATTCCATGGTAGTAACAAAACCAAATTGCCTATAAGCAATTATCTTCTATTTTAAGGATTTTTAAATAGGAGATAATATTTACATTGATGCTTATTTTTGTTGTTAGTTTACGATTACTACTCTGAATCTCCAATTGATAAAATACCTATTATATAGATACTTATTGTAAATTATAGAGTATAAACAAGGTGTGGCTACATCTAAAGAGTGTTTGGTCAACTTATTAAAAAATATAGGTATATATATGTACTTAATATTGTTGATATTTGTAATTTAATAACACAAGAAAATTTACTTTAAATTTTAGTAAGTCAATCATGATGGCTACCATATCTTGTAAATGTATATGTACATTATAATGTATACCTTGTATGTAAAAATTACAATTGAAATTTAAAGGAGATTTAAGACTGACCATGAACTATAGTGGACCAAACCATAACTGCTGCAAAGCAGCCAAAATGTCTGGCCATGTATATATACACCAAACAAAATAAGCTACAATAAAATCCATTTTTATGTAAATGCATATAACTATTTCAATTATTCATGTGCAAATAACAATGTAACTAACCTTATGAATGAATACTCGGTAAAATAGTGTTTTCTTTTGTATATATATAATTATATACATATATATTTTTTCTTATTAAAGCCATTATTTCAATGTTTTGCGGCTGCCCATTTATGATCATATAGACTATTAGACACTATACAAACTATTAATATGACCACAGCTTTTACATAATCGGTAAATTAAAATTGTTAATGTTTTTTCACTACAATAATTTCAACCTATTTTTATCATATATTATACATTTAGATCTGCTTTAAAACTGGAACTATTGCTTTTATCTTACATTTGATTTCCAAAACATTGCTTTACCGAGACAAAAACGAACTTTGCCTAACCCTAATAGTTAAAATACTGTTTATTTCTGATACCCATACCATGGTGATTGGTATGGACTTCTGTAATAATCATTAGTGTTCATCTGACCGTACATGTGAGGTACATTGTGCATAGGTGGCGGGTTAGGTTGGATATATTCTGGCCTCCATTGACTTCTATCCATTTGAGGCTGAATCCGTTCTTGGTTAGTATATCGCCTATAGTCTAAAGGTACATTTAGAAATATAGAATCATTATACTGGCCTATTGGCATTGGGTACTCCTCTTTTTGCGGAGGAGGAGGCTCTATACTCTCAACAATAACTTTGTCTGATTTTGGTGACTTTTTCCTAGGAGGCGTTATTGGTATCCGAGTGACGGGCAGCGGACCTGATGACGCGTCTTTTTGTTTGCTTGTCATGAATTTGTGGAATTCGCCCTCAAAAGCGCTAGGATTTTTATTCAGTGGGGGTATAACTTTCGGTACCCTTAAATTCGCGTCTAGTAATATGCTGGAATACGTCTTCTCTGGTTTGGGGAAAATTGGTGATGGTATTGCAGATTTCGGTATCATTTTTGGTGGGGGTGACGCGTAGGAGGGAGGTATTGAAGTGGATGTCGAAGGTCGAGGAGTGTCAGGTAGTTTTGTGATAGTTGCGGGCCGATATGATTGTTGTGGTTTACCAATTACTGGACCTACTGGAGAGCTATATTCATATGTATGTATATTTGTTGTAGTAGTTACAAGCTTTTTAGGTGTTCTAGGTTTTCTGGGCTTCTTTTCCTTCTGTGGAACATCAGGTTTTGGTGGTTTCGGTGGCTTTGGTGGTTTCGGTTCCTTTTTGGCTCTCTCCTTTTTCGGTTTCTCTACCTTATCTCCTTCAGTTTTTGTTGATGATTTACGTTTCTTCGGCTCCTTTTTGACTTCAGGTTTGACTTCAGGTATAATTATTGGCATCAATGGCTCAATTTTGGTTTCAAGAGCTGTGTTCAAAGGATCATCTGATGCGGGTGCTGGTTTAAATATTGGTATTTCCTCCTCAACATGAGGTGGTGATTCCCAGTTGGAGATCAATGCAGCCATATTCTCTAGCTGTTCTTCAGAAAGCTTCTTTGACTTGACTTTCTTCCCTCTCTTTGGTGGTTGTGGTGCTTTTTTCTTCTCTTTCAGAATTGTTGTTACATCTTTGTTTTTTTCTCCATCTTTCTCTTTATCTTGTTCTTGCTCTTCATCACCTTCTTTTAGCATAACATCCTCTTTAATTTCTTTTTCTTTCTTTACTTTCACTTCCTTTTTAACACTGTCCTTCCTCTTTTTTCTAGTTTTTGAACTTTTCTTTGTCTTTGGTGCTCCATAGTCAGAGTCCTTATCAGAGTCTATGTATCCTACATCAGGTAGCTGGGCTTCAGATGGATCCATCTCATCACCCTTAAGCCAGATATCCTCTAAGGCATCAAGTTGTGTTTCATCAGGTTGTAATGGTAAGTTTGGCCGCTTCATTGATGTCATCATATCTAAATCTCCTTCAGCCATTGTCATTTCATCATCATCCATAATATCATGACCGAGAATGGAGACAGCAATAGCGCCTTCTGAAATACTCTTGCTAGCCATGGCTCGTTTTAAATGTAAAGGATGGCGCTTCTTTTTCTTTAGTCCTTCTACCTCTGCTTCAATGAATGAATCTGGTAGTTCCGTATTATTTTTATTGCACAGAATATCTTGACCTGAAGGATGAGGGGCAGGAACCATTTTCTCTGGTTGTTCTGGGTGACAGCCGATATCTTGACCTTTTAACCACAATTCATAGCGATCAGGTTGAAACCGCTTGACAAATGTATCCATAGAGATCTTAACCATATCATTGCTACAAGTGCATTGTGTAGCACGTTTGCCATATTCAACCCATCTAGGTGCTGCAAAGTTAGTAGATTCAGCACAGTTGAATCCATGGTTGAAACCAGCGTGGTATCCATATGGGAACGTAATCATAATCTCTCCAGCTTCTTGTGTTATTTTATTTATAGGTACAGAATATTGCTTCAGAATTTGTGGCGATATCAATGTCATCTTGTGTCGTAGAAATGCCTGGCAAGTTTTGGCTGATGTTGGGAAGAAACCAGCAGCAATACGCTCAAACCTTTTACCATGTTCAGGAGGTATGGCATACCAAGTTTTTGGATCACCAAAATGTAGATAATTGATGGAATACAGATCCATATCTTCTGTATGCCAAGCAAATGTGGTTTTCCACATACCAAAGTATAGGTATGCAGTGTTTACTCCATCAATTTCTATGCCGTAGTCAGAGTTTACGAAGTCAAGGATAGTTCCTAGATGGTTGATGTTCCATTCTTTGACGTCAGGATCGGTAATGCTACCATTCACATCTGCTCCATAGATAGGAGCAACATAAGTGACATTTTTCCAGTATTTCCGTTCTAAATCGTCAAAGCTGGAATGACGAGGAGTACAGTACTTCGCGGAGTTCGCCATGACTGCAAACTGCTTCACTGTCATAGCTTTTTTTTGTATATTAATTTGTTGAAACAAACCTTGCTTGCCGGTCACTACCTGGCATATCGGCGAGGGTATAGTCACGTTCAGCTGCTCAAGATCATAACCACCCTTACGGGGCACCCACTCAGGCGGAGGAATCACTTTTGCGAGTCCTGCCTTGTGGGCACCTTTCGACTCCATATATTGGACATATTTGTTGAAATCCTTGAATTCCTCCCATGTAGGGCGGAATACCTGTATTGATACTCCACCCGATGATCCTCCAACATCATCCCCGGATGTCGACATGAGTCTTTTTTACGATCACAAACACGAAAAATCAATCAACAATGTTTCATCACACTTTTGTCACAATTACACCATCGTTCATTAATGTTCACGGTTTATTCATAAATTACGCGACACATTATATTAAAATATATTTCTCAGTTCGCTAATTGAGTTAACAAACACGCGATAAAACTTTCGTAATGATGTGAAAACATTATCAGTAAAATGGCCGACTCTTGATCGAGATGCGCTTGCAACAAAATCCCTTCACGACAATCGAGGTATAGTCGAAGCCGCATAAACGAATGTGGGTCACGTACACACCAAACTTCTTCGCGTCTTTCAGTCTAGCGTATTTATTTAGCTTATGAAGCTTCTACTTAATAGCAACACCGGCCACGATTAGTTTAGATTTGTCATGTTGGTAAAATATTGTAGTTTGACGTTTATAATATAAACCTATTTTGTAGAGGTTATGAATGAAATGCAATTTTATATAGATTTTACTATAAATTCTAATAGTTATGTATAGTTCAACCTCACCTGAAACGATTCTTCAAATTCTTCTACCAGATTACCACTACCGTTTGACGGTGCCGCCATTTTAGAGTCACATTTAAGTCGGCACTGTTTGTTTATGTCTCTCCGTGACAGAAGTAAAGTGGACATGAACTTACTGTGTCGTAGATGGGTGATTCACGTACATCACTACCACAACATACAAATGTATAGCTATCTCACTCGCCCTTTCAACAAAGTGAGTAATACTATCTCTACATATGAATCAATAAAGTAGGGCTGCTTTAGATTTCCGGGCAATTTTAAACAATGGATACCTGCATACATTGATATATAAATTATACATCAATGCCTGCATATTATACATAAATGTATATAACATTTAGATATTATAGATATATAAGATATAGATTATTTTCTATAGATTTGATTAGATTAAATACCTATGTTACTATTTATTTCGGCGTAATTAATAGGCTATTTTATATTTTGGTAAGCAAGTGATGAATATGATGATAGAGGGACGAAAAGGGAGAGGAAGGCCAAGGAAAAGATGGATGGACTGTGTGAGGATGGATATGAAAGGGAAAAGGGTAAATGATCAGATGACGGGTGACAGAGAAGTATGGAAGCGAAGGACATACTGCGCCGACCCCAAATGAATTGGGACCAGGGCAAGAGGATGATGATATTCGTAATATTTAGACATGTGTGTAGGTGTATATAAACATACAGATACCTATGTGACACCAAATTTGTGTGGATTTATACAATATTGGTCTTGAAGTCTGCTACTTAGAATTTCGCACGTTTATAAAATAGTAGATATTGACTCAATTACAAAATATTTACGGCCTTTTTGAAAACAAACTTACTAGATGCTTAAACCGTACTTATGTTCTACTATCGCAGCGCCGAGTGTTGTGGGTTCGACACCCAGACGGGACAAAAATTGTGTGATCCACAAATAGTTGTACCGAGCCGGGGAGTCTTTTGTGTCTGATATTTGTAAGTCCCCCGCGCCTCAGAATTATTTTTTAGTGCGGGAGCTGTCTTTTCTAATTTACAAATAAAAACGCCGCTAAACGACAATTTTAGCGGCGACAAAAAATAATTATATGCTATATTACTATTAAGCCAGTAACAATCCTATTGAATCCTAACCCTAGCTAATATTATAAATGCGAAAGTGAGTTTGTTTATTTGTTTTATACGTTTTCACACCTTAACTACTCGACCGATCATCATGAAATTTTAAGACAAGACAAGACAGTCGACAGTCGGGTCGAAATAACATAAGTAAGGTAGTTAAAAAGTGGAGAAAACATCTTGGAAAGGAAACTCAGCCTTGTCAGGTATTAACAAATCAGAAAGAAAGCAGACTGTGCCAGCAGCTCCTTCATACAAACTTTCTGGATTGTCAGGCAATCGCGCATCTCTTATAAAACCATTCTCTGTTAGAAATTCAGCAAACATTTTAGCCCTGTGTAAATATTTATATTTATATTTCGCATAGATACACGTTGGCAGAGGTACAGAATAGGACATAGGGTATCTTTCATCCTAGTAAAAAAATTGTTACTAACCTACATTTACGCGATTGAAGCCGCGGACAAAATCCAGTTACAAACGTTTATGAATATTTGAGTATTTTAACCACTCAATGTATTCAATCTTTTTGGTAGGTATGTTTTATGATTTTTTATTTAACACTATGTTTTGAATATGATACAGTCTTTATAATGAAAATGCAATACTTGTTATAAAGAGTAAAAGGAATACAAATGGCAAAATTAATCATAAGAAACGAGTATTTCTGTCCTGTTTTCGAGAAGATGGAGATGACAATTAGATAGATATCAACCGGGAAGACTGCGTGCATGCCTGTACCAGTAACTAGAACGTCACGTAGAACAATTATAATAGTAACCACATGAATTGCAAATAAATTTGCTATATTTAGATGACTCATCATCATTCACAGTTTTCAATTATTCAATAGCCTCAATGTTCACCGACAGTGGTGGCAACCTTGAGAAAATTAATAACAGTTGTGTGCGAGCGCATGCCACTGTTTACATCACGTGATCTTGTTTGCAAACTTTACAGCGCGCACATGGCCTATTACAAATAAAAAACGTGAGCTGTTTGGTGCCTAATGCAGATCCGCATTAATTACAATTTTAGGAAGATTTCTTAATCGCATATTTCAATTACGCATTATTTACGCAAACTTATTTTCGCGTGATTCATCATGCACATAAGTAATAGGTACTGTGGTAATAGATAGAAGTTACACTAATATTCGATACGCTTTAGTTGAAGAGGTATGGTACCACATAGGTATTTAGAATAGACGGTGCGGGCAAAATCTAAGCAGTATAATTATAAATAATGTCTAACATATGGATAAAATAGCTTTATTTTATTTTTTTATTATTATTTCAATTGTGTCTTTAGACGGCCACAATTAGTTCAAATGAGCTTACAACGAACTTTTACTAAGCCGTGTTCCTATTTACATTAGAACTTTCTTTTAAATGCAAAGTACCTACACTTCAAAAAGTTAGCAAAAGGTAGCCTGCCTTAGGAAACTTGAAAATATTAAGCCTATATCAATTTAATATGAATCTTAATATCCTTGCGCTTCGAACTCTTTATTCTTACGGATTTCATACATAAGTAAGATACGATTTAGGTTAGCCCAGCTGATTAACGGATACCGTTACTATTTAATTAATATAAAGACACATTGTATAAGTGATCATGTAGAAAAGATAATAGTTAACAAAATAAAAGTAAGTATACATGTATGTATAAAATATTAGATAATCATGAATAAGACTAAAAAATGAACGGCCTTGCGGTGTCATTAACCTTTCGTCGAAGGTTACTACGAGGTTCATCACGTGTGTGCTTCTAACGTAACATAATATTATATGAGTGTCCAGCGCATTTAAGTAGGTAATTGATAATATTTTGTCGATAATTATTCGTATGAACTCATTTTTGTATATATATTTCATATAATAAAAGTCACTTAAAAACTTTAATAACTAATGTCGGTTGTTGCGTTTTTGCCTCAGCAATCGGTTGGACAACATTTAAAATCAAATGAATTTAGATAATAATTATAATTATTGCAATAAAAGCTAAAAATAACAATGAAAAAATAATAACATAATACCAACCTTACGACGTTACTAATTAGTTAAAATTACTATTGTTTCTCGTTTGTTACATGATCTACTATAAAAACTCACTAAAATTACGATTTTGCTTTTTCCAGTATATAAAGCCCAATATCCAAGACGATGTTGTCAACGGCAATTTGCTAAATATAATCTATGACCTATGTCAAATATGGCGACGGCGGCATAACCTCGCAAGTCGCAAGTATTGTTTTGTCGAGATTTGTTTCAAAACTTTGCCAAATATATTTGTGTGCAGTGACTTTATGTTAGTAAAATAAGTGTAATATACTTTAATCGTCATGGCTGATGCGGCTGCCAGGCAGTTGCAATATGAATATAAAGCTGTAAGTAAATTTTCAATCATAACGAATGCTAGTTTATAGGAAAATGTGATAAAATTGCACAATAACAAGCAACAACAATATACATTGTTGTTCCTTGTTGTACAATTTTATCACATTTTCCTATAAACGATTACTAATTGCCGTAGAAGAATTCACTAATTAACTGAATTAATAGTCATTTCAATGTTTTTTGTAAAAAATGTTTATATTCACTGTTTTTCCAACTGCGTTCTAATGTATTTTGTTGAACTCAAATCTTGTGTTGCAAGCTGATGTAAGTCTTATTGCACAATAACAAGCAACAACAGTATACATTGTTGTTCCTTATTATTGTACAATTTTATCACATTTTCCTATAAACGGTTACTAATTGCTATAGAAGAATACACTAATTAACTGAATTCATAGTAATTTCAATGCTTTTTGTGAAAAAATGTTTATATTCAGACGGTTTTTCCAACTGCATTCTAATGTATTTTGCAGAACTCAAATCTTGTGTTGCAAGCTGATGTGAGGCTTATTGAACGCCGTGGTCGTGATGAGGCGACGGGAGAAGTGTTATCCTTATCGGGAAAGCTCGGTGGGACACGGATGGGCGACAGAGCCCAACGTACTAAGCCTGACAAAACTGAAGAACGAAAAGTCAAGTAAGTTTGCAATGATTGCCACATGAACTGGACATCAACATGCTTTTTCGTTATTGTGAGAGTACTATGAACCTAAAGACTGACTTATTGCCACTAAGTTCACAGAATCGTGCTATGAGCTACAGAATCACATAACATTGTCTAACTATACATTTGCAATGTGTATTTTAAATTCTGAGCACTCAATTGCTTGGCCCTGAAGTGGAATTGCACACATTTGCACTCTATTAATTAAGACCTATAAACAATATAATATAATCATATATAATAGTATTAAATAATACACCTTTGCTGATCTTCAGAGATATCCAGACCTGAGCACAAGTATGTCTATATATGAACTATATCTATATTTATCATTTCAGACGACAGAAACGTGATGAAGCTTCATACGAGTTGTCGAAATCAAAGACAGCTCGTGTGGCATGGGCAGATGATACCCCCGGAGTGCTGTATAGGCCCCGGGCACAACACACAAGGCATGCCTATGAGATGCTGTTAACCTTCATGCAGAGCGCGCTCGGAGATCAGCCCAGAGATATTCTGTGTGGTGCTTGTGATGAGGTATGTAGATGTTGTAACTGATTGATGGACTGTGTGAAGAGTAGAGTATATAATATAAATGTGGAATAAATTGTGCTATAGCTGCGCCCCTCGGTTTCACCAAAAATTTTAAATAAATAAGTCTTTACAAAACACATTACTGGCTACTTATTGTATTCAATTCACATTAAAACTATATTTAATCTAAAAGAAAACATTTTACAATTTAAAAAAATTATTACCAGAACTAGGACGGAGACCTGTGTTTCGAGGCTGTTTCTGCTGATGCCATGGAAATATCGGGATAAAAAGGAGATCTATGTGTTATCCAGGTCTCCTGTTATCTACATACCAAATTTCATCGCAATTGGTTCAGTAGTTTTTTGTGAACAAGTAACAGATATCCATCCATCCTCACAAACTTTCCCATCTATACTAATATTATAAAGCTGAAGAATTTGTTTGTTTGTTTGTTTGGTTGAATGTGCTAATCTCAAGAACTACTGGTTTGAATTGAAAAATATTTTTATTGTTGGATAGCTTATTTATAGTGGAAGGTTATCCTGCAGAAACGCACAAAGGCTACTTTTTATCACGAATAAATTACTCTTCCCGAGGAAAACAACAATAACGTTCTTATGATAATAGATGGCGCCACGTGCCTTTCGAATCATGATTGAATTATATTATTACAAGCAGAGTACAACCCGAATTGATTATCAAATTCTAAATTAACGCGAGCGAAGCCGCGGGCAAAAGCTAGTAGGCTATATAACATCATGCTATGACCCACGGAGGCGGAGCAGTAATCATAAACGTGGGTGAAACTGTGGACACATCTAGTTAATAATATTAGCTGGAAGCCTTAATATTAATAGTGGTTTGTGATAGTTTTTAAATACAGATAGTTCAGTTACTTTTAAGTCTATTGTTGTTGTCTCTGTGATGCTGGCTTGTTCGTCTGTGCATTAGCAATAATTACCTTTGGGCCATTTTGTAATGGCAATTCTGTGAAGAAGATAGAAGTAGAGGCTAGCAGGACCTAAAAGAAAGTTGGTAGAATGTGAGTGTGATACACTATTGCACAATTACAGAATTATGAATATAATATTATGAAGCCATAAGTCATTCATTAATATTAAAAATTAAGAGAAATTCAGCACGTTTATCAACAAATTAAAAGACTTTTTAATACAAAAATGTTACTATGATATAAGCGAATAGCTATATGATAAATTTTAATAATTTAAATTATGAAAGTAGGTACGGTACATTTTAGAAAATAACTTTAATACTTACTTTATAATAAATTAATAATAAACTATAATAAATAAATAATACGTGAGTAATTAAATAAATATCTACTAAGCTCTAAAATTTATTTCAATATGATATAAGATAATAGAATGTTCGTTCTTCTCTCCTAATTTTGCCGTGCCCGACAGGGTCCATAATTGTTCTCTCTACATTTATAAGACCTGTATATACATTATGGAGTGCAATAAACGAATTGAATTGAATTCACGGGCTCAATGGCGTAGTGGTTAATGTAACAGACTGCCACGCCTGAGGTCGCGGGTTCGATTCCCGCACAATTCAAACATTTGTGTGCATGGACATGGATGTTTGTCTTGGTCTGGGTGTTTCTATGTATAATATGTATTTATTTACAATAAAAAAGTAAGTGAAACCTGGATAAGTAGGATCGCAAGGGCTTTGTATTTTTATCACTTATAGAGGTATTAATTTCACAACCAGTTTCCCAAATAGGCAGTTTAACATGACAGTTGTCTTATTTATAGAGGTTCATAGTATGAGAGGTCGAAATGTACTATTTTTCATATAATTTATAATTTCATATATTTTATTGTTATTATCTTTAGTTTTTTAGTCAGTAGTATATGGCATAATGGCTGTAACACTTTGTTAATCTCAGTTGTAAAATACCGAAATTATATTTAACTGGCGATTTAAAAGAGTGGCCGTGAGTTTCTTGCAGGTATCTTCTCATAGGCTCTACCCTTTGCCTGAACCTAGCAACTAACCTAAATGTAGCTTCAGTAACTTAGTAAACTCACTAACCTATATACTTTGACGTTCATAAGTGTTACTTTGTGACCTAAATGAATAAATGATTTTTGACTTTGACTTTGACTTAAAGAGAGGTTGATGTGATAATAAAAAAAGAGGTGCGTTTTTTTAGGTTATAATATTACATTGCTTTGTATCAAGTGTCAGTTACAATTTTTATTCAGGATACTCTGCTGATCGTAATTGTTTCAATTTTCCTTTTCCGTCAATACACTGAGAAAAAAATTTCTCTTTTTTTTTAATAATTCTATAAAGAGTTGACTTTGGTATTTTGAACTACGCTCACAGATCGTCACCCGACTTTCCACGATCATAAACCGATAAGAACTTTAATTTATCAGCGGCTTTTAAAGAATTACACCGTCGTTTCGACAGCTTATGTACTTTTATTTACACGTTTATTGTACGAACCCTTAGATAGTACTGACAAACAAAGCAAGCAAGTATAGAAGGAATTAGACTGTTGGTAAACAAACATGATAAAACTTCTCCGAACTTGATAAATCGTGTTACTTACATGGGCTACCTCTCAAACCCCGCGCCCCGCGCCGCCCGGGCACTCAAGGACACTTGAGCGGTAGTCGAGTGGGTCGGCAGATGTTTATAATTTAGAACGCAAAGTTATGATAACAAAGCTTGTGTTTCTTAGAAGTATACATTGTAAGCTACGATAAGTGTTATGAATCATCGCATTTACGTGTATATTTTAGTTTATATGTCTGGTTAAAGTAACCGAATTGGAAATATGAGATGATATTATTATATCTTTATTATATAGATTAATTGATTTGTCTAATAAGATGTTTTACTTTTTCTATTTCCTAGTTAAATACTCTTTATAGTAAAAAAAAAGTATTTATAATGTCTGTGAGAAAAAAATAAGATATTAGCATTTGAAAGTGCGTGACGAGTACATTTTAGAGCGCGGAGAAAGTAAATATTGAAAAATTTCTAAAAAAAATTCTGATGTAGCCTTATGCGTGTTTTTTACATATTTTATAGAAATACTAATAAATAACACTATCATAGCGATTAAAACCTGAAATACGATATAATAAAATAATAAAAAAATAAAATATCAAAAAAGGCGGGAAATCTGAGAAATGGTAATAGGTTATTTTGGGCTTCAGTTTGTTATACAACAATAACAATAGTCACTATTGTTTTTATTGTGTCTAAAAATAGAAAGAATAAGCTTTCCAATAATGTATTATACTTACATACTTGCCCTATAAAAACTACAGATAACAGCGGAACAAATAACATAGGCGTCACGTTACGTCACGTGACGTCACGTGACATGACAAAAAAAATATTTAGAAAAATATTATTCAGTTGATAAATATTAATTCGAATAGCTGGGTTCATTCTGAGAACATTGATATGCAACACAATATTTTAAATACAGGCCTTATAATAAAAAAACGGCAAACAAAACACGTCCCAACGCATCGACCCCATATAGCGTCACCGGGGTTTGAGAGGTTAAGCTACAAATTCCCAATGATGCAGTGGTCCGACCGCCGGCGAGAAAACGACTAATTATCGGCGATTTTCTCTCTCAAGAAACGCACAAATAATATACATTCCGTGTAAACGAAAGAGATGCATATATTAAAAGTTGCTCGCTGACTGGTCACACTGCCGGCGACGACTCGCTTTACTAGTTTTGTCGCCGAGCGACAAGAGCTTTCAAAAATAAACTCGCTCAGCGATACTCGTTCAGCGATGTACGCTCGTCGCGCGCGCAGGTTTGCACAGGACTGAGCGACCGCGGGCGAGTGGCGCGAGTAATCGCTCGTCGCACTTGCACACTCGCTTATAGCCCGGCGACAAAACTATCGAAACTACACACTCGCTTCCCGCTGATCGTCAACTCGTTTATAGTTTCTAGTTTTACATGTTTCTCGTTCATCGTTGGCGGTTGGACCACTGCCTTAGACTGTTTGTAAACAAACATGTTATAACTTGTCTGAACTTGATAAATCGTCTTACTTACACGGGTTATTAAGCTACAAATTCCCAATTGTAGAGGTAAACATCGAAAAAATCTAAGAAATCATCAATTCTCAGTTACAAAGGTATGAAAATTTCTTGTAACAGAGGTACTTCAATACAAAAGTGTCAGCACATCATTGTAATCCTAACTAATATTATAAATGCGAAAATGAGTTTGTTTGTTTGTTATTCTTTCACGCCTTAACTACTCAACCGATCAACATGAAATTTTGCATACACGTTGTCAGGGGTATAGAATAGGACATAGGGATTCATCCAGAAAAAATATCTGTTGCAAACCTAACCTACATTTACGCGAGCGAAGCCGCGGGTGAAAACTAGTTATAAATAACAGAGGTTTCTCATATATTCAGGGTCCACTCATCCAGGTTTCACTGTATACATGTATGTTTATCCAGTATCTGGTACTCATAGTAAAAGCTCTGCTTAGTTTGGGCTAGATGGTGTTGTGTGTATGTGATAGAATATTATATTATATTTAAATTTAAGTCTAATTATCTCTTACTTGATAATAAAGTAATTAATATTTGCAGGTACTGGTAGTGTTGAAAAATGACAAATTAAAAGACCCAGAGAAGAAGAAAGAGATAGAGATGTTGCTAGGTCCGGTTGCTGATGAGAGATTTGCACTCTTGGTTAATTTGGGTAAGTCTAGTGTTTATGATTATGTCTATGTTGATAAAATAATAATATAGTCATAAGAAATGGGAAATTTTAATAAGATTGAGTATGTAGAAAGAATGTATGTCAAAAGACAGTATGGATTTAAAATTTTAGTCTCCTCTGTCCATCTCTCTGTACCGGCTAATCTCTGAAACGGCTGAACCGATTTTGGCGGGTCTTTCACTGGCAGATAGGTGATGTTACAAGGAGGAACTAAGGCTATTTTTATTTTAGAAAAATATTTGGTGCAGTGAAACACATGTCTTTCCACATGTCCGAGCCAGTGAAGTCGGGCAGCTTTTATTTCCCCGATGATATTCGGCTCGATGATTTATTTATTTATGGACAACCAACAAAGCATACACTAATTGAAACATCGTTATAAAACAAAAAATGCGGATACATAATATAGTGCTGCCTTACTTACAGGCTGCCTTGGCATGCATTAACAAAAAAATAATTACATAAAATATTTATAAATGCTCGTTTTTAAAATTACAAAAGTGAAATTAAATATTTACATTAAAACATCATACAAACAAATAAATAATGGCATTTAAATAAAGATAAAAATAACAGTAATAATCATAACCGAATGCATGCCTAGTCTGTAGGTAGGTACATATAAATTATATTAAAAAAGGAAATTGATTATTATAAATGATAGTCCCGGAGCAAAAGATATACCGCAAGATTCTGGGACCGACAAGAAGAGAGAAGTGACGACAGATTTAATAGCAAGATTGAAGATCTGGTTACCCTAATGAGTAAATATATATTGATTGATTTGAAAATATTATGTTTGTAGGTAAGAAGATAACAGACTTCAACATCGGCAGCGCTGCCGAAGGGAATACTGAGATTGACGAGACGTACGGCATCAATGTGCAGTTCGAAGAGTCATCAGAGGAAGATGACGAGGACGCCTATGGAGAGGTGAGGCCATACAATATAGGAGATAATGCATATGACCGCCGGCAGAAGGGTGGAAAGCACTTGACCTCCGCTCCTTGTCAGAAAAGAAAATATATAGAACAGATAAATTTTTTTATCGATGAGTGGAATATATAGAAATATACCCACGCGATATGAATTTGATATGCACCATGTTTCTCTGCAGCAAACAAGCTTATTCGGAAACAATTATTTGTGGAACAGTCAACTCATAATTATTTTGTCCCGTGTGGGGTTCGAACCCCACACGGGACAAAATAATTATGAGTATGTATTCTGCGCGGTGTACATTGCCGTGTAGTTATTTATAAAGACATGTTTATATAGATATTTCACTCGAAATACTATTATAGTAGTAATCAAATTAATGACCATAAGTCAGCATTTTTCATCCTGTTTTTTGTCCATATAAGTTTACACTCATGTTTGCTATGGTCTAAACATCCCCAAAAAGTGGGCAGAGTTGTATGCTATCTCCAGTATTACGTAAAGGGGGCCGAGCCTATTATTATAGGATTTTCTAACAGAAAACTTAATAATACAGACCCAAGAATTGAATCTGACTCAAACATAAAGCAGGCATTTTGTTGTCATACAAAGAAAGCAACATTACTGGCGAATGACAATTCACTTTATATTAAAGTGTATTTATATGATTTCTTTTAACAGGTACGCGAGGAAGATAAAGAAGATGGAGAAGAAGGGTCGGAGAATGAGAAAGAGAAGGACAGCAGCGCTGACGAAGACAGCGATGGAGAGGGAAAGAAGAATGCTATACATACTAATGTGAGTTTTATTATAGACAAGCTATTGCCCGCGCCTTAACCCTCGCATAAAAGTAGGTTAAGTGAGGTTAGTGACAGTCGTCGCCCGCAGACCTTTTTCTGCACTGGGCCCTGCTGGGTGGGTCGCTGATGTAGTTCTAGTGACCCACTCACCTTACAAAGCAGCTAGGTGGCACACTGGTGGTTTTAGTCGGTAGGCCCGAAGTCTCGGGAGAACCCGACATAACCCTCTCGCCTCCCCGCGTGGCGAGGGGGAATGCATCAGGAGCATTACCCCAAGTAAAAAAAAGGATTAGTAACAGTACAGTACTTTTTATGTAGTCTATGTTACTCACTGATAATATACCTTTTTAATGGTGAAAGAAATTACAAAAGAATAGCTATCCTCTAATCAAATTATTTATTTGCTTAAATGTATAAAGTCTGTCAATGATCTATCCATAAACTATGTCACACCAATTTCATGAATTTTTGGTCTCTCCCGCATCCTTTCCACAGATTCACGTTTGTGAGATTCTCCCCTCCTTGGTGTGACGTCACATATTTTGCAATTTTACATGTAAAACAGCAGTTCCTAAATTAGTTTGTTTCCATTTAGGAATTTCCAATTTCCCTCGCGTAAAGCGGGGTATTACGTCACACGTTAAGGGCGTGGGTGGGCGGTCGATGAAGTGTGACATTATATATTAGATTTTGAAGTGTGACGTCACCAAATTCAGGACCTCCTCCACCACTTGTCACACTATGCCACACTTCATCAACTCCCTCCCTCGAAAGATATATTAGATTTTAAAGTGTGACGTCACCAAATTGAGGACCTCTCCCACCCCTTGTCACACAATGGCACACTTTATCGACTCCCTCCCTCAAAAGATATATTAGATTTTGAAGTGTGACGTCACTAAATTCAGGATCTCCCACCTCGTGTCACACAATGTCACACTTCATCGACTCCCTCCCTTGAAAGATATATTAGATTTTGAAATGTGACGTCACAAATTTCAGAATCCCTCCCACTTTTTGTCACAGAATGTCAGACTTAATCGCACCCTGCCCTGCCCCTTAGGTGTGACGTAATCTGTGGACAGGTTGGAACCAGTACTAGGCTGACAAGCTGGGGATTCTCACACCGAGAAGAGGCGGGTGCCCAGCTATGATACATCTTATAAACACCACTATTATTAATACCAATTATCCACCATCTCTCACCAGCTAACTGAAGAACAATCCCAAAAACGTCACGCTACCACCCTTCACCCGATGGACATCGATGCCTACTGGCTCCAACGACGCCTCTCCCGCCACTTCCCAGACGCCATGGTCTCCCAGGCCAAGTCCAGCGAAGTACTCCTGGCATTAGCTGATGCAGCAGATGACAGGGACCTAGAGAACAGGCTGGTGCTACTACTAGGATATGACTGCTTCGAGTTTGTGAAGCTGCTGAATAAGTACAGATATACAGGTGAGGTTTGGATTTGGATGGGTGCAAGTATAATAATAGTGACCTCCATGACCAAAATTCGGTCTGGAGGATACTATTCTAATACGGGATCTTAACGGGAACTGGTCATCTGTGCAGCATATATTATCCTGTGGCAGCCATTTTGCGCGAATTCGCACATCTGTGGGGGCTACTTTTGGGTGGTTTCGCGCGATATCGGCGCGTGTGATTTAAATGATTGATATCTCTAGTTTTATATGAAAGCTGTTAACAAAACTTATGTCGTTGGAATCGGCATGAAATAAGCTAACATTTTTGTACTCGCGTGGAGATCGAACCCACAACACTCTGCGCAATGGCAGTGGAGAGGCGACCACTTAAACCACTACGCCATCCGTGCAGTTCCGTGCAGTTTTCTTGATTCAATTTGTATTTAGAGTTTCGTACCTTAAAAGGAAAAAACGGAACCCTTATAGGATCACTTTGTTGTCCGTACGTCCGTCTGTCTGTCTGTCAAGACAGACAGACAGACGGACGGACCTTTTATCTTGGGAACGCATGAGGTATCGAGTTGAAATTAAAACGATATACTCAGGTCTCTTGAAGCTGTGAAAAACCAAACTTCTAAGTTAACGTAAAAAAAAGATACGGCCGTTTAGGCCGCAAAAAACGTATATTTCGACACTCTCAAGGGAATCAAAATTTATAGGGTATTTTCAGTTGACCTAGAACTATGAAATTTGGCAAGTAATATCGTCTTATACTACAAGTATAGAGAAAAATCTGAAACCTATACATTTGTAATTAAATAAATAAAAAAACAGGGTCTTTATGCAAGGATAAAATTTTTTTATAATATGGACCTACAAATTTGTGCGGAACCCTCGGTGGGCGAATCCGACTCGCACTTGTCCGGTTTTTATATAATGTTGTTTGTTCCACAGTGTTATATTGCACGAAGCTGGCATCTTCACAATCGGAGACTGAACGTGTTACCATCAGAGAGGAGATGTCCAAACAACCGCATTTACAGAAGATCCTCGCTCAACTGGAAACTGGCAAGGGTGATGATGAGGTCAGTGTTTATAAGAGTAATATAAACTTATAAAATTAATCTATTGAGTGGCAGCGGCACACCGGCGGCTAGACACAATAGGTTTTCAATTGGCATTCCAACAATTGAGAGGCTAATAATAATCATCTTTATACTAGCTGACCCCACAGACGTTGCCCTGTCTTATTAATTTGAATATTCAATTCGAACTGGAATAAATCTATAAAATATAAATTTTGTACAAACATAGTCTTTATTGTTATGCTTTTTGATACACAAACAACATTAACAGTTTTATTCCAAGGTGATTTAAAAAAAAAATACAGGTCTCTGTTATATTGACACTCATCGCGTTTTGCGCGCTGCAAATGTCATTTAACAGTGTATGTTTGTATAATCTGTGCAATTTAAATTTCGTGCCTACCAACTGTAGACTACTCTGTGCTCACTCACTACTACTCTAGTCTGTGGAACAGGAACGTGTACGCGCCAAAACATTAAAAAAAAAAACCAGTTAATACCTATCATCTAAATTTTCTTTATTGCAACAATCAGCTTAATCGGCCGGAAGTACATACATACATACATAGATTCACGCCTGTTTCCCAGAGGGGTAGGCAGAGACTACGGATTTCCATTTGCTACGATCCTGACACACTTCTCTGGCTTCATTCACTTTCATCACATTCCTCATACACGCCCGTCGGTTCAAGGAGCTCTTAACCTGGCCTTTGTCCAGAACGCCTCCGATCTGATCGAGAAACGTTTACTTAGGTTTTCCTCTTGCGACTGTTCCATTCACACTAGCCTTATAAACTTTCTTAGTAGTAGCCGGAAGTAATAAATCAGAAATTCATTTATTCATTTCTTAGTGCACTCTTTCCGTATTATTTATTCTACTCTTCAGAGCACACAGTACTGTCAATTTAGAAAAAAATCATAACTCTTTTTAACAAAAAATTAAATCAGCTGCCTGCTAAGTTCACATTCAAACGCGCGAACTGTCAAACTCGCGAAATTAAAATAGTTGTTACATTTTATATAGATTACTAATTCATGTTCGTGTATGTTCCAGACTGCCCAACAATCGGAGGCTCCTCGCAAACGCCACAAAACTGAAGGTCAAGGCACTGCACAAGCCCAGGTGTCCGGCTCCAGAAAGGTCCTACAGCTTGAGGAGTTGATGTTCGCAGCTGGAGCTCACTTCATGGCCAATAAGAGGTGTCAGCTGCCACCTGGCTCCTTCAGAAAGCAGAGGAAAGGTGAGGAACAGCTTTAAATACTATAGCTAATGTGTGAGGAGGAATGAGACCATATTTTGATACAAGATCAAGTTGAAAAGTGACGTTGGCCACTGACATTTTATTTTTGTCAACAGTCAGTTATACTAAGAGGCAATTTAAATTCGATCTTACAGCACTATACAAATAAATAAAATTGTACTGTCTGTTTGTAATGACAAAATAATAGCTTTTTACTTATTGCATATGAAAGTATATTTATTTATTTATTTTAAGGTACATCAACAATATACATATACAAAATCGGTTTACATAAGAAGCTGAAAATAAAACCTTATATGACTGTATAAACGGCACTTATTAAAATAAAACTATTTTAATTTTTTTATCTGTCTGTTTATTCCGGCTAATCTGTGAAACGGCTGTGAACCTATTTTGACGGGACTGTCATTAGCAGATAGCTGATATTATAAGGAGTGATTTAGGCTACCATTATATTAGAAAAAAATAGAGTACCGCGACAAAATATATATATTTTTTGTTGAATTCCACGCGTACGAAGTGTCAGGTAACAGTTATTATTAATATATTTTCCATTCTCAGGATATGAAGAGGTCCACGTACCAGCGTTGAAGCCTAAACCCTTTGACGAAGGTGAAACCCTGGTTCCAATAGAAAAACTGCCCAAATACGTGCAGCCAGCTTTTGATGGGTTCAAGACTTTGAATAGGATACAGGTATTCGAATTTACTATTTTTAACATTACTTTTGTGACGTGTGTGCGAAGTGTTGTATTACGGGTTCGATTCACAGGTAGGCCAATAAGTTATTTTTTGTGTTTTTATTTTCTTTAAATGTTTTTATTGGATGCTACCGTTAAGAAGTTTTCAGTAGAAGCTCCAAGCTTCTTTCAGTTAGGGCTTTTTTCAGTAGCAACATTAAGTGTAGGTAATAGACCTCTAGAAATAAGGAACCTTCTGAAAAAACCGAACGTGGGGCTGTGAGGTGGACTATGACTTGACGCTTCTTATACTGAGAAGGAGCGTGCCCACTAGTGGGACGGGTTATAAACAGGGATGATTACTATTATTTAACCTTTTGACCGCCACATCATAAAAGTAGCGTCGTGCCCCCTACGCCAGGCAATGATTAATGTAGTTTTAAATAATAGGTAAAAGGAACACAACAAACATATTTTTTTATGTTTATTTTGAACTGTAAAATAGTCGTATTTTCGACGTGCCATGCCGTCGGGGGCGTCGTGAGCACGGTTAATTTGACGTGAATGGACGTCCGTGGCAGTCAAAAGGTGTCACTGCGTATATATTTTAGAAGCCATGCTGATAGTCTATTCTATTCATTGTGTAATGTCTGTCTTGACGGCAAACATAAGTAGTGAATGCGTCTGCTATGCATGAGGTCTCGGGTCCGATTCCCGGGCCAGCTAAAAGTTATGGGGATAAGCATCGATCAAATATACCATAGATGCACGATCGTCGCTCGAAAAACGGCCCCAACTAAAGTGTGCATAAATCAGTCGTATGCGCTATATTATGCACCTGTCCCACTCACTCTTGCGTGCGCTGCCCGCAAGCGAGAGCGAATCGACACCACTACTACGGTGGAGACCGTACCATATACTTAGTACGCTTGCGTATCGCGAGTAACACACTTAGGACGCTCTACATTGACGCGTTTTAACTAAACTATTACAAAATGTTTCTCAGTGGGCGTTCAATGGTTATTCCGGTTTATTTCCTGGATTGCATAATAAATGCAGACACTTATAAGTAAGTAGTACTGGTCAGTGCCACATATTGACGCGGTTTTTGTATGAGAATGTGCATCTATGGTATATTTGATCGAAGGGGATAAGAGATAATTTATGTCATGATGCCATCTTGTGACTTTCAATTGGGTAACTTTGACACAATCTATTCATTTGCAATATTTTTTCAGAGCCGCATATCAAAGGCAGCTTTGGAATCGGACGAGAATCTCCTGGTTTGCGCTCCAACCGGTGCTGGTAAGACCAACGTTGCGCTGTTGTGTATACTGCGAGAAGTGGGCAAACATGTGAACGACGACGGCACCGTCAACGTGAACGATTTCAAGATGATATACGTCGCGCCTATGAGGTCGCTCGTACAGGAGATGGTGAGTAACGTGTTTTTGGTCAGTGGGCAAAGGTGCCCACGCGTGGGCAAAATTTATTAAGGTAAAACTTGCCCACTCGTGTGTTATGTTTGTGTGTTGATTTATGGTTGACTTAGTATTAAGTGGGCAACGATTTGCATTTGTGGGCAACATTGTAGATAGCCATTTCGGCGGTAGCAAGATAATTATGTTGCTACTATGGCCGCTGATTAGCCGTTTTGTTTGTGTATCAATTAAAGTTTTAGTACTAGTAGTATAAAAACTAATTACAAAAACTTTGACTGCCATTTCGCCGGTTGTAACAGGATTATAAAACTATATTGTTATTGCAAATTCTGGACGAAATGGACACTTCAAAATATTTATGATCGCGTTAATAAATTAAATGTAAAGCATGCAGTTCATCTGAAAAGCATGATAAGTTTTATCATGCTATTTATCCTCAAAACAATAATATAAATTGATTAAACTAACTCTAGTTTAATAAATTGTTAAAACTACGAATATGTATAATCCTTATTCCTATCTCACAGGTGGGCAATTTCAGCAAGCGTCTCTCTGCTTACAACATGAAGGTATCAGAATTGACGGGTGACCATCAGCTTACCAGAGAGCAGATTGAGGCAACGCAACTTATCGTCTGTACTCCTGAGAAGTGGGATATTATTACTAGGAAAGGTATGTAACTGAATTTTTATTAATTATTAAGTAGTGGGCAAAGTTGCCCACACGTGGGCTATGTCTTATAATTGCAGGTGATTCTACCATGTGTTTCCAACTGATATTTCTATTATTGGGCTAAATTTTACTCTTGGGCGTAATTCACAATTTGTTGGTTTCTTTCGGAACTGGTGGATAATATTACTATCTATTGTGGGTTGTTGGATAACGTTTAAAATATTGAGTAGTGAGCTTAACTAGTGTGGGCAATTTTTTTTTCCTTTATGCAACATTTCTAACCATTATTCTACTTTATAAACTACCGGTTACATTTACCAACTAGTGGACAACTTTCCTCCAACTTTGCCCACACCATCATTTATCTCGACAAATTGTATTCCTGTCAACAATTCTAACTTCCAGCTTGTGTCACCAGGTGGCGAGCGTTCCTTCACTAACCTGGTCCGTCTGATCATCATTGATGAGGTCCACTTACTCCATGACGAGAGAGGTCCAGTTCTAGAAGCTCTGGTAGCCAGGACCTTGAGGACTGTGGAGCAAACACAGGAAGAGGTGAGAAAAGAAAGAAATATTAAATTATTTAAACTTGTTTCTAATATTTAAATAATTACTTTTGTAATATTTTGTCCGGCCAACCCGGGCTTTGAACCTACTGCCTGCCTGCATATCCTAGGCTATTAAGACTAATACAAATATTATATACACAGGTTCGACTTGTGGGATTGTCAGCCACGTTGCCCAATTATACAGACGTCGCCGCCTTCCTCAGAGTACGGCCTGAACATGGACTGTTCTACTTCGACAATTCATTCAGGTAAGTCTCCAAACCAATCAATATAAAAACATAAATTCATATAGGTCACAAAGTAACACTTATGAACGTCAAAATAACATATTAATGTGAATTTAATATAGACGTGAAAGGTACTTAAAGTAACACCTATGAACGTGGAAGTTACGCCTATTTATGTGTATTTACATTAACCCAAAGTTACACTTATTAATGTGAATTTACAGTAACTCACAGTAACACTCATAATGTAAAATTACATTCACCCAAAGTAACACTTATGAACATTAAAGTTACACTTATTACTTGTAACGTTATGTTAACTCAAAGTAACACTTATTAATGTGAATTTACAGTAACTCACAGTAACACTTATGGATGTCAAAGTAACACTCGTTAATGTAAAATTACATTCACCCAAAGTACCACTTATGAACGTTAAAGTTACACTTATTACTTGTAACGTTATGTTAACTCAAAGTAACATTTATGAACGTGAAAGTTACACATATTAATGTGAATTTGCAGTAACTCACAGTAACACTTATGAATATCAAAGTAACACTCGCTAATGTAAAATTACATTCACCCAAAGTAACACTTATAAACGTTAAAGTTACACCTATTACTTGAAACGTTATATTAATCCAAAGTCACACTTATGAACGTCAAAGCTACACTTATTATGGTTCACGAGATACAGCCCGCTGACAGTCAGGCGGACATTGAAAGCTTAGTAATAGGGTCAGTCGGCCCCTTTCGGGTACGTTGGCCTAAAAATAATAATATCAGCCCTGTATTAAACTGTCCCACTACTGGGCACGGAACTTCTCAGTGTGAGAATGGTTATGCAACAGTCCACCACGCCAGCCCAGTGCAGGTTGACAGATTTCACATATCTTGGAGACCATTATATAGACCCTCAGACATGCTGGTTTCCTCACGATGTTTTCTTGTACGATATTTAATACGCACATAACTTCGAAAAAGTCAGAGATGCGTGCCTTGGGTTCGAACTTGAGACCTCTGCAGAGCAGTCCAACGGTCTCCAACTAGGCTTCACAACCCTTAATATTTTTATTATATCGTTTGGCCCATAGTTTTAGAGTACATTTATGTATGTATATACAACATGCAACAGAATGGTGTGGTCATTTAAGTTTAGATAAATATGTTTTATATAATATTTCTTTGTCTCACAGACCGGTGGCTTTAGAGCAGCAATATATCGGAGTTACTGAAAAGAAAGCGCTGAAAAGGTTCCAAGTTATGAACGATATTGTATATGAGAAGACAATGGAACATGCTGGAAGGAATCAGGTAAGATTCACATTTAAATGCACGGATGACGTAGTGGTTTAAGTAATCGCTTCGGCACTGTTACTACGTCGATTCTTGTGGGTTTGGTACCCCATCTTGTGTGTGGGGGCCAGTCAGTACAGACCGGCGACACTTCGACCCAGTGGGATCTTTTGTGTCATTGGTACTCCATACGAGACAAAGAATATCAGGGTGCCTCGTGTGAGTTGTTTTTACGTGAACGCGATCGAATGGTTTACCGCGTTTGTCTCTCTGATTGGTTAAGAGCTTGGAGCCAATCGGAGCGCCGAACGTCATAAACGTGTCGATCGTGTCCACGTAAAACAAACTCGCACTAAGCACTCCGATACTTGCAAGAAACGTACTCTTGTAAATCGACCTTTAAGTGGACGTACTTTCTGAAAAACGTTCCACCCCACAAAGTTAACATTTTGAGATAATCGTGATTGAAGTTCAATCCCGTATTGCTTCTTCATACATGTGGTATGTACTACTAAGTCATGATTTTATATTTAGAGTGATAGTAGAGCTACCAAATTTTTCTAGCTAGTAAATAGTATCTTATCTTATCTCATCTTATGTGGGGGCCAGTCAGTGCAGACCGGTGACACTTCGACCCAGTGAGATCTTTTGTGTCGACACTCTCCCAATAACGACTGCCATAGATGTTCATGGCAGCCGGGACCAACGGCTTAACCTGCTCTCCGAGGCACGGAGCAGGCGATAATTGTCAATCAATACGCACATAATTTCAAAAAGTCATATAACTTCCAAAAGTCAGAGGTGCGCGACGTGGGTTCGAACCCGAGACCTTCTGCATTGCAGTCTCTTTGTCTCCCCACTGAGCTATCGCTGCTCTTAGTAAATAGTAAACCCGTGACCCGAGTGTGGGTTGGAACGTTTTTCAGAAAGTACGTTCAATTATAATTTCAGTATTTTACAACTCATATGTAAAGGATATAGCAGCCATTACACTATTTATTACTGACTAATAAAATCTAAAATAACAGTACAATAATATTGTCTTACGTTTATGCAAATGTTATACATTGAAATTAAACTGCTTTCTACGATTGGAATGTACCACCAGCTTGGGATCCAGTAATTCAAATAGTCAAACCCAAGAAAAAGAAAAACAAAACTAGACTTTATGATCCTTTGATATCATTTTAAATAGAAACACTTGGGGATATTCTTATGTGTCGTTGTGGATAGTCAAATAAAATAGCTTGGTGGTAGATACGGATATATATTACTGGTACCAGTTATTATTACTAATATAAATACATATTCGGCATGAAAGTGGATATAGTTACAAGAATAGAAAAGGGTATGTTAAGCTGGTTTGGACATGTAGAAAGAATGGACGAGGAAAGACTGACTAAGACAGTTTATAAGGCTAGTGTGAATGGAACAGTCGCAAGAGGAAAACGTAGGCGAACGTTTCTCGATCAGATCGGAGGCGTTCTGGACAGAGGCCAGGTTAAGAGCTCCTTGAACCGACGGGCGTGTTTGAGGAATGTGATGAAAGTGAATTAAGCCAGAGAAGTGTATCAGGATCGTAGCAAATGGAAATCCGTAGTCTCTGCCTACCCCTCTGGGAAACAGGCGTGAATCTATGTATGTATGTAAATACATATTCGACTACGACCTAACTGAGTGGTTGCGGGTAGACGACTGCCGCGCGGCGCTACTGTATAATTGCGGCTGACTATACACAACTAAAGCGTCAGTAGTGTCGCTACATGATTAAATTATCTTCAGGTACTTTGAAATAACTATACTTTAGATTAGAACATTGAGACAACTACCATCTTAGTCTCTCCGTGAATATGGCTGCTGCAAAGCGACCGAAACGTCGAGGAAACTGTAAATTTAAAAAGTTTTAATCATCGATCAAATATACCATAGATGCACGATCGTCGCTCGAAAAACGGCCCCAAAAAAACTGTGCGTAAATCAGTCGTATGCGCTATATTATGCACCTGTCCCACTCACTCTTGCGTGCGCTGCCCGTAAGCGAGAGCGAATCGACACCACTACTACGGTGGAGACCGTACCATATACTTAGTACGCTTGCGTATTGCGAGTAACACACTTAGGACGCTTTACATTGACGCGTTTTAACTAAACTATTACAAAATGTTTCTCAGTGGGCGTTCAATGGTTATTCCGGTTTATTTCCTGGATTGCATAATAAATGCAGACACTTATAAGTAAGTAGTACTGGTCAGTGCCACATATTGACGCGGTTTTTGTATGAGAATGTGCATCTATGATATATTTGATCGAAGGTTTTAATCATTCTAAATACCGGTGGCCCAATGGATAAGGTATTGGACTTGTGATCGAGAGATTGTGGGTTCGAATCCCACCTATTGCACTACTGACGTGAACCCACTCCTAATACAAGCATTCCAGCTTACCTGGAGGGGTTAACAAGAGTACTTTGAAACCCAAATTGCTAGTATTTTTATTAAAAAGAAAAGAAATTGTAATTATACAGGTTCAGTAGTTGTGTAATATTTTGGAAATTATGTAATAAAAGTTTTAATAAACAACGCGATAAAATCCGTATAAAGCAGTTTAATTTCAAAATAGTTCGGAGGCGTTCTGGACAAAGGCCAGGTTAAGAGCACCTTGAACCGACGGGCGTGTATAAGGAATGTGATGAAAGTAGCTAGAGAAGTGTGTCAGGATCGTAGCAAATGGAAATCCGTAGTCTCTGCCTACCCCTCTGGGAAACAAGCGTGAATCTATGTATGTATGTAATTTCAAAATGGTAAAATCATTCAATGTGACTAAAACTTCTGTTTGAGGACATTGTTATCATTATTATGTTCAAGAGTTGTATAAACGTCTACCTGCCTCCTTGGCGCAGCGGTAGTAAATGCGACTGTTGTACACGAAGTCTCGGGTTCAAACCCCGGGTCGGACCGGCAAAAAGTTATTGGGTTTTTCTATTAACAAATCTCAATAGCAGCCCGAAGTTAGGAAGTTAACGATGTTAGACACCCCCGTGCCTTGGAAAGCACGTAAAGCGGTTGGGCCTGCACCTGATCCGTCCCATCGGATCATGAGAGTTAGAGAACAGAGAGTGCACCTGTGTTTGCGCACATACTTGTGCACTAATATCTCCTGCGCAGATGGCCAGTCTCCGTTGAGATTGGTTGCCGTGACCGGAATTCGGTCTGGAGGACATTATATGTTTACTTATCCCGTTTCTGTTATTGTTTACAGATATTAGTGTTCGTTCATTCTCGTAAAGAGACAGGGAAGACTGCGCGCGCAATCAGAGATATGTGTTTAGAAAAGGATACTCTTGGACAATTTTTAAGGTTAGTATATTTGCGACAATGGCGGAGTAGTAGCGGATGCGACTGCTGAGCTCTAGGTCTCTGGTCAAGGATGGCATAGTGGTTTAAGTGGTCGCATCACCAGTGTGACGTGGGTTTTTCTTTTTATGCTACTAAGGTGGCAAACAAGCATACGGCCTACCTGATGGTAAGTGGTCACCGTAGCCTATGGACGCCTGCAACACACACCCTTTAGGAAAGGAAGTGGGAAGGAGAAGGAGCGGGATGGGGGAAAGGGAGTGATTAGGCCTCCGACACTCTCACTCACCTAACGAAACAAAATACTGGTATTTCACGTCGATGTTCTGTGAGAGGGTAGTACTTCCTAGAGTTGAAAATGCCGAAAATAACAATTTGATTTTTTCACGAAAAAAGCAAATTGTGGTTTTTTTCCTTTTTTTTTCGCATGTTACATAGAAAAATTAACAGAAGGAATCCTTTGCAAAGAAACAGGATTCTTTCGTATGTTTCACTTGATGTTTTGAAAAGTTGAAAAAAACAAGTTTTTTTTAATTCTACCCTACATTTTATCGGTACGTAGGTATTATTATGGGAAGAGTTAAAGCATAGAATATCCTAAGTTAAATCCCGTACTTATAGAAAGTACGGATTTGAAAAACAAAAAAACGTGAAAAGTTTCCCGTTTCTTTCAATATTTTCGGGTTTTGCCGGTTTTATTGAAAAAAAAAAAAACATGAAATATATGGCAATTTTTCTTGAAACTTACGCTAGTCCTTCTCCGGTCGAGCCGGCCTATTCATGCTGAAAGCGAGGCTCTACTACTCGTGATTCGGGTTGTGGATTCGATCCCCACAAACATTTGGGTGATTCACAAATTGTTATTCTGAGTCTGGTTTTTCTTTATGTTCGTTGTTTAAATGTTTGTAAACTCACCAGCGACACAAAGTACACGAAGTGCTGACGATGTCTTTTAAAAAAATAACGAATCTATTTCCGAATTTACTATGGAATGACAAAAAAGCTGTGAACGTTGTATATAAAGATATTCTGTAGTATATTTAGTATCAGCATTGCAACCGTGCGAAGCCGGGGCGGATCGCTAGTTCAAAATATAACAAAAAAATGTCATATTCATAAATACTACAAAGTCAAAGTAAAATCGTTTATTCATTTAGGTCACAAAGTAACACTTATGAACGCCAAAATATATACCTAGTCCGGCCATATTTTATAAAAATATTAGGATTCGTACCTCCTTCGCCATATAAACTTTAACTGTACCAATTTCATACTCCTCCGTCCGCGCAATTTTCGTAAGAAGTTGTACAAAGCTTTTGCTTCACGTATTAATATATAGATTTCCATGAGCTATTTTCGTATATTATATAAGTACCTATATATAAAATATTAATGTTTTTGTAACAGGGAAGGCTCAGCGAGCATGGAAGTACTCCGCACTGAAGCGGAGCAGGTAAAGAACCCGGAACTTCGTGAGCTGCTGCCGTACGGGTTCGCCATCCATCACGCCGGGATGTCCAGGGTAGACAGGACTCTTGTGGAAGATCTGTTCGCTGATAGACATATACAGGTGAGGCATTAATATACATACAAAGATACAGGCAATGGTATTTTTTATATATGTGCTTTTGTGATAACTACCAATGTTTAGTCCTTGAGATAGCCAAATAAAAGAGTTCTGGTTCATCGACAAAATTATGGTTTACTAGCCTTTTTCTAGATAAAAGGAACCCTAAGTTCTTTTTTATGTATCTTGTCATTGCTTGCTGTGCAATGTTTATTTACAAACGCGTTACGTCATTCACCAGACGAATCGACGCCATATTGCCGGAACAAGTGTTTTGACAGTTTAAATAATCATTGTATTTAGTAATTATATGTATAATTTTATGAAAAACTTAAAATATTTAAATATAAACATCATTTGAAGGGTCCATAGACATTAGGATGGTTTCCAGAAACTAGTCAAACCGTTTATTACGTATATATCATCTAGGCCCTAACTCTTTGAGATAATATTATATGTTTTTTTTCCTTAGGTGCTAGTGTCGACTGCGACTCTTGCGTGGGGCGTGAACCTCCCGGCCCACACGGTCATCGTGAAGGGCACGCAGGTGTACTCGCCCGAGAAGGGCCGCTGGAGCGAGCTCGGTGCCCTGGACGTGCTGCAGATGCTGGGACGAGCTGGCCGCCCGCAGTACGACACTAAGGGCGAAGGTGACATGCTTACTAATACTGATCGTGAAGGGCACACAGGTGTACTCGCCCGAGAAGGGCTGCTGGACCGCGCTCGGTGCCCTGGACGTGCTGCAGATGCTGGGACGAGCTGGCCGCCCGCAGTACGACACTAAGGGCGAATGTGACATGCTTACTAATACTGATCGTAAGGGGCACGCAGGTGTACTCCCCCGAGAAGGGCCGCTGGAGCAAGCTCGACGCCCTGGACGTGCTGCAGATGCTGTGGCGAACTGGGCGCCCTCTTCCTATTTCTAACAATATTATTATAAATGTAATGTTATATGTTTTGCTACAGGTATCCTGATAACGAACCACTCTGAGCTGCAGTATTACCTGTCGCTACTGAACCAGCAGTTGCCGATAGAATCCCAGCTCGTGAGCAAACTGCCCGACATGCTGAACGCGGAGATTGTGCTTGGGTCTGTGCAGTCGGTCAGAGACGCCGTTACTTGGCTCGGTGAGTCTAAGAGGAACTTTTATTTTTTAGTACTTAGCTGACTAATTAGAAGTTATGGATAATAATACTAAATTTACGGTTGGTTCGTTGACCATATACACTGTTATGGCCTGGCCTACTACCTCCAAATAGCATTTATCTATAAGATAAAAGTCTCGCCGTCTCTCTTCTTTAACTTAACAAAAGTGAGACATCTTGCGATTTATCTTTCGGATAACTTTTACTTGTAAGTTGTAAAACTGGCCATTTTACTTTTAAAATATATCTATATTTATTATCATTATTTTCATTTTAAATAAATGAACCGTTAATATTTATTAATCATCAAATATTTATATTTTCTTATTTTAGTGTTATTCATCCAAATTTTAATTAATTGTATAATAATATTCAAGTTATTGTATAATAATATTTTTTTTTATAATGTTTTGACCATGTTATAGCAATGTTACTGAACATTGTTATAATAAGTATCGACTTATTTTATAACTAAAATGGTATAAGCCGGTAATTGACGCCATCTAACGGAAATCGATACAACAACTGTTAAAACTGTTAAGTAGTTTATGTATGTCGTAATAGATGGCGGTCTACTATAAATAAGAAAAAAATGTAGATTTCTTAATAACTCAATATTGCTAAATTTACTTTAAACAATTTTCGAATCACTATTCACAAAAGTTTATTTAAAAACACATTTCTTACATGAATGAAAACCTGAGGGTAAACCTAATATAGCCGTAATATATAAAACAACGCCATCTAGTTCATTTATATTCATTGTAATTCTAGTGTTCAAAGGATTTTCGACCTTAAGGTATCCTTGAAATATTACAGGTTCACCTCTTCCAATATTGCAATATGGTGATTAAATCGCTATCTTGTTTTACATTATGATTTCCACTCACGAAATCTGCACGGATGAATCTTGACTGCACGGATGGAGCAGTGAGCTTGATCATGTCTTCGCTAGAATAAAATTTACGTTGGAATCCCTTATTTATGCCTCTTCAATCACAGATTATGACTGGTGTAAATATGGAAGGTTTAAAACAATCAAGTCATGGTTGCACATATCATAGGTTTGATCATGTGGCTTTTGAATCAGAGTTGGAAAGGGTCCAATGGCAATCGGTCTATAATAAATTAAACTCAACTGATGCCTCTCAGGAATTTATGGACATACTGTCCTCTATAATACATAAGCATTCTGAAATAGTGAACGTACGCCGCTCAAAGGTCACTCTCAAGCCCTGGATGACGTCTGGTCTCATCAGGTGCTCTGCACATAAGGACAAGTTGCATCTGGTGATGCGTAAATACCCAAAAGATCCAGTCAAAACACTTATATATAAAAGATACAGAAATTTCTACCAAGATCTCATTCGTAAATTGAAGGCACAGTATCAGCAACAAGAAATTGAAAAGAATGCTAATAATTCTCGCAATCTGTGGAATGTCATAAAGAGAATGACCTATGCCATTCCCAACAGAAGCGATGCAGTGCAACTCTGTAAAGCGAAAGATTCTCCTGTTGAATCCTTAGATCAGTGCAATGATTTCTTTATAAATACTGGACATCGACTAACAAACAAAATTTTAAATCAGTCAAACGAGACAGAAATATCTTTATCTTCAAAAATTTGTACCACTAGATCACCTCTAAATTCTTTGTTCTTACACCCTACTACTTCAGTTGAAGTTGAAAGCCTCATCATCCAGTTAAATAAATAATAGCGCCCCTGGAATAGACGGAATTACAAACAGCCTTGTAAAATCAATTAGAAACTACATTATAGAGCCTCTTACATACATCTATAATCTATCGATTTCGTCTGGCGAATTTCCTAACATATGGAAAACCGCCACAGTAGTACCAATACATAAAGCTAGTCCCACAAATGACCCTAATAATTATAGACCTATTTCGCTATTGAGTGTTTTTGGGAAAATGTTGGAGAAAGTCATTAATATGCAACTGATACGATATTTAGAATCGCACAATTTATTATCAGCACACCAATTCGGTTTTCGACAAGGAAAATCTACGGAAGACGCAGTTGTTTTATTAACTGATATCGTGAGCAAATACCTTGATGAGGACCGGGCGTGTCTAGGGTTATTCTTGGACCTGGCAAAGGCTTTTGATACTGTGTCTACGCCAATCTTGCTGAGGAAGCTAGAGGGAATAGGTATTCGTGGTGTTCCTTTAAATCTACTCCAAAGCTATCTCACTTGCAGAAAACAGTGCGTAAAGGTTGGCAATTACTTTAGTAACTCGCAAAACGATTCTTTCGGAATACCACAGGGTAGTATTTTGGTACCTACGCTATTTCTCGTCTATATTAACGACCTGACAGAACAATGTAACTTTAGGAATGCTAATGTTATTAACTATGCAGATGACACAGTAATAATATTTAATGAAAGATCATGGGAAAAAGTGTTTGAAGTTGCACAGGACGGTTTTAATAGAATAGTAAGCTGGTTAAATAATAATCTGCTATCGCTCAACGCTACTAAGTCTAATATAGTATGTTTTCATAAAACAGCTGCCTCAGCCACAACTGCAGGCTTGGCAATTATAGCTCACTCTTGCTCACTGACGCTGATGCAGATACTTCCCCAAGCTGTCAATGTGTGCGCATAAGCAAAGTAAAGACAGTTAAATATTTAGGCATTATTATAGACGAGAGACTCACTTTTGGGGAGCACATTGTGGCCACATCGGCAAGAGTCAGAAAAATCATCCACATTATGAAAATACTACGTGATGTGGCTCCGGTGTGCTTGCTAAAGAATGTGTATACGGCTCTTTGCGAGTCTATTTTAACTTACTGCATCGCGGCTTGGGGAGGTACTGCTGCATCCCATCTAATAATTCTGGATAGAGCCCAGCGTGCTGTTCTGAAAACTATGCTGAGAAAGCCTTTCCGTATCCTTACAACACTCTTATTTAAAGAAACTGAATTACTAAGTGTAAGAAAGCTTTTTATACATAAAATAACACTTTTAACTCATAAGTTAGTTCTTACCTCTAACGGAAACGGGTTTTCAAACTTCCTATCATTAAGACAAATACTGCTTTTGCCAGGCGGTTCTGTGCCTTTATGAAGCCGTATATTTATAATAAAATGAACAGGTTATTGCCTTTAGCCAACATATCGATGTACGATGCTAAAATAGCTGTAAGAAAAAAAATACTTACCTGGACGTACGACGACACCGAGACCTTTTTAAAGACTATAGTTTGATTTTTGCTATTCTAAACTAAATGATTTTGCATTTATTTCTTGTTTTTGTGTGTAAAATTTGTTGAAATATCGCTGTATTTAATTATTTAATTGTATTAATTCTAATAGTTGCATGTATATTTTTCTTGATTTGTTTGTTTTATTATTTAAATATTGTCAATTATCCAAATTGGCAAATTGTAATTTAAAGCTTTCCTGCGTGACAGGCTTTGCCTAGTGCAGGACGCTTTGCAAAAATCCGACATAACAGGTTCTCTTATATTAATATTTAATTTTTGAAGCTGTCACTTATTATTATAAGAACTTGTATGTTATGTACTTATTGGCAATCAATTTATTATTATTATTATATATTATTATAGTGGTTAAAGTGGTCGCCTCGCCATGACTGCCACTGCGTCGAGTGTTGTGGGTTCGAATCCCACACGGGACAAAAAGTCAGGTGTTTTTGTGTCCGTTGTCTGAATGTTTGTAAAGTCACCCGCGACACAGGAATTATTTCTAGAGCTAGAGTAGTCAACAAAAAAATAAACTATTTACTATGATTTGCAGTACATGGTCTGTATAGTATGTGATTAAATCGCCAATTTCGATATATTACATCTGTGCCTCCTGTGATCAGTGGTATAAGTCGAGTTGTGCCCTTTTTGTAATTTTTACATAGAAATGATCAGAAAAAATTAACTCACGTTCTTCTATCTACCATAGTTTCGGAGATAATTTTGTACAAAGTGATATAACTAGCAGGATTTTTGCAAAAATATCGTGAATATAGATATATTTCAAGTTGTAACCTCTATAAGTAAATGCTGCACACATTATGCACATATATTGGTCTGGGTGTTTCTATGTATAATATGTATGTATTTACAAAAAAAGAAAGTATATATGTATGTTTATCCATTGCCTAGTACCCATAGTACAAGCTCTGCTTAGTTTGGGCTAGATGGTGTTGTGTGCATGTGGTAGAATATGATTACCAAACATTTCTAAGATTTACCCTTAACTGATGTTCTCCTGTCTTCAGGCTACACATACCTGTACATCCGAATGCTGCGTCAGCCACAGCTGTACGGCGTGACGCCAGAGAAGCTTCAAGAAGACAACCTCCTCGAACTGCACCGAGCCGACCTCGTGCACACGGCAGCCAGCCTACTGGACAAGTGAGTTCACGCTTCTATTACTTGAGTAATGCAATTAAGCAGCGATAGCCTAATAAGGAGAACTTTCATTACTGCATTAGGAATGAATCCTGTGTCGCACTCGTTTGAATGATAGTAAAGTCACAATATAAAGCCAATTCCATCGTAATGAAAACAATATGATGAAATTAAACTACTGTATAAAGATTTTATCGCGTTGTTTATTTGACACTTTGTTATATAACTAGCTTTTGCCCGCGGCTTCGCTCGCGTTAATTTAGAATTTGACAATCAATTCGGGTCGTACTCTGCTTGTAATAATATAATTCAATCATGATTCGAAAGAAACGTGGCGCCATCTATTATCATAAGAACGTTTTTGTTGTTTTCCTCGGGAACAGTATTTTTTTTCGGGATGATAGGTAGCCTATGTTCGTTTCTGTACACCTGACAATGTATATGCAAAATTTCAGGATGATCGGTTCAGTGTTTTAGCGTAAAAAGGTAACAAACAAACAAACTCATTTTCGCTTTTTTAATATTAGTTAGGATTATAGTAGGTAAATTAAACAATTTCAATGAATAACATTCGCGTAAACAGAAGACAATATTACAATCTTTTTTTTTTCTTTTCGTGTGTTTAGTGGTCAACCTGTTATCAAGAGTTGTCCAAGCCGCCCGTAGGCCTCTGACATGGCTTAACGAGTGCTATCAATTTGACAACAACCGGGACCGACTTTTTACGTGCCCTCCGAAGCACGGAGACGCTCAGATTAAATACCACTAAGCGGTCACCCATCTATAGACTGGCCGCACCCAACGTTGCTTAACCTCGCTAATCGTTTACCGATCAGTGAGTGCAACTGGCTATGAGCGCATTACATAATTATATATTTTCTTAAAAACAATTCACACTGTAGAATAAATTCTGTGTCACTGGTCTCGTTGTTTGTATGTTTGTTAGTCACACTCTACTAACATTCAAACAAGGGACACACAGAACACATAGTATCGGAAATACTATTTGTGGATCATACAATTTTTTGTCCCTTGACGATTGAAACAACCGCCGGAGTCGTAGAGGTGGTACCTCTTAAACTGCGGTTTAATTGGTAACCTCATCTCTGTCCAGTCAGAGATATATTCGTAAGACTATGTTTCTCGTTCCGGTGTCGGTAGTATCGGATAACCGTCCCATCGGATCATAAGAGCGACTGCTGTCCTTGAGGATGGTACCTCTTAAACTGCGGTTTAATTGGTAACCTCATCTCTGTCCAGTCAGAGATATATTCGTAAGACTATGTTTCTCGTTCCGGTGTCGGTCGTATCGGATAACCGTCCCATCGGATCATAAGAGCGACTGCTGTCCTTGAGGATGGTACCTCTTAAACTGCGGTTTAATTGGTAACCTCATCTCTGTCCAGTCAGAGATATATTCGTAAGACTATGTTTCTCGTTCCGGTGTCGGTCGTATCGGATAACCGTCCCATCGGATCATAAGAGCGACTGCTGACCTTGAGGATGGTACCTCTTAAACTGCGGTTTAATTGGTAACCTCATCTCTGTCCAGTCAGAGATATAGTCGTAAGACTATGTTTCTCGTTCCGGTGTCGGTCGTATCGGATAACCGTCCCATCGGATCATAAGAGCGACTGCTGTCCTTGAGGATGGTACCTCTTAAACTGCGGTTTAATTGGTAACCTCATCTCTGTCCAGTCAGAGATATATTCGTAAGACTATGTTTGTCATTCCGGTGTCGGTCGTATCGGATAACCGTCCCATCGCATCATAAGAGCGACTGCTGTCCTTGAGGATGGTACCTCTTAAACTGCGGTTTAATTGGTAACCTCATCTCTGTCCAGTCATAGATATATTCGTCAGACTATGTTTGTCGCTCCGGTGTCGGTCGTATCGGATAACCGTCCCATCGGATCATTAGAGCGACTGCTGTCCTTGAGGATGGTACCTCTTAAACTGTGGTTTAAATGGTAACCTCATCTCTGTCCAGTCAGACTATGTTTGTCGCTCCGGTGTCGGTCGTATCGGATAACCGTCCCATCGGATCATAAGAGCGACTGCTGTCCTTGAGGATGGTACCTCTTAAACTGTGGTTTAAATGGTAACCTCATCTCTGTCCAGTCAGACTATGTTTGTTGTTCCGGTGTCGGTCGTATCGGATAACCGTCCCATCGGATCATAAGAGCGACTGCTGTCCTTGAGGATGGTACCTCTTAAACTGCGGTTTAAATGGTAACCTCATCTCTGTCCAGTCAGAGATATAGTCGTAAGACTATGTTTCTCGTTCCGGTGTCGGTCGTATCGGATAACCGTCTCATCGGATCATAAGAGCGACTGCTGTCCTTGAGGATGAGGGTTCGAATCCCGGGTCGAGTCTACAAAAAGTTATTGGGTTTTTCTGTCATTAACCCTTGGAATGACCCAAGACTCATAAAAAAGAAACGCTACCGTTGTGCGTCTGTGACGCCTACGGGGGAGTCAAGAAAACTCGTTGATTGGTCGCGATAAAAATACCAAATATTTTTGACTCCCCGTAGGGGTCACGGACGCGCAACGACGTCAATGTCGATGACTCCTACGATGGAGTCATGGACGTTTTAGAAGTTAAATTGTCAAGAGAAGTTGGCAGTGTCACATCACCCCGCGTTTCGAAAATCAAAAGCCGTTGGATCTGCACCTGATTTTCTTCCGGTCGTGTCTGATTGCCGGCACATCGAATCAAGAGAGTTAGAGAACAGAGAGTGCACTTGTGTTTGCGCACACACTTATGCACTATAATATCTCCTGCGCAGATGGCCATTCTTCGTTAAGATTGGACGCCTTGACTGAAATTCAGTCTGGAAGACATTATTATCTTCTTTTTTAGACTATCACGATTTGTATACATACTTAATATAATGATAGGAAATGGGTCTTACTCACCATAAAGTATTTAAAAGGTAATAAATATCTATTGATTGTCCAATGATGTCTCGGGTTGAGTCAACCCGTGACCACGATCGATGCAAGTCGGTCGAAACGTCGGGCAGTCAATGGTGCCAATTCTGTTGTCACAAAATTCTCTAAGCTTAACTAAAAATCACTAAAATTTAGTTTAATCCTCTCAGATGACATTTCGTATTCTGAAATCGTTAAAAGTGATAGGACTAAAAATTTTTTTGTGATTTTTAGTTAAGTTTAGAGAATTTTGTGGCAACAGAATTGACACCAATAGGTATTTATTACCTATTAAATACTTTATCGCAAGTCAGACCCGTTAACTAGCATTATATTAATTACTAGCTGACCCGCGCAGCTTCGTCTGCTTCACATTAGAATTTGCCCCGTTTTTGCAACATTTTCATCGATGCTCTGCTCCTATTGGTCGTAGCGTGATGCTATATTATAGATAAATGAATATAATATAATAAATTAATATAATAGATAAATCTATATATTAATACGTGAAGCGAAAACTTTGGATCTCTTTTTACGAAAATTGGGCTGACGGAGGAGTATGAAATTTCGCACACTTATAGTTTATACAGAGAAGAAGTGACGAATGCTAATATTTTTTTAAAATATGCTTTAGAAATACATTAAATTAATGAAAAAAAACACTACACGCACACAACCATGCATTTGACACACGCAGTCGAAGCGCGTAACTATGGTTACATATTATTATATCAATATATAATGACATAATATGTCAGCAATATCTTATAGGCAAACTTTGGTCGAATTTCGAGCACCAGACGACCGCTAGTATTTAGAAATTCTTGATAAATGGGCTATCCAACACTAATCTAATTTTTCAATTCGAGCCAGTAGTTACTGAGATTAGCGCGTTCAACCAAACAAACAAACTCTTCAGCTTTAAGCCTCCTCTACACAATGGCCCATGATGGGCGATTAAAAAAGTGGCCATCATCGCCGCGATCATGGGTTGCTCTCCACACAATCGTGACTTACATTTACTCACTGTCGTCTGTTGAAGATGGACGTCGAAGTGATAGCGGCTGCTGCTGTCTATTTGCTCACTACATAATATAATCATTATCGGAATGTGCTTTAAAAAAAAGGTCAAAAATTTAACCATTTTTGTTGCGTAAACATAAATCCACCGGCACCACGCACTACCTTTTATTTTTTTTTTAAATTGGCGTCCACACGTCCACAGCGCTCCCGCCAAAAACCACTACCTTCTTACTTGACCTCTGTCGTGCGACTGGTTGATGGACGATTGTGTGGACACGCGCACGATCATCGTCACGCATTCCTTTGATGTACCGACAATTCACCGATTAGTCACGATTATAGGCGATGATGGCCACTCGCAGACGATTATGTTCTCTACACAATCGTGCGTGCCTGTACTCGCTCATCATGGGCCATTGTGTTGAGGAGCCTTTATAATATTAGTATAGACTAGCTGTTACCTGCGACTTCGTCCGCGTAGATTTTAACTAAAAAGTGTTTGTCTCAGTGGAACCCTATTTTTTTTTCTAAAATCAAAGTAGCCTAAGTTACTCCTTATAACATCAGCTATCTGCCAGTGAAAGTCCTGTCAAAATCGGTTCACCCGTTTCGGAGATTAGCCGGAACAAACAGACAGACAGACAAAAATTTTAAAAATAGATGTTTTCGTATATACTTCCATATACATTAGATAATAAGCTGTTATTTTGACATTACAAACAGACACTTCGATTTTATTTATTTGTATAGATTATCTTCTCTAAGAATATTTTGAATTTTAACCAATATTTTTGTCCCCAGAGCCGGTCTAATCAAATACGAGAGGAAATCCGGCCACTTTCAGCCGACGGAGCTGGGTCGCATAGCGTCGCACTTCTACTGCACGTACGAGACCATGCAGTGCTACAATCAGCTGCTGAAGCCGACCCTCGGAGAGATCGAACTGTTCCGCGTGTTCTCACTCTCTGCTGAGTTCAAACACATCGCTGTTAGGGAAGAGGAGAAGTTGGAGCTGTGTAAATTGATGGAGAGGGTAAGAGATGACATTATACTAATGAAAATTACAATTTACTACATTTTGCTCGCGGCTTTGCTCGCTTATATGCAGGTTATGTTAGATGGGTAACAGTACTTATTTCTATATAAAAGGTACCCTATGTCCTTTTCTGTTCCCCTGACAACGTGTATGCAAAATTTCATGATGACCTGTCGTGTAGTTTAGGCGTGAAAGAAAAAAAAACAAATCCTTACTTCCTTACTAATATTATAAATGCGAAAGTAACTCTGTCTGTCTGTCTGTTACCTTTTCACGGTCAATCCGCTGAACCGATTTTGATGAAATTTGGAATGAAGATAGCCTGCGACCCTGGGAAGGACATAGGCTATATAACGTCACGCTACGGCTCACGCGAGCGTCGCAGTAACCACTAATACCACTGACGCGGGTGAGACCGCAGGCACAGCTAGTAAACAATAAATCAAATAAACAAACTCACATTCGCATTTATAATATTAGTTAGGATTAGGATACTATATAATATTATAAAGAGGAAAGATTTTTTGTTTGTTTGGTTGAACGCGCTAATTCTCTTACGTGACGCAGACGAAGTTGCGCGGCTCAGCTAATCCTAACTAATATTATTAATGCGAAAATGAGTTTGTTTGTTACGCTTTCACGCCTTAACTACTCAACCGATCAACATGAAATTTTGCATACTCGTTGCCAGAGGTATAGAATAGGACATAGGGTACCTTTCATCCAGAAAAAATAACTGTTGCAAACCTTTTTTTTTTTTTTTGGTACCCAGGAAAAATGCTTGATGCACTATCCGCCGGCTAGGGGACGGCACCGGCGGGGTGTGTGGGACTCCCCAAAATGGTATACCCACTAAAAAACCTGGGGTGTTCCCTCTCTCACCCAATGGAGGGGCCTGTTGGGAGCTCTTAAAAGAATTGAGTCATCCATAGCAGGCCCCCCCGAACTGTTGCAAACCTAACCTAACCTAACCTACATTTACGCGAGCTAAGCCGCGGGTGAAAACTAGTATTTTATATAAGTACTAGCTGACTTGCGCAACTTCGTCTGCTTCACATAAGAGAATTTTCTCCGTTTTTGCAACATATTTCATTAATGCTCTGCTCCTATTGGTCGTAGCGGGATGTTATATAGCTTATAGCCTTTCTCGATAAATGGGCTTTCCAACACTAAAAGAATTTTTCAATTCGAACCAGTAGTGCCTGAGATTAGCGCGTTCAACCAAACAAACTATTCAGCTTTATAATATTAGTAAAGAGCAGCGATAGCTCAGTGGGGAGACCAACAGACTACAATGCAGAGGGTCTCGGGTTCGAACTCACGTCGCGCACCTCTGACTTTCGGAAGTTGTATGACTTTTCGAAATTATGTGCGTATTGATTGACAATTATCGCCTGCTCCGTGCCTCGGAGAGCACGTTAATCCGTTGGTCCCGGCTGCCATGAACATCTATGGCAGTTGTTATTGGGAGAGTGTCGACACAAAAGATCCCACTGGGTCGAAGTTTCGCCGGTCTGCACTGACTGGCCTCCACATAAGATAAGATATAATATTAGTATATATTTGTAACTAAGTGTGCATATGCTGAATAAAGGTATTTTTTTCTTTATTTATTTCTTTCCAATGCTTCAAGTATTATGGATACGATTGCCAAACGTAACAAAAATATCTAGATTACAAAAATTTGTGTGTTCCTAAAACTGTTGTGCTGTGTCTGGTGTAACCTTTAGGGTTTACTTAGGATAACGTCAAGCCACGCTGTAGGGGCGTGGTGTCGTGAGGTTACTTTAAACAGAGATGATTCAAAGATACTAGAGCAATTAACACTTTTATTAACAATGAGTATAGAACACACTTAAAGCAAGCTATACGATTAATAGAAATCAGGGCGTGGTTCTCAAAGGCTTCCTACGTGGTTCTTATTAGGAAGAACCACTTAACTTGATGTGCAGCTCAGCGGAAGGAAGCAATCCACCAGAGCGCGATCCACTATATACAGGCCGCCGCCGCTCGGAGGGGGACTAGTGATGCCACCATCTCGCTCGCCGCGCACGCAGCCGTGCGCTGCGAGTCGATTACGTGACAAAAACTCGAAACAGCTACATATATTTTTAAAGACAAGTCCCACACTAGGAATAAATCCTGTGTCGCGGGAGGCTTTACAAACGTTTAAACAACTTACACAAAAACATCCAGACTCAGAACAACCATTTGTGGATCACATAATGTTTTGTCCTGCGTGGGATTCGAACCTACAACACTCGACACAGTGGCAAGGCGGCCACTTAAACAACTACGCCATTCTTGCAGTCAAACATCACGAATCATAAAATAATTCTTTGTTGTCAGGTGCCGATCCCAATTAAGGAGAGTATTGAAGAGCCATCAGCTAAGATCAACGTGCTCCTCCAAGCGTATATCTCTCAGTTGAAGCTGGAGGGCTTCGCTCTGATGGCAGACATGGTGTACGTGACGCAGTCAGCTTGCAGACTGCTCAGGGCTATCTTCGAGATCGTGCTGCATAGAGGTATATCCTCGATATATATATCTTCTTTTAGTTATATCCTTGATGGCGTAGTAGTTTGTGTAACCGACTGCCACGCCTGAGGTCGCGGGTTCGATTCCCGCACAAGTCAAACATTTGTGTGCATGAACATGGATGTTTGTCTAGGTCTGGGTGTTTCTATGTATAATATGTATGTATTTACATAATAAAATTATATATGTATGTTTATCTATTGTCTAGTACCCATAGTACAAGCTCTGCTTAGTTTGGGCTAGATGGTGTTCTGTATATGTGGTAGAATATATTATATTATTATTATCTTATAGCTTCTTTTCACGTTGGCCAATATAAGTGCCAATTATATTGGCTAATACCATTGGCCAACATAAAACATACATATTGCGATACCTTAGTGGGAGACCCTTGGACTGCTACGCAGAGGTCTCAAGCTTGATCTCAAGGCGCGCGCATCTCTGACTTTCGAAGTTATGTGCGTATTAAATGGTTAATCGCTCGCTGGTTAAGGACAAAAATTGTGTGGAAACGTATGTCTGTGAATTCTATATAATGTTCTCGAAGTTCTCGACCAAGCCATGGAATTCTCTGCCAAGGCACGTGTTTCCTTCTTCCTTCAATCCTGGGTTCTTTAAGCGGGGCGTGAAAAAGCATCTTCTCAGGCCGTCAAAGTAGAGACCTCAACATCGCCTCGGCTACTGTGGGGGCGATGTGGAGGCCACTGCTCTTAGACCACACGACTGCTTACCATCAGGTGGAGTGTGGTCATTTTGACGAGCAAAATAAAAAAAAAATAAAAAAAAAGATATGTAAAGTCGGCCCAATCGCCCTTTTATTTTAACGTGGAGAAATTCTTAATGCATGTCCCCTTGCCACAAAGGGAACCTGTCAAGGAGCTCTGGGCCAGCGTGGTAGACTATAGCCTAACCATTCTTACACTGAGAAGAGGCTCGTGCCCAGCTGTGAGATATTTTATATAGGGCTGATATTATTATTAGGTCACATCTCTCCACTCCCATTGAGAATATACAGACAGATACACAGACACGTGTATATTTAAATCAATGTTTATTGTCAGGTTGGGCCCAACTGGTGGACAAGACTCTAGCGCTGTGCAAGATGGTGGATCGAAGGATGTGGCAGTCCATGTCGCCGCTCAGACAGTTCAGGAAAATGCCAGAGGAGGTGAGCAATGATTCTTCTATAACCCTTACAAATACTATAATCTAAATTTTTCTCGCGGCTTTGCTCGCATAAATATAGGCTAGTAAAATTAGGTTAGATTAGTAACATTAATTTTTCCTGGATAAAAAGTACCCGATGTCCTTTTCTGTTCCCCTGACATCGTGTATGCGAGATTGCATGATGATTGATCGAGTAGTTAAGGCGTGAAAGCGTAACAAATAAACTCACATTCGCATTTACAGCATTATTTAGGACTAGCTTTTGCTTGCGACTTGCGGTTACGTTAGTAACTTTAACGACTATTATTATAGCTTTCTAATGGTGAAAGAATTTTTACAATCGGTCGAGTAGTTTTTGAGTTAAATCCTTACAAACATACAAACAAGAAATCAAATCTTTCCTCTTTATAATATTAGTATAGAATAGTAAAGATATACATTATTATCATATAAGTTGTCTAACATCACATACATGTTTAAAGTGAAATAGATCTTCTCCATATCGTATTTCTTTCTCCACAGGTAATAAAGAAACTCGAGAAGAAGAACTTCCCCTGGGAGAAGCTGTATGAGCTCGGTCCGAACGAAATCGGTGAGTTGGTGAGAGCACCGAAACTTGGCAAGATGATACACAAGTATGTGCACCAGTTCCCCAAGCTGGAGCTCAGCACTCACATCCAGCCCATCACCAGATCGACCCTCAGGGTTGAGCTTACCATCACACCGGACTTCCATTGGGATGAAAAGGTAATTGAAATAATCATCATCATCATTATCATCATCAGGCTATAATAGTCCACTGCTGGACATAGCCCTCCCCCAAAGAGCGCCATAGCGCCCTGTCTTCAGCTTGCCGCATCCAGCATCTGCCTGCAGTCTTTCGCAGATCGTCATCCCACCTAGTCAGAGGGCGTCCTACACTACGTTTGCCGAGTCATTGAAATAATCCATTATTGAAATAATGGATGATATTAATTTATTACATACTAGCCTTTGCCCGCGATTTCGTTCCCGTGGAATAGTTACTGGGGCCAGCATTTAAAATTTTTCAGGGTACTTATTTTGCAAATAATACACACACACAGCGCTGACGGCATTTTTACTAATCATACGCATGATTCCGATAAATATACGTATAGTAACAGATTTGTTGGGATTCCATACGAACTTTCATCCCCATGCAGGTCGGAATTTCAAAAACGCTGGAACCAAATATGTTTATTTACTTATCAAGTGCCTAAATACAAAATTTCAAGGTTTTATCTTCAGTAATCTTCGATAATGACCAACTCCCATACAAAGTTTATGATATTTCAAACCCTTCATGTCTTTTTTAAAACAAAATATAACTTATGCCCTTTTCCAAGGTCTAGTCTATTCCTGTACCAAATTTCATCAAAATTGGTTCAGGCGCGAAAAAGTAACAGACAGACAGAGTTACTTTCGAATTTATATGATTAGTAGGGATTATTTAAGTAAAAAAACAATTTCAGCAGTAGACGTAATGCCTGTATCGCTGGGGACAAACATTTAAACCGTTGTTTAAATGTTTGTACCAGGACCTTGACAACATGTGTATGCGAAATTTCAGGCTGATAAGTAGTTAAAAATTTGTATTAATATAATGTGTTGTCCACAGATCCACGGTCAGTCGGAGGCGTTCTGGATCCTCGTAGAAGACGTGGATTCGGAGGTAGTTCTGCACCACGAGTACTTCCTGCTCAAGGAGAAGTACTGCCGGGATGAGCATCACGTCAAACTGTTTGTGCCGGTCTTCGAGCCGCTGCCGCCGCAGTACTTCCTTAGACTCGTGTCGGACAGGTCAGTGGGGATACCTGGAAACTACACTGCCATCATAAGAGATTTTTTATTAAATTATGATTTTACCTAAGTGGAATCAGTAAGAGCGATAATTAACTATTTAATACGCATATAACTTCGAAAAGTCAGAGATGTTCGCCTTGGGATCGAACTCGAACGGTCTCCCAATAGGCTATAGCGTCTTCTAAGACTTTTAAAAGTAATTTTGTAATTTCTATAATGTGGTATTTGTGTAAGCACATTTTTAGACCTACACTATTCTTAAGTAATTTAGCTATTTTTCTTAAGCATCAACCCTGTGGAAAGTAAAACAACAGTGATTGAATTTCGAATTTTTGTCGGCCTCTATGGCGTAGTGGTTAGTGTAACCGACTGCCACGCCTGAGGTCGCGGGTTCGATTCCCGCACAAGTCAAATATTTGTGTGCATGAACATGAATGTTTGTCTTGGTCTGGGTGTTTCTATGTATAATATGTATGTATTTACAAAAAAAAAGTATATATGTAGGTATGTTTATCCATTGTCTAGTACCCATAGTACAAGCTCTGCTTAGTTTGGGCTAGATGGTGTTGTGTGTATGTGGTAGAATATTATTATTATTATTATTTGAGTCCGTGACAGACAAATCAACATTGATGTTTTACACAGATGGATAGCAGCCGAAACTCAACTGCCAGTGTCGTTCCGCCACCTCATCTTGCCGGAGAAGAACCTGCCACCCACTGAGCTATTGGATCTTCAACCACTGCCCATATCGGCTCTCCGTGATCCAAAGTATGAGGAATTGTACAACGAGACCTTCCCACAATTCAATCCCGTTCAGACTCAGGTAATAGTTCATTCCGAACTTTACAAAGCATATTAGATAATAGTATTGTTAGGAATCGGATGTGAAACAGCTTAAAAAAATAACAGCCGCACTTTAACCTTTAAATAATCATTGACTTATTCAAGAAACGCATTAACAAATAAAGTAAGAAATAATTGATATCACCCAACAGCGATCACACAGCACGTCCGTTCCGTCCGCCGCTCGATGTCAAAGTGAGTCATTGCGCGCCGAGCGCGCTTTTATAGCACGCTCGATCGGATGATTCGTGACGTTACTTGTTTACGTCGCATTCCGCAACTAACAGTATATAATATTGGCCTTGTATAAAATCAGTATTTATTAAGGATCTTATCGCTTTCCTCCAACTCTAGGGGCTGACTTTTGACTGACTTTAGCCGCCTTGGTCTTAGGTTGTGCCTTTGCTTTTGCTGGTGCAGCTGTGGCTTCTTTGCCGCCTTTGTGGATTTCTTCTGTTCCTTGGCAGCCTTGATAGCTTGTTCTCTTTGAGCCTTGCGCACTTCAGGCTTCATGTTACGCTTAGCCATGATATCGCTAAGTGAAGCACCAACAATAGCACGCTGGTACTTCTGGGTCCACCTGGTGCGCTTTAGCCTATTTTTCTTCTTGACCCTTCTAGAACTTGCGCCTTTAGAGGGCAGTCCATGTTACTTTACGAGGATTCCTCCTCATAAGATGAGCAGCTTCACATTTTGAGTTCAGGAATGTGAAGGTCTTGCCATCCACCTTAACCATGGTTTTGCCATGGCCAGTATAGATTGTAACTACTGTACGCGCAAAGTCCGATCTTCATTTTGACTTGTCGAAATGAAAAAGGAATAGGAAGGTATCAAACTGTCCTACTGCCTGGCACGGGCCTCTTTTCAATGTGAGGAAGGTTATGCCATAGTCCACCATGCTGGCCCAGTGTGGGTTGTCAGACTTCACATATCTTCGAGAATATTATGTAGAACTCTCAGAGTTGCTGGTTTCCTCACGATGTTTTCCTTCACCGATAACGCAAGCGATAATTAACTATTTAATACGCACATAATTTGGAAAGGCTAGTGAGTGTAGTGGATATTCACATGAGAACTTAACGAGTTGCTGCCCAATGGTCTACCACCATATTATTATTGAATTATTTGTTTGGTCCAATAAGCTATTTGACAGTATGAAAAATGACTTATTCATTGCCATCACGCTACGACCCTCGGGGGCGGCGCAGTAACCATAAACGCGAATGAAACCGCGGGCACATCAATTATTAATAAGGATGTGATATCTAAATAAGATTCGTTTTTAGCCGAAACTTATTTAGACCGAGATTGGATTATCAGTTTCGTTTCCGGTTTTGGTTGGACACAAATTATTATTAATAAGTATGTGATTATTTGGCCGAAACCGAAACTAATTTAGACCGAAGCCGAGGTTTAAATATCGGGCTCGACTGCAAATCCTGTTTTAGTCTGACAATAATTATTATCAATAAGTATCTGATATAAGCGTTTGGCCGAAACCGAAACTTATTTAGACCGAGGCCGAATTTTTAGTTTCGGCCTTGGCTGCAAATCTTGTTTTAGTCGGATAGTATATTAATAAGAATTTAGCCGCAACCGAAACTTATTTAGACCGAGGCTGAATTTTCAGTTTCGGCTGCATATCCTGCTTTGGCCGAACACTAATATTAAATATGTGATATTGTGCCGTGTGCAGGTGTTCAACGCAGTATACAACTCGGACGACAACGTGTTCGTGGGCGCGCCCTCGGGTTCGGGCAAGTCCGTGATCGCCGAGCTGGCGCTGCTGCGGCTGCTGGCGCACAGCCCGGGCGCGCGCGCCGTGTACGTGCTGCCCAAGGATGCGCTCGCAGACATCGTGTTCGCCGACTGGTACCACAAGTTCGGCAACAACTTCCATCACAAGGTACGTACTATAATATCAACCCTGTATATAGACTGTCCCACTGCTGGCCACGGGTCTCTAGTCAATCTGAGAAGGGTTAAGCCATAGTCCACAACGCTATTCCAAAGCGGGTTGACTGACTTCAGACATACAGGTTTCCTCACGATGCATTTACATTTGAAATCCCAAAAATTAATACGTATTTATCTCTGACGTTGTCACTCGGAACAGGCCACAAGGCGTAAACGCTTTCAATAGAATATCAGGGAGTGATTCTCTAACAACACTAACTTTAATTTGACAGCTGTTCACAAACATTTTTACTTATGCTTTGACCCATTCCCCTCAGAGGGGCGGGCGGAAGGGTTATGTCGGACTCACCCGGTGTTTGAATGCCTAGATAATTCTTTTTTTTTGCTCGTCAAAATGACCAAACTCACCTGATGGTAAGCAGTCGTGTGGTCTAAGAGCAGTGGCCTCCACATCGCCCCCACAGTAGCCGAGGCGATGTTGAGGTCTCTACTTTGACGGCCTGAGAAGATGCTTTTTCACGCCCCGCTTAAAGAACCCAGGATTGAAGGAAGAAGGAAACACGTGCCTTGGCAGAGAATTGGCCTTGGTCGTTCGGCAGAGGTATGAGGACCCAAACTTTTTACGTGGCGCATAAGGATAGGCGAGTGAGTCGAGTGCGCAACGTCCCTACTTTTTGTATTTTATATTTTATTATAACAGTCTATTGCTACAAAATAGTTTAATTAAAACGCACACAACCCAGCCAAAGAACAACAGCCAAGAAACTGGATCTAGGCATTCAAACACCCGGAAAAAGATGGAGATATCCCGGTAATACCGACTAAACCTACTACGTTGTTCCTTCTTACAAACTATGGTGGGGCGCAAGGATCACTCGCGCATCCATCCTGCACCTACGGTTTAAGATTTTTATTTTCTCATAAGAATTCACAAAAATTCACTAATTGAGAAACAATTTTTCGACAACATAAGTTTAAAAGAGTGTACAGAAACATAATTAATTATTACTAAATTAAAAGTAAACAACAAAAGAACGCAACATAAAAATTATTATAACTAAATGCTACGAAGTGGGTATATTGCAAACAAATTCTATCTAAACCGTCACCTAACTATACAAATCTAAAGCGTCAGCAGTGTCGCTACACTGCCGTTGGTATTATAAAAAAGTTGTTGTATTTGTAGGTGGTACAACTGACTGGTGAAACAGCGACGGATCACAAGCTACTGAACAAGGGTCAGATTATCATCACGACAGCCGACAAATGGGATATACTGTCTAGGAGGTAAGCGAATCATATAGTCTTCTTCTTCTCGTGTGGTTAGTGACCAACCTGTTGTCAAGAGTTGTTCAAGCCGCCCGTAGACCTTTGACACGGCTTAACGACTGCTGTCAATTTGACAACAACCGGAACCGACTTTCTACGTGCCCTCCGAAGCACGGAGACGCTCAGATGAAATACCACTAAGCGGTCACCTATCTATAGACTGGCCGCACCCAACGTTGCTTAACCTCGCTAATCGTTTACCGATCAGTGAGTGTAACTGGTTATTGTTACGTGCGGGGTTCGAGTGATAAGAATTTTTATAATATTATCGACTAAAACACGTTTTATTTTAACACACAATCAAATTTAAAACGCTACACACACTATGCTACACTTTTCCACTCTAACTGCTTCAAACTCTGTGGTATTTTCGCTTCCGTTCCCTTCGATGAACACTTGACCGCTTACGATTGTAAATCCGACTCGGCAGTGCCCGTGCACCGTCTAATATACGCGATTCAAGCGTTACTGGAATTTTCTAGAGGCGCCATACCCGGTATGTAACAGTACGAAGATTCGAGAAAGTTCTAGCACTCTCTCTACTCTTCGCGTACTGACAAGCTACGTAGTTCAGTAAGACGTCAATAGATGGTGCTGTAATAAATTATTAGAAGGACCTGCTGAGTCTTCCCCACAGTGCCGAGAGATGGCACTGGCTGTAACAATATTCATTCTAACTAATATTATAAATGCGTAAGTAAGTTTGTTTGTTTGTTTGTTTGTTACGCTTGCATGCCTTAACTATTCGTCCGATCTTCATGACATTTCGCATACACATTGTTTTCCATCTGAAAAAATAAAACTGTTATTAACCTAACCTAATTTTACGTGAGCGATGCCGCTGGCAAAATCTATTAATACATATAATAATAATATCAGCCCTGTATTAAACTATCCCACTGCTGGGCACGGGCCTCTTCTCATTGTGAGATGGGTTAGGCCCTAGTCCACCACGTTGGCCTAGTGCGGGTTGGCAGACTTCACATATCTTCGAGAACATTATGGAGAATTCTCAGACATGCAGGTTTCCTCACGATGTTTTCCTTCACCGTTAAAGCAAGCGATAATAGACTATTTCCGTATCCGTCTTAGATAATGTTAGTCGCTGTGACTGAAATTTGGCCTGAAAGACTTTATTTCTTTAATAATAGTTTTTGCCCGCGCCTTTACTTGCGTTACTCTAGACTTTGTCAATAAATTTCTATCCCTTGGGAATAATAATATTCTACCACATACACACAACACCATCTAGCCCAAACTAAGCAGAGCTTGTACTATGGGTACTAGACAATGGATAAACATACATATATTATTTTTTTTGTAAATACATGCATATTATATATAGAAACACCCAGACCAAGACAAACATCCATGTTCACGCACACAAATGTTTGACTTGTGCGGGAATCGAACCCGCGACCTCAGGCGTGGCAGTCGGTTACACTAACCACTACGCCATCGAAGCCGACCTATATATAATAGTATTTTTTTCTGGATGAAAGGTACTCTTTGTCCTTTCCTGTACCCCTGACAACGTATTCCGATTTCATGATGATCGGTCGAGTAGGTAAGGCGTGAAAGCATAACAAACAAACTTATATTCGCATTTATAATATTAGTTAAGATTATATATTCTGAATCGAGCATTTAAGTAATACTGATCTTTTGAACTTATAGGAAAGTATGTATGTGTGTATGCTATGGATCTCAATATAAGTGTATATTTTCAGATGGAAAGTCCGCAAGAGTGTTCAAAGCGTGTCTTTGTTCATCGTGGACTCGTTACAACTGTTGGGCGGCGAGGAAGGACCTGTTTTAGAAGTGGTTTGCTCCAGGATGCGGTATATTTCCTCACAGATCGGTAAGTAGCGACAATTCAATGTATGTACTATCGACTCCAGCGACGGATGACCACTCCTAAGGTTAAAATCGCATAGCAGGCCAACACTACCCGTACCTGTGACACGCCCCTTTGTTTGTTTGAGTTTTTTTACACTTTACATTTGTTTACTGATTCTAAGGCGATACAAAATCAACTGGTCAACATGTGCAAGCAAAAATTTTTCTGAAATGGTCGTCCGTCGCTGGAGCCGATAGTACATTATATATATATTTCCTTTTTTGTTTTTGAAAATGGCAATTCTTACACATGCAGTAATCCACCTATAATATCTGCCGTATTTATCTTATCTTATGTGGGGGCCAGTCAGTGCAGACCGACGACACTTCGACCCAGTGGGATCTTTTGTGTCGACACTCTCCCAATAACGACTGCCATAGATGTTCATGGCAGCCGGGACCGACGGCTTAACGTGCTCTCCGAGTCACGGAGCAGGCGATAATTGTCAATCAATACGCACATAATTTCGAAAAGTCATACAACTTCCGAAAGTCAGAGGTGCGCGACGTGGGCTCGCACCCGAGACCCTCTGCCAATGCAGACTGCAATCAGTCTGTTGGTATCCCCACTGAGCAATTGCTGCTATATAAGAATAATCCTTACTAATCCTTACTAATATCATAAATTCGAAAGTAACTCTGTCTGTCTATCTGTTACCTTTTCAAGGCTAAACCATTCAACCGATTTAGATGAAATTTGTACAGATATCGTTTAAAACCTGAGAAAGGACATAGGCTACTTTTTATTTATGTAGGTACCACGCGGGCGTAGCCGCGCGCAAAAGCTAGTATATATATATATATATTTTCTGTTCCGCAGGTCGTCAGATCCGTATCGTAGCGCTGTCGCTCCCCCTAGCGGACGCCAGAGACGTGTCTCAGTGGCTCGGCTGCAACCCCAACGCGTGCTTCAACTTCCACCCCAGCGTCAGACCTCTACCCCTCGAACTGCATATACAGGTACTATTTTATTTCTTTACTTGTTTTTCTTGTTCGAGATTATTCGAGATTATTCTCACCCACAGGCTTAGAAAGAGGTTTAGAAATTAAACATATTATTTTAACCTTTTGACCGCCATAGTCATGTATATATGACGAAGCAAAATGTATCCAGCACGCTACGGTCACGAATACATGACAAACTTTTAAACACTAATCCTAACTAATATTATAAAAGCGAAAATGAGTTTGTTTGTTTGTTACCTTTTCACGCCTAAACCACTGAACCGATCATCCTGAAATTTTGCATATACATTGTCAGATGTACAGAAACGGACATAGGCTACCTTTCATCCCGAAAAAAATTACTGTTCCCGAGGAAAACAACAATAACGTTCTTATGATAATAGATGGCGCCACGTGTCTTTCGAATCATGATTGAATTATATAACTGCTTGTAATAATATTATTACAAGCAGAGTACAACCCGAATTGATTGTCAAATTCTAAATTAACGCGAGCGAAGCCGCGGGCAAAAGCTAGTAAATCTTATAAAAAAGAATAACTTTGGTATCATGCCAAGTACACCCTGACTCGGAACAATAATTTGTGGATTGTGTGATCCACAAATGAATATTCCAAGTCAGAATATAGATAGCATCCATTAATTGTATGCTTGCACAGTCCAACACGACAATAATAATTGAGCCTTAGTGTGAAAGATTTTAAAAACCAAACGAAAGTCATATATTAATAATATAATAATATTCTACCACATATACACAACACTATTTAGCACAAACTAAGCAGAGCTTGTACTAGGGTACTAGACAATGGATAAACATACATATTTACTTTCTTTTTTGTAAATTCATACATTTTATACATAGAAACACCCAGACCAAGACAAACATCCATGTTCATGCACACAAATGTTTGACTTGTGCGGAAATCGAACCCGCGACCTCATGCGTGGCAGTCGATTACACTAACCACTACGACATCGAGGCCGACAATACCCTGCTATATGGCTATGTGATTTATTTATTTATTCATTCATAGGTTCACCTACAATTGTTAGGTAATTAGGTTAAAAACAAATAAGGTATGGGTGCACAATATCAATCGGCAAACACAGCATTTACGGAAAACATTCGGATTTAAGTATTAGCACAGATCAGATTATAAGAAATGTTACAATATTTCAGTGAAAATTGGTAATAAAAATAAAATTAATCACACAGCCAACAAACAGTAATATACAGGGTGTGTCGTAAATAGTGGTCCAGAGTAAAGGAGTCGATACACTGTATTCTTATGTATCACATACCGAAATTTTAACCATTTTCAGTTAAGGGTCTCCCAACAAAAAATAAAAGTTCTTTTTTAAAATTTCTGCACTTTGCTTCACGAATTTGGCTGTCATTTCAACAAATATCAATATTTTTTAATTCTGTTTTTTTATTATTACTCTTGAATATGTGTACTATCATATCCAAACCCTTTTTTTATGTTTTAAAGTCAAAGGTACTTAAAGAAATTAATCTGTTTCCAATTTCAATACTCATTTTCAGCAAATCATATGACTTTAGGGGCATAAAAAAAATGGTTAAAATTTCGGTATGTGATACATAAGAATACAGTGTATCGACTCCTTTACTCTGGACCACTATTTACGACACACCCTGTATATAGCCTACAGTTTATAAAACATAATAAATAGTTAACACAGTTTAATTTAATTTAATTAGTTAACTAATAGTAATTAGTTCTGTTGTGAACCTGGCTCTTAAATTTATAAAGACTGGTACTAAGCATATCAACTTGTTTGTCGAACTTATTATAAAGTCTGCTTGGTCTTGGTATTGGGGAGTTGAAGCCGAGGACTGTTGTACGTGATGGTGCATATAATAGAATAAATAGTGATAGAATATTATTATTATTATATTATCTATACTAATATTATAAAGCTGAAGAGTTTGTTTGTTTGTTTGTTTACTTGAACGCGCTAATCTCAGGAACTACTGGTCCGATTTGAAAAATTATTTCAGTGTTGGATAGCCTATTTATCGAGGAAGGCTATAGGCTATATAACATCACGCTACGACCCACGGGGGCGGCGCAGTAACGATAAACGCGGGTGAAACCGCGGGAACATCTAGTAGTCTATACGTGTGATCTCCTTTCCATAATTTCCATTGCCTTCCCATCCTTCTACAACACCAAATTAAAAAGGACGAAGGCGTTTTCCTATTCCTTTCGTTAAACATCCAAATTTCGCAGTCATATTAGGCTTGGCTCCAAAAATATGTTCATCCATTAAAGATAATTTAATAAATAGTATTGATATAACTATGTATCGTTGACAAAGATAGTTTAGCGATAATACGACACTTAATTCATAATTCATTTATTCGTATGCTTTTATGGGTGTACATTTGCAGATGTTATGGCTAATACATTTATAGATTCTCCACATTCCACCATTAGGCATGCAACATCGAGTACATTTCCTTCAACATTTTTCATCAAATTCTCCTGCACTAATCATAACAGACATTACTAACACTGAAATCACAAGAGTTTATTAAATCTTTGCATAAAATTGTTACAAACAGTTTCGTGTTATGTAGTCTACTGTAGTGAAAGATAATATATATATTTTAAACATTAATTATTTATATTATTATTATTTATTTTGTCGGCCTCGATGGCGTAGTGGTTAGTGTAACCGACTGCCACGCCTGAGGTCGCGGGTTCGTATCCCGCACAAGTCAAACATTGGTGTGCATAAACATGGATGTTTGTCTTGGTCTGGGTGTTTCTATATATAATATGTATGTATTTACAAAAAAAAAGTATATATGTATGTTTATCCATTATCTAGAACCCATAGTACAAGCTCTGTTTAGTTTGGGCTAGATGGTGTTGTGTGTATGTGGTAGAATATTATTATTATTATTTTGGTTGGTTTAATTTGTTTTTTCTCGAAATAAAATTCGGTATTTAATGAAAACCACGGGTCTAGGCCAAGTGGGGTTCATTTGGGGCATTATTTATTAAAAGGGGCTCGTCCTGCAAACACTTACGAACTATACGGCAAGTATTGAGTATAGCGGCCTTCTGCATAGTGATGTAAAGTTTGGTGGGTAGCTCTATCTGTCGTAAATAGTGAAGGTGTTTGGGTATATTATTATTATTATTATATTAAATTATTTAAACATGCTCTATATAGTTATAATTGAAGTTCACGTGAAACAATTATTTGATTTCATAGTACGAGGGCGGGGAACTTCGTGACCTCGACGTCACATCAAGAGAATCATTTGAAGAGAATTGATACTATCGTTAAAGGGCAGTCTTTCGGAAGCTGCGAATAGTTCGGACCACCCAAATTATATAGCTGGTTCACTCGACTCAAATCGTAATTACTATAGTGTACCGAAGTCTTATTGCTATATATTAGACCTGTATCAGGCTAAACCAAATGCAATCCGCGTTGCTGAAAACTGGTCCAAAATTATATGAAACTAGCTTTTGCGCGCTGCTCCGCCCGCGTGGTACTTACATGAATATAAAGTAGCCTATGTCCTTCCCCAGATTTTAAACTATATCTGTACTAAATTTCATCTAAATCGGTTGAGTGGTATAGCCGTGCAAAGGTGACAGACAGACAGACAGAGTTACTTTCGAATTTATAATATTAGTAAGGATGTGTTGCCATCGACACGATAAGTAAGTATTGCTATAAAATAAAATGATTGTGAAAAGTGTATGGTATGGAATCTACACCATGAACTCTCTACCAAAGAATCCTACCGAAGACGGCTGTGCCGCTAAATTATTACACCTGCCGTTATACGTATATTTGTCGGCAGGGCTTCAACATATCCCATGCGGCGTCCCGCCTAGCGGCCATGACGAAGCCGATATACAACGCAGTACTGCGTTTCGCCGGCGTCAAACCGTGCGCCGTGTTCGTGCCCTCGCGCCGCCACTCGCGCCTCCTGGCCGCCGACCTGCTGGCGCTGGCTGCCGCGCACGGCCGCCCCACCAGGTTCCTGCGGGCCCGGCCCGACATGATACAGCCCTTCCTGAAGAGGGTGCAGGACAAGGTACGTACACTCTCACCTGCTGGCGCTAGCCGCTACAAGATTATAGAAAGAATAATAAACACCAACCAAAATAAACTTATTTCTATACTAATATTATAAAGCTAAAGAGTTTGTTTGGTTGCGACAGATGCTGAAGGAGACGCTGGCGGCGGGCGTGGCGTACCTGCACGAGGGCGTGGAGCCGGCGGACCGGCGCCTGGTGCAGCAGCTGCTGGAGTCGGGCGCCGTGCAGCTCTGCGTCGTGGCGGCCGAGCTCGCCTGGGGCTTCGCCGCGCACGTGCACACCGTCATCGTCGCCGACACGCACACGTAAGCACCCTCTACATACATGCTTCATTATAGCCTTCCTTGATAAATAGTCCATTTATCAAACTTTTTTTTTTACTTGGAATGCATGGACGCATACCCCTCCGCGGGGGCGGGCGGAGGGGTTATGTCGGACTTATCGGGGTAAAGAAAGATGTTGAAATGATGATATTAGACATCCCAGAATACCACGTTATACCACGGTGTTCCTCGACAAAACCGTAATCGGCGGAGTCGCGCGAATCACTTGAACATGCGATCGCGACCCCCGCCGAGGTTTCGGCCCGCGCCGTATGAAACGGCAGGCCAACACGATAAGACCTTTGGTCACTTCTCACCCATTTATCAATCTACTCCAACACTAAAATTATTTTTCAATTCGAACCAGTAGTTCTCGTTCTATTCAAACAACGAGCACACAGACAAGGAACAATTTTTTTCAATTATTTTTATTATACAACTAAGGTGGCAAACAAGCATACGGCCCACCTGATGGTAAGTGGTCACCGTAGCCTATGGACGCCTGCGACACCAGGGGCATCACTTGCGCGTTGCCAACCCTGTAGGAAAGGAAGTGGGGACGAGAAGGAGCGGGAAGAGGGCCTCCGGCACTCTCACTCACCGAACGAAAAACAACAGTAGAAATACGGGTATTTCACGTCGATATTCTGTGAGAGGGTAGCCCTTCCCCGGTCGAGCAGGCCCATTCATGCTTTTGTAGATCAGATAAAGTTTTGTTTGCTTTGTGTGGGATTCGAACCCACAAAACTCGGCGCATTGGCAGTGGCGAGGCGTCTACTTCAACCACTAGCCTTTATCGCTCGCTTTAACGGTGAAGGAAAACATCGTGAGGAAACCTGCATGTCTGAAATTCTGAATAATGTTCTTGAAGATATGTGACGACTACCAACCCGCATCGGGCGTGGTGGACTATTGCCTAACCCTTATCGCTCTAAGGCCTTTGCCCAGCAGTGGGACAGTTTAATGCACGGCTGATATTATTATTCCTTTCGTTTCTCAGATACAACGGCAAGCTGCATGCTTACGAACAGTACCCAATAACGACAGTTCTACAAATGGTGGGACGCGCCTGTCGTCCCTTGGATGACGAGCATGCGGTCGCCGTACTGATGTGCGTCGCACATCACAAGACCTTCTTCACTAAGCTGCTGAATGACTGCCTACCCCTCGAGGTAATATCACGCTTACTTATATACTGGGTGTAAGAGATAATGTATCGAAAACTGAAATAGTAAATTGGCTATTATTCAGTGTTAAAAATTTTTGGAATTTTCTTCCGTAAAAATTTTATCTTTCTTTTGCACTTTTTCAATTTTCTGATCGTGTATCATAACATAATGCATAAACTATCCACTTTATTAAATGAAAATTAAAGAATACCACATTTTACTAAGATACAGCAATGTTTTTTTTTGTGTATATAATAATAATAATATAATAATATTCTACCACATACACACAACACCATCTAGCCCACACTAAGCAGAGCTTGTACTATGAGTACTAGACAATGGATAAACATACATATATACTTTTTTTTTTGTAAATACATACATATTATACATAGAAACACCCAGACCAAGACAAACATCCATGTTCATGCACACAAATGTTTGACTTGTGCGGGAATCGAACCCGCGACCTCAGGCGTGGTAGTCGGTTACACTAACCACTACGCCATCGAGGCCGACAAATATTCTTCACCATGGCAATCTGTCCTAAAACAATAAGCCACTGTTATCTAACTTCTGTCTGGTTTATATGTTATATATTCTATGAGAGAGCTTTCGTTAGTAATCGTAGTTCTCGTCTCTCTATGCGAATCTTGTGCTAAGACTGCGGATGTCATATCTTTTCAGCCTCAAGTGCTCTTGTAATACACGTGATTTAAACAAATCAGTTGTTCAACCAAACGAAAGAACTCTTCAGCTTTATATTTACTTATTTAAGGATTTTCAACAAAGGAATAAACAATAACATTACATTATAAAGCAATAGTACGATTCTCAGCGTGTATAGTCCCTCAATTATAGGAAACCACAGCTTGTAAATTATAAGTACAACTAAACTGAAAGAAATAAACATAAAAAACAACAAACACAACATTTTTAAACATAATATTCTGTCTCTAGGGTAAACATTGGAGAAAAGCAATAATAGCTAATTATAATTTTATAATACAATAAATGTACAAGTTTAATTATTAGGAAAAAAATATAATATTAGTATAGATTTCAATTAACTATATATATTTGTTTGTTTATCACAGAGTCACTTGGACCATAGGCTCCACGACCACATTAACGCGGAGATAGTGACGAAGACCATCGAGAACAAGCAGGATGCGGTCGACTACCTCACCTGGACCTTCCTCTATAGAAGACTCACGCAGAACCCCAACTACTACAACCTGCAGGGAGTCACGCACAGGTCAATACCATCTCATACTAGAGGCTAGATTACTGCCTATGTTATTTCTGGTTAAAGTAGCTTTCTAATGGATGCTCTTAAGGCGTGAAAACGTAACAAAGCAAAGGAGATGAGTCGATATAATCTAACCCATTAGTTCCCAAAGTGGTCTAGGTGGACCCCCAGGGGTTCCACGGGAGCCTTGACGGGGGTCTAAGTTAGCGCTAGAAAAAAATAGGGGGTCCTCAATTATTGGTAAATTCGATAGTAAAGAACTAAAATCTTGGCTTGACTTCAACTATCAATGTAGGCAGATAATATTTTAAGAAGCTCGGCGACCGAGCGACTGTTACTTATAAAACCTTGTATATTCCATATCCAGTAACAGTGGTCTCGAAAGAGAAGGACACAAAAAAAATATCAGCCCATAGAGATTTGATCAAATGTTTTAGAATATGGTAGAAATGTTGCTGCAAGGGGTCCACGGGAACCAGCTACATTTTGAAAGTGGTCTATGAGAAAAAAAGTCTGGGAACCTCTGATCTAACCTAACCAAATTTATATTATAAATGCGAATGTGAGTACCCTACCTGTACCCCTGACAACGTGTATACGAAATTCCATGATGATTGGTCCAGCAGTTAAATCGTGAAAACGTAACAAACAAACGAAGTCACATTCGCATTTTTAATAATATAATATAATAATAATAATATCACACACACACAACACCATCTAGCCCAAACTAAGCAGAGCTTGTACTATGGGTTCTAAACAATAGATAAACATACATATGTATATATATATGTGTCGGAACAGCAATATTATTAGTGGGACACTAGCGCCATCTAGTGACACAGAAAGGCGTTAGGACGGAACGCCAGCGCCATCTAGCGGCGCTAGACGGAGTCTACGAGGCGGCGCGAGGAGCGGACAAAGCTCAGTCTTCGCGTTACCGTCGACCAGTGCACACCTCGTAGGAACTGTCTCGCGTTTCATAGTGATAATAAGTGCTCTTAGTGAAGTAGTTGTTAGTTGAATTCGAACACAAGTTATCAGACTACCCACGTGTTTTCTATTGATTGAAACCAACATTTCCCACTGTACGCCCACGTGCTTTGATCCTATAAAATGGCTGGGACGGGATAAATGCTGCCACTCCGACATATATATTGTGTAAATACATACATATTATACATAGAAAAACCCAGACCAAGACAAAAATCTATGCTCATGCACACAAATGTTTGACTTGTGCGGGAATCGAACCCGCGACCTCAGGCGTCGCAGTCGGTTATACTAACCACTACGCCATCGAGGCCGACAATAATATATTAAGAAAGAAGGCATGGAAGCAGTACTTTCATAATAACCACAGTTTATTATATACACCACAGCTACTTACTTAAATTATTTTACACACAAGAGCAAATTACAATCAAAGGAAATATTTTTATGTAACAACATTAAAAATGGTTGCAAAATAAGGGAAAATTAATAATTAAATAATTTGAATGTAAGAAAAAGTGGGTTGTTATGTGAATATATCACCATCTCCCTCGGACAGTTGCATTTCAATAACGGTTACGTCATAGTTTGTATCGTGCATCCTTTTTCTGGTATGAACAAATCACCCCTACTAGCAGATTTGGAACGTTTCTTATTTATTATTAGATGTGCCCGCGGTTACACACGCGTTTATGGTTACTGTGCCACCCCTGTGGGTCGTAGCGTGATGTTATGTAGCCTATAGCCTTCCTCGATAAATGAGCTATCCAACACTAAAAGAATTTTTCAATTCAGACCAGTAGGTTCTGAGATTAGCGCGTTCAACCAAATAAACAAAAAATCAGTTTTATAATTTTAGTATAGATTTAGTAGATTGCCAAAACTCTTTGTATTAGAGTTTGGATAATGTAAGTTGTAAGAGCCAGTTAGCCCATTACATGCACAATAGTTCAGTTGATGGTTGATTTAATTACGTAAAGAGAGATTATCCAAGTTAATATTTACTAGCTTTTGCGCGCGACTCCGCCCGCGTGGTACCTACATCAATAAAAAGTAACCTATGTCCTTCCCCGGGTTTTAAACTATATCTGTACCAAATTTCATCTAAATCGGTTGAGTGGTTTAGCTGTGAAAAGGTAACAGATAGACAAACAGACAAAGTTACTTTCGAATTTATAATATTAGCAAGAATTATGTTGAAAGTAAAAAGTTTATTCACGTTAAGTTTACAAGGTTTATGTGCAAGTCTTTCTTTGAGTATTTGACCTAAATAATAAAGACTAAGTCATCTGCCCTATTGATCTTTTTATCATCGATGCTAGATGAACTATAACAAGCATTTCTCCCACAGACACCTGTCAGATCACCTCTCAGAGCTGGTGGAGACAACCCTCACAGACCTGGAACAGTCCAAGTGCATCGCCATTGAAGACGACATGGATGTACAGCCGCTGAACCTGGGAATGATCGCTTCGTACTACTACATCAATTACACCACTATAGGTAAGTACCTCGCTTTCCTATCCAGAACAACGCGTGCTGGGCTCAGATACCATCCTTACACGGTAGAGTCGATTAGAGCGCGCACCAACAAGTTTGGGTCCTCATACCTCTGTCGAACGATCAAGGTGTAGTGAAAACTATGATTGCGTGTTCAAAACGCTTATTTATTTGATCATCGAGAGAGTATTTATAATACAATATTAATAACCCTTGGGAGCAATACCTTTTTCTGGATGAAAGGTACCCTATGTCCTTTTCTGTCTCTGATAACGTGTATGCGAAAGGGTAATGCCTATTCTCCATAGTGTCTCGGGCCAAAGATGGACATCAAAAATTAATTTAAAAATTGAGTGTTTTAAGATCTTAACAGTATTACATATCTAAAAAATATATTCAAATTGACGCCACTATTTTAGAAATACCTATAAAAAGAAATGTATTGAGGTTCTATGCGAAAATGTGTCTGGCTGTGAGATAATTCAAAAATATCTCTTTTCTCAATGCTCTATTATTTAATTATGATAGGAGGTGTGTTTGTAATATATTTTTATCAAGTTATACTTAATAGGGTATGAAAAAAAACCACATTTGTTATATTTTATTTGTTATTCCAATTGCACATACAGGTACATGGGTTGTTAAGTACTTAATAGTTAGGCAACACTGTATTTTGCCTTGCGGCATGCAATTACACATAATACTTAAAACTAATTAATCTAATAATAACAAACAAACTGTACTTTATTAAATAACCTATTTTAAACGTCTATATTCTCTTCATTGTCATATACTATTAACAAATCATCTAGAAAAGGCGCAGGAGAACATATATTGGACTCATATCTTGCTTGTCTTACTCTTTTTAACTATGTATTTTTTTTTTTATTGCGGTGGCATCAATTTGTTTAAAAGTAAATATTTTTTACGACAAAATCAACTGGCATGTATTTTTTCTCTAACCTCTTGTCCACTTGTGGCCTCAGATGGGCGTTCCTCTTTCAAGATGATCGGTGGAGTTGTTAAAGCGTAAAAGCGTATTGAAATATTTTTTTTTTCTTTTTGAGGAGAGATCTCTTGCACTAGGTATTATTCATTATACAGGACAAAAAAATATGTGATCTACAAATAGTTGTTCCAATCCGAGTGCGCACGTTGCGCCGTTGGTCCTACGCCTGATCTCTCTCCGGTCGTGTCGGATTACCGTCCCATCGGATCGTGACGGTTAGGGAACAGAGAGTGCACTTGTATTTGCGCACGCGCTTGTGCACTATAATATCCCCTGCGCAGATGGCCAGTCTCCGTTAATATTATCTGACGTGACCATTGCCTGGAGGCCATTTTTATTATTTCCATTGTTGCGCTGCCTTAAAATATTATAATTTATTGAAATTAAACTACTATATACGGATTTTATCCCGTTATTTATTTGACACTTTATTACAACATTTTGAAAACTTTGTAATAAAGTAAATTTTGAAAAAACCGTGACCATGGCTGCTGAAAAGCAACCGAAACGTCGGGGAAAGTGTAAACATAAATATAAATAGTATAATAGTATAGTAATAGTATAAATAATTTTAATAGATTCAATAATTTAATTAGCTTAAACATTACTAAAGATTAATAGTAATAGTAGTGTAACAGTTTTCAACATTTTGTAACGCGATAAAATCCGTATATAGTAGTTTAATTTCAATGAATAATATTCGCGTAAACAGAAGACAATATTATTATAATTTATGTTTACTTTACTCACAGAACTGTTCAGTCTATCGTTAACAAACAAGACCAAGATCCGCGGTCTACTGGAGATCATATCGTCGGCAGCGGAGTACTCTGAACTCAGCATCAGACATCGCGAGGAGAATATCATCAAAGCTTTAGCTGCCAAGTGAGTTTAATAATATGTAAATTTATATTTCTGGAAGCTTGTTAATAGCAACATTAATTACACATTGTAACTATATTCTAGAATATAAGCCTGCATTAAAAAAAAAATTGTAATCAAGTATTTCTGTGAAGCCCGAAATAAATGATTATTATTATTATGTATATTCAATATAAATAAAAATCAATTGCCATATGTATCGGACGGAGCATCACTTAAGAACGGCTCTACCCATTTGGCTGTTTTTTTTAATTTTGTTGTGTTTGTAATTGCCAGAACAAGGTTTGTATGAACGAACATTTGCGAAAAAACCGCAGGAAATGTCGAAAATTGAAATGAAAGAAAATATGTTTTATATCACAATAAAAGTTTATTGATGTTTTGATTTCGAATTTAAGTACGTGAAATGTAATTTTGCATAAATTGACAGGACAACGACTGTCGATTCAGCTAGTTTAATAGATATCAATAAACTTTTATACGATTTCTATTTTAAACTAGTTTTCACCCGCGGCTTCGCTCGCGTAAATGTAGGTTAGGTTAGATTAGGTTTGCAACAGTTATTTTTCTGGATGAAAGGTATCCTATGTGCTATTCTGTACCCCTGACAACGTGTATCCAAAATTTCATGTTGATCGGTTGAGTAGTTAAGGCGTGAAAGCGTAACAAACAAACAAACAAACTAACAAACTCATTTTCGCATTTATAATATTAGTAAGGATTATATCGCCTAGTTTCTGCCCGTATTCGTTTGTTCAATTTGCCATAATTATATATATGATGGTTGATGTTTTTGTTAATTTAACAAACCATAGTGACCTAAATACAAGCAAGCACGACTTGTGAATCGAACCAGCGCTACGGAAACAGTCATCTTAGTGTAACCGACTGTCACGCCTGAGGTCGCGGGTTCGATTCCCGCACAAGTCAAACATTTGTGTGCATGAAAATTGATGTTTGTCTTGGTCTGAGTGTTTCTATGTATAATATATATGTATTTACAAAAAAAAGTATATATGTATGTTTATCCATTGTCTAGTACCCATAGTACAAGCTCTGCTTAGTTTGGCTAGATGGTATTGTATGCATGTGGTAGAATATTATTATATTATTACGTAAAATTAGATGGTCGACTTAATATACTGACTCTCGAGCGTCTTGTTTGTAAGTCGGCTGAATGTTCATTGTATACAGTCGCCTGACTTGCTTCCCACTGAACGCACGTGTTAGCGTATACCATTAGTTCCCAAAGTGTTTCTATGTATAATATATACGGTTAAAGACATTTATTTTCTCAAAAGATTTACAATCAATTACAGAGAAAATACAATAAAGAATTACAAATGTAATTACTAAGTCACAGGCCGATCATCGTATTGTTAGTAATAAATGATAATATGTAGGTATATTTAGAAAAAGTGTTCATTTTAGCGCGACCGCGCATCGGGACTCAGGTGAACGTTTGTTAGTACAATACAAACCCATGTTTATTAAGGACTATGACACAGTGATAATAGTATGTACTCAGCATGAATTATTATTTACGATGTATTTTTTTTATATTTTTTTTTATATTATATTATTATATATATGTATTTACAAAAAAAAAAGTATATTATAATTGTATGTTTATCCATTGTCTAGTACCCATAGTACAAGCTCTGCTTAGTTTGGGCTAGATGGTGTTGTGTGTATGTGGTAGAATATTATTATTATTAATTAAATCTTTTATACCAACAGAATCCCCCACAAGCCGACGGCTCCGTCCGGTGGCTCAGTGAAGTACAACGACCCGCACGTCAAGGCACACGTGTTACTGCAGGTCCACCTCTCGCGCATGCAACTGCCGGCGGAACTGCAGGCAGACACCGCGCTCGTGCTCACTAAGGTACGTGCTCATCTGCACGGATGACGCAGTGGTTTGAATCACTGTTATTGTGCAGAGTATCGGTTTGATACTAACACGAAAAAAGAAACTAAGTTTTAGGTACACGTGTCTGTTTCCGTTTTACATACATATAGATTCACGTCTGTTTCCCAGAGGGGTAGGCAGAGACTACGGATTTCCATTTGCTACGATCCTGACACACTTCTCTGGCTTCATTCACTTTCATCACACTCCTCATACACGCCCGTCGGTTCAAGGAGCTCTTAACCTGGCCTTTGTCCAGAACAAAGTTTCCGTTTTAGTATGCAGTTATTTTTAATTATTCTTATTTTTTTTCTGCGGTGATGGCTTACTGGTTTAAATGGTGGTCTCAACGCTATCACTGCGCTGAGTTTAGTTCCTTTGATTTACACACAGGACAAAAAAAAAAATGATTTCGCAAATAGTTTTGTACGTTCGTTGTTTAAATGGTTGTGAAGTCCCTCGCGACATAGACATTGATAATAGTAAGGGAGATATCTATAAAAAGTATTGGCTGCCTTGACTGAAATTCGGTTTATATAATACTAAATTTTGCCCGCGGCTTCGCTTGCGTAAATGTAGATTAGGTTATGTTAATAACAGTACTTTTTCTTGATGAAAGTTACCCTCTATCCTTTTTTTTCCCCTGACAACGTGTATATGAAATTTCATAATGATCAGTCAAGTAGTTAAGGCGTGAAATTGTAAAACAAACGAACTCACATTGGCATTTATGTATATATTACTAGCTTTCACCCGCGGCTTCGCTCGCGTAAATGTAGGTTAGGTTAGGTTAGGTTTGCAACAGTTCTTTTTTCTGGATGAAAGGTACCCTATGTCCTATTCTGTACCCCTGACAACGTGTATGCAAAATTTCATGTTGATCGGTTGAGTAGTTAAGGCGTGAAAGCGTAACAAACAAACAAACTCATTTTCGCATTTATAATATTAGTAAGGATTAGTTAGGATCATCAAATAACTTTACAATGTTGTACATTATCCAAACTAGACAAGCCAGCCCTGTGGGTGCCTGTTACGATTACATTTTTTGCTATACATCATCTATGGTATAAGAGCTGTATCATAAAAAAGAAAACATAATAATAATGAAATCCAGAAACAATTCAAATTAAATCATAGTAAAACTATGCAAATTGTCAAGGAACATTAAAATGTTAATTGTAAAAAAATAAGCACGTATAATTAATGTCATTACAATTTAAAAGAAATACACATATAATAACATTATGTTCACAAAAAACATAATGAAATAAAATAATTGGGAACAGAGGAACACTTCACGTACCCTCGGATTCGGAACGCTTCTGAATAGGGACAGCCACGACGTGGAACCCGGGCGTACTACAACTTGCAGTATTCCGCTTAGAACACAAGACCAACGTTGAACGTTGCCAAACGGTCCTATAATGATGAACGTCCATTCACTCTAACTATAGAAAAATTCACCTCTTTTCATTTCAAAACTCATTCTTGAAATAACCGTGGAGGTTTACGATTGCTTCAATATGATTTAATAGACCTAAAATGTTACTTCTAATTCCGTAAGCTTCAAGATTGTCAAATAATATCTTCTTGAGTGTCAAGGGGAAATACGGAAAAATAATAAAAAATTCATTGTGCAAACAATATCCAAACGGACAAACGTATGTCCGCTCGACACTTGACTCATTAACGAGTCAAGTGTGGAGCGGACCTACGTTTGTCTGTGTTTTTTTAATGACTTATTTTTTGCGGACAGACGTATGTCCGCTCGACAGTTGACGGGATATACCGTGGTCCACATAATCAAAGCCTTATGCGAGGGTACTGAAGATTGGACATATTGGATTAGGACATTTACCATATCATTATTTAAAAATCATATATGGCTTCTCCAAGAAGAACGCAACATTTTGACGACATTTAAGAATAGAAGAGGAAAGATGTTTGGCCACCTTATAAGACATGACGACTTTATAAAAAACATCATAGAATGAAAAGTAGAAGGAAAGAGAGGAAGAGCCAGATCCAGAAGGGCATTTCCAGATCAATTAAAAGAAAAGGCGAAGGTCATATCTTATAAGGAGGTCTAGATATTGGCCGAAAATCGACAAAGATGGCGTATATTCCACCGACAAGAGCAAAGCTCTTAAGAAATATATGACCAAATATATGCTTTTTTGCCTGTCGTTCGGAACAAAAAAGATTTCCGTTTATAATGCAACGATTTATACGCATGCCAATAGCAAGGATTACATCGAGCTGCGCATACGCAGCGTTAAAAAAAGACTAGTTTGTCTAAAATCTTTTGTGATATGCATAGCAGATATTACTCGGAGATATTTATTTATTATAGAGCACTATTAGTACCCACACTTATGTATGGAAGTAAAGTTGGGTATGGCAAAAGAAGCATTAGAGCAGAATAAATGCTGTAGAAATGAGAGCGTTGAGAAGCATATGTGGTGTAACTCTGAAAGATAGAATAAGGAATAGTGTGATTAGAGAAAGAGATGCGGCATGAAAGTGGATATAGTGACAAGAAAAGGGTATGTTAAGCTGGTTTGGACGTGTAGAAAGAATGGACGAGGAAAGACTGACTAAGAAAACTTTCTTAGTCAGTCTTTCCTCGTCCATTATAAACTTATAAGGCTAGTGTGAATGGAACAGTCGCAAGAGGAAAACCTAGGCGAACGTTTCTCGATCAGATCGGAGGCGTTCTGGACAAAGGTGAGGTTAAGAGCTCCTTGAACCGACGGGCGTGTATGAGGAATGTGATGAAAGTGAATGAAGCCAGAGAAGTGTGTCAGGATCGTAGCAAATGGAAATCCGTAGTCTCTGCCTACCCCTCTGGGAAACAGGCGTGAATTTATGTATGTATGTATGTAATTATTTATTAACTTGGATATCCAGTAGTTATTACATTAATGCTTATTCTAACAAAAGAAATACTAATACTAACACTTAATGTATAACTTTTTAAGGTGTCGTCACATCATGCATAGGGACGGTAGCACTTAATAAACTAAGATAATTCATATTACGGCCTCGATGGCGTAGTGGTTAGTGTAACCGACTGCAATGCCTAAGGTCGCGGGTTCGATTCCCGCACAAGTCAAACATTTGTGTGCATGAACATGGATGTTTGTCTTGGTCTGGCTGTTTCTATGTATAATATGTAGGTATTTACGAAAAAAGAAAGTATATATGTATGTTTGTCCATTGTTTAGTACCCATAGTACAAGCTCTGCTTAGTTTGGGCTAGATGGTGTTGTGTGTATGTGATAAAATATTATTATTATTATATGATTAAGATAATATTAACTCAAACCTCGAGAAATTTGGTCTAGAGACCTTAATTTTAGTCTAGGTAGTTTTTAAATAATGGAACTTGTATGTCCGTCCGCAGGCCATCCGTCTGATCCAGGCGTGCGTAGACGTGGTGTCATCGAGCGGGTGGCTGGCCCCAGCCGTGGCCGCCATGGAGCTGGCGCAGATGGTGACGCAGGCGATGTGGGCCAAGGACTCCTACCTGCGACAGCTGCCGCACTTCACCGCAGACCTCGTGCAGCGCTGCGCCGACAAGGTAACACACACAATCAAGTGCTCACGGAGACGAGTATACACGCAGACGCATACACACGCACGCACGTAGACGCACACATATGCACGCAGAAGCACACGCGCACACGCACAAACACGCATACACACCGAGCAACACACACGCACGTACACGTAATCAAGATTTACAGAAAATTCATGAATAATTTGTTTTTACAATGCATTTATTAGTCACTAAATTATGCCCGCGGCTTCGCTCGCATATATGTATGTTATTATTTATTTTATTATTTTCATTTCATGTTGAGATAACCTTTCTACCCATCAGATCCAGTATTTTCTTTTGAGTGAAAGGTACCCTATAACCTTTTCTGTTCATTTGACAACGTTATGCCAAAATTTATGATGATCGTCGAGTAGTTAAAGTGTGAAATCGTAACAAACAAACTCACATTCGCATTTATAATATGAGTAATTAAACTAAGTATTTGAACTATGCTTGTATTTATCCTGTATCTGCTTGCTTTCCAGGGTGTGGAGACAGTGTTCGATGTGATGGAGTTGGAAGACAACGCTCGCGCTAAGCTACTGCAGCTGTCGCCCACAGAGATGGCCGATGTGGCGCGCTTCTGTAACCGGTACCCCAACGTGGAGCTCACTTATGAGGTCAGTAACTCTATTTAGATAATACTAGTGTTTGCGTAGAGGTCCAAATACACATTTTCAATTACGATTGCGGTTAATACGGCCAAAAACAATGGCCTATTAATAGATATATAAGATATTTTAAAAAATGAGTCATATTTTTCCATGTTTGACATTAACTTTTCTTTTTATTCCTATTTGGTACACAAATATGAATTAGCTTACTAAATAAGATTAGTAAGAAAAACGAGATGGGTGTAAAAACCCAGGATGCAACCTCTTCGTCTTCATGTGACCTTGTGACCCCTTTTTGACCCACAGGGCCCATATTCAAACTCGACCGAGGTATGACCCCAAAGTGTCTGCACACCAAGTTACAAGTCAAAATTTTCCATTTAAAATATGTGACCCCTATATCGCGGGGGTCTTTTGACCCCCAGGACCCATATTCAAACTCGACTGAGGGATGACCCCAAGGTGTCTGCACACCAAGTTACAAGTCAATCGATCCAGTGGTTCCGGAGCTAGGCCTGTCACTAACAGACAGACACACAGACCCACAAAGTGTTTTCATTAACCGCCTCGAAGAAGACTTAGAGGTTAATAAACTATGTATAGTGTTTGAATGCGTATGTTGTTTATAGGTGAAGAACGAGCGGCGCCTGCGCGCGGGCAAGCCCATCGTGGTGGAGGTGTCGCTGGAGAGAGAGGACGATATCGTCGGGCCGGTCATCGCGCCCTTCTTCCCGCAGGTAACACTAGTTATGTTAAAGTACCAAACTTGCTGATACTTTATTTTTCACTATTTGTTCTATTTGTGGTCGACTTGGAATTAAAATAAAACACAACTTCTCGCCTGATGTAATAGAATTGTTCACATTTGCAAAGTTCACTGGTGCTTATATACTAGCCGTGTGCAAACAATGATAGCGACTTCTAATTCGACGCTTATGCCATCTATCGATCCTATGTTCAACTCTTTGCACATATTGCTTTGAACATAGTTACTTAAATTCTAATTCGACGCTTACGCCATCTATCGATTCTATGTTCAACTCTTTGCACATATTGCTTTGAACATAGTTACTTAATTCTAATTCGACGCTTACGCCATCTATCGAGCCTATGTTCAACTTTTTGCACATATTGCATTGAACAACTTATAACCATTTATGTTTGTCTATTACTACACACAATAACATAGACTCTAGGAGCAGTGCTGTTATTAGATTATTGTAAATACATTAATTGACCTTATAAGTCAATATAACTACAATGATATTCTGAACGAGTTTTCCGAAGAGAACATAAATAAAATATAAACTTTGCATTTATATATTTTATTTTTGTTATAACAATTAACCTCAATTTTAACAGGTTCTCTGTCCGATGAATCACTGATACAGAACAATAGTATTTCTATTGTGTCTATCACGAGACAGTGAAAGGGTTAATTAGCAACAATTATTTGAATTACAAATTATAATAGAACTATACGATTAGTTTAAATTATGTCAATTTTGAAATGTCTTGCTATATAATAAAATTGTATAAATAAATTAGATTCATTATATAAAAATAAAATAAAATTGTTTACTGTGCCTTAGGGCACAGTAAACAATTTTAATGTTCGGTCGACCGTAGAGAGATCACAGCTGCAGGACCAACGGCTTTACGTTTCTTCGGAAGCCCGATAACTTTTTGTTGGTGCGATCCGGAATTCGAATCTGAGACCTCTTGCAGAGCAGTCGCATTTACTACCGATATATAGTATTAGTATTATAAAGAGGAATGATATGTCTTTCTGTTTGTAATGAATATACTCAAAAACTACAGCACCGATTTTAAAATTTCTTCATTATTAGATAGTTACTTTAGTCAGTAGTAGTGCGATAGCTCAGTGGGGAGACTAACAGACTGCAATGCAGAGGGTCTCGGGTTCGAACCCACGTCGCGCACCTCTGACTTTCGGAAGTTATGACTTTTCGAAATTATGTGCGTATTGATTGACAATTATCGCCTGCTCCGTGCCTCGGAGAGCACGTTAAGCCGTCGGTCCCGGCTGCCATGAACATCTATGGCAGTCGTTATTGGAAAGTCAGTGCCCTCTAATATCCTGACACTGGTCTAGCCTTAGGGTATCGTTAACCTTCGGGTTGCGGAGGTCAGGTGGCAGCCGCTCCGTGTAAAAAATCTAGTTAGACTAGAAAGCTGACCCCGAGTGACTTGGGAATAATAATGCTTCTGGCCACGTGGTTCGACCGCATGGTTCGATCAATCTGACTACGTGAACTTTTTTTTCCAGTTGGTTCGATTTTAGAATCTTACCAGGTGAACTACTAAACCTTAGGACCACGTAGTTCGACTCCATAGTCGAACCACGATGACGAGTTCACCTGGTTCGATTCATTGAATTATATATATAATTATATTATTGGCTAGGGAGAAGACTTTAGTCAGTAGTAACACAGGCTATACAACATCACGCTACGCACGCACGCAGCGTAGCAGTACTCATAAACATGGACAGCTATTAGTAAAAATTTAAAGGGTTGTGTCTTCGATCAAATATACCATAGATGCACATTCTCATACAAAAACCGCGTCAATATGTGGCACTGACCAGTACTACTTACTTATAAGTGTCTGCATTTATTATGCAATCCATGAAATAAACCGGAATAACCATTTAACGCCCACTGACAAACATTTTGTAATAGTTTAGTTAAAACGCGTCAATGTAAAGCGTCCTAAGTGTGTTACTCGCGATACGCAAGCGTACTAAGTATATGGTACGGTCTCCACCGTAGTAGTGGTGTCGATTCGCTCTCGCTTACGGGCAGCGCACGCAAGAGTGAGTGGGACAGGTGCATAATATAGCGCATACGACTGATTTATGCACAGTTTTGTTGGGGCCGTTTTTCGAGCGACGATCGTGCATCTATGGTATATTTGATCGATGGGTTGTGTAGATAATCTCACGAGAAGCGGTTGGATGCGTGTGGCCCAAGACTGGTCTGTGTAGCAAGCCAAGTCTTGGAGGAAGCCTATGTCCAGCAGTGGACGTCTTTCGACTGAGATGATGACGATGATGATGTAAAAAATAATTTCTAATTATATTGTTTGTTATAGAAACGCGAGGAAGGCTGGTGGGTGGTGATCGGTGATCCGAAGAGCAACACCCTGCTCTCTATCAAAAGAGTCTCACTCGCAAGGAGCGCTAAGGTAAGATAACAAATATTGACTGCACAAGTGGCGTAGTGGTTTAAGTGGTCGCCTCGCCATGTCACTCCGGCGAGCGTTATGAGTTCGAATCCCACACGGTAAAAATAAGTGTGATTCAGAAATGGTTATTCGGAGTCTGGATGTTTAGAAGTTTGTAAAGTTCCCGTGACAAAGGAATCCTAACTAATATTACAAAAGCGAAAATGAGTTTGTTTGTTTGTTACCTTTTCACGCCTAAAACACTGAACCGACCATCCTGAAATTTTGCATATACGTTGACAGGTGTACAGAAACGAACATAGGCTACCTTTCATCCCGAAAAAAATTACTTTCACCGAGGAAAACAATAATAACGTTCTTATGGTAATAGATGGCGCCACATGTCTTTCAAATCATGATTGAATTATATTATTACAAGCAGAGTACGACCCGAATTGATTGTCAAATTCTAAATTAACTCGAGCGAGTGCGAGCAAAAGCTAGTAATGTATAAATATTTGTACGGTTAAAGACATTTATTTTTCTCAAAAGATTACAATAATCACTTACAGAGAAAAATACAATAGTAAACAAAAATATGATAACCAATTTGTAATGGGAAGTTGTTATTTATTTATTTATTGTGTGTGTGTGTGCGTGCAGGTGCGGCTAGACTTCGTGTGCGGCGCGGCGGGTCGTCACACGTACACGCTGTACTTCATGTCGGACGCATACCTCGGCGCCGACCAGGAGTACAAGTTCACGGCCGACGTCGCCGACGCGCACTCCGACTCCAGCGGCGACGACTAACTACATTATATACTACACAATATATATACACGCGTTTTATTTAATATGTAGAAATAATAATGTTCTTCATAATTCAAATATACCTAAAAATTTCCATTCCCATCATTTAGATGGTTGGCAGTCCACAACTGTGCGTTTTTCCAGAATTTTTTTGCCTCGCACGACTACACTGTGGAATGAACTGTCGCCTGCGGCATTTCCGGACCATTGCAACCTACAAACCTTCAAGAAAAGAGCGTACTCCTTTTTAAAAGGTCGGCAACGCATTTGTAACTCCTCTGGTGTTCCGGGTGTTCATGGGCGGCGGTAATCGCTTACCATCCGGCAATCCGTCTGCTCGTTTGCCCATATCTCATAAAAAAAAAAAATATATGTGAACACTGCAAGAGCGATGATACCCTAGTTGGACTGCTAACCAGATGTCCCGAGTTCCATTCTAAGGCACCTTTAAAGTTAAGTGCGTATTTAGTTATTGCTCACTTTAACGGTGAAGAATAACATCGTGAGGAAACCTGCGAGTCTGAGCGTTTTATGTTCTCGAAGATATGTGAAGTCAACTAACCCCCACTGGGCCAGCGTGGTGGACTACGACCTAAGCCTTCTCACAGTGAGACGAGGCCAGCCTAGCAGTGGGACAATTTACATACAGAAATGAATGAATGAATTATTTATTTGCAGAACATGGGTACATAAAGTTCTTAGTTACAATTATTGTCCTTGCCACATTTAGCCAATTTCGGCATGCAAATATTATGTTTTAATTGTATATATCATGCATAAAGTTTAACACATTATCACTATAGTTAGAAACATTAAATATTTTAATTTACAGATACTCATAATAGAGTTTATAAGACATGTTTTACAATATTTTTATGCAGATATTATTTTATTTAACAACATAAGCTTACAAGTATTGTACACACCAAATCGTTTGTGTTAGTGTAAGTTAATACATTATTAAAAATGAATACAATAATAAAATCTAGCTTTAAAACAATCTATATACAATGTGTTTGGTGAGTGGTGTCGGAGATTTGAATGGCATAATATATGGTCATTTATATCTACAATCCATGCTTCAGTATTAATTTTTATGTTACTTGGGCGAAATGGCGGCCATTTTGTTTATTTTGTTATCTAATCACGGACACACGTGGTAATTTAGCGATATAGTCGCTTGTGATAGTCCAAAAAAAACAAAAAAGGTCTTGTTTTATAGCTCATAGTATAGCTAACATGTTTATGATAAAACATTTTTAGAATCTAATTCAGTTCAATTTAAAAAAAAAATATGATAACTGAAAATTAAGAAAATTTCTGCTGTTATTTTTTGTTATTTCACTTTTTCACAAAAACAATGTAACATAAAAAATAGTACTGAAGCAAGGATTGTAGATATAAATGACCATATATTATGCCATTAAAATCTCCGACACCACTCACCAAACACATTGTATATAAAACTCTTCCGTTACTGAGTGACTGACAGACAACGCACAGTCGAAACTATTGGGTGCAAGAAGCTGAAATTTGACATGTATGTTCCTTGGGTACTGTAGGAATGCACTAAGAAAAGATTTCCCGAAATTTCCACGGGATTGGGAAGAAATGGATAAATAACAAAACATGTGCGGGCGAAGCTGTGGGCATCCCTTAGTACTATATAAAATACAAAAACGCACATTATACAATTAAACTACAAACAACATATTTTTTTATACATACATACACAATTTATTCTGCCTAATAATATTTGCTTTTATCATTTAAAAATAATTAATTATTATAAAATATTCAAATTTTTTTTACGTGAGGGTGGGTCTCTTTGACGTATGCCTCTGCGCAGGACGACGGAGGGGTTATGTCGGGCTCACCCCGAAGATACCCCGGTAATACCGACTATACCTACCAAGGTGTTCCTCGACATAACCGATGGCAGGGCCGCGCGAATCGCTTTCACATGCAATCGCGACCCCGCCGAGGTCTCGGCCCGCCGCGCTGCGGCATGTTAAACGGCAGGCCACTACCTACATAAAAACACTACCTCGTCTTTCCCCTTGTGGGGGGATGAAGACACGACTCAGAGGCGCGCGTGGGAACACGCACGCCGCCTCTCGGACCTGGTGCTGATTGGGTGGCGAACAGGCCCACGAACCCCACCACCCCCAGATCAAACCTCAGGGTGGCTGGAGGTCATCTCGCGCCCTCCGGCGCACGGTTTTGCGGTTGGCTCCGGTCCGTCGCCTCCTTGATCGAAATTACTTCCTCACAGAAGGCGACGGTGTTCCACGATCTCTCACTCCGGACCATAGACTGAACATCATTTAACAATATTTAAATAAACATGTTAAATGATAAAAATAAATATTAAAGTGGTGTTCTGGACAAAGGCTAGGTTAAGAGCACCTTGAACCGACGGGCGTGTATGAGGAATGTGATGAAAGTGAATGAAGCCAGAGAAGTGTGTTAGGATCGTAGCAAATGGAAATCCGTAGTCTCTGCCTACCCCTCTGGGAAACAGGCGTGAATCTATGTATGTATGTATGTATGTAAATATTAAAGTTACCTGTGTTAAAATGACGCAAGTTTCACTCTGGGATATGTTTCTATTATTCTTGTAACATCCGTTGCATTTCAATGACGCAATTAAACAATTTAAAACAACAATTGTAAGTTAAAACAAGTTTATTAATAACTAAGTTCACACGAAAAATGATGTTTACACGATCTGTTGATAAAATCTAAAATCCATTTAAAACAATAAATGAACTTTTGTTTTGTTTCTTTTTGTTATTACACGACGGCAAGGGCGTATATAAATTAACTACTACCAACCGATTTGACAGATTAGACTTGTTTTATTACAAATCATAAAATAGTAATAATATTTTTAATATTTTATAACATTCTACCACATACACACAACACCATCTAGCCCAAACTAAGCAGAGCTTGTACTATGGGTACTAGACAATGGATAAACATACATATATACTTTGTTTTTGTAAATACATACATATTATACATAGTAACACCCAGACCAAGACAAACATCAATGTTCATGCACACATATGTTTGACTTGTGCGGGAATCGAACCCGCGACCTCAGGCGTGGCAGTCGGTTACACTAGCCACTACGCCATCGAGGCCGACAATACAGAATTTTTGGTTGTACATCAAAAATTTTTTTCGACGTCTCTGTTTACCTCATTTAGTCAAAAACAGAGAGAGAGTTGCAGTAGACTCCGATACTAGTCAGGCTAACCTATAAACATCATGTCGACCGATCATCATGAAATTTCGCATACACTTTGCCAGGTGTACAGAAAAGGACATAGGTAGGGTACCTGTCGTCCCGAAAAATATACTGTTTTCGAGCGAGCCAAGCCGCGGGCAAAACCTTATTATTATAAACTAGCTGTTACCTGCGACTTCGTCCGCGTAGATTTTAACTAAAAAGTTTGTCTCCGCGGAACCTTATTTTTTTTCTAAAATCAAAGTAGCCAAGTTACTCCTTATAACATCAGCTATCTGCCAATGAAAGTCCCGTCAAAATCGGTTCAGCCGATTTGGAGATTAGCCGGAACAAACAGACAGACAAAAATTTTAAAAATAGATGTTTTCGTATAGGTATCATAAATACTTTCATATGCATTAGATAAAAAGCTGTTATTTTGACATTACAAACAGACACTTCAATTTTATTTATTTGTTTAGATGGCAAAGGTAAGTGCCAAAAAGACAGGCTATCGAGAGGTAGTGGATTCGAATCCCACTGCTTGTACTACCGACATGAACCACTTCTAATACAAGCATGCTAGCTTAGCTGGAAGGGTTAACGCAAGCTTATTTATAAAATGACAAAATTTCATGATCTCCGGTCGAGTAGTTAAGACGTGAAAGCGTAACAAACAAACAGACTGCACGGATGGCGTAGTGGTTTAAGTGATCCCTCGCCATTACCGTCGCGTCGAGTGTTGTGGGTTCGATCCCCACATGGAACAAAAACTTGTGTGATCCACAAATGGTAGTTCCGAGCCTGCATGTTCTCTGTGTCCGTTGTTTGAATGTTTACTAAGTTCCCCGCGATACAGGAATAGCTCATAGTGCGTTCGTTGACTTCAATAAAAAAAAGTAAAACAAACACACATTTGCATTTATAATATTAATAATTAGGATTCTAATGTTTATGCTAACAAACGCTCACTATAACAAGGATACTAAAATTAATGTCGAAATTACAATTTATTATTTACTAAAAATAAACATTTACGTCAAAACGTGGGAAAATGTAATAAAATGCGTAACAAAACAACGATAAATAATGTTTATTATATTTTTTATTATTCTGCTTGTTATAAAATTTGCTTAAGGTAAAAGTATATTCTTCTCCCTAGCCTTTATTATTCCCAAGTCACTTGGAGTCCACCCTTTAGTCTAACCGGATTTGACTGGATATCAGTTTTTACACGGAGCGACTGCCATCTGACCTCGGCAACCCGAAGGCTAACAATACCCTAAGGCTAGACCAGTGTCAGGATATTAGAGGGCACTAACTTCCCAATAACGACTGCCATAGATGTTAATGGCAGCCGGGACGGCTTAATGTGCTCTCCGTGGCACGGAGCAGGCGATAATAATTATCGCCTGCCTAGTTATGACTTTTCGAAATTATGTGCGTATTGACTGACAATTATTGTCAATCAATACGCACATAATTTCAAAAAGTCATAACTTCCGAAAGTCAGAGGTGCGCGACGTGGGTTCGAACCCGAGACCCTCTGTATTGCAGTCTGTTGGTCTCCCCACTGAGCTATCGCTGCTTAACGTAAAAGTATATTACAGATAGAATATAAGTACATATATCTGTAGTTCTTTTACTAAGCACATTACGCATTGAAAACTTTGGACCTAATATTTACCTATGTAGTAATGATAATGTCCTCCAGACCGAATTTCGGTCACGGCGGCCAATCTTAACGGAGACTGGCCATCTGCGCAGGAGATATTATAGTGCACAAGTGTGTGCGCAAACACAAGTGCACTCTCTAACCCTCATAATTCGATGGGACGGATAATCCGACACGACCGGAGAGAGCTCAGGCGCAGGACCAACGGTAAACCATTGGTGCAATTAAATTTTCGCTAGGTATTGTGGTTCCCGAGATATGAGGTGGCTGTGCCAAGTGTACTCATCTTGGCACAGCCACCAATAACCCCTTATATCTCTTAGGCCGGGACTCCACCAAAGCAGAGATGTGTGCGGTGTGCTGTGCGAGAAGAGATGTTTTTCAGGAAGCAAGATGGCCGGCCGGCGCGCGCGCGGGGCTCTACGGGTTGCTGGCGGGCGAGAGGGGGGAGGGTGACATCGCTCACTGCACGCCGCTCACATCTCTCGTCTCCACTGCGCGTCGTCCGCGCACAGCTCACATCTCCGCTTCCATCGCGCCATACAAATATTACACATCTCCGCACAGCGATCTCCACTGAAGCTGAGCGGAGAGGAGATGTGTCAATAACACAATTCTATTGGTTGTTTAAAAAACATCTCCTCAACGCTCGTCTCGTCTCCCCTTTGGTGGAGTCCCGGCCTTAAACGGGGGCTCGTACAATGCTGATAATTTGTAATCAATGTCGACTAATTAACGACTAATTATTGGTATAGTTAAATCTTCGTTCGGTGCTGTAGTTTTGGAAATACAAGGTGTCTGTGCCAAGATGAGCGCTCACTTTGACACAGTCACCAATACCCCCTTGTATATTTTAAACGGTGGACCGACTAATTCTGCAATTCGACGACCAAATTCGACTAATTAACGACTAATTCACTACGTAAATAGATTTCCAGTTTGCGATGGTGGCTGTGCCAAGACGAGCCATACAAAATAAATAAGTATGACGTCGGGATATATCTTAGCATACTTGCAGAGACGATATCAGAATTGGCGGGAATGTTATTAAAATTCTTGACATATAAAGCCATTCTGTCTTAAGGAGACTGACATACACATAGGCAAAAATTCTCTAAAAAGAAAACAAAAAAAGACATCTCCGCTACTTCTGTGCTCGAGGTCTCATTTGAATCCGGGTTTAGGCCAACAATAAGTTACTTATTGGGTTTTTCTGTTAAGGGAACTCACTTGAAGATCGGAGTTAGGGAAATACACCCTGCGAAGGCACGTAAAGCTGTTAGTCCTTCCCGCAATACGTTGTTAGGCACTATGACGTAGGGATCTTTACAATTAATATACAGGTGTGGCGTAAATAATGGATTACCCTGAAACTGTCGACTGGCCAGATTATCATCTACCATTTACCCCACTTAATATCACCACACAGTGTAGTACATTTTTTTTTCGATACAGGGTCCCAAAAATGCATAATTCCTTAGAAAACATGTTAAAATTTGGGAATAAGTGTTTTTTGCGAAGTTGTCTTAGATTGTAACAAAAAACTTGATACTGGTCTGATGATATAAAAGTGACATAAAAAAACAGAACGAGAAAATGTCGACAATTGTAGAAATGGCAGCTGATTTTGTATGAGTAAGTACGATTTTTATTTAAAATATCAAAAATATGAATAATTCGGTCATACATGGGCATCCATATTATGAAGACTCAGAAAAATCATTTGTTGATCGCATAGATAATTGTCTTGTCTGCGATTCGAGCTCACAACACACAGCGGTGGCAGCGGTAAGGCAAGTGCTTGGCCGCTGGTTAGCGAATGCGACTGCTGTGCCTGTGGTCTGGAGTTCGATTCCTGGGCAAACTATTATTGAATTATACTGGCAAGAAATTCTTAGTATCTAGTAGTACGGAGTCTAGAAATGTATCCGATTGATGGCAGTAGGTTAGCCCTCTATAACGTTCCTGCATGGATGGCGTAGTGGATCTGGTCGCCTCGTCACTGCCACCTCGCCAAGTGTTGCGAGTTCAATCCCCACGCGGGACAAAAAGAACAATGGCAGAAACTTATTTTTCATTTTTTTTAGCGTCTTAAAATGACATTTATACAAAAGCTAATTAACATATATATTATGAATTTTAAAATGAATATCCACATCTGTACAGGCCACACAAAAATTATGTATATAAAAGAAATAAATTGACTTTTTTCAAAATATATGCAATGTCACTCGGTAAAAAAATGTTATCAGCTACCTAACATTTTTATATAGAATAATATTATCATCATCCCTATAATTATGTAGTTGAATTAATTATTTATTTATATTTTATTTAGGATACTTACCGCTTATTCAAGTATGTTTTAAAACATGTACAGAATCTTTTAGTCTTTTATTGATAGTATTACGTTGCAAAAATGGCAACTGTCAAGTGCACTTCCGGTCGATTTAAGCTGGCCGCATACATACGTTTTCCGTATTCTATTTCCGAATTCGTTTTCCATATTCGGAGCTCCGAATGCATGGAATCAATATAAAATACACTAACTGCCGCACACGTCCGCTTTCTCTCCGAACGGAAAAGATTCCGTATGTACATTTCGAATGCAAACCCGTGCGTTCGGAGAAACTATTCGGAAAAAACCTAATGACGTCATGCGGAATGCAGCCCTTACATACATTTTGTTTGTGTCGGCGCACACGTTCATAAATTCTCATTCGGAACCGCGCCCGCGCCGCGCGCGTCGTACGTACGTAAACGATAGTTATAATGTGTGAGGTACAAACATTAATATTGTCTATTGAAAAATACCCTTGCTTGTGGAATATACATGACAAGGACTACCACAACAGAGATATAAAAAACTAGATGTTCCCGCGGTTTCAGCCGCGTTTATCGTTACTGCGCCGCCCCCTTGGGTCGTAGCGTGATGTTATATAGCTTATAGCCTTCCTCGATAAATAGGCTATCCAACACTAAAATAATATTTCAATTCGGACCAGTAGTTCCTGAGATTGGCGCGTTCAAACAAACAAACAAACTCTTCAGCTTTATTATATTAGTATAGATTTGGCCTGGGAGCAGGTATTTAAAGAGGTATAGTTCATACTATTCACATAATTTCGTTTAAATATGTTTGTTTTATTTAATGTTGTTTTATTATTGTTGATAACTGTTAAATATTGTAATAATTGTTTACTATTGAAATGCAATTGCTAATAAATCATCGTCCTCCATCGACGCGCGTTCACTAAGCTATCACTATCCGTACTGACAGTATACATTCCGAAAGAAAAAAACTAACGTGTGCGCTAGTCTCACGGAATTCCGAATCGAGATTACGTGTTAGGAAATCGAATTTGGAAAACGTATGTATGCGGCCAGCCTTAACGTTTCGTTTGGTGTTGTGTTGGTGACTCTTGCGCATCGCTGTATTCTTTCGTGTGTTTTTGCTTCTTATTTTCTAATAACCCGGACTGCTTAAGGACTCTGATTTCACAACTTAACCGAACTGACCACTGTATACGCCTAAGGACTTCGATATTGCTTCTACGTGACATTGTGCTATTCCTCTCAGACTTCGATTTTGCCTTGTAAATTATTTGATTACCGCTACCGCCATGGGAAGTCGTATCAGACCCACACGGATTCTGTGTGCAAATTGCAATATATGTGTCAATACTCTTCGCCGATACCATGCTTTGGACCTAGATACAAGAGTTGCCGCATTGCTTGCTAGCTGGGTTTATCCACAAATCGTAAGTATACATTATTTACAAACTAGTAGAAAGTTGAAATTATCGATCCACAAGCCAAGTATGTACTTATGTACCATTATACATAAATAAATGCAATGAAATAAAAACAAACCTTTCGGTAGGTATACATTGAAGGGATAGACATAGTTTAAGCTAATTAGTATTTCATGCATTTATACGAGTGGCTGCACAATAAAGTAATTACTGAATCACGATAGACATACTAAGTCCCAGGAGTGGGGTCTAATGGACTATGATCCTATTTGCTAGTAGAAAGTGTTCAAATAAACTTAAAAAAAAAGTTATAATATCAGTTTATGCTAATGCTATAAATGCTACGTTAGATATGAATAAAAATAGCTATCGAGCTGCCGACTCCTAAATCGCAGCTATTTCGTATCACGTATTAGGTATTGCATTTTTCAAGATTAATTATGAGTCAATACATTAGGCCGACGTAATATACCTATTGATAATACAATTTATGTTCAATAAGAACAAATAGATCAGCAGCAATTCCGTTTTCTAATGTGACGTAAGACATAACCTATAAAAATTCAAAACCAAAATTCTTTGCTTCCTGACCTTGTCTAATGAAAAAACTTACATATTTAGGCTCAGCAATTGATGCTTAATTTTTTAAGTATTTTTTAATTTTAAGACACCTCTTTTGAGTACCAACTAAAATAATGTATGAGAATCTGCCATTGTTCTTTAACGCCTATTGCCCCAAAAGACTAGGCAGAGATCTATAAAACCCTTTTCACCTGCAATATTATTATATATCACTAGCTGAACACGTGCAACAGGGGTCAATCAATATCTGCGATTTGTCAACCCATGCCTGGGCACTGGGCCATCGTGGTGGACTATGGCCTAACCCTTCTCACAACGAGAAGAGGCCCGTGCCCAGCAGTGGAACGGTTTAATAAAAGGCTGATATTATTATTATGTTTCTCTTATAACAGATATTTTCTAGCATATAACATTAGAGATGTACCTGGCCCGTTAGGAGGCTTATAGGGAGGCATAGGTCCCAGAAGAAGAGGCCCTTCGAAAGTTTTAATCTGAAGTGAGATGTAACATCTACGGTATGATTAGCCGCAACAGGCGTAGTATCATTGCTTCATATGGACTCTAATATATCTGGGCTATGGGGATGGATGCTTTTTTTTGGTTTGTTCCGCATTCGCCCCTACATTACGTCCCACATTCCAAAAAGTTCCTCATTCGCCCCTCTTTTTTAATTATTTCTTTTTCATCCTACATTTTTGAGCATATGGTTAGCAAAACAAAACATGTTTAAAAATTATTTTAAATCTTTTCAATGTCGGGCTCGTGATGTCATGCAATCATAAGCCCAAAGTTTTGCCGCGAGAACAATGAGGCAGTGTAAAATATTTTTGGGCAGACGGTACAACAAAAATTCTACACAAGAAAAAACATGGGCAGAAAAGGGTCATAATTTAGGACGAAAAAGGAATTACGTTAAGAAATTAATATTTATTTTAATTTCGGGGCATATGAGGAACAATTTTTGGGGCGAATGCAGATTTTTTACATTCGGGACGAAACATGAGGGTCGAATGCCGAAAAAACTTTTTTTTTGGCAACACACACTTGGAATAATTCCTTTATCACGAGAGACTACAAACATTCAAACAACGGACACCAAGAGCATCTAGACTCGGGACAACCATTTATGGATCACACAAATTTTAGTCCCGTTTATTATTCCTATACGATAGTAATTTATTTATTATTTGACGTGTCTATTATTGTAAGTACCTAAGTACTTTGCTTAAATTGACATTCCATGGTGCAATTTTTAAGCAGTAAAAATACATTCATGTTTTATTTTATTTTATTGGTATTTAATTAAATTTTCTTTAATTTAATTATAATAATTATAACAATAAATAATTACTGTGTCAGTGTCAGCATTTTAAGTTGTTTTATATTTTATAATAATTAATATCTAACTGTTATTTCAGTTTCCTTTTTTAATAGAATTTAATGTAAAGACTATGCATGCAGTTTGTTATGATTATTATTAGTGTTTTTTTATATAAATGACATTATTTGTTTGTATTTTGTTTAATGTAAGTAATGTCACTTTTTCGGTAATTTATTTCTCAAAAGAGCATAGATATCAATTTTTTTTTTGTAAATGAATGCCATGGCAGCCTGTACCTAAGGAAGGCAGCACGATGTAATGTATCCGTATTTATGTATTATCACAATTTTTTTGTTTTTTGTTGGTTGTCCATAAATAAATAAATAGGTATATATATGCCAATACACGTTATAGGATTGTAATAAACAATACTCAAAGATATAGATGGATAATCCTTTTTTATTTTATCTGATTATATGTAGATACTTAATGTAAAAGATAAAGACGTCGTTCAGACATAAACTTAAGCTCTTTGCTTTATTGCTGTTATGAGTTGACTTTAAAAAATAAAAGGTTTTCCCACATTTCACCAGCCTTATTTACCTTGTAGGGGCGAATATAATTATGTAAGGTGTAAGAAATGATGGTCACATTGATATATACTTTCTTTACTGGTACCAGAAACTTATAATAGATATACAAAAATAAACTACATAATTATGTGCTGCCATGGTGTAGTATCTTAGAACAAATCTTCTACGATTTATTTTACTAGCGCCATCTAACGGACATAATTGAAATAAATTAGTACAAATAGTCGACAATGTTGTTATTTAAAAAAAAAACGAGTTTATAAAAGAGCCTAACTTTTTTTATATACCATTAATTAAAAATAAAACTGAATCTCCAAATAGTTTATTACTTTACTATTTTTGATTAAACGCCATGCTCTAAATAATAAATTAGACTTTATTTATAAAACTTGATTACAGATATGAATTTTTATTTTTATCTCGGCAACATTCTATCAATCAAAATTCAAATATGTCTCCGGTGTTTTGATGCGCACAGGCATTTTTTTCATTTCTTAACTTTCAATGTTATCTTGTTTATATTGAAAGTGGTTTCATTGCTATTAGCGTCGAGTTGAACTATCCTCCGCTGTGGCTATGAGCTTGCTATTGACGTCGAGTTTAATTATCCTCCGTCGTAGCTATGTGTGTAAATTGTGGGTCTTAAAACATATAAACAAGATATAAGTATCTCAAACGTATTTTACATACCATATTTTTTGTATATGTTTATGCTATGTAGGATACGTTTGAGATATATTTTGTTTAAATGTTTTTAAACCAACAATATTTATATACACATTAATATGCATAATATATTTTTGTAGTAGCTATACGTAGGTACTAATCTATACTTTACATATCTATATATACGTAGGTACGTGGTTTGCCGAACTTCAAATTCAACTATGAGTACTAGATGGCGCTACAAGTTCATGACGTAAGATACCCATCTATACCCGTAATACATAAAGTTGAATATCGCGTGCGTGCTGTGACAGAATTCAAGCATGAAATAAGTCGAAAATCTTATGCCGTTTATAACTAAAGTAATAATTGTTATAGAGAAAAAATGTCTTAAGTTATCATACGATAATACGTAGGTTTCTTTTATGGCTAGTGGTTACTTCAGAAAGAACAGCGAAGATTTATTCAACGTATTTTTTAAAAAGAATTGCAAAGGGTATGATTTTCAAATGAAAATGTTATCGAGCTGATATCTTCCAATCATGTATCTCTCTTATCAGTAGACAGACAAAGACCTAAATAATCGTACGCTAAAGTTTTACTTTACTAGTATCTATGACTGTTTCACAATATATATACGAAATAGCATAAAATTTGGAGTGCCTGCTCTTAATCTATGACTGCTGCGCTGCGCACACACAATAGCGCGCCTTGTATATAAATTTGTAGCGTCAGCAGCCGCTACAACCTATAGATCCTATGATTTCTTCACTTTTATAAAAAGGTAAAGTCCGAACTATGGTTTATTCCTATATCGCAGAGGCCATTGTAAACATTCAAATAACAGACACAAATAAACCAAAGGTCTGAACAAGTATTTGAAGATCACACAAAGAACAATGGCAGATTCTCATACATTATTTTAGTTGGTACTCAAAAGAGGTGTCTTAAAATTAAAAAATACTTAAAAAATTAAGCATCAATTGCTGAGCCTAAATATGTAAGTTTTTTCATTAGACAAGGTCAGAAAGCAAAGAATTTTGGTTTTGAATTTTTATAGGTTATGTCTTACGTCACATTAGAAAACGGAATTGTTGCTGATCTATTTGTTCTTATTGAACATAAATTGTATTATCAATAGGTATATTACGTCGGCCTAATGTATTGACTCATAATTAATCTTGAAAAATGCAATACCTAATACGTGATACGAAATAGCTGCGATTTAGGAGTCGGCAGCTCGATAGCTATTTTTATTCATATCTAACGTAGCATTTATAGCATTAGCATAAACTGATATTATAAGTTTTTTTTAAGTTTATTTGAACACTTTCTACTAGCAAATAGGATCATAGTCCATTAGACCCCACTCCTGGGACTTAGTATGTCTATCGTGATTCAGTAATTACTTTATTGTGCAGCCACTCGTATAAATGCATGAAATACTAATTAGCTTAAACTATGTCTATCCCTTCAATGTATACCTACCGAAAGGTTTGTTTTTATTTCATTGCATTTATTTATGTATAATGGTACATAAGTACATACTTGGCTTGTGGATCGATAATTTCAACTACCTACTAGTTTGTAAATAATGTATACTTACGATTTGTGGATAAACCCAGCTAGCAAGCAATGCGGCAACTCTTGTATCTAGGTCCAAAGCATGGTATCGGCGAAGAGTATTGACACATATATTGCAATTTGCACACAGAATCCGTGTGGGTCTGATACGACTTCCCATGGCGGTAGCGGTAATCAAATAATTTACAAGGCAAAATCGAAGTCTGAGAGGAATAGCACAATGTCACGTAGAAGCAATATCGAAGTCCTTAGGCGTATACAGTGGTCAGTTCGGTTAAGTTGTGAAATCAGAGTCCTTAAGCAGTCCGGGTTATTAGAAAATAAGAAGCAAAAACACACGAAAGAATACAGCGATGCGCAAGAGTCACCAACACAACACCAAACGAAACGTTAAGGCTGGCCGCATACATACGTTTTCCAAATTCGATTTCCTAACACGTAATCTCGATTCGGAATTCCGTGAGACTAGCGCACACGTTAGTTTTTTTCTTTCGGAATGTATACTGTCAGTACGGATAGTGATAGCTTAGTGAACGCGCGTCGATGGAGGACGATGATTTATTAGCAATTGCATTTCAATAGTAAACAATTATTACAATATTTAACAGTTATCAACAATAATAAAACAACATTAAATAAAACAAACATATTTAAACGAAATTATGTGAATAGTATGAACTATACCTCTTTAAATACCTGCTCCCAGGCCAAATCTATACTAATACCTATAATAAAGCTGAAGAGTTTGTTTGTTTGTTTGAACGCGCCAATCTCAGGAACTACTGGTCCGAATTGAAATATTATTTTAGTTTTGGATAGCCTATTTATCGAGGAAGGCTATAGGCTATATAACATCACGCTACGACCCAAGGGGACGGCGCAGTAACGATAAACGCGGCTGAAACCGCGGGAACATCTAGTCTTTTATATCTCTGTTGTGGTAGTCCTTGTCATGTATATTCCACAAGCAAGGGTATTTTTCAATAGACAATATTAATGTTTGTACCTCACACATTATAACTATCGTTTACGTACGTACGACGCGCGCGGCGCGGGCGCGGTTCCGAATGAGAATTTATGAACGTGTGCGCCGACACAAACAAAATGTATGTAAGGGCTGCATTCCGCATGACGTCATTAGGTTTTTTCCGAATAGTTTCTCCGAACGCACGGGTTTGCATTCGAAACGTACATACGGAATCTTTTCCGTTCGGAGAGAAAGCGGACGTGTGCGGCAGTTAGTGTATTTTATATTGATTCCATGCATTCGGAGCTCCGAATATGGAAAACGAATTCGGAAATAGAATACGGAAAACGTATGTATGCGGCCAGCTTAAATCGACCGGAAGTGCACTTGACAGTTGCCATTTTTGCAACGTAATACTATCAATAAAAGACTAAAAGATTCTGTACATGTTTTAAAACACACTTGAATAAGCGGTAAGTATCCTAAATAAAATATAAATAAATAATTAATTCAACTACATAATTATAAGGATGATGATAATATTATTCTATATAAAAATATTAGGTAGCTGATAACATTTTTTTACCGAGTGACATTGCATACATTTTGAAAAAAGGCAATTTATTTCTTTTATATACATAATTTTTGTGTGGCCTGTATAGATATGGATATTCATTTTAAAATTCATAATATATATGTTAATTAGCTTTTGTATAGATGTCATTTTAAGACGCTAAAAAAAATGAAAAATAAGTTTCTGCCATTGTTCTTTGTATCAAATAGTGTCAAGCGAGGTAAGGGCACCCATCATTAAGCCTTCGCCTTGTTAACGCCAATTATTTTTAATGGAAGTGTTTATAAGACATTGTTATAACCATCTCGAAGTTGCGTAAGACTACATATTAGCTGTTCGCCACGGTTTCACCCATGTTTATGATCACTGCGCTGCTCCTGTAGCTCGTAGCGTGATGTTATATAGACTATGTTACTTCTGGTTAAAGTAGCTTTCTAATGGTGGGAGAGTGATTGAAATCGGTTTGGTAGTTTATAAGTTAATTCTAACAAACAAATATACACAAAAATACAAATCATTCCTTTATAGTATAGTACCAATAGATAAAGAAAAATAAGATCATTTTTTTAGTTGTCTTATTTGGTAAACAAAAAATCCTAACTAATATTATAAATGCGAGTATGAGTTTGTTTGTTACGATTTCACGCCTTAACTACTCGACCGATCAACATGAAATGTCACATACATACATGTTGTCAGAAAAGGACACAGGGTACCGTTCAGCCAGAAAAAAGTACTGTTCCCGAGGGATCGATCAGGGATAAATTTATTGACAAAATCCACATTATAGGGAGCAAAGCTTCGAGCTAAGTCTATGCAAATGTGAGTTTGTTTATTTGTTGTGATGTTTGATGATCGTCAAGTAACAAACGCACATTCGCATTTATAATATTAGTTAGGATTACAAGTACTCTCGTTAAGTCGTCCAGCTAAGAAAAATGATTGTATTTATTAACCTTTCGACCGGATTCCCATCTTAAGGAAATAATATATGATCATCTACGACCAGCGTCCCTGATAACGAGTCGTATTAATTGAAATAATGAGTACCTACTCATCATTTATGTATGAGAGCATATAATAACACCAAGCAGTAGTACTTATTTACATTCTATTTAAGGATCTGAATACTTGTGTATGTCGTGGCTAGATCTTAGAATAGATCACTTTATGATGTGGCCAGCTAAAACTGACTATTTCGTTTACGTCAATGTTTGGTGATATGTCAATCCATGTTTGGTTCACATCAAGTCATCAGTCATTGGCCGACGAGCAAGTGGCCCACCTGATGTAAAGTGGTAACCGCTGCTCATGGACTTCAGCAATGTCAGAACACAGCAAAACCGCTGCCTACCGTGAAAGAAGAACTCTCTTTAAAACCTCGTTTGAAGAAGGACATATCATAGCGCTCGGGAAACACCGAAGCTGGCAGTTCATTCCAGAGCTTGCACGTACGTGGGAGAAATGATCGCTGAAAGCGTACCGTCTTGGATTTGAACACTTCCAGGTGATATGGATGAACCCTGCTTCGTTGTCGAGTGGTACGGTGATAGAAAGGGGCCGCTGGTACCAAATCAAACAGTTCTTCAGAGCACTCCCCGTGAAAGAGTCGGTATAACACGCAGAGAGACCCAAAGTCTCTCCGTTACTCCAACGACTCCAATCTATCCGTGAGATTGGTATCATCGACGATTCGAACTGCCCGTCTTTGTAGGGAGTCAAGTAGGTCGAGCTGGTATTTGGGGGCTCCTGCCCAAAGATGTGAGTAGTACTCCACGTGCGGCCGGACCTGTGCTTTGTAAAGCACAAGACGTTGACCTGGTGTGAAGTACCGCCTCGCCCTGTTCAGTACACCCACCTTTTTGCTCGCTAATTTAGCTTTTCCTCCAAGTGACGCCCAAACTGGACTTCATTCGAGATTTCCACGCCGAGGATCCCAATACTTTCGGAAATACGGAGAGTAACTCCTTTGAACTGTGGCGCTATATTAAAAGGGTCCTTCTTGGCAGTAAATGCGCACACTTGTGTCTTCGAGGGGTTGAATCGAACTAAGTTCTGTTCACCCCATTCGGAGGCCCACCCAAGAGAGTCCTCGACTTCAGACACAAGTTCTGTTCATCTTTCCTGTATCATGCTCCGAGGGACATTCTGATAGCTGGTATAACGCGCATCACCTGTGCTGTCATCCGCATAGCATTGTATGTTCTCGATTGACAACAAGTCATTGATATGCAGTATGAACAGCGTTGGGCAGAGCACCGAGCCTTGAGGAACACCAGCGTCCATGGTTTTGGTTTCGGAGCTGCAGCCATCAACGACGACTTTAATGCTCCGACCACCCAGAAAGCTGGCAATCCATTTGCAGAGTCCCTCGGGGATTCCATAAGATGGTAGCTTCGATAGAAGCGCCCTATGCCAGACACTGTCAAATGCCTTAGCGATATCGAGGCTAACGGCCAGAGCCTCTCCCCCTCCCTCCAAAGCCTCCGCCCAGCGGTGTGTGAGGTAGCATAGACAATCATTTTATAAAATAGCCGGCCACATCATGAAATGAGCAATTCTGTAGTCTGCTACGACATATAAATATTAAAAAGTACATATAATTTATTTAAAATATATATTAATAGAATAAACACATACATTTCCATAATGAATCTATACTAATATTATAAAGCTGAAGAGTTTGTTTGTTTGGTTGAACGTGCTAATCCCAGGAACTACTGGTCCGAATTAAAACATTATATTAGTGTTGGATAGCCCATTTATCGAGGAAGGCTATAGACTATATACAATCACGCTACGACCCACGGCAGCGGCGCTAAAATGTCATAATAAATGTCATAATAATATGTTCCAGATTGATGCAATTTTTATAACCGAAGATTTGATTGAGACTTGATAATCTAACATAGGTGTTTGGTCACACAGGACAAGTCATTTCGCGTCACGTATGCGGGCTACGCGTCAAGGCGAGCCATATTAATTTACGTTAACACCAACGGGCAAGCATTCTAAATAGTGCTTCCGAAAAAATGATTATAAGAGACGAGCTATGCCTCCGAAGCAGTGTTCTTTTTTCTGGATAAAATATACCCTATATCCTTTTCTGCACCCCTGACAACGTGTGTGCGAAATATCATGATGATCGGTCCAGTAGTTAAGGTGTGAAAGCGTAACAAACAAACTCACATTCACATTTATAATATTAGTTAGGATTTCTATTTACGATGCTAAAAATCCCTGTGGACACAAATAATAAGGTATATAATTTATTTGTATGTGTTTTATTAATTACCTTTTTACATAATGATTAATTATCGCTCGCTTTAACGGTAACTGAAAACATCGTGAGGAAACCTGCATGTCTGAGAGTTCTCCATAATGTTCTCGAATATACGTGAAGTCTGCCAACCCGCACTGGGCCAGCGTGGTGGACTATTGTGGCCTAACCCTTCTCCTACTGAGAAGAGGCCCGTGCCCAGCAGTGGGACAGTTCATATACAGGACTGATATTATTATGATACTAGCTGTAAACCGCGACTTTGTCCGCGTGGACTTTAAAAACAGTGTTTGTTCAATGCGCGGATATTGTGTTCTAAAATAAAAGTAACTTAAGTTACTCCTTATAACATCAGTTATCTGCCAGTGAAGTTCCGTCAAAATCGGTCCAGCTGTTTCAGAGTTAAGCCGGAACAAACAGACAGACAGACAAACAAAAATTTTAAAAATATCTATGTTTATACTTTCATATGCTATTAGTAAAAAGCTGTTATTTTGACATTACTAACGGCAACTTTAATTTTCTTTATTTGTATAGATTTATAAAAACCTTTTTATCTAAACTGAGCATTTAGTGCGCTTGCCCGGATCGCACTTGATCAATATATTTTTGTTTATTTGATAAGCATCTTGAGTAGTTATTATTTTTATAAGACGCGACGATAAGCGTCCATCGGCCAGTTCAGAAATAACGCTCGTACCGACGCATACGTTCTACTATAAACAATTACTATATAAAAATACATCTACACATAAATTATGTCAAAGTTTTAGTTGATATTGTTTATAGTGTTGTTTAAAGTGTTATTTTTGTTTTCAAGTAAGTTTATTTGTTATTTTAAAACATTGATTTTGATGCTGATAAATGCTAACATAAATGTTCTTTTGAAGTGTTATATTATTATTATCATTATTGAGATAACATGACTAGATGCTCTCACCGCTATTTCTAGATGGGTGGGCACGTAATAGGGGCTTACTGAGAATTCTTAGATCTCTATATTAATAATAATTTATTTGTAAAACATAGGTAGGTTCGTGGGAGACCATTGGACTGCCACGCAGAGGTCTCGAGTTCGAACCCAAGGCGCGCATCTCTGACTTTTCGAAGTTGTGTGCGTATTAAATAGAAAATTATCACTCACTCTAACTGTGAAGGAAAACATCGTGAGGAAAGGTATGTCTGGGAATTCTCCATAATGATGATAAGTACATATATTTTTTATTTTTTTTATTTTTATGCAACTAATGTGGCAAACAAGCATACGGCCCACCTGATGGTAAGTGGTCACCGTAGCCTATGGACGCCTGCAACACCACAGGCATCACTTGCGCGTTGCCGACCCTTTAGGAAAGGACCTGGGAAGGAAAGGAAGCGGGATGGAGGAAAGGGGGTGATTGGGCCTCCGGTACTCTTACTCACCGAACGAAACACAACAGTAGGACTACTGCTATTCCACGTCGATATTCTGTGAGTGGGTAGTCCTTCCCCGGTCGAGCCGGCCCATTCATGCTGAAATCAGCGAGGCTCTACTACTCAAGATATTTATTACGGCTTGGGATCAAACGCGAGACCTCTGCGTTACAGACCAACGGTGTCCCAGTAGGCTATCGCTGCTATTTATAAGATAAGAGCTTACGTTATTGAGCCGTTTGGGGTGGAAACCCTAGGTTCATGGGGTCCAAGCGCTCGTATTTTGTACAGGGAGATCGCAAAACGCTTGATCGACGTTTCGCGTGATCAGAAGGCTGGTCTTTTTTTGGCCAAATGAATCAGCATTGCCATTCAACGTGGCAATGCTGCCAGTCTTCTGGGCACGTTACCAGTTGACAGCGATGATGAAGAATGCTACGATGCCTAAACCTTTTTTGTAAATATTTAGTGGTACAAATATTTGTGTTTTTGTAATTGTTACCTTTTTTAATACGTTTGTAAACATATATTAGGTTCATTCGTTTTAAAATTAATAATGTAAATATAAATGTCCTTACCATTATAAATAATTTTACAAATGTAAAGAAAATTATTCAGAACTTAGATTAAACTAATAATTAGGTAAGTTTTTAGTTAATAATGGAATCCTAACTAATGTTATAAATTTAAATGCAGGTAAGTTTGTTTGTTACGCTTTCACACCTCATCTACTTGACCGATCATTATGAAATTGCACATACACGTTGTCAAGATAACAAAATAGGACATCAGGTACCTTTTTTTTATTTTGTGTGGGGGAACGCTTTGACGAATACCTCTCCGCGGAGCGACGGAGAGGTTATGTCGGGCTCATCAGAGAAAAGATATCGGTAAAACCGATTAAACCTATCACGGTGTTCCTCGACATAACCATAGACAGCGAGGCCGCGCGGGTCGCTTTCACATGCAATCGCGACCCCGCCGTGGTATCGGCCCGCCGCGTCGTGTAAAACGGCAGGTCATTACACAAAAATACTTCCTCCACCGTCCCCCTGGAGGGACAAAGACACGACAAAGAGGCGTCCCACGTGCGCCTCTTTGCCGTGACGCACACCGCCTCTCTAATAGGGTACCTTTCATCTAGGAAAAAGTACTGTTATTAACCTTTTTTTTTTACGTGGAGGAATGCATTGACACCTCTCCGCGGGGGCGGGCGGATGGGTTATTTCGGACTCGCCGGGGTGAAAGAAAGATGTTAAAATGATAAAATGGACTTTCCGGAATACCGACTAAACCTACCACGGTGTTCCTCGACAAACCACTATCGGCGGGGCCGCGCGAATCACTTTCACATGCGGTCGCGACCCCGCCGAGTATAACCTAACCTTTATACGAGCGAAGCCACGGGCAAAATCGAGTTAATAATATTTTTTTTATTGAATTACTTATTTAATCATATTCAATACTAGATGTTCCCGCGATTTCACCCGCATTTATCGTTACTGCGCCGCCCCCGTGGGTCGTAGCGTGATGTTATATAGCCTATAGCCTTCCTCGATAAATAGGTTATCCAACACTAAAAGAATTTTTAAATTCGAACCAGTAGTGATCTAGTAATCACGCAGAATAAACCAGGAGATACATCGTTTGTACTATGTCTGTAATGGGTAATTATTTTGCTGCAATGTTATTTTAAAACTGCGATATCTCCTAAGATATTCATTGAAATCGAATGATGTAAAGGGCAATTTTGTTTTAAATTAAATACTTGTGATAAATTACGTATTTATTTGGATAAGGATTAATATCATGTTTATAAAAATACCTTCGCAAATAATGCATTATTTTAGAACAAATTTCGTTAGCCTAAAAATGGTTATAGTGAGCCAACCTTAAAAGGTAGACATATACTGTCGCGGACTTTTTTTTAGAACTTTTAAAGGGGAACAATTCTGTCATACATTATTTTTGCGAAACTGTAACTGTTTACGCACCGCACGCAGCGGAAGCTCTCAAAAGGAAAAAATACCCTCCGATTTTGAAACATTCTTTATTGGTGTTCCGCTCCTATTGATCTTAGCGTGATGATATATAGCCTATAGCCTTCCTCGATAAATGGGCTATCTAACACTGAAAGAATTTTTCAAATCGGACCCGTAGTTCCTGAGATTAGCGCGTTCAAGCAAACAAACAAACAAACTCTTCAGCTTTATAATATTAGTATAGATTTTAATTTTTTTTACTAGCTGTGCCCGCGGTTTCACTGCCGTTTATCGTTACTGCACCGCCTCCGTGGGTCGTAGCGTGATCTTATATAGCCTATAGCCTTCCTCGGTAAATAGGCTATCCAACACAAAAATAATTATTCAATTCGGGCCAGTAGTAGCTTGTTCAACCAAATAAACAAACTTTTTAGCTTTATAATCCTAATCCTATCCTAATCATAATCCCAATCCTAATCCTATCTTCCTATCTTCTTCTTCTATCTTCTTCTTCTTCTAATAATATAAAAGCTAAAATGAGTTTGTTTGTTTGTTTGTTACCTTTTCACGCCTATACCACTGAACCGATCATCCTAAAATTTTGCATATACGTTGTCAAGTGTACAGAAACGGACATAGGCTACCTTTCATCCCGAAAAAATTTACTGTTCCCGAGGAAAACAACAATTACGTTCTTATGATAATAGATGGCGCCACGTGTCTTTCGAATCATGATTGAATTATATTATTACAAGCAGCGTACAACCCGAATTGATTGTCAAATTCTAAATTAACTCGAGCCAAGTCGCGCCGGCAAAAGCTAGTATTATAAATTTAAAAAGACAACTCCGGCACTAGGAATAAATCCTGTGTCGCGGATGACTTAACAAACATTCAAACAACGGACACAGAGAACATAAAGACTCGTAACATCCATTTGTGAATCACACAAAATTTTGTCCCAAGTGGGATTCGAACCCACAACACTCGGCGCAGTGGCAGCGACGAGGCGACCAATACGCCAACTGTGCCGTCGTTTGTCAACAATTGTCTTTCAAATGGATGTCTTATACGTGACGTTTCTTTGTTGTAATTATAAACGTATATTATTTTTATGTACCGTCGTTAACTGTACGAAACAAACAAAGTTGATTTCACATTTATTTCAATTATTAAAAGTATATTTGCAAGTTCTGATGCTTATCATATGCTTATCATATAACTTTGAGAGTTTGTATTATAATATAGGTACCTAATTTACTAAATTTTTTAAAGTTAATTTGGTAGGTATAGTGAGCCTCGTAAATGTATAAACAACTCAAATAAATTTTATATTTGTGAAAAATATATTATAACTAGCTGTCCCGACAAACGTTGCCCTGTACACACGAAAAAAGAATAAAAAAGAACCAAATCTAAAGCATTCTCGAATCCACTTGAACACACACAAAAAATTTCATCAAAATCGTTCCAGCCGTTTAGGAGGAGTTCAGTGACATACACACGTACAATCTATACTAATATTATAAAGCTGAAGAGTTTGTTTGTTTGTTTGTTTGCTTGAACGCGCTAATCTCAGGAACTACGGGTCCGATTTGAAAAATTCTTTCAGTGTTAGATAGCCCATTTATCGAGGAAGGCTATAGGCTATATATCATCACGCTAAGATCAATAGGAGCGGAGCACCAATAAAGAATGTTTCAAAATCGGAGGATATTTTTTCCTTTTGAGAGCTTCCGCTGCGTGCGCTGCGTAAACAGTTACAGTTTCGCAAAAATAATGTATGACAGAATTGTTCCCCTTTAAAAGTTCTAAAAAAAAGTCCGCGACGTATATGTCTACCTTCTAAGGTTGGCTCACTATAACCATTTTTAGGCTAACGAAATTTGTTCTAAAATAATGCATTATTTGCGAAGGTATTTTTATAAACATGATATTAATCCTTATCCAAATAAATACGTCATTTATCACAAGTATTTAATTTAAAACAAAATTGCCCTTTACATCATTCGATTTCAATGAATATCTTAGGAGATATCGCAGTTTTAAAATAACATTGCAGCAATATAATTACCCATTACAGACATAGTACAAACGATGTTTCTCCTGGTTTATTCTGCGTGATTACTACTGGTTCGATTTGAAAAATTATTTTAGTGTTGGATAGCCTATTTATCGAGGAAGGCTATATAACATCACGCTACGATCCACGGGGGCGGCGCAGTAACGATAAACGCGGGTGAAACCGCGGGAACATTTAGTAGAATTATATATATAAAGGTATCTCAGGGAAGAGTCTTTTTTTCTTTATAGAAAGACATACTTCCTGTCGCGGGGACTTTACAAACATTCAAACAACGGACACAGAGAACATAAAGACTCGGAACATCCATTTCGCACTCTTAATAAAACAAGATAGGTCTTTGAGTGTTTTGGATCAAGCAAATTTCAACTCTGTTTCAATTACCTAACCCAAATATAATATTAGAATTTATAGTCACACAGTTAGAGTTCAAATTACCTTACTTCCAAATTTCGACTTAAGTCGCTGTTTTATTAAGAGTGCGATTTGTGAATCACACTTTTTGTCCTGTGTGGGATTCGAACCAACAACACTCGACGTAGTGGCAGTAGTGAGGCGACCACTTAATCCGCTACGCCATCCGTGCAATCAAAATATGTAGTGATATGTTAGAAAAATACTATCAACCTATCCACACTAGTAGAGCCTCGCTGATTTCAGCATGAATGGGCCGGCTCGACCGGGGAAGGACTACCCTCTCACAGAATATCGACGTGAAATACCAGTATTCCTACTGTTGTGTTTCGTTCAATGAGTGAGAGTGCCGGAGGCCCAATCTCTTTCCCCCTTCCCGCTCCTTCTCCTTCCCACTTCCTTTCCTAAAGGGTCGACAACGCGCAAGTGATGCCTCTGGTGTTGCAGGCGTCCATAGGCTACGGTGACCACTTACCATCAGGTGGGCCGTATGCTTGTTTGTCACCTTAATGATATAAAAAAATTAAAAAACTTAGAGATGGTGATACGGACTCTGTTTTAAAAACATTTCTCTCTTTTTCCAGATTCTTCTGTCTGGTGCGTCTCCATCATTGACTGATATTAAATAGAGAAGATGTTGAAGAATAGTTTGTATCGGTATGGAGATGAGAGCGGCCAAGTGCCAGCACATTTGAACTTCGGCAAAGAAGTTTACGATAACATGTTGAAGAATAGAGACATTGTAGCCTTGGTAAGTAGGTACACATTTAAGTGACGTCGAGGACACAGTCGTGAGCTCTCAGAAATGAATGTGAGAAGGGTGGACTATGGCAGTCCACCACGCTTGCCCAGTGCGGATTTTCAGACTTCACATATCTTCGAAAACATTATGGAAAACTCTTAGACATGCAGGGTTCCTCACGATGTTTTCCTTTCCTTTACCGTTAAAGCGAACAATATATTTTTTTTATATCACTAAGGTGGCAAACAAGCTTACGGCCCATCTGATGGTAAGTGGTCACCGTAGCCTATGGACGCCTGCAACACCACAGGCATCACCTGCGCATTGCCGACCCTTTAGGAAAGGACCTGGGAAGGAAAGGAAGCGGGATGGGGGAAAGGGGGTGATTGGGCCTCCGGTACTCTCACTCACCGAACGAAACACAACAGTAGGACTACTGCTATTCCACGTCGATATTCTGTGAGAGGGTAGTCCTTCCCCGGTGGAGCCGGCCCATTTATGCTGAAATCAACGGGGCTCTACTACTCTTACAACAATATTTGGTCATAATATTGTCTTCATCTTTGAAGCTGTCTAATTTCGTATTAATTTTACTAACATTATAGAACTCTCTGATATGTAGGTTTAATCACAATGTTTTTCTTGACCGTTAAATAAAGTGTGCGATAATACAATACACACCTATTTAATACATACTTATTTTTTTATAGAGTTATGTATGTATGTTGCTGCCTACATGCACCGAAATCATGCAGGCTCTGCGAGAATACCAGCGTTGTGGATAAGTTATTTCAACTATGCTGCAACATTGCTGACGCAGGACCTTATTTGTTCTTATACATGGTTGTGTGTCCTGTTACATTGTTCCACGCTTATTAGCGTGGAACAAATACAATTATTTTTCTTTCTTTCTTTCTTTCTTCTTTACATAACTTCGAAAAGACGGAGGTGGGTGCCTTGTAATCGAATTGGAGATCTCAGCGTCGCAGTCCAAAGATCCCACTAGGTTATGGCTGCTATTATTGTTTGTATAATTACATTGATTACTTTAGAGCACGTTTAAAGGCATCGTGAAACTACGCTCGTAGATTAGAAATTTACTTTTAAAATTATACTCCATTTGAGAAGTTAATGTCTTAAGAAGAAACACTAAGGGCGAGAGAATTGAAAAATAGGTATTTGTAAAATCTATTGCTGTCGCGCAGTGCCATGTATAGTATGATAAGCGCGATAGAGACAACTGCAGCTTGGACCGAAAATACCTATTAAAAGTACACAAGATCAACGTTTCGTAGTCCCCTGATTCCTTGTCCAAAACTTGACCGATTTAACTACTTTTTGCATTAAAAATTAAAGAAAGGCTTTGGCCGTGTTCCTATACATGATAATATATATTAATAATGTAAAGTCAACATAAAATAATTATTGTATAAAGCACCCAAAGACACTTCTACTCTTTTATCGGCTTTCTACTTTTTGACTCTGTTACCGGCGGCGATGTAGGACCACGAGCAGGCGGTGCGCGGTTTGCAAATGGCGTTTTATACGATATCTGGTCTAATCTCCATGTCAAGATTTTCTTCTGTCGAATCAACTTGACTTTCTGGTTAGTCCTAGGGCTGTTGAAATAACTTTTGTTCATCTTTGGTGCTGTACAACGTTTATGCCCAAAGGCGCCGAACTTTTTTTCTTTGGCTGTGGATAATGTAGAGTAACTCCTTTCGGCGAAACTTTCTGTTTGCACGGTGCTTCGCTACCGCAAACAGAAAGTTATATTAACAGTGCTATGTTTTCCTTTTTTTATATAATCCAGTTAAATTTGTTTTCTGGATGTTTGAACACAGCGGAAAATCTGACCAATTTTTGAGGTTTTTGAAGGCTGATATCTCTTTTAATAATTAATTTATGAAAAAAAGGAAAACATAGGGACATGCCAATAGAGGCCATACATTTTTTGAAAAAAAATTTTGCTGTGCTGGCATTATCCAGGGAGGAAACAGGGGACTACGTTTGTATGGAAAAACGGCCCTTGTGTTTCCTCAAATTATTGTCATTTTATAGGTTTTAGATGTAATTATTACATTTGGGATTTTCAAACTGTTTTTGAACTCTGTAGGGTAAGGGTGTGTAGTGATTATTCACTCGGCTGTATGTGTGCGGGGTTCCTACTTAAGGTTCTTCAATGAAATACCGAAATACGTTCTGTTATTTATTTCTGTGACACAATGCGACAGTACAACGGGTATTGATCGACTGGTTATACAATATTAATTATGATTACATTCTAGGTACATCTGATGCAATATCGATTGATGAGTAACAATACCAAAATAGGAAATGTGCTGCAGGCACATAGCTCCCCCTTTCAAAAATACTAAAATTCATTATTAACATTACCTTAGCTATTCCCAAAACTTTGTATAAACCAAACTTGCAAATGCAATCAGAATATTACAATTTAATAATTTTAAATTTAATGTACAAAACCACTATTGAAAAAGATTTTCAATGTTCAGAATAAATCTACGCAATATATATTTAGATTACACGAATTAAACACAGATTATAGGTAGATAAATGTTGACTAAAAGTCCATTCAAAGTCCATTAATAATATAGAGCACTTGTCACTTTAAGCACTGATTTACTACGAATTTTTATACGATTACATTGCGTCGATTACGATTTACACCATTCACTATGCAATCACTTGTGCAGCGAAACCGTTTTGGCCTCGCTCGCATCTTACGGCCGGTAGCTCCATAATATTTCGTCTCAAATATCTGCCATAGCCATCCTTGCAACGGATCCATAGGAAATATATAATTGCCATCAGCAATATCATCATAGTTATTAAACCATATATTTCTGCCTTGTCTATGAAAGCTGAAGCACTAGCCTGCGCCGAATTTCCAGCACCGTTTTGAGCAACGATAATTTCCTCCTTTGCCTGCTGACCACCCATTGTAATAATGAAGGATGAAACTTTTAGGTGATAATAACACGATAATATGTAATTCTGAACAGCTCAGGAGTTGAATCGGACGACTGGCTTAATCACGCGACCCCTCTCGTTTGCCGCTCAGTGTTTGGATATGTCTCTCCCTTATACGGAATAGATGAATCCTGATACGTGTCGCTTACAATTACGAAGGCAGGTTTAAGTCGATCGATGCTTATGTTTTTCTGTATTACACAATATTTTAAAATATTTTTCATGCTTTTCTATAACTTGGTAAGGTCCAGAATATGGAGGCGTCAATGGTTTCGAGACTTTATCGCATCGTACAAAATCTTGGGTACAATTGCTCAACTCTGAGTGTACAAATATTTGACCTTGCTTCAGATTTCGTCTTGGTACTGATGATATATTTCGTATTCTTTGTCGTAACTCTTGCACAAATGTATCATCCTCGGAGATTTCTGGCTTTGTCAGTGAAAAGAAACCTCCAGGCAAACGTATCGTTTCGCCGTACACCATTTCCGCAGCGCTAATATTTGTGTCGGTACGTAAAGTTGTTCTTAACCCTAAAAGTACAGAGGGTAATTCGTTCATCCAGTCACTAGTGTTTCCTCTACACATCAAAGCTGTTTTTAGGGCTCGGTGCCACCGTTCAACTGCGCCATTTGATTGGGGATGGTAAGCAGTAGTCCTAAGCTTGTGTATACCCATTCGTTTTGACAGCAATGCAAACAAGTTGGATTCAAACTGTCGCCCTTCATCATCATCATCATCATTTCAGCCTATTGCAGTCCACTGCTGGACATAAGCCTCCCCCAGGGTGCGCCACAAGGCCCGATCGCCCGTTTTCGCCATCCAGTCACCTCCAGCCACCTTTTTCAGGTCATCGGTCCATCTGTCGCCCTTGATCTGTAGTAATACTTAGCGGACAACCGAATCTAGCAATCCAGCCTGAGTAAACATTTTCCGCCACCGTTTCTGCAGTTATATCTTTAATTGGGTATGCCTCCGGCCATCCAGTACCTCTATCTAACATTGTTAGCAAATATCTGTACCCTTTGCAGTAACTCAGAGGGCCTACAATGTCTACATATAAATGGCCAAATCGTTTACTTTTCTCAAAAGACCCAACCGGTGACATAGTGTGGCGTTGAACCTTGGACCTTTGACATTCTATTCATGCCTTAGCCCACGTAGAAATATCTTTGTTCATAGCTTTCCAAAAGTAGCGACCGCATATCATCTTTCGTGTTGTTCGTACACCTGGGTGGCCTATTCCGTGGATAGCGTTGTAAGCTGTCATACGAAACTCGGCTGGCAAATATGGTCGCACCTTATTTGTAGAAACTTCACAGTATATTGGTATGTTATTATTAGGTAATAACATCCTCTTGAAACTTAAATTTTCTGCATTCATTAAGTTTTTCAGCTCTTGGTCTCTTTCCTGAGCACGCGAAAGTTCTTCATAATCAATAGGTGATGGAATGCTAATAGATGAAATTCTCGAAAGGGTATCAGCTACAACGTTATCCGCACCGCTAATGAACTCTATCGCTATACAAAACTGTAAAATGAAGTCTAAATGTCTTAATCTTCGCGGAGTATCATGTTTCCCAATGTTGTTATTCATAAAGGCGTGTACAAACGGCTTGTGATCTGTGTACACTGTTAGCGATCTTCCTTCTATTAAATATCGAAAATGCTTGATGGACATATAAATAGCCAAAAGTTCACGATCGAAAGTGCTGTACTTCTGTTGCGCGTCACTGAGCTTTAATGAGAAAAAAGCTAAAGGCTGCCATGAGTTATCAATACGTTGTTGCAATACCGCTCCGGCGCATGTGGCTGACACATCCGTCATAAGGGCTATGGGAACGTCCGCAAGCGGGAAGAACAATGTAACCGCGCTTTTTAAGCTAGCCTTACATTGCTCAAATGCTTCCATAGATTGCTCAGTCCATAATATTGGGGTCTTATCTTTTTTCTTCGAGTCATGTAAATATTCATTGAGGGGCTTTTGAAGTTCTGCTGCGCGGGGCAAGTGGCGTCTATAAAAATTTATCATGCCCAGAAAACGTCGTAATTCCGCCACTGTTTCGGGTCGCGGGTAATTTGATATGACCTCGACACGCTCGTTCAGTGGGCGTAGGCCTTTATCGGACACGTGAAATCCTAAAAATTCTAATTCAGTTTTTCCAAACTCGCACTTGGCCAAATTTATCGTGAGTCCCCATTGATTTAAACGTTCAAAAACTTTTCTAAGATGTATTTCATGCTCCGATCTTGATAACGATGCTATTATGACGTCATCGATGTACGTAAAAATAAAATCTAGGTCGCGAAACACATTATTGTTAAGGAATCTCTGAAACGTCTGAGCAGCGTTTCTCAATCCAAAGATCATTCTGTTGAATTCGTAGAGCCCAAACGGAGTTGCAATCGCTGTTTTTGGAATGTCTTCCTCTCTGACAGACAAATTATGATACGCGCGTTGAAGGTCAATACGGGAAAAATACGTTTTCTTGCTAACAGGTACGTACAGTCCTGAATTCGTGGTATCGGGTATCTGTCGGGTTTGGTGATACTATTTAATCGTCGGTAGTCGCCGCAAGGTCGTAACTCTCCGTTCTTTTTGACAACCACATGTAGAGGGCTCGCCCAGCAACTCTTGGAAGGTCGGCATATTCCCATGTCAACCATACGTTGAAACTCGGCCTTGACCCTGTTATATTTATCCGGAGGCAATGGCCGCGGTTTTGCAAACACAGGCGATCCTGTTGTTTCTATAAAAAGTTCTACAGAATGGCATGGAGTCTCTTTAAAGCACATAGGTTTTGTTATGTTTGGGTACTCTGATAGCAACGCACTAAATTCACAAGAAGAGTCAATTGTTCTCACTGATGGTTGATTTATTATGCTTATCGTGGCAATTGTACACAAATTGGTCACTTTATCAGTCACTTTCTTTTGGTTAATGTCCACTAATAAATTGTGATATCCTAAAAAGTCTGCGCCTAATATGGGCTGTTTTACATCAGCGAGCACAAACGTCCAACGATAGGGCCGACGTAAATCTAAAATCTAAATCAAGAGTTTTTGTGCCGTAGGTTTTGATTTCACTGCCGTTCGCGGCATAAAGTTTATAACTACTACACACATTATCACTAAAAAGCCTTTTTTTATACGGTAAAACGGAAATGTTCGCGCCCGATCTACTAAAAATTTTAGTCCCGTTATAGCGTCACAAACACAAAGGCGGTGAGCAGGCGTTATGGTGCTAACCTCCACCGGCGGTTGCACCACGCCGTTCAGTTTCCCTGTTGATTTTTTTTTTCCACGCGCACGGCTCCACCATTTCTGTGCTCTATTGCGAAACTTATAATGATAATAACATAGCCAGTCAGCACTGTCTGGCGTACGCCGTGTAGAATTTCTGCCTCGTGACGCGGAACGGTATCGATTTCTTTGATAATTATTGCGAATCCTTGTTCTCTCTCTTTGCATTTCATTAATTTGCAGACTCAATTTTGATATTTCTGATAAAATAAATGCCGTGTCGTTGTTACTGGAAGTAGTAGCCTGTACTTCCGAGACGTCGTTCAAGGGTCTTGTAGTTTCCATTACTTTATCCGCTATGGCTGCTAGTTTTTTCCAAATCTTTTATCTCGCTGACTGCTAAGACTGCTCGAATAGACGAAGGCAGATGTCCTTGCCACATAATTATGAGTGTTTCATCCGGGATTTTACCGCGCGCTAGATCCTTCATGCGCCTTAACAGCTGTGAAGGTTTCTGGTCTCCAAGTTGCATTTCCGAGAGCAGCTTCTGAAATTGCCGGTTTTCTGACTCTTCATAGACTACTAATAAACGTGCCTTTAGCGCTTCAAACTTTTTGCTTTCAGGGGGCTTTAACAAAATGTCGCTAACTTGCTGGATTACGTCTTTCCCGAGTTTTGCCACAACTAAATTGAATCTTGCGTCATTTATTTATTTATTTATTTATTTATTTAATCTTTGGAAGACCAACAGCAAACAATAACATTTTAAATGCATACAATACGCAACAGATAGCCAATTATAGGTCTCCGCTTTTAGCTACTTTATATAAAAATAAAAATGAATGATGCGTGAACACTGAACTTACAAACAAGCATATTAATAATGTACGAAATAAAGAAAATTAAAAACAATGTAAAACATTAAGACGTAAAAAATCTAAATTAAAAAATTATTGTGTTAATTTATTGCGGTTATCTATGGAAAAAATCAAGACTGAGCATCCGCCTCACTGAACTGGGTTTTCAAGTGAATATATCAAAATCATGTATTTTTGTTTGTCCGTTTAGAGTATTAACTGCTCGCCAGAGAAATGACGATAGTTTGTAGAGACTAATGGTAGGTGTATAGGCACATAGCTTCTGGATGGTATATTAAAACTTATTTTGTTTAAAAGGTCAGGGCAATCAATTATACAGGATAACATATTTAACAAATAAGTCACATCGGCAATTGCGCGGCGATGGGTTAAGGGAAGTATATGAAATTTTCTGCAGAGAATAAAATAATCATCGGACTTATAATGTATTTTCATCGCTGAGTTTTTGTGGCCCTAATATAGCCTCACACTGCACAAACCATAACCTTGGCTGATCACACCAGAATTCGGGTATTCTCGAGGAGACGGTCACCGTTGCCAACTCCACCGCGTCGTTCTGGAACGTTGAGGTAGTTGCCATCTTGCTTTGTTGTGCAGTCGGGTTGCTCATGGTACTTTCTTTATGAGTCGATCGTCGGGGTCACCACTGTAGTGATTATTCACTCGGCTGTATGTGTGCGGGGTTCCTACTTAAGGTTCTTCAATGAAATACCGAAATACGTTCTGTTATTTATTTCTGTGACACAATGCGACAGTACAACGGGTATTGATCGACTGGTTATACAATATTAATTATGATTACATTCTAGGTACATCTGATGCAATATCGATTGATGAGTAACAATACCAAAATAGGAAATGTGCTGCAGGCACAGGTGTATCGTAGATGAAATATAATTATATTTGTAGTCCTTTTACTATGCACATAATGGGCGAATTTTTTTACCCATTACCAAAATAAAAAATTAAAGTGTAGTACCTACATCTTTGAGGCCTATACAGGCGATATACTATGTATGTTTGATATAATAATAACATCAGCTGTGTATGTCAACTGTCCCACTGTTAGGCTCTTCTTAGTGTAAGAAGGGCCATAGACCACCACGTTGGCACAGTGTGCGTTGTCAGACTTCTTCTATTCTATTCTACCACATACACACAACACCATCTAGCCCAAACTAAGCAGAGCTTGTACTATGGGTACTAGACAATGGATAAACATACACATATACTTTTTTTTTGTAAATACATCCATATTATACATAGAAACACCCAGACCAAGACAAACATCCACGTTCATGCACACAAATGTTTGACTTGTGCGGGAATCGAACCCGCGACCTCAGCCGTGGCAGTCGGTTACACTTACCACTACGCTATCGAGGCCGACAAAACATTATGGAGAACATTATGGAGAACTCTGACATGCAGGGTTCCTCACAATGTTTTCCTTCACCGTTAAAGCGAGCAATAATTTTTAAAATTTATATATTATATTTTCTAGATAAACGCCGATACGGACGAACGTATGACATACAAGGAAATGGCGCAAATGACAGCCAATGTTGCCGTCTCTCTTAGTCGTATTGGCGTTAGAAAAGGAGATGTAGTGTGCGTTTGCAGTGAGAAGAGATTCGAAGTGCTGCCTTGTATCCTCGGCATCATGTGTTCTGGAGGAGTGTTCTCACCGACAGATCTCACTTATGGCGCACGTGAGTTTGTTCTTAAAAATAATCACTAAGACCACATTATTTTTAATATCTCATGCTTGTTAATATTGCCTCTGGCAAATAAACATATGGCTTACCTTTTTTTTACTTTTTTTACGTGGGGGAATGCATTGACGTCTACTTCTCCGCGGGGGCGGACGGAGGGGCTATGTCGGACTCACCGGGGCAAAGAAAGATGGCGACTAGAGATTACATCCCGATAATACCGTCTAAACCGACCACGGTGTTTTTCGACAAAACCGCAATCTGCGGGGCCGCGCGAAGCATTTTGACATGCAGTCACGATCCCGCCAAGATTTTGGTCCACCGTATGAAACAGCAGGCACTTCACGAAAAGACCTACTACCCTTTTGGCACTTCTACATTTTAACCCAACTGTCCCCTTGAGGTCCCCGTCCCTATCTACAGGACCCGAGTAGATAGGGTTTCGGAGGGAGAACTACGGGTCTCCCCCTTAGGACCAGGGTACTGCGGGGTCAGGAAGCCCACTGCGCCTCGAAAGGCGTGTTCTATCGGCCGCTGACTAGAGTGCGCGGTGCCTGACATGGTGTTGGACTCGCAGGGGTATGTGGTTAGCCGCTGAGGACGACACGTTTGTTTGCTCGGCAAGCACGTAGCGATCGAGCGTTGGACTCAGGCGCGGCTAGTGCGAACCAGTCGGTCGCGCGAGGCACAGGGTTGTCTTAGCGAAGTGGCAGCGTAGTTTCGCTGCCGCAACGCATCTCGGGTGCTTGCCTGCTTAGCAAGTAAGAGACATACCTAGATTGAATCGGGCCTTACCCGGTCTGTAGGCCTATATGGGTAGGCGTACGGACGTACGTCGGGAAGTGAGCGTGCCTTATACAGCTCCGGTACCATACTGGAGATATGGGAGGCGGCTTCTCCGTCGGCTTCAGCGAGGTTTTCGTTAGCATCTCTTAGGAGTTGCGAGTGGTCTTTATTGCTCCGGTACCTATCTGGAGAATAGGTAGTGTCACTTGGGCACGAGGTAGCTCGCTTACGAGAACCGAATCTCTGAGGATAGGGTGGAGAGTCGAGATTTGGGGACAAGACCTGTCTATAACTGGTCCCGGAAGGTGCTTTCGGGCGCTGGAAGGTACAGCGGCTCTGCCTAATATAACCTTGTTGGTTGGTGTAGGCGGAACGCTATATCATAAACTGGACTAGTCATAGAGATGGGGGGTGTCCCCTTGAGGTGGGACGGACACATGACAAAGAGGCGCCCTTGGGAACACGCACGCCGCCTCTCGGACCTGGTGCTGGTCGGGTAAGGCGGGCAGGCCCACGAAGCCCAACACCTCCAAAACCTGGCTTACCTACCCTATGATCGCATTCAATATTTGTGGTATTACATCCGTATTGCCGGGCTGAGGAAGGGAATAAAAGATGGATTATTCTCTTCCTCCGGAACTCTTACTCACCGGGCGGAACGCAAATGTGATAAATTTTATGACGCTGGTTCTTAAAGAAAATGCCATCTGTTTTCACTAAAGGAGGTATAGCAAGGACTTCAGCCGCCTTGGTGCCTTAGTCAAGTCAAGTCAAAAATCATTGATTCATTTAGGTCACAGAGTAACACTTATGAACGTCAATGGGGTTAGTAAGTTTATTACATTCACTGAATTTACATTTATTTAAGTTGCAAGGTTCAAGCAAAAGGTTAAGCCTACGAGAAGATACCTGCAAGAAACTCAAGGCCACTCTTTTAAATTGCCATTAAATTATAATTCCAGTATTTTACAACTCATTTATGTACCAGGTGTTGCAGTCATTATGCCATATCTTACTGTTCATACAAAACTAAATTCTAAAATAAAGGATGGAGGATTTTATTAAGAGAAATGTATTCTCGGTCGATAAGGAACTATTTCTGGGTCCAGTAAAGTGTTATTGGTAAGCTCTTGGACTCTGGAATTGTGCTCGCTGGACGGCAATCGCCCCTTGTGACATGGGCGTTGATACCATAGCAAGCAAAATGTCGATGTAACACCCCTAAAGAGGTAGGCTCCTTCAGGAATATAGGCGTGAGATTGCAAGCCGAGATTGTAAGCCGAGATTGCAAGCCGAGATTCCAAGCCGAGATTCCAAGCCGAGATTGCAAACCGAGATTGCAAGACTTTAAAATGAAGGTAGTTGAGCCTATTATACTGACTGCACGGATGGCGTAATGGTTTAAGTGGTCGCCTCGCCACCGCCACAGCAGCGAGTGTTTTGGGTTTGAATCCCACAAGAGACAAAACTTGTGTGATCCACATAGGGTTATTGCGAGTCTGGGTGGTCTCTGTATCCGTTCTTTGAATGTTTGTAAAGTCGTCCCGCGATACAGGAATTATTTCTTGTCCGGTAGTTGTCTTTTTTAAGTAAGATAACAAGAAATATTCCTCGCTCAAGAACAAATCTTGGACATTACGCAGCTGTAACCAGACTCTGTAGACAATACAATGCACTTTCTGTTAACACCGACCTAGACATAAGTAACAATTTAATACAATTTAAAAAGTGTCTTCGTAGATTGTTAACTTAGTTCTATACACCTCCACTTTTTTTTCTTTGTAATTTTTTTATATAACTATATCTAATAAGCTATTATTGTTTTACTCCAAAGTTTACCCTAGAGGCAGAATTTTATGTTTAAAAATTTTATGTTTTCTGTTTGTTTCTTTAATTAAGTTGTTAGTTTAGTTGTAATTATAATTTGCAAGCTGTGGTTTCCTATAATTGAGGGACTATACACGCTAAGAACTTTATTACTGCTATATAATGTATGTTATTGTATATTCCTTTGTTGGAAATCCTTAAATAAATAAATAAATATCATTATTCGTATGACGTCTTCTCAGATCCACTTCTCCACCGGCTGAACATCGTTCGTCCGAAGGTGATGTTCTGCTCTCCGGCCGCGTACGAAGCGCACAATTCCACCTTTGAGTCCTGCGGCAGTATTGAGCACTACATACTGTACGGAGACGAGAAACAACATGGCGTCTCACTTTTCGACGAGTTCCTGACAGAAGACGTCGATATAGACTCGTTTCAACCAGCGTCTGTTAATGGTAGGCCATTTTCTTTCTGCAACTCTTATTCAAAATGGATAATATATTTATTTTCAATCACAGACATACTAGGTATTTTCATTTGTGTAACGATAAATTATAATTCATGTGATGTGGCTGTACTTTAATCCTTACTAATATTATAAATGCGAAAATGAGTTTGTTTGTTTGTTATGCTTTCACGCCTTAACTACTCAACCGATCAACATGAAATTTTACATACACGTTGTCAGGGGTATAGAATAGGACATAGGGTACCTTTCATCCAGAAAAAATAACTGTTGCAAACCTAACCTAACCTAGCCTACATTTACGCGAGCGAAGCCGCGGGCGAAAACTAGTAAATAATAAAAATTAAATAAGTTATGTGCGCATTAAATAGTTAATTATCGATCGCTTTAAGATCGAAGGAAAATATTGTGAGGAGAGCTGCATGTCTTACAGTTCTGAATTATGTTCTCGAAGATACGTAAAGTCTGTCATCACGCACTGGGCCAGCAGCGTGGTGGACGATGGCCTAACCCTTGGTTAACCCTGATTTATACTATTATCAGAGCAGTGATAGCTCAGTGGGGAGACCAACAGACTGCAATGCAGAGGGTCTTGGGTTCGTACCCACGTCGCGCACCTCTGACTTTCGGAAGTTATATGAGTTTTCGAAATTATGTGCGTATTGATTGACAATTATCGCCTGCTCCGTGCCTCGGAGAGCACGTTAAGCCGTTGGTCCCGGCTGCCATGAACATCTATGGCAGTCGTTATTGGGAGAGTGTCGACACAAAAGATCCCACTGGGTTGAAGTGTCGCCGGTCTGCACTGACTGGCCCCCACATAAGATAAGATAAGATATACTATTATCGAACATTCGAGAAAATGAATATTGTGTTATGTTGTTGTTTCAGGATGGGAGGACTACGCCTTTATTGTCTACTCTTCTGGCACCACAGGACTGCCGAAAGGAGTGCCAGTCATTCACTTGGCATTTTCCTTGAACTCACAGTCTATTGTGCCGGACAGGTACGTTCAAAGTATTGAAGAACATACTGCATGAATAGTCCAGCGGTTATAATAGTCACCTAGCCACTGCCAAGGCGCCAAAAGACGTGGGTTCGATACCTAAAAGAACATAAATTATAATCAATACATATGGTATATTAAATTAGGTGTTACTTGGCGGAAATCCATTGTAATAAAATATTTGGGAAAAGGGAACCCACCACGTACCCCCGATTGCCATATTTTTTTTTTTTACGTGGGGTTATGCGCCTGATGCATTCCCTCTCGCCACAAGGGGAGGTAAGAGGGTTATGTCCGGCTCTCACGTACTTCGGGCCTACGGATCAATACCCCACGGTGTGCACGCTCGCTGCCTTGTATAGTGGATGGGCCGCTGGCAAAAGTTACCCCCGATTCCCCAACTCAACTATTTCAATAGAAAAAGGTTGACAATACCGAAATCCTCTAGTTAGGACAGCGACGACGTGGGATATGGGTGTACTTACAGTATTCCGCACACAATGTTGTCGAAACGTGTTTCAACCTTTTTTAATTATTGGAGTCGGTGTCAGCCAAGGTAGGTTTGTAACTAATTAAATATGAGATATCTTACTATAATCATAACATTGGCATGCACAATTACACACAAAGACGCAGCACGCGGCGCGGGCGGCTGACACCGACTCCAAAAATAACAATAATTTAATTATTCACAAGAATATGCAATTATTTATTAACTTTTTAGTGCATTTTAAGTTTTAGAATATTCTTATTTGAAGTCGGTTTTCTTTTTTGTTAAAATTTTGTTTATTTAACACGCTTTCATTAGTTTCACTTGTACTCGTATGTTGGTCTGTATGTAACCGACTCCTTTGAGCTCGATTTTGACCCACTTCAAACGGTCAGATTTCAGTTATGCGTTGTAGACTTATCTAGGAACGATGACAATACAATAATTAATAAAATATTTAAAAATAATCAATAGTGTTAAAAAAAGAAAAACTAAAAATAACACGCTGTATCAAAAAAAAAACAAACTAAAGTAGGGTGGAGGTTATCAAAATATCTTAGAAAGCACTCCACGCTTTTTTACATTAAAATTAATCAATTATTTTCTACTGTTTCGTTTGTTTTTTTAATAAAGCGTGTTTTTTAGTTTTTTTAAATTACTTATAATTTGTTTGATCAACTATATGGATCACACAAAGTGTTGTCCCGTGCGGGAATGGAACTCACTAGACGCAATGCCATTTCCTAGCGTCAATTATCATAAACGTACATTCATTCACACATTCTAGATAAATGTAAAATTACTTTATAAAATTTGTATAGTGTTCTATTATTATTATTCCGTTGTATTTTTTACCATGACTTTTTCTTTTTCAAATTTGAATGATATCATGATACAATATAACTTATAACGCTTGTATTGTAATATTTACGGAGAGACACTGACGCCTAAGATACAGGCATATAAGCCTAGTTTAGAAGTCAGGGTTAAAGATTTTGACAATTCTGCATGTTCGCTGAGGAGCGGCTTAATTTCGCTGGGCCGCTCTTCATCGAGAATGCAGAAATAAATGCCTTGTGTAAAAATTTAAGATATTTATAAAAACGTTTTTGGTGAAATAAATATTATTGCAGGATATGTCTTCATAGTGCGGGAACAACATTTATGCGCAAAAGTATCTTTTGTATGGCACCATTCATATTTAATAAATGCCCTAAGAGTTACAGAGAACTGCCCCCATTGCTTTTTAAGAAGACGCTGCGTAAATTCTTACTTAATAAAGCCTACTACAGTGTTTTAGATTTTTTTAATGAGAGGGATTTTACTCTTCCTGTTATTAATGTAGATAAGATTAAGTAGACCTAATTTTGTTTTATTTTCAGTATTTTAATTTAGTTTTTAAATTGAATGTGTATGACACTAATGTTTTTGCATGCCGATTGGTAAAATATGGTTGAACACCATTACATGTTTATCACCTTTTTTGTACCCATATTTGCAAAATAAATTATCTTTTATCTTTTATCTTTATTTGTTAAGCCGATTGAGTCTCACCGGCACACCGATGACCAGTCACAATAGGTTTTTTATTATGTCTGGTATTCTCACGGTGGGTGTAGGAAAACATCGTGAGGAAACCTGCATGTCCGAGAGTTCTCAATAATGTTCTCAAAGGTATGAGAAGTCTGCCAACCCGCAGTGGGCCAGCGTGGTTGACTATGGCCTAACCCTTCTTACGCTGAGAAGGCTGTGGGTCAGTTTAATACAGGGCTGATATTATTATATTGAGTCGCAACAGCACACCGTTGACTAGACTCCATAGATTTTTAATTATGTCTGATATTCTAAGAGTTGACTACTAATGTCTCCAGCTACCGAGGAGTGGCAGTTCTGAACACACGGGAGTGGTACTACACGTATGGCCTGATGTATACCCTCGCATGCCTAAAGGTGTGCGCCACTGTCGTTTACAACATCAGTCAGGCGGAGGAGCACGTGCTTGGAGCGGTTCACAAGTATAAGGTACCGTCTACTCGTCTACTGATGTACTCGTCTACTAATCTACTAGTCTGTCTACAGCGCGTGTGAAAGACTGGTATCCTAACTGTCATTCTAAGTATTTTAAGCATATTAATATTATAAATGTGAATATGAGTTTGTTTGTTTGTAACGTTTTCACGCCTTAACTAATCTATCGACTATCATAAAATATCGGATACACGTTGCCAGGAGTACAGAAAAGAACATAGGTACCATTCACTTGCGAGGTTTAAGCTACGAGTAAAATCCAATCCTAACTAATATTATAAAAGCGAAAATGAGTTTGTTTGTTTGTTACCTTTTCACGCCTAAACCACTGAACCGATCATCCTGAAATTTTGCATATACGTTGACAGATGTACAGAAACGGACATAGGTTACCTTTCATCCCGAAAAAAAATACTGTTCCTGATAATAGATGGCGCCACGTGTCTTGCGAATCATGATTGAATTATATTATTACAGCAGAGTACGACCCGAATTGATTGTCAAATTCTAAATTAACGCAAGCGAAGCCACGGGCAAAAGCTAGTAATATTATAAATGCGAATTTGTTTTTTACACTTTCATGCCTTATCTACTAGACCAGAGGTTCCCAGAATTTTTTTCCTCATAGACCACTTTTAAAATTTAATTGGTTCCGGTGGACCCCCTGCAGTTACATTTCTACCATATTTTAAAAAATTAGATCAAGTCTCTACGGGTTGAACTTTCTTTCTTTTTTTTCTACCACTGGTACTGACTATGCAAGTTTTTACAAACATTGATAGGTGAAGTCAAGCTAACATTTCAGTTCTTCACTATCGAAAGCAAATATAAATTTTCTCGTGACCCCCTCTTACGAATTGTGGTCCCCCATTTTTTTGTCACGCCAACTTAGACTCCCGTCGAGTCTCCCGTGGACCCTGGGGGTACACCTGGACCACTTTGGGAATTAATGTACTAGACCGATCATCATAAAATCCGTTCGAATTTTCAATTGATTCGAATAATTTGAGATCCACTGCTACATGGTAGTGTAAAGATGAAATGAACTTGTTCCACAGACAAAAGTGATGCAGATGGCTCCTTCAACCATCTCGGAGCTGATCAAGTCCTCGATCCTGGATAACTACGACTTGTCCTCACTGGAATGGATGATATCATCCAGTACGCCTATCACGGCGGATGGTGTTACTGCCATCAAGCAGAGGTAAGGATAGGGTTACCAAGCATAGTATAGGCCGTGGGTGGGAGAACGGGGATGTCCCGCCTGCTAGACATTGAGTCGGAGTTGGAACGGCGACCTCTGTCGTACCGGGGCGTCGCTCAAGAGTCGTCGCCTGCAAACTTTCTCTGTCTGGGTGCGTCGCTGATGTAGCTTCAGTTCCAACGACCCACCCATCATAAAGGCCACGAGTTGGCACATCATGGGGTTTTATTCGGTAGGCCCGAAGTCTCGGGAGAGCCCGACATAACCCTTTTGCCTCCCGTTGTTAGGCGGTATGTAGCAGGAGCATTCTCCAAAGAAATAAGGATTATCAAGCATACTGTTAAAAACAGCATTATACTTTTTGATGAAAAATGCTGACAACCGTCCTATTAAAAAAAAGTATACTAAATACTGTTTTTATCATCGCTGAATCCGGCGCCATAAATGACAAAAGATTATCGAATGGTGCAAAAATATAACATCACGGAAGCGAAGAAATAATAATAAACGTAGATAAAACCGCGGGGCAGAGCTAGTGTGACATATATGATTCGATATGCACTCCTCCTCTCCGATTCCTTTTCTTCCATCCCATGTTAAATTCCTTTTCCTAGTCTCTGCGGTAGTGATACTTCCAGTGTTACAGTCGGTCATCGGCCACAGTAGCCATTTATCTTACATATGTGGGGGTCAGTCAGTGCAGACCGGCGACACTTCGACCCAGTGGGATCTTTTGTGTCGACACTCACCCAATAACGACTGCCATAGATGTTCATGGCAGCCGGGACCGACGGCTTAACGTGCTCTCCGAGGCACGGAGCAGGCGATAATTGTCAATCAATACACACATAATTTCGAAAAGTCATATAACTTCCGAAAATCAGAGGTGCGCGACGTGGGTTCGAACCCGAGACCCTCTGCATTGCAGTCTATTGGTCTTCCCACTGAGCTATCGCTGCAGTAGCCATTTACCATCAAGCAGGCCGTGTGCTTTCCTTGCCACCTTTGAAACGGTAGGCAACGGCTTTTCTGTGTCCTGACATTGCTGAAGTCCATGAGCAGCGGTTACCACTTTCCATCAGGTGGGCCACTTGCTCGTCTGCCACCAATGGCAAAAAGAAAAATGCACTTTGTTTCCCACGTTTGCGTTTCACAAGATATGATATCTGTCTTAAACTGTGATTTACGCAAAATATTTTTTATTTCGGATTGTAATTAACGCCATATACATAATGGTATGTCCACAAAAGATTATAGAATTTGTTTACTTGTCAGTTTTAATATAATCTAGGCACATGTTTTATATGCGGTCCAGAAAATGGAACAATTCTTTGTATCGTATCTTCATTGTATTTTTTATTGCTTTGTTGATGCATAAAATTAATAATTCTAATTCTAATATTCTACACATACAACGCCATCTAGCCCAAACTAAGCAGAGCTTGTACTATGAGTAGGTACTAGACAATCATGGACATATTATACATAGAAACACACAGACCAAGACAAACATCCATGTTCATACACACAAATATTTGACTTGTGCGGTAATCGAACCCGCGACCTCAGGCGTGGCAGTCAGTTACAGTAACCACTACGTCATCGAGGCCGACGACGATAATCCTAACTAATATTATAAAAGCGAAAATGAGTTTGTTTGTTTCCTTGTAACCATTTCACGCCTATAAACCACTGAACCGATCATGCTGAAATTTTGCATATACGTTGTCAGGTGTACAGAAACGACATAGGCTACCTTTCATCCCGAAAAAATTACTGTTCCCGAGGAAAACAATAATAACGTTCTTATGATAATAGATGGCGCCACGTTTTTGTCGAATCATGATTGAATTATATTATTACAAGCAGAGTACAACCCGAATTCAATGTAAAATTCTAAATTAACACGAGCGAAGCCGCGGGCAAAAGCTAGTATAAAATAAAATCCAAAGCGTAGTAATAATAAAGATTATAACTAGGGACTTCAAATTTAGCATAGAAGTATGTGATTATAATTATGAATACCTAATTACATACTTTAGAACTTTTAAATAGGCGTGCGACTATATATATACTACTCAAAACAAAATCAAGGCCACTAATAACCATAAAGACATTAAATTGTTTAACTTATGTAACTACAAAATAATGTTATTGGTTATAATATAGCCTAACAATTATTTAACATAATGATCATGAATTGTTCGTTTTAAGTTCATAATGAAATTGGCCATTTTGAATGAAAACATGAACAAAAGAAATCACCGGAAAAAGACAAAATACTGTTCTTGTCACTTTTGTTTCTTATTTTTAGTAACGAGTATGTCCTCCTCTCTTAGCAATACACTCCTGAAGCCTTGTATGCATACTCTGGATCAAATTCCTCACGTTTTCATCTGGAATCTCCTCCCAGGCACGTTTTAAAGCGTCAATCAGCTGCTGTTGGTTGTAGACCCCTTGCTCATTCTCTCTAACCCTTCGTTTCAATTAGTCCCACAATTGCTCGATTGGATTTAAATCCGGACTGTTAGCTGGCCATGGTAATTCCTCAATATGAGACCCTTCTAGGACAGTTTGGGTCGATCGAGCTGTGTGTGCACGGGAATGGTCTTGCATCAAGATGAATCCAGGCCCCACTCGCTGTGCAAATGGGATCACTTGAGGCCTGATGACGTCCTCGATGTAACGTTCTGCAGTTACGGTACCCGCATTTAAAATGGTGAGCTCGGTTTTACCGTGTAAACTAATCCCACCCCAAACCATTACGTTGGGACCACCGAAACGGTCAACTTCGTGGATGCAGGACTCCGAAAACCGCTCGCCGCGATGCCTCCACACCCTAACACGCCGATCATCATTAAAAAATTTTACTTTGCACTCGTCTGTAAAAAGCACCTTGCCGCACTAATTAATCCCCCAGTTCAAATACTGACGGGAGAATCTTAAACGGTTTGCACGTTGAACCCTGGTCAGAGGAACTCGAACAACTCGTCATCTTGACATTTGCTGGTCTTCGTGCAATCGATTACGTATAGTTTAATCACTGACACGGGTACCCGTTGTCAGCCGTAGGTGGTGTTGTAACTTACGGGCCGTTATTGTACGATCACGACGAGCACTTAGTTGGACGTACCGATCCTCGTGCGCCGTTGTTACACGAACTCTACCTGAACCGGGTCTCCTGGCAACACTGCCGGTCTCTTGGAAGCGATTCCATACATTTTGGACAGCTCTTCGAGAAAAACTCAACTGCAAACCCACGTAACGCTGAGAACGTCCTTCTTGAATCATAGTTATGGCTCTGGTTGCTGTAATTGTATCCATGTGCCTTCGTACTGGTGGCATGATTAACGCGAGATGATAAATTAATCAATTAAAATTGAAAAAGTAAAACGTTTTTTCCTAAAATAACCGAAACAAGTTAAGAAGACAATCGAAGAAAAACATAAGAATAGCATCCTATTATCTTTTTTCTTAAAATGATGGCCAATACTTTTCAAATTAGGAATACGAACACCAGCATAAAAGAGATCAAACACCAAAGAGTTCGTAATATCAATATAATGCTACTTATCAGTTACTTTCAGTTTACTAAAGTGCACTTAAATGTAAATAAACTAGTGGCCCTTATTTTGTTTTGAGTAGTATATATTATGTATTTATTTCCTTTCTATTATATATTTTCAGGCTGCCAAATTTGAAGAGCGTTTTGCAGCTGTATGGGATGTCTGAAGCTGGCAGCATATGTAATGAGCTCGGAGCACCTCTAGGATCCAGACCGGGCAGTTCTGGAGTGCCATGTTTCGGGTTTGTCCTCAAGGTAAGGTGCAATATAATTATTATTGTGATACTTTTACTATGCATATTACGCATCGAAAACATTCGACCTAATATTTACATATTAAAAACACTGATTATATTAGGTACATCTATGATACCCTTTTACTTATTCTATAGAGTGTATTAAAACTTATTTTGAAAATAAAGCCCAAATAAATACTAATTAATACTAATTAAAATAAATTATATTAAAATTATACTATATTAAAATTATATTATACTAGCTTTTGTGCGCGGCTCCGCCCGCGTGATACCTACATCAATAAAAAGTAGCCCATGTCCTTCCCCAGGTTTTAAACTATATCTGTACCAAATTTCATCTAAATCGGTTGAGTGGTTTAGCCGTGAAAAGGTAACAGACAGACAGACAAACAGAGTTACTTTCGAATTTATAATATTAGTAAGGATTAAAATAAATACTAATTACGTTTAAAAGTCTCAGAGGCAAATAGGTGTTACATGATACACCACAAGCGAAATGTATATAGTTTTGACATTATATAACTTTTTAAGATATTTCGAATCACTCAATTAATCAAATAATTCGATCACTCCTTTATACATTGAGTACACAACTGGTACAGCGGGCAAGCGGTCGCCTCGCCGGTGCCGCTGCGCTGAGTAATGTGGGTTCAAATCCCAAACGTGACAATTATCTGTGTATTCTGCGTGTATATTGAGTCCGTTAATTGAATGTTTGTAAAGTCCCCGCGATATAAGGCTTAGTACCTAGTGCAGGAGTTGCTTTTATAAACAGCAGTGGCGGTTGGTTGACTTCCCATATCTTCCAGAAAATAATGAAGAACTTTTAGACATGCAGATGTCCTTACGATCTTTTCCTTCACCGTTAAATAGAGCGATAATTATTACCTATTTATTACATACATTTTTACCTTTTTTCAAATCAAATCAAATCAAATCAAATCAAAATTCTTTATTGCGAACATAGGTACAAAAGGTGTTTACATATATATTTGTTACAAACAAATATTTAGATCTACTACATTCCGCTTATTAGCATGCAATAATGAGTTACTAACATTTAATCGAGACAATTTAAATTAAATTTTCTTAAAGTCAAACTATCAATTCAAGATTCGCTACTGCATTGGAAAACTTTATTTTAGAAGTAAATTAATAATAAAATAGGTTAGAGAAATAACAAATGTCTGAGGATAAAAAAAATAATACATTAAATAAATACATATGTCAATATTTAGTCTATAAAATCAAAATTTGTCGTCAATGTATTCCTTTACACTATAGTACGCTTTACTAAGTAGAAATTGCTTTAATTCAAATTTTAGCTTTTCTTTATTAGAGCATTTTAATATATTTGTTGGTAAATGGTTATAAATGCGTGGAGCCAAAATACACTGTTATTAAATTGTGCAGTTTTATTTAAGGGAAAAGAAATTTTAAAGTTATTTCGTTTGCTCTTTAGGTGCTCAAACATGGACATATGCAAGATTACAAACATAGTTACCTCATATATGTAGATACAAGGGAGTGTTAGTAGCTTAAGATTTATGAAATATGGTTTACAAGATTCTGGCGGTTTTATTTTACAAATAGCTCTCACACATTTCTTTTGGGCCTTAAATACTGCCTCCTTGCCTACCGAGTTACCCCAAAAGATGACGCCATACCTTAAAACAGAATCTACATAACCATGATATGCGGTAATCGCCGCAGATTGATTTACAACTTTTATGAGCATTGATAGTGCATAGGAAAACTGGCTTAGCTTAATACATATATTTTCTACCTGTAATTTCCAATTTAAGTTTGCGTCAACAGTTAAACCTAAAAATTTTGTATTCTCAACTTCATTAATTTTTTATTCATTAAAAATAATGTCAATATCTGATAAATTATTTTTCCTATTTCTAAATGTCATAATATTAGTTTTGTCCAAATTGATTAATAAATTATTGTACGCTAACCACTGAACAATGGTATCCAATGTCTCCTTAATGTCTGCTACCAATTGATATTTGCAAGTGTTTGTGAACATCACTGTGCTGTCATCCGCGAATAATACCATGTCATGATTTACGAAATTGGGCAGGTCATTTATATAAACGATAAATAGCAAAGGGCCGAGAATACTCCCTTGTGGAACTCCCTGTGTCACCTCTTGGTAAGATGATGAGTATATAACCTCCGTACAGGTGTTTGGGCATATGCGAGCAATCTGTGTACATTGTTGTCGGTTTTCGAGATATGATTTTAGGAGATCTAGGACATTTCCTCTGATTCCATAAGCTTCTAATTTATTTAATAGGATTTTATGATTTACATAATCAAAAGCCTTTTTTAAGTCCATGTAGAGGGCAGTAATTAAGAGCTTATTATTAAGACTAGACATTATAGAATTAAGAAATTGAAACACTGCTAAATTTATACTTTTTTGTTTCCTAAAACCTACTTGCTTTTCAGTGAAAATTTTATTTTTTTCGAAGTATTCATTCAGGTTTTTACCTATAACTTTCTCTAATATTTTACTAAATATGGGTATAAGGGCAATGGGCCTGTAATTACTGAGACTGGCCTTGTCGTTCTTTTTAAATAAGGGTTTTATTATTGTAAGTTTTAATTTATCAGGGAACGTACCGAAAAATATACATAAATTAAATATATAGCTCAAAACTGGTGAAATAATAGTTGAAACGTTTTTCACAACCTTTGTACAGACATCATCATAACCCGTACTATTCGTATTTTTTAAAGATTTTATTGTTTCATTTATTTCTAAAGGAGTTGTAGGGCCCATGAAGATGGAATTGTAATTTTTATTACTTGTTGACAATTTGAAGTTAACATTAGTAGTGATTGGATGAGTTTTATGTCCACTAGTGAAATATTTGTTGAATGACTCGGCAATTTTTCTAGGGTCATAAATCATCAAGCCATTATCATTTACTTGCCTGATATCCTGTTTATTTTTTTGATTTTCCCTACGATTAATAATTGACCATGTCGCTTTTGCTTTATTCGTCGCTGTATTAATTTTATTATCGTTTTGAGCTTTTTGTGTTAATTTGATAATCTTATTTAGGCGCGCTGAGTATGATTTGAATTTATTTCTATTAATAATAGTACATTTTTTTCTATATTGCCATAGTAATTCTCTTTTCCGTTTTGCACATTTCCGAATGCCTTTCGATATCCACTTCGGTTTTCTACGAGAGGTTTTGCTAAGTAATGTCAATGGAAAGCATAGATTATAAAAAAGCATAAATAAATCGTGGAAAATGTCAAATGCATAATTTGGGTCATCCGTATTATATACTTCGTTAAATGTAAGCGATTGCATGCAATCATTAAACTTTGTCATATTTTCACTACAATAGTCCCTGCACTTTGTAAACCAATATTTAAAAGTATATGTTTCTTTGACAGGACATGTTAAAATTTGAGATGTATGATCAGACAAAGCGAGTTCATGGATCTTATGTTTGCATCCTGTAATATTGTGCATAAAGTTATCTATACAAGACCCACTTTCCGGACGGGTCGGCTCATTGATCGTTAATTTCAAGTTGTAGCTGTGTAATATGTTTAGAAGATGATTAGTTACATTACAGTTTTTTAATGTATTTATATTAAAGTCTCCACAAATTACGATTTTCTTATTTGAAAGACATAATGTACTAAGTATATAGTCAAAATTCTTAAAAAAAAATTCAAGTTGTTGTACGTTATTTCGGGGTGGTCTATAAACGCAAACTATTATTAAATTATGCAGTAGTAGCTGTATAGCACAGCATTCTATTACACCAGAAACGCAATGTTTTCTTATTGAGTCAATGGTTTTATATTCATGACCATTGCAAACTAAAATACATGAACCGCCACGCCGATTTTTGCGGCTAAAAGAGGTCGCGTGAGTGTAATTTTCTATAGATAAAAGTTTGACATCATCTTTCACCATATTATGCTCTGTTAAACAAATTACATCAATGCTGTTATACTGGTCCATAAGCAATTCTTCATTAATTCATCTTGTTTGTTTCATTTTATCTTCACACTAGATGTTCCTGCGGTTTCACCCGCGTTTATCGTTACTGCGCCGCCCCCGTGGGTCGTTGCGTGATGTTGTATAGCCTATAGCCTTCCTCGATAAATAGGCTATCCAACACTAAAATAATTTTTCAAATCGAACCAGTAGTAATTACGCAGAATAAACCAGTTATGGTTATAGTGAGCCAACCTTAAAAGATAGACATATTCTGTCGCGGATTTCTTTTTAGAACTTTTAAAGGGGAACAGTTCTGTCATACATGATTTTTGCGAAACTTTAACTGTTTACGCAGCGCACGCAGCGGAAGCTCTCAAAATAAAAAAATACCCTCCGATTTTGAAACATTCTTCATTGGTGCTCAGCTCCTATTGATCTAAGCGTGATGATATATAGCCTATAGCCTTCCTCGATAAATGGACTATCTAACACTGAAAGAATTTTTCAAATCGACCTGTAGTTCCTGAGATTAACGCGTTCAAGTAAACAAACAAACAAACTCTTCAGCTTTATGATATTAAGTATAGGTTTCTAAGAAAGTAAGTTCTTGCTTACTTTATTTGTACTTTATTAGGTACTAGCTGACCCGCGCAACTTCGTCTGCTTCACATAAGAGAGTTTTCCTAGATTTTGCAATATTTTTCATTTAGGCTCCGCTCCTATTGGTCGTAGCGTGATATTATATAGCCTATAGCCTTCCTCTATAAATGGGCTATCCAACACTGAAATATTTTTCTAATTTTTACCCAAACAAAATGTGAGTGAAGTCGGCGCGTGAGCGCCCCCGCCTTTTTATAAATGCAGCGGATGGCCGTTTCGCGCGTTAAACAACAATCAACCATATAGCCGTACCCATACTGGCGCGGCGAGATTTGGAAGTTTTATTTCATCTATATCTTGTGTGTTTATAAACCGATTCCTATAATTTTTTTTTATAATATGAATATTAAAGTGTACTTTTTGAATATGGGAGTTTGATAAAGATGTATCTATGTGAAATACAATATATGTATTTATGTATTTAATACACTTTCAAGAAATGCCTAACGATTAAACACGTTATTGTGGCTAATTTATAAAAGATAGATATATACTATTGATGACTTTTTTGTAGATCTTTTGAAGACCATCATCTTTGTAATACATACTTTTGGTGTATGATCAACGTATGCGAGGATAAGAGCTCGAAAGCGCATTTTTGTCCGACTTGCTTCAAATTTATCGTCACTGCTCAGCTCCTATGTGTCTTAGCGTTATGTTATATAGCCTATAACCTGCCCAGGAGTATGGACTACAATCGTACCAAGTTTGGTTAAAATCCCTTCAGTAGTTTTTGACCCATGCGTGCATATACAGACAGACAGACAGACAGAGAAAAAATTTACTGATTGCATTTTTGTCATCAGTATCGATCACCATTCATCCTCCAATATTAATTTTTAATATATATTCAATGTACAGAATTGACCTCTCTACAGTTTTATTATAAGTATAGATTAAGTAAAGTTTACACCGAATTATTGTTAAATTCTGAATTATTACTTTATTGAACCTTCTATATTGCCATCAAAGTTACAGGATTGCCTACTTTATAGTCAATGTAACCTTGTATTTTGCATTTTCTTTGGCAATAAACTAACTAACTATGTATACTACCTTTTTTCCTTTCAGGTTGTAGACATAAACAGCCGAGAGCCTTTGGGTCCTCATCAACGCGGCGAAATATGTATTAAGGGTCCTAGTGTTATGAAAGGTTAGTATAAAAATAAAACTTCTATTTACAGATCAGTTTAAATGTTTATGATTTCAAAAATAGACTAGAGTTAAATAATTTAAATTTTAAACTTTACCCGAAATGATTCGACCTTCAAATTGTTTTACCACTTTGCTCATCCTAACAAACATAAATTATGCGAATGTTGGAACGTCACTATTCGTGCCATTCTACCATAAAAGTATAGTATTGTTTTGCGTACATTCTACCGTAATGAAATACAGAATTTGATGGGCATTATAACCATGACATCTGTCGCAGAACTCAAGCTATATTTTACTGTTTATAGTGTCTTTTCCTTGGTATAGGCAAATCTCCCCTGGTATTGCGAATGATCTTGGATACGGTACTTAATATCAAGCAGGCCTTATACTTGTTTGCCTCTATGGTTTTTTTTATATGACTAAGGTGGCAAACAATCATACGTCCCACCTGATGGTAAGTGGTCACCGTAGCCTATGGACGCCTGCAACACCAGAGGTATCACTTGCGCGTTGCCGACCCTTTAGGAAAGGAAATGGGAAGGAGAAGGAGCGGGAAGAGGGAAAGAGGATGATTGAGCCTCCGGCACTCTCACTCACCGAACGAAACACAACGATAGGAATACTGGTATTTCACGTCAATATTCTGTGAGAGAGTAGTCCTTCCCCGGTCGAGCCGGCACATTCATGCTGAAATCAGCGAAGCTCTACTACTCTCAGAATTAATTGGTATTATGAAAATAAGCATCGATGGTGCAGTGGCTGTGTATAACAACTCTTTGCGTCAGTCACTTACACACAATGGCTCAATTGTTCGGTTAAGTGCGGCAAACATACGACCAACTATAGGATGGGAGAATTTCTCTCGTTTCGTTGGCCTTACTATAACTATCTCACGTTTCAATTCCAGCGTATTTAAACAACGTGTGCCCTGACTGCAAGGACTCTGAGGGGTTCCTCCTGACTGGAGACGTTGGCTACTATGATGACGATGGATACTTCTACATCGTCAACAGAATCAAGGAGCTGATCAAGTTTAAAGATGTTTCGGTAAGTCAATTAATCCTTGATGCCATCTTCAGTGTGATGAATGCGGAGGCTGTAATGAGTATTTTCTGATAAGAAAATTAGTGGCACTACACTGGTATGAATATGAAAGAAACAAAGAAAGAAAACAATTTATTTTGTCCTCTACACTGGCATAAAACAAATAAAAAAAATAACAACAAAAAAACACAAAAGTTTTAAGTATACAAAAATAAAAATATAAAACAAGAATAAGCAATTTGTATAATTAATCATACCGCCAGTGCGAGACCAAAAATGGCACTTATCTCAGCATAATGCTGCAGCACCGTGGCAGGTAGTGCAGCGCTGATTTTCGGATAAGTCCAGTGAGGCCACGGACAGCTACGCTTGCCAAATAACATAATACATTTAATGTAAAAGAAAAGTAAATATATGAATGTATACTATATATATATATATATATATATATATATATATGTGAAAATACTAAAATATATTTTAATGATAGAAATGAAAAATATGTGTATAAATATGTGCCTAATAGAATACAGTATGGTAAAGTATTTAGAAGTTGGGTGGCACCTGCAGGCCCTGGTAGCAGCATTCGGTCCAACTGACCATGATATAGCATTGTCATCAGCATTTTATGCATGAATATCAAATTTCAGCCTATTTGGGCTACGAAAACCGTTATGACCTAAGTAAATTAAAAACATTGCAGGTTTGATTGTCCGGATGGCGTATTGGATTAAGCGGTACCCACATGGGACAAAACTGTTTGTGATCCTCAAATGGTGGTCCCGAATCTTGGTGTTTTTATGTCCTATGTTTAAATGTTTGTGACACAGGAATAAAAAACCGGCAGACCTTTAAAAAAACATAGATAAAATAAATTAAAAAATATATAATCCTAACTAATATTATAAATGCGAAAATGAGTTTGTTGTTTGTTACGGTTTCACGCCTTAACTACTCAACCGATCAACATTAAATTTTGCATACACGTTGTCAGGGGTATAGAATAGGACATAGGGTACCTTTCATCCAGAAAAAATAACTGTAGCAAACATTTTTTTTTTTTGTTACCTAGGAAAAATGCTTGATGCACTAGCCGCCGGCTAGGGGACGGCACCGGCGGGGCGTGTGGGACTCCCCATTCTGGTATACCCACTAAAAAACCTGGGGTGTTCCCTCTCTCACTCAATGGAGGGGCTTGTTGGGAGCTCTTAAAAGAATTGAGTCATCCATAGCAGGCCCCCCCGTAACTGTTGCAAACCTAACCTAACCTAACCTACATTTACGCGAGCGAAGCCGCGGGTGAAAACTAGTAGCTTATAAAATAAATTATTTGTGGACCTAATCCATTAATTGATACTCCTCAATCCTTACAGATAGCGCCAGCAGAGTTCGAAGCTATCCTGATGCAGCACCCAGCGGTGCGGGACGCAGGAGTGGTGGGTACCCCCCACCCGCAGTTCGGGGAGGTGCCTGTCGCCTTCGTGGCGCTGCAGCCGGACATGACAGCCTCGGAAGATGAGCTCGTGAAACATGTGGATACCAGGGTGAGGAGACAGTGGCACACAAAGTTAAAGACGTAGAAGAAAGTAGGATTCGAAAACTGTCGAATGATCCTTGATTGTTCTATTCGGTATTCGAATGTCGATTCATTCGTTGATCTTGCATTCGAATAACGAATATTACGCTCCTGTACCGTGACATTTTACTTACTTATTCGACCTAATGTAGAGTTCGCAAGTAATATTTTATTCTATTTTTGTCTATTAATATGTATTCAAATACTTTGGAGCAAATCGTTAACTAGATTGCAAGATGTGTTATTTTATTTCACGTTAGGAATATCCGCCATTTTGGGAAGCTTGCCCAGGACATATATTATATCTAACGTTAGGCTAGGCCCGGCTAGGAGTTATAGACGGTAAAACCTTTTTTTTTGACCCAGGAATGTCCTTTATGGATACTCCCTTCCCCAAGGGGGAAAGGGTGGTTATGTGAGACTCTCCGCCCCTAAAGGGGTGGGGCGGGATGGTGTCGCGTTAGCAATCACCATCCCGCATAGACGGGACGGGACACCTAGCGCAACTTAGGCATTATTTCTCGGTAACTGAATGGCGATTATGAAGTAGACGATATTTTATACCCGTGCACGGAAAGCTCGTAAAGCCGTTGGTTAGAGATCAGGCGCAACCTGATCTCTCTTCGGTCGTGTCGGTGACGTCCTATCGGATCATGAGAGTTAAGAAACAGAGAGTGCACTTGTGTTTGCGCACATGCGCACTACAATATCTCCTCTATAAAGCCGTACCCGAAATTCGGTCTGATAAGCTTTTATTACCATAGAAACAGTTCTAATAGTTTACTTTTTAATATTGCAGGTGACATTCAGGATGCGTCTCGCTGGAGGCGTGCGGTTCCTGGAGAAGATGCCTCGAGGCGCTGGCGACAAACTCAACAGACAAGAACTGAAGAGAATGCTTGAAAACTAATGTTAACGCACACATCTAGTGTATAATGTCGCATGTAGGGCTTTTTGAAGAAACACTTCATCTTAGTTAAGTTTTAGTTTTAATTTTTGCATGTTGGCACTTTGATAATTATCAATTGTATGTGAATGTCTGTTTTAACCCGTAAATATGTCTAAATAAATAAATAATGCGAGTGACAGATAAGATCAGTTGTCATTTTTAAGGGTTGAATGAATAATATCATGGAGTTAGGGTAGGTATGTAGATAGTCTTATGTCGAAAGGGGAGAGCGGTGAGGCTCTCCCCTGGGGACGAGAGGTGGTCGGGTCCGTTTGACCCGGCCCGCACCCACACGGGGGGGCCTGCTATGGATGACTCAATTCTTTTAAGAGCTCCCAACAGGCCCCTCCATTGGGTGAGAGAGGGAACACCCCAGGTTTTTAGTGGGTATACCAGCGCGTTTCTTGCTGGGAGTCCCACACACCCCGCCGGTGCCGTTTCCTAGCCGGCGGCTAGTGCATGAAGCATTTTTGCTAGGTATAAAAAAAAAAAGAAAAGGTATGTAGATAGTCTTATGGGAAACCGCAGAGGTCTCGAGTTTAATCCCGAGCCGCGTATCACCGACTTTTCGAATAACGTCAAAAACATCGTGAGGAAACCTTCATGTCTGAGAGTTCTCCGTAATGTTCTCTAAGATATGTGAAGTCTGACAACTAGGTCAGCGTGGTGGATTATGGCTGAACCCTTCCCATACTGAAAAGAGGTCCGTGCCTAAGATGGAAAATCACTTGATTGTGAAAATAGCCTTGCCACAACCCTTACCTTGCCATAACTATAACCTTGCCATAACCCTAACTTTACCTTAACCCTAACATTACCATAACCCCAACTTTGCCATAAGCTTAACTTTGCCACAACCCTTACCTCTCCATAACCATAACCGCGACGCTATATCACAGGCGTCGCGACACTATATGACAAGCGTCGCGACACTATATGACAAGTGTCGCGATGCTATGCGATAGACGTCGCGACACTATGGTACGCGTCGTGGCACTATATGACAAGTGTCGCGATGCTATGCGATAGACGTCGCGACACTATATGGTACGCGTCGCGACACTATATGGTACGCGTCGTGGCACTATATGACAGGCGTCGCGACACTATATGACACGTGTCGCGATGCTATGCGATAGACGTCGCGACACTATATGGTACGCGTCGTGGCACTATATGACAAGTGTCGCGATGCTATGCGATAGACGTCGCGACACTATATGGTACGCGTCGCGACACTATATGGTACGCGTCGCGACACTATATGGTACGCGTCGCGACACTATATGGTACGCGTTGCGATACTATATGGTACGCGTCGCGACACTATATGACAAGTGTCGCGATGCTATGCGATAGACGTCGCGACACTATATGGTACGCGTCGTGGCACTATATGACAAGCGTCGCGACACTATATGACAAGTGTCGCGATGCTATGCGATAGACGTCGCGACACTATATGGTACGCGTCGTGGCACTATATGACAAGCGTCGCGACACTATATGACAAGTGTCGCGATGCTATGCGATAGACGTCGCGACACTATATGGTACGCGTCGTGGCACTATATGACAAGCGTCGCGACACTATATGACAAGTGTCGCGATGCTATGCGATAGACGTCGCGACACTATATGGTACGCGTCGCGACACTATATGACAAGTGTCGCGATGCTATGCGATAGACGTCGCGACACTATATGGTACGCGTCGTGGCACTATATGACAAGCGTCGCGACACTATATGACAAGTGTCGCGATGCTATGCGATAGACGTCGCGACACTATATGGTACGCGTCGTGGCACTATATGACAAGCGTCGCGACACTATATGACAAGTGTCGCGATGCTATGCGATAGACGTCGCGACACTATATGGTACGCGTCGTGGCACTATATGACAAGCGTCGCGACGCTATATGACAAGTGTCGCGATGCTATGCGATAGACGTCGCGACACTATATGGTACGCGTCGTGGCACTATATGACAGGCGTCGCGACGCTATATGACAAGTGTCGCGATGCTATGCGATAGACGTCGCGACACTATATGGTACGCGTCGTGGCACTATATGACAGGCGTCGCGACGCTATATGACAAGTGTCGCGATGCTATGCGATAGACGTCGCGACACTATATGGTACGCGTCGTGGCACTATATGACAGGCGTCGCGACACTATATGACAAGTGTCGCGATGCTATGCGATAGACGTCGCGACACTATATGGTACGCGTCGTGGCACTATATGACAGGCGTCGCGACGCTATATGACAAGCGTCGCGAAACTATATAATAAAGACTGACTCTGTTGCCGTATTCTGGCCACATTACGGCTGCTACAGAATATTTTTTGACAGTTCTATCAATTTCAATAAATTCAATATTACGTTGTCTGGGCATTAAACCAGAGACCATATACACGATAGTAGACACGGCTACACATCAAGTTAGACACCCTATATACGCATAACTACGGTACATACAAAACAGAGAATTGTCGGAAAGGGACCGTGCATCGTCGTGTCGATGTAATGGTAAAGATAGAGCGTAATAAATATATAACGCACTCTCTCACACGATTCGCAGCGTTCAACTTCTAATAGGCAGTTCAAAGTCCAAACGTTGTAGGTTGATGTGTCGCTGTGTGTAAAGGTTTAACCTTATAAACAAAATAATTAAAAAATACCAGTCTGGTGCAATTCAGCTTCGCACACAAAGGGTTCCGTACCATCGTAAGATGTACTTTTGGTCCCTATGTACTTTTTACTCTTTGTTGTTCTAGCGGCAATAGAAATACACACTCTGTGAAAATTTCAACCTACCTACCTATTACGGTTCATGAGATACAAACCCGCTGACAGACAGACGAACAGCGGAGGCTTAGTAATAGGGTCTCGTTAGCAGCTTTCAGGCCCCTTGAAATGTGTTATTAACCCGTTCGTGTGGGATATACAAGATTATTCTTAGTATAGTGAAAACCTCTCAGGGGTGAACAACTTTTGTTCCGAGAATTTACCGAAATCGCAAAAAAAAATCAGCTGTTCCATACATTTTGCCGAAGTCAAAGTCCAATTTTGTATGGAACAGCTGATTTTTATTTCGCGATTACGGCAATGTCCCAGAACAAAAGTTGTTTATAATAACAAGTACAATCACAACCTGAGAGGTTATCACTTTACTAAGAATAACCTTGTATAATAAACTAGATTTTGCCCGCGTAAATGTAAGTTAGGTTAGGTTAGCAACAGTCCTTTTTTGGTCGAATGGTACCCTATGACCTTTTTTGTTTCCCTGACAACGTACACATATGCAACATTACATGATGATCGGTCGAGTAGTTAAGGCGTGAAAGCGAAACAAACAAACAAACACACATTCGCGTTTTTTAATATTAATTAGGATTTAGAGTCTAGCTGTACTCTCATTGTACCACACGAGATAGCCATAATATAATAAATAATAACAGATTACTATTAAGAAAATAAATAACAACAAAATTAATCTAAATCAAAATTTTTTATTGAAAGTAATTGAAATACATCTACGTTTGCTATAACTTACAATAGAACGTTATATCGCTTACAATATAAACGGTGAAATCACAATAATAACAGCCTAATTTGTACAGAATGGGTTAACTAATGGCCATATGTAAAAAAAGGATTACCTATTAAAAATTTTAGTGGAGTAATTTATGAATACGTGAAGTCATTTTACTCTTTATTACCACTAGATGTCGTAAACCATTGTTTTTATAATCACCGCTAGATGGCGTTATGATAAAAGTTTACTTGTTTGACCAACAGATGGCGTTGGAGCAAGTATTCATTCGCGCCAAAATGTTTGTCAAATTCATATTAATGATGATCTTCTTATTATTATATACGTAAAATAAAGAGTGAAACAGCTTTCTAATGATAAAACTCTAAATAGATATTTAAAGAGTCTTCTGGAGGTACTCGTCGAAGAGATAGAGAGACAGAGAGAGGTCCTGCCCGTTGTTGGTTGAAATGAATCTCTTGAGGTCGTTAGTGTGACCAGCGAGGTGGCGGATCTGCTTGGCCTGGTCCTCAATGAACTCTTCTTCGAGGTATTGGGCGATCTGATAGAAAACAATGTGAGTTAGATAATATTAAATATCACGGGCTATTTCCCAATTAATACCGTAGTCGTAGCGTGATGTTATATTACTATAGCCTATAGCCTTCCACGATAAATAGGCTATCCAGCACTAAAATATTTTTCAAATCGAACCAGTTGTTCCTGAGATTAGCGCGTTCAAACAAACAAACAAACAAACAATCTCTTCAGCTTTATAATATTAGTACAGATTATAGACATGTTACTTTGATCGACGTCGTACTACGAAGTCAAAAATCTGCAGCTCCTTTTGCTTAATCCTTTTTGTGAAACACATCAGTAAAAGACATCTATACATATAATAAAATCGTAGGAAAGTCAAAACTGTACATTGAATATTTTTTTAAAAGAAACTTGGGGCGTGATCTACAATCGATATCGAAGCCAAAAATATAGTTTTAAGAATTTTTGTCTGTTTGTCTGTATGTATGTCCGGGCTAAACTCAAAAAGTACTGCATGGATTTACTTCAAATTTTGCATGAATATTACTAACAGGTCGGGTCAACATATAGGCTACATATTATCACGCTATCACATACGGGGGAGGAGAATCTTTATTTTTCTTACGCATTCTGTGACAGCGTGTAATCTAACGACGCATATTTAAATGTTGTTTTTGAGTAAGCCATGCCATTATCTAGCTTTACACTATAAAAACTACGCCATTTAAGTAACTTGGTCAGAGAAATATAGTTGGGTTCCGCGGCGACAAACACTTTTTAGTTAAAATCTACGCGGACGAAGTCGCAGGTAACAGCTAGTTTCCAAAATTAATTAACCATTACAAAGCTACTTTGTGTAAAAGTAACATCAGTTATTATAACATCACACTACTAATAATTATTCTTAACGCCTGTGGCACAGGTTTACCCTAGTACAGGCACCCATATTATATTCCCTATATTAAGTACTAGCTTTTGCCCGCGTCTTCGCTCGCGTTAATTTAGAATTTGACAATCAATTCGGGTTGTACTCTGCTTATAATATAATTCAAAAGACACGTGGCGCCATCTATTATAATAAGAACGTTATTATTGTTTTCCTCGGGAACAGTAATGTTTTTCGGGATGAAAGGTAGCCTATGTCCGTTTCTGTGCACTTGTCAACGTATATGCAAAATTTCAGGATGATCGGTTCAGTGGTTTAGGCGTGAAAAGGTAACAAACAAACAAACTCATTTTCGCTTTTATAATATTAGTTAGGATTTTATGGACTGTATTTATGTTTTACCACTGTAATCAATAAATAAATACTTATTATTAGTTATATATGTGGGTGTAACTGGGACAGTTATTTAGGCAATAACGTACATTTTTACAGTAAACCAATCTTGTGCCATTGTTACTTTCGGTTGTGATGAGAGATCATCATCACAACCGAAAGACGTCCACTGCTGGTCTGGTCTTGGGTCACCCGTGTCCAACCGTTTCCCGCGACCCTTACCAGGTCGTCGAGTAATATTTATACCAAAAAATCATGTCTGCCTTATACTAAAAGTATCGGGGTTATGTGAGGAATCTATTACCTCAGGATCATGGAGATGCTGGCTGTTCCTGGTGGCTTCACGGTGGATGTAGAACGCGCGTTCAGCCAACTCCTTCTGAGTATCCAGAGCCTTGGCAAGAGCCTCCAACTCATGAAGCTCCACCGTGTAGTTCTTACGTTCGGCCGGCTTCTGGGTGCTGCGTTGAGCGAAGTTCATTGCGTCACCTGGTAATGAGAGAGATTGTAATTACCACACCAAGAAGATACAGCCAGAAGTATATCACATTTTGTTAACTTCAAATCTCATGTTATGGTGGCAAAGAGTGGAGGTGACAGTACGATTTATTCGTTTTTAGTTTTAGGATGTATCTATTTTCCTTTTGTTTCTTAAACTGTCTACTGGCCAACACTAAAATATATTTGTAAAAATTTGAAAAAGCTCTTCATTTTTGTAAAATTGTTATTTACAATCAAGTATAAAATAAAATAAGCAAACGTTTCCATAGGCACTTCTAATATGAAAATAACTGTTATCGCGATGCGAACATCTAAAAAAGTGGAAGATATTACATCTGGCCAAAAGGCCAGTCACCAGCTGAAGGCACGCTAGTTTCTTAAGTACCCACAAACCTGACTAAGCTAAGAATTATAACATACTAGCTTTTGCACGCGGCTTCGCTCGCGTTAATTTAGAAATTGACAATCAATTCGAGTTCTACTCTGTTTGTAATAGTATAATTCAATAATGATTCGAAAGACACGTGGCGCCATCTATTATCATAAGAACGTTATTGTTGTTTTCCTCGGGAACAGTAATTTTTTTCGGGATGAAAGGTAGCCAGCCTTTGTCCATTTCTGTACACCTGACAATGTATATGCAAAATTTCAGAATGATTGGTTCAGTGGTTTAGGAGTGAAAAGGTAACAAACAAACAAACTCATTTTCGCTTTTATAATATTAGTTAGGATAGGATTGTTGTTTGCCTACCCTCATCTGTAGGTAAGAGCTACTTGTCAGAGCTACCCGACCATCAAATAGATCAAACCTACTTCCCTAGTTGCGCTTCCCAAGTTCCAGAAGTCTAAGAAGAAATCAAAATCGGATAAGACTTACCCCTCATAGTAACATGCTTGATCAGCTCAATAGTTTTTTCCCAAGCTTCATCAGATAGCTTCTTGAACAGCTTGCTGAAACCCAACCTGTTCGTCTGGTAGTTGTTGTAGTAGGCTGATGACAGGAGGTAGTCGTACGACCTTTCCAGATGCAAATTAGCATAAGCTTGCATCTCCGAAGCGACGTTGCCGTGGCTGGAGTATTCGCCGTATTTTGCGTTACAGCGCGGAAGAGCTGGTGGTGGAAAAATTTTGTTCAAGACTTGCGTTAAAGAGTTAGTTGACCCATATATGATTACACCCTGGCTATTTTGATGATGACAATACAACTTTCTACATGACAAGTTTTTGGAAATGTGGATGTATTGAGAATATTTTTCAAAGTGCAATGACAATTTTCCGGTGAAATTACTTTGCAGGATAGATACCTTGTGGGAATATATTATGGAGCTTTGTTGATATTGTGTCATTATGGGTTTTGTGAGAGGAATAATCCAAGCTTAAGTATGCGACATAAGTAGATAAAATTTCACGAGATTAAATTGTTGTTTCGGACTGTATGAGCAATAATTTGTGTTTGATGGCTGTACATAAAAAAAAACTTAATCATTATATATACAATAATTTGCTGCCGAGTGTTTCTGTCTAAATCGATGGATTGACTTGAAATTTTAATATAATGTTGCATTCCTATATAATATGTACTTTTTATGCTGAATAAAATAAAAAATGATGACTGGGATTCAGCGAACTGCGGCCAGATTTACTTATTTTATGATAACAAAAACATTTAAATAACAACATTTTAATTTATAAAATATTATTTAGTTTTTACTTTATAAGTTAGTTATATGTTACTACTGAAGCCTCAGTTCATAAACGCGGGAGCGGTTACGGTAGCGGATATTGCTCGCTACACTACTTATGTCGCTGAATGTACGTATGTATATATTTATTTATTTATATATATGTTTAACACAAATTCAAGAAAATAGATAAATTCGACAATTATTATTCGGAGCGCTCGTGAACAATGAGTTGCCTTGTGACGACTGTCAGTATAAAATAATACGTTAATACATATCATGATTAAAATATGTAAATGTAAACACACATTAACAAATCTATGTTTGTTTATGAATGACACTGATACTTCTACTACTACTACTTGACAGTGTAAAATACTTTGCAAAGGGTACTTCGCTTAAATAGTACATACTTGACAAATGGAATATTTTGCGAAAGATGCTCTACAATGAAAACTACGATTTAAAACTCTATGTGCCTTGAATAACACAAATACTCAAAAGCACTTACATGTTTCTCCTGAAAAAAATAATATAACCGCTTAGTATTTTATTTAACATTTTTAATTAATAATCTATACTAATATTATAAAGAAGCTAGCCTTCTGTGAATGGAACAGTCGCAAGGAGATGACCTAGGCGAACCTTTCTCGATCAGATCGGAGACGTTCTGGACAAAGGCCAGGTAAAGAGCACCTTAAACCGGCGAGCGTGTATGAGGAATATGATGAAAGTGAATGAAGCCAGAGAACTGTGTCAGGATCGTAGCAAATGGAAATCCGTAGTCTCTGCCTACCCCTCTGGGAAACAGGCGTGAAACTATGTATGTATGTAAATTATAAAGAGGAAAGTATTTTTATTTAATTAATGGACCGATTTAAAACAATCTTTCTCCATTATAAAGCTACTTATGCTAGCAGTAACATCACGCTTCGAGCCTCGGGAGTGGAGCAGTAATCTTATACATGGGTGGAACCGCGCGGGATAATTAGGAGCTTATATTTTTGCTACTACCCTACTTCATAGTCACGATACCAGATAAATATATTTATAAAATAAGCAAATTAATGTAATAAAATGATGTTAACGAAATGAAAATGTCTTGCAACACTGTGTTTTTTTTATATTATGTCGATAAACCCAGAAAATATGACACCTGATTGGGGGATAATTAGACGAGTAGACTTGATTCAACCATTACTACTAAAAGACAATCTAATTGTCAGATTAACTGAAGTATACAAGTGATTGAATACTGATCGATTTATAATCACTGTTAAGATAAATAATAACTGAGGGATAACACAATTTTTAATTTGTTTTTGGAAGTCACTTTAAATATACACATTATTTAGTGGTGTCTATGGACCCTACAAATAATCTTTATATTTAATCATGTATTTCATATTAAATTTGATTACTAAATACTCTGATTATTCAAACTGTCAAAGTGCTCTTGCGCGGCCGTAGTTTAGTTAAGTCGTCAAATGACGTAACACGTTTGTAATTCACCAATGGAGAGCACACAATTATAGAAGACGTTTACAAACGTGTGACGTCAAAATAAATGAAGCTAATCAAAATCGATCGCGATCACGTGGTTGCAACTAAAATTAATTAATTAATTAATTGGGTTTTTTGTACAAAAAACCCAAAATTAATATATACATATATATATATATTAATATATACATATATATATATATATATATATATATATATTTGCCAATTGCGTTTAAAAACCATAATCTACGCGGACGTCAATAAATAAGTCAGTTATTTTTCATAGTGATAAATAGCTTATTATGTACCTACATACAATTTCTGCTATATAAAAACTGTTGAAACGTCATAATTCTGTCCCAGTTGATACATATCCTGTGACTATATCGACAGCAATTAAATTAAATGTATAATTACAGTATATCTTCTTTCCCTTTCCCTCATGCATATATACCCAAACATATAAAGCATGTATAAAAAGGACATATTGATATTAGACCTCCATGATTAAAATGAATCCCAAAAAAACCACATTTCTTTTAAACAAACCCCTTTTTGAATTTTAATACACTCACCGTATCGTCTACCTGCAAAATTATAAAAGTGATACTTAGGAAGAGAGAGACAGAATATACATAATTACATAAATAAGAATAAGAAATATATACATAATAATAAAATATACTATATAGAGAAGAAATGTGTTTTTAAAATATTAAGTACACAAGAAATGTGTACTGAGAATATAAAGGTCTAGTTTTTGTTTGCGATTTCACGGGTCTTATGTAATTCATTCCATAATTCCATAACTTGTCCCGTCTGTATAAAAAGTCTCTTTCAAATCTGTCTAATAATTTACGTGTGATTGAGTAAAGCCTCGTATCCACTAGGCAACAATTGGCGTACAACACGTGACTCTCAACAAGATCGGCAACGTTGCACAACAATGCGCGACGTTGCCAGCTGGTGCGCAACATAACGCGCGGCTTGTTTGTTTCCGCGCAATATGCAGTCACTGTTGCCAATAGAAATATATATGGAAAAAATTATAAAATCTCCAGGTTTTCGGTAGAGAATGACTAAAATGGTTTGGTCTTTCAACTTTTAGGTAGGGAAATACTAAAAAAAAAACTTGCTGACCTTTTTTATTTTTTAGTAATTCACTACACCTAAAAGTCGAGAAACCAAACCAGAATCAGTTTTAGCGCCTTTCTGGCGACTTTTAATATTGAATCTAGCGACTCAACTTTACAAGAGTTGGCAACACTGTATGCAGTTTAGTTGAGCCTCAAATGTTGTCAAGTAAAGACGTGACACGCAGAAATATCCGTAGTGTGGTGTAATAAAACTGTTCTGTAATCAACACTAGTTCCTCTGGCGACATGTTGCCAACGACTGGTCATGCCTGGACAAACATCGTTGCTAAACAAAGTTCCGCGTTGCTGTGAGCAACAATGTTGTGCAACATGTCCCGCGTCAAATGTTGCCTACTGGATACGAGGCTTAAAAAGCATCCTAATATCTTATTTAATAATATCAGCCTGATATTAAACTGAACCACTACTGGGCACGGGCCTCTTCTCACTGTGAGAAGGGTTAGGACATAGTCCACCACGCTGGCCTAGTGAGGGTTGGCAGACTTCACATATCTTCGAGAACATTATGGAGAACTCTCAGACATGCAGGTTTTCTCACGATGTTTTCCTTCACCGTTAAAGCAAGTGATAATTAACTATTTAATACGCACATAACTTCGAAAAGTCAGAGATGCGTGCCTTGGGTTCGAACTCGAGACCTCTGCGTGGCAGTCCTACGGTTCCCACTAAGCTATCGATGCTTTTCACATTTATAATTATTATATAGTAAGGTAACAACCATCCAGTGAACAGATACTTGTAGGAACTAAAAATACAGGCACTCTTATTTTTAAAACCTATCTCCTGCTTTCGCTTGTGTTTAGGGTTGCCAACGGTACTGTATAATAAAGTATTGTGTTTTATTTCGGGTAAACGTACTTTATACTTTATTAGGAAAATAAAGTAGGTACATACGTGAAAATTCTTTATTTTACCTATGACAACTTTTATAGGTTTTATTTAATTGTTTACTTAAACAACGCAATAGAAATTGCCTTAATTGAATAAGAGCAATTGTTTATCTATATTAATATTAGTTAGATGTCATTACCATCAACAAAAATATGGTAACAAAAAGGCAAATTAAATAAATAATACTTTATTTTCCAGTCTTGAACTTTATTATTTTTACCTAATATAGTAATAAGTAATAATATATACTCTCATTCGTTCAAAATAAAGGTGGCAACCCTATTTGTGTTGTACTTGAGAGTCGCATGGACCTTGTAAACAATCAAACAATAGACATAAAGAAGCCCTAGAGCTGTTCTTTGTGTCCGTTGTTTGTCACACTGGCTCACTCTCTTATTTATTTAAATTCAATTAATGTATTTAATACAAGAAAGCCACTAGAAAAACAGATAAGTGATTGATTAATACTTTGTTAGCAAAACACATACAACAATATACTTTATCAGATCTGTTTGACGTGTATTGATGTGAATAATCTTGTCTTATCATAGGAAATGTACTATGAACACAAAAGAACTATCATAAGTGGACGTACTTTCTGAAAAACGTTCCAACCTACAAAGTTAACATTTTGAGATAATTGTGATTGAAGTTCAATCCCGTATTGCTTCTTCATACATGTGGGTTGGGCTACTAAGTCATGATTTCATATTTAGAGTGATAGTAGAGCTACAAAATTTTTTCAGCTAGTAAATAGTAACCCCGTGACTAATTTGCTAATAATAACTCGATTTTGACCCGAGTGTGGGTCGAAACGTTTTTCAGAAAGTACGTCCAAGTATAAAGATTAAAGAACTCCAAAGCATAGTGTAACTAGGGCGCATTTTTGCCAAATTTTCTGTATACCATAATCATTATTTGTTTATTCCACAAAGTAAGGTTAACCTAAGATAGAAATATTAATCCATAGTGCTTTTAAATCTCCATAAGACTAACTGTGAAGTAAAATGGGTATTTTGACAGTTGTTGTAAAAGAATTCTGCCTAATCGATTTCTCATGTAAGCTATATTAAGTTCGAAAAGTCAGTTCTTAGTTTAAATTCTGTGGTATTCAAATTACTTTCATACAATATTTCAGTAAAATCTGTTTAGCAGTTTAGCCTAAAAATGTATCAAGCTGACAGACTGAAGGTAACTTTGCATTCCCATTTGTAATAACAAGAATTGGGTCAATAGAAATTAAAAATAAAATGTTACTTTACCACACTTTAAAATCTTACTTTTTTGGGTACCTATACTATGTTTGATTAGGTGAATTGACAATCTGGTTTACAGAATTTGATTACCTGGCTAGTCTATCAAGAAAAATGTTACTTACCTAGACTGTTTGTGACCTGGCTACAGTCAATCTCCACATTTTGGTAGCATGACTCGGCCGCCATAGTACCTGACACAGCCAGGAGGCATAACAGTATTACAGCCTTCATTTTTCTGTAAAACAAAAAAAAACAATCTTTAATACAACCTTTACTTTATTTTTACGATAGATGGCGCTGAACGTCGCGTGGATACATTTAGCGACATCTGTCATATTGTTCTTCGTACTATGGTACTATTATCTGCTATATTATGTATATGCATATATTGAAGCATTAGAGAAAATTATAAATATACATAACTGTGGCGTTAGTGATTGTGACAGCTGTGCATGACGACACGGGTTTGATTCCGGGATGAGACAAAGTATTACATAATATTATGTTTGTCTCTGTTTACTATTTATTTTATACTACTAATATGGTAAGTAATGAACTTCCTTGCAACACAGGGATAAATGAATAGTGTGGGCATTGGCAAATAAAATAAACAATATCATGTATCAATGCAGTGGCGTAGTGTAGTGAGGGCGGCAGGGGCGGCCCGCCCCGAGTGGCACTTTTAGGGAGCACCAAAATTTCACAATAATTAATAATAATAATAACTTCTATGATATCGTTTTACGACTATCGTGCTAGCAGTTCCCATTGACTTGACAATCTGTCGTTCCTGCGAAAAAAGTCATGGACGATAGTTAATCATGTCGTCCTGTATGTGAACACCTCTATTTAAATACACAAGCCACGACGCTTTAAACGACACGATAATCTATCGTCACGACACAGTGGGAACGCGCCCTAACTGATAACTGGTACTGTATACTTTTATGCATACCCTTGTTGGGCAATTGTGAGATCATAGGTTCAATGCTCAGGTCGAGCAAAGTATTAAGATATTCCGTTAGGAAATTCTCTAAAAATGTGTCCGCTAGATGACAGGTTTGCCTCTTTTATGTGAGACAATAGTATAATTGGCTACACCTCATAATTATATATCTTCAACGCAATAGTTACGTACATACAAATAATTAGATACTTAATATGTACTACACAACTCAAGTTTATTTCATTTACATTCATAATAATTAAATGGTGGAAAATAAAAACAACAAATTTATCTCTCACAAATTGTGTTTCTGGAGGCTATTTTCAAACCCAAAATATCTTAGTATAATTGTTACACTTTAATCACAATACTTGCATTTTTATTATTGTTAATACCTACAAAGACTGTTCTATTGAGCCACTTTTTTGCTGATCAAACAATATTGTCTTGTTGATTCACTTTTTTTAATGGCAGAACACTTTTCTTTGAGTTATCTATATTAATATTATAAACCTGAAGAGTTTGTTTGTTTGGTTGAATGCGCTAATCTCAGGAACGAATGGTTTGATTTTAAAAATTATTTTAGTGTTGGATAGCCTATTTACCGAGGAAGGTTATAGGCTACATAACATCACGCTGCGACCCACGGGGGAGGCGCAGTAATCATAAACGCGGGTGAAACCGCAGGCACATCTAGTTGTTTATAATATTGAAATGACCTTATTATTATGGTTACATAGCTAATAATCTTTAATCACTATAGAAAGGACTGGCACACAAGAAAAACAACAAATAACATCTGACAGTTGGATAATTTTCAATATTGTTGTTCTATATTTAAACCGATTTTAACATAACTTACCTACTTTTGTCACTGCCATAACAATGTAAGAAGATAAAAAATGCAATAATGATTTACAAAGGAGACTATCATATAAATTGAATTTACAGTACCTATCTATTGTTAGGTCAATGAGGACGATAGATATTGCGAATGTATCACAATATATAAATAACTAAAATGTTATTGATTGAAAATAATGAAGAAATGCAGTAGCAATATATTATCAAGCAAGCGAACGCTCGTTTTCTAATCTGCGGCCGCCACGTACAGTTTGTAAGCGATTGACTTGACTTGTATTCTTGTATAAAGATAAGTTAATAAGCAATAAATCACATCCAATCATTCCGATAAACACCTGATAATCCTTTTTACAATGTTTTAATCTCTAATATTTACATTATTATGTTGTAATCCAATAATCAAAACAAGGCATTTCAAATATAAATTGTTTTGATAAAAGTGACAAGGGAAGTTTGTATTTGATAGTTCTTAACTTCCTACCTACAGATAAAAAACGTAATCAACAAAAAACCCTACAATAATTTATATCTTTTTGACGGTTGACAAAATTACTTCGTCATAGAAAAACAAATGAAAAATAAAAGTCCTTGAATAACCTACCTACCTATTTATTCAATTAATTTGTTTTAAAGTAACTGTTAATAATTTGTATGCTATTTAATATGAATATATAGTTTAAATGCAAATTGCAAAAAAATAATAATAGACTAAAACCCAAATTTATTTTTATTGACACCGTAATATCAGACAAAGAAACTAATCCATAATGTCAAACGTTTCGATTTTATCGATAATTCGCAAAATATTAAAACCGCATATAAAATATAAAAAAATAAAAACTAATTAAAAAATAAAGCGATTATTATAAATAACGCGTAAATAATGTTACAAGTCACTCACCAAAATATTGTAATACGATTGAAAACACAAATGGCCTGTAGCAAATAAAATAGTTAGGAGACGAGATTACTGTTCTGTCGAAAGTGCTGCCTTTACACACACTGGCGCAGAAGGCGACTTCCAACAAAGACGATTTAAATTGATAAAACCCTCCGTTCTCAGGAGTACGGAACACGTAATTAAAATTATTGTTTAATGTTTAGCGTTGCGATTGGAGGTGAACAACAAAATGATAATGTGTCAGAAAAAATCTTACATTTGTCACGTGAAGTTGGCTGCTTTACACGATTGGGTGGCTAGTCCAAAAACAAAAATTACCTTTACTTCAGTTAAACGTCGGCCTCCGTTAAGTATAAACAGTGGATAACTAATCAAAGCAGCTAATTAATTGTAGTGTTTCTATAAAGTGAAATTGAAGTTATAACAATCGTAAAAAGTAAGCACTGTTTCTAGTTAATGTTCCATGAAAACTAGCAAATTTGTAATGCTGGTATGATTATTTTCCTCGTCCCTCTCTACGCTATCCCCCCGCAATTCGAGCCTTGAATGACGTCGTAATTGTCATACTGAGAATGTTGAGGTTTTGTGTTTCCAGGGGTTTCTTTATTTGTCTCATTTCTTTGTATTGCCTGCATTTTGGTGGTCATTGATGCTTGAATATGTTATGCACAACTATTATGTACCATTCCCTATACATATTATTCAGATTTATTGCCTATAAATCATAAATAGGTCGAGAAATATTCCATGAGTCTTGAAACACGAAACCTCTAGAGTACATCGAAGGTATTTTCCCTCTCGCTCTAATCTACTGTGTCATGTCATTCCCCCGTACCCGAGCTCTTGTCAACACGAGATGGTACTGTTATCGCTGCGCAGTTCATTATTTTCGTTAAACCTGAGGCATCATTGCGAATAGTTCTTGTTTTCAACTTTGTTGCGTTTGATAAGTCGCCTTCTGCACCAGTGTGTGTAAAGGCTAGACTTTCGCGAGTACTCGTACGTTACGGAACTGCTTGTCATAACACTATCGTCAAAGTATCTGTGATTTTAATTGTAGAAAAATAAAACATGAAGGCTATCCTCTTTGCCGTCGCCGGGCTCTTGGCCGTATGCCTGCCAGCTTCTGCCACACTACAATGTAAGTACTTTTTAATTTTCTTTCTTTAATAGTATTTACCAAGAAGGTAGGTAGTTTATATAATTTATTTCATTAGGTACATACCTATACTATTTTTTTGCTAAATGAGGGTGCATATTTTTCTTTGTGTTGGATTTTCGGAAATAACAAAAGATTGATTTAATTAAACAACGAATACGAAATTACCAAATTGAAATTATATTGCGTCACTATAGATAAACGAAAAGCGATTACTTACATTTATTAGATCGGGAAATGCACAAGAAACCTCACTATTTTTGCTGATCAACTGACACATCTGTACATTTTCAATGACTTTTACCGCCACCTAGTATAGAATTATAGATAGATACACTTATAAAGTAATGACGACAAAGATTAAAGGTCAAATTAAACAAAACAATCATGATAACTGCCTATGAAAATTAACCTTCTACAGTTTATCAGCATACCATAGGTACCTATATATTTGTTAAATTTCAAGGTTAGGTATACCCATAATGCATTGAATTTTTAATAACAAAGGACCATGCCCTTAGTATATTATTTTTAATAATTTATCGTACCTAATCGCATACATCATAAAATAGCTGCATAAGCTAAGAGATACAGACTTAAAAGAATTCTCTGCTTGAAGTTTAAATATAATAAATGGATTATTTTGTTATTTTAGTGATATCACATGTGTAATATTTTTACACTACAATGAATAATTTCACTATTGTTATGTAGGTACATGATGATTAATTAGTATGCCATTGTTTATAATATCTATGGTTTACTTTCTTTTTTGTTGGATTAGACTTTAAAGTAACTACTTATTTATATACCCACAGTTTAATTATATATTTTGAACTTGTTTTCACTAGAAAATAAAATACTTAATATGATAAATCATTCCCATATATCCCTAGCTAAGGTGAGGTCCCATATAAAAGACAAGCTACCGTGTACCTACTCTAATGAGATTTATTTAAGTTTAATTGATTGACTATTATTGTATACATAAAGTCTACTACTGGTCTATGGAATAACTACTTTTTGTATAGTTATTCATTGTTAAGACTTGTCTTGCATATAAAAGCAAAAAGCTAGTTGTTGTCATATTAAATTACCAAAATTACTTACAAACCTTAATAATTAATAGCAGTGGCAATACCTGTATATATGGTAGGGTATGAATCCATAGGATATGAATCCATAGGCTACCATATTAGGAAACAATATTTTTTTGTTTACTGGATTATGGAACAGATTACAAATTACAATATGACATTACTAAAGGCATTTAGTAATCATAATATATATTTTTTTTAAATTTGAATATGTCAATTACTGGCATAGTAAACATAATTAAAAAAACAATTATTGTGTCTTATAACTTCAGTTTAAGATGTTAAAGCACATTTCAAACGAAAACAAAAGTTTGGCTTGCCCTATATATTGATCCTAGGCATGCCACTGATTCATAGTGATATTTAGGTATATCTACTTCAAAACATGTGCATATTCTGTGGTATTTATGAGTTGTAGATAACAGAGTTACTTATCTATGTACTGCCCACTATGACTGTATGTTTGTATTATTATGTGACCCTTTGCAATCTGGAATTTACATACAAGATAATTATGCCAGGGTCTTTACATATAAGTGAACAGATTTTTTTTCTTACTTTTGTATTTAGTGTCATTATGTTACTGCTTTCAAACTTTATATTTTATTCTGAATAAAATAGAGAAGTCGAAAAAAGACTATACATAGAAATTTTTCGAGTAGTAGAGCCTCGCTGATTTCAGCATGAATGGGCCGGCTCGACCGGGGAAGGACTACCATCTCACAGAATATCGACGTGAAATAGCAGTATTGCTACTGTTGTGTTTCGTTCGGTGAGTGATAGTGCCGGAGGCCCAATCACCCCCATTTCCCCATCCCGGTCCTTCACCTTCCCACTTTCTTTCCTAAAGGGTCGGCAACGCGTAAGTGATGCCTCTGCTGTCGCAGGCATCCATAGGCTACGGTGACCACTTACCATCAGGTGGGCCGTATGCTTGTTTGCCAGTTGTATAAAAAAAATATGAAAAAATGGATTTCTATAGCCCAGTGCCTATATTTAAAGAAGAGGATTTTTATAGACCTATAGCTGTAATGTAACGCTGGTTATTTTGCCCCATATACTCTATATCGAATTCAATGTAAATTGAAAATACAAACGTGAGGAATTTACTAGTCACGGTAGCAACATACTCATATTATCTATACCTATATTATAAAATAAATAAATAAATAAAATGTTTTTATTTCGGAAACAAGTCCATAGAGTGTTAGTGACAATATATTCTTACAAGCTATATTAGTACTACAGATAGGGATAGTGAATATAATTAATATTAGTGTCTTTGACGAGCTGGAAGCGAGTCCAGTGTTGCATAATACCACTGTCCGCTTCCAGCCTCGCCGAGACCACCTTCAGGATGCTGTTGGTGCTACTCCGTACCCGCCCAATCAGAGATGCTATGCGCTTTCTAATAATGGCCGAGAGGCTATCCACCTCAGCCGCAGCCAGCATCCCCGATGCACTGCAATGACGAGGCAGCCCCACCAGCACCCTGAAGGCGTTGTTGTACTGAGTGCGTAGGGCCCTGTACGCTCCCTGGGTATACTTTGTCCACAGGCTGCACGTGTATAAGGAGTGACAATATGCTTTGAACAAAGTTATTTTTACACTATTAGTGCAACGAGCAAACCTGCGGGACAGCATATTAGCCCTAACACACAGTGCCCTACGCTCTCTTTCTAAATCTAGATCATCATTAAATGTCTCCGTGACCCAATGCCCCAGGTATTTAAAGCTATGAACCTGTTTCAAAGGCGTGCCATTCAGCAAAATGGGTGGCACTTTATAAGACTTATTTTTAGCTTTAAAAACCAACAACTCACTTTTAGTACTATTGTACCTGAGGCCATGAGTCAGCACATATCTCTCACAGATTCCAATAAGTTTATTCAAAGCACTTATTGATGGGCACAGCAGCACCATATCGTCAGCATAACTTATGTTATTGACAAGGGTACCGTCTACAGAACAGCCAACTCCAGCACTATTGAGCTCATCAATCAACTTATTTATATACAGGTTAAAAAGCGTTGGTGAACTTACCCCTCCTTGTCTCACCCCACTTTTCAACCTGTACTTGCTTGAAAGGATCCCAGACCATTTGACATAATTCTCCTGGTTAGCGTACCAGTACTTCAGTATGGTGATGTACTCACAAGGGACATCAGTGTCCTCTAAGAGCTTATCCCACAGGAGCTCATATTGAACCAAGTCAAATGCTTTTGACAGGTCCAAGAACACCGCATATACCGGTGTCTCCCTAGCAGTGTAGTACTGAACAGTCTGCTTGAGGCACAGTACAGCAGTTTCCGTGGAGAGGCCAGATCTAAAGCCGAACTGTGCATCAGAAAGTCATTATAAAGCTGAAGAGTTTGTTTGTTTGCGCTAATCTCAGGGACTACTGGTACCGAATTGAAAAATTATTTTAGTGTTAGATAGCCCATTTATCGAGGAAGGCTATAGGCTATATAACATCACGCTACGACCAATAGGAGCGGAGTAGGAATGAAAAATGTTATTTTGCATAAACGGGGACAATTCTCTTATGCGAAGCAGACGAAGTTGCGGGATCAGCTAGTTATGAATAAGTAGGTAACAATAGCATCTATTTAATTTTTTTCAAGTTGGCCAGTATTGTGTAAGAATTACATCATACTATATTTTATTGCATGTCATAGTGTAACATAGACTTGCATCAGCAAATTTTGGCGCCTTAATTTGACAGACTTGGTATTCTGTTGCTAATACTGTAAAGTTATATCTAAAGGCCAAATCTTATAATATAATATGTTCAAAATGGAATTCTGTTCCTGTGAATGATATTATATACAGAATAGGAACAGAAATGTTACTAGTACACACGGCTACACATCAAGTTATACTATGCGATTCAAATAAGAATAGGCATGAACCCTCGCCATATTGTGACGTCATAGCTGTCAAATCTAACAAAATAGGTAGGGTCAGTAAAACAGATATTTTTAAAATAATATTTATTTTTAATCTGAATCTCGTAGTTCTTCGATTCCGCTCATCCCACTGCTTGAGCAGTCATCATCTTCACCGCCATCATCATCCTCACCGCTGCTTTCCCCTTTAAAAAAATATTTACGCCAAAAAAAACTTTTACTGACTGTTATTTAAAAGAAAATATTAATGTTGTTATCTGTGTTTATAACAACACTGAAATTATCATCGTCTTCTATAAACTCTCGTTGCCGGTATTCATCTTCGATACGAGTCACAGAGTTACTTTATTTAAACAAAAAATCATAGACAATATACAAATACAAATACAAATTACTTTATTTGCATAAAACAGGTTTACATGGTTGGTACATAAATTAAAGTATAAGTGCGCTGATTTACCCAGAATAGGTGTGCAAATTTTGAGGTAAAATGAAATTCTATAAAAGCATGCCTTGTAACAAATTATAAGTTCAAGCAATACACCAGTAATAATTGCACTATTAATAAATTAATGTCACTGGTTTTATAATAATTTAAAATGAAAGAATGTCAAAGAAATAAAAATTAGGTCATGCTAAAAGTCAAAAAGAAAATAAAAATGTCAATAGTTATTACAATACTAAATTAAATCATACATTGCAAATACATGTGCTACATTTTGTCTGATAAATAGTCATAAACATTATAATAACATTTTTCAATAAGAAGCTTTTTTAATTGCTTCTTGAATACATTTAAATTTAGATCCTTAATGTTATTTGGTAACTTATTAAATATTTTTGGAGCCATGGCAAAAACACTTTTGTGCATCAGAGTGGTGTTTGTCTTGCATAAACATAGACGGCTTTTGTCTCTTTGCGCTCGACTTGACCCATCGACTGCGAGTATAAATAAGTGCGGATTGAGTTTAACAAAAACAGCAACTTCATATATGAAGATAGATGGCAATGTCAATATATTATATTTTCTAAAATAGGGCTGACAGCTATCAGTCACTTGCAAGGAGAACATAATAATATCAGTTATTTATAGTTATTTTACCTCTGACAGCACTCAAATTTTCAAGAAAATGATGTAGGTGTTTATTGTTCCTTAAAAAAACGCATAATAGTATATCTAGTATAATTACGCAAATTATTTTTTGTTGCTATCTGTAGTTTCCTAGTAACATTTGACAGATCGAGGTCATTGACGCGCCTATTCTTATTTGAAACGCATAGTACATTCTATATACGCATAACTACGCTACATACAAAATAGAGAATTGTCGGAAAGGGACAGTGCATAGGGGTGTCGATGTAATGGTAAAGATAGAGCGTAACAAAAATATAACGCACTCTCTCGCACGATCCGCAGCGTTCAACTTCTAATAGTTCAAAGTCCTAGCACTCTAGGTTGATGTGTCGCTGTGTATACATGCAAAGTGCAGACCCAAAATCATAATCATCGAGAAGTTTTTCTAATGATCTAAAAACAAACATCGGCTTAATAAAATCCTTTGCAAAACATTTAAAACGCTATAGGGTTGACTGATTATTGTATTATGTACGACAAATAGTTACATTAACTAATCTCTAAAATACAAAGAAGTTTTGTAATCTACTCATTAATCCTTACTAATATTATAAATTCGAAAGTAACTCTGTCTGTCTATCTGTCTGTCTGTCTGTCTGTCTTCCACGGCTAAACCACTCAACCGATTTAGATGAAATTTGGTACAGATATAGTTTAAAACCTGGGGAAGGACATAGGCTACTTTTTATTGAAGTAGATACCACGCGGGCGGAGCCGCGCGCAAAAGCTAGTAATCTATAAGTACTAATATTATAAAGCTGAAGAGTTTGTTTGTTTGTTTGAACGCGCTAATTTCAGGAATTATTGTTTCGATTTAAAAAAATATTTTAGTGTTGGATAGCCTATTTATCGAGGAAGGCTATATAACATCACGCTACGACCCACGGGGGCGGCGCAGTAACGATAAACGCGGGTGAAACCGCGGGAACATTTAATAATAATTAAAATACAAGTGTTTCAAATCTGGTTGTAGAAATAATCGTTAAATGACAGAAAAAGGATGCACGTTATCAAAGTAACAGCTATTCAAATGCGAGGGATATAGCGTGATATTTCCACTACATCCCCATTTTTTTTATATCCAAAGGGGATTGTGCACTTTCTATAGACACTTTAGTCAATCGTGGACAGGTCATTTAGCTAATAATATGATATCAATTAAATACTTCACATCAGTAACAAGGAGAACATAAACCTAGTTTTATATCAAACTTTATATTTAGATAGGTTTCTGTATGTTATTGAAAAGGGTAATTAATCAAATAAAACAACATATTTTCATGAATATTTTATTAATCGGACTCATATGTAAGTAATATATGATCAAGAAACTGGGCAGGTAGATTAATGTACTCTTGATACCTTGCCCAGCCTAAAACCATTTATTATGGTCATTATGTGAGCGCAGAAACCCACTGTCCTACGGCCCACTACGTTTTGTTTGTATGTTTTTTCAACTTTTTTTTTTGAGATTACACAAAGAATAAAATATTCATGATTTTTTTTTCATAACATCTTGTCCACGGATGGCCAAAAGTGGACAATGTCCTTTAAAATATGAATTAGGAACTTGCAACTTTGATACTGTTCGCAGAATAAGATTCCTTTTGATAGCTATTGGCTCTTATGTGTAAAGAAAGTATAAAATCATACATACATAGTTTCACGCCTGTTTCCCAGAGGGGTAGGCAGGGAGTACGAATTTCCACTTTATACATTAATTTAGAAAATATAAAATGCGTGTAGGTTTTAATTACAATTACATTACTAGTTTTTTTTTTAGGTTGAATTATAAGATAAAACAGCTTTTCCTATGTACAGTGAATAGGTAAATAATAATATTACTATTAAAATATTCATAATATAATACAATATTTTTAATCCAACCATTGTCGGTCTTGGGTCTATTTGACAAACGATAGCAAAGTTTGCAATGATTTCGACCAAACGTTCACTCGATCAAATGTAAAAATATCAATGGTTCGTTCGACCAAATCTCTTTTGGTCAATTGTTTAGTTGATCAACTAAAGAATGACCAATAGTTCTTTCGGTCTTGTGTTAAACGGTCAAACGAATTTCGGCCTCCAGTGGTAAACTCCGAAAGGAGTTTTTGTTGTTTTCCTCGCCAGCGCCACGTTTTTGTTGTTTTCCTCGGTAACAGTAATTTTTTTCGGGATGAAAGGTAGCCTATGTTCGTTTCTGTACACCTGACAATGTATATGCAAAATTTCAGGATGATCGGTTCAGCGGTTTAGGCGTGAAAATGTAACAAACAAACAAACCCATTTTCGCTTTTATAATATTAGTTAGGAAGTTAGGATTTGTGATAAATTTTATTCTAATTGTAATTACCTCTACTAAAACTATAATTCGACATTGTACAACATTTTAAATGTAGTAAAAATTTAAAATTTTGTAATAGGTACATAGTTTCGTCTTATTTATTTCAAACACATACATTTTGACACTTTATAAGTCGACCGTAAAAGTTGAAAAGAATAGAACAAAATGAAAAAAAAATTATGTTATCATATTTATTGGAACGAAGTTCCTTACGGCAGGCTTGGAGGGGATTTTGCTGCGCGACCGAACTGAAAAAAATGTGATAGTAAAACCGTAAGAAAAAATCCGTGGAAAAAAGTGCGTGGAATAAAACCGTTAAATGAGACGTGCGCAGGCGCGACAGTCGCATACACAAGCGAGTAGTGTATAATACCAGGATAACAGAAATCACTAAATGACCAATATATTTAAATGTTTGGAATCATTTAAATATATTGGTATAAATGAATATTCTTTATTCTATTTAGTGAATTGAGCACGATTTTTTTTGCAATTTGTGTCGATTCTACATTAGCCGAAGGAACTTCGTTCCTACCTGGTATCCCACGACACCACATAATTTTTTTATCGTATTCGGGGTTCTCCGGGACGGGGGCCTTGGTGATCGACTCAGGGAATAACCCAAAAAACCATAGTGTATCAAAATAAACAAAGGTCCCTATTGAAATAAAAATATACCTTGTTACTACGAAACAGTGGCTACAGATAAACACTGTCTAATTTGACGTTATCGCTTTTGTTATAGTACCGTTCAATCAGAATTCAGAGAATTTTAAACGGACAGTAAACAGATGTCTTGCCGTTTTGTGGTAAGGCTGTAAGTAAAGGTTCGGGTTTTAGGCAATTGTAAAAATACGCACAAAATAAAATTAGACGTTGTCTTCGAATAAAGACCGTGGCGTTCAAAAGGTTGAAGTGGCTATTGTGACCGCCATGTCAAAAAGCAAAAGCGTGCTCTCAGCGCCAAGCTACGATTTCATCCTTTAATCTGTCATGTAGTCGTGACCGTGGCGTGCTGGATACATTTTGCTTTGTCATGACGTATACATGACTAGCGGTCAAAAAAATCAAAGTCAAATAAATCTGTCAATCATAACTAAATGCGACTGAAAATATTCGGTATTAAATATAATGACATGACCAACAAAAATACTAATTGCACACCAAAATATGCTTACTAAAATATATCATAACGAGCACCTATACGCCTCAAATCACTGCATTTCGTATCGGAAGGGTTAGGTTATGTTAGGTTCCTTCTTAAACCCACACAAAAATATATGAGTAGTAGTGCCTCGCTGATTTCAGCATGAATGCCGGCTCGACCGGGGAAGGACTACCCTCTCACAGAATATCGACGTGAAATACCAGTGTTCCTACTGTTGTGTTTCGTTCGGTGAGTGAGAGTACCGGAGGCCCAATCACCCCCTTTTCCCCATCCCGCTCCCTATCCTTCCCACTTCCTGTCCTAAAGGGTCGGCAACGCGCAAGTGATGCCTCTGGTGTTGCAGGCGTCCATAGGCTACGGTGACCACTTACCATCAGGTGGGCCGAATGCTTGTTTGCCACCATAGATATAAAAAAAAAGGAGCCCCGCCGACTTATTTTGATCTCTTTAAATATAATTTGCTGTGCAATTTGGTGATCATTTACTACTTTTGACTGTTATATTTTACTATATCTGGTGATAAGTTAAACATAAATCAAAATATTCCGTTCTTATGTTCTTTGTCGTTTAATATTGCGCAGTAACAACAGAAATAGGATTTTATCGCAAACTTGTCACTAAAATGCCCTTAGAGTTGTTGAACTCGATATACAAAGAATATGTCTGAGATTGTCTACTAGTTATCAATGTTATCATACAAGTAGTACTTACTTAATCTTTTGATATCTTTGTCATCTCAAGTGTCTGATATATCTAATCTGGTAGACAAGTAGGTATCTTGCTTGTCGACCTTATGCATACTTATTATATTTTAAATAATATACCTATTATAATAGATTGTTCGCCCTGCTTATCAATTGTCACGTTCTTGGGCACGGACCTCTTCTCAGTTCGAAACGGGTCCACCATGCTGACCCAGTGCGCAATCTACGAAAAGTTTTCATTTTCTGGAGAACTCTCAGACATGTCGCACTCTAATAAAACAGAGGCCTATCTGAGATTTTCGGATTAAACAAATTTAAACTCTGTTGCAATTACTTAACACAAATATAATATTAGAATTATAGTCACGCATTAGAGTTCAAATTTCCTTTTTTCCAAATGTTGAGTTAAGTTAGTGTTTTATTAAGAGTGCGATGTGACATCACAGTTTAGCTCCACCGTTAACGCGAGCGATAATTAATTATTTAAAAACAACTTACAACATAACTTAAAAAAATCTGAAGTTTGTGTTGTATATACTAATACTAGATGTTCCTGAGATTAGCGCGTTCAAACAAACAAACTCTTCAGCTTATAATATTAGTATAGATTCAATACGACAAAAAGTTACATAGTAGACCAAAAGAATTATATATACTTAGTAGACAAATAATTCTGCTGTTTGTATAATCCCACAACAATGGGATTATCCAAATTAATCTTTAAAAAATTATTGTATGTAGTTAAATATTTTATTTCTGTTTAAATTTGCTGATACACATTTTGCTGCGTAATTTTCAATATGTATATGGCAACTTTAGGGTTGCCTCATTTTTGTAAAAGACTTCAAGTATAATAGGATTGAATAATATTAACAGTATATTATGTTTTAAATATAAATTCTTGAGTTTAATATTCCATACATACAGACAAATGTCTATTACTCCCATATTTCGGCAATAATGGTTTTATTGGCGTCTTCCGAGCACCGCATGACAGTCCATATTACTATTGATTTATAAAGGTAGTAGAGCCTCGCTGATTTCAGCATGAATGGGTCGGCTCGACCGGGGAAGGAGTAAGTACTACCCTCTCACAGAATATCGACGTGAAATACCAGTATTCCTACTGTTGTTTCGTTCGGTGAGTAAGTGCTGGAGGCCCAATCACCCCCTTTCCCCCTTTCCGCTCCTTTCCACATCCTTTTTCTCTTCTTCCTTTCCTAAAGGGTCGGCAAGGCGCAAGTGATGCCTCTGGTGCTGCAGGCGTCCATAAGCTACGGTGGCCACTTACCATCAGGTGGGCCGTAATCTTGTTTGCCACCTTAGTTGTATATAAATTTAGCATGAGCGTCTAAGCTGTTTGCTCGGTATTAGTGTATTATCTATGTAAGCTGTCTTTATTAGTAGACAACATTTCTCAATGGTAATCTGTGGATAATGCCGTGGGTGGCGTATTTTGTACATTTAGTTACTAAGTACTATCATAGTAATGTTTAATACGCTGCTGTTTGTTATCCCGAAATAAATAAATATAAAAAAAAGAATAACTTGACAGGAAAATCCAATAACTGCTCGATCCGGGAATCGAACCCGAGATGCGCAGTCGCGATTACTACTACTACGCCACCAAGGCAGTTTTTATTTTTTACTAGCTGCCAGAGTACTGCAGATACTACTGTAACTGGCCTACTAACTTGCTAGCTTCCGGAGTTAGGAAGTTGGCGGTGTAAGACACCTCCCATGCCTCGGAAAGCACGTAAAGCCGTTGGACCTGCGCCTGATCTCCCTCCGGTCGTGTCGGATTACCGTCCCATCGGATCATGAGAGTTAGGGAACAGAGAGTGCACTTGTGTTTGCGCACATACTTGTGCACTATATCTCCTGCGCAGATGACCAGTCTCCGTTATGATTGACCACCGTGACCGAAAATCGATCTGGAGGACATTTATTATGTTAATGAGTACTGCCTCGATCCCGTGACTCGTAGCGAGATGTTATATAGTGTATGTTACTTATGGTTAAAGTAGCTATCTAATGGTGAAAGAAAGATTGGTCGATTTATAAAAATACAAATCTTTGCTCTTCATAATATTATAATGTAGGTACTATCGACTCCAGCGACGGATAACCATTCCTAAGGTTAAAATCGCATAGCAGGCCAACACTTGGTACCCGTACCCGTGACACGCCCCTTTCTTTGTTTAAGTTTTTTTACACTTTACATTTGTTTACTGATTCTAAGGCGATACAAACTCGACTGGTCAACATGTGAAAGCGTAAATTTTTCTGAAATGGTCCACCGTCGCTCAAGCCGATACTTAGTTTAATTGACGCTGGCGTTGAAAAACAATCCTAACTAATATTATAAATGCGAAAATGAGTTTTTTTTTGTTACGCTTTCACGCCTTAACTACTCAACCGATCAACATGAAATTTTGCATACACGTTGTCAGGGGTACAGAATAGGACATAGGGTACCTTTCATCCAGAAAAAAGAACTGTTGCAAACCTAACCTAACCTACATTTACGCGAGCGAAGCCGCGGGTGAAAACTAGTAAACAATAATATTAACAGCTGGCAATCCTAAACATTAGTTATATTAATTAAAAATACACATGTTTGCTAATAATATTCTAACATTGCTGCATCTTGTCCTTTTAATATCTAATCCGTGTCAGATAAAATGTATCTGTTTTGAAGCACGTACGTTTTATCTGACACTTCTATTTGACATTCGCCCCCGATAGAGATTATAATTATCACTAAGACTTGTCAAAGATTTACTTTGAACGATGACATTTCGTCATTGCTTATTTTATTGTCATCGAGTTACGATCCGGTTAGCAACATGTCAGATGACGCCAGGCTATCGCGTTTGAATACACCGCTAGAGGGGCTAGTAGATAGTAAGGTCCAGAACATAGGTTTCCAAAGAGGATGGTATCGCCCCCTAGTGGGCTCTGGAGGTTTTCGTTGGGGCGGTAGCGGGTCAAAAGGCAAATGGGAGGCGGTACCTCATTGCGTGAGAGATGGCAGACTTGACATATCTTTAAGAGCATTATGTAGAATTCTCAGACTGGTGTCAGTCTGAGAAGGTGTGTACCTTCGAGAACATTTTAACTCTAAGACATTTAGGTTGCCTCACTGTGTTGTCTCTCACCGTTAAGAGGAAACACTAAGGGCGAGATAATTAAAATAGGTATTTGTAAAATTTATTGCTGTCGCCCAATGCCTTGTATAGTATCATGAGCGCGATAGAGACAACTGCAGTTTGGACCGAAAATATCTATTAAAAGTACACAAAATTAACGTTTTTGTCCCCTGATTCCTTCTCCAAAACTTGACCGATTTAACTACTTTTTCATTAATAATTAAAGAAAGACTTTGGCCGTCTTCCTATGTTTTCCTTTTTTTATACAATCTAGTCAAATTTGTTTTCTGGATGTTTGAACACAGCAGAAAATCTGGTCAGTTTTTGAGGTTTTTGAAAGCTCATGTAGTTAATTTATGAAAAAAAGGAAAACATAGGAACATGCCAATAGAGTTCATACATTTCTTGGAAAAATTACTGCTCTGCTGGAATTATCCAGGGAAGAAACAGGAGACTACGTTTGTTTGAAGAAACGGCCCTTGTGTTTCCTCTTAAAGCGAATATAAGCGATAATACGCACATAACTTCGAAAAGGCAGAGGTGCTTGCCTTAGGATCGAACTCGAGACCTCTACGTGGCAGTCTAACAGTCTCTCACTAGGCTGAGGGTACTTATCTAAGTTTCACGTTTACTAGGCCAATTCCCGTTATCTAATTAAATCCTGTACCCATATGAGGCAAACATGTGTAATATAATAGCGCACCATAAACATTGGAACACAAAACCTCAATGATTCATGCTGTTATCAACTTACCAACATACGGCGACCACTTCTAAATATTACGTCAACAAGGCAACAATGCGCGTGGCATTCTAATAATAAAAAGAGTTCCGGCTATGTGCCTAAAGGGTTTGTTGGCCAGTTTTGTAATATTATTAGGAAGAGAGATTGCGAATCTCTGGAATCACTGCACATTTATTTGGTCAAAATTCGATCATCATAGTTTCAAATTTGAGGAAAACACATACGAGTTTGATTTTCCAATTTCTACACTTTTGCTTAATAATAATCTATACAAATAAATAAAATTGAAGTGTCTGTTTGTAATGTCAAAATGACAGCTTTTTATCTAAGTCATATGAAAGTATATAAGGTACACGAAAACATCTATTTTTAAAATTTTTGTCTGTCTGTCTGTCTGTTTGTTCCGGCTAATCTCCGAAACGGCAGAACCGATTTTGACGGGACTTTTACTGGCATATAGCTGATGTTATAAGGAGTAACTTAGGCTACTTTGATTTTAGGAAAAAATAGATTTCCGCGGAGACAAACACTTTTTTGTTAAAATCTACGCGGACGAAGTCGCAGGTAACAGCTAGTAGCTAATAAAAAACAAAAGAAATCCCTTCGGGAATAGAAGAGACAAAATACTGAACTGTTTCGCCTTGAATTACTTATATAAAAAAACGAACCATTGCCATTTTTTTTTTACTAACAAACCCGAATAAATAAACTGGTTGTTATACAGTGAAGAAAAAGATATTTAATATTTTGTCTTTGCCTATTTATGTATAAAGACTTGCAATTTGCTTTACAAATTACTTCAAATTTCGACTAGCAATAGTGGGAGACCTTTAGGCTGCTACGCAGAGGCCTCAAGTTCGAAACGAAGGCACGCACCTCGGCTTTTTCGAAAAATTATCTCACTTTATAACCGCGCTAGAAAGCATCGTGAAGAAACCTACATATATGTCTGACTGTCTCCATAATGTTCAAAGACCTGTGAAGTCTACCTCACTGCACAGCACTGGACTAGCGTGGAGGTAAACAGCCTAACCCTTCTCAGTCTTCAGTGGAACAGTTATTGCATATAAGGCTGATATTATTATATTTGTTTTAGTTTCAATATTTGTTAATCTTAACATAACATAATTTTGTTGTCTCAACTGTGAATGCTGTGTTAGATCGTAAGTGGCATGTATATTAGAACTCTGTCCTCTAAATTTTTCACTAAATTGTATCATATATATGCTATGAGATAACCAAATAAATAAATAAATAAATCTTTCCGCGGCACAGGAAGTGTCTCGTAGAACGGAAATAATACATTTATTTTAAATAAAATATATTGTCTATTAAATCTAACTCCGGCCCTTCACAATCAGTTAACCAGTACGCAAGTAATTGCCGAGGTCAGGCGACTGCCTACATAATGCATATTAGAAATCAATAGTAAATAAACTTGAGAAATTATAAATGCAAACCCCTACCTACCTCATAGTTTTTATTACCTTAAAACAACTGGAGCATTTCAGAAAAATTTTCGCTTGCACATGTTGACCAGTTGAGTTTGTATCGCCTTAGAATCAGTAAACAAATGTAAAGTGTAAAAAAACTCTAAACAAAGAAAGGGGCGTGTCCCGGGTACGGGTACCAAGTGTTGGCCTGCTATGTAATTTTAACCTTAGGAGTGGTCATCCGTCGCTGGAGTCGATAGTACGTAATTGAGGATATTACTCATATAATCGCACACGCAATAGATCGGATTATCAATCATCAAAATATATATAAAGAGAAATCCTGACTGATTTAAAGACTAACTCATGAACGCCCAGCTGAAAACCTTCGATTTAGAAAGCTGAAATACTGCATTGAGGTGCCCTTTGTGATATAGAAAAATTTCGCCGCTGGAAGACCTCCGAAACCACTTTGTTCTAGTACTCCCAACCGTTAAGCACGGTTGTAACCAATCGGTTCCAGCTATTATACAATATCTTTGGTTCCAGCTAGAGTATCCGAAATTACCCCGTATATTTATCACATATAGCGTCGGAAACCGCATCCGTTTAGCTTGGGAGATTGGAAAGCATTGCTCCAGAGATGAAAGTTTTTTTGAACATATATTTTGACAGCATCTGTGATGCAGCAATATTGAATGCGACCGCTGTATTGAGGTCTCTGTTTCGAATACCAACAAAAAATATCGTTATCTTTTGTAAGAAGTTCATAACAACCCAGAGTTAGGATTTTGGCGGTGTTGTAAGCTCCTGTGCCTAGAAAAACACGTGAAGCAGTTGGTTCTGCGACTAACCTCTTTCCGGTCGTATCGATTGCGAACTCATCGGATTATGAGAGTTAGGGAACCGAAAGTGCACTTGTATTTGCTTACATATTATCTCCTGTGAGATGGTCATGGTCCGTTAAAAGTGGTCGCTTTGACCGAAATTAAGTATGGCGGACTAATTATCGTGGTATATAATTATTACTAGAGCCTTCAAATTAGACATAATTATAGGTAGGTAACTACAAACACAAGATTTTTTTGGTTATTTCGAAATTCACCCGTGATTTGACATAAAGCATCTAAAAACGAACAAAGATTTTGCGAACAGAAACGGCTGTTCGCAAAACCTATGTTCGTTTTTAGATGCTTGAAAGTTACCACTACTTAAATCAAGGGGAAGAACATTATATGACTCGACCCGAAACTTGTGTCTGGTACCGGCAAACGTACGAAGTACGAACGGTACGAAGGCAAAAGCTAGTCACATGTGTTACAGGCCATATAAGATCATACATAATGCATTTATGTAGCGCAATACCGGCCACGAGTTGCATGCACGTATTTTCCTCATAATATATAATGTTCTTCCCCTTGGTTTAAGAAATTATAACTTTCGATACGACTTTGGACAAGTTGGCATTGCATTTGTTTTGTACCCCGTCCGATAGATGGCGTCAATCGACAACAGCGCCACCTATGCTTGCCATTGTTGTGACACCTATCCATCTTATAACGTAAAAATGTTGCATAGCCATAGCGTGTGCGAATGAAACAGCCATAACGTTTGTAATGTAAAGTTTAATAGTAATAGTAGTGTGACAGTTTTCAAAATTTTGTAATAAACTGTCAAATAAACAACTCGATAAAATCCGTATATAGTAGTTTAATTTCAATGAATAACATTCGCGTAAACAGAAGACAATATTCTGCTACTAAACACCTAACTTATTAAATCTACTAGATGTTCCCGCGGTTTCACCCGCGTTTATCGTTACTGCGCCGCCCCCGTGGGTCATAGCGTGATGTTATGTAGCCTATAGCCTTCCTCGATAAATAGGCTATCCAACACTAAAAGAATTTTTCAAATCGAACTAGTAGTAATCACGCAGAATAAACCAGGAGAAACATCGTTTGTACTATGTCTGTAATGGGTAATTATTTTCCTGCGATGTTATTTTAAAACTGCTATATCTCCTCATTGAAATCGAATGATGTAAAGGGCAATTTTGTTTTAAATTAAATACTTGTGATGAATAACGTATTTATTTGGATAAGGATTAATATCATGTTTATAAAAATACCTTCGCAAATAATGCATTATTTTAGAACAAATTTCGTTAGCATAAAAATGGTTATAGTGAGCCAACCTTAAAAGATAGACATGCTGTCGCGGACTTTTTTTTAGAACTTTTAAAGGGAATAATTCTGTCATACATGATTTTTGCGAAACTTTAACTGTTTACGCAGCGCACGCAGCGGAAGCTCTCAAAAGGAAAAAATACTCTCTGATTTTGAAACATTATTCATTGGTGCTCCGCTCCTATTGATCTTAGCGTGATGATATATAGCCTATAGCCTTCCTCGATAAATAGGCTATCGAACACTGAAAGAATTTTTCAAATCGGACCAGTAGTTCCTGAGATTAGCGCGTTCAAGTAAACAAACAAACAAACTCTTCAGCTTTATAATATTAGTATAGATTTATCATAAACTAGCGGTCGCCTAGTGGTCAAAATTCGACCAAAATTCCGAAGCTTGTTTTCTGTTTTTCTCTATTAGGTACCTACATATAAATAGAGATAGGTAACCATAGTTACAAAGAATTGTACGACGTCAGACGAACAATGTCGAAATACTACGAACGCGATTCGACTGCTTGTGTCAAATGCATGGTTGTGTGCGTGTAGTGATTTTTCATTAATTTAATGTATTTCTAATGCATATTTTATAAAAATATTATTATTCGCCCCTCCTTCTCCATATAAACTTGTAACTGCGCCAAATTTCATACTCCTCCGTCCGCGCAATGTTCGTAAAAAGGGGTACAAAGTTTTTGCTTCACGTATTAATATATAGATACTAAAAAACTATCACAATAACTGCTGTAATAATTTAGTGGGAAAGCGTTAGTTTGCTACGCAGAAATTTTGAAACCGATCCCAAGGCGCATCATCTCTGACTTTTCAAAGTTATGTGCGTATTAAATAGTTAATTATCGCTCGCTTTAACGGTGAAGGAAAACATCGTGAGGGAACCTGCATGTATGAGAGTTCTTCATATGTTCTCGAAGATATGTGAGGTCTACTAACCCGCACTGGGCCAGCGTGGTGGACTATGGTCGACCCCTCCTCACTCTTAGAAGAGGCCTGGGCCCAGCAGGGAGACAGGTTAATACTGGACTGACATTATTATGAGTTAAAATAATACGATGAAATTGACGCGTGTTTGGCTAACTTTAAAAGACGCCAAGTTATACAGGGTGCTAGGCACACGGTTGTCCAAATGAAATAGAGATCTACTTTGGGCTATTGCCAACGTGTTGGACTCGGGCAATTTTTTTTTTATTTTAATTATGCAGACTCGAACTTTGTTCTGTTTTTAGCTCTTGCCGAAACTTTGACAGCCTGTTATAATTTTTTTACAAGGTGTCTGTAGGAGATAATAATTTTAATGAAATGTAGCAAACCATATTCGTTTAACATTTTTACAGATTTAGTCCAAATTACCAACATTTTATTTTAAAAATTAAAAAAATCATATCGCCGAAACTGTGAGACAAAATTTAATTTGCCTGAGGCCAACTCGTTGGCAATAGCCCAAACCAGATCTCTATTTCATTTGGACAACCGTATGCCTAACACTCTGTATAATTATACTGCCACGCCTAATGAGACAAAAGATTCGATGCTTTGTCTCTGTTTTCAATGCGGGCGAAGCCGCGGGCACAGCTAGTATCATGTATATTTCATTTGCCTACTGTATGTAATCATAGGTACCTACTTTATCTAATCTAAGAACCAAATAAAACATTATCACAATATTTTTCCTGTTCTACTTATCAATCTGAATGGTATGGGTAATTATTTTATTTATTAATAAACGTTTAAGATTACACTAATTAGTAGGCGAAGATGTACGCCCACATTTTACCTAGTGTTTTGAGTCCCACGTATATTACTACTTCTAGACTTCTTGCCATTGTGTAAACGAAACTATAGATTGCTCGATCTGGCAGTCAAAGTCAAAGTCACTTATGAACGTCAAAGTCTATAGGTTAGTGAGTTTAATGTCCTCTAGCCTGAATTTCGGTCACGGTGGCCAATCTTAACGGAGACTGGTCATCTGCGCAGGAGATATAATAGTGCGTTTATGTTTGCGCACACGCAAACACAAGTGCACTCTCTGTTCCCAACTCTCATGATCCGATGGGACGGTAATCCGACACGACCGGAGAGAGATCAGGCGCAGGACTAACGGCTTTACGTGCTTTCCAAGGCACGTGGATGTCTAATACTGCCACCTTCCTAACTCCGGGTTCGTATTGAGATTTCATAACAGAAAACCCAATAACTTTTTGTTAGCCCGACCCGGGATTCAGATACATGCAATAAACTCGAAATCGACCTCAGACCTCAGGATGACACGCAGACATAAGCGCAAACTGAAATCATTGTCCGAAAACTATAAGTCTTTCCTCAGACGACAGACAGTGGCAGATGGAGCAATTTGACCCCAACAGGGTACATAATATAATAATCCTATGCAATAACGCATACGAAGAATAAAGACAAAATGTCCGTTAAATGCCCGACCGAGTCCGGTAGACGTCGCGACCACGACCCATGACTACTGGACGTAGCGATCGTATCCGTGGAGAAACCCGGACCACAAAAACACGGAAAAGAGACCCGCTGTGAAACGCCCAAAACCCGTTTCCCATATTCAAGAAGCCCTTTTTCACTACGGGACAGTAGTACAATAAAATCTTGAGATATTTTCCATGGAATACGTGTCAAAAAAATCTGTCCGTAGTTAAAACGACTTGTTATTGAATTTAGGAACCGGGCCTAAGTCTAAGGACAAAAAGATAAGATGTCACAATAATAAATCACAAACGGAAACGAATACTTTACGTAGATAAACTATAAGCATTGGAACACAAAACCTTTATAAATGATTCACATTTGTTATCAATAATACGCGGCAAGTGTATTGTATCTTTACCGTAGAGAACAATGGTACTTAAGTGCAGCAAACATTGGCCCAATTCCCGCGTAAACAGTGGCGCCGCGCGCCGTTGCGATTGAATAAATTAGTTATACGTGACATACTTTACCGTGGACAAAAATGGAACTATTCAGAACTTGAACATTGATCTGGTAGTCGCGTAGATAGTAGCGCCCTCGTAATTTGGACCGATTGTAATGTACCTATTTGTTATCCTCATTTGTTTTAGATAGGAATAGTGACGTTTATGCCTTTGTTATGTTATGAATGATAGACATTTTATTGTATATCAATACGTAGTATGTTTGTTTATACTTTACTAGAATTTGCCCGCAGCTCCTCTCGCGTTAATCTAGATTTTTAAATCAATTTCTATCTTCTGGGAAAGTACTTTTTCCTGGATGCAAAGTAACCTATGCCCTTTTTTGTACCCCTGACAGTGTATGTAAATTTCATGATGATCGGTTTTGTGGTTTAGACGTGGAACTAACTAATATTATAAATGCTAAATATATACTCATATTTCGCATTTATAATATTAGTTAGACTGGCCCAAAAAGGTAGGCAGGTCGTTGTATACGAAATGTCGGAGAAATTGTTAAGCTAAATATTTAATTTAAAAGTAAATTTTAATTTTAAAATTGTAGTAATGTTTATAAGTCTACTACTACTCTCTCTCTACTTAAAAGTAGTAGTTTCATAGTTTTAAAATTATTTTTAAATATATTATAAAGTCGCGTTAACATAAGAAAATATCGAGCATTTATTTTTAAAATCTAAGCTTTAGTACTTATGACTAGCGGTCTTTGTGGTTTCCAAATCATACACTTTTATGCTAATGGGCACCCTAAAATATTACAAGTGGGGCAACATTGTAGCACTAGAACATTCCAATTTCCAAATCATTCGAGTTCAATTCTGGCAGTAAACCAAACATCAATGACAACGCATATTCTTTGTTTATTTATAAACAGAAAGCGTGTGTCAAGTAATGACGAAATTATAAACACGTTTGTGAAAATATTATAATACTTACGTATACTGTAAGTTCATACACAAACATAAATTCAAAAGCTCTGATACTGAAAAGCAAAAGCGTGCTCTCGCCCCAAGATTTGTTCATCCTCTAAAACTTACATCGTTTTGTAATCGCTAATATGGATGAAATAAATAGTAAGCGGGTCACACAATATGAATTGGGATGAGTCTAGCTACATAGTTACAACACAAATAAGAAAAACGATACTTTTTCATACGATTTATTAGCGTTTAAAAGTCTATCATATAGTCGTGACCCTGGCTGTCAAAACGTTAAAGGGATTCTTATTGCAATGCGTCTGCAATGTACTGGCCGGCAATAACAGCCATATTATAAAAGAAACGTCAACATTTTTCATATCAAAAGAATTATGTTTGGAACGTAGACAGAGAAACTAAATTTGGAATGGCCGATGTGTCGCAGTAAATTTGTAAGAATTTCCGCGTTTTACAAACGGCGTCGTCCGTTTAAAAACGCTCGCTGTTTTAAAATATGCTGAAGGCAAAATGTAAATTGACGCCGTTTGTAAAACGCGGAATCATACAAATTGCCTGCGACAGATGCATTTAAATGTTTTGAACTGGATGAGTTTAAAACTTTATAAGCCAAATATTTCAGTGAAAATATTGACCGTTGACAAGCCCACAACAAACATCGAAATATTTCAAAGACTGAAACATTTATAATATTTTTAGCAGTAGTCTTAAGTTGGCGAAATCAGACGCATTCTTTGTTTTAACAGTTCTATCTCTGATAAGAAAACACACTACCACTAGTTCTTTTATGTAATATTTTCATAGGTACCTATTAACACAACTAAGGGCGCCTTCAAATTTGACGCAATGTACAGCGCGGCTGCAGTGCTGCGGCCACGCTGCTTTGTAAATCCATATAAATAAAACGCGCGACGGGAGCGCGGCACCCGCGCTACTGCCGCGCATTAGTTCATCGATAGACTAGTGACGGCTGCGTGGCGGCAGCGCTGCCGCCGCGCGGCAAATTTGAAGGCGCCCTAATTCTCTTACATGGAACATTGTACACACACTAGAGATACTGTATACTCTGTTTCTCTTTGATTGTAACTTGTTTTATGAGCCAAAAATATAAATTCGTTACAATTATGATATCATACCATATCACCAAGTATTAAACGTCAGTGCATTATACTCCATTTTGAAAATATCTGATCATAATTTATAATGTAAAATTGTAATTAAACGTCTTGTCTGAGTATTGTCCATAACCCAACTAATATTTTAAATGTTAATGTGAGTTTGATTGTTTTTTGTTACGGTTTCACGTCTTAACTCCACGACCGATCCCCCTAAAATTTCGCATAGGTACCTACACATAGTAAGGGGTACAAAAATGGACATATAAGAAGCCTTTCATCCAGAAAAGTACTATTCCCGAAGTACAGCAAATTGACATAACCTACAAGTTTACGCGAGCGGTACCGCGGGCAAAATCACGTCATGCTCATCACGTTTTGTTTTTATAATAAATAACAATACAACACATTTCATTACTAAGACGCCATTTTGTGCCATTGTGTTGTTGACCTTTGTAACGCGAATAAATTGTGACTAAGGACATTATTATATTGTTATGCCTTGTTCGAACTTAAATCTCAATACATTTTGTAAAGAAATAAGTCTATTGTATCAGTTCCTGTTTCTGGACGACGCTTTGTGTTTTTTTATTGTTATGTTTTAATTGATTAGTAATCTTTTGTCTATTCTTTATGAAAATCAGCAAAATAAAGACTTACGTACACACAGTTACACATCAACCTAGACTCTAGACTGTTTGGACTTTAGTTACTTTAGTTGAACGCTGCGAATCGTGCGGAAGAGTGCTTTATATGCTCTATCCTTACCATTACATCGACACCACTATGCACTGTCCCTTGCCGACAATTCTCTGTTTTGTATGTAGCGTAGTTATGCGTATATAGGGTGTCTAACTTGATGTGTAGCCATGTGTAGTTATTTTTTATACTAGTTTTCACCCGCGGCTTCGCTCGCGTAAATGTAAGTTAGGTTAGGTTTGCAACAGTTATTTTTTCTGGATGAAAGGTACCCTATGTCCTATTCTGTACCCCTGACAACGTGTATGCAAAATTTCATGTTGATCGGTTGAGTAGTTAAGGCGTGAAAACGTAACAAACAAACTCATTTTCGCATTTATATATTTCGCATATCAGTTAGGAAGTTAGGATATCAATCACACTTTATTCCTAAAATTCTCTACAAACCTCAACGACGATATTTTTAAACATTTATGTCCCCATTACTGAAATATAGCATACTTAAAAGAGATATATTTACCATTACATTACATAATTGCATTTCCGTAAGAATTTAAAAAGATAAAGCTTTGAGCTTAGCATTCTCTTTTGAAATTTTTGATTATTATTAATAAAACAACTATAAACGGGGGGCACCTGCTTATACCTTGTCTGATTGGCGAAGTACCTCAATCTGACACTTAATTTAAATACCTACCTACAGTTAAAATGTTTGACATTTTGACATATGTTTACGCATTCTAACCTTAAAATATATTACTCTCAGTAATTTATTTAACCACAGACAACATGCTGTGAAGAATTAAAAACAAAGTAATCAATTTTAACATTAATGATTTATTTCAAAGAAATACAATACGACGTTGACAGACAAAAATATGAAGTGCCTCGGTTCGCCTTAATTTCTTTTTTATTATTATCTGCATTCCTGATTTGACTGCCTGATAAAAACTTTTACTTTATTTTTGAATAGTCGGAATTTGTTGTCAGAGTAAAAAAAAGCCTACCTGCTTGCAACGTGATTCAATGCACGGGTAGATGGGAATATGTAGGGCTGTCAACATTTCCTACAGTAAAAAAAGTATATTAAAAACGGAGAATATTAATCAATACCTATAGTTTTATAATGCGAAAACTGTTCATGGTATGTAGCCATAGTATTTGAAATTATTTAGACATAGTAAGACTGTTTGTTTTCCAATTAAAGCAAAGGTAAACCTAACAGCACTGTCCGACCACGAAATTAAACCGGTAGATTATTACCACCGAAGTTGAATTATAATGTATTAGTTTTCACCTGCGGCTTCGCTCGTTTACATGTAGGTTAGGTTAGGTTTGCAACAGTTCTTTTTTCTGGATGAAAGGTACCCTATGTCCTATTCTGTACCCCTGCCCACGTGTATGCAAAATTTCATGTTGATCGGTTGAGTAGTTAAGGCGTGAAAGCGTAACAAACAAACAAACAAACTCATTTTCGCATTTATAATATTAGTAAGGATAACATTTTACATTAATATCCACGTAGTAAGACAGTCAGTAAGATTTTCTCTCATTTGTCCAGGTCACGTGAAGCCAGTGGAAATCCCCAAAGAATGGGTGACCATGCAGTCCCGCTGCCGGTCTTCCATGCGTCGTCAGATCCAAATGGAAGTGTCAGCGTCACTCCAGTACTTGGCTCTCGGCGCTTACTTCTCTAAAGATGTCGTAAGTATTCTGGTTTTACAACATCTGTAATAATATCAGCCGTGTATATAAACTGTTCCACTGCTGGGCACGGGCCTCTTCTCACTATGAGGGTTTGGCCATAGTCCACCACGCTGGCCCAGTGCGGGTTGGCAGACTTCACATATCTGCGAGATAATTAGAGAGAACTCTCAGATGTGCTGGTTTGTTCAATCTTTTCTTCTGTAGACGCTGTAGGGCAGTGGCGTAGCGGCGCCTAATATAGACGTTGGCAAAGTCGCATCAGCGAATATCTACCCAATAAATCTATCTTACTAAACATGCTTTGACACGACATACCTAATTATGATAGTGAAAAATATAAATGCGCGATGGGAGAATATTGAAAAGCATATAGATTTGAAAAAGGTTTTATTTTGTAACTTAAGTGATTAGTGTGATTACATTTTTTACAAAAGTAATGTTGTCTTCTGTTTACGCGAATGTTATTCATTGAAATTAAACTACTATATACGGATTTTATCGCGTTGTTTATTTGACACTATTACAAAATTTTGAAAAACTGTTACACACACTACTATAATCACTATTAAACTTTACATATTTTTAAGCTAATTAAATAAAATAATAAATTTGTAAAGTTTAATAGTGATTATAGTAGTGTAACAGTTTTTCAAAATTTTGTAATAGTGTCAAATAAACAACGCGATAAAATCCGTATATAGTAGTTTAATTTCAATAAAATGTTCTTCGGATTTTTGCTTTACAGAAGTCCTCTAGTACGGATTTTAAGTCTGGTGGCATCGCATTTAAAGAAGCCTCGCGAGGCCCCTTTAAGTGCGAGGCCGTGGGCGAGGGCCCACTTCACCCACGCCTAGCTACGCCACTGCTGTAGGGGTAGGCTCTTCACACGTGGACCGACGATCTGTATGATAGACCTTGGGGAGTCCTATGTACAGCAGTAGACGTCTTTAGGCTGAGATGATGATGATACATGATGGTATATATTAACGCCATATTTGTGTCCAGGTCAATCGTCCAGGTTTCGCCAAGCTGTTCTTTGAGGCTGCTGGTGAAGAGCGTGAACACGCGATGAAGCTCATCGAATACTTCCTCATGAGAGGAGAACTCACCTCTGAAGTCAGCAATCTACTGCAAATCAGGGTAAGATATAGTATTTTCTTTTATATCGACTTATCAATATCAGCACATTCTAGTCGATACTTACAACACTAATATCTGACTCAGTGACCTCGGTGAACCCGTAAATGGCTAGACGCAATTTGGATAGTCATGTAAAGCGCATATTTTGATGTATAAACAATTAATAAAAAAAATTATTGAATTTAATTTATCTAATTTGTCAGTTTCAAATAATTTGATTTCTTTGTACATACGAATAATTAAATTTTTATATCGATAACACTGGGAAACACAAAATATATATTTTCTACGGCATTCATTTTGTTACTGGTTTTAATAAACACTCATCAGTCATACCCGAAATGTATTTACTTTGTATGGATTGACTCTGATTCTTGAGATATTCAACTTATAGAACGGTTCCATCAGGACATTAGACCAATGAAAGAAAGATACCAAGGCCGATAGAACAGCCATATGATGGCAGACTATTGCTTGAGTTTAATAAGGGATTGTCCTGACCATAAACACGATAGAAAAGCTTACAGATAAAGTTTTTTCTAATAATATTTTCTTTATGATTTTTTGTTATATGTGTATTAAGCTTTATAGTCGTTATTATATAGCCGTTTTTAAAATATATATTTAATATGTAATTGTATTTTTATTTCGACCTTCGTAGATTCTTGAAAATACTTGTATTTTCTACAAAATTATAACGTTCATTCGGCGTGTTCTGATGCAAATCATTAAGTGTGGTGTGTGTTATGACGTATGCGCGTGGCCTGTGAGGAGTTATGTGATTGGTTAAATAAATATGTTGTGATGTGTAAATGGTTTGATTGGTGGAATTTATACAAAGCAAATTAGATGTTAATGCAATGGTGTAAGGGTTATGGAATGTGTACTATTTAATTACTATTTTACGGAGCGGCGCGAACACCAGTGTAATCGCCCATTCGAAGATCTTTCGATAATCGTCCAACTTTATCTTATCTTATGTGGGAGCCAGTCAGTGCAGACCGGCGACACTTCGACCCAGTGGGATCTTTTGTGTCGACACTCTCCCAATAACGATTGCCATAGATGTTCATGGCAGCCGGGACCAACGGCTTAACGTGCTTTCCGAGGCACGGAGCAGGCGATAATTGTCAATCAATACGCAAATAATTTCGAAAAGTCATATAGCTCCCGAAAATCAGAGGTGCGCGACGTGGGTTCGAACCCGAGACCCTCTGCATTGCAGTCTGTTGGTCTCCCCACTGAGCTATCGCTGCTCCGGCACAGTGTTATAAGTGTTTAACTTTACTTTACCATTTGCGTTGGCAGCGATAACAGACTTGCAATTGCATATCCTGGCATATTTCTTGCTCCATTTAGTATAGCTATTTATTATTTTTATGGTTTAGAATACTCTTAAACTGTTGTTAATAAGTAACGTATTTACAGCCACCCCAACTACCTGAGGGCAAGAAGGCTATCCAGAGTGGCGCCGACGCCTTGGAGTACGCCCTTCGCTTGGAGTACCAGGTCACCGAGAGCATAAGGAAGGTCATCATCGACTGCGAAGATGGCGTTAAGGATGACAATGACCCTACCAAGTTCAACGACTATCACGTAAGTTTTTATTTATATTACACCAGTTGTCTACTGCAGCTTCATCCACATTCTGCAGGTCATTCGTGTTGTAGCTCGGGTCTCGCGCGTTGGAGACGCGCGCTGGTCACAGGGAATCTACACGCCGAACATCGTATTGCAATATTTAAATTAAATAAATAAGAAATCTAATAATATTTTCTACATCTAATATTATAAAGAGAAACATTTGTATCTTTGTTTGTAACGTATATACTCAAAACTGTAAGACCTATATTAAACATTTTTCACCATTAGAAAGCTACTTTATCCAGAAGTAATATATGGCATATAGCATGATGTTGCAAGCCGCAGGCGCGGTACAGTAATTATAAATATTATGTATAAAACCGCGAGGGACAACAGCTATTATTTAATACTAGCGGTCGCCTAGTGCTCGAAATTCGACCAAAGTTTGCCTGTAAGATATTGCTGATGTATGTCATTATATATTGATATATGTAACCATAGTTACGCGCTTCGGCTGCGTGTGTCAAATGCATGGTTGTGTGCGTGTAGTGTTTTTTCATTAATTGAATGTATTTCCAATACATATTTTATATAAATATTAGGATACGTCACTCCTTCTCCATATAAACTTTAACTATGCCAAATTTCATACTCCTCCGTCCGCGCAATTTTCGTAAAAAGCGGTACAAAGTTTTTGCTTCACGTAACTTTTATTACATGACAATAAGATTAATTTATCATGTCCCTCGTTTAACCAGCCATGCTGTATACTTTATTTCAAGAAAATTACTTTTCTATCGATGTTAAACAGAAATTAAATTTAAATCAAATACTAAATTACTTTTATGTTTACAGCTTGTGGACTACTTGACTGGCGAATTCCTGGAAGAGCAATACAAGGGTCAACGCGACCTGGCCGGCAAGGCTTCCACTCTTAAGAAGATGATGGACCACCACGGAGCCCTTGGAGAATTCATCTTCGACAAGAAACTCCTTGGCATGGACATCTAATTCTGCCATATTTAGCTTTTTAGATATATCCCGTCAATTTAAAATAAATATTATTATCGTTTTGAAACCTTTCGTATCAATTGGAGAAAACAATTATATTGAAAACCTCTTTTTTGTTGCCTTCATGTAGTTAGAAAAAAAAACGGTTAGCTTTTTAATAATCTTGTGTTATGTTTTACTCATTCATATCAATGAAAATGGCAACCATAAAATATAGCCATAAGTTCTGGTTTAGGACGTAATATCATTTATTAGCTACTCCTGTAGGTATTATGTACAAATGTTAGTTTAAGAAATATTATAATTTTAAAATCATTATTCTCCACTATCATAGATTGTACTCAGTCATAACGCGCCCTATTTTTTGACAGGTAGAAAATATGCTTGTCAAAAAATAGCGGCAAAATTTCCTCAAATTATGTTTTAATTTAGTGATTTACAACAACTTTTTGGTAGCAAAAAGTGTGTTATCTACAAAAACATGGCTGTTTATTATTTTGTTTAATTATTTCGTAAAATAAAGTTGATCCATACATTCAATCTTAGTTTTATTAAAACCAACATAATATGAATTTATTAAATATTATAAAATAGGATTCATCCTCTCTTAGCAGGAGGCGTCAGCACTGTTACTCACGCCGTAATTGGTCAGCGTTCTTCGGCATGCGAGAAATGCAGACCATTATGCTATGAATGCGATTGCTGTGCATGAGGTGTCAAGTTCGTATCCCGGGTCGGGCAACAAAAGTTATTGGGTTTTCATTTAAGAAATCTCAATACCAGCTCGGAGTTAGGAAGTTGGCGGTGTGAGACCGTGCCTAGAAAAGCACGTAAAGCGCGTCCTGCACCTAATCTATTTTTCTCGTGCCGGATTGTCGTCCCATCGTATCATGAGTGTTAGGAAACAGAGAATGCACTTGTGTTTGTCCACATACTTGTGCACTAATTTATTACGTGTACAGATGGCCAGTCTTCGTTATTAAGATTGACCACCGTGACCGAAATTCGGTCTGGAGGACATTAGCTCCGTGAAATTACAACTTATATTGGAAACGGCTACTGAAGTAAACAAAGTAAAGTTATAATTATTGGGTATGTCTACCCAGAATAAAACAGCTTATTATTAAGACAGATATTTCATACAACTCAAATAAGTGTTCTGTTAAATTATATAGTTTAATCCCTAAGATACTCGCATTTTAGGCCAATAAATTCGCGTCTATCATTTGGACACAAAAATAAAAACCATAGGGAGTGTAAAAGGTGTGCGTTCCCATTGAGGGACCACATTTGAATTTTGAGCTTTTGAATGCGTCAGCCTTTAGTAAAAGTTCTCAAACAATTGTCAATATAGCCCACAGTTTGTAAAAGTAGCCACTCAAAAGTTACAATCGATCAAAGGTGGTCCGTCAGTCGTGACTGAGAGGCATCCATATTCCATATCTCATAACCTAGTTAAAATTTACAACTGCTATGAATGACTACTCTTAGTAAAAGATTTGTAAAACTAATCATATTAAATATCAACCTTTTCTGTTCACTGTATAACAAGAACTAGCGTGCAGAAGGTGGTCTCTCAAACGATCGCCATAAGTTCACTTTGAGTGGAGACCACAATGGAATTTGGAATGTTTATATGGTTTTAGCGTTAGTAAAAGTATTGGAACGATTGTAAATTCAACCCCTAGTTTGTAAAAGAAGCTATTCAAAAATTTCAATCGATTGAAGGTGGTCCGTCAATTGAAACGCTTATTATAGGGAAAAAGCCATTTACGTAGCATACGGAAGTTAAATAGACCAATGATACAGTCTATCCTTTAGTAGTTGTTTTTTACTCATGATAATTTTACTAAACAATATCAAAATACGTACAGTTTCGTTTCAAATAATAATCAAATTCGTACGAAGAAATATTAGGATCGAGGTGACCATGTAGCAGGATTTTATTGGATAAATAACAACTAATGACGAGTGTTTGTTCATATTAATTTTTATTAATATTTGACATCACTTAGCTAATTAAATCATAAAAGCTGCAGCTGTACGATTTTATTGTGTTTTATTGTGGGTAAAAGGTTTTATGGTCATGTAGAAAAACGTAAACTTACTCAATAAAATACTGGCACAATGACTAGCATACCAAGACGCAATGAATTAAAAAAAAATATGAACATCCTCAATCAAATGAGGGTAGGTAATTTTTTATATCCTGTCTTTAAAAACAACGTTTGACATTGTTCGGATTGGAGTTTATAACTTTCATATTTGTTGTTCAGTTAAACACAATTCATAATAAACAAAATTTTAACAAAAAAGAAAACCGACTTCAAATAAGAATATTCTAAAACTTAAAATGCACTAAAAAGTTAATAAATAATTGCATGTTCTTGTGAATAATTAAATTATTGTTATTTTTGGAGTCGGTGTCAGCCGCCCGCGCCGCGTGCTGCGTCTAATTGTGTAATTGTGCATGCCAATTTTATGTTATGATTATAGTAAGACATCTCATATTTAATTAGTTACAAATCTACCTTGGCTGACACCGACTCCAATAATAACAATAATTTAATTATTCACAAGAATATGCAATTATTTATTAACTTTTTAGTGCATCTTAAGTTTTAGAATATTCTTATTTGAAGTCGGTTTTCTTTTTTGTTAAAATTTTGTTAATTTCTCGGTTTTTAGTGAACCTTGCCAAATATGAGAACATCATCAATGTAGTCAAATACGCATTATTAAGTATAACTCGAAAACGAATGGTCAAATCTTGATCAAAATTAAATGGGACCGCACGGAAAGCACCAGCTTTCAAATAAAAAAAGAATCATCAAAATCGGTTCACCCAGTCGAAAGTAACGAGGTAACAAACATAAAAAAAAATAAAAAAATATATACGAATTGAATACCTCCTCCTTTTTTTGAAGTCGGTAAATAAGTACGTAAATAGTGTGGTCATAATAAGTTTAAACAATTTTCCTGTTGATCATGTAAGTTTTAACATAATTGGTATATTAATCTAAGTTACCTCGTAAGTAGTACACAAAAAATCATGTTGTTCACCAGGATCCCCTAGGCCGATCCTCCAGGGGATCCTCATGAACTCATTAGTTCATCAGGATCCCCTTTAAATAAAAAACGTATAAAAAGATGCTAGCACACTGAATCAGATTTATACTTATTAAAAACGTTTGTTACCAACGACACTCCAGTGGTATCGTTGTTAACGAATTATTTACTTGAGATTCCCAATGATACCACTAAAAGTTTTGAATATTTTTCTGGTAATATGATTTATTTCGCGAATAAACATAGGAATCTCTTTTAACTATTATGTCAATTGAACCTCGTCAACGCCGCACACCGCTCCCGACCCCTGGTACAACTGCGATGTTCAACTGGTTGTACCACAGGGAAGTAAAGTTACCCATGGTTCAACTGTTGTAACATTTTTTTATACTATTTATGATTATGACCCATAGATAATACAACGGTGGAATGATGTCCAATTATGCTTTTCATTCAAACATTAGATACTACTAATGACAGTTCGGAATGTACAGAGTTACATTACCACTGCAGGGATTTTTTTTTAATTTTGTGAATTATTATAATCATTATTTTCTTTTATGTTTTAATTAGCTAAGTAATGTCAAATATTAATAAAAATTAATATGAACAAACACTCGTCATTAGTTGTTATTTATCCAATAAAATCCTGCTGCGTGGTCACCTCGATCCTAATATTTCTTCGTACGAATTTGATTGTTATTTGAAACGAAACTGTACGTATTTTGATATTGTTTAGTAAAGTTATCATTAGTAAAAAACAACTACTAAAGGATAGACTGTATCTTTGATCTATTTAACTTCCGTATGCTACGTAAATTGCTTTTTCCCTATAATAAGCGTTTCAATTGAGGGACCACCTTTAAGCGATTAAAACTTTTGAATAGCTTCTTTTACAAACTAGGGGTTGAATTTACAATCGTTCCAATACTTTTACTAACGCTAAAACCATATAAACATTCCAAATTCCATTGTGGTCTCCACTCAAAGTGAAGTTATGGAGATCGTTTGAGAGACCACCTTCTGCACGCTAGTTCTTGTTATACAGTGAACGGAAAAGGTTGATATTTAATATGATTAATTTTACAAATCTTTTACTAAGAATAGTCATTCATAGCAGTTGTAAATTTTAACTAGGTTATGAGATATGGATGCCTCTCAGTCACGACTGACGGACCACCTTTGATCGATTGTAACTTTTGAGTGGCTACTTTTACAAACTGTGGGCTATATTTACAATTGTTTGAGAACTTTTACTAAAGGCTGACGCATTCAAAAGCTCAAAATTCAAATGTGGTCCCTCAATGGGAACGCACACGTGTAAAAGTACGTACCTATTTAACCTATTGAGTATAAAATTTGATTGTAGAAGCATAAGTTCAACAGCGCCATCTATTATCAAGTAGCGTATATTAGCGCGTTGAAGCGTTTAGTTGCACCATGTTTCAATGGTCATGACATTCTTGTCAAAAGCCAATCGATATTTCTGTCAATTACTTGTCAAAATAGTGTTGATGGGTTATTGTAGGTGTAAATAAAATAGTAAATATTTATATTTCTGTGCTTTCAAAATGACTACGGCCAGCCGAAAGGGTCCTATAGTGGACCCAGGCCTGTGTCGATGTTGTGGTGCGATCAAGAGATGTCGTATTTTAAACGTGGAATATGAATATTTGGGACAGAAAGAAGTGTATTCAGAAATGTTTGTAGATAGTTTCGGTCTTCTTGTAAGTTATTTACGATTATTAAACTAGTCCAGCATTAATTACGTGCGGCACAGGTCTCTTATAAGGTTGATAAAGTGTTTCAAAAGACGGGTACTCTCGGTACAAAAGACTTGCATATTATCAAAAGAAAAGATTTTAGATGCTTTTTGTGTTGCAAACTAGTGCTTAGCTATATTCTTGATATAGTTTATAGTTTTAGTCAATGTTAACTGTAGATAATGAGCTTATATATGAATATGTATGCAATAAATAAATACAAGTGTATTTGAAAATTGGGTTTATTTTATAAACATTCTAAAGAGAGGCAACCTCACGAAAAAACTAGATACTTGCTCAATTTTGTATGTAGATACAGACCAGAGATCTAAGTAATTTTTAGAGAGCTGACTATTAATATAGAAATAATAATATGAAACCTCTATATAAACTGTACCATTGGCAGATACAGGCCTCTTCTCAGTGTGAGAAGGGTCATTGTCCACCATGCTGGCCCAGTGCAGGCCGGCAGGCTTCACGTATCAGTAAGAACATTATGGAGAACTCTCAGTCATGCAGGTTGCCTCACAATGGTTTCTTTCACTGGGAAAGTTAGCAATAATTAATTATTGACACACATAACTTTAAAATGTCAGCTTTGGGATCAAAATTGAGACCTCTGCATAGCTGTCCTACTAGGCTACTGTGGTGGTCTCTACTTAAAAGCTAGCAATTTATTTAATCAATGGCTTTTTTAGTACCTATATTTGAAGTGACATTTATCTTGTTCCCTTTTTATTCATTAATTTCATTTTCACATGTGCATGAGTTTATTGAAGCGCATTCACTTTTTAACCGCCACAGCATAAAAGTAGCGTCGTGCCCTCTACGCCAGGCGATGATTAATGTAGTTTTAAATAATAGGTAAAAGGAACACAACAAACATATTTTTGTAAGTTTATTTTGAACGTATAATAGTCGTATTTTCGACGTGCCATGCCGTCGAGGGCGTCGTGAGCACGGTTTAATTTGACGTGAATGGTCGTCCGTGGCGGTCAAAAGGTTAAAGGCATGATAAAGCTAGATTTAATTTATCAAACTATTACATGTATATCTTGTAACATTTTGGTAAGGTAAGCTAGTATCTCTTATATACAAATAGGATTCTTAAATAAATGAAAAAAATTTGTAAAAATAAATAATATAGAATCATGTGTTAAAAACACTTAAGTAGTATTTTTTAACATACAAATTTATATTTAATTTTGACGGCTTTAACTGCATCTAGTGTTTTCAGAATGAGTACCACAGGCTGGTTACAAAAAACTTCCCAGTTCTTTATATCCATTGTTGTTGTTCAATTATTTGTAAAGTATTCTGCGACACAGGAACTATTCCTAGTGCAGATATTACACATTTTAATAAAAACATATAATATCAGACCTCTATTAAACCATTCCATTGCTGGGCATGTGCCTCTTCTCAGTGTCAAAAGGGTCACCTTGTCAGACTTCACATATGTTCGAGAACATTATGTAGAACTCTCAATCATACAAATTTCCTCACGATGTTTTCCTTCACTATTCCATAATAAAAATATCAAACTACCCTATTTCACAGCTGTCCCACTTGGACGGAGAGACGACGGAACGTCTGATCTGCGCGACTTGCGTGGTGAGACTGCGGGACGCGCGCGCGTTCAGGCTACAAGTACTGCAGTGTGAGGAACGACTGCTCAGCGCGAACTTGCATGTGCATGGAGGTAAATATACTAGTTCTAGATCACGGTGGCGCTCGCGTAAAGCTTCGTGTGTATGTGTGATGTATAGAAGGTGTCACAAATTCAACCCTAGGATTTTTTCTTCTTTTCCAATTACATACACACACGCACACACGCGCACGAACACGTACACACGCGCGCCCTCACTCATGCACACACCAACATACGCGCACGCACACATGAAGCGCACAAACAAACACGTGCACACGCACACTCACACACCTGCAAACACGCGCACACGTGCGCCCTCACACGCAGACAGGCACACACGAACACGTACACACGCGAAAATGCACACACGGGATAATTTGTCAAGGTTGATTATTTATCTTTTTCCTCTGTTATATTTTACATTCTACCTAGCGTGGTAAATGCTTATAAAATAAACCTTAATATACCACCTAAATGAACCCATTTTGAGTACAGGCGTGAGACTGTATGGACTACATAAGATATTCTGTTGTTACAGAGGAATCGGATCTACTCAAGTCCGAATCGGAGGTAAAAATAGAACAAGATGAAGTAGCTCCGCAGCCGGGACTTGATGATGATGATGGACCGCCGATAGATGATGGACCAATGGATGACTCTATTGATCACCTAGACGAGGGTCAGTATACTGAGAACTAGTAGAAGTGTCGGAGAAGCGGCTGCCTTTGCAATAGGGAGTTCGAAAACCAGTCTTTGTACTACAGACAGGCATCCAATCAATTTGTTTTTAATATATATTTTAGTACAAAGATCAAACCTAGTCCTAATAGTAGCATTCTAGTTTAGCTTGGTAAAAAGTATATTAGTAACTAGCTTTTGCGCGCGGCTCCGCCCGCGTGGTACCTGCATCAATAAAAATATGTCTATGTCCTTCTCCAGGTTTTAACCTATACCTGTGCCAAATTTCATCTAAATTGGTTGATTGGTTTAGCCGTGAAAAGATAACAGACAGACAGACAGATAGACAGACAGAGTTACTTTCGAATTTATGATATTAGTAAGGATTCGTAATTAAAATGTTTTGGCGCAACGGTAATTAATGCGACTGCTGTGCATAACGTCTCTTCGTTAGGTCGGGACTCCACCAAAGCAGAGAGGAGAGGAGAAGAGAAGAGATGTGTTTTGTATAAACCAACCAGTATTCGTTATTTCCACATCTCTCCGCTTAGCTTCGGTGGAAATGGATCAAACGGAGAGGAGATACCTCATTTTACTAAAGAATTTTGTGCCTCGAGGGAGCAAGCGGCGCGGCAGAGCGGAGATGTGTGTAGCCGAGCGGCGGGCACGCCCCGTTCCCTGCTGCCTTCTCCCCGCGCCACGCACACCTGAAACCGTAATTCGATTGACTGGTTTCAAGCTAAGCTCTCATCTCTGCTACACACAGCTCACATTTCCTCTCCGCTTTGGTGGAAATAACCTGCCAGCTTCGCAGCTCTTCTCCTCTCCACTTTGCTTTGGAGGATACCGCGCCAAATTAAGATTTTAAAAAAAATATTACTGCCCGGAAATCCTCAGTAGCTAGACGGGGTATGAAACTGTGAATACACTATATGATATTATATATATTACTAGTGACCTGCCTCAGTTTCGCACGGATAGTAGAAAACCTTAAAAAATTATACACCTAAACCTACCTCATGGATCGCTCTGTCTATAGGTGAAAACCGCATGGAAATCCGTTTAGTAGTTTTTGAGTTTATCGCGAAGACGCGGCCGGCGGGGGGACTTTGTTTTATAATATGTAGTTATACTTTATCTTACAACTAATATGTTACTAGCTGACCCGCACAACTTCTTCTGCGTCAAATAAGAGAATATTCCCCGTTTCTGCAACATTTTTCATTGATGATCTGCTCCTATTGGTCGTAGCGTGATGGTATAAAGCCTATAGACTTCCTCTATAAATGGGCTATCCAACATTATAGATTTTTTCAATTCGAACCAGTAGTTCCTGAGATTAGCGCGTTCAACCAAAGAAACAAACTCTTCAGCTTTATAATATTTACCTATGTATATATTTGTATCAACTTCTAGATGCAGACACTCTAAAAAGCGAACCGAAGATTAAAGTAAAAAAATCGACTAAGCAAAAAAGGAAAATCGATAAGAAGGCTGTCACTAGAAAGAGTTCAACTTTGGCCCAGGAGAAGATAAAGAAACAAACTCTTGAAAGGAGAAAGATTAAAGAAGCTAGGAATACAGGTTGGTGTAATACACACGAATTTCCTAATAACATAGTGGTTTATAGTGGTCGCATCGCCATTGCCCCAACGACGAGTGCTGTGGGTTCGATCCGCATAAAAAAAACAATTTGTCTATTCCACAAATAGTTCTTCCGAGTCTGGGTGTACTTATGCTAGTTTTTTTTAAGCAACAAGCTTGGCAAACAAGCATACCTGATGGTAAGTGGTCACCGTAGCCTATGGACGTCTGCAACACCAGAGGCATCACTTGCGCGTTGTCGAACCTTTAGGAAAGGAAGAAGAGAAAAAGGAAGTGGGAAGAAGAAGGAGCGGGAAGGGGGAAAGAGGATGATTGGGCCTCCGGCACTCCCACTCACCGAACGAAACAACAGTAGAAATACTGCTATTTTACATCGATATTCTGTGAGAGGGTAGTCCTTCCCCGGTTGTGTTGGTGTGTGTTTATGCGTGCCTTGCGAGCTACACAGGAATTTTTATTAAGATGAGAGGTATCTTTTCAAAGAAAAAGTTAGAATCCGCGCGTGTCAGTATATTGTGGAACATACAGTGCACTGCGCTCCGCGTAGTGTGACACTCAACACACATACTAGTGAAAGTGACACAGTATTAAGTGGTCTGTATTTTGTATATTCAAAACGGGCTAGTTGCTTTCGTGGCATAACGCTGCTCGTTTTGCTTCCAGATTTGAGATTCTGAAGTCGAGGAAAGTGTTATTATAAGTGGACTTAAATTATACCTAGTAAAATGTAGATTTGGTACACTTTTTCAAATAGAAAACCCGATCATAATAATCATTAATATTAATATCAGCTCTATAAATACCTGCCCGCAGCTGGGCACGGGCCCTCTCAGTTAAAGAAGAGACTACAGCCCAACATGTTGGCAGACTTCACATGACTTCGAGAACATCATGGAAAACTCTCACGGCCCGTTTACGACCTCGCCGCTGTGAGCGGCAGCTTAGCGCGGGGCGGCGAGCGGTAAGATCAAATGTATTAAAATGTTTGAAGCACGCCACGAGACGCCGCTCATAGCGAAAACGCGCGCGGTTTTCTCCGAGCGAATCGCTACAACGGCGCGCGGTGTGGGGAGCGGCGGGAACAAAACTACAAGCGAATGAGTGCGACGCCACGACACAGAGCGGCGCGGACAGCGGAGTAGGAGGGCCGCCGCCGCTAACCGCTACTGAGGGTACGTGGCGTGCACTACGCTCCGCCGCCCCGCTCGCCGCTAACACCGAAGTCGTGACCGGGCCGTTAGGCACGCTTGGTTCCTTACAATGTTTTCCTTAACCGTTAAAGCGAGCGATAATTAACTATTTAAGCCAGAGTTGTCTTGGGATCGAACTCGAGACCTCCGCGTAGCAATACATCGGTCTTTCTAAGCTCTCACTAGGCTATCGTTTCCGTATGCAATATAATTAATTTTATTCAAGTTAATTTGTGTTATTTGTTACAGAAATACAACTGCGCTTCCAACACACAGTTAAAAAGCCGGACGTCGAATCTGAATACAAATCTTTTGCGAACACGATAACTGTAGTAGAAAACTCCTTTGTTTGCCCCTTCTACAATTCATACAGCGATTATTACTGCATTTACTGTAGAGAAGTGTTCACTGACCCCAACAAGCTCAGAGAACACACTTCCACTCACGACCCGACAACATTCAAAAGCAACATCGCAGAAAGAAAACTATTATTAGTCGATATAATCAGAATCGATTGTCGATTATGCCTAACAAAAATCGATGACATCGACATACTAAAAAGCCACCTCACTAGCTGTCACGGGAAAAAGTTCTACGAAACGTCAACTGACTTTTTAAAATTTCGGTTGACAGTTAATAATTTGACGTGTACCGAATGTGGAAATACGTTTAGTTTCTTTCATGCATTAAAAAAACATATGGCAGAACATTTCGGGCCGTGTATCTGCGATATATGCGGCGCGCATTATTTCGAAGAAAGAATGTTGATCCTCCATCAGAAATCTCACCAAAAAATCGAAGAGTCCTTTTCATGTAAAGACTGCGGTAAAATATTCAAATCAAAACACAGTAGGTACTTACACGAGACTAAATTACATAAAAAAGAGCCCGCTTACCCCTGTTATAAATGCGATGAGGTTTTATTTTCTTACTCGTTACGGTATAGACATATGATTGACGTCCATGGTGAAAAAAGAATGTTTCCATGCGAGCATTGTGATCGAGCTTATGACAGTCGCAAATCCCTTCGTGAACACATCAGAAGACATCATTTAAAAATATTAAAACATCAGTGTGACCTGTGCGATAAAAGATTTTACCTACCGTCGAGATTAAAAGAACATATGGCAACACATACTGGGGAAAGGAATTTCCGGTGCGAGTTCTGTGGTAAGTCTTATCCGAGGCTAAGGGGTCTGAAAGTCCACATGCAGTCTCATAGTAATGAGAAGAAATATAGATGTGTTTTGTGTAATGCATCGTTTACACAAAATGTGAACTTAAAGAATCATATGAAACGACAACACCAAAGTTTGGATATGGAAGAGGGTTACCCTGAAGAATGTACTTAATTCACAGACCAAAATTTTTTGCGCTGGCAAAATGGTAGTTTTGTTTTGCTTCCAAATAGTTGTCTTTGTTTGATGGTGTACATTATTTTAAACACAAGAGCAAATATCGATCAAAATAAATCTTTTTGTGCAAACTGTAACAAACTTAAAAGATAACATAATTACAAAAACACTAATAATTATAATAAGTGTCATTTTCAAGGGCATAACTACGGGGAAACCCGCTCCGGGTCTCCGTTGTCACGAGACCCGTGATGGTGAAACCGGCGCCGCACTGCTCGACACCCCTAGCCGCACGCACCGGTGTTGCCCTCTGCTGCTGGCTTATATGCCTATCGTGGCTATTCAGTGGGCCCATCTATTGAGTTGGCGAGTCACCGTCTGTCCATTCGATCGATGCTATTAGAGTATACAGGGCAGACGCCGTTTTATCATCCATAGTTACCAATATACCAGTCCATCAAACACCCATACCCATAGCCCGTATATTAGAAACCATACGTAGTAATAGTCCTACGCCTACTGCGGCTAGTGCCGCTGTCGGTGTTCCATCCCACCTTTGATTAAAACTCTCGAGGGGCCTCTTCACGTTGGACCCATGTCTCCGTGTAAGTCTCCCAAAGGGCCGGGTATCCTAACCTATTAGGAATATACCCGTGAAAGAGAAACAAATAATACTGAATGTTTACAAAAATGTTTTAGGCATCGTAGAATTCGTCAGCATCGCTGTCAACTGCTAACGTGCCCAGAAGACTGGCAGCATTGCCACGTTGAATGGCAATGCTGATTCTTTAGACCAAAATTGGTTGCAAAATGAGGGAGTAAGTAATTAATATTTTAAATTTGGATAAAAGAAAAGTAGGGATATCTCGCTGTCTCCCTCGGATAGCGGCATTTAAATAGCAGTTACGTCAGTTTGTATCGTGCATCCTTTTTGTCATTTGACAATTACACCTACTACTGGATTTGAAACGCTTGTATTTTATTTATTTTTGAGTAGATTTCGAGAATTCTTTGTGTATTAGAGTTTAGCTAATATAACTATTTGACTTAAATAATGTAAAAATGTGAGCCAACTATTCTAGGGAAGGTACCCATAATACGTGAACCAATTTAAAAACAAATTATCCTATCCTCTCTCTTAGTGACCACTTGTAGTATATGGCAAGACTAGCTTTGGCTTAGTAATTAATAAATATGGTTTTAAATCGATTTATGCAAACAGAAAGGTGAAATCAATAATTTTGGCTCATATTTGTCGCCATATTTGAATATAGCTCGCAAAAGATTTTCCTTTTCGAGGGTATTGACTGCATAACGAAACCTAAGCCCCGGTGACCAAGCGTGGTATTTCGAAAACTCCTCACCTTCCTGAACGGGTCACACTCACGTAGTTTGAGTACGTTACCTTATTAGAGGCAGTGGATACAATATTAATTAATTGAATTAAAAGGTTAACAATTTTCCACTATTTAGAAATTTACTTAACTTGTTTGCTGCCTTGATTCGATAGCGCAGCGTTAGTGAATGTGATTGTCGTGCATGATTCTCGAGTTCGAATCCCGGGTAGGACAAAGTGTTATTAGATTTGCAACCATAACGACCGCAGTATAAGACTTAAGACCACTTGCACGACAACTCACAAAATACGTTTAGCACTAAATAACAGCACGATGTTTTAAATCTATTTAGTGCTAAACGTATTTTGTGAGTTGTCGTGCAAGTGGTCCTAAGTCTTATACTGTGGTCGATATGGTTGCCCTTCATTACAGGGCACCTCAATCATTCTTTGCAAAACGCTATGCACTCCTAGGCAAAACCCCTTTTCGGCGTGGAAACTTATTATAGATCGAATTTTAAGATCTAGTTTTAATACGCCCGCATTTTACGTAGTACCTAATTTATGCAAAAAAACATATTTGTAAATAAAATAAATATATAAATACGTAAAATTATTATTTTGTTGATTATTGTATTATTATTGTAATTAATTTGTATTTAATTGTAGGTGTATTTAAAGGTTGTGTTATAATTTAATTGGTGCATCATATAATAATCTATACATATAATAATATTGTAACTGACTGATGTATGTGCATAGGAAATAATAATGTGAGAGATCTTTAGAAATAAAGAAAGAAGCCAAAACAATTTATGTCAAAATTCTTGTCTGTTCGTATGTTTGTACACGTGTCACGCAGAAACTACTGCATGAAATTGAAAGAAGTTTTAATAGTTGTATTGCTGGAGGTGTACCTTAAAATTTGGTGTATGTTTCATGTTGATACGTCGACTAGAAGCCGAAGAAATACAGATCGCGTAATCTACGATGGCCGGACTGAACATAGCGTCTCCGAATTGTTGCGCATGTACAGTCGCTAAGAGGCGTCCCGCCCCCGCCCCCCTGTCACCGAGAGACCTAAAACTTGGAACTGCGACGCCACTCGCGCAATGTTCAGTCCGGTCATGATACAGTGCGCGATCTGTACTTCAGACTCGGAGAGAGCGAGAAGCTATATTTACCTTATTTCTTTCGAAAATCATTAAATCGCTACATATTATAAAACAAAGTCTCCTGCCGCCTCTGTCTGTCTGTTCACGATAAGCTCAAAAACTACTGAACGGATTTTCATACGGTTTCCACTAGTAGACAGTCATTCATGAGGAAGGTTGAGGTGTATAATTTGTTAAGGTTTTGTACTATCCGTGCGAATACGGGGCGGATCGCTACTATTCATATAAAATACTAGATGTTCCCGCGGTTTCACCCGCGTGTATCGTTACTGCACTGCCCCTTGGGTCGTAGCGTGATGTTATATAGCCTATAGCCCAGAGCAGCGATAGCTCAGTGGGGAGACCAACAGACTGCAATGCAGAGGGTCTCGGGTTCGAACCCACGTCGCGCACCTCTGACTTTCGGAAGTTATATGACTTTTCGAAATTGTGTGCGTATTGATTGACAATTATCGCCTGCTCCGTGCCTCGGAAAGCACGTTAGGCCGTCGGTCCCGGCTGCCATAAACATCTATGGCAGTGTTATTGGTAGAGTGTCGACACAAAAGATCCCACTGGGTCGAAGTGTCGCCGGTCTGCACTGACTGGCCCCCACATAAGATAAGATAAAATTGCCTATAGCCTTCCTCAATAAATAGGCTATCCAACACTAAAAGAATTTTTCAAATCGAACCAGTAGTTCCTGAGATTAGCGCGTTCAAACAAACAAACGAACAAACTCTTCAGCTTTATAATATTAGTATAGATTAAATTTGGGATTTTGGAGTAAATTAGTTAAGCTTCTCATTACCAAATGTCAATTGAAGATTGAAGTTCCATGAGTAGCGGTGTGACAGACGTAGTGTTGGCAAGAGTTAGTATAATATAGGAATACTTAAATATATAGAATTCATATTAGGACCTTGAATAAGTTCTCGCTGTTTTCTGCACAAAATGAAAGCTTTATTTAAGATACGTACATACATAGATTCACGCCTGTTGCCCAGAGGGGTAGGCAGAGACTGCGGATTTACATTTACTACGATCCTGACACACTTCTCTGGCTTCATTCACATTCCTCATACACGCTCGCCGGTTTAAGGTGCTCTTACCCTGGCCTTTATCCAGAAGGTCTCCGATCAAGAAACGTTCGCCTAGGTCTTCCCCGTTTTCTTCTACTTTCTTCGTCTTTATTTAAGATACAAAGAAGGAAAACATTTCAATCAAAGTATTGCACATCACTAGATATATAGAAGATAAATAATATCCGTATAAAGTAGTTTAATTTAAAAAAATAACACTGGTGTGAACGTAAGATAATATTATGTCAAAAAAAAATCATCGGATTGCACTCCGGGAGTGCCGGCAGAAGTGAAAACTTGAATATTAACGTTGTGCATTTATGATATTTTGGAATGGTTAGGGAATCATTTTGCACGAATTGCTTTAATTATCAGTATAAAAGCACTATCATTTATGTGGTAAAATACAATATTCATTTATTGCGTTATCGTACACAAACATGACAATTCTCCCTCCGTCTTACGAATTTTCGATCAGGTCACGTGACCTGACGCGAGTTTAACATTTTTTACCCATCACAAAAAAGTGCAAAACGCCGCTAAAGAAGTTTTCACTTCAAAAATTCTCTCTTTTAACTTAAATCCAAAAAATGCCAATATTCTAATTCTTTTTTATTAAGCTATCTAAATATAACAGCTTATTTATTTGTACTTATTGTGATTATATAGCAATAAATAGTTCAACATTTTCATCCATGTTTTTTATTGATGTGAAACATATATAGCCGCACGTAAAACCGATTGCTGGCGTGGCGACGCATGCCGTGGCGACGGCGTCGCCACGCTATATGATAGTATTTTACGTTATGCCATATTAGTTCCTGTCGTAATCTGTTCTTTTATGCATATTACTTGTAACAACTAGTGAAGTTGAAAACAACTCGTGATCATGGACACTTCCGTAAAAAATGACATTGCTTGTGGTGGCGTCATGGACCGGATCGTTCCCTTCCCTTCAATATGGCGAGAGGGGCGATGGCTGGCTGGTTGGCTGGCTGGATACTCGTGAACGGGTGCTACTTGTGGTGACTGGTCAACCTTGGTTTCGTGGAATTCGATAATTGACATACTACATTTTTATTTAAACAGTTAGATTAAACTACGGACTACAATCATGCCTTGTCTTGATTATTTATGTACATGTAAGTGGATGCTCCTGTTTACCATGCTGCTGCTTTAGAGGCTACCATCAAAGTTTCTTAAATGCTTGAGTATGTTCAGTAGTAGTTCATGGAGAAATGGTTGCAGCACCTTACAGTTATGATTTGTAAACAAAATGTTATTGTAAGCTTGGCGATTAAAAAGAGTGGCCATGAGTTTCTTGCCCGTTCTTCTCATGAGCCCTACACCCTTGCTTTGCTGAACGTGGTAGTAAATGTAAATTCACAGTAAAATTTAGTGTAACTTTGACATTCAACTTGAATAAATTTAATTTTGATTTGTACAAAATAATTTCGATGTTTCACATCTAGGCCTATCCAGGCGTACCGTAACGGCTCACAATTTTTTTTATCATGCTTACTCTTGATATCTAAGCACGCCTTTTTGTAATAAAAATAATACCAGTTCTATATTATACTGTCCCAATGCTGAGTGCGGGCCTTTTCTCATTGTGTGAAGGACTGGGCCAACATGCTGGCCTAGTACGGATTGGTAGACTTCACAATATATCTTCGAGAACATTACGGAGAACTCTCAGACGTTCAGTTTTCCTTCACTGTTAAAGCGAATGCTAATTAACTATTTAACACATTAAAGCGCGACGTGTATGTCATTATACTTACACCCTTGTACAAGTCTCACAGGCCAGTGTATACCTGGAGTAGTCAACTTCAGAGGCCAGTATATCAGTGAATATACACCGCGCCGAACATTTTGTATGGCAACTTTGTAGCCCTGGCCCTCACAAATTGTTTGGTGTATTTGCAGTGCCGGATTAACAACGTAGCAAGAGTAGAATTTGCTACGGGCCCCGCGCTTGCTTAATCCGGCACTGTGTATTTGGGGTATAGAAATGTTAATTGTTATACCTATAGTTTAGGAGTTACGGATTTTTTTTCAAATAAGACAGTTATATAACCAGATATACCCTGGCTTGTTAGAGTTGCACTAGGTAATGACATATATACGTGGCGCTGAACGTGTTAATACGCACATAACTTCAAAAAGTCAGAGATCGCGCCTTACGATTGAACTCGAGCGCTCTGGGTGGCAGTGTAACGGTCACGCACGTCTTTTTACTTTATATTTTTTACCTAGTTGAATTGATGCGTACCTTATTACGGACTCATCCGGGGAAAGATGATGACATCCCGGTCCTACCGACTAAACCTATCATGGTGTCCCTTGACGTTACCAGTCGGCGGGACCGCGCGAAAAATTTTTATATGCGTATCGCGACCCCGCCGATGTTTCAGCCTGACGTGTCAAACGACGGGCATAAAACATGAAACTAGAGTTACCCTAAAAAAATATTATTATAAATTACAAATATGTGGGCCTATTAGTGTCTTAGTTATGGAGAATCAAAAGTAGCTTTAAATGGTTCGTGTAAATATAACACTAACCGTGCATCGCCTGCTTCTTACCGATCTGTGTCAGCCTCGATGGCGTAGTGGTTAGTGTAACCGACTGTCACTCCTGAGGTCGCGGGTTCGATTCCCGCACAAGGCAAACATTTGTGTGCATGGACATGGATGTTTGTCTTGGTCTGAGTGTTTCTATGTATAATATGTATGTTTATCCATTGTCTAGTACCCTTAGTACAAGCTCTGCTTAGTTTGGGCTAGATGATGTTGTGTGTATGTGGTAGAATATTATTATTATTATCTGACTGCCGATGGCGTAGTGGTTTAAGTGGTCGCCTCGCCGCTGCCGCCGCGTCGATTGTTGTGGGTTCGATCCCCACACGAGACAAACATTTGTGTGATCCACAAATAATTGTTCCGAGTCTCGGTGTTCTTTGTGTCCGTTGTTTGAATGTTTGTAAAGTCCCCGCGACACAGGAATTATTCATAGTGCGGGAGTTGTCTTTTTAAAAGAAAAAAAGCCATCCAGGCCGACGAAAAATCTGTTATTTTGCCATTACGAACAGACACTTCAATTTTATTTAAGTACTAGCTGTTACCTGCGACTTCGTCCGCGTAGATTTTAACTAAGAAGTGTTTGTCTCCGCGGAACCCTATTTTTTTTCTAAAATCAAAGTAGCTTATGTTACTCCTTATAACATCAGCTATCTGCCAGTGAAGGTCCCGTCAAAATCGGTTTAGCCGTTTCGGAGATTACCCGGAACAAACAGACAGACAGACAGACAAAAATTTTAAAAATAGATGTTTTCGTATAGGTACCTTATATACTTTCATATGCATTAGATAAAAAGCTGTTATTTTGACATTACAAACAGACACTTCAATTTTATTTATTTGTATAGATTTATGTACCTATGTATGATAACATTGTAATTACTGCAAATGTGTGTGGCCCTTACCTACCTGTCGGGTTAGACATAATTAAGTCTGTGTCCAAGATGCGATTTCTGAAAGCCAAGACACAACAAATTGACGACAGACGGTCAAACAAAGAATTAAGACGGTTTTGACCGCAAAGATGGCGGAGTGCTTTACTGTCAATACACCAAGTCTTATGCGTTCGTTACACGAAGATATGTGATCCACAAATACGTGTTCCGATTCTGGGTAGTCTTTTTGTCAGTCGTTGAAATGTTTGTAAACTCGCCCGCGACACAGGATTTGTATTATATTTATTACGAGAGTTGTTTTATAAAAGAAGCATGTCAACTGCTGACTGCATCAAATCAAATAAGAAACGGGGTGTAAAACTCGAGTGCCCTGCTTTAAACATTGTTCTTGGTATTTACAAGAAAATTTCAGCACTTTTTATGAAAACACATTATTTTTAATTTAACTGTAGCAAATACTAACACGTCGGGGTCACCAATTTAACGCATTACCAGCCGGCGGACATACGCCTGTCCGTAGCTGGTAACCGTTAGGGTTATAATGAAACACGTAGACTGATTCAACTGAGAATATATTTTGACTTTTTACGCCTTCTAATGCAGTGGTCCGACCGCCGGCGAGAAAACGACTACCTAACTATCGGCGATATTCTCTCTCAAGAAACACACAAATAATATACATTCCGTGTAAACGAAAGAGATGCATATATTAAAAGTTGCTCTCTGACTGTTCACACTGCCGGCGACGGACTCGCTTTACTAGTTTTGTCGCTGAGCGACAAGAGCTTTCAAAAATAAACTCGCTCAGCGATACTCGTTCAGCGATGCTCGCTCGTCACGTGCGCAGATTTGCACAGGACTGAGCGACCGCGGGCGAGTGGCGCGAGTAATCGCTCGTCGCACTAGCACACTCGCTTATAGCCCGGCGACAAAACTATCGAAACTACACACTCGCTTATAGCCCGGCGACAAAACTATCGAAACTACACACTCGCTTGCCGCTGATCGTCAACTCGTTTAAAGTTTCTATTCTACTCGTTTCTCGTTCATCCTCGGCGGTCGGACCACTGCCTTAATCCCATTTATTGTTCATACAAGTAACGTCTACAATTTTACGAGGAGGTCTTGAGCGTGTGTGCGTGTGTATAAATACTGCCACTATAAAAACAGGGGGAAGCTTCGCGCGTCGCCAGTTCGTAAGTTGGTATCGTCGCGGCTAGACGTATGATGCTGCGTTCGATCGCCTTCGCGCATCGCTTGGTTTCGGCGCGGCTAGACGTATGATGCTCCGTTCGATTCCAGGTTCCTCATAAACTTATATGTTGCTTGTGCATTTACAGCCACACATAAATAATAATTGTATAAATGTAAGGAACGCTTGTATAAACGTATTGACTGACATAATGTATTTAATTACGAATTAGTAACATTTTTATCCTTCTTGTGCGGTGTCTTTATATGGAGAATGCCACTGCTTCATATGTTTTGAAAACTCACTTTTTGAATGAAAGCTGGTTCCACAAGCTGCACAAATAAACTTCAAAACCGGATTATGTGTGTTCATATGTTTTCTTAATGACGTTTTATGCATATACGTGTTCTTACAAATGGAACATACAAAGTTCCTTTCGCCCGTATGTGCTCGCATGTGTTGTTTCAATTTAGACTCTATAGCAAAGCATTTAGAGCATGTTTCACATTTATATTTCTCAGTGTGATATCTATTTGTGTGTTCAGTCAAAGCTCTTCTAGTTGAAAAAGTGTTTTTACAAACGTGGCAGCAGAAACTCTTTGATATGCCATGAGCTTGTTTCAAGTGACTCATTTTACTATAATGTTCTTTAAATGTCTGCGGACATTTCGGACACTTCTTCGGCCTAACACGTTGCTTTCCTTTATGTACAATCTCCGTGTGATATTTTAATTGGCTTTTCTTGGAAAATATTCTATTACAGTATCCACAATTGTACTTTTTACTTAAGTGCGTCTCCCTGTGTTTCATCAACAAATGTTGGTTGAGGAATCCAGCGCCGCAATTTTCGCAAACTACTTTGCCAACATGGCTATTCATATGTGAATTTAACAAATTAAAATTATGAAAGTCATTGCCGCAAATATGGCATACAAACATATTATTGACTAACTCCATTTTGTACTCAGTCATGCCATTACTGGCTGTATGAAAAAATTTCCCGTGCCTACTTACTAAATGTTCTCTAATAGTGTTGAGATCTGCAAATGAAACGTCACAAAGCCGACATTTTAATTTAGAAATATCGACTTGCAAAGTTCTTTTACTTCTAGTAACATATTTTTCTAAAATTTCTTCTTTGTTGTTTATTTTATGTGTCAGCGTGTGTTCCAATAAAGATGGCAGATCATAATTATAGTCCATACAAAAGAAGCATTTGAAACTAAACCCCATAAATATGAAAGGTCGGACTGTGGTGTATTGAATGAATGTAGCTGCATTTTTTCTTTCTAGCATTGTCATTTGCCATATGCTTGTCTCTGGTGCTGGCTTCTCTCCTGTAAATAAAAAAGGCATGGTTAAATAAAACTGAAGGGTTTGTATGAACCATGGAATTAGGAGCGTTTAGCGTTGTGGTCTGTTCCGAACAGTTAAGTCGCAAATAAGTGTAATATTTGAGGATTTTAAATGTAATAAATTTAGTTGCCCCTTATTTTCTATATAATATTATTTATACTAATATTAAGAGGTAAGATTCGATTTTTTGTTTACTTATTTGTAATTATGTAATTCAAAAACTGTTCAACCGATTAAAAAATAAAATAACCCTTAGAAAGCTTTATTATCAACGAGTAACATAGGCTATATCTTATTTTTAAAACAGCACTACTACTAAGTTTACACCTAACTTACTTTTACGCGAGCCAAGCCGCGAGCAAAAACTAGTTTTCTATATTATCTATACAAATAAATAAAATTAAAGTGTCTGTTTGTAATGCCACAATAACAGCTTTTTATCTAATGCATATGAAAGTATATAAGGTACCTATACGAGAGCATCTATTTTTAAAAATTTTGTGTGTCTGTCTGTCTGTTTGTTCCGGGTAATCTCCGAAACGGCTGAACCGATTTTGACGGGACTTTCACTGGCAGATAGCTGATGTTATAAGGAGTAACATAGGCTACTTTGATTTTAGAAAAAAATTGGGTTCCGCGGAGACAAACACTTTTTAGTTAAAATCTACGCGGACGAAGTCGCTGGTAACAGCTAGTTATGTTTTAATACACTCTATAGACGACAGTAAAAGTGTATCTTATACAGAATATTGTAGGTAATTGTAGTCCTTATAGTTTTTACTATGTAAATTTTCAATGCGTAATCTTAGTAAAAGGACCGAAATTATATTTATATTTCATCTTTGATACACTTTTTACATCTATAGAGTGCAATAAAAACATTTTGAAGATAAATCTTAAATAAATTAAGTAATTACTAATAAGAACCTCAAAATATGACACTTATTTGCGAAGTTGCAATGCCGAACAAGGCACAAGGCGTAAACACTTCATAAGTTTTACGTAAAAAGGGAAATCTCATTATTACCGATAATGTATGCCGAAAGTGAAGTTCTAAAGCGAATCTTTTTGAAAAAGGGTGACCATGCCGCACTGACCTGGTTGGACTCATTGACGGACTACCTGTATTTTGACTAACTTGGTAAATAAAAGTCTTATCTCTTTTCTGATTTTTGTATTTAGGTTAGGTTAGCGTAACTATGAGGTAGCGAATGTGAATTTCAGTAGTTTACTGATTTTCTAATGACATCCAATGATCTGTTAATGCCAGTAGCAGATCCGGGGAAGGGAGAAGGTCATGGGTTTAAAGAGTCAGTGTCATTTGTCAAAATGACCACAGTTATAACATTCAAACAACGGACATAAAGAACATCCACACGGGGAACAACTAATATGTGGATCACACAATGTTTTATCATACATACATACATAGATTCACGCCTGTTTCCCAGAGGGGTAGGCAGAGACTACGGATTTCCATTTGCTACAATCCTGACACACTTCTCTGGCTTCATTCAATTTCATCACATTCCTCATACACGCCCGTCGGTTCAAGGAGCTCTTAACCTGGCCTTTGTCCAGAACGCCTCCGATCTGATCGAGAAACGTTATATATATATTATATAGCAGTTATATCAATGGTAGTAAAAAGAAATAAAACAAAATATGTAAAAAATCCTTATATTTTATCTAAATATAATAATAATATCAGTCCAGCAATATACAGAGCTAATAGACTCTTCTCATTGTGAGAAGGGTTAGGCCACAGTCCAGCACACAGGCCCAGTTCCAGTTGGCAGACTTCACATATCTTCGAGAATATTATTGGAAACCAGGGAAACCTCTGAGAACTCTCAGGGATGCTGCATTCCTCACGATGTTTCAGAATCGAATTGCCTTGGTATCGAACTCTAGACCTCTGCGTGGCAGTCCAACGGTTCCCCACAAGGTTATCACTAAATCTAAGCGTATCAAATCAAACGTATATCTATAGAGATCTTGAAAATCAGTTCGGCAACTCGATGGCTGCTCATTTATACTATGAATCGAATCAATTAATTATTTTTAATTTATAAGGGTAGTCTGTTTAATGTACCTAATATTAATTAATCAGTAGCGTAATACACATAATGGCATGCTTAAAATATAAAATTTTGTACTCAAACGTGTCGTACAATAATCAACTAAGGCCCACCTCCTATATTTAAGAAACGGTAGAAACGGAATTTTTTTTCTTACAGACAATTAATCACGATGGTTAATTTTTAACACACATGGAAAATATTTCAAAATTTAACTGTCAAATCGAACTATGAAACGACTCGTTTTTATATATTGTAATCCAGCCTAAGTGAGTAAGGCCGTTTTCTATATTTAAGAAATAAGTCGTTTTAGATACGAATAGTAAAATTTTAGACCAGTTTCTTGAAAAAGTAACCGTAAAAGAGAGCATGTTCTTAAAGACCTTAGAGAACATGCTCTCTTTTACAAATATGAACCTGATAAGGTGCCTTCTCTTATGTCGCGGCCACACATTGGATTCAGCGTCAAAGCTTGGCTCTAATTTGGAATGGGCAATATTGAATCAAACTACTGCACCACACATTGGCTTCAATACCAACTTTGCCCAAACACTGGAAATAGACAAGCGCGGATCTTGTTGTTCAGTTGACGCAGAGCGGACTATGGACAATAACTTATTTGCACTAGCGGCTTACACATATTATGTAATGCTTACTATTTGCATCGTGCAAGAAAACAACGAAAGAAAAGGCGGTGGTGGATGATTAAAATGACCTATGTGAGGCGCGCGCGCGAAATTCTGTCCAAGATGCCCGCGCACACTCTCCTTCCATTCCCATCGCCTTTAAACTTGTTGAAAAAACCGACTCTTTGCGCGTCGGTGTTGGACACTGAACGGTGATTGGACGCAATTTTTACATTGTGTCTAAGACTGATCCACACATAGGAGTATTGGCCGCAATAAGCAACATTGGTATAAATATAACAAATGTGTGGCCGCGGCATTATGTGTAGTAGATACATATTATCTCAATGGCTTAGGGCGCGCTTTCGCAACTTACTCGGAGCAACTATTTGTGGATGACATGACATTTGACGCAGTGCCAGGGGCGAGACGACCATTTAAACGGGTCATTCCAATAATCAGCTGGCTCAAATTGATTGAGGTAGAGTACAGTCCTCTAACACGTATCACAAAAAAATACTGGAATTGTCTCCTCTAGAAGGTACGTAGTACTTAACAAGTCTTAGAAAACCAGATATTTACAATTTTAAACCTATTGTATTTGGCCACCGCACCGGCGCGGTGTGCCGCTGCAACTGAATAGCTTAAGACGAAAATTAGAGTGAACCTCGAAATGAAAGCTAATAAACTGGAAGCTTGGACAAACCTACGTTTTGGCATATTCTTCTCAGCGTATCGTTGGAAACATTTGACATTAAAGTACTTATGGCCAGTCCCACAACTAAAAAGTAAAAGTTATCCTAAAGATAAATCGCATGCTCTCTCACTCTTGTTAGGTTAAAGAAGAGAGATAGTGAGATCTTTATCTTATAGATAAATGCTATTTGAAGGTGGTGGGACAAGCCCTTAACTTTAAGGGCAATTTATCAAATGTCTCATAAATGGTTATGTAAGTTTCCAGATTATTATTTTTCATTCCGAGGCGAGACTATAAGTATACCGCGAGTTTGAAGGGCAATAGCCTGGTTTTTACTCTTGCCTAATGTTGACCCTGCAATGAAGTAATCGTTCCATTTCTCCATGGGGCTCCGGAAAACTTCTATAGGTACCGCTAGAACACAACACAAGAATTTTTGATAGCGATCTTTATGTACCTACTTGCTCAGTCAAAATATTCCTGGTTCTAAAAAACATTCTGCTCCTATGTCTATTTGAGCCCAAAATAAAAATCCGTCTGATTAAATACGTATTCAATGAACAGAATAATCGAAGTAAGTCCTTGGATGCCACTCCTTCACGTGCCTATTAAAGTCGTTTCTACTAGGAAAACCGTTACCACATTCTGAACAATTGAATTTAATATACTGTTCTCCTTGAATATGAGTTCTCATATGCTGTTTTAAACTTTTCTGATGTCTGTAAGTCTTTTGGCACAAACTGCACATGTAGTTCCTTTCTCCTGTATGCGAAATCATGTGTTTCTTCAGAGTTGTTATACAGCTAAAACTTTTTTTACAAACCTCGCACTGAGTTTTCTCCGTATGAAACTTATTTGTATGCATAGTTAGGGCTCTACGACTCGTAAAAACTGATTTGCAAACCTCACAATCGAAAGTAAATGTAATTCCGTGTGCTTCTTTCAAATGTTTTAACTTTCTAAAGTGTTCCGCAAATCTTTCTGGACAGTGTGCACAGCGTAGCATTCGCATTTTTGTTGTACCTTCATGAGCTTTTTCTATATGATACTTAAGGTTAGAACTTGTTGTGTATACTTTGTCGCATCTGTTGCAAGGGTATCCGCCCGGGAGATGTATCTCTTTATGTTGTATTAGCCTCTGGTGTGTCATGAAACCAGCGCCACAAGTTTCACAAACAGCGTTGCTAAAATGTACATTCATGTGCCTGTTCAAAAGTATAAAAGTTTGGAAGATTTTGTTACAGATATGACAGGCGAACTGGCCGTTTTTAGACGACAAATCATAGGCGACTAAACCGTTTCCAGATTCGGTGAAAACTTTGCTATGATCCGATGTTAAATGTTGTCTAACGTCATCGAGAGCTTTGAAAGTTTGGTGACAAATTCGACATTTGAGTTCAGATATGTCCACTTTAACTGTTCGTTTTCCTTTCGGGAGGTATTCTTTTAATATAGTAGTTTGGTTAGGGATCTCATGAGAGAGTGTGTGTTGCAGTAGCATCTTTATTTCCGAATACTGCTCTCTGCAGAAAAAGCATTTGAAATAGTATCGGCAGTAAACAAATGGTTTCGCAGTTGTGTTCTCAAGTAGGACGGACGCGTTCTGTCTTTCAGAGAGCGTCATTTCCCAAATACTGGTGAGGGCTCCTTGACGACGCTTTGCTTCTGTCCCTGGGGAAGAATGTTCAAGATTTAATTAATTTCTCTTTTCCTCTATGGAAGCTGTAAGACATGTTTATGGATAAAAATAATAAACGTTATAAGGCGTGGTAAAATATGGTTTATTTTGTTTTTTACAAAAAAGGCGGTACAGAAATATCTATCAGTAATAAAAATACCAAATCATATTATTTGAAACATTATAAGAACTATTAAGACTAAAAATATTAATTATTGCATAAGTTTGTAATAGTTTTCGTACCGCACTATGTTCGAAATCTGCGATAGCTAAAATACTCTTTATACAAAACTAGATGTTCCCGCGGTTTCACCCGCGTTTATCGTTATTGCGCCGCCCCTGTGGGTCGTAGCGTGATGTTATATAGCCTATAGCCTTTCTCGATTAATAGGCTATCCAACACAAAAATATTTTTTAAATCGAATCTGTAGTTCCTGAGATTAGCGCGCTCAAACAAACAAACAAACTCTTCAGCTTTATAATATTAGTATAGATAAAGTATATGGCAACTACCTATATGCTAATTTATATAAATAATGTAATTCTCAGAAAGTCACGATTTAAAAAAGAAACAGCTTTGTATACAACTATATTAAGATTGACTAGAAATCACTTAAATACCTCCCACTGTTTGTCAACCGATCTTCTTTTTTGTTTAGTAGCTATTGGTGCCAATTCTGTTGTCACAAAATTCTCTAAACTTAACTAAAAATCACTAAAAAATTTTTTAGTCCTGTCACTTTTAACGATTTCAGAATACGAAGTGTCATTTGAGAGGACTAAACTAAATTTTAGTGATTTTTAGTTAAGCTTAGAGAATTTTGTGACAACAGAATTGGCACCATTGACGAGTTTCAGTTGACATTCATAACAAAAATTGGAAGCAGTTAGATTTGTTAATTTAAATAGTTCAGTGTAATATGTTGTTCTCAAATGTTCAATAATGATTATGGTCGAATTTCGACCACTTAACCATTCATATTCACCAATATAACTTTTATACGATACATACATAATCTCACACTTATTTGCTAAGATTATTGTTTTTCATTTATACCTGAAATCTCTTCTATGTCGTAGAGCGCGGGTAGACCGCAAGCTATAAACTATTCACTAGGTAATTTAGGTGTTCCCGATTCTTTGATCCAGCCTGGAATCATCGTATCGCCGGGAAGCCACGCCTCGGGATTCTGACTATTATAATTAAGTATATTCTGTTCATTTAACATCTCATTGTCTCATTTTTCTCCTAGTTAGTCCTATTAGTTAATATCTCACGAAAAATACAACTGTTATTTTGATTTACTAGGTTATATCGAAATGGCAATTTAAATAGCTTAATAATATTTGGTTTACATTGCGAACTGTGAAGATGCCAGCTCAGCTTGTAAAACTAGTGAAGTTGTGCGAGGAGATACTCGCTCGCAGATTGAAGTCTATAGAGTGTAGTAAGCTTTAACGCATTACCAGCCGGCGGGCATAAGCCAGGTCCGTAGCTGGTAACCGTTAGGGCTATAATGAAACGCGTAGCCTGATTCAACTGAGAATATATTTTTACTTTTTGCGCCTGCTTATATCCCGCATATTGTACATACAAGTACCGCTAGTAGTAATGTCTACAAAAATTGTTTACACCAATCAGCAAAAAGTAACAAAATACGAGCAGTTCTTGGGCGTGTGTCCGAGCGCATAAATACTAGCAGTCTGGCACTATAAAAGCAGATGACCTCTTCGCGCGTCGCTTAGTTCGTCAGTTGGCTTCGTCGCGGTTAGACGTATGATGCTCCGTTCGATCGCAGGTTACTAATAAACTTATGTTGATTGTGCGTATATACATACGCCATAAAGCAATTATATTATACTAGCTGTCCCACGCAACTTCGTCTGCTTCACATAAGATAATTTTTGCCCGTTTTTGCAACATAAAACTATCCTATCTTTTAAGTTGGACCAAGTTACAGATAGTTACGAAGTTGGATCAAAATCGGTTCAGTAGTTTCAAAGATTATCCCGAACATACATCGTGACACGAGATTTTTATATATTAAGATATTTACTAGCACACTACCCTTTGACCGCCAAGTAAAAAAGCAAAAGCGTGCTTTCAGCGCCAAGCTACGATTTCATCGATTCGATTGATTTAACAGCTTCATCGTTTTTGTGATCTTATGCTAATATGGATAAAATAAATAATAAGCAGTACACATAATATAGGTAAATAGGATTGAGTCTAGCTAAACATAAATTAACATAAGAATATTTTTTTAAGATTTATTAGCGTTAAAAAGTCTGCCATGTACCTAGTCGTAACCGTGGCGTGCTGGACTTTTACTTTGTCATCTATAGGTACCTACTTAATCTGACTTTTCTTTAGAACATCTTACATCAGGACTGCATTCAGTACGTCAACAATTCAATTATAGATTGACGCGATTGAATGTAAATTTGCAGTACTTAATACGTTTTTTTCAATAACAACTCATTGGTTAATTTATATAAATTACTGGCTAAGCATAAAAATACGAGCACGATATTTTATCCGAGCATCTTACAGTATGAGAAATAGTCCACCACGCTTAGTGTGGTTTGGAAGACTTCACATATCTTTGAGAACATTGTGTAAAACTCGCAGACATGCAGGTTTTCTTGTCATTCACCGTTAAAGCGAGCGACAATAATTAACTATTTAATACACACACCAGGCGCGGATCCAGCCATCAAAAAAGGTTGTGGTCACAGCCACCCGAAAATCGGCCAAGTGCGAGTTGGAATACGAACTCGCTCATGAACAATCATGGACTCATGGACGATTTTTGAATTTGATTATTTCCTTTTTCCGCGCATCAGGACTTTGGCCTTTGGAATGAAAATAATCATTGGAGGAAGTCAGACCCGATTTCGTCCAATTAAATAGTCAAACAGTTTCGATTAAATTACAATCAATAATTTTTTTTTCTTTTCTTGTAGCCAGTAAGCCAATATAGGGACACTCTACTTGATAAATAGGTATCTTGACGCTGTCTCAGGAGTCGTATAGCGTTTATTATCATCAGCCTATCAATAGACCGTGAAAGTGTGACGTCACAAGTCTATTAGGGTTGTGGTATGCCCATCGCGCCCACAACGGTGGATCCGCCCTTGACGCACATAGCATCTAAAGTCAGAGGAGAGGTGACTACTGTGCACGAGGTCTTGTATTGGTTCCCGTTTCGTCGGTGTATTCTATTAAGAAATTCTCAGTAGCATACTGTGCCTGGCAGAAGGCAGTAGGCTCGCTCCTAAGACTTCAAACTCTGACTGAAGAAATGTACGTACTTCTTTGTGAGAACTTCTTTCTTCTTCTATTAGCATGAGATTATGTAGGTATCAATCCTCGTATCGGCTGTTATAGGTATATGAGCATATTCTAAACGTTATTTTTGCGTATAAAATAACGAGTATAATTCACATAGGCAACAACTTTTTTACGTACAGAAAGTGAAAAGATCTGTTCGCTGATTTGAATTTTTAACGGTTATCCTCCTTGTTGGTCGGCTTCGCGCCAAATTTAGACAGATTTAATTATACAAAAATAATGTTACTGATCTACATTTATTTAATACCTACCCCAATTTGCAATTAATGTGTGTTTAGAATGAGATAGTAAGTAAGTATAGCACTGCACACGCGATATACTATGTACTTTTTCTATTGTAACTCGGCGACGCTTGTTGGTGTACGTTAAACATTCGTACATACAAGTTGTATGTTGTATTTGTGGAAGATGCGTAACACACGGGTTAATATTTATACTACACTAGCTGTCCCGACAGACGTTGTCCTGTACACAAGAGAAAAAAAAACATATCTAAACCATTCTCGAATCCACTTGAACACACACAAAAAGTTTCATCAAAATCGGTCCAGCAGTTTAGGAGGAGTTCAGTGACATACACACGTACAGTAGAATTATATATATATAAAGATTTTCCATTGACTCGTGTTAAGAACAAGCAGTATACCTCTGTGTCAAAATATGGTAGGAATGCAGGTCCTTGCAATGTCCAAATTTTCACAATAATCACTAAGTAATGAGATCACCATCAAAATTCTTAACAATAGTCTTGAACTGCCACTGAGGATGCCATTGTTTCATATGCTTGTTATAATCGTTTCTATTATGGAAGCCGTTGCCACATTCCGAGCATATGAACTTCCAAACTGGACCGTGGACTCTCATATGCTGCCTCAGAGTCCTTTCGTGCATATACGCCTTCTGACAAATAGTGCAAAAGAAGTTCCTTTCCCCAGTATGGCCGCGCATGTGCATTTTCAATAAAGATTTCGTCCCGAAACATTTGCCGCAGACTTTACACTGGATTTTTTGCGTGTGTAATTTTGTTATGTGTTCCGTAAGCGCTCTTCGAGTCGGAAGAACCGCTTTACAAGTGGAACATTCGAACGTAAAGGTGATACCATGTACTTCTTTCAAATGCGTCATTTTTCTATAGTGCTCTGCGAAGCGTTCTAGGCAATGGGGACATTTTAAAGGCTTTATTTTCTTTGCGTTCGTCACTTCATGCTTTTTAAACAAGTGGTACCTCAACTTCAGTTTAGTTGGGAATACATCCTGGCATTTGTCGCATTTGTGAATCCCATTTTGGTGAACTATTCTATGGTTTATAAGGCGCTGGTGAGACATGAATCCTAAACCACAAGTTTCGCATACGACGCTAAAATGAGCATTCATATGTCTGTTCAAAAGGAAAAACGAGTTGAACGTCTTCGAACACTTATGGCAAGACAACTGTCCGTTATTTGTACTTAAATCATACGCCATAAGACCATTTCCAGCTGAGTTAAATTCCTTTTTGTGAGTCACAGCTAAATGCTTTCTAATATCGTCTAGATCTGAATACTTTTGGTCACAAACTCTACATTTTAGTCCTGATATGTCAACTTTGATTACTCTCTTTCCTTTCCTCAAATATTGTTTAAGTAAACAACATCTTTCTGGCGTTACGTGGAAGGCAGTGTGCTGTAAAACAGAATGGATTTCAGGGAATACTTCGTTGCAGTAAAAACACTTGAAGTTAGCCTGTTGGTAAAAAAACGGCTTCACGGTCGTGAATTCTAGGAAGGTAGCCGCGTTTTGTCTCTCTGATATGGTCATTTGCCATATACTTGTTCTTGGGCCCGGCCGATGTGACGCCAGTCGTCCTGGGAAAACAAAATTGTGCCTATTTAAAATGGCTTCTTCTTAAAGCGTTTTGCATGTGAACAGGCTTATGCGAGACACATAACCGTCAATTGATTTGATAGAATTCGGATTTGGTAGTAATAAAAACAATAAAAAGATGTACTCTCAGAAATATTTAAATTAGTATTGTGCTACACTTGTAACATAAATACAAGTTAATATAATTTGGTATATTTAGTTTACATTGTTTCTTAATTATTAACAGTATACCCAACGTCTCGTACGCTTTCTCACTGAAAATCTCAGTTCGTTAATCTCAATATCTTGAACGGACTATATCAAAATTTTGTAGTAGTTAAATGTCAAATAAAGATAACATAAATCAGAAAATCCACTTTATTGATATAATTTCATCAAATTGAATAATAATGTTTAATACTGATAGTCAATAAATAGTTCACAGCGCTCCATGAACATTGCTGACGTGTGCGATCAAATTACTCTGATCACCATAATTCTGTCCACATATGGAACACAGGCCGACTTCATGAGACCTGGCATGTTCTTTCAAATTCTTTCTTCTAGCGTATGCCTTGCCACAAACGTCGCATTTGAAATTCTTCTCACCAGTATGTATAACCATATGCCGTGACAAACAATATTTTGAGAAGAACCTTGAGTGACAAACGGGACATTCTTGATTTCTTTCGTGTAGATGCACAGATCTTATGTGTATCAGAAGATGATATTTCAAGTCATATTCTCGTCCACAAGTATCACATCTAAACAACCCAGTTGTTTGGTTATGAACTATGCGTAAATGTTTAGTTCTCTGATAGTTTGAGTTGAATCTTTCAGGACAAATTGGGCATCTTCGCGGGAACTGTTTTTGATGCACACCTCGTGTGTGCAGAGTCCTTTTAGCGGCATTACTGAATACTTTATCACATTTGTCGCAAGGAAAGCTGCCTGATTCATGTGTCTGCAAATGCCTTTTCAGCAAATTGAGTGATATGAACACAGAACCGCAGATTTCACAGCTATAGTTGTTGAAATGTTTGCTCATATGGATGATTAGGAGTCGAAGTTTAAGATAGCGTTCTCCGCAAACCTGACAATCGAAATTTTCGCCTCCCAGTTTGAATGGTATTATATTGTCTTGTAAATTCGGCTCTATTTTCTTGCCATGATCTTTCAAATGCATCTTTAAGCTCTGCAAGTTTGGTGCAGTTTGTAAACAGATTTTACACTGCAAAAAAGTTACGTCTACTTTGAGAGTTTTATCTCTGACTCGGTTGTTGAGTTCTCGTTTGATTTCTTTAATACTATGTTCATTTATAGTGTGTTCTTTTAGCAGTCTTGCGTCTAAGAATGGTTTTGTACACATAAAACACTTGTACTTATTGCCAGCGTGTATGAACGGATAAACGTAAGAGTATTCGAAAATTGCCAAGGCATTTTGTTTCCAAGAGTGGTTTTCAACATTTTTATTCCTTTTTCTCGCCGGTTTATATAGAAATCCTTGCACAGTTTTCACGTTAAATGTTACTGACTTTTGAATATCATTTGATTCATTCTGCCATTCAATGTTATCCAAAGAAATTGGTTCTTTCAAGAAAGACAAGTTGCCTACTTTGGTATTGTCTTCATTAGATCTTTTCACATTAACAAGTCTAATTGGAGTGACTTGTTGAACGTTTTCTTTTTTACTTGTATCTCTTACGCCCTCGTATTCAAGACTGTTTAAAGATATAGGATGCTTGAGTAAAACCAGTTTTATATCTTCACCATCTTCTGCTTTCACTGTGATGGTCGAATTGGATTCTTGAATGATTCCTAGAAGAAAAAATGGATGGTGTATTTCTTGTAACTGCATCATGAAGAAGAAATTCTAGATAAGTATCGTTCTATTTGTATGAAGAGAGTGAAGAAGTAAGAGAGGAAAGTACATTGGGAAGGAAAGCGGTTGTTGAATGTGCTATTTTTTATAGATAGATAGAATATATTCAAATATATTAAAATGGAGGTTCGTAAAAATCATATATTATACGATTGACCTACATTCGTGTGAACCTATATAATTTAAGACTGGTAGTATCAGAGATGATTCTTAATTGACGTCATAAAATGGTGAAGCTGGATACCAAAAGAAAATACCAAATATTATTTTATATTATTCATTTATTAATAATAATAATTTTACATGTAATATTTAGAATACTTCGACGATATTTTGTATATATATGTACTTCTTACGAAGAAATAAATAATGATTTCTGTAGTTCTCAATTCATGAACATTACGCTACATAAATATCATAGATACAGCAACTTCCGATCATGTCGGCTGAATTTTTACTATAGCAACAACCATCTTACCACAAGCAGTTCATATAAAAAATGAATTAAATAAATTGACTTGTATATCTAAGAATCAAATTGAAAAGAGTGACTATGAATGAGTCTGCTTTTTTACGTGAGAGCTCTACTTTTCGACCAGACTCATTAATACATTTTCCCTTTATTATAATACTAGATGTGCATGCGGTTTCACCCACGTTTATAGTTACTGCGCCGGGCCTGTGGGTCGTAGCGTGATGTTGTATAACCTATAGCCTTCCATGATAAATAGGCTATCCAACACTAAAATAATGTTTCAATTCGAACCAGTATTTCCTGAGATTAGCGCGTTCAACCAAACAAACAAACTCTTCAGCTTTATAATATTAGTATAGATAATACTGTTTAATCTATACAAATAAATAAAATTGAAGTGTCTGTTTGTAATGTCAAAATAACAGCTTTTTTATCTAATGCATATGAAAGGATATAAGGTACCTATACAAAACATATATTTTTTAAATTTTTGTCTGTCTGTCTGTTTGTTCCGGGTAATCTCCGAAACGGCTGAACCGATTTTGACAGGACTTTCACTGGCAGATAGCTGATGTTATAAGGAGTAACTACTTTCATTTAAGCAAAAAAATAGGGTTCCGCGGGGACAAACACTTTTTACTTAAAGTCGCAGGTAACAGCTAGTCTATACTAATATAAAAAGCTGAAGAGTTTGGTTTAACAAGCGTTTCTCGATAGTATATGTATAATAAATAGTTGTGCTACATAAAATGAAGTACTTGTCATAGACGGAAAAGCAACTATTCTATATTATGTAACCGCAAATGATCTTTCAAATTCTTTCTCCTCAAAAACGCCATACCGCACACATCGCATTTGTGGTTCTTCTCTCCAGTATGTATCACCATATGTCGCTTCAACGATTCCTTATTACAGAACCTTTGCTGACAGACTTCACACTGTTGATTCCTTTCCTGCAGATGCACCGATCTGGTATGACAGATCAGATGGTACTTCAAATTGAATCCTCGACCGCAAGTTTCACATTTATGCACCCTCGTCGACTGATTATGAACATCTTGCAAATGGATAGTCCTTTTATAATTCGAGTTGAATCTTTCAGGACATATGGGACATCTTCTCGGATACTGTTTAAGGTGAACTCCTCGAACGTGTAAAGTTCTTTTGTAAGGCGTGCTGAAGGCTTTGTTACAGCGGTCGCATGGGTAGTTCCCGCTCTCGTGTACTTCTAAGTGCTTCTTTAGAAGTCTGAGAGTCATGAACCCTGATCCACATATCTCGCAGCTATAGTTGTTGAAGTGAACACTCATATGTATAACGAGTATTCTAACTTTGATAAAGTTTTGCTCGCATATAACGCATCGATACGACCCGTCGATAAGCTCTAGTTTGAATGGTATCAAATTGTCCTGAAGATCCAAGTTGATTGGTTTCCCATGCACTTCTTTGAGATGTCGTTTTAACTGCACTAAATCTGCTGGCTTCGCCGTACATATTTTACAAGTAACATCACTCACATCGACTTTTAATACGTTCTCTCTCCGATTATTGACTAATCTCTTTAATGGAGCGAAAGTATGTGTTTCGCGCATATGTGTTTTCAACACATTGAGATCCAAAAATGGTTGCGAGCAGACAAAACATTTGAACTTGTTGTTTCCGTAGACAAAGGGATATACAGTTGAGAATTCGAAGACGGCTAGCGCATTTTGTCGTATGTCAGGATCTTTCTTTACTTTAGGCTGGATAACCTCAACAGATTCGGGTCTCTCGACATAAGGTGACGGCGATCTCAGCATGAAAACAGGTGAAGGACTTCTGGACGGTGTTGGGTCTCTAGAAAACGATTTGTATGTCTTTTTGAGCGCACTGAAGTTGATTATGGTGCCGAGTGGTCTACATAAGCTTCTGTCGTATGCTACTTGGAATAGCGGCACAATTCTTCGCTTCACTTCTGGTATGGATGAGTCGGATCCTAGAAAACAGAAATAAAAATGTATTCGCCTCCGTCTTCAAGTTATTTGTGTTAAGTGCTGGGTAAGGTACCACATTCCAATATGTACAACGGCTGTTGCTGTGGTGGATAGAAAATAAATTAGGTTTTAATGTAAATCACATTTTATTCAGTTCTCGGTATTATTACAATAATATGTCACAGTTATGTACTTATACTAAATCACAAAACATTTTTATATAAAATCGATAGCCATTTCATTTGTAGTAGTCTGTTAAGTCTTAGAATAGGTACCAGACATAATTTAAAAGTTTCTGGCCACCGCGGTGTGCCGCTGCGACTCATTAACTAGCAGTTAATATCTTACAATTCTGATTAAAATACAATCAAGTAAGATAAAAGAAGATTCTTGGTAGGAAACATGACTGCTGGAGTTAAAAGTTTTTTAATTAATATAGCTGAACTCTTTACATGGCTACATCATCAGGTGGTTTAAAACAAATAAGAACATAAAATAGCGCCTTAATCGCCAATTTATTTCGGCAATAAAGAAACAAAAAAACCTATAAAAGTCATCAAATCTTTACATATAAAAATTCAGGTTCAGTATGTTTTGACTTGAAATCTTTTCACAACGTTGGTTTCCTATCTAAGTTTTTATATACTTGCCGGGATTAGATAATTACTTATAAAATTTCAAGTTGAACTTTTGCATCTCACAATTCGATAAGTTTCATTACGGTATGTCTTTTGATTCAAAGGACGCATGGAGTCAAAAAGCATATCATAGGCAAAATAAAGAACGATTTTCTCACATGCCCGCCCTAAATATGGTAAACATACTAGATGCAAAACCAGTGCAATATTACAAGTATCTTTCACGAAACAAAAGGGTTTAGTTTATTCTGTTCTATACTCGGATGATGTATTTTAGTATGATGTTTCAGGCTACATTTTTGTACAAAGGAGGTACCGCAGGTTGCACACACGAAACGCCTATCATTCTCATGTATCCTCATGTGTTCCCTCAACGTATGTTTCCTTGCGTATGCCTTCTTGCAGACACCGCACTGGAACTTCCTTTCTCCGCCATGCCTTATCATGTGTTCCTTTAACTCAGATTTCGAGTAGAATTTCCACTCACAGACCTCACAAGCGTGCCTCTTCATCTTCAAATGTACTGTTCTCACATGCACACCTAATTTTCCACTCAAAGTAAAGACTTTCGGGCACATGGTGCATTTAAATTCTTTTAACTTAACGCCATGGATGGCGGATATGTGTTTGTTGCGTTGGAAGTAGTTTCTGAAGGTCTCAGAGCACTGTGGACATCTGTGGCGCTTGACCTTCATATGTACTGTGGCGAAGTGTTCATTTTTAGCGTTAGTCGAGCGAAATACTTTGTCACAGCTCTCGCAAGGAAAGGAACCTGTCTCGTGAGAGAAAGCATGAGTCCTTAACCGTTCGGGCGTAACAAAACCTGTACCACATTGTTCACAAATAAAGTTCTGGAAATGCACGTTCATATGTTGGTTAAGCGACTTGAATTCTCCAAATTTTTCTATACATAATACGCATTGAAACTCTTCTAAAGTAACTTTAAATGGTAAGACTCCATCAGCAGATTTTGGGTCTAAATTTTTCTTGTGTTTGTCAAGCAAGTGCCATTTTAGAGATGCGAAATCTGGTATTAGGTCATCACAAAGCTTGCAACTGACATCTGTAACATCTACCTTCACTAATTCATATTTTCTGAGCTTAGACAACGCGTGTTTAATATGAGAATTCGTAATGGAACCATGCTCAACGTGGTGGAGTCTCAGTTTCTCAGGATCAGAAAACTGCTGCTCGCAATAAAAACATAGATAGAGATTCTTCATCCACCTAAAAGGGCGTATTTTGGAACATTCCAGAAGTATAAGTGCGTGCCGTTTCCTAGCTTTAATATCGTCGTCTGTGAAATTTTTCGTTCTTTCAGCAAACTGGGCGGCAGTTTCAGCGTTATTCTCTTTAGGTAAATCCTGTTCATGTGAGGGATCGTCACCTAAAAATGAGAAATGAGCATGTTATCCTATTTGATTAGTATTTCATGCGTCATCTTCACCTTTTGTTACCCAAAACATGCTTTATTAATACGATATTTTGATTTTGTGATTTAATATTTGAAGAAAACTGAGTTAATATTATTTGTCATATAGTGTTAAGTATGATCGTGAGGATAGTTCAGTTTGAGTTCACTCTATGTGACATTATATTGCACCTAATCAAAGTCCGTTGAAGATACTGGACAAAGATAAAGAAAAATGTTTTATTCAATAACATTTTCAGATAGTGGATGGCGATGCAGGCTACTTTCTCCAAAATTGACGGTCATAATTACCTCATATAAAAAGCATGATATTTATTAGCTGAGATTATTTTAAGATAATATCTGGTGAATTATAGTCTCTTACAATATAATTTGGCTTCTAAATGTCCATTTTAGTGTTTTATACAGGTCTTATAATATCAACCCTGTATTAAGCTGTCCCACTGCTAGGCACGGATTTCTTTTTAATGTGAGAAGGGTTAGGCCATAGTCCACCACGCTGACCCAGTGTGGGCTCTACTTCAAATTAATAACTCTACTGTATAGACAGTGACTCTTCCAATTAGACTGGTTTATTTGAAATAAGTGTGCTTACTAAGGTTTATTAATTATTCATGTTTCAAAGTCAACAAAAACAAATCAGTATCTTTAAAACCTTTATTAGACTAAAACACATCCTTTAGTGACGTGGGATGATGAACCCGCATATGCTGCTTCAGGCTACAATTTTGTATGAACGATTGTCCGCAAACGGGACATATGAACCTCCTATCATCGTTATGAATCCTCATATGCTCTCTCAACGTCTTTAACCTAGCGTAAGACTTTTTGCAAACATCACACTGGTATATTCTTTCACCCCCGTGCTTAATAGAATGCTCTTGCAATTCATAGTTCGTGAAGAATTTCATCCCACAAATCGAACATACGTGATTCCTTTCCTGTAAATGTTGGAAGCGTATATGAGCAGTCCTACGACTGCAGAGATCAAATACTCGTGGACATGATGGACAAGGGAACACAGCAGTCTTTTCTCCGTGTATCGTATTCAAATGCTTAAGCCTGTGTTTATATGATGCGAATTTTTCATCGCATATTGGACATTTGTATCTTTTATTTGACCGGTGGACTTTTGCGTTGTGAGCGTACAAAGAAGCGTAGGAAGGGAACGTGTCTGTGCATCGTTTGCAAGGGAAATCTCCTCTTTCATGCGTTCTTGCGTGGTTCACCATCCTTTGGGATGTAGCGAATCTTTTGCCGCAAGTCTCGCATATAAAATGCTCGTAGTGATCGTTCATGTGTTTGTGCAAACTAAGGAACATTTCATATGTTTTGCCGCAGATTTGACAGCTATGCTCTTCCTTACTCAACTTGTATGGTAAAACACTTTCTCCGTAAGTACAGTCGATAATCTTCCCGTGTTCCACCGTCAAGTGTATCTTTAACATGGCGTAATCCTCGATTTCAATACCACATATTTTACACATCGTTGTGGTAAAATCCATTTTCAAGGGCTCATACTTTCTCGGCTTTAGAAGTTGTTTTATTTCAGAATGTTGCATATGATTGTGTTCTCTCAGTTTCTCGGGTTCGAGAAATGTGTTTTTACAGAAGAAGCAAAGGTACGTCCCTTTCCTGTATTTAAAAGGGTAGGCTGTGCACGTTTCCATAATGATAGCAATATTATTTCTGAAGATGGCACGTCTCTCGTATCCCTCTCTTGCGGCCGTGATCATCGACGCTCTGTTATTCTCTGTATCTGATTCCACTTCCTGCTTTACGACAGTTTCGTTTTGTGTCTCCGTTACGGTTTTTCTTCCTAAAAATAGAAAAAGTCCGATATAGGCTCTCTTCCATTCTGATATCCTTTAAATATTTCGTACTACAGCTACGATTAACGTCACATATGGCTAAATACATTAATACGTTTGCCGGTTAATAAATATAAGGTAAGTTATCCTAACTAATATTATAAATGCGAATGTGAGTTTGTATGAAAATGTCGATCATCATGAAATTTCGCATACACTTTGTCAAGGGTACAGAAAAGGACAGTTTTTACACCTTTCAGTCAGAAAAATAGTACTGTTTCCGAATGATGCCGCGGGAAAAAGCTAGTACTTAATAAAACATTGTTTCTTGAATTCTTTTTGCGTAGTCGTTAAGTAATCATCGTTACATTTACGTATTTTTTTGCGTTCATATAAATTTTACATAATATTGTAATTATTTGTAGTTTTATTTGATTAGTTAGATATTTTTCAAAGTTCATAAAGTAAATTATGCCTTACGCCGTAAGAAACTCTGGCCAACTTATTGAAAACTTAAGGTGATCAATACGATAATGTGTATATTTAATGTTAGTAACAATAATAATAAGCATTTACATAATTACACGATTGATTGCACGGATAGTAGTTTAAATGGTTACGTAGCCACTTCCTTGGCGCCGCGTGTTGCAGGACAAAAAATTGAGTGATCTACAGATAGTTGTTTCGAGTCTGAGTGTTCGTTGTGTTCATTGTTTGAATGTTTGTAAAGTCCCTCGCGACACAGAAAACAATTCCTAGTGACTATTCCGAGAGTACCTAGTATTTTAATAATACGAGCGATACTTAAATAAAATGTCACGAAAAGGAAACAACAGATTTAGAAAGAAACAAAATTTTATTTGCAAAAACTCAATACATATGATACAACTTAATTTTCTTTAAAGGTTCTGCATTTGGATGATGTGTTCTCATATGACTTTGTAAACTACATTTTTGCACGTAAGCGTTATTACAATATTCACAGACAAATCTTTTATCGTTATTATGAATACGCATATGTTCCCTTAAAGTTTTCGACCTGGCATACGATTTTTTGCACACCTGACATTGGAATTTTCTTTCCCCACCGTGCTTCACCATATGATTTCTTAGCTGTGCCGCTGTTACAAATTTATACGGACAAAAATCACAAGAGAACGTCTTATGGCGAATGTGTACCTGTTGTATGTGTTTCGTTCTTTGATTACACATCGCAAAAACAGCTGGACACAAGTTACAAGGATACTCAATCTTCTTACCATGAGATTCTTTTAAATGTTTGCCTCTATCGCCGTAGTTTTTGAATGAGTCGTTGCAGTAAGGACATCTATATCTATATTCTTTACCGTGTACTGATACGACATGACTGCTTCTCATGGCTTTAGTTGGGAATACTTCAGCACATCTTGTGCATTTGTATTGAGCTGTTTCACCAGTTTCGTGGATAACAAGATGAGCTTTTAACCTATGAACTGTAGAAAACGCTTTACCGCACAAAAAGCAAATGCTGTTCGGATAGTGTTTGTTTAAATGTGTGTTTAACTTTGAGAAAAGTTCAAAGGTTTCCTCGCAAAGAGTGCATTGGTACTCTTTGCCGGAGAGCAAGAAAGGGGTTGCTCCTAAACCTTGGTCTTTAATTATAGTTTTATTATGGGCGGTTATTAAATGATCAATTAATTCGTCTAATGTTCCCATTGGTTCAAGGCACAATTCGCATTTTAGGCCTGTGATTTCGATTTTGAGGTTAGCGAAGGTACGGGCTAACCGCATGGCCTCAACCCTATTTGGATGGTCGATTACATGGTCCCTGACACCACTAAAGTCACCGAACGAGAGGGGGCAATAAGCGCAAGTAAACGCGCCCCTCTTCCATCTAAAGGGGCAAGCGTTGGAATACTCAAGTATGATAGCAGCGTTATCTCTCTGATCGTTAAACTTGCGCCTCGGCCGCCATTTTACTTTGTGTTCGACGGGCCCTAAAAACAAAAGAAAATAATCACTATGAAGCGAGGTATTTATTTTCGAATGTGTTTTAATGGTGTTGGATAGAAATCACGTAGTGAGACGAAAATCCCCTTGGAAAATTATTATAATTTTTTAAGTAGCAGAGTTGAAAGTTTTAATAAGACCTATTTTTGCGAAACCTAATTCCTTGTTCTTAACCTATTGAGTGGCATCGGCAGCCAAACAATAGGTTTTTAACACAGTGTAACAATAAATAGGTAACATGTTAGCTTATGTAGTTATATATGTGCAAAGTTAGTATAGAAAATGATGCAAAATAAATCAAAGATAATCATAATATTGACAGTATATTTTAATTATTCGTAGTTATTAAAGAAGCCATTAGCAGTCAAAGATGACACTTAAAAGAAGATTTAATTTAACAAAAATCTCAATTCTACATCACAAATATCAGTCTTGTTTTTTCTTTTTCCTGTTCTTTAAGTGCACTACACGTATATGGCAATATCTCAAGTTTGCGGTACCAAATACAGCAGGACAAATACTACACTTATATTCAGCCTTTTGGCCATGAACACGATCTAAGTGTCTCAATCTAGAATGATAAGAACTAAAATGTTCGTTGCAGATCGGACACCGATGTCTGTCTTTACGTTCATGCTCTTTTGCCGCGTGCCTAATTTTCGCTGCACGATTGGGGAACACAGCATCACATTTAGAACATTTGAATTGTCCGGTTTCATGACTCTTCTGATGTCCTTTAAGCTTGTGCCGATTTGAAAAGCCTTTGCCACATGTAGTACACACATAGTTTTGATAATGTATATTCATATGCATAAATAGTATCATCGGGCCGTCAAAGCATAAGCCACAAAGAGTACATTTGTACTCTTTGCCAGTTAAAATAAACGGCATCACTCCATCCGAAGATTCTAGGTTTGTCGAATGCATCTCTGATAAATGTGTTTTAAAATCATGTAAATCTTTTGTAGGCTGGCCACAAATAGAACACGTCAAATCCGTTATATCAATTCTAAGAGGGAACGAGTTCCTTACACAGGGACGTTCAAATATTTGCAGTTTATCGTTTTCATGTATCTGTGCGTGCGTACGGACTTCTGCTACAGTCATACATCTTTTAGGACAATATCCGCAGAGGAATATGCCTCTTTGAAACCTGAAAACGACTGCATTTGAGTATTTTATTATAACAGCTGCATTCCCCTCATTGGGATGTAACCTTCGTTTTTTCTTCCATACAATTGTAACCGGAGGTGTATGTTCAACTTCTTTATCACTGGTACCTAAAAATAGAAGAAGACACTTTTTAGTTGTTTTAATCGAACTTTATTCTGTGTGTCCTTATGTGTCGCAACAATTTCGATTTGGTGACAAAAACTGAAGGGCATTGCGGACAATAATGTCGTTTTTCAATATTCGCGTGTGTTAAACGTATGTGGCCTGCTCGTTTTGAACTAGTTTCGAAGGATTTGTCGCAAGCATTACAGTAATATTCCTTTCTTTGCTGTCCGTGAGTGTCTATTAAATGTTTTGCTCTAGTGTGGTAGGTAGTGAAGACTTCTGGACACCGTGGGCATGCGTATCTGACACCTTTTCTGTGTACTCTCATCCGATGGCACATTCTAGCCGCTCGAGTTTCTAGAACCTCGTCACAATCGCCGCACGGGAAGCTTCCTTTCTCGTGTGACTGTACATGTTTTCTAAACCGAGATTTCGAAACGAATGCTTTGCCGCACGCATCGCAGATGTAGTTCTGGTAATGTGTGTTCATGTGTTCATTCATTTTTGAGAAACTCAGAAACTGGGCGAAGCAAATCTGGCAGGTGAAGCCGTCATCATCCAACTTAAAAGGGAGAACACCGTCACTGTAATTAACGTTTAAAGTCTTCCCGTGTATCAATAGGTGGTCTTTCAATGAGTCGATACCGTTTAGAATTCTATTACATAATCGGCAGCTCAATTCCGCGACATCTACTTTGACCATATTATTTTCGGTTAATTTCGAAAATATTCTTTTAGTTGGTATTTCATTTAGGTGGTTGGCTTTAACATGAGCTCTTAGAATGGGTACATCGACGAACTTTGCCTCACAGTAGGAGCAGTAGAAAGCACTATGGAACCATCTAAAGGCCCAAGCTGTGGAACATTCTAGAAGGATTAAAGCGTTTCGCCGCATCATGGTCTTAGAGATTCTTTTCTCAGATTCTTCGGGGAGCTCGTTGTTCGCTCTTCGGCGCCTGCGCAGTTGACGTGCGCTAACATTCTCCTTTAACTTCCTAACTCGTCTAACGCCTATCCCCTCCGCAACGTTAGCGGAACCTAAAAAGAGAAATACTACGTTACGTTAAAGAGTTCTTGTCGATGTACCAATCCCCTCAAATAAGCATGCACGTAATTTTATGTTTTATCATCGTTGACTACAAGCCGTTGCAAAAATTCATGTTATATCAGTAATATGTACCACCAATGTACTCCATCTTATGGTAATACCTAAACGTTATTCAAAAGCCTGGATGTACTTAAACGTATTGTTGTCACTGTCACCAAACTAAAGTAATTGTTCCCTATCGGTATAAATGGCACACCGGTAGTGAATGCGACTGCTGTGCATGAGGTCGCGGGCTCGAATCCCGGGTCGAGCCAACAAAAAGTGATTGCGTTTTTCTGTAATGAAATCTCAATAGCAGCCAGGAGTTAAAAAGTTGGCGGTGTGAGACAGCCCAGTGCCTCGGAAAGCACGTAAAGCCGTTGGTCCTGGGCAACCGCTTTATTTGGCACATCTACTAGTTTTATTGTCGCTTGTCAAAATGTTCGCCGTCTATTTTATAGTTTGTGATTTCCAATAGTAAGTTGCCAATCTACAAACAACTAACTAGGGTGAGAATACTTTCCTTGATAGACTATGCTCCAAATTTAAAAGAATATGCTCCAGATTGCTCCAGATTTAAAAGAAAATTCCAAATAATACATTTTAAACGTTTATTTAAAAATCACGACATCTATAATTTCACATCATCGTTAGGAACTAAATCAGTCAAATCCGGGTGATTCCTCAGCTGAGCTACCCTCTTATACACAGGTCCTCGCCATTTACAGTTTACGTCTTGATGCGTCTTCAAATGAGTCGTCAACGCCCTATTCCTAGGAAATGATTTACCACATATTGAACAGTGAAAATTCTTTTCACCAGTATGCCGAACCATATGTCTCTTCAACTCATAGTTTGTCTTGAACTGCCACTCGCAGTAATTACATCCAAAATCGAGTTTCGGTGGGAAATGAACGGATCTTACATGTATAGCTCGTTTGCCACTTGTTTTAAAAGACATTTCGCAATGTGAGCAATCGTAGGACACTTCTCGCTCGCTGTGAGCATTTTTCATGTGTTCCATTCTATCATAATAGCCATCAAACCGCATATTACAATGCGGGCATTCATACCGAGGTCCTTTCGCATGAACAGAGGCTTTATGAGAGTCCCTAGCCGCTCGCATTATAAAGATCCTCCCACATTCGTTGCAAGGGAACGAACCCGATATGTGTACTTCAGAATGCTTCCTCAATCGAGGTGCTGTCATGTAGCCTTTGCCGCAGATAGCGCAAATATAATGTTGGTAGTGCACATTCATATGTTCGTAAAGTTTTAAGAAGTTGTTGAATTTTTCTACGCATATAACGCATCGCCACGACTGCTTGTCTAAAGAGAAGGGTAATACACCGTCGGGATAATTCGGATCGAAGTCAAGGCCGTGTTGGACAACATGCTCTCTCATTTGGACTACGCTAGTGAATGGCATTGAGCAGAAACAGCATACAGCCGCAGTGACATCAACATTGATTATAGGCATTTCTTTGAATTTGCTATATATGTCTTTAGTGCTGTGATGCGTGGAACATATTCGAACATGGTCTCTAAGCTCAGTGCATTCGGTGAAGTTGTCTTCACAGTACGCGCATTTGAATCTGTTTTTCTTCCACCTAAAAGGACACAGCGACCAGCATGCCAGCATGGCGGTGGCATTTTTCTTCGTTATAATTCTGGCTTCGGCTCTAGCACTTCTTGCATATTTCCGCTTGGTCAACTTTTCTAGTTGACAACCTCCTAAATCTACCACTTCGTTGCTGTGTCGACGTTGTCCTAAAAATAGAAAATTGTTTTGTCAGATTTCTTCGTAATGTTTCCGATTGCACTTGCCTTCACTCTTTTTTGTTGTTTTCACAGTAATAATCACATTACCGGGATTTCTATATTTACTTTACTTAACATGAACCTAGGTAGAACTATATTATTCCGAGTAAAAATATTCTTAGACCCTGTATTAATTATGTAATGTAAACCTTCAACCCTTCACATCGAATTTAGAATTTTACGCAGATGAACTTTGGTTTTATATAAGAAATCGCTCCCTATTAAAGATGCATTATAACTGTTGTATTCAATCCATGATAAGTGAGTCCTTCTAAACTGATTAATTATTACTGAGCCGACAATGCTGAAGCAATAATGATGTAGGTAGATTGGTTACTAGCTTAATTACATAGAGCAAACTAAGTTTTAGTTGATTCTATTTGTATGCAAGCCTAACTATAGCAAGCCTTCTTTGCTTAGTTTATTTTTTATATTAAAAGATCAATCAGAATAGTTTTGCAGCTTCATAAAAATACATTCACCATGACATGGAAGTCACGAATGTCTCCTACATAAAATATATTTACTGTGGTACTTATTAGGTTATTATTAAATCGATCAGCCGTGAGTGTGGCTGTCAGAAAACGTCCACTGAAATACCGGATATGAGATTGAAAGATAAGAAATTCATCCTGTAGTCGAAACTGGTCATCAACTGATATTCAACCAGAATAACAGAGATGTCAGAAGAGTTCTCTTATTGCGACTATGTGGATGACTCAGCCTCTTTTACCGCTGAATAATAAATAGTCATTAATAAAATGTAGGTACATACAAGCCCTAACGCCGCACTCGAGACAATTAATAATTACTAAGTGACTGCTTAGTAAAGCTTTTACATAGTAAGCCTTTAACATCTTATACCGCGCTTTGCATCATCACGCCACCTTTTCTACGAAAACTATGTATTTCAAAATGTAAACACATTCATAATATGATAAAGGTGATAGTTTTTTAATAAGTTTAGATGTATATAACTCAACCACGCGTGAACCATTGAACGAATTTAGATAAAAATTGGCACACAGATAGGCTGTCTTGGTTTTTTTTATTTTTTTTTATTGCAGTATACGACACAAAAGATCCCACTGGGTCGAAGTGTCGCCGGTCTGCACTGACTGGCCCCCACACACAAGATAAGATAAGATAAGATATTGCAGTATACGTGCCCGCGGGATTCACGCCATGAAATACTAGTAATTTAATCCAAGTACTTTTAAAGAACTTGGACAAATACATATATACTGGTGATTAGCAATATACTGTTAGCGTTTTCAGTTTAGGGACAGATGAATAAGGCAATAAAAATCGTAGTAAACTATAATCTCTTTAATGGCCTTACATAATTTAAGTATATATAATTTATATTCTATAACATATTTATGCTAAGCGATTTCGTAATAAATTATACACCTACACAATGTAATATATAGGATACATCGGAACAAGACATAACAAAAATGGATGATAAATTCTGTATAATCATGTAGGTTAAGAAAATAAATTATAGCAATATTAAACTACCCACAGTAGTATCACGTCACGGGCTCATAGCTTATCCTATTGAATCGCACCGGCACACCGGTGGTCAGACACCATAGGTTTTTAATTCTAGTATTCTAAGACTTCACAGGTTAAAACAGTTGACAATAACATAAAATAAACGAATTGTCACGTCTGTTTTGACCGAGCGGTTTGGCACAGGAGCCTTGTCTCCGTCAGTGCTAGGGCATCATCACCCACAAAAAGCAAATAGTAGGTAAGAAGGCACCCATGACCACATTACAATTGTTTAATAATCAGTTTTGAGTATTATTTCCACAACCTCACTCGCTCACAGAACACGTCATACTACTTCCGTATCTCGCAAACTGAACGTCCAGGCCAAAGTTGCAACAGTTTGGCTACGCACCGCAGTATACTATTATGTACGTATAAACGAGTTATCAAACGGGATGACTAACAACAGGATTTTTAAGTCTCTAGTTAGGCATAATTATTTACCAATAACTAATAACATTAAATTAGAAATAGGAGGCATGTCTGATGTCCGTTTATCGGATGTAGTTTTACATTGGCTGCACGCAGCTGCAGCAAACTGAAAAGGCAGCAGTCGTTTATATTAAAAATACTAAAGACTGACTAAGAAAGTTTATAAGGCTAGTGTGAATGGAACGGTCGCAAGAGGAAAACCTAGGCGAACGTTTCTCGATCAGATCGGAGGCGTTCTGGACAAAGGCCAGGTTAAGAGTTCCTTGAACCGACGGGTGTGTATGAGGAATGTGATGAAAGTGAATGAAGCCAGAGAAGTGTGTCAGGATCGTAGCAAATGGAAATCCGTAGTCTCTGCCTACCCCTCTGAGAAACAGGCGTGAATCTATGTATGTATGTCGTGTATAAAATGTAATGGGAAAACATATACTCGTTTTTTTAAAATAATATCGAATCAGTTTATTCATCTTTATATTAGACTAGCTTTTGCCCGCGGCTCGTACTCTGCTTGTAATAATATAATTCTATCATGATTCGAAAGACACGTGGCGCCATCTATTATCATAAGAACTTTATTATTGTTTTCCTCGGGAACAGTAATTTTGTTCGGGATGAAAGGTAGCCTATGTCCGTTTCTGTACACCTGTCAACGTATATGCAAAATTTCAGGATGATCCGTTCAATGGTTTAGGCGTGAAAAAGTAACAAACAAACAAACTGATTTTCGCTTTTATAATATTAGTTAGGATTAGGATACCTACAAATTCTTATTACAAGGAGCTAGGCGGTCGTTATTTGGTGTTCTTTGAAGAAACGAAAGGTTAATGTTACCGCTTACCGCCGAACATGCATGACGAATATAATGTGATTGAATGAAGCAAGAAAGAGATGCCAGCTAGAAATCCGTAGTTCTTGGTTACTTCCGGGCGTAATTTTATATATATGCATATGTATAAAATTTACTTGCAGGAGTGCTGTTATAATATTGTCTTGTACTCAATGTATCATCCATTTTTATTATGTTCTTTATATACTATAGGTTGTTTTATTCGTTGCACAATTCCACACGCTAATTTTCATCTACCCACAAAAATACAAATTAATTCTAATGACGCTATTTTAAATTATCTAATGGGTATAGTTCCTTATTGCTTTTTGGACGATTATGCATTATACAGTAGGCAAGACGAGGTCTTTTATGTAGTGGCAGTTATTTTGATATCTTGTAACTAGTCGTGGTTATGTTTAAGGATCCTAACGTACAGCTGACTCTTGACAGCCTTTTTTGTAATTTATTTGCTAACGAACTAGCGGGCTACCTAATGCTAAGTAAGCGGTAATCACGTCCATGTTATCAAATGTTGTTTCGAGTAAGTCCAAACTTCATACATTTTCGATTCTGGCTTGCTTGGTCTGTAAGATATTATTCCGACTCTCCTCTCCTATCTCCTGTATAGAATTTACCTAAAGTTTTGAAACGTCAAAGTTTTGCAACGTCATAATTTAGATATTCAAATTCGCCAGAACTTGTATGTTTCAATTATAATAATATTTTTTTTTTTGACTAAAATAGTAATAGCTGTTATAGGAAAAGCACCGCTTTTTTTCTAGTATCTCTTGTAACGTATTTTTACGAATTGATTTTACAAGACTACCGTCATCTGCCAATAACTGTTTATGGAAGACCGATCTAAAATTCTATGACTTTAACGGAGATATTTGCGACACCGTCCAATGTGAAGCCATTTTCTAAAGGGCTAGTCAACGAATTATCAAAATCAAGCTTATAAAATGATTTCATTGGCTGTTACTATGTCAAGTGCTGTGACTTGACTGATTCAGTCAGCCAATCACAGCACTTGACATGCGTTTGACCATCAATTAATGTTTTTTTGTATTAATCTGCTTTTAGAAACCGAGTGTTAATAGCTTATCTCACACGCGATAAATTTAATAGTCGTCTTGTGTTTAATGGTACAGAATTACGGTTCTTGTTGGGTGTAAACGTCAGTAGGTAATATATTTGGAAGACCAGTAAGAGTATCAGATTGTTTATTTCATCTATTTTATGCTATAAAAATCGTTCAGCCTTTCTTTAGGTTTAATTAGTTACGTTTTGCCACAGCAACCAAGGAGTAAATCATACGACCATTTCACATGACAGCTCGTAGCTGACTTCAAGTTAAATACTTTAGTTATCCTCGTCTACTTTCTATTTAAACCAAAATCGCAGCGGCAGTGGTACTCAAATGTATTTATTCGAACGATAATAGTAGCCGTTACTGTTAAGGTTTTGGTATAAAAACATATTTTTGTTAACCGACTGTAGCTAGATTTGAATCCTTTACTAGCGTCTACTTGCGTATGAGATTCATTATATGCCAAAACATAATTTTGTAAGTATATATTTATTTTTGACGGGGATAAATGAAACTACACTGTAACTCATACATAACATAGGTTCCAAGCGGAAACGCTAGACGCGTTGTGTTACATCATACTTTTGTATCTGTCATTGGACACACACGCTTACGGAGCTCAGTAGTATTTGTGGCCCTCGGGTAAGAAAGTCAAAATGATTCTATATTCGTCAGTTATATGACAACTATAAATAATAACATTCAATTCTAGTGACATCGAAGTATTATTACTGTAGTTTTGACAATTGACCAGCGGTTTGTGCATCAAGAAAATTTCAGGTTTACCCAGTTTAAGTACATGTTACTAGTATCACACAACATGGAAATGTTTTTTCGCGATATGTTTATCCAAAGACAGTTTGGAAGCGAAAGCTCTAGAACAGCTGCCACAGGGGTAGCTATATTCAGTTTCTTTCTTCGTTCGATGCGCTTTCACATTATGATGGTACTTTTGTGATCGAGTCTTGAAAGTCATGTGGCAAGTTGTACATTCATACATTTCGGCACCCGGTTTGTAGTTATGGAATTCCATTAAATGTCGTTTTCGAAGCTCCCAAGTGGCAAAACGTGGCTTTTCTTTGCAATACATGCACATATACGGTAGGGTAGTGTGCTGAGTTTTTATATGGATGTTACGCTCTTCTAGAGTTGTAAATGTCGCTACGCATCTACTGCAGTTGTATTTATTATCATGTGGTATCTTCGTGTGAGCTTTGAGCGCCGATTCTGTTATAAATCCTTCTCCACAGGTATCACATACGTAATTTTGGTAATGTTCCGACGTATGCTTCTTTAAGGATATAAAGTCTGAAAACTGTATCTTGCAGATTGCACATTTCCAGGTTGAACCGTCGTTTAGTTTAAATGGAAGGACTCCGGGTTGCACATCCGCATTGATTGGTTGCTTATGATCATTTTTTAAATGTACCATTAGATCGTCTAAAGTATCTATGTGCATGAAACAAAGCTTGCATTGTAGATCTGTAATATCTACCTTCAAAAATTCCTTGCGAATTTTCCTACTGAATACTAATTGGATATCAAAATTTGCGTGTCTCGACGCCATATGGGCTCTTAAACCAATAGGATCATTTGATTGTACTCTACAGAAAACACAGTTGAAATTCTGACCCCATGTTCTGAATGGACACGCTGTGGAACATTCCAGAATTATCTCTGTATTACTTTTATATTTCATAGCTTTACCAAAACGCGGATTGTATGACGACTTGTAGCATCGAAAATTTCTTTCGTGTTGACGTAAACCATGGTCCGTTAAAAACGTTGCTCCACATTTATCACATGTGAATATATTCATATGGGTCCGTAAATGTCCGTTTATTTGCGAGAATTTCGGGAATGTTTTGTCGCACTCTAGACACATCCATCTTCCTGAGGATTCTTGCCTGTAGGGCAGGACGCCAAAAGGTACCTCGAAATTCACATGAATGGAATGATCTCGAGAAATATGGGACATGAAACTGTCTATATTTTGTAGCTCCTGGGAGCACATACTGCACTTAAGGTCTGTGATATCAACTTTTAACGCGTCTGTGACCTTATAGAAAGCGCTGTTATAATCTGCATTACGATGGTCAGATTTCATATGTTCCCTCAAAATGTTCATATTTTCAAACTCATCATGACAGTAGGAACACACGATTCTGTTAAAACGTGTTTTAAATGGGAACGCAGTGGAATGCTTAAGAACAAGAACAGCGTTTTGCCTTTGCGGGTTCTGCACAACGGATCGTTCGAACAGTCTCTGTTTTGGTTTACTTTCGTTTTCATTATGTCCGATATCCTTTGTGGACCCTAAAAAAGAAAAGAAGTTTCATCAGTATTATATTCTAGTACATCTTCTTTCTTCTATGAGGTAATACATCTTGATAACTTGACTAATATAAGTTATCTTCAATCATATTCTATTTGGTAACAAGGTAATTAGTTATTTTACGGTACACCTCGCATAACAGTATATACGATTTTGGTTCAATATAAAATATATGATAAATAATGATTATGTTTCTTCAAACTACCTCAGTTTTATATATCAAAATGCTTCTTGGCAACGTGTTTATCCAGAAACAGTTTAGTTGTAAATGCTTTTGGGCAACTTGTACAGGGGTAGTTGAGCTCCGAATCTTTCTTAAGTCTATGGACTCTCGCCATATGGTTGTATTTTCCGGATCTCGTCTTGAATGACTTCTGACATGTCGTGCATTCATATTTATCCGCACCGGTTTTGTAATTGTGGACAGCCATCATGTGCTTTTTTCTAACCTCCCAGTTTGCGAATCGTGGCTTGTCTTTACAATACATGCACATATAAGGCATTGAGGTATGCTGCGTCTTTACGTGCAAGTTTCTCTCGTCTAGCGAAGAAAAGGTAGCTATACAGCGACTGCAGTTGTATTTATTCTCATGGGGTATTTTCGTATGAGCTATCATAGCAGACTCCGTTATAAAACCTTCGCCGCAAGTATCACAAACGTAATTCTGGAAATGTTCTGAAGTATGTTTCTTTAGAGATACGAAATCTTTGAACTCGTTTGGGCAAATAGTGCACTTCCATATAGATCCATTATTCAATCTAAAAGGTAGGACGCCAAGTTGCGCATCATCATTAATCGGTTGCTGATGATCGTTTTTTAGATGGTAGATCAGGCTATCAAAACTAGCTATAGGCATGAAGCATAGCTTGCACTGTAGATTAGTAATGTCAATATTCAGGAAATCTTTTCCTAGCTTCTTGTAGAATGCTGCTTTGACGTCATAATTCATATGAGCCGTGCCCACGTGCAATCGCAAACCGCTAGGGTCATTACTTTGTACTCTACAAAATACACAATTGAAATTACTTTTCCATGTTCTAAACGGAGAAGCTGTGGAACATTGAAGTATGATTTCTGCGTTAGTCCTAGGTTTTAAGACTCTGCCGTTTCTAGCTTTGTACGCTGTTCTAAAGCATTTAACCTGCCGTTGGTGGTCCCTCAATGCATGGTCGGATACGAATGTTGTCCCGCATTTATCACAGCTGTAGTTCATGAAATGCGTGACAATATGTCTCTTAAAAAATATAAACTCGCTAAAAGTTTTATTACAGTATATGCAAATCCAAATATCATGGCCCTTTTGCTTGTAAGGTAAGACTCCATAACCAGCATTGAATTTGACAGGCTTATTGTGCTCGTTACATAAATGAGTCATAAGTTGATCAATATCATCGATCTCCTGACTGCAAATGTTACATTTTAAATTAGTTATATCAATTTTTACGAGGTTATCTTTAGCTCTGTAAAATACGTTCTTAAAATCTGAGTTACGATGTTCGGTTTTCATATGAATTCTCAAATCACAGAGGGTGCTATACTCTTCGTGGCAATAAGAGCACAGAATTTGACTAAATCGTGTTTTAAACGGATACGCGGTCGAGTATGTAAGAATTAGTTCAGCGTTTCGCCGCTGCGGCGTCTGGTATACAAGGACTATTTTCTTTTTTGGGTCATTCCCACTGTTTCTACGTCGGTGTATTTCCAATGTGGTCCCTAAAAACAAAAAAGAAAACGGTCAGTGTTATACCGAAGCTAGTTTTTCACTAATTAATTTAAGACAACGTGCTAACACGACCAAATAGATAAATTAAAAATGCTAACCTTTAAAACTCATTTAAGTAAAGTTCACGATGAAGAAAAAGGATATTTTCGTAAGGAAACACAAACGTATTCATGCAACTTTTTAATGACACAATTATGTACTTAATAGAAATCAAAATTCTAAGGTCACTTCGGGATGATGGGCCTTCATATGGCCTTTAAGACTAACTTTTTGCGCAAACTGTTTATCACATAGCAAGCATATGAATCTCTTAGTTTCACTATGAATCCACATATGTTGGGATAGGCTCTTGTTACGCGTAAAAGCCTTAGAACATACGGGACACTTGAACTGCTTCTCTCCTGTATGTCCAAGCCTGTGATCATCCAATTGATTTTTCGATCCGAACTTTAATCCGCAGCAAGAACAAATGAATCCTTCGTCAGTATGGGTCATTTTATAATGATTATAAAACCGTTTTCTAGTTTGAAACGTAGCGTCACATTCGGGGCAAGGATAATTAGTTTCAGGACAGTCGTGCTTCTCAACTAAATGCTTCTGCTTTTGTTCCCAGGACTGGAATCGTTCGCCGCAATAGATACACGCGAACGCCCAGCAACTTTTCGATAGTCTTATATGTTCTCTTTTCTGCTCTTTACTAGGAAAGTCTTGCCAGCATTTTCGGCACACAAAATTTCCAGAATGATTACACCGAATGTGATATTTCAGTGCTTCGTTAGTCATATAGCTTCTACCACATATATCGCACGTATATTGTTGATAATGGGACGTTGTATGGCGACAAAGTTTCGTAACAGTAGGTAATTTTTTATTACATAGGTAACAAAACCATTTATCTTTCTGCAGCTTGTATGGTTGCATACCTATATCGTATTCGAGTCTTAACTTTCGTATCTCCTTGCGATCGTGTTCTTTTAGAAGATGTTCAGCGACATGATCGAGGCTAGAGAACGGTTGGGCGCACAATCTGCACTTTAAATTGGTACAGTCAACTTTTAGGTAGTCTTTACCACTACCAATGTGTGCAAATGCTGTAGATACGGTGAACTTTTTATGGTTACCATCAAGATGTCTCCTAAAATGGGTGGGGTCCTCGTACCCTTCGCAGCAGTAGACGCATAGCAAAGCCTTCCCCCGCAACCTGAACGGATACACGGTAGTGTATTGCAACACAATCTCCGCATTCCGTTTCGCCATTATATGTGGTTCCAATTCTAGAAACAAAAAGAAAAAATACCCTTTGACTCGTCGTTACATTTTGCCCTTTAATGAAAATTTCTCAATAATCCTTTGTGGGTAGGTTTGAAAGTGATGTATTTAGGTAAAATTAAATAATAAATAAAGTAATACAAAATAGTGTTGTTTATTGCCGATGCCAAATTTTTTTCACGTATTAAATACGTCCGATTCTACAGAGTAAGTTAGTAAAGCTGATGAGACTTCATTGTTAACATACATAATAATATGTTAGTTTTCAATTGTTGGAATGCAAAACATAATTGAAAATCTATTGTGTCTGACCGCCGCCGCCGGTGTCGATAAGTAGCTGTAATTTTGTGTGTATGCATATATGCCGAAGTCTGCCATCATGTATTTCGTGACGCATTTATCAATAACGAGTGGGAAAATGCTTATTTAAAAACTTAAAATAAAAATGTCATACATCTCTTGTGAGTGTTTAATGATGTTATTTTTATTCCTTTTCTCGTTGAGTTTAACAATCGATAATCAACAATAAATAAAACAAATAAAGATAAATATTAAACAATACCTAGACGAATATTACCGTTATCTAAATCTGGTATAACAAGTATGAAGGTCAGAGAGTGAGTTTACTGAAATAACATTAAATTTATGTTAGCTACTAGGATCAGGCAAAGGAATGAAGTTTTGAAACAAAACTTGCTAGAAATTAAACACAGCTGTGTTTAGAAATTACTAACGAATTCCATTTTTTAAAGTTACATCTCAAATCTGCGAACCATTTATAACTGACTTAATACCCACAAATTTAAATAACAATAATACTTTCATACTGTATCTGATAGAAAAACATCTTATTACATAGTCTTACGTTATTAATAACTATATTCAGTTACATGAGGATGATGTACTTTCATATGAGATCTATAACTAACTCTCTGATTAAATTGTTTATTGCACGGCTTACATTCAAACCGTTTAATCTCACTATGTATCCACATATGCTGGGTAAGGTTAGCTTTTCTAGGAAATGCTTTCGAGCAAACCGGACATTCATGAGCTTTTATCCCAGTGTGCACAAGAGAATGTTGGTCTAAATATCTTTTGGAACCAAATCTTTGACCACAAATGGAACATACGAATTTAACGTCCGCGTGGGTGGTATTGAAATGTGTTGTATACTGCCCTCTGGAAGCGAAACTTTCTTTACATTCTGAACAAGGATAAGTCTTTTTGGACTTGCCGTGAACTTGTATTGAATGTTCTTCTTTCAAGTACCAAGTAAGGAATCTAAGATTGCACATGCCGCAAGCGTACAACCAGCACTTAGAGGTGTTAGCTACATGTTCTCTCTTTTCCTCCAAAGTTTGAAACGTCTGTTTACATCTTCTACAAATTCTGCCTTCTGTGGCGTGTCCGAATCTTAGATGCTGCTGCAACGATGAGTTAGTAGTATAAGACTTCCCACAATAATCACAAGTGAAATTCTGGAAATGAACAGCCATATGTCGGCTCAGTTGCCTCATGCACGGAAAGTTAAGATCGCACACGCCGCACATGATCTTGTCTTGAACAAATTTGTATGGATGTACGCCTAAATGCACGTCGAAATTGAATTTTATATTGTGTTCATCGGCCAAATGGCGAACGACCACATCTATTTTATCGAAAGATGCCGAGCAATTTCTGCATTGCAGTTCGCTGCAATCTATTTTGAGGTAACCCTCGTGATTGCAATGTGCGAAAGCGTTTTTCGCTTTGAATGAGTCGTGTTCGTCTCTCATGTGTTTGCGGAAACTCGCGGGATCGCTGTACTCTTCGCAGCAGTATACGCACATAATGTTAGCGTCCGGCAGTCGGAAGGGGTAAACGGTTGCATGAGTGATCAGAACCTCAGCATTCTTCCGCGCGATGGCCAGCGGAGGCATCACGTGATCGTCTAAAACAGACAAACGCCGTTGGTCACATTTTTTATGTACTATACGTATATAACTAAAGCCATACCATCGCTTCTCTTTTATTGTACTGGTAATGAAGCTGATGTTGGACGTAATTTATTGCATAATGAAATCGTCGAATTTACGATGTACTTTCTTAATGATGTTACGATGCGGCAGCCTTATCCTATATCTAGCGCGCGATGCGAACGCAGGTAACTTCAGGGGCTATTCGCTTGAAGAACAACCTGGAGACGCGTAGGTATGTAGACATCCCTACACGTCTCCAGGTTCCACTCTGATGGTCTGTTCTATATGAAAATCATGTGCCTTTTAAAAAAGGCACATGATTTTCATATGGAACAGACCATCAGAGTGGAACTGAATCTAGTTTTATGAGGAAAACAAAAAAGACGTTACGATGTATTGAGCGCCGCGTAGCGCTGTTGTTGAACTAATGTCAACCGTTTGCAAATGTAATAAAGGTGAATTGCCAATTTCATTGAATTAGTCACCAATTTGCTAGCTTGCACTGAGCATAAATAAGTATGCGTCGTCTATTAACATTATGAAATCGAAAGTAACTTTGTTACTGTTATGTTTGTAATGTTTTCACAGCCGGAGTTAAGCAACACGTAATATTTTAGCACTTTGCGCGCGTGTCCTTACGCCATATTATGTGGTTACAGTTCAAAAACCCAAAAGGAAAGCAAATCCTTTGACTTGATATTTACGACACGTGATTGATATAATTTAGGACATACTGGAAAATTAAAACGACATAAAAGTCAATTTTTGCATGTCTCGTTGCGTTAAATAATCAACAATATAGAAAGAAGAAGTAAAATAAATATCCGACAATTTCTAAAGGAATATTGATGCTATGTGAAAACAGATAAGTCAAATCATCTATTCATTTAGGTCACAAAGTAACGGTTATAAATCTACAAATTTGGCAGTATCGTTGCGATTTTTTGTAAAGAAAATCTTGGTACCAATCTGACTTCGCGTCTGGATCTGTGCCTAGTAGACGAGAATAGGCTCGTCTATCACGTAGGACTCAAAATGTGTTATAGACGTGTGCCTACCACTTCGGGATATAGGTATGAGACTATGTATATAGAAATATTTCTAATATCCAAATAAAAATATTTTATGTAAGGTTTGACAACTTTATTCAGTAACGTGAGGATGGTGTACTTTCATATGTGATTTATAACTAACTCTCTGGTTAAACTGCTTATTACACGGCTTACATTCAAACCGTTTAATCTCACTATGTATCCACATATGCTGAGTAAGGTGAGTTTTCCTAGGAAAAGCTTTCGAGCAAACCGAACATTCATGAGCTTTTATCCCAGTGTGTACAAGAGAATGTTCGTCCAAATATCTCTTGGAACCAAATTTTTGACCGCAGACAGAACATACGAATTTAACGTCCGCGTGGGTAGTATTGAAATGTGTTCTATACTGCCCTCTGGAGGCGAAACTTTGTTCGCATTCTGAACAAGGATAAGTCTTTTTTGACTTGCCGTGAACTTGTATTGCATGTTCTTCTTTCAAATACCAGGTAAGGAATCTTAGATTGCACATGCCGCAGGCGTACAACCAGCACTTAGAGGTAGTAGCTACATGCTGTCTCTTTTCCTCCAAAGTTTTAAACGTTTGTTTACATCTTCTACAGATCCTGCCTTCCGTGGTGTGTGCGAATTTGAGATGCTTCTGTAACGATGAGTTAGTGGTATACGACTTTCCACAATAATCACAAGTGAAGTTCTGGAAATGAACAGCCATATGTCGACCCAGTTGTCTCATGCAAGGGAAGTTAAGATCGCAGATGCCACACATGATCTTGTCTTGAACAAATTTGTAGGGATGTACTCCTAAATGAATGTCAAAATTGAATTTGACATCGTGTTTCTCAGCCAAGTGGCGAGCGACCACGTCTATTTTATCGAAAGCTTCCGAGCAATTTCTGCATTGCAATTCGGTACAATCAATTTTAAGGTAACCCTCAGTGTTGCAATGTGCGAAAGCGTTCTTTGCTTTAATCAAATCGTGTTCGTCTTTCATGTGTTTGCGAAAAGTCGTGGGATCACTGTAATCTTCACAGCAGTATACGCACATAATGTTAGCATCCGGCAGTCGGAAGGGATATACGGTGGCGTGAGTGACCAGAACCTCGGCATTCCGTCGCGCGATGGCTAGCGGAGACATCACCTGATCGTCTAGAACAGACAAACGCCGTTGGTCACATTTTCGGATCTATTCTTTTTATGTCGGGGATGAAGTATATATTGGTAAACGTCATTTAGTTTGAATGAAAAGACAGTCTCCAATTTATAGTGTATATTCTTTGTCTTCTTACGGCGCGGCCTGATTTCGATGAAGCTGGCACTTCTAGCGGCCAGCCGCTTGAAGAACAACGTCAAGATATTTAGTGCCTTGCCTACAAGGCATGGAAGCACATGATTTATTATACCAGACGCGTTCGTTTAAGTTTTATCAACAACCTAATTCCATTTACCCCGCTTGCTTTTATCAATAATTTTGAATAGAATAATATATAGTTTTAGACATGTTTCGTATATTAGTAACTTAGTCGATAGCGATCCCCTGGCGATATGATCGTCCATAAAATACAATTACTTTGAAAGCACTCCTGTGACACTTTTGTCCCTGTAGATCCTTTATAAGATCTAAAGCAACTATTCCAATAGTACCTTCTAAGCTAAAAGGTACTATTGGAAAAACAGACTTAGCAGTTTCTTGAGATCTTATAAAGAACCTGTAGAGACAAAAATTTACCAGTCTTCAAAGGTCAGTCTACATAAGCTTCTGAGATTAAAGTAGAGATTCATAAAGCTAACAAGGTGAATCAATCTGAGGTGAGTCAAACATCACAATTTAATAATAATTGATTTATTAAATACTATACTTAACTATAATATACTATAAAACGAGTAACGAAAATATCAATAACATAACTATGTTGTTACTATAAAATATAGTAAAATATAACAATAAAGTGCATTACATTTAGTCATAAGATCTGTTTTGGCCGAGCACGACGGAGCTAGGTCAAGCAGTTGGATATTCTTAAAATTGACTTCGTCGTGTAGAGAAGTTGCGTAACTACTATTTCAATAACATTGGAAATTGAACTTTATTATTATTGAAAAATAAAAATGACGGAAGGATGAATGATACATGCACCGAGTGGTACTTTAGTTATACTAATGTCAAGCGTATGCAAAAGTAACATAGTTAAGTTTCCAATCTCACAGAATTAGTAGCTACTTCTCTAGTTTTCATTAGTATGCGTTGACCACTGCCGTGATTAATATTTGATTTACGAAATTAACTTTGTTACGTTTTCATGGCCTAACACAATTAATGTAAGATTAGGAAGAACATTTTGAAAAATGCGTACGATGTATAGGATACCTAATTAAAGATACAATGAATTTGACATGGTAAGATAACCTATATGTTTTACACGTATAAAATGTGTGAACAAAATGTTTTATTGGCAATTTAGCAGAAACATATATCTCAGAAAGTCGTTGTATTTTTAGGCAGTCAGCGTAATGAGCTTATCCCTTTGATTTGAATAGAAGATATCAAGCACTGGTATTTCGATGTATTAAATGGATATGACCACTAACGATGTATAGATATTGTAAAAAGAGATAGAGGAAATCTATCACAGCTAGAAACCATTACAACCGTATAAACTCGAAAGACATATCGCCTTCAAAATATTTCTTAATTAAGCTAACATCTGAGATCTTACATATAAGATCACACTATACAGGTTGTTACAGAAAAGTGTGGTCATATTTTAGAGTCGCTATGTATATCTGATAAATAACCTATGTAACCATAACAAAATATCGAATTTTAAATTTTATGACAATTTCGATCATTTTATTAATTTGTTATTTAAATGTCGATACAAAACGAGTTACAACAACTGCAACGTCTGTGGGGTCACTGATCTATGTTAGAACGACCAGCTGTATTGTAAACAATGAATAGGTAACAGTATCCACATCTGGGGTAATGGTCAATGGCCCTATTAAGATAGCAAAAGTGAACAAAAACTTCAAAAAAATGTATTTTGTAATTCTTAGAAACAAATACACGTGCATGCAGTATAGTGTTGTTTACGTATCGATTAGAATATGCTGATATTTATAAGTCGATGAAAAAGAAAATTCAATATCTTCGTGAAAATAATGTATACAAATTTAATTCTTGCGGTTTTCCATTGGACATGGGCTATATTATGTGACTCTTAAATATAACCACACCTTTTTGTTACTACCTGTATATTCCAATGTAGATAATAATTAAAACAAATAGATATTTTGTCAACCAAATAGTTTGATAATTCGAGATTTTCTTGACACAAAATCTAGTTAATCTAAACGTAAACAATTTAACCTTATGATTATAAACGCTGATTTACGCAATGGTTGCTTTTTAAAGCAAGTTGAATGTTGTCCCTATTTTCCCAGAGATTTAGGTAAAGATAGCGCGATATTTCTATAAAAAATATTCTTATTAAATAATTCTCACTTGGAATCAATAAGGTATTCTATGAGATCCGCAATACAGAAAAAACCAGTTCTCTGATCTCTTATCTTTTCAAAATATTTGTATCGAAAATGACGGTAGATTTGCGTGGTTGCCAAGCTACGGAAAATTAAACGGTTACATATGGTCACCTCTTTCTTTATAAGTACTCCACAACATCGTCATGCCTCCGGAAGAGTCGTCATAAAAGTCTCATTAATCTTCACTACTTAGGTATCATACATTCAAGAATCAGCCGATTACCAGTTAATAAGCACATTTGTCCGCAGCAATTAAATATTTTATTACGAAACATTCAATACCAATGCCCGATCAAACATCGAAGACAGAATTTCTTGATTGCAAATACTTCGAATACGATACAAAGAATCCACGACGAAAAATATTGCCATCAACTACTTCCAACATAAAGCAATCAACAATACTAACTAAAAGTCACATAGATCCGAATGATACGACTTCATATGCGTTTTCCAACTAACTTTCTGATTAAATTGCTTATCACACATTTTACATTCGTATTGCTTAACATCGCTATGGATCCACATATGTTGTCTCAAAGTATACTTCCGGGGAAAAGACTTCGAGCAAACATCGCAAGAGAACAGCCTCTCGTTCGAGTGTACGACCATGTGCCTGTCTAAAACATACTTGGTGTCAAATTTACGCTCACAACTCGGACATTCAAAATGCTCATCAGTATGCACGATTTTAAAATGCGCTCTGAACTTATTTGGCTTCTTAAAGACAATTCCACATTCTGGACAAGGGTACACCTTCTTAGGTATACCATGAGCTTGATCCATATGGTGTCTCTTCAGTTTCCAATTGCTGAATCTTTCGCCGCAGACAGAGCAAAGGTGCTGTCGACAGTTTTTAGACATTTCAAAGTGCTTTTTCTGATCTTCAGAAGAGTACAACACTATCTTACACTTTCTACAACGCCGCTGTTTTGGAACAAAAGGGCAAGCGAACTCGATGTGCTTTTGAAGAGACGTAGAAGTAGCAAACGACTTGCCACAAAGCTCACAGGTACACTGGAAAAAGTGTTCCTGTATGTGTCTGCTCAGACTGCGTATATTAGAACATTTTGTGGTGCAAATCGCGCAGGAAAGTTTATCCTTCTCCATCCGAAACGGCTGTATGCCTACGCTAAATTCCAAGTTTATTTTCTGGTCATGCTTTTCGTTTAAATGGTGGGCGACCTCGTCTACGTTATCAAATATTTGAGAGCAGAGTCTGCAACAAATAACAGTGCAGTCTGCTTTTATATAGCCCTCATGTAAATGGGCATATGCTACTCTGACGTTGACATCTTTATGATTGGTATCCATGTGGGCCCTGAAGAGAGGACCTTCATCAAAGCTTTCGCAGCAGTACACGCATACGATGGAGCTCTCCGGGAGCCTAAAAGGGTAAGCAGTGGCATATTCTATAACAGTCTGGGCGTTCCTTTTTGCGATGTGCATCGGATTTAGTTCTAGAACAAAAGAGAAATGGGTGTCACTTTTTGTTCCTCGAATGGCTACTTAATTTTAAAGACGTGACGTCACGACTTGCCGATATTGGTTGCGAAAAATATATATGCTTTCGTAGAAATAAATGTCAGTTTGATTTAGATAACATTTAAATTGTTAAGATAGAAAATTAATAAGCTAACGATCTAAGAAAGAGAAAGTTAAGAAAGACAACTGAAACAGACACTGGATCGCGTAAAGAAATTCCTCAATCGAAAGCGTAAGCGAAACTGTGAGATACCATTTTGGAGCACTAACATGAGTTGCTGTGATACTAACGAACTTATTAATTAAGGGAAGGTGAACGATTATTACAAAATGCTAGCGCAGCGGCAACGACACCATTATCATCAATGCGCAACCCAAGCACATCGTGGTCCTGAATGACGAACAGGACTTTGAATACGACATGCGATATGTAAACGATCCTATTTCTCCTTATATTTTTTGGACATGCCTTTCGTCTATGCCTCTCTATTTCGAACGCAGTATAGTGTATGGTAAATTCAAAGTTTATTTGATCGTAATTAGTTTAATTGATGAAGATTCTGAAGCTAATTGAAGCGCAGTCAGCTTTATGTAGCCCTAGGAAACGTATGGTACTTTAACGTTATTCACTTTATGGCTGGAAACCATACACGTCATGAAAAGCGGACCATTCTTAACGTATAGGCTTTAGAATACGCATTCTTGGATCTATTTGAAGGCCTAAACGGATAAGTAGTGGTATCTAGCTTCTTTTTAGAATAAAAGGGATATCCATGCGACAGAGGTATGGTTGACAACTTAATTTTTAAATCCTTATGTCATATGATCTGTTGAGATTCTCTGCTAATCTTAAATAAGATTTCATTAAAATTAATAAACGTTTGATATTGATATCATTTCAGTCACTTAGTTTCAAATTTCGTATCGTAGACGCTAATAATGTAAGCCCTCAAATGCGTTATGCAATAATGGTAGTGCATAACTCAGTTTTTATTGAGAGACTCGTCATCAGAGGGGTTAGGAATAACACTAAGTGCAAATAAAGCCTCATATACACTCTATAAATATAGCTATGACACAATATTAGGAAAATAACTTATGTTTAACACGAGTCACTATTCCTAAAAATTACACAACTCTGGATGCCTTGACTTCATATGCGTTCGCCAACTGACTTTTTGGTTGAACTGTTTATCACACATTTTACATTCGTGCCTCTTAACTTCACTGTGTATCCACATGTGCTGATCGAGCGTAGACTTTCTAGGAAATGCTTTAGCACAAACCGTACAAATGAACCTCCTTTCTCCCGTATGAATCACGATATGTTTCTTCAAACCTCGGTCATTCTCGAACCGTTTCTCACAGTAAGAACATTCGACATAGTCGTTCGTATGATCTATTTTGAAATGAGCTCGAAGTTTATCCCGTTGTGCGAAAACTAAGGAACATTCCGGACAAGGATAAGTCTTTGCTGGCACATTGTGCACTTCTGTCATATGACTCTGTTTTACCGTCCACGTCACAAACCGGTCGCCACACAAGTTGCAGACATGTTGACAACACCGCCTCGACTTTTCCAAATGCTCCTGCCTCTCTTTAATCGACTTGAAAACGCCTTTGCACTTTCTACATTTCCTCAATGACGGTCCAGTGCCGCAGTTGTATCTTAAATGACAGTGTAGAGAGGTTTTCGTCGCGTATGATTTGCCGCAAGCATCGCATGTATACTGAACGAAATGCCTATGCATGTGTTTGCTTAGGAGCGACAAAGTTGAATGTTTCTCATGGCAAATAGCGCACGAGTATTTATCCTTTTCAACGACAAAGGGATGCATACCTAGGTCATGATTGAGGTTGATGGGTTTGTTATGTGTTTCTATTAAATGGTTTGCCGCCTGTTGTATATTAACGAGATTGATGCCGCATAACCTACAACTAAGTTCAGTGCAGTCGACTTTAATGAATCCTTCGGGGATGTGAGCGAACGCTATATGCATTTTGAAGTCCTGATGTTCGAGGCGCATGTGATTTCTAAACTGTGAGGGGTCGTCGTAGCTTTCGCAGCAAAACACGCATACCATGGAGGTGTCCGGTAGCTTGAAGGGGTAAGCTGTGGTATATTGTATGATCGTTCGCGCGTTCCTTCTCGCGGCGATGATCTTTTTTTCTAGAACAGAAAGAAACGTCCGATCACTATCTTGTTGATTGCGGACAGACTAATATAAAAAATGAGTAAGAACTCATATATTTTTGTATGTTAAATAAGTTTAATTGCGAAGAAAGCTCCAATTATCTAATTTAGCCGAGTCATGAACGTTTGTAACTAATCATATTTGCTTCACATGTAGGAAGTTATATATATATAGTTATATACCACTGACTTATCCTAGTAATATCACACTTGTTAGTTTGGCAGTTATTATTCGATGACGCGCGAAAGGTTCTTCAGATTTGGTAAAATTTCTGTAGCTAAAACTGGAACTATATATGCTTCTTAATTAACGTAAATTTGCGGATAATAGCTAAGTATCAATAAACGTATTTCAGCTTACACGAAAATCAATGCGAACGTCATTAGATTGATCTTCAACTTATATTTATATACCACAAATCTTTAAATTGATTATACTTGCTGCGATTTTGACGGTAGCTGACAATTTATAAATATAATTTGTAACGGCGGTTTATAATAATAATAATAATGTCTATTTGCAAAAAAAAATAAGGTTTTACAATATTAACACTTTGATTATGTACACTGTAACCTTAAATAATAATAAGAATTGTATGAACCAAAAAGTGTTATGTTGAACTCTGGTACCCATGGTAAGATTTAACTTGTGTTATGGGTACCGGTGCCCTCACACGTAATTACTAGATTAAATTAAATTAAGGAGCGATTATACATAATGTGCACAATATTAATATTTATGTAGGACCCTATTTGATCATCTGACATAATTCGATCAGCCTCATATGAATAAATATATAAAATGTTATATTATGTGCGTGTACGTATGTGCGTGTGTGTGTATGTATGTATGTAAGTGTGAAGTGTTTATGTGTTTAAGTGTAACATAGTGTTTGGATCATTGTGAGCAATTTTACTACAGGATAGACATCTTTAATAATTTTTCAGTATCATCATAATTTAACACTTAACAAATTATACACCTTCCTTTTACACTCTTGCCTACAGAGGGGGTAAATATTGCAAAGTTTATTAATCTGGTTATACAAGTGACTACTGATGACGTGATAATGGTGTTGAGCAAGAGATGTTCTTGAGTTATGAGTGTCACATACTTTATATTGTCTACGGGTTTGAAGGGCATTTACGTCATATACTATAGAACGGTGCTTGCGTAATATGGTTTGAAGTACAAAGAGCTGTCTAACTGTAAGAAACTTACACTCTGTGTAAAGAATTTCTGTGGGATATCTGAAAGGTTTGGACATCATGACTTTTAGGACTGCTCTTTGCGCACGCTCGACTTGTAGTAGATGCGTCTTATGAGCCCCACCCCAGACTGTAATACAGTATGTGAGTAAGGACTGACACACCGCATAATACATAGTCCTAAGAGTGAGAGTTTTGAACGGCCATTCGAAATATAAAGTTTAGAACTTTTTACCAATATTCTTCTCATAGATTTTTGCTTTATTGGACCTGGCATCTATATATGTCACTTTAAACATTTGCTTTTTCAAATACATATATTATGTAGTGCTTTGTTTATGAGTGCAGTGAAAATATTTATTTGAACTTGTTTTGAGTAGCTCTGGAAGACGTGAAATTATTATTCAATAGAAATTCTGGAAACTTTCTCTATATCTATCATATTTACAGTTTACAACTGCAGTAGTGAAGGCAAATATGGAGGCAACTAGAAAACGAGGAAGACCAAAGAGAAAGAATATCGACCGACTGACGGAGAAGGCAATAATTTAAGTCGTAACTTCTAACACAGGAAAGACAAAAAGGGAAAGAACATGGTTGCACTATGGCTCAATGCAAAATTTATTCAGAAAGATTTTATATTATCTGATGTAATATTGTTGTTGATATTGGAAGTAACAATACATTCTTTCCTTAAATGGAGACTTGATGAGCGATCGTAACCAACAATTTAATATATAAGGGAAGACATGTTCATCATTCTGCAGCTGGCGCCAAATTAGCAACTTTTATCAGTACCTACAAAATAGAAGTTATCAGATAGATACGCTCAAACAGTAGTGTAGAGAGGAATTGCTTGACATCTGAAGGCCTTACCAACACCCTAATCAGTATTCAAGCGTTTCTTAGTATGAAAGTTGCCTACATAGTGAACTAGCATGCACCAGCATTGCTCTTTCTCAATGCGTTCAAAGTTTCTCATACGACACACGGTCTATATGTTATCTTATCTTATCTTATGTGTGGGGGCCAGTCAGTGCAGACCGGCGACACTTCGACCCAGTGGGATCTTTTGTGTCGATATGTCTATATGTTAACGACTAAAGTAATTAAATTTAAGATCAAAACTCAACAACGACTGGCTAGTTAGTTTAAAATACAAGACTAATGTTATCACTTCATCACCATAAACCAACCACTGTAACAACACAGGCACTGAACCCATGTAGAGGTACTATAAATCTGTTCCAGTACAGCACTAGAGACTACTAATCCAGAGACACTGGATCGGCAATTTATAGATAAATACAGGCACGTTTATCACTGATACTTATAAAAACTAATAGGGTCGCAAACAAGGCCTTTTTAACTTCACATTATTATTTTTCCCCTCGTCAAAGGCTACTAATTCTGGATGATACGATTTCATGTGAGTTTTCCAGCTAACTTTCTGGTTAAACTTCTTACTGCAAAGCGTACATTCGAACCGTTTATGTTCCCTATGGATCCACATGTGCTGGTTCAAATTCTTCTTCCTAGGAAAAGACTTGGAGCAGACTGTACAAGGGAACAACTTCTCCATCGTATGAGTTACCCTGTGGTCTTCTAAAGTGCGTTTTGTCTCGAATTTCATACCGCAACAAGAACACGTATAGTTGTCATCTGTATGAAAGATTCTAAAGTGCACTCTATACTTCTTGCGGTCAATGAATATTTCTCCACATTCTAGACAGATGTAACTTTTCTTTTTAACCTCGTGTACTTCGGCTAAATGTTGCTGTTTTAAATGGTAAGTCATGAAACGTTCTCCACACATGCAACACAAATGAGACCAGCATCTTGGTGATTCGGCCAAATGTTTTCGCTTTTCTTCCAATGAACTGAAAGTAGATTTACATTTTCGACATATTCTTTCGTTATCTATGTGGGAAAATCTTATGTGGCTACGTAAAGTGGTGTTAGTCGCGTACGACTTGCCGCAAGCTTCGCATGTGTATCGCCAGAAATGGCTTTGAGTGTGTCTGCTAAGCTGTCGCAAGCAAAGGCATTTGGCGTTGCAAATTGCGCAAGATAACTTATTCTTCTCCAGCTTAAAAGGCTGCAATCCGCACTCGACGGTTAAGTTTAATGGTTTCTTATGTACGGAGAACAAATGTTCAGCTATCTCTTCGAGATTCTGACACGTTTCAGAGCATATCCTACAGTTTATTTCGGTGCAATCAACTTTGATGTACCCTTCGGAGCAGTGGAGGAAAGCCATGCGGGAATTAAAGGTCCTATGGTCCTTGTTCATGTGAGCCCTGAACTCTACGGGATCTTGGAAAGGGTCTGCACAGTAGACGCACACCATGTTCTCTTCGGGCAGCTTGAACGGGTAAACGGTAGAATATTTCACGATAATCTCGGCGTTCCGTTTTGCGACGTTATTCAAGTCGTTTGGGTCTAGAACAAAAAGAAACGCCCAGTCATTCATTTGGTCTTCTTTTTTCTTTTTGTTGTGATGATTGGTGGCTTTGGTTTGCTATTGCGGAATGAAAATGCATTAATCTGTTTGTTGGGATTCATGACAGGCATTTATGCTCGTATAGTCACCACATTAATTTTATAGAAGAATAAATGAAATAAAAGCTGTAGTTAGTGGACATAAACTTTATTAACGTTAATACAAAAACAGCGAATTATACACGATTGAAAGCATATGTATTGCTTTAACAAACATTAAAATATAGGAAGACATAATTGTTCATTGATTGGTAAAAAAATCTTTACTGATCTGCTAAGATAGTGCAGAGAAAACACGAAAATAACAAATAAACGTAGAATTTATTAATATCTAACAGTATTGCACTAAGACTTAATATTTAATAGTTGCTTTATCGGAAAACTTATTTGGACGATATATTAAAACGCACATTTTAGAGCCTCAAGTCACATAATGTATTGAATTCTTCAACCCGATTTCGAACTCTAGCTAATACTACCGATAAGCTTAAATCCGGAGAATATCCACACGGTAATATTACCGAATGAGACACAAATTTAATAAGCCTCTTTCCAATAAATGAAACATCTTAGGTTATTCAACATTCAAAAATCGACCAACTCAGGATGGTACGATCTCATATGCGTTTTCCAACTGACTCTCTGATTAAACTGTTTGTTGCATGGTATGCATTGGAACCTTTTATGTTCGCTATGGATCCACATGTGCTGAGACAGATTCTTCTTCCTTACAAACGACTTCGAACAAACCGTACAATGGAATAACTTTTCCTTAGTATGGATGACCTTATGGCTCTCTAGACCCCCTTTATTATCGAATTTAATACCGCAAAACGGACAGACATAGTTCATATCTGTATGAGAAATAATGTAGTGAGCTCTATACTGTCTCCATTCGTCAAAAGATCTTTCGCATTCGGGACAAGTATGACACTTTTTTGGATTACCCACACTGTGGACTTCGCTTTTGTGAGCGAATTTGAGCTTTCTGGACACGAAACGATCGCCGCATAGGTTACAAGCGAACGGCCAGCACCGTCTAGTGGCCAAAACATGCAATCGCCGAGCTTCGCTATTCGGAAACGATTTTCGGCACTTGATGCAAATTTTCTCCTGCGAATGGCCGAACAGAATGTGCTTGTTTAAGTTCTCCTTACTGATATAAGACTTGCCACAGGTCTCGCAAGTGTATTTGTGGTAGTGACAGCTGTTGTGTCTGCTGAGAGCTCTTAGAGACGGGAATTTTAGCGAACAGACCGCGCATACCCAGCGCTCTTGGCCGAGCTTGAAAACCTGCAGCCCTACTTCGGCATTGAGGTTAATTTTTTTGTCGTGTTCTAGATGCAAATGTTCGGCCACAGAGGTAATACTGTCAAGTAATTTCGAACATATCCGACACTGCAGCTCCGTGCAATCGACTTTGATGTATTCTTCTGCGCTGACGGTGTGCGCGAATGCTGTGTCGACGTTGAACGAGCTATGGTCGCGGGTCATGTGTTCCCTGTACCTCCGTGGCTCCTCGAAGGGCTCGCAGCAGTACACGCACACCATATCATTGGCGGGGATCCTGAACGGATACGCCGTTGAGTATCTCAACACTACCTTAGCGTTTTGTCGCGCTTCGACCAACGGATCGAACTCTAGAACAAAAAGAAATGCTCCTTTGTCACATTTGTTTTGGTACTGACGCTTAATGCGTTGCGGTGATGGAAATTTAGTATAACTTGAAGCTTCGGATGAGGCACATTGGAGAATATTATAATCCGAAGAGCTTAATTTTTTGTGGTACCTATATTCATCAATAATGTCTTCAGATAGGTCGAAGATTATATTCGCGTATGTAGTAAAGTACGTTCTTACTTATGCATAAAATGGTCATAACCAACTAATATTACATGATAGAGGATTTGGATCAAATTGGCACACGCATAGACCATGGACACATAGCACAATATTTATACCGGTATGGGTTTTCGTGCGATTGACGCGGGTAAAACTGCAATAAAATAGTAAAATAAATACCATTCTTATTACTGCAATAAATAAAAACTATGCCACATAGGACTGGCTTACGACACAATGTGCTAAGAACCTACTTCTACTTTATGTTCTAATTATAATTGCCTATATTAACACATTGAACCATGCGGGTCATAAATGACAAACAATAAATTTTCTATTGTGCCTGCTACATGGCAGCCAATGTTTTAAAGAGCTTCTTACAGGTATCTTCATAAAGACCCAACCTTTTGCCTTAACCTACCAACTAATATAAATGTAAATTCACTAAATAATGACTTTCAAAAGTGTTACTTTGTGACCCAAATTAAATAAGCGATTTTAATTGAAATTAAACAAACTTTATACGGATTTTATAGCGTTGTTTATTTTTTATAAAACACTATTATTACATAATTTTGAAACTTTAAACTACTATAATTTAAATAGCTTAAATTGTTTACTTCAATTTAAGCTATTTAAATTATACAACTATTTAGATTTAATTTTACACTTTCCCCGACGTTTCGGTTGCTTTTCAGCAGCCATCGTCACGGGGAGTCTAAGATGGTAGTTGTTTATAAAAAATAAACAAAGCGATAAAATCCATATAAAATTTGTTTAATTTCAATATATAACATTCGCGTAAACATAAGACAATATTAAGCGATTTTAACTTTGTCTTTGCTATAACAGTATAGATTGATTTTTATTATTTATTTGTATAGTTGCTTAAAAGCGGTTTTATCCGATCGAGTACACCTATCTATCCGAATCGTTAAGTAGGATGAAAACTGAACAAAATGAGGAACTAACAAAAAACTAAAAAAAAAAATTTCCGGACACGAATAGAGAACTAAATGTTTAGGTTACCTCTAAATTATTGATATTATAAGAAGAATTGACATAAGGTGTTTATTGGTTGATTATGATTACATAATAACTACAAAATTGATTGTAATGAGTACGCTTCTACCGTGCTACCGTATTAACGTATCACGTACAAAATATAGAACCAGTATATTAAATATATGGTTGCACCGTACACTATATAAAATCGAAATACGCACGAATTTGTCTTGAAAATTTTAAAAAGTAATAACAAGAGAGGACAGCTATCGTCAAAAGTCCGCTCATAGTTAAGTAGCTTAATTGACGAATGAGCATTACAGGAGAACGCATCAAAATTACCTAAAGATATGTTCCTTCAATCAGCCAGGCTACCCCATTCTATTATGTAGGTAGGCCATAATTTTGTTACATTTCATTCAATGACAAATTGGTTTCGGTTAAACCGTCTTAGTGGCGCAGAACTAGTGAATGTGGCTACTTTGGATGAGGACTGGATTCCCGGATCTGGCCAAGTTAGATTTTCCTGTTAAGAAATCCTCAGTACCAGCACAACGTAAGAAACAGGACTCAAAGGGCAAGTATTTTTTGTTATTACCGCTGCTGTCGTTATCGGTAACATAACTTGGCACATAGATAGACCATGTCTTGAGTAACCCATAAGATACTTTTTATTCCGGTAGACATTTCTGCGGGCAACCGCGGAAGACGATGAAAAGAGCCAGATTTTTCCGTCCGTTGGAAAAAAGTCATCGTCTGCGCAACTTCTTATTAAATAGATAAATTGTTTTTATGTGAAATACTATGTACAATTTTAATGTAGAGATAGAGTACTGGTTTCAGTGGTCGCTTCACCAATGCAACTGGGCCGAGTGTTGTAATTTCGAATCCCATACGGACAAAAACTTGTGTGATCCACAAATGGTTGTTCCGACTCTGGATGTCCTGTGTCCGTTGTTTGAACGTTTGTAAAGTCTCTGTGATACAGATACCATGCAAAGTGCGACAGTTATTTTTTTAAATAGAATTTTACATGATGATAGTGCATTAAGAGAGATCTATCTATTCGAGTGTTCAACAGACACTCCGATATCCGCAATTATTATTAACACCGAATGTTCACTCAACAGTCAAGGCTTACCTAACTAAAGGAGACGTTTTTAAGACGTACAATTACATTTTCGAAGATTACGGTGTGAATACCTGCTTTATAAAATACTAATAATTAGGGGTACAAATTACTTCATTCCTCTTAAACAACTCAGTAAGCTAGTTTTAGGCATGTGAGTTCAAGTCGGTAGTGCAACAGCTTGGATTCAAAACCCAAGATTTCGCGACCGCAAATCCAATAGCTCAACCATTTCGATACTGTGGCTTTGTCGACATTTAGATTGATAGAGAGACTTATATAGAGGTTGATGGAGATCAAAATAAAAAGATATTAATATGTTTATAATAACAATAAACTATTTATTGGTGTTTGCGTATCAATTACATGTGAAATACTATCTACGTTTCAACATACAAAACTGAACTGATGGCAATACAGCGCCGATTCAATCACCTGCAATACTTCAGCATGTAGTGCGGAGCTAATATTATAAATACAAAAGTGAGTTTGTTTGTACGTTGCGCTTTCACGCCTTAACTACTCAATCGATCATCATTAAATCTCGCATACACTTTGACAGGGGTACAGAAAAGTACATAAGGTACTTTTTATCCAGAAAAATAGACTGTTCCTAAGGGATAGAAATTTATTGATAATAGCTACATTAACGCGAGCACGCAAGCTACCGTATAATCGGCGCGGGTCGTCGCATTATCGAATTTGACTGCGTATCAGAAAATTAATAGTTATATAGTTGCTAACATTGGTACTACATGATGGTCTGATTTATCTTTTTTTTTTGTAATATTGTCTGTCAAAATGACTACACGCCGCCTGATGGTAAGCAGTCGTGTAGTACACGAGCAGAGCCCTCCACACCACGTCTTCACGTGAAGTGGTGCTGAGGTCTCTTACTTTGACGGCTTAAGCTTTTTCAAGCCCTTAAACCAGGATCAAAGGAAGAAGGAAATACGTGTCTCGGTTAAGAATTCTAAGTATTAACAGTTCAGCAAAGATAAGAGGACCCAAACTTTATAGTTCGCGTTTTAATCAGCTCTACCGTGTAAGGGTGACAACCTAAGCCTAGCACGAATTGTTCTGGTAAGAAAACGTTCAATATTGCAGGCAATAAAATAGATACTATTCAGTTCTAAAAATCTTTGTCACACGACAACTACAATACATTCGCTTCAATTCAATGTTTAGTCTTTATATTTACAAGAAGATTCATATTCCATTTTGTTACAATCAATTTAGACGCTCATCTAAATATACAGCAGACGCAAAAATAAAAAATTGGACGTTTCTGGACAATTTTTCCAACACTACCGATCATGGCTTTTTATGTTTTTCGTGAGCGAAAACATTAATATTTACATCACGTGATTTAAGACAGATAGGTCTTCTATAACTTATATACACCCCAACGTCGTCAAATTCTACTCAGACGCCAAAAGATGCATTAAACTGAACATAATTCATAGAAACTTCATTTTTTAGCAACCACTGGTAAATAAATGAGCGTGCTTAGCCATATGTCTCTTCAATCGGTATAGAGACAAGAACTTCACACCACAATACTTGCAAGCCGCGCAGTCATCAGAATGCCGCAGTTTAAAATGCTCATAATACGCATTCTCATGCGTAAAGTCCACGTTGCAGTCAGCACATCTATACGTCCTCTTAGACTGCCCATGTGCCACTTCCATATGTCTTTTCCTCGACTTCCAATCTAGGAATCTCTCTTGACATTTAGGACAGCAATACGGCATGCAAGACTTCTCGGTTCGCGTGTGCTTTTCTTTCGCTTCCATTGTTGGGAAGACTTTCTTGCATCTCTTGCAAGATACTTCGTAACTTTGGTGTTTTGAACGCATGTGTCGCAGAAGACCAGTGGTTGCCACATAGCTGCTGCCGCAAACATCACAGACGTAGCTCAAGAAATGCGTAATCGTGTGTCTGTTGAGGTGGAACAGAGATGGAAAATTCTTCTCGCAGACAGCACAATTGAAGACATCCTTCTGCAGATAATAAGGCATGACTCCTAGCTTGCCTTTCGTGTTAATTTTCTTATCATGCTCTTTGCCAACATGCGCCAAAACTGCGTCCAAATCCTCAAAAGGTTGCTTGCATATTCGGCATCTTAAGTTCGTCAAGTCTGCCTTAATGAATTCATTTTTAGGTAGGTGATGAAACGCAACTTTTATGCTGAAGTAATCATGTTCCGCGTCCATATGCTGTCGGAACACATCAGGGTCTTCGTAAAGTTCCTGGCAGTAGACGCACAGTATCGACTTATCGTTCACTCTGAACGGATAAGCTGTCGTACAACTGATTATAGCTTCTGCGTTAGCGCGCGTCGCATCACAACTTTCGGCTAAAAAAGAAAACATCTCTTTTGTAACCAGGGTTAAACGTCTTCTGTCGTACGTGGGTAGTTTTAGATTCTTTTGAAGAACTGAAGCGAATGTATTGTTTATATAAACAGATTTACGTAGTAACGGCGAAATTATTTTATTAGAAACGTTTATTAAATGTCTTAATACGTCGATTCACTTGTTAAATATGTAATATAGCCTATATAATGTATAATTATGGCAATGTAAGTTATAGCGCAAATATATTTTTTTATAAGATTTATTTAACACAGTCGTAGTAAGGAAAGTAAGTTATAGAGAGTATAGGTACTCGAGTATATAGAATATAATATTCCGTAGAAATTAAAGTTTAAAATTGAACCGTGTTTGTATCATAAAATCTTAAAAATAAATGCAAGTACATAATGTCGGAAAACAATTGTAACTTATGTTATTTTATCGGACGAAAATGTTTGGATTACAATGGATTTCCGACATTATTGGGACACGAAATTGCTTGAAAGAATTTTGTCAAATTACAATAACTATTTCATGTTATATTTAAAACAATAACATGAAATAAAAATTAAAACAATAAAAATATTCTATGTAATAAAATTATTTTTTATAATTCTATATTCTTTCAAACTATTAGAAATGTTTCTAAATAAAAACAAATAACAAATGGATACGTCTCGAATATATTTCAAAAAGAATATTTAAGTATATTTTATTTAAAATGCAATTTTATATATTTAGTAAAGTCCAGAGCTCATTTACCCTAAAGTTAACACAAGCCCTAATCGTAAATGTTAAAAACAAATTTATATCAAGTTTGCAACCCACGAAAAATATTGCAACAAAATTGTATTTAACATTTACAAATAGGAATAAAATAACTTACCTGCACCACGAAGCGTAGAGATTAACCGTTGAACAGTACACAAATGGGAATCGAACCCAGATATACCCTTCGGAAGTACCATGCCTCGATGACTGCTAATATACGAATAAATGCTGTCTAACCTAAAGTATACCTTTTGACTGTCAATAATACGAAAATGGATAAAGTTGTTCAAACAAAACTAGACCCTATCTATCATAACAAAATTTTTGTGATTTGAACAGTATATTACTGGATTGAACACAATTCAAACTATTAATCGGTAGGTAGATCATAAAAAGCTTCATCTTCATATAAAAATACAATTAATTGAAAATCTGTTTTAATTACATAGTCACAAAAGAGAAATTCCAGTATTTACGTATATGAAAAGTAACTATAGCAAGCTTATATTTAATCCAAATTTATTAAATGTAACTAAAATAGCATCTGAAATATTACTATCTTTATATTTGATGCAATATCGCCGTCACCTCCGTCAATACCTAGACAACCTGTAAGAACAAACACAGAAAACATGCACAATATACATACATAATTACTAATATGCATTGATTAGCTCTGTTGATGTTCGCTATGCTAAAAACAGATGCAGAATTGAACAAAACGACGCCTATTTAGTACAAAGTGGTCTATTTTAGATATTAATTATTTAATAACACAGTCTTACGCTCCCCGAAGGAGGAGACCTAGGTGCGTTACACCTACATTTTGCCAGCCATAGTTAAAGGTCTCTCGTGATAAGGGCGAGCTAACGTCTAGCGTGCACAGTTTCAAAAACCGTGTTTCTACCGAGAGAATACATGAACAAAAAAACCTAATAAGTTTTTGCCCGTGGGTAGCTAGTTTACAACCCAACGGAGCAGTTTTAACCGTTTCAAGTTGGCCAGATGCATATAACACACAGCCGTCTACAACTGCATTTATTTAACAATAATATTGGCAAGATTCAAATAAATGTATTTGAAATGTAAATAAAGTATTTACAATATTTTGATAAATCTGAAATTATTAAATCTTATAGTCTTATTTAGTAAACATATTATTACACGTACTGATAGCTAGAGACAATAAGTAGAGGCCCATCTCTATATCTTTTAATTTTTTTTATCGTCTTAATTTATTAAAGATTTGTTCTCAGTCTGCAGGTTATAAATTGAATGAATTTATAATGGTCTGTTTTTTTACCAAATAAGTAAGATAGACTACACATATATGTTTTTATTTGATAGATAGTTCGGCCCTTTTAAAATCCAATTTTGTTATATCAATTTTGCGACCGTATATTAGCAAAGCAAACGTACCCGCGAGGCGTATCCATATGTTTCTTACAGCTAGATAAATTCATGCAATATATTTAATTTATTGATAGGTTAACTACTGGAACTGTTATTTTAAATGGCGGGTGTAGTGTGATTCTAGTGGTTCAATATGGACAAATATTTGTGCGATCCGAATTATAGAGGTCATTGTTTTCACCAGAGGGCTTCACAAGCGAGTAAGGTCCTGTCAATACTGTCAAAGCTGTCAAAAGTTTGGCGGTAATAATTCTAGATGTCTATTGTGTCTGTTGAAGAGGCTATAGAGTATGAGGTCTAGACCTTACAATCTACAAGCGCCTCTAGCGGTGGATTCAAGCGCGATAGTTCTTATGTTATAGTTGTGCACAACGATAACTACTTTGCATGGTCAAGGAAGAACGTACTAATGTTTAGTATTGTCAACATATTCGAATGCAAAATGTATTCGAATGAACGAATACTATTGTGTACGATGCTATACCTACTTTGTATGGTCAAGGACGTATGTAATAATGTTTATTGTTGTCAATATATTCGCATATTATTTGAATGAAATTGTACACAACGCTATTCTTTATATAATCGTTTCAAATTGCTCAGATACTTGTTTATAAAGTCACCAGTGACATCTATCATCTCCCATTAAGCTTAAGCATAATCCTCTCTCGACGTACGGTCCATTCTATAAGGTCATGACATAGTCGTATCATTAATTATATTTATCTGGTGTTATTTTCCTAGTTACAGCAGTAAGAAATATTTTCGCTAAATATTCATTTATATAAAGCTAGCGACCCACCCCGGCTTCACACGGGTAGTACCTACAAACCTTAACAAACTATACACCTAAACCTTCGTCATGAATCACTCCCGTCTATTATTGTCGAAAGCCGCATGAAAAGCCGTTTAATAGTTTTTGAGATTATCGCGAACAGACGCGGCGGGAGACTTTGTTTTATAAATATAGATATTTAGATCGTAGTAAGACCTAGTATTCTAGTAATTTACAATATAACTTGCTAATAATCTATAAAATGTGATATAGACGAGTTGTGTTTGTGTAGTGTAATGTTATTCCAGTAAAAAATCTGTCAATAATAATGTTGGTAAGCGGAGTTGTTGAAGATTCCATTTTACTAGACTCTGTTTTTATAAATCTATGTATCTTCTAAAATATTATACTGCTAAGTTGACCATCATCTCAAATAAATATGATAAATACCACTGTCAAATAACTAAAATTACTTTGAAATCTTTATCTAATAGCAGAAATCGTCTAATAATAAAAATAACTTAAGACCCACATTGTGACGTAACTGCTACTTAAGAGTAGACGTGCGAAGGAGATAGCAAGAAATTCTTACTACTCTTCTACTGATCGTAATAACTAAATTCCCAAGTTTAAAATAAATTATATTGCTCTCTTATATCTCAACGAATTTTATAGTTTCTTTTGAATAGCACTTGTTGTTTAGTAAAAAAGATATCTAATTAATGCTAATTTTACTAAACTTGGGGGCTGCTTATCGTCACTACCGGCTATCTCTAAGCGAATGAAAAATCCAAAACCCATTTAACGCGATTATTCTGTATTATATTACTTTACACATGTACTATAGGCTCCAGCGAAGGATGACCATTTCAGAAAAATTTTCGGTTGCACATGTCGACTAGTTGAGTTTGTATCGCCTTAGAATCAGTAAACAAATGTAAAGTGTAAAAAAACTCAAACAAAGAAAGGGGCGTGTCACGGGTACGGGTACCAAGTGTTGGCCTGCTATGCGATTTTAACCTTAGGAGTGGTCATCCGTCGCTGGAGTCGATAGTACCTAATAATTTCGTGAAGCTGTTTGGATATTTGATACTAACACGAAAACAGTTTAATGATTTTGATGAAACTTCGCATAAAGATAGACCATGTCCTGTATTAAATACAGGATGTTTTATTCCAATTTGCGCTTCTGGAAAGTACACGCGAGCGATGTCACAGGCAAATACTAGTTTCTAATAAACTACAAATGGATTTATCAATTGGGAACCACCAACCGGATCTTAAATGTAATTTATTGATTTGGGCTTTATTTCCAAACTGTTTTCAATACACTCTGTAGACCAGAGGTTCCCAGACTTTTTTCTCACAGACCACTTTCACAGTTTAGCTGGTTCCTGTGGACCCCCTGCAGCTACATTTCTACCATATTCCTTGGCATTCGTATTTAACAAGCTCATGCAATTAAAATTTTGATCAAATCTCTACGGGCTGACCTTTTTTTTATATTCTCGAAACTGAACGTACCACGGTAGGCGGGGCTGACCTTCTTTTTCTTTTTTAGTCATTCTCTACCGAAAAATCAGTAGGTTCGAAACCACTGGTACTGAATATGGCATAATTATGCAAGATTTTACAAGTAAGAGTCGCTGAGCTTCTTGAAAATGTTATCTGTCTATATTGATAGGTGAAGTCAAGCCAACATTTTAGTTCTTCACTATCGAAAGCAAATAAATTTTCGTGGATCCCCGCTTATGAACTGTGCACCCCCATTTTTTGTCATGCCAACGTAGACCCCCGTCGAGTCTCCCGTGGACCCCTGGGGGTCCACTACTTTTGGGAATTAAGGCTGTAGACTAATGTAAAAGTATATCATAGATACAATATCATTAAATTCGTAATCTTTTTACTATGTAAATCTTGGGTCGAACATTTTCGATGCATAATGCACATAGTAGTTGGACTAGTAGGTAGTATCATATAGTTTTACCTTATTCTCTAAAATATTTTTAAAATAAAACCCAAATATATCAATAACATTTAAAAACCTTAAATTGACACTGATTTCGCGATGTAGACGTTCGGAATATACACGCTTGTCACCTATTAAGACGCGGCTGCACACCGGCGGTCAGACGGTAGGTTTTCAATTATGTCTAGTATTCCGAGACTAAAGGCTAAGTGAAATGAAACTTAGCACATAGATAGACTCATGTCCTGGACTAACACATATATTTTTTATCCCAGGAAGAGAAAGGAGGCATAAAGTTTTTGATACAATCTTCAACAACTCAACTCCCCAACAGTTTAGAAAACCAATATGATGCCTACCTTTTTTCTTTTTCTCTGTTTTAGGTGGCACTTTACTGACGGTCGCTTTGGGCGGCTCTTTCTTGACGATTTTTGCCTTTTTGGCGGGAGATGCCTTAGTTTTAGTGCTCGATTTCCGTTTCTCAGCTGCCTTAGTGTTGTCTAAAAGGTCCATTAAGTCCACTGTTTCCTTTTTGGGGATTTTGCTTGCCAGTTTTGTTAGAGGTTCGTCGTCCACTGAAAGAGATTACAATTATGCATTATACATCTATAATATAATTTTATTAATGTCTTCCAGACTGAATTCCGGTCACGGCGACCAATCTTAACAGAGACTAGCCATATATCATAAGCGCAGGAGATATTATAGTGCACAAGTGTGTGCGCAAACGCAAGTACACACTCTGCTCCCTAATTTTCATAAACCGATGGGACCTGAGAGAGATCAGACACAGGACCAACGGATTTAGTGTTTTCCGAGTCATAGAGATGAGATATCACCAACTTTTTAAGTACAGGCTAATCACTTGATTGAAAAGCTTTCTCATAATTATATTTCCTATTCGGACTAACCCGGGAAACGGAAACCCGCAGCAGCATACACTACTGGCTGCAAAGCCAACGTGACATTCAACTTATTATAAATACGTAATCATTGAATCTGCAGGCATGACGTCACAGGCGAACGGAGTCACGGGCAAGGTTAGTGAATGTATACTCACAATCATCATCGTCGTCATCGTCATCGAAGTCGCGGTCATCGAAGTCATCGTCGCTAAGCCGCTTCTCCAGTTTAATCCTTTCCAATTTCACATCAGATTCCATAGGGTCCAAGTTCACTGTGAAATTAAATACACGGTAAGTTCATTGTATAACGCAGCGGTAGTAATTTATACAAATTTCCTCACTAATTTGTTTGTTTATTTGTTTGTTACGCTTTCACGCCATAACTAATTGACCGATCATCATGAAATACACGTTGTCAGGGGTACGGATGACATTTGGTAACTTTCATCCAGATAAAAAACTGTTTCCGTGGTATAGAATTTTTGTCAAAATAGACTAGATACACGCAGGGAAGCTGCGGACAACATGTAGTACTGTTTATAAATGTAAAATTTTGTAAAGATCTTTTGCATGTCCGTTACTCGATCACGAGTAAACCGATCAACAGATTTGGCTCAAACATAGGCAATATCCTGGCTTAGCACATGGCAAACTTTTTATTCCGCTGTGTATTCAGAAAAATAAAATGTTACCTAAAACTATTCCTGTGTCGCGGGCGACTTCACAAATATACAAACAACAAACATAAAGAATACGTAGACTCGGCACCATAGTTTGTGGATCAAACATCTGTGCAGCCAGCGCGGAGCGGTTGTAACCCCGAAATACCCCAATTTGATGACAGAAGGTACAAAATAACGATATAGGATTTTGAGTCTTCTCTTAGGCTTATCTTATCTTATGTGGGGGCCAGTCAGTGCAGACCGGCGACACTTCGACCCAGTGGGATCTTTTGTGTCGACACTCTCCCAATAACGACTGCCATAAATGTTCATGGCAGCCGGGACCGACGGCTTAACGTGCTTTCCGAGGCATGGAGCAGGCGATAATTGTCAATCAATACGCACATAATTTCGAAAAGTCATATGACTTCTGAAAGTCAGAGGTGTGCGACGTGGGTTTGAACCCGAGACCCTCTGCATTGCAGTCTGTTGGTCTCCCCACTGAGCTATCGCTGCCCATTAACTACTCGACCGATAATCATGAAATCTTGCATACACGTTGTCCGTGATACAGAAAAGGACATAGGTTATCTTTCATCCAGGAAAAAGGTACTGTTCTCGAGGTATTTTAGATAAAATTTGTTATAACGCAAAGCCTGGCATCTAGTGCCTAATAAATAAATCATTCGAATTTATACGCGTCACTAGTATCTATAAAAGCAAAAACAATATGTCCATACATTTTTACGCAACGCTTGTTAACGTGTTGAACACAATTTAAATTTAATATTTGTCGGTCGTGACTGACGTCTGTTCAAATTTACATGCATAACATAAAGAGTGACCTGCATTATTTGCTCGTCTGTGGTGTTTAAATCTATAGAAAACTTACAATAATAATAATAATATTCTACCACATACACACAACACCATCTAGCCCAAACTAAGCAGAGCTTGTACTATGGGTACTAGACAATGGATAAACATACATATATACTTTTTTTTTTTTTTGTAAATACATACATATTATACATAGAAACACCCAGACCAAGACAAACATTCATGTTCATGCACACAAATGTTTGACTTGTGCGGGAATCGAACCCGCGACCTCAGGCGTGGCAGTCGGTTACACTAACCACTACGCCATAGAGGCCGACAATGAAACATAATCACGAATATTGGCGCCTATTCTTTTCTTTTTTTAGCCCCCGACGCAAAAAGGACGGGGTGTTATATGTGTGTGTGTGTGTGTACACACATATAACACACACACAGACAAGTAAACTTATCAATATCAAGATACAGACACACGTCTGTCTCTGGCATCGTAGCTCCCGAACGGATGAACCGATTTTGATTTAGTTTTTTTGTTTGAAATGTGAATTAGTCGGGCGTGTTCTTAGCTATGTTTGATGAAAATCGGTCCAAAATGTCCGCCGCCACAAAATAGCTGAATACATATTTTTCACAACCCCCTTAATATGGGTATCAAATGAAAGGACTTGACTAGTAGAATACTATACACTATGATAAATTTCAAATCCATGATGACCGCCACCGCAAAATGGCCGATTACTATATTATTTTGTGTCGGGGGTTTTTAAATTTTTAATTAATAGTTATATTTTTGAAAAGACAGCTACTGCACTATGAAAAATTCCTGTGTCGCGGTGGACTTTAAAAACATTCAAACGACGGACACAAGCAACACGCAGACTCGGTACAACTATTCCACCACCACCAACCACACTCACTGTGAATAGTTATTCAGTGTTGTAGGTTCGATCCCTACAAAACATTGTGTGATCTACAAATAGTTGTCTGAGTGTTCGTTGTTTAAATGTTTGTAAAGCCCCGCGACATATGTATGATTCCAAGTGCGGAAGCTGTCTTCAAAAACAAAAAATAAAATCTTTTGCTTGACAATTGTACCAATATAATATTTACATTTCCATGGCGCAACTGACATTTTTAGGGCGCCTTCTTTGCCGTCACTAGGCTATCGATGAACTAATGCGCGGCAGTAGCGCGGTTGCAGCGCTCCAGTCGCGCTGTACATTACGTCAAATTTGAAGGCACCCTTAAACGAACGACCATCCCGACACGGAACAATATTTAAAGACAAATGTGTTTAACCAGTGCGTTAATAATAATATTCTATCACATACACACAACACCATCTAGCCCAAACTAAGCCGAGCTTGCACTAGGGTACTAGACAACGGATAAACATATATATTATATACTTTGTTTTTTGTAAATACATACATATTATACATAGATACATCCAGACCAAGACAAACATCCATGTCCATGCACACAAATGTTTGTTTTGTGCGGGATCGAACCTGCGACCTCAGGCGTGGCAGTCGGTTACACTAACCACTACGCCATCGAGGCCGCCCGTTCTGTCTGAACATTCTATAAGAAGCCAAGACATGGATCACTAACGGCTAGTAGACCAATTTAAAGAGAGCTATGGAAAGTGTTGTTCAGTCTCTAAAGGATAAAATTTAAAGGCTAGTATTTAACTGCACAGCAAAAAAAGACTAATTGCACAGCAAAATATGCTCAAAAATACAAATTGCACGCCAAAATATATTTAAAGAGATCAAACTAAGTCGACGGAGCCCGCTTCGCGAGGCTCCTATTTTTGGGGAAACTCCTCATGGACTACCTCCGCCTGGGGTATGGCGGAAGGGCGTGCCGGACTCTTACCGGCTAAAACCATCCCGGTGTCTCCTCGCACGTGCGCGCGGGGCCGCGGGAGTCCAAATTCTACCGCAGCCCCGCACTATTGCTGGCCGGTCTGTCCGGGCCTCGTCTCCTGCGCGGGGTAGTGAGGTGTTGAACTACCCCGTGCATCGCCTCAGAGGCGCGCGCTTTAACTCGCGCGCGCCTGCGACTCGGGTCCATCGAATAGGGGGCGGGGACTTCCCCAAGTCCCTCGCCCCTGGACCCATTCATGGGGGCCGGAGAAGGGCGGACAACGCCTAGCTTACCTAACCTAATCTATTTGAGGCGTATAGGTACTCGTTATGATATATTTTGGTAAGCATATTTTGGTGTGCAATTACTATTTTTGGTGGTCATTATATTTAATCCCAAATTTAAAACCAGATGTTCCGTTAAGAGGAAACACCTAAGGGCGAGAGAATTGAAAAATAGGTATTTGTAAAATCTATTGCTGTCGCGCAGTGCCCGCAGATGGCGATAGAGACAACTGCAGCTTGGACCGAAAATACCTATTAAAAGTACACATAATCAACATTTCGTAGTCCCCTGATTCCTTCTCCAAAACTTGACCGATTTAACTGCTTTTTTCATTAAAAATTAAAGAAAGACTGGCCGTGTTCCTATGTTTTCCTTTTTTTATATAATTTAGTCATATTTGTTTTCTGGATGTTTGAACACAGCGGAAAATTTGGTCAATTTTTGAGGTTTATAAAGGCTCATGTCTCTTTCAATAATTAATTTATGAAAAAAAGGAAAACATAGGGACATGCCAATAGAGGCCACACATTTTATGGAGAAATTATTACTCTACTGGCATTAACCAGGGAGGAAACAGGGGATTACGTTTGTATGGGAAAACGGCCCTTGTTTCCTCTTAAGAACTACAATCCTACAGGAATGGACGTAGTCCATAGGGTTGATAAACTGCTGAAGCGACAGGCATGTCACGATGTGCCGATTTTCTTCTATGTGTTAATCCAGGACACGGTCTATCTGTATGCCAAGTTTCATCCAAATCTGTTCAATAATTTCGAAGGTAGTAGAGTCTCGCTGATTTCAGCATGAATGGGGCCGGCTCGACCGGGGAAGGACTACCCTTTCACAGAATATCGACGTGAAATAGCAGTATTCCTACTGTTTTGTTTCGTTCGGTGAGTGAGAGTGCCGGAAACCTAATCACGCTCTTTCCCCCTCTCCGCTCCTTTTCCTGCCCACTTCCTTTTTCTCTTCTTCCTTTCCTAAAGGGTCGGCAATGCGCAAGTGATGCCTTTGGTGTTGCAGGCGTCCATAGGCTACGGTGACCATTTACCATGCTAGTTTGCCAAGATAACTGTATAAAATAAAAGTTACGCGTGATTGACTAACAAACATCCAATCATCTTTACAAAGTTTTACATAATAATTATACAACTAGGTTTTGCCCGCGGTTTCGCTCGCGTTAATGTAGATTTTAGTCAAAAATTACTATCACCTACAAAGTCTTTTTCTGGATGACATATATTCTATGTCCTTTTCTGTATCCCTGATAACGTAAATGCGAAATTTTATGATGATCGGTCGAGTAGTTAAGGCGTGGAAGCGTAACTAAGATATGCACATTCGCGATATTATATTATACTAGCTTTTCACCCGCGGCTTCGTTCGCGTAAATGTAAGTTAGGTTAAACAGTTGTGACCGGGACACGGCGCAGCACACGCTGGAGGAGTGCCCGGCGTGGGCCGCGGAACGCTGTGCCCTGCTCGCTACGATTGGCCCCGACCTCTCGTTGCCGACCGTCGTATCCAAGATGGTCGGTGACGACAGGTGCTGGGGCGCAATGAGGTCCTTCTGCGAGTCTGTCATCTCGCAGAAGGAGGCGGCGGAGCGGGGGCGTAAGGAAGATCCTTACGCCCCGGAAGTCCGCTGCCGGAGGAGGGGGCGCAGGAGACGCGCTTATGTCGCTCTCCTGCCCCCCACGTAAGGGTTCCGGGTAGCAAGGCCTCAGGGGGGCCTGCCACCCACAAATTAAGAACCCCGAGAGGGCGCGCGCGGTGTTCCCGCGCGCCTTCCAATGTCGAAAGGGGAGAGCGGTGAGGCTGTCCCCTGGGGACGAGAGGTGGTCGGGACCGTTTGACCCGGCCCGCACCCACACGGGGGGGCCTGCTATGGATGACTCAATTCTTTTAAGAGCTCCCAACAGGCCCCTCCATTGGGTGAGAGCCTTTGTTCCCGTTGGGTAACACCAGTTTGTGCCACACTGTTACTCAATTGGACAAAAATTCCTGAAAAGTAACACTGTAAATCATCGCAACGTTTTTTTTTCTCAATAATTAAGACTACAATCGTTGTATGTAACAGGGTTACATATCTGGACGAAATATCCCAAACAGTTCCAGAATTTTATTGTTTAGGTGAAAATTAAATAAAATCATTCCAATCCAAAATCTTTAGTAAAATTGTTTATGGGTTAGGCGAATTCTACACATTGTTCTATTCCTCAGTTCTATGGTAGAACTAATGGGAGTTTTGGACGGAGCCCCGCTACGCGGGGCTCCGATTTCTGGGTGGGTTTACAAAAGAGAACCTAACACAACCTACCGCTTCCGAGTCGGAATCGTACGGATGGACAAAAGCTTTTAATAAAGAATATTTTATTAGCATAATTTATTTCATCGTCGTTGTGCAAAATAACTCATATCGTAATTATCGGGATAATCACAATATTAGTTAATCATTACATTTTGTTGAAGGCGTATTTCAACAATGATTTTATTACAAAGAGGTGTTACTTAACGAGAATACAAGATTCTGTTATGTTACTGTGTTACCTATATGGAAAAAAAACGTTGCAATAAATGAGTGTTACTTTTCGGGAATATTTTTCCAATTGAGTAACAGTATGACACAAACTGGTGTTACCCAACGGGAACATGCGGGTGAGAGAGGTAACACCCCAGGTTTTTTAGTAGGTATACCAGAATGGGGAGTCCCACACGCCCCGCCGGTGCCGTCCCCTAGCCGCCGGATAGTGCATCAAGCATTTTTCGTGGGTACCAAAAAAAAAAAGGTTTGCAACAGTTCTTTTTTTCTGGATGAAAGGTACCTTATGTCCTATTCTGTAACCCTGA